>JACGCM010000859.1:2546989-3820484 GCA_014058105.1 Kingdonia uniflora | reverse complement strand
AATTGAGAAAGATAGATGAATTAAAAGAGGTGAAATGTTAAAGTTGTAGGTACTTCTGAACAAGCTAGCCAACAAGGGGCTGCATTGATATCTGCTCAAACTCAAGTTATAGAACTATTGGCAGTGTTAAAGGAGGAGGGAAATAATGTGAAAGAGCTGCAATGTCAAGTAAATATGCTCGAGGCAGAGATAGCAAATATGCAAGCTCGTGCTCGTAATTATGAAGTATTGTGGCGAGTTGCTTATGTGATGATTAAAAAGATGGAAGATGTTCGCAATCAACAAAACGAAATCATTAATACAACTTGGAGCAAGGTATACATGCTAGAACATACTGTTTAATCGCGAGATCTAGATAACTTAGAGTATAAAGCGGGGAATATGGATCTGCGTGACGCAAATACCAAATGGAAGGCGGATCTGTTTAAGGTTGTGATAAGTCTTGACGATAGTACTGTAAATAAAATGTACCGTAAGGTTGAAATGGAGGGGGCAATGTCTATGGTTTTCCATATGGATAAATTCATGATAGTGTTAGAATCTCGGAAAACTGACGTGTGTAAAGAAAAAGAAACTGGGGATAGACGCTGTGCACATATGGAGGCTATGCTGAAGGAAGCTCAAAGTAACCTTAGTGAGCTTATTCTGTCTAAACTGGTAAAAAGTGAGGTAGGTGGAATGCATAAGAGTGATATGACAATAGTTATTTCGTTCTTTGTGCGGAGTTAAATTGATTGGAAGTAGAAAGTAGAACTGCTTATGACTAGTTGGCTGTACAAGATGTACAGTATGAAATGAGGTTGGTTCGATCTTAGTATCTAGATCCCATGGTGTCACAAATTGGAGCCCTTAAGGAGAGTATGATTATGAAAGACAAAAAATTATTGTGGGTAAGATTCTAGAGTTTATGCATCGTTGCCTGTATAAGGGTTGTTCAAGTAATATTAAGATTCCTCTAGGTGACAGTTCAAGTAAAAGCTCTGGTGGGGAATGAGGCGTAACAACTATGATAAGGTTTTATTTATACCAAACGAATATAGTAGATAAAGCGTATGAAGATAGGACTGTTAACAAAGGAATGATCTGTACTAACTTTATGATGAACCAACGATAATGCATGAGTTGGATATTTGTTTATAGAATGAGTCCAAAGGCTTTCTTATAGTAAATAGTTGCTGATGCAGCAAATGTAGAGGATCATAGAAGATCGGTTTGGCGTCAGCCATAAAAGATTTGTAATGTGATTAGTTTTGTCGAAGCAACAAACGATTTGTAATGTATTAGATAATCAGTTTGGCCAAAGCAACCAACGATTTGTCATGTAGTATGTGATCAGTTAGGCCAAAGTAACAAACAATCTGGAACGGAATATGTGGTCAATTTGGCCTAAACAACAAATGATTTGTAATGTATTTGATGATCAGTTTGGCTGAAGCAACAAACGACCTGTAATGTATTAGATGATCAGTTTGGCCACAGTAATAAAAGATCTGTAATCTGTATATAAAAGTACTTGTTGGATATATTAAAGAAGTACTATAATGTAGGGCAATCAAGCACAAGTATTTTATTGGTGTAAGATTGACGTACAAGGAATGTTTTAGATAGAGTACTGTATGATATAGTAGAAAGTACTCAGATGTATGGGATCAAACATAAGTCTTTCATTGATGTAAGATCGTCATACAAGGTGGATTGATTTTAGAAAAGTACACAGTGATAGATTAATATCTTCGATACAGCTTCCATCACCTCGTGTTCCAAGGATTAGGTACTCGTTCTCCATGTTTAGTGGCGAGATCATAAGAACCAATGACACTTTTTCCAACAATGAAAAAATGACCTTCCCAATTTTTGTCCAATTTTCCAGCATTGACTTCTTTTTTGTGTTTGGAAACTTTGCGAAATACGAGATCTTTGATTTTAAATCTATGATGAACTCGCTTGTTATATGATCGGGCTAAAGTTTGGTGGCATCTTCCCAAATTTATGATTGCTCTGTCTCGAGTCTCCTCATTCCAATTTATGTTATATGCCAACTGAAATTCATTTTCTTCATCTGTCATGGTATGGTTGTGTAATGGGTGATGATATTGAGTAAGGATGATTGCTTCTATACCGTATGCCAAGAGAGAAGACGTGTATCCAGTTGATACCCGAGGAGTTGTGCGATAGGCCCATAAAACATGTGGTCATTCTTATACCCAATTACCCTTTTTCTCTGACAAACGCTTCTTGATTCTATCCACAATAGTACGACTAGTAATTTCTGCCTGGCCATTTCCTTGTGGGTAATATAGATTAGAAGGAGAGTGGATGATGTTGTATTGATTGAAGAATTTAACGACTTTGGAGCCAACAAATTGAGGCCCATTGTCGATTCTGATGTGATGGGGACAACAAAACCGAATGATGATGGTATCCCATATGAATTTGATGACTTCATCTTCTCGTGTGTGGCACAGAGGGACTGTTTCTACCCATTTAGTGAAGTAATCCATTGCTACTAGGAGATGCTTCCTTTTGCCTGGCGCAGTGGGGAATTCTCCTATGAGTTAGAGGGCCTATCTTTTGAATGGCTAAACAACATTGCTAGAATGGAGTTCCAAGGCTGGAGCTCGAAATTGGGGGACGTGTCGCCGGCAGGTATCGTACTTGCTTGCAAGTTCAATGGCTTAAGCTTTCATTTTAGGCAAAAAGACTCCTTGAGTAAGAGCTTGATTGGCTAGAGATTGTCCTACTGTATGGGAACCACAAGTTCTTTCGTAAAGTTCATGAAGGAATTGTTGAGCTTCTTTGCTAGACAAGCACTCGAGATATGGTCCTGTGACCAAAATTTTGCAAAGTAGACCATTTTCTATGATGTATCGCTTAACATTATCAAGCACACATCGCCTTTCAGTGGGATCTGCAGGGAGTTCACCGTTAAACATGTTTTCAGTTCTAATATACTTAAGGAAAGGTCATCTCCAATCGTCCTCGTCCTCGTCCTCTTCAACGCCCCCAGTATTGACAGAATTTGAGCTTATGATGTTAATGTTGGGGGTGGATTATATTTTGATCTTGAGGTATCGAGCTTTTGTACCGAGGACTCATGCTAGATAGGCGAGGGAATTAGAATTTGTATTTTCTCTGTGCGGTAAATGCTTAATAATAATCATCTAGAATCTACACATTCTGTCGGCTACCGCTGCTGTATAATCGATCATCTTTAAGTTCTTTTGGAATTTTTCTGTGCAATGGTTCACAATGAGTAAAGAGTCTGTGTACACAGACAACTTGGAGGCTCCAATCTCGAGAGAAATATCTAGACCATGAATCATTGCCTTATACTCAGCCTCATTGTTGGTAGCTTTAAAATTGACTCTAATTAATTTTATGATCCTGTCATTGAATGGTGTGATAAGCACAATTCCTATGTCTGATCCTACAAGTTTGGAAGATCCATCTGTTAAAAGACGCCATCAATTTTTAGTTATTTAGTCTGACTTTTCTTCAAACTATTCTTCATTGGTATCTGTACTGTCTTCTTCCCATTCAGGATCTTCAACTGGGAAGTCTGCATAAAAATTTGCTACTGCTTGACCTTTTTTAGAATGCCTCAGTTCAAAACGGATGTCATGTTCGCCAAGAGTGACCGACCATTATTGTACTCATTTGGATAAGATCTCTCGCAAAGGGTAATTTGTCATTATCCGAACTGAGTGGAGTTAAAAATACTATTTTAATTTTTACGACATGTATATGAGAGCTAAAAGTAGTGTCTCGATCTTGGTATACCGGGATTATGCCAGAGTGAGGGTTTTGCTAATGAAGTAGATTGGTTTCTTCGTCTTCTTATCAAATCGAATGAGAACATAACTTAATAATTCGTCGGTAACTGCAAGATATATGGAGAGTTATTTCCCTTCTTTAGGTGTACTCATCACTGGTGGTGTGCCCAAGTAACGTTTGAGTTCCTGAAATGCTGCTTCACACTCTGTTGTCTACTCAATCTCAGGTTCCTTCTTAAACTTTATTTTTGTTATTCCTTCACGCAACTGGTTGAATAACCATCGACATAGATCTGAAGACTTCGAGACAAAACTATTTAGTGCAGTAATCTTGCCGGCTAACTTTTGTACATTTTTATTTATTTATGGAGAATGCATAGATAATAGTGCGAGAATATGATCTGGATCAGCTTCTACGCCTTGCATACTAATCAAATGTCCTAAGAATTTGCCTGGCTGCACCCCGAACTAACACTTGTCAGGGTTGAGTCTCATTGTAAAAATAAAGAATTTAAAAAGTAGTGTATAAATCCTTGATATGGTTATCTTTTTTAAGACTTTTATACTATATATCATCAATATAGACTTCCATCATTTTTCCAAGGTGATCTTTGAACATCTGAGTTATCAGTCTTTAATACGTGGCTCCAGCATTCCAGAGACCAAATAACATAACCTTATAGTAATATAAGTCATGCTCTATAATGAAAGCTATTTTCTTTTGATCATCAGGTAGCAGAGGTATTTGATTGTATCCTGATGCAGTATCCATTATGGATAGGAGTTCGTGTCCCGCAGTAGAATGGAGCAGATAGTTTGTGATAGGAAGTGGAAAACTATCCTTTGGATTTTATTTGTTGAGGTCCATAAAATCCACGTACACTATAATCTTACATTTTTTTTGGGACTGCTATAATATTCAAGATCCATTCTGGGTAATTGGCCTTTCGGATAAAGCCAACTTTGATGAGTTTTTTGATCACTTTATTGACTTCTTCTTGGAATCTTGGTGCTAAATTCTTTTGCTTTTGTTTGATAGCTTTGGCTTTATCTTTCAAATTGAGCTTATGGCAGGCCAGATTTGGATTAATGCCCGACATTTCGTGAAAAGTCCAGGCGAAGACATCACTGTTGTCTTTAAGGAACTGGATGAGAGCATCTCATTCTGCTATGGGCAAAAGTGTGCAAATATATGTCCCTCGCTTGTCTCTACTGATGTCGATATACTTTGTGGTTTCTGTACTTGACAGATGGTTTTAGATAGAGTTTACAACATAGTTTTCTGTAATGTTTCCTGTGTTTTTCAGTAATTACTATATGAGTTGTGGCTCTGATGACTCTGGTATAATGACAACAAAATTTTCACATGCTCGAGCTAACTTCTACCTTCCTTTGATTTTATATATACCGTCATTCCATTCAAATCGCAGTACCAAATAATAGATTGATGGAATGGTTCGCATATTGTGTAACCAGCAATATCCCATTATCCCCAAATAATGGAATTTTGCATTGATAACATAAAAGACAACGCCAATTATTACTGGTCCTATTGTAATTGGAATTATAATCTTTCCTACACGTTCTTCTTTAGATCTGTTAAATCCACAAATACCAATATTACTGGGCGGTACCTTGTCGGCCAACCCCATCTGGTCAATCATACTTTGAAATAGTATTTTAATAGTACTACCAGTATCTATCATCATCGTGTAAAGTTCCATGTTTCTAATTTTTAACATGATCACCAAAACATCATGGTGAGAAAAGTTGACATGACGAACATCACAGTCATCGAAAGAAATTCCCGTTCATTGAGAGCTGGATATGTGAAGTAAACGAGCTTTTTTGTCTTTCATAGACAGGTCATGATATTGGCCGACACGCCGTCTTTTGCTTTTGTTCGATTGTTTGACGATCTGAGTCTCAACGAAGTGACAGAGGGATATATGGAATAAATGCTTCTCCCCTGCTGGCTTATCAATTTGTACGGCTTCTGTAAGAAGTTTGTAACTCCCATTCTTGTATCTCTAAATGTCTACAATATATTCATGCATTCGTCCATCTGCAAAGATATACTCCAATAGTCGTTATAAGGCATAATAATGTTCTGTCTCATGATGTCAGACCTTGTGGTAAATTTAATATTGTTTGTTCTCATTTGGTTAGAGATACTGCGATTTGCAAAAAGCCTTTCCTTCTGAAGTATAGTATAAATATTGGCTATGGTTACATTCATCTTGGGGAGACAGGGTTTTGGTAAGTTACTGCCTTTTTGAGGTTGTTTGTCATTAGATTTTGTTTGTTTTCTGTCTCCTCCCTGATCAACAGTGTGGTTAAAATCTTGGCTTATTGATTAATCTCAAGCTGTCAATGTTGACTTATGAGTTTTCTACCTTTAAGACACCATTCTTTTAAGGGCAATATATCTGTTGATCTTTTCGATCATGTCCTCCAGAGTTGTCGTCTTATTTGGGACGAGGCACTCCTTTTCCCTTCTATTAACGAGTAAAGCATTGATGAAAGCTAAAATAGTAATCTTTTGGTCGAGCCGATCTACTTTTCTAGCTAACTCCAAAAATTCTCAGTGAATGTTTCGAGCTTCTCTCCTGGCATCTGCTTAAGGCTGAAAAGAAAGTATAGATTCTCCTCTTGGTCTCTGTTGTGTGAGTAATTCTTGACGAAGAGTTCTCACAACTATTAGAAAGTTGTGATGAATCCTTCGGGTAGTGTGTGGAACCATCACAGGGGTTTACCGAATAAGCTGGTAGGAAATAGCCGGTATAGAATATGATTGGAGTGGAATGTAGGCCTAAAGCATACTGGAACTCTTGGACGTGTTCCATTGGATCGGTTCCTTTATACTTTTGGATCTTCAGAGTATGGAACCCAGTGGGGACCTCGCTATCCAGCAACTTTTGTACAATCGGGATCTCCTATAATTTGTTGTGGATTCCTTTAATTGGAGTCTGAGCTTCGAGTAGTTCTTTGATTCATCTGTTAACATGTTCCTGAGTCACATATTGTCGAGCTGCAGTGGCTGGGCATATGATGCATTATTCTCCAAGATTGTGGTTGCCACTCCCTTTACTTAGACATTCTTTTACTAGAACTCGAACCCTTCGAGGTAGATTTTCAGTCAGTCTGACTCTCGTAAGGCCGCCATAAGCTTCTTGGTGGACCTCCTAGATAGGATTGGGCTTCATTTCTTGTTGATGATGGCTAGATGGAAGCCTTTTGGTTGCATACCTTTGTTCTTCTGGGCGGCGACCTGCTGACCCTGTGGATCCTTTAATGCATCTTGTACACTTGCTAACTAATGCTCTAGATTAGCATACCTTTCTGTTTAAGAATTTAAAGTGGTCTGCAGATCTGCTAGTGCGGCATTTTCTTCTGTTGGAACTATCGGCGTGACCTGACCTGGAGGTGCCATTCTGAGAGAAGATAATCAGCAGTTTCTGAGATAATGGGTTTGAGAACTTTGTTCCCATTGACGGTGCCAAATATAATAGCCTAATTCAAGGATTCAGACTTGTCCTTTACTCCAGATGTATTTAGATAACTCAAAGATAACAAGTAATAATCAACAAGATGATTTAGCGTGGAAAACCTTTGAATAGGTTAAAAACCATGACCTCCTTGAGGATTTTGAGAAAGAGAAGGTGATCTTATTGAGATTGCTAACTTATTACAATGAGTGCTTAGAGTATGTGTAATTTTGGAGTAAGGATTCTTCTGTCCCTTATCTTGAATTCTCTAGTTCTATATATAGGCCTTATAAAATGACCGTTTGATGACCATTAAGATTCTTAATGATGGACGTTACAAAATATATGTAGGATACTCTTTGACCAGATTGTGTAACGTTCTGATCTCTGTTGCTGTATAACGGATCTATTGATGATTCTACACCTGCATAAATCGAACTATTGATGTTGAGATCGAAAATGATGACTCGATCTAAGGAATGCTGAATATATCTTTATTAGTGCTTCCTGTATGCTGATGAGGTCGAGGATGAAGCTTTAGTCCGTGATGCCAAATAAGCTATTACAGTAACAAGGAGGATCATAGGAAGAAGAGTAGGAAGTAGATGGGTATTTTGGAAAGCAGTAAGAGGAAGAGGAGAAGAATGTACAGAGGATGCCATACTATGCAATACCATAATAAATACAATTATCTTACTACGAAGACATCCGAGTCGAGAAGTAAGTTGCATAAATTATGTTGTTTTTTTTCCTTTTTCTTCGTGTGTATATCCTTTAGCCTGAACCAGTATCTAGTTGGCAGGCATTTATTGCCAACTACTTCTTTAGTTTCAAATTTTCGCTTCTGAAACACTATTAAGTTAGGCAGTACGTATTCCAAAACTGGTTGATTTCTTTAACTTGCTACTCCAAATGAATATATCTCCATCTTCTTTTTTAGTAGGTGAAGAGGAATTGGACAAAGAAGAAGAACATGAGGATGAACGGGAAGAGGAGCAGGAGGATGAGGTGAGTAATGAAGATAACAATGATCCATAGAAAGAAATGGAGTACACATTTTTGACCGCGACAGTAGTCGTGAACTTTTTGTTTTACATGTTTTATGTACGTTTACAATTATTTCATTTGGGATGTACTGTGCATTCCGCTTAATCTACTAGATGTTATTCCATGATTTTGCGATAATAGAATTGGATATCATGTTATGTCTTATATACTTTTATGTTTTCTGTTTGGAATGTAAATGTATTGGCCCAAATCTATTAAACTGGAGCGACCCTATTGTTCAAATTTTGTAACTATATGTTAGTAAATGTTAGAGAAGTGAAGTTAAATATCCAAAACATTACACTTTCAGAAATTAAATGCCGAAACTGTATACTTTCGGTAAGAATATATTGAAACAACAATAATTGAGCAAACTGCGGTTTCAATGGCTAATGTTTTCCTTGAAGCCCAATTTTTTTTTATCCAGTGATAGCATTCCAATGTCAATACATACAAAATATAACCCACTTATACATATGTTCATCACAATCATGAGGTAATAGAATGTGTCAAAATCTAATAAATAGTAGTTAATGCTTTGCCTTAAGCCAAAAAATTAGTTACTCTGTGATTAATCTTGAACGATATCATTCAAAATGTAGCTGTCACCCCTACCTACATCCAAAACAAACTTATTGAACTTTCCCATTTTTGCCAACCAATCCTTTGGCCACATCGTATCAATGTCTTCGACCTCAATTTTTAAGTGGACCCTCTATATAGCTCAAATGGAAGGCAATGACACATCTGGCTTGAGGGCAAACCTCACATAGCGCTTGCGCCCCCCATCTCCTAAAGTGGACATCCCAATGACGATGTGGTGGTCCTTCTCCAAAATAGATCTCCAATAAGCTTCCCTCGGATCTCGATCTACCCATGGGAACCTCGCCTTGTCTAAACTAAGGGGTAAAAATGTTAACGCCATTGGGGGGCAATGGAACATATAACGCTCTGGTAATGGGTGGAAAATACATGCCCCAAGTACAGGAACTCCCCATCATGGTTAACGTAGCTTTGGCCAAAAATACATTTATCGTAGATGCGAAGCCCCTACTTCACGGAATTGGCATTCCTATCTCTTTACCCACTAAACACCTTTTTTTAATAATTTAACCACATGCGCCCCTTCACTAGTTTCAGAATATCTGCTTTTTCTTGGATATAACGGGATTGGTTTTTAGAAACTGACTGTGCCACGCACCTGTACAAGGAGTTTCCATTATCTTGCACCACTTTCACACCCTTTAGAACTAACCAATTCAGCAGCGATGGGAAGATGCCACTTTTCAAAGTGCCAAAACTATCCCCCTTCACCTTCCTTTCCTCAATGGAAGTTTAAGCTCCCTCGATCGCTGTGGTAACATCTTCAAGAGCTAAATGTAATTTCTCTCCATATTTCATGTCTGGCTCTTCCATCATACATTCGACAACCTCCAGATGCATCATTTCATACTCTGCCCCTGTTGGATGTTCCTCACAAACTGGCTTGTGGACATTCAAAGCCACCCACAGATCCTTTTCCCATTTGATCTGATACAGTTTATGGGAAAAAATGTCATTAAGGGTCAAAATTCAGTACTTCATAGTTTCGTTTGTATGATATTGAAATTGACCTCGTTTCGTTATAGTTATACTGAATCTACACAGTTTTAGCTCACCCTACCAAAAATATAGATACCGACACTACTAAAGGTTTAGAAAAATACCAAAAGCGAAAGCTTAATGTTATGGTACTGAAATTTCTGAAACTATTATGTAAATGTCAATTTGAGTGAAACTTACAAATTTCTGTAGCTTATCGTAAATGTCAACATATTTCTAATGTTGATGTTTTACACGAGATTCCTGGAATTCCAAGCAACTTCAATTTACGAAATTGTATTTAATTTTTATTACAAATTCGGTAACCAATAAATTGACTCACCCATTTTGCAAGTTCTTCTTTTTGTTCCCCCATTTGGAGGTTTAAGAAGTAAACCTATATTTGAAACAACCATTATAGGTTAATCCCAATGAAAAGCTAAATAGGTGTTTGCTTACAACTTTGGAAGGGCAATGTTTTACCGCAGTTTCTTTAGCTATGAATCGGCTTTCGACGACTTTAATCATCTCCTTAAGGTCTGCCATCTCCATCAATAACTCTACATTTTTAGTTTTCTATACTCGTAAAATATTACATAGGGTTGGGTTAGTGAAAGCACACTAAGATTTAAATTGCATTTTTTTTGGTCTAATGTTTTGTCGGATGGCTCAACAATATTTTTTTTCTACTGTTGGGATGTCAGCCGTGCTTTCCCTTATAGTAGGAGGTCGATTAGACTTCAGTTCGTGAGTTACAGCAACCTTGCCCCTCTCTATCAGATCAGCAAGTCGAGGGACTTAAATTTTTTTCCATGGAGGCCATACAGTTACCTCGATCTATATTAACTCTACAAATACAACCCTTGTCCGACAGACACTTGAACAAGGTATCTCGTTCTAACTCAAGTGTTTTTACTTCCTCTAAAAAATAAGTAACGATCGATTTTAACAGGTTTGAGCATGACGCATGAGATACAACTGTCTTTGAAAAATGAAACTTCACCTTCTCGAGGTGTGACTCCAACCTTGCATACAGTCTCTTTTAATGTGCCATTTCCCTTTCTATAAGAGTATCAAAAGCTATACTATCATCCAATTTTTTGAAGGCTTAACTGATTTAGCCTGATTAATGGCCTCTATGTCTGCCACCTGAGTGCGAAGTCTCTTAATTTCTGCATTGAACTTTTCCCTCGCCGAAGTGTCCTTTAACAGGTCATCTTTCTTCTTCATCAGAATCTTATTCGCCCTAATTTCCCCTTCCAAGACTTTTTCCCTGACAAGAGAAACATCCAACTTATGTTGGCACTCCCTTAAGTTTGTATTCCCTTTCTACACATTCCCTTGAATTCGAGCTACGTCACCTTCCAGCTCCCTAATTTGACCTGACAGGCTATCTACATCCCCTTAGACTAGAAGAACCCATTTCTACTCCTCCTTGTGCGCTCTCCAGCCTCAGGGTTCCTGACACGCACGTTGGCATGTTCCAATTCGGTCTTCAATCGTTCTACCCTCTCATTTTACTCGTCATACGTCCGTTACATCATCGGAAACTCCATATTCTTTGCAGGAAGGGCTGTATGCAAATGTTCGACTGTAGCTTCCAAAGCCAATTGATATTCTCAAGCTATCTTTAGCTCGTTATCATTTTTAATTATTTTCTATTTCAGTCGCTCCAGTTCACTTCTAGAATTATGAAAATCAGGTCAAAATTCCCCCTCTGATCTTTCAAGTGCCTGAATACGGTATTGAGCCATGTCAGCATGTCTACTCTTTACCATCAGTATGTCAATCTGGCTTTGAAACTTCACTGCATATTCTTTTATCTCTGCAAGCTCTTTTAGCCCCTTATCAATTTTGGCATCCTTCTCCTCGATCTTACGAGTGAGGTCGACAACAGACTGAGTTGCCTTAACAAACTTGAAGTGTACCTTTACATACTGGTCTTCTCTATCCTCATTCGCCTCCCTCACCCTATTCAACTTTTTATAAATTCTCGGTTGCATTGAAGTGCCTCACCTTCGCATGAGCGAGTTGAATCCAATTCGACCTGCACAATATTGATACATTATATACAATTCTATCCAGAACACCCCATCAACGTACATATATATATATATATATATATATATATCATTTTTAACAAGATATCTGATTTCTAACATCTACCATGTGTAACTACTTCTAGACTTAAAGGTCGAAGTACGATCTCAGATGGATGCTCCATAACATAGATTTCAAATCTAAGGTACATGTTCTCTATATGTTACTTTGTCTAAAACTTTGATTTTTCCTATGCACTATTTTAGTGTTACTTTCCTAAAACTGATAACATGTTTTTTGTCTACTTCTACATTCTATGTTGTCTTATTTACTTGGTAGTTTTATGTCAATATATCATACAAGTCAAAAGGCTTGTTCCAATCTTACCTGTTGCTCTGCTTGCGAAGACAACGAGCATGTGGAGATCTCTCTTTCCCTGGCAAGCTCAATCTCTAAATCTTTTATTATGAGACTCATTTCTCTAAGTACCTATAAAAGGGTTACAAACAAAGAAGCTCTGCCTACAGAAGTCTATTCAATACACATAATCTAACCAATTTACAGAAAACTTCCAAAATATTCATACAAAGTTATTTCTCTACCCTACCTTCTTATTCTCCCCCTCGGAGAGTTCGGTGTCATCCCCTTGAATGTCTAGCACCGTCTGGCGGGAGACACCGTCCAACCCATCAACAACTCTAGCCGCAACCTCTTCCACCTCTTCTTCATCTCCATCCTCGACATAGGTGTCTGCCTTAATAGCATCCACCTTATCCTCAGAATACCCCTTCAACATAAGGTAACGCCTGAGTCTTTCGTACTCCGCTACTACCTTCTCCAGGTTCGCTCTCGCATACGCTTGCTGATGGCTAATCGCCACTGCGTGGGAAGCCTTCAGGGCCTCCAACCTTTTAACATCCTTGATAGCATCACCCTTCGCTCGAGCTACCTTCTTTTCAAGCTCGATCTTCACCTTCTTCAGCTCAAATTTCTCCTCATCGACTCTGGGAGAATTCCCTCTCACCAAACGAGCAACCTGCAAAGCACAATTCGACCTCAGCGTGAGCTCGAAACGCAATACATATATATATTTCACATAATCGAGCATAAAAGACCTACCATCTTGCTCATGTCCTCTTCCTCGTGAAGAGCCGCCAACCTGGCCCTTTCCTCCATCTCTTTAAGGTCTTCAGAAGCAGGTCGCTCTTCAGTGACCTTTTCCTCTGACTTTCTCGAAGGTTCAATCCTTCTCCTATTTTCTTTTCCATCGACCTCACCACTTCCAGTGGTACATGAGGCCAACAGACGCTTCAACATCTATTTTTTTGGAAATGTTTGAGCTAGCTTGCTTGACGTAATAGACTCTGGCTGAGCTAAACTGTTTATTCTTGGGGTCTTGGGAAAGTTCCTTCACCCTTCCCCACCAGTTCCTTTCTTTTTTCCATCATCAATACCTGCTATCAGCCTAGTCGATTGAGATTTTTAAACCTTTTTGGACTTGCTCCCAACCCGTTTCTTTCTGCTAAGGCCAAGTCCTTCTAATACAAATTGCTCTTATCTCTCACGAACTCGTCAGTTGCTTAGTCAATCGCCACTAACCACATTGTTTGGAGAATGTGCTCTAGCACGATAAAGAACTGCGGAGAAGGCCTATATAAAGAAGAAGTACCAGATGAGACAAAAACCAAAAAATTACACGAGAAATCACCAAGAAAACTACTTATTCTAGATTCTTAGAAACATTCAAACTTCTTAGTTACAAGGTTTAAGAATTTCTAAATCTAAAGATCACTTGCAATAAAATATCTACCTCAAGCAATAAAGATACTTTTGCAAAAATCCTCCACTCGAGGTCGTGGTATTTTACCTATTCAGAGGTTTTCCACACTAAAATCACCTGTATCATTTCTTGCTTTCCATTAGAATATGGTTGCAGGTTCATTGGTGTGATAGCGAATTCCAAGCCATTCCGAGCTTACAGAATTTGGCCATTACAAGTTACAGTACATATTTATTTAGAATGTTCCTTTGTCAAGTTTCAGAACTACTTAGTCGAAACTCCAGAATTTTGAAATTTTCAAACGAAATATGTTGAGTTTTGTTTTAATTATTTCGAAAGTCCATCAATTTTGGTTTTGAAATTTGAAATTGAAATTAACGTTGAATCTAAAGTAGAAAGGCGGCAGCTAATTGTTTATGCAGGATAAGGCATGATCAGTACTGAAGTTTACCCTAATCTTCAAAGAGAATGATGGTTCTATTTCTGTGGGGACATCATCTCCCTTGGTAACTATTGACAAGATTTTTAGTTTCAGTACTGAACACTCCTTCTTCTGAACAATCACAAGCCATCTAATAAATCAATTGCTTATATAAATATAAAACACTAGTAACGAGTACGTACCTTTTCCGCTAACTTCCTGGCAACCATACGCAATTCCATAAGTTCAATCTCTTTTTTATCTTTGTATCTCGCAAACATAGATTTTATAAAATCTAGTTCCCCTTTCAAAGTAGCCAAAATCTATGGGTCGACAACTTCATCCTAACCATAAAGAGCCTACTAGATTTCTTCTTTTATAGGAGGTAACGTAGGGGTCAAATGTATGAAGGTCACAGTTTCAAACCAAGGCATGTACTCCGGGGTACAATTGGGGAATCAATCAGAGATACGTTGGGCAAGTTCCACTTCAGGGTTTATATTGTCCTTCCACTTCCCTTTGGAGAACTTGTCTTCCCATGCATACATGACTTTGTGGTTGAGGGTTTCACTGAAGAGGGCCCCTTGAGTGGGTGTATATTTTAGTAGTGGGGCCATTCCCTACATCCTGCCAAGCTGTCACATTTCCCTATCAGGATAGTACGGTTGTACAAAATCTGTGTCTCGTACCATCTCGTCGAAGAAATTTAGACATAAAATATCAGAGGCAGGCTAGCGACTATCCTGGTAAGGATCTCAAACAACCTAGAAAATACAATATTTTTCCAGTTATACAAGCAACATTTATGGGGTTAACTATTTATAACACACAACTACTTCCTTCCTGACCTTGTACATACATTCTTCACTTTGTAGTTGTCGAGAGCAATCCGTATCTCTTTCAGGGCTTCCACACCTTATAAGTGGTTCACACTCCTGCTTGCCTTCCACTTGGGGTTGAATGTGGCACCAATACACTCCTAAGTTTTCGGGACCCTGAGAAGCTTTGGAAAGTGGGCATAAATTCATGATTGCATTAACAAAATAACATAAGTCGAAAATAATGAATCGCACAATGTGGAAATAAAATAATAGCTGATTCTAAATATAAAATAATTTACCTCAAGTAGAGCTGTAAACCCCATAAACTATCCACTGTTGTCGCCCGTTACTGACCCAAGCTTCCTTTAGAGAGATGCCAAGATATCTGTCCCCCTTGAGTAATCCAATTATTTATTGAGAGCTTTGAACAGTGATAAATTTTTGAGGGAGATGCAAGACCCTATCTTCGTAGGGAACAATACTTGGCCCACCAAGTAAAGGAGGTAAGCCCTCGCCATAGAAATGGGATTTTTTTCCTCTTCTTCTTGCTTCTATTATCAGCCCTTCCCTTCTTTTGGACAACCTTATCATTCCCTTTACCTGACGCGGCACTGCTCATCATTGTTTGCTTCTTCGATGAGGATTTTTCTTCTGATTTATCTTTAAAGTTATTCTCTAGCCAAGATATTTTAACTGTCAAAGCATTCCCATCTCTTGTTTGCCCTTCTTAAAATTAGCTACCGACAATTTTAGTTTACATGTAAACAAAGCTACTAGATCAAATTTTGTTAACTTTGCCAAACACATACTTAGGGGTGATTGTCATCTCTCCGCTGGGGAGATGGAAATTGTTGGTTTTTATATGCCACTTCCTGGCAAAGGCTGTTATCATTGAGGAGTTGTGATGATCATAACAAATTTAACCAATCCCACACAAGCCTGAGTTATCAACAAGTTCCATCACATCATCACCTTCAAGCCCTACATGCCATTTGACATGGTAGTGGTAGATTTTGAGGCATTTGCCCTCCTTCTGCACAAAGAAATTAATCTATTATCAGAACAGTATCATAACTTAAATTGATTCTGGGTTTATCAAAATTATATCCCCCCTAATGTTATAATGCACAATACCCTCAAGGATCATTAATTAGTTTCGAAACACATCTAATGAAACCAGAGGACTTTCAAAAATATGTACCGACATTAAATCAGTTTCAAAACTCAAAAACAAAATTATTTATTTTCTAAAATTTAAAACATAACTAAGATACTCTAGAAACAACATGATAAACATCTTCCTTGACTGAAAAAACTCTTCTAGATGCCTTTAATTCAAGTTTTTATATGCTAAACCCAAAGAAAAAAACTAAGGAACTGAAGAAGTACAAACCAATAATTGTTCAACAAACTATATAATTGTAAACAATCTCTATACAAATGGAATAGTAATGATAAAAAAGTGCGCAAATAATTATTAACTTTCCATCCAAATATGCCTTTGCTTTATGGTACTTCTACGTCGTAAGTAAAGTGGGGTCTGCGGGCTATAAGTCAAAAATAGAATCAGTTGGCAAAACTGCTGGAATGGGCTACCCAACCTCAGCAATCCCATTTTTTTGGCTCGGAGTCACACTTACCGCAGCATTTGAACTCCTATCATTCTTGAGGTCCCCACCGCCATCCTTAGATGGATTCTCTTCTTCATTTGTATTGCCTTCTTCAGCTTCACCGCCATTTCTTTTTCAACTTCACCCTCTTCGTGAGTTTCATTCCCGGCATTCCTTTCATCAAGTTTACAAGGAATCTTAATAATGTCCCCATCATTTTTTGGGACATCTTCATTAGTTTAGCTAACTTTCCCCGTCTGTCCTTATCCATAACTATTAACTGGTCTTCATTAACATTCTTAGCTGTAATATGACACTACTCCCACACTCTGCATCAATCGACTAAACACAACCATGATATTCAAGGTTCTCCAAGAGTTGATCCACGTCTTTAGGGCTAGAATACTCTACTCTAAATTTTGTCGTAGACTGGCTAGCTGCTTTGCCTTCACTATGATCCTCGATAATGACCTTTTGTTTATTACGCGCAGGATTGCTAACACCTTTAATGCCGGTGGCTTTAACATGGCTTTCCTACGTAGCCTTCCTGGCTGATGCAATTTGTGGGGGTTGTGTTACTATTAGCTTTTCCATAGTTTTCATCTCAAGTGGTTGTTTCGATGTACTTCTTGTAAGGCGAGGAACCCTAACTGCCTTTTGCCGCTAGAGTTTGAACTTTTTAGTCGCTGTGGGAACAGGTGTATCCACCATAGAATCCTTCCCCTTCCCTGGAGCCTTAAAGGTCTTTTCAACAATTGGGGGTTCCTCCACCACATCATCCTTCCCCTTGCCTTTCAGTTTTAGTTTTTTCTTAACTGGGAGTTTCACCATCACATCTACTATTTTATTTATCTTTGGTTCTTCTTATGGAGAATGATCACTTCCTTTGGTCTTTTGCTTGCCTCCCCTCATCTTCACCATTTTCTCTGCCACAAACATACTTGAAGATCATTACACATAAGAAATTAATATAGTTTAGACCAATAAGTATGGAAATGGTGCAACAATTCATTATTTTGGAAAAGAATACCGAAACTCATAAGTTTCATTACAGATTTTTGAAACTGTACTTCATTATAACTTCTTCGATAACCATTTACCAAAACTGAAACTTTCAATTTTGGAACCACTGCAATGAAACAACATTTGCCCATCCCAATCATCCATTTACTACTGTAAATACTACTTATTCCCAATGGCACTGAGGTATTTGCAAAGTACCCATTAATTACAGAGTTTTGATAAAATTTTAAACTGAAAGTACTTTAAATATACAAATTACCTAAACTTGAAAATCAAGAAAATAATTTTAGATTGTTGCTTTTAACTAACATACATTACACAACTAGAAATAAACAATGAAGTTTGTGGTTCAAAATATGGATATAATTACCAATTTCCCCCCAAACTCTTATGCTTTCAAAATACCTTAACTGAAACTTTAAATGAAATCTTAGGTTCAAATTTGCCCATAACGAAACATCTCTTGCACCCAAAAAACAAGTTCCAAACAAGAAATTACAATTGTAGATCATCAACCATTTCAAATATGGGGAATGGTTGATTGATTTTAATTTTAGGGTTAGATCGACCCCAAATTTTGAAACACCAACAAACCCCATTCCCATACAAATTAAATTGGAAGCAACATTCGATGGGAAAATAGGGTACAAATAACTACTGATTTGCCACAAAACAAAAACCCTACAAATTCAACAAAACAAAAACTCAAGAAACTGTATAAATCCCGAGGGGGAGGAATCGTATCTTTGAAGAAATCACAGCCGACGGTTGAAACCACAAATAGTTGAGGGAGACCGTTGAGGGAGATTGAACACAAACAATTTTGTAGGGGGTGATGATGAATATGAATTGTCTAGGTGAGGGAGAGCAAAAGAGAGAGAAAAAGAGAAAGAGAGATAGAGAGAGAGAGAGATAATGATGTAAGAATTTAAAAAATAATTTTTACTGCCAAAGGATGTGACTTTTTAATAGTAAAAGGCCACGTCATGGTTCCTTGGCCACATCATCTGCCTTGCTAGCAAGCTCATCTAGATCTTCAATTTCACCAAATGGAAGCATCTTGTTCAGTGTATGGGCCGTGTCTTAAGGTGGAGTATATATTAGGATGATCATGTGGAATATTCTTTTAAGATGACTCAACTGGTGCTGTTTTAATTTAGATTCCAGTCTCTATAAATAATGACAGTAACAAACTACAAAAAGAATAAAACAAATATATATATATATATATATATATATATGTTTCTTACCTTAACAATCAAGATAATAGAATTGCTAAAATTATTTTAAAATTACTATTTATGATATTTAAAATAAAAGTAACATTTACTTCTTTAAATGGAAAATTAGGGAGCGATGGGAAGGGGGAAATATACAAAGCATCAATACAGTACGTAAAAAAGATTCTCAAGATAAAGTGTAGAAAATTACCTGATATACAAAGCAAAAGCAAAGTAAAAGAATAGAAGAAATTTTAATGAATCGACTGACAAATAAGACCTTAGAATAAACATTATATAATTACAAAAGGCAAACAAAAAATTATTGCAAGTTACAGAAAATCTTGATAGAATACAATTCAGGTTGAATGGTGATTATAGTGGCTTATTCTACATCTCGAACTCATACTTCATCTTCGAACTACATATGAACTTTCGACCTTGCTAACAGAGCACGGGCACAGTTTAAAATGAGATAACAACATCAAGAAACACATACAACACGAGTTTCTCAGCCAACACCACTCATCTAGGATGCCCCTCATGCTCTTGGTTGAGAGCCATCTTATAATAGCTTATTTCGTATCTCAGACTCAAGCTTCATCTTGGACCTCATCAGCATACAGGAAACACTACTAAAAATATATTTAGCATTCCTTAGTTCGAGTCATCGCTTTCAACCTCCAGATCAACAATTCAATTTATAGAAGTGTACAGTCATCAATAGAGCCATTGTACAATAAAAGAGATCAGAACGTTATACAATCTGGTCAAAGAGTATCCTACATATATTTTGTAACGTCCATCATTAGGAATTTTAATAGTCATCAAACGGCCATATTATAAGACCTATATATAGAACCAGAGAATTCGAGATGAGGGATAGAGGAATCCTTACTCTGACATTCTACTTACTCAGAGCACTCATTGTAATAAGTTAGCAATCTCAATAAGAACATCTTCTCTTTCTCAAAATCCTCAAGAGAGTTCATGGTTTTTAACCTATTCAAAGGTTTTCCACGCTAAATTATCTTGTTGACTACTGCTTGCTGTCTTTGAGTGATCTAAATAAATTTGGTGTAAAGGCTAAGTGCGAATCACAGAATTAGGATATTACATTTGGTACCATATGTGGGAATGAAGTTCTCAAACCCATTATCTCAGAAACTAATGATTATCTTATCTCAGAATGACACCTCTAGGTCAGGTCACGTTGATAGTTCCAACGGAAGAAAATATCGCACTAGCAAATCTGCGGGCCACTTTAAATTCTGAAACAGAAAGGCGTGCTACTCTGGAGCAACAGTTAACAAGTATACAAGATGCATTGAAGGTTCTACAGGGTCAGCAGGTTACCGACCAAAAAAACAAAGGCGTGCAACCAGAAGGGTCGCGAATTTCTATTTATGACAGAATTGGACCTCCACCAAAAGGCAATAACTTAGGAGGTGCGCTTCGATCTAACCATCGCCAACAGAAAATAAAGCCCATCCCGATCCAGGAGGTCTACCAAGAAGTAGATGGGGGCCTTGCGAGAGTCAGACAGACTAAAAATCTACCTCGAAAAGTTTGAGTTCCAGTAAAAGAACGTCTAAGTGAAGGGAGTGGCAACCACAATCCTGGAGAAGGATGCATCACATGCCCATCCACTGTAGCTCGACAATATGTGACTCAAGAATATGTTAACAAGCGAATCAAAGAACTACTCAAAGCTAAGACTCCGATTAAAGGAATTTATAATAGATTACTGAAGATCCCGATCGCACAATAGTTGTTGGATGGCAAGGTCCCCACCGGGTTTCATACTCTAAAAATTCAAAAGTATAAAGGAATTGTTGCAGTGGAACACGTCCAAGAGTTCCAGGACGCTTTAGGCCTTCATTCCATGTCCAACCACATTATATGCTGGCTCTTTCCTACCATCTTATCAGGCAAACCCCTGCGATGGTTCTACATACTACCCGAAGGATTCATCATAACTTTTAAATAGTTGAAAGACTTTTCGTCAAGAATTACTCGAAAAATAGAGAGAAAGAAGAGAATATATACTCTCTTTTTAGCCTTAAGAAGATGTCAGGAAAGAAGCTCGAGACATTCACTAAGAAGTTTTTGGAGTTAGCTCAAAAAGTAGATCAGCTCGACCAGAAGATTACTATTTTTGCTTTCACCAATGCTTTACTCGTTGATGGAAGGGCGAAGGAGTACCTTGTCCTAAACAAGCTGACAACTCTAGAAGACATGTTTGAAAAAGTCAACGGATATATCAACCTTGAAAGAATTGTGTTTGACAGGCAAAAGACCTAGAAGTTAACATTGATAGCTCAAGATCAATCAAAAAGCCAAGATTTTAACCGTGCTACTAATCAGGGTGGAGACCAGAAATAGACAAAATTTAATGACGAACTACCTCGGAAGGGCAGTAACTTGCCAAAACCTTGTCTTCCCAAGATGAATGTAACCATAACCAGTATTTATTGTATTCTTCAGAAGGATAGGTTTTTTTCATAAATCACAGTATCTCTAGCCAATTGAGAATAAACAATATTACATTCACCATAAGGTCAGGCATCATGAGATAGAATACTGTTTTACCTTACAACAACTGTTGAAGTATATCTTTACAGATGGATGAATGCATGAATATATTGTGGACATTGAGAGTTACAAGAATAAGAGTTACAACCTTCTTACAGAAATCGTGCAAGTTAAAGAGCCAGCAGGGGAGAAGTACTTATACCATATATCCCTCAGCCACTTCATTGAGACTAAGATTGTCAAAGAATTAAGCAGAAGCAAAAGATGGCATGTCGGCCAATATCATGACCTGTCCATGAAAGATTAAAAAGCTCATTTACTTCACATATCTGGCTCTCAACAAATAAGAATTTCTTTCGATGACTGTGACGTTCGTCACGTCAGCTTTCCTCACCATGATGCTTTGTTGATTATGTTAAAAATGAGAAATGTGGTACTTCACACGATGATGATAGATACTGGTGGTACTATTGAACTACTATTTCAAAGCACGATTGATCTGATGGGGTTGGCCGACAAGGTACCGCCCAATGACATTGATATCTATGGATTCAACAGATCTAAAGAAGAATACGTTGGAAAGATTATACTGCCTATTATGGTAGGACTAGTAATAATTAACGTTGACATTTATGTTATCAATGTAAAATCCCATAATTTGGGGATAATGGGGCATTGTTGGGTCCACAATATACGAACCATTCCATTAACCTATCATTTGGTACTGCGATTTGAATGGAATGACGGCATATATAAAATTAAAGGAATTCAGAAGTTAGCTCGAGCATGTGAAAATTATGTTTCCATTATACCAGAGTCATCAGAGCTACAACTCGCATAGCAATTACTGAAAACCATATGAAACATTACATTAAATTATATAGTAAACTCTATAGAAAACCATCTGCCAAGTGCAAAAACCACAGAGTGCATCGACATCAGTGGAGACAAGCAAGGGACATATATTGGTACTCTTCTGCCCACTGCAGAACGAGATGTTCTCTTCCAATTCCTTAAAGACAACAGTGATGTCTTCGCTTGGACAATTCACGAAATGTCGGGCATTGATCCAAATTTGGCCTACCATAAGCTCAATTTGAAAGATAAAGCTGAAGCTATCAAACAAAAGTAGAGGACTTTAGCACCAAGACTCTAAGAAGAAGTCAATAAAGAGATCGATAAACTCATCAAAGTTGGCTTTATCCGAAAGGCCAATTACCCAGAATAGATCTCGAACATTGTAGTAGTCTAAAAAAAGGGTAAGATTAGAGTGTGCGTGGATTTTATGGACATGAAAAAACATACTCCAAAGGATAGTTTTCCACTTCCTATCATAAACCATATACTCGATTCTACTGTGGGACAGGAACTCCTGTCCATAATGGATGCTGCATCAGGATACAATCAAATACCTCTGCTACATGATGATCAAGAGAAAATAACTTTCATTACAGAGCATGACTTATATTATTATATGGTTATGTCATTCGGTCTCAAGAATGTTAGAACCACGTATCAAAGATTGATGACTCAAATGTTCAAAGATCACCTTGGAAAAATGATGGAAGTCTACATTGATGATATGTAGTAGAAAAGTCATAAAATAAAGAACCATATCTCAGATTTATACACTACTTTTAAAATTTTCCATTTTTACATGATGAGACTCAACCCTGCCAAGTGTCAGTTTAGGGTACAGTCATGCAAATTCTTTGGACACTTGATAAGTAAGGGAGGCATAAAAGCTAATCCAGATCATATTCACGCACTATTGTTTATGCCTTCTCCAAATATAAAGAAAGATGTACAGAAGTTAGTAGGTAATTGTTCGTAAACCTATTCCTAGGTCAAGGGATCTGTTGTCAGAAGAGGAGGAGGAGGAGGTGGTGACCTTTGTAGCTCTTGTAAATGTTCATGTAACGAATAGAAAGAGTTTGAGAGATATAGGGTAGTCCTATCATAACTCGATGAAGTAAAAATAGGGTATTCCAGTTGTTACCGGCCCTGCATATTTGTTAGATCCGTGCATACTATTTTTTAAAAATCTGTTCATTGTGATGATTAATAGAACAATGTATCAATATTACTCAGATATCATGTTTTTAATTAATCTTGTTAACTATGATATGTAATCTGTTTGTATGAGTAAACTATTATAAATGTTAACTGTCATGACAGGGAGAACTGGTAGCTGTCCAGAGTGAATGCTCGGCATTGCGTATTCGAAATGAATAATTGAGTGCTGAACTAAAGTCATGTCAAGGGGCACTAAAGAGTTCTTCTGAATTATAAGAAAAAATGAAGGTGGAGATTGCAAAAGAGTGAAGTACAGTAATCCGTGTGACTGAGAAATTGCGAGAGAAAGAGGCTGAACTAGCCATTGAATTAAGAAAGATAGAGGAATTAAATGAGGTGATAAGGAAAAATAATATCAAAGTTGTTGGTACCTCTGAACAAGCAAGCCAACTAGGGGGTGCATTGATATCTGCTCAAACTCGAGTTATAAAACTGCTGGTAGTGTTAAAAGAGGAGGGAAATAATGTGAAAAACTTGCAATTTCAAGTAAATCTGATCGAGACGGAGATAGCTGAGACGCGAACTCGTACTTGCAACTATGAAGTATTGTGGTTAGTTGCTGATATTATAATAGCCTAATTTTGTAAGTTCAAAGTTGCTTAGATTTAGCTCTTACACCAATATACCTGTGACAAAATCTAATAAAAAGCAAGAAATGACACAGGTAATTTAACGTGAAAAACCTCTGAATAGGTAATAAAAACCATGACCTCGAGTTGAGGGTTTTCTTAATAGTGACTTTTATTGCTTGAGGCTGATTCCTTATTACAAGTTCTCTCTCAACTTAGAAATGGTTGATCTTTTGAACAAGAAGTTTGAAGTTTTGAAAATCTAGAAAATGTAGCTTTCTTGGTAATTTCTCATGTATTTTTTTGGACCTTGTCTCTTCTGGAACTTCTTCTTTATATAGGCCTTCTCCGTAGTCTTCATCATGCTGAAGCACATTCTCCGAATAATAAAGTTAGTGGCGGTTGATTAAGTAACTATTGAGTTCATGAGAGACAAGTATCTTTGACTTATTCAGGTTTTTCTATTTGAGCTCAACCCATGTTTTTCATCAGTTCGTGGAGTTGGAGGTAATGTTAACCGTTAAAGTAATGTAGAAAATGCGTAAGTCTGACATGGAGGTAGTTTAAACTGAAGACAACTCGATTTAAGTAAGGTCGAGGGGTCCCCTTAAATCGCCCCCTCACAACTGAAGTCACGAGTGGCTTTGGTTGAGAAAAAATTTGTGGGTATATAGGTATTTGGGTTGGAAGCTTGAATAATTAATGAAGTAATGATGGTGTTTGACTACATTAAAAATGCACATACTACGGGGGGACGTACGTGCATTGAATGTTGATGGGAATATTGATATACGTGACAGTTAAGGTTTAAAGAGTTTTGTTTGCATTGAATGATGACGTTTGGGAAAACATTCTTGTACAATAAATGTAGAGTTATATAAATAGTACCTGTACCGAGGTTTGTAGCAAAGTATGCTTGTTTGTTGCCAAATTCTTTGAAAGTTTGGAAGATGGTGAAGACCCAGAGAATGGTTCATGAAGAGGGAATTATTACTGAAATACAGAGGTTGAAGTTGAAATATTTTGGTGATCAGTCCTTGGCGATGCCTATTCCCGTTCTTGTTCCTCCGACGTATCAAGGAATGTCAGAAGATGAAGCGGCTGAAGCTGAAGAAGATTTTTATTGTATGTGGAGATTTCTTTATGTTGTCGTAATACGCGAGCAATGTTAGGTTTATCTCCGCATCCTTGTGGATGATAAGGTTAGGGAGACAGATGTAGGGATAGGCATAACAGCAGGGCAGTTGCAATAATTTCTTGCGTTAGAATGGATTCTAAGGTCGGGCCTTCTTCATGTCTACCAACTGTGTGGGGGTGGTGGTTATAGGAGAGGCGACGATGGTAGTGGAGTTGGAAGACAGATAATAGAAGTCTATTTTTACACTTTCATCGTTTCTTTGTGCTCATAAGACCTTCAGTTGGAAGAGTTGTTCAAGCATGAATTTCTTCTCTTCCATAGTTTCCATTTGAAGTTCGACTAGACTTTGACCAAACTCACGGGAGAGAGGATATTCATTGTATCTAATGTCTTCTTTGCATCAGCGTGAAACATCACAAAAGTAGAACGAACTGAAGGATTTGACATCTCGGAGTGTCTGAAAGACTTGTTAGCTGTAAAAAGCACTTGAAAAACTTATTATTTATAAAGTACCTGATATCTGATACTAGAAAGACTTATTATTTATCAAGTACCTGATGTTAGAGTACTTGAAAGACTTGCTATCTGCAAAAGCACTTGAAAGATATGTTATCTGTAAAGTACTTATAATTTGATTTGAGATGAATAAAATTTATTATCCAAACTCAGTGTTGATATAGAATAGAATAACTTTGGAAATCGAGTTATTAATATTTCGAAGATTTTTGAATATAAGATAAAGTGAAATGTATGTGATTTAGAAAGTATACTTTTTGTAATAATCAAGCTGTTAGAATTATGTTTGTGAAAAGAAATATGTGTAAGAATTTGTGTTCGACCTGGGGGCTAAAAATTTTGGGGAAAGATAAAGTTGTAGAAATTTTAAAAGGGGAAGTTCGAGCTCAGAGAGGTCATTACGGAATACCTAATTTGGAATGAATAAGCTTGATTTGGAATAGGATGACATGACTGAGGTCGATAGGAAGAGAAATGTACAAATAACTATTCTCAAGATACTTGGTTTTCCGTTACGAGATAATAGGATAATATCACGACTTGCGGATAATTGGTAGTGGAAATGTATAAAAAAGGGGGGAATAAGTTTTAAATAGGTTGAAGAAAACAAGAATGGTATAGACTCGATATGAGAGAATTCGTTATGCTGCTAAGGGGCGGTTGGCGATAAAGATAGCTGAAGTGTGGGAGCATATTTTTGGACTGTTAGATTATGATGCTGAGTTGCCAGTGAGGGAGGCTCAAGTTGAAGGCTTAGATGGGATTGAGAAGAATTTGGCAAAGGTTTAGATGAGACTGAGTCACGAAGGTGGTTATGTAGTAGCCTACTCATAGCCTTCTACCCCAGTCACACACTCGAAGACTACCTCGAAGCCTACTCGAATATCTCAAAGCCTATCCTACTCAAATGTATCGAATCCTCGAGGAAAAACTCCATATCATATCAGAAACACTTCGACCATATCCGTACATGGTTAAAGTATGACAGGACAGCCAGCCAGCTCACTAGACAGGACGGTGTAGTTGTTGGTCCTTGCAGCTACAGTGACAGGCTTAACCACTGCTACAGTGTCAAAGTACAGAGATAGATGCAACAACTGCTATAATGACAGTTCCAACATTTCCGACGCCCATACCCACTCTGGGATATCGGGATAGTACCCTTGTAATGTGACCTAACCTTGGTGACTCAGCCCATCCTATGATTCAATAAATATGAGAGATCGGGAATGAAGGAGAGGTTATAAGATTACCCCTCTGAGCCCTTACAGTTTACCTTCGATCACTTTGTAAAACCCAGTACTCGAACCTTCGATTGCTCATCAGTAATATAAACTCTCTTAAAAATCCTCATCAGAGGTCGTAGAGCGTCACATTCGGACCTCTACGCAAGTATATTTTCGGTAGATTACGTATACTATAGATTTTATTCTTGAATCCTCTGATTAAGGATGAACCCCGAACTGTAAGAACCGACTTCCCCTCTGCTTGGAGTTAGGCCCTATATTTGGCATCGTCTGTGCTTCCCCATACCAATTTACCTTTCTTTTTCCCCTCCTTTTGTTTTCTACTTTAGCTGATTATCCTCGATGGCACCCACCCTCCGTTCTAGTTCTACCCATGCCAGCTGGAACACAATGCAGCTGGTCTCACAAAGAACCTTTACCAAATCCGTGGAACACAATGCAGCTGGTCTCATACAGTAGGCCTCGGCCTCTACCTTATACAACTGATATAAACACAGAATAATCAATACACAGTTTTTCCACCCCTACATCGTCTCTTATTTTCAATGAATTTCTTAGTTTACCTTAAGTATCATATCAACCCTTCAACCCGACTTATACTTGAGGGCGACCTTGAGTTTTTTCAAACCTCTAATTTTAAACAAACTTGAGCGCAATGATGGTTGAAAGACCGGACCCTCGGGAATGCATTGGTGGCGAATAATTATGCTTCGCTGTGGCTTAGGCCTTCGAAGTCCAGTCGATTTATTGGTTTACTCTAAGTATCATGTCAACCCTCGACCCGACTGATACTTGGGGGCAACCTTGAAATTTTCAAGCTTCCAATTTCGAGCAAACTCGAGGGGTAAGGATGGTTGAAAGATCAGACCCTCAGGAATGCATTGAGGGAGAATAGATATGCTTTGATCAGGTTCAAAACCGTCAGAGTCTAGTCTATTTCTTGGTTTACCCCTGGTATCATGTCCACCCTCGCTCTGACTGATGCTTGGGGGCGACCTTGAAAATTTCAAGTTTCCAGCATTCGAACAAACTCGAGGGGCACGAATGGTCAAAAGACCAGACCCTCGAGAATGCATTAGGAGTGAACACATCTTGCTTCACTGTGGCTTAGGCATTCGAAGTCAAGTAAATTTCTAGGTTTCCTCTAGGTATCACGTCAACCTTGGCTTGACTGATACTCTGGGGCGACCTTGAAAATTTTCAAACTCCCAACATTCGAGCAGACTCGAGGAGTACGAATGGTCGAAAGACCAGACCCTCGAGAAAGCATTGGGGACGACCACGTCTTATATCGCTGTGGCTTAGGCCTTCGATGTCCGGCAGATCCCTTGATTTCAAAAGAGCATTACAACCATCTCGACACTCTTCAAGGTTTGACCGCTCTGCAATCATTTGATAGATACAACCCATGCAGATGCTATCATGCAGGAACATCTACAATCCCTCCACATGCAAGAAGTTCCACAACATCATATATCAGAGAAGCAGTTTTAGCACAAATCAATTCAAATCAAATTTTGTTCAGAGCATATATCAAGTATCTAACACAAATAATTCAATACAAATCAATTTCAAAGAGCACAAGTTCCAAGATCAGTTTCAGCACAGCAACTCAAAGCCACTCGAACCTTCTAATGGTCACTCGAAGCTGTCTAGTCAAAATCCTAACATTAAATCATACTTTCACTTTATCAAGTTTAGACTTCTATTTCGACAGATCAGACTTCTACTTCGACAGATCAGACTTTAACTTCGACAGATCACACTTTTCACTTTACCAAGTTCAGACTTCTACTTCGACAGATCAGACTTCTACTTTGACAGATTAGACTTCGACTTTGACAGACCATACTTTTCACTTCACCAAGTTCAGACTTCTACTTTAACAGATCAAACTTTAACTTTGACAGATCATAATTTTTACTTCACCAAGTCCAGACTTCTACTTCAGCAGATCAGACTTCTACTTCAACAGATTAGACTTTAACTTCGACAGACTACACTTTTTACTTTACCAAGTTCAGACTTCTACTTCAACAGATCATACTTCTGCATCGACAGATCAGACTTCGACTTCGATAGATCATACTTTTTACTTCACCAAGTTCAGACTTCTTTCAATAGATCAGACTTCTAATTGGACAGATCAGACATCAACTTTGACAGATCGCACTTTTCACTTCACCAAGTTCAGATTTTACTTCAGCAGATCATACTTTTACTTTGACAGATCAAAATTTGACTTCGATAGATCACACTTTTTACTTCACCAAGTTCAGGCTTCTACATCAACAGATCAGAATTCTACTTTGACAGATCTGACTTCGACTTTGATAGATCACACTTTTCATTTAACCAAGTTCAGACTTTTACTTTAACATATCAGACTCCTACTTTGACAAATCAGACTTTTACTTTGACAGATCACACTTTTTACTTCACCAAGATCAGATTTTGACTTCGACAGATTACAGTTTTTACTTTACCAAGTTCAGACTTCTACTTCGACAGATCAGAATGTCACTTCGACAGTTCAAACAGGTTATTTCCACAGATCAAAATTTTACTACAAGCATTTAAAATTCTACTTGCACACAGTACTAAAAAATAATTCAACATTTATATTGCCAACTCCCAAGTTCATTCAATATAAACCAAAACAGTACAATTCAAGCAGAAAATTCCAATACCCTTCTATACCCATCTAAAACACTCAACAAACCAGCAAGAAGCCCCTATTTATCATCGGGACGCCTCTCCTTGCTCCTAGCCTCAGCAGCAGAATCCTCCTGCTCCACCATCTCTTCCTCAAATGATTCCAGCAAAAACAAATGGTGGCCGCGAAACGGACCCATCATCTGAAGAACCCCCACCAACATTTCTTTATTACCTTCTTTAATTACCTTCCCAAAAACCAATAGTCAAACCGTTCAACTTCCAAAGCCAAACAATTTTCTCAACAAACACCTCTACACCTGTTTTCGAGACCTTCGTTGATAGAAGGCGAATGTAGTAGCCTACTCGCAGCTTTCTACCCCAGTCACATACTCAAAGGCTACCTCAAGGTCTACTCAAATATCTTGAAGCCTATCCTACTCGAATGTATCGGAGCCTCGAGGACAAACTCCACATCGTATCAGAAATACTTTGACCATATTCACACATGGTCGAAGTATGAGAAGACAGACAACCAGTACACTAGATAATAGGGTGCAGTTGTTGGTTCTTGCAGCTACAGTGACAGGCCCAACCACTGCTACAGTATCAAAGTACAGAAACAGACCCAACAACTGCTGCAGTGGCAGTTCTAACATTTTGGCGCCCATACCCACTCTGGGATATCTGGATAGTACCCTTGTAATGTGACCTAACCTTGGTGACTCAGCCCTTCCTATGATTCTATAAATAGGAATGATTGGAAACCAATGTGAGGTTACAAGATCTCCCCTCTAAGCCCTTATAGTTTACCTTTGATCACTTTGTAAAATCTAGTACTCGAACCTTCGATTACTCATCAGTAATATAAACTCTCTTAAAAATCCTCATCAGAGGTCATAGAGCGTCACATTCGGACCTCTGTGCAAGTATATTGTTGGTAGATTACATATACTATAGATTTTATGCTTTAATCCTTTAATTAAGGATGAACCTCGTGGTATAAGAGCCGATTTCCCATCTTCCTAAGTTGGGCCCCTACAGGTTATACAACAGCATTATTTGGCGCTGCCTCAGATTCACATCCATACATAGAAGGTTTGTAGAGGATTGGTGATACATGTATGTATTTTTGAAGATCATATTGTATTTTTAGGCAAATCTAAAAATTATTATTTATATTAATCTATGAAAGCCTGTTTGATATATGATATATGAAAGATATTTGTATGTGGTTGACGTATATATAAAAGATAATGATAGATACATGGACCTGTATGTAGGTCGATCGTGAGGGGCGTTTGTGTAGGATCAAACCTTCATTTGTAGATCTGTAGTTGATATGAAGAGTTCACCTAATAATGAGGCGCCGACCTCTGGTCGATTGGCAGAGTCCAAAATTGTAATATCTAAAAGTTAGGAAGAAGTAGGGGTTAATCAATTTCTAGATTTCCCTGGAAGATTGGTGACCTATCCTCCTCGTTTTGATGTGTTTAAAGAGTTTTGCAAAGCCAAGGCTTCACTAGAGGATAGATGGGGTAGCTGTGTAGAACATGCCAGTCGGCAATTTAGAGGTTGCACTGTAGCAACGGGAGAGGAATATTTTTATCTGTTGGCTGATTTGGAGAAGGAAAAATGAAATAAGGGTATAAGCGAATCAATCTCTTTGGAGTATTTCGATGGGAATGCTCAGAGTGAACTTTTAGGGGGTTTTTTATATTACCTGTCTTTGTTGGAGTACTGGTCTAGTCATTTCCTTAGCAAGCAGGCAAAAGGGATTATGAACATCATCGGGATATGTCTAGTTCAATTAAATGGGAATATGTGGGAGGTGATAAGTGTTTGTGAATTTCTGAATAAATGGTAGGAAGGGGATAGGAGAAGGATGAGGATATCCTCTGAGGATGTTTTATAATTTTATGGGGTAAAAATTTATTCTGCAAGTGGAGGGGCATATTTTTTTTTAAATTTGACTCGGCCTCATTTCTTCGATCTGAACTCGGCAGGTCGACAATGGAATGATAATATGATATGGGTGAGGGGTGATTGCCTTCAGAAAGTTGGCGAAGAACCCATGGAACTTCTATTTAGAGCTGTAAAATAAAGTAAGTATAACAATGTATAATGTGTGAAATTGATAGGTTGAAATTGTATGATGCTCTGTTGATGATAATACGTTGTGAATGATAGGTCCCAAGTCTCAGGTGGCGGGGAAAGATTCATTGTTGGATACAGTTGCTCAGGAAGAGACAGAGCTCAAGGCTGTGTTGGAAGAACTTAGCATTACTAGGAAGAAACGTGCTAACAGCTGATCTGAAAAAGTTCAAAAGTCTGAATCGATGAGACTAATGACGGGCGTTGATGGCAGTAAGAAGGAGGGAACTAATGGGGAAAGGCGAGTAAATTTTCCGAGTGGACTATACAGGGTTACCATAGTCTACTATGTCGAGCAAGCTAGCTCGAACGTTTCCCAAGAAGCAAATGCTGAAGCGTCTTTCAACCTCTGGAACCACGGGAAGTGGTGGGTCGTAAGAAAGGTAAAAAAGTGAAGGGCTGAACCTTCTGAAATGTTGGGGGTGAAGGTCGCAGAAGATCGACCTGTCATTGAAGATGACCTGAAAGAGGTAGAAGAAAGGGCTAGGCTGGTAGCTCTCCATGAGGAAGAGGAGATGTGAAAAATGGTAGGCTCATATGCTTTGGATAGGTGATGAATTTTGTATTGTGATTCGTGCTGACAGTGACGTCCATTTTGTTTGTTTTGTAGGCTGCTCGCCTGATGAAGGAGATATGCCTCGGGGTCGAGGAGGAGAAAGCTAAGTTGAAGAAAGTAAAAGTCGAGCTTGAGAATAAGGTAGCTCGATTGAAAGTTGACTTGTTAAAGGAGGGAAAATGGCTGGAGGCTCTGAAGGCTTCATAAGTGGTGGAGATCTACAATCTACATACGGATGTGAGAGTAAATTAGGAGAAGGTGGTAGCTAAGCGTGAGAGACTCGGGCGCCACCTTATATCAAAGGGGTATTCTGAAGATGAGGTTGATGCCATTAGGACAAACACCTATGTTGAAGAGGAGGAAGATGAAGAGGTTGAAGATGTTGCTGTTGGAGTAGTGGATGGTCTGGGCGGTGTCTTTCCTCAAATGGTGTGAGACAACCAAGGGGATGTCAATGAGCATCTAAAGGGGAAAATGAGAAGGTAGAGTAGAATGATGATTTTGTGATTGTATGAATGTTTAGGAATATTTGTAAACTGATTGAATATTGCTTGTTGGATAGAATTTTGTAGGCTAAGTCACTTTTATAAATCTTGTTGTTGGAACTTAAGGACATGCGCCTTAGATTAAAAGATTTATAGACTGAGCCCGCTAAGGAGATAGACGCCTCAACATCCCTATTATCTTCGCAAGTGGAGCTGCAGGTTAGAATAGAGCAAGAAATATTTGACTTGTATGCCTCATTAGTATAGAGCTACAAAGTAATAAATAGAGCGTAGAGGCAGGCCAAAAACCAGTTATTAGTTTAAGGGAAATGACGTTGAAATGGTGCACAGGAAATACCAAAGTATTGGCAAATTAAAATATAGAGAATGTGTACCTTAGACTTGGAAGTATATGTTATGGAGCATCTATCTGAGATTGTACTTCGACCTTAAGTTTAGAAGTAGTTTTACACAGTAGATGTCAAAAAATAGATATCTTGTTAGAAATGAGATATATGTGTTAAATGAGTGTTCTGAATTAAACTTGATATAATGTATTTGCAACGTGCAAGTCGAATTGGAGTTAGCTCGCTTGCGCTAAGATGAGGCACACCAATGTAACCAAGAATTTGCAGAGGAGTTTGATAGGATGAAAGAGGCGAACGAAGATAGAGAAGATCAGCATGTGAAGGTACACTTTATGTTTGTTGAGGCAACCTAAACTGCTGTTGACTTTGCTCGAGAGATTGAGGTGAAGGATGCCAAAATTAATAACTGGCAAAAAGAGCTCGCGGAATTAAAAAAACATGCAGCGAAGTTCAAAAGCCAGAATTATGTGTTGATGGCAAAGAGTAGGAAGGCTGACATGGCTCGTTACTGTATACAGGCGCTAGAAAGATTAGAGGCAGGGTTAAATTGTTCTGTGGCCATTTTGAAGGGCGAGTTTATCAATAAAATGAACCACCATGAGTGGATTCGAGCTGATCTAATGAATGCTAGAAACGAGCTAGAGCGATTGAAAAAGAAAATGTTTGACAAGGTTAACGAGTTAAAGAATGCTTGGGATGATTTATTGGCTTTTGAAGTTGCAGTTGAATAGTTGTCTGCAGCCCTACCTTATAAAGATATGGAGTTTCGGATGGTGTAACGGAAGTATGATGAGTTGAATAATAGGGTGACACAACTGAAGATCGAACTGACGCATGCCAATTCGCTTACTAGGAATGCCGAGGCTGGAGAGCGCTAGAGGAAGAATAAAAATGATGCCAAGGTTTCCCTTGTTCAAGGGGATATAGTCAGCCTATCAGCTCGAATAAGAGAGCTGGAGGGAGATGTTGCTCAACATTAAGGTCATGTTCGGAAAGGAGATGAGCGGTTAAGGGAGTATCCAATTAAGTAGAACATTGCTCTTATCAGAGAACAAGAGTTAGAGCGGGTTATGATAGGGAAGGAGATTTTGATAACTAAGAAAGATGAATTTTTAAAGAAAACTCTAACTGGGGAAGATTTGAACAGGGAGATTGAGGTACTTCGTGCTCAAGTGGCAGATTTGAAGGCGATCAATCAGACTGAATCAGCTAAAGCTGACAATAAATTGGAAGAGAACATTACATTTACAGCTCGAGTAGATAGTGAAATGATATTGTTAAAAGAACAGTATACGAGGCTGGAAGATCGCCTTCATTAAGCGAGAACGAACATTTTTAAGGCAGTTATACCTCATACAACGCACTATGAATTGTTAAGGGTTGTGATCGCCTATTTTTTAGGGGAGGTAAAAAGGCTTGAGTTAGAAAGAGATATCTTGTTCAATAGTTTGTCAGACAGGAGATGTATTTGTAGAGCTAATGTTGATCGAGGAAATTGAATGGGCATCATGGAAACGGATTTAGGCCATCGAGCTCGAGAATTTATGGCTGATCGACCTCCTATTATAGGGGAAAGCATAGCTGACATCCCAGCAACAGAAAAGGATCCATTGTAGAGGTTGTATACGTAACCTAAAATAAAAAGTAGCCATTGCAAACATGTTAAGAGATGAAAGCTAGTTTTTCCTTTTATTTATCTTATGTATGGTAGAGTCTTTGATTGAAAACTGGTATTACCATTGTTTTAATTACAGAGATTTAGTAGAGCTAGCCAAACCAAGTGTTATCCTTGATTTAACTGGTATGATGTCGTAACCATAATGAGGTGGATAAAAGCTAGTTTTACCTTTGCTTTATCTTATGTCTGGTAGAGTCATTGATTGAAAACTAGTATTACTTTTGTTTTAATCGCCGAGATTTAGTAGAGTAAGCCAAACCAAGTGTTATCCTTGATTTAACTGGTATGATATCGCAGCCATATTGAGGTAGATAAAAGCTAGTTTTACCTTTGCTTTATCTTATATTTGGTAGAGTCTCTTTGTTTTAATCGCAGAGATTTTGTAGAGTCAGCCAAACCAAGTGTTATCCTTAATTTAACTGGTATGATGTCGCAGCCATATTGAGGTAGATGAAAGCTAGTTTTACCTTTGCTTTATCTTATGTCTGGTAGAGTCTTTGATTAAAAACTAGAATTACCTTTGTTTTAATCGCAGAGATTTAGTAGAGTCAGCCAAACTATGTTTTATCCTTGATTTAACAAGTATGATGTCGCAGCCATATTGAGGTAGATGAAAGTTAGTTTTACCTTTACTTTATCTTATGTCTGGTAGAGTCTTTGATTGAAAACTAGTATTACCTTTGTTTTAGTCGCAGAGATTTAGTAGAGTTAGCCAAACCATGTGTTATCCTTGATTTAACTGGTATGATATTACAACCATATTGAGCTAGATGAAAGCTAGTTTTACCTTTGCTTTATCTTATGTCTGGTAGAATCTTTGATTGAAAACTAGTATTACCTTTGTTTTAATCATATAAATTTAGTAGAGTCAGCCAAACCAAGTGTTATCCTTGATTTAACTGGTATAGAGGTCGATTGAAAACTAGTATTATCTATGTTTTAATCTATGTATTGTCTATGAAGTAGAGAGATGTGTGGAAAAAAAAGTTATAAAATTTATTGAATAGATAAGGATGTACATTGGATGGAGATGAAAATCTCACTTTTGAAATGGAAAAAAAATAAAAAATGGAAATGGAGTAGTGAGGGACTTTAACAATAGTACCGTTTCAGTCGCCTAGTATTCTAAGGATTTGAAATGTGAACTCCCTCTTTTGTCACGAGGTAATATGATCCCAGGCCTAAGAGACCTGTGATAAGGAATGAACCCTCCTAATTGTCTACTATTTTCCCAGCATAAGGTTCTTTGCGGTGTTAAGGTATTTCTCTGAGAACGAGATCATGACAAGATTATCAATTTAGAAGGTACGGCTTCTAACTCATTTGTTGTATGAACTGGCAAGCATATGGTGATATCGACCTAGGTTAGCGATGGTGTTTTCCCTGGTCTCATCGATCTAATTGAGGTTGCAGGCCAATTCGAACTCATTTTCTTTGTCAGTTAGCTTTGATTTTAGACTGGATGATGGTATTTTGAGGGAATAACAGCTTCAATGCCATTGGCAAGGAGGAATGAAGTGCAGCCTGCTGATTGACGTATAGTGGTACGATATGCCCATAAGATATCAGGAAGTTCTCAAACCCAATTCCCTTTTTTCTATGAGTAAAGCCTTTTCTTGAGTCCATCCATGATGGTTTTGTTGGTTATTTCGGCTTGGCCATTACCTTGAGGGTAGTAGGGATTGGATGGTGAGTAGATGACATTATATTGGTTAAGGAAAGCTATGACTTTTTCTCTAACAATTTGGGGACCGTTATTGATACAAATTAGGTGGGAGTACCCAAACCGAGTGATGATGTGTTCCCATTTAAAAGAGATGACCTTTTCTTTTCTGGTTCGACTGAGTAGAATTGTTTATACCCATTTTGTAAAATAATTGGTAGCTACGGGTAGGTGGCGGCGGTTACTTGGAGAATTAGGAAATTCGCTGACAAGATCGAGTGCCCATCTTTTGAATGGCCAAAACACCTTGCTTGTATAGAGTTCGAACGTAGGGGCGCGTATCATTTATCCATGTCATTGACATGCGTCACATTTGCGTAAGTACTCTTTTACTTGCTTGCACATGCCAGGCCAGAATACTCCTTATATAATGGCTCTGTTTGCTACAGATCAACCTGAGGCATGGGAGCAACAAGTCCCTTCTTGTAAATTGTGGAGCATCACGTCTGCGTTATGTCTGGAGAGGCACTTGAGGTAAGGCCCCGTGACTGAACGGCGGTATAAGGCACCGTTTTGATTTGTGTAGCACTTTGAGTTGTTGATCAGCTGTCGGAGCTCCTTTGGATCTGCTGGAAATAGTCCTTTGCATTTGTTGTCGATACCGTGATAAACTAATAAAGTGTTTCGCCAATCGTCGTCTTTCCCTTTTATTACCCCCAGTGTTGATCGTGCATACAGAAATACGATCAATGCTAGAGGTTGAAATTACTTCAATCTGGAGATATTGAGCTTCTGTTCCTAAGACCACGGCTAGATGCGCCAAGAAATTAGCGTGCCTATTTTAACCTCGAGGAAGATAATTGGGAATTGCTTGCATGAACTTTCTCCTCTCATCTGCAATGAGGGCTGCATATTCGATCATCTTGCCATTTTTCTTGTTTTACTCAGAGTAATGGTGGACAATAAGTAGTAAATCTGTATAAACTGAGAGTTCTGGGACACCGAGCTCATGAGCGAGGTTGAGTCCATGAATGAGAGCTTCGTATTCGGTGACATTTTTTGAGGCCTCAAAATCCAAGCGGATTGATTTCTTAATTCTATCATTGGAAGGGGTAATTAAAAGGATTCCAATTCCTGACCCTGCGGGTCCTGCTGATCCATCTGTAAGAAGTTTCTACCCTTTCCTTGTAATCCATTCGGCCAGCTCTTCAAATACTTTGGGGGGTGGATCTTTTATAATTTCCTCTGCATGGTTAAGATTGTGCTCCACCCACTCGAAATTTCCACTGGAAAATCAGCGAGAAAATCGATAATGGCTTGACCCTTTTTGGAATGACGCTGTTCAAACTTGATATCATGTTCTCCCAAATTGACTGACCATTGTTGCACTCTCCTTGATTTTACTTTTTTGAACAGACTTCCCGAAGTGGGTAGTTCGTCAGGACTTTGACTGAATGAACTTGGAAATAGTGCTTGAGTTTATGTGAAGTATAAACAAGAGTAGGAAAAAGATTTTTGATCTTAGCGTACCTCATTTCCACTGGAGTGAGGGTTTTGCTGATGAAGTAGACTGGTTTCTCGATTTTCCCATCAAGTCGAATGAGAACTGAGCTAAGTGAAGTATCTACAACTGCTAGGTTGATAATCAGTTCCTCATTATCTATTGGGGTGCTCATTATGGGAGACCTTCACAAATATGTTTTGAGATCCTGAAAAGCTTCTTCGCATTTTGATGTCAATTAGACCTCTGTATTTGGCTAATGTTTTCCTCATTTGGTACAACTGTGGAGTAGTAGGAATAGCCAACGACAGTGGTCTGAAGATTTTGAAACAAATCGGTTAATAGCGATAATCTTGCCGGCTAGTTTCTGAAAGTCTTTGAACGTTTTTGGAGATGGTAGGTTAAGGAGAGCCCAAATCTAATCTGGATCGACCTCAATCCATTTCTTGCTGATGAGGTAGCCTAAAAATTGACCTGAATACACTCTGAATTGATACTTCTCAGGATTAATACGCATTCTGTAAGAGTGAAAAATGTTGAATATGGTGTTGAGATCTAAAATGTGGTTAGTGAACTGTATGCTCTTACAGAAGAGATCATCAATGTAGACTTCCATGACTTTCCCAAGATGTGCTTTGAGCATAATAGTCATCAACCATTGATAAGTTGTGCCTGTATTTTTGAGTCAGAAGGGCATAACTTTGTAGCAGTAAAGTCCTCTTTCAGTGATGAAAGTGGTATTTTCTTGATCTTCTTCTAAGAGTGGAATTTGATTGTAACCGGAAGCAGCGTCCAACATAGATAAGAGTTTGTGACCTACTGTGGAATCAAGAATCTGATGAATGTTGGGAAGAGGGTAACTATCTTTTGGAGTATGTTTATTTAGATTGGTAAAATCTATACAAACTCAGACTTTTCCGTTCTTCTTAGGGGTAACAATAATGTTAGATATAAACTCTGGATATATTTGGCTTCTCGAATGAATCCCACTTTGATCAATTTCTCGATCACCATGATAACTTCATCTCAAAGTCGAGGTGATAGTCGTCGCTATATTGGTTTGACAACCGTGGTGTTGAAGCTGATGGCCAATTTGTGACATGCCTTGGACAGATCGATCCCAGGTATTTCTTCGAAAGACTACTCAAAAACTTCTTGATTTAGTCGCAAGAACTGAATAAGAGCATATTTTTCATGCTAAACCTGCTTAGTACCGATTAAAGTACGTCTGCTAGATCCATCAATATTGATGTATTTAGTGGGCTCCTCCGTGGAAGGTTAATCATCAGGGTGATCAATTTTCTGTAATTGCTATACAACATATCTGTTAGAGGTATCTAGAATAGCTGGCAATTGCTCGATTCAGGCAGAAGTTTGACTTCTTTGTCTTGAGGTGTGAGATCGCAGCATTTTGATAGTTTCCTGTGCTTGAATATGTTAGAGCTGGTAATCTGATTTATTTCGATCATGTTGTTGTAGCGCAAATGGTAAAGATGCTTCTCCTCCGCTTGATCTTTGACCTGGACAACTTCAAGCTGCTTCTTATAGCTTCCATCCTCTTATGATTCTAGGTTAATAATATATTCGAACATCCGTCCCTCCTTGAAAATGTATTCCAGAAACCTCTGTAAAGCATAGTAATTGTCAGTAGAATGATGGTTTACCTTATGATGCATGTAGTACGGTCAGTTCTCGATTGGTTCTAATGGTTGAGAGAGACGGTAGAGCTTATCCTTTGAGAGGATTGGAAAAATTATGGAGATTTGAACATTCATCTTTGGGAGGACCGATTTGATTTTTGAATTGCCTTTCCGAGGGTTGCCGATGTTTCCCTTGGAGCGCTTTTGGTCACCCTGATCGGTCTATAGATGGACCTTTCGTGGTAAGGACAGATTTATTAGATTTATGCCTTTCAGACATCCTTTCCAGGTTGATGTATCTATTGACCTCGGTGATCATATCTTCCAAGGTCGTAGGCTTATTGAGGAAGAGGTGCTCATTGGCTTTGCAGTCAAGCTGGAGTACGTTGGTGAAAGCGGTAATAGATATTTTTTTTATCGAGATTATCCACTTTGCGCGCCAGCTCTAAAAAATTCTTCGCAAAGGCCTCGAGCTTCTCACCATGTGATTGTTTGAGACTGATAAGATAATATTAATTTTCTTTTTTATCTCTGTTGTGAGCATACATCTTGATGAATTATTTTTGCAGCTGGTCGAATGTGCGTATGGAGTCTTCAGGTGGAGAGTAGAACCATCGGAGCGGTTCCTCCTACAGACTTGTGGTGAACATACAGCAGAGAATGTGGTTGAGATTTGAGTACAACCTCAATGAATCACGGCATTGTTGAATGTGCTCCTTTAGATCGGTACTCTTGTATTTGTGAATTTTTGGAGTATGGAAACCTTGCGGTATTTACATATCGAATAGTTCTTTGGCAATTAGGCTTCCTTGTAACTTGGTAAGGTCGTTGGTTGTGCCCAGAACTTGTGCTTCGGTCAACTCCTTAATACGCTGATCCATATGCTCTTGTGTAACATAATGACGTGTCAGTTGAGTAGCTTGACGAGGAGGTTATGGATTATGAGTACCTGTACCTTCACTCAAGCGATCTCGTACTAGAACTCGAGGTTGAAGTCGTTGTTCTTCCTCCCGACGTATAAAAAATTGGTGACCTCGGCTAATATCAGATTGAACTTTACCACCCAAATGAATGGAAGGTTGAGGTTCCTACAGAATATTCTTGGAAATTGCTTTGCTGGTGGCCCCTCGAGGTCCTAATCTTTCCTGTACAGAGACCAGGAGACTTCTGGCAATTGATCTCGATCTCTTGTTAGAGGAGCCTACTGAGTTTTTTGAAGAGCTTTCAAGGTAGCCAGCATTGTTATCATCTGGTCTTCATGTCATTTAAGCGCTGTCTAACGAGCTTGTCGTTCAGCGTCGAGCTCCTTCTCACAGAGCTATTGGTCAAGAGTTAATTGACATTCGAGCTCATTGCGTTTCGCTGTTTTAGTGTTGAGATTCGCCTGTAGCACTATAAATTTTTCCGGCTCAACTGAAAGATCGAGTTAGATTTTGGTTACTGGTCGTCTGGAAGTGACCATGTTTTTCAAGTACTTTTAATGCTAACAAGTCTTTCAGACACTCTGAGATGTCAAATCCTTCAGTTCATTTTATTTCAGCGATGTTTTATTCTGATGCAAACCAGATATTGGAAAGAACGAATATCCTCCCTCCCATGAGTTTGGTCGAAGTCTAGTCGAACTTCAAATAAAAACTATGGAAGAGAAGAAATCCATGCTTTAACCAACTCTTTAAATTGAAGGTCTTCTCAGCGCAAAGAAACGATGGAAGTACGGAAGCAGACTTCTATTATCCGTCTTCCATCTCCACTGCCATCGCCGCCTTTCTTATAACCACCACCCCCACATAGTTAATAGAGATAAAGAAAGACCGACCTTAGAATCTATTCAAATGTAAGAAATCAGTGCAATTGCCCTGCAGTTTCGGCTATCCTGCATCTGTCTCCCCAGCCTTGTCCTCCGCAAGGATGCGGAGAGAAACCCAATATTGCTCACCTGTTAAGGCAACGTAATAAAATCTTTACATGCAGTTAAAATCTTCTTCAGCTTCAGCCGCTTCATCTTCCAACATTCCTTAATACGTTGGAGGAACGTGAACGGGAATAGGCATCTCCAAGGACCGATCACCGAAATATTGTAGCTTCAACCTCTCATTTAAGTAGTTATTCTCTCTTCAAGATCCATTCTCCGGGTCTTCACCATCTTCAAAACCTTCAAAGAATTTAACAACAAATAAGCGTACTTTGTCACAATCCTCGGTACAGGTGCTATTTATATAACCCTACATTTATTGTGCAAGAACATTTTCCCTAGAGTCATCATTCAATATAGATGAAACTCTTCAAACCCTAATTGTCGCGTACATCAATATTCCCATCAAATTCAATATATGTACGTCCCCCCTTAACACATGTATTTTCCATGCAATCAAACACCATCATTACTTCCTTCATTATTCAAACTTCCAACCCAAATACCTTCAAATTCTTTCTTAACCAAAGCCACTCGTAACTTCGATTATGAGTGGGCGATTGTAGGGGCCTACTCCTCGACCTTACCCAAATCGAGTTGTATCTAGTTTGAATTACCTCCATGTTAGACTCACACATTCTCCACACGACTTCAATAGTAAACATTTCCACCTACTCCACGAACAAATAAAAAAATTTGCTCGAGTTCAAACAAAAAATCCTGAACAAGTCAAAGATCCTACCTCTCACGAACTCAACAGTTACTCATCAACCGCCACTAACTATATTATTCAGAGACTGTGCTTCAGCATGATGAAGAACTGCGGTGAAGGCTTATATAAATATGAAGTTCCAAAAGAGACAAGGACCAAAAAAATACATGAGAAATCACCAAGAAAACTACATTTTTTAGATTCTCAAAACTTTAAACTTCTTATTCACAAGATCAAGCATTTCTAAGTCAAGAGATCACTTGTAATAAGGAATAAATCTCAAGCAATAAAAGTCACTATTACAAAAACCCTCAACTCGTGGTCGTGGTTTGTTTACCTATTCAGAGGTTTTCCATACTAAATCACCTGTGCCATTTCTTGGTTTCTATTTGATTTTTTCACAGGTACATTGGTATAAGAGCTAATTCCAAGCCACTTTGAGCTTACGGAATTTGGCCATTACAATATCAGCAACTAGCCACAATACTTCATAGTTGTGAGCACGAGCTCGCATCTCAGCTATCTCCGTCTCGATAAGATTTACTTGAAATTGCAAGTCTTTTACATTATTTCCCTCCTCCTCTAACACCGCCAACAGTTCTGTAACTCGAGTTTTAGCAGATATCAATGCCTTGTTGGCTTGCTTGTTCAGAGGTACCTAAAAATTCGATATTCTTTTTCCTTATCACCTCTTTTAATTTCTCTATCTTTCTCAATTCAATGGCTAGTTCAGCCTCTTTCTTTCACAGTTTCTCAATTACACGGATTACTGTACTTCGTTCTTTTACAATATCTACCTTTGTTTTTTCTTTTAATTTAGAAGCACTCTTTAGTACCCCTGACATGACTTCAGTTCAGCATTTAATTGTTCGTTTCAAGCACGTAATGCCGAACATTGACTCTGGACAGCTACCAGTTCTCCCTGTCATGACAGTTAATATTTATAATAGTTCACTCATACAAATAGATTATATATCACAGTTAACAAGATTAATTTAGAACATGATATGAGTACTATTTATGCATCGTTCTTTTTATCATTACAGTGAACAGATTTTCAAAAATTGAAATACCCTATTTTTGATTCTTTGAGATATGAGAGGACCACCTTTTATCTCTTAAACTATTTTATTCGTTACTTGAACATTTACAGGAGCTAGAAAGGTCACCACCTCTTGCTGACGATGTTTGCGCTACGATCGGGGTATCAGATTCTCGACCTCCCCCTCCTCATCTGACAACAGTTCCCTCGACCTAGGAATGAGTTTTTTCCCCACCACAATCCCCTTCATCTTTGGTAAACCACATATTTTTAACCTTGGCATTCTCAACATCAAAATTCCCTACCCTCGCCAGTTCTCCCCCATAAAAATCAATGACACTTGCTATATGACGCTCATGCTCTGTTCGAGCTGTAACTTTTGCTCACGACGAATACAGGTACTCATTTAATTGCATATATACCTTATATAACCGCTGACGCATTTCTTTTTGCAATACACATAACGCCCTTGCATAAGATTTTACCTTCATTTGAGCAGTCACCTCTTTCGAAAATCGCGTCGCTAAAAACATTTTTTGCTTAACATGTTGTGATATTGCATCTTGCAACTCCTTTAACTCACCCTCTAATTACAAATGAACCTCTATTTACTCATTTCTTATCCTAAAAAATACAATTCTCATGGCCTTTCGATCCTACATAAAAGCAAACACATTAGATAAAGGTTCTATATTACCCCAAACAATAGACACACCAGCTCGAGCGAAACACTTTCTCTCCTATAAACTATGAGGATTACGTACTTCTTGAGCTGAAAACATAACTTGAGTTAGGTCTGGAACTACACCTCTTTCTTCATAAGCTCTACATAAGCTTCTTTTAAACTCCATTTACGATCTACTTCAACCTCGAAATATAATGTCAAAGCTATCGACATACTTTGACACCTAGCCTTATCACTCGGGTCGTTAAAACAGGTCAAATCTTTTGGTTTTCGAACTAATACCCTCCTTTCCTCTTCCTTTCTTAACACCTCATCCCTTTCTATTTTTATTTTAACATATCTATATTGGAGGTCACATAACTCTTTAAAAGTTTTCTCCGAATTCAACTTAAATTACCTTTTCTCATATTAGGTTTTATTAAGTACTAGTTGAATACGAGCCATGGAATCCCTCGCTCTACTCAACGTTCTCTACAATTTAGAATTTGTTTTTCTCAATCGTTCTATCTCCTACACAGATTACAAATACCTTATTATCATACAGACATTCAAGAAAAACATATTTTAAAGCATCAATCAAACTTAAACAGTGTATGACAACACAAAGTACAATCACATCCATATTAAGCAAACTGCATAAATCAAAACAAAATACCACAGAACGATTATAAATTTTTGCAGATTTCTACCTCAGATGGAGACTCCAATGTCTTCCCATGAAGAGGAACTGGTTTAGTAAGTTTCGATAGAGGGTCTAATGTTTTCTCAGCAGATAGGACTGGTTCGATGCTTTCGGGTAGAAGGTCTGAAGTTTTCTCAGGTGAAACAATAGCATTAACCTTCCCTTCGTCCGCAACCTCTGACGGGAAAACTATTTTACTATTTCTACCGGTCTGGCCTGGATCCACATCAGCTTCACTCAATCCAAAATCATAATAAGATTGGACAAAATGACCTTTCTCCACTAAAAGTGATTTGACTAATTTTGACATAAGATCATCATGGCTTGCCAGCTCACCATACTTTCTGCGAACTATGCTGCCATTTTCACATCCTTTGCTCTATTCTTTTTCTCTAGTTTGAACTTAGCTTCAAGCTCCTTCATACAAACTGATTGAGCATCAAACTTTACCGAAAGCGACCCGAACTCCTAAATCCTCAGGTCCAGATACTTTGTTGCCCCATTTAGCAGTATTGAGAGCTGCCAGTTCAAAAATGCATAAAGAAAAATTTAGCCTAGTAGCTTTTAGTCCAAATAAAAAGACAATTAAAGATTCTTTGAGCTGCCAGTTCAAAAATGTTCGTTATACTCATCCTTGAGCTGTTTCAGATCCGTCCCAGCCATCAGACTATATTTTAGTTCCAGCTCTTTCATCTTAGCTGCAGCATGAAGATTAGTTTGAGAACTACCCTCTTCCACATGCCATTTTCTCTTAATCGAGCTCTTCTCAGCCTCAGCAGGAGTAACTGCACTTACCTCCAGCCTCTCCTTCACATCTATAAAAATAGTCTTTGCTACCTCTTATTCTGTGGCCACCACCCTAGTGGCAGAGGTACCCATCCGAGCTGACTTTCGCAACCTCCGAGTAGTCCATTTGGTGGTTTGAGGTGCAGGAGGTGGAAGACTAAGAACATCATCCACAGTCAGGCGAGCTTTCCCTTCAGCCATAGCTCGTTTCTCGTGAGCTCGTTGAACTTTGGGTACTATGGAATCTACCCTTTTATCCCTGCGGATACCGAGCTCACCAAGTACTTACTTTAGCTCATCATGATCTCGAGTAATACAGTCAAATAGGCTATTCGTGTTAGGCGCCGAGGAAGGATTAGGTTTTGCCAAAACAAAGAACAAAACATTATTTAATAGTTCGAAGACATGACTGGTTATTTGAAGATTGGTTAACATTACTTACTCGGGTTATTAAATTAATGGTTCAGTTTGAGCGCTGGTTCATCTGGATCAAGCATACAGTTCCATGGTCTACCCACAAATTTGAAGTCAAATTTTTTTAGCCTAGATGAATCGCTATACAGGTAACCACTACTCCGACCTTTGACATATTTTTATTTATAATACTTTAACACATCTTCAGCTTCGAACTGCTTGACAATCCCTTCTTTCCTCCATTTTTTGTTAAGTGCCTCACATACCCTCATCATCTCATAGACAGTCCCATTCAGCTGGACGGGGCAACATTGTAATACATTTATGACCCCTTTTTGAAAGAAAGTCAGAGGAATCTTCAAGCCATGCACGACCTAATTCAAATAGCATAAAAACCCATCACTCGGGCCTGATAGCCCGAGGCCATTATAATATGAGACATTCGCCTCCTTACTAATCCCTCTCTCCTTCCACTTCTCCAAGCATGGGACTTGGTAGTATACCGCCTCCTCCCCTTTCCCGGGGACATAGGCCCTGAACCAGAGACCTTGATCCATCAGGTAACTCCCCTATTCCCCTTACAATTTCTTCTTATATTTTAAAAATTATTTCCCTATATCTACTCCCTCGAGGTATATAATAAATATTTTATCTTTCTCTCCCCTATCCTCTATCTCTTTCTCGATCCTACTAGTTCCCCAACAGTCTCTTCACTTTTTCCTCCCTCCCGATGAGGATGTCTCCTCTGAATTTGTAAACACTTCAAATTTACTCATGAGAATAGTAAGTTTGAAACGCATAACGGACCTACAGATACAAAAAAATATTATATCATTTTATATATACTTTCTTATTAAACCCCACATACAACAAAAATGGCCCCACACATATTTTTACCCCGTCTACACGTTTACTTTACAATTTCCTAGAAAGCAAAACACAATCATTTCAAGTTTTCCCTCTTCTTCCCTAAACAAACATTTTCTTTCTTTACAGTTTATTCCTGTATGTCAAAGCTTCTACATCTCAAAGTTCTTTCATTACTTATTCAGAAATTTTCACAAAAAAACCCTACATTATCAAACTTCTGAATACCCAATCCAAGAGGATACACCGATACCACCATACAAATTACTAACAAAAAAAAAAAAAAAGGGAAACATGCCACCAACCCATACTTGAAGAACAACAATCCTCTGTTTTACCCATACGTCTTACTGTGATTAACCGTCCTCGTCGCTTTTCTACAGGTTTTCTCTCACCTAATAAACACTTCTCTCTCAAACCCAACTCAGAACTTAAATGCTTCCTCTCTTTTAAAATAGGATTTGTACCACTTTTTTTTCTCTACAACTGCAGATAATTTATGAGGGAGAGAGGTACGATTTATTAAACTCTCCCTCAGTTTTCAAAATGATGGCTCCTTCTGACACATGGCAGCCATCCCTACTGTCTCTGCAGGTACATCTTTTCGGGTAACAGCGTTTTCATAACCTTTGTGATAATGTCTACTGTCATCACGTCTGTCTCTATTGTCTGCCATTAACAATTTTGTACTTCATCCTCAAACAACGACCAATCACCTTACTTTTATACTCTACCAATATCGTACAACATTCCTAAAATAGATCAAATTTCAAGATTCAAAGATATCCATATAGTTGTTAAAGTCCTACAGTTATCATCCACAATATCCGTACATAAATATTAAAGCAGAATACTTTATTCAAACAGATCGATGCATCAACTATGCCTCATCTTATATTTATTTGGGTACACACACAGAATATTAAAAATAGATTACTTATTATGAGTTCTCACACTTCGAGCTTACCGACCTCTAGTTACATCTAAAGCAGCCTCGATGGTTTGTTTCCCCATTGAGATTTATCTCTTCTCTTGCTTCCCTTCCATCCTCTTCCATAATCTTATCACACGTGAGCTATCGAACAGTTAGTTCCCACACTGTGGCACTCAACAACGACCTACGAAACATATCGCACCAAAAAAAATGATCATGCTCGGCACGCTTACCTTTATCATCTAGTCCAATCAGATGCAATGGCCATTCTGGTAACACAGCATCATAAGGCAGTCGACAAAAATACTACTCATGAAGTTCAGCAACATTGATATGGTAACGACCATCTGCTACCAGATGAGCACGCTGAGAACGAGTCCTCACCATGGTAAATCACACCTACTTCCACAACTAAATTATCCCTGTAGAAGATACAAGACATAACAGCCAAGAATCACTATTTTATAGCCACCAGGAAGATCTCTTCAAATCCAGATCACCCTACAGATCTCCTAAAGAGGATATTTTCTAAGAAAATTTTTGGGACAGTAGAATATCAACATCAAATGCAAAATATTGTGACAGGTTATTCTTTCCATATTATGAAATATCTCCTCAGATTTTATACGAGAAAATATGCAGATGGCAACATACAAGATCAAGCAAGTCTAACAGTAATACCTACAGATCAATATCACACTTTTTTCACAATTTGAGATATTTTATCATCCAGTTCGAATACGCAGATCACGGAAAACTATATATATTTACATCCACCAAGTCATCTCACAGGAAGTTTCTGTTAACTATCACCACATTTTTGAACTCCTATAAATTTTCAAACCTCACCTATCGCTGCCGTTTACTATAATACGCACTGAACTCCTTACAACTCGATTTTCCCCATCAAACCCCATGATAAACTAACACCTATTTATAGACTCTTATTTTATAATAGATAACTACACAGAAAAGTTCGATACAAAGAGTAAAAATACCAGAACAAAGATATTTCATTAGTTCAAAGATTTTTCTTACATGATACTTTACAAATAACAAAATGTTCTAAATAATTCCAACAGATTACTTTGCAAAGTTACAGTTTGACTTGATTTTAAGTAGTCCACGAGGAAGAAGATGAAAAATTTAAGCAACTTCCAAACTCTGGTCCCATGCTGCATGGTCCAGGAAATAGTTAGAATTGGAAATCACAAATGAAAGATCTTCTTCATCGCCACCTCTTCCACCATAACCCCCACCCCGCATACTAGAGACTGACGGAAGGTCCAATTTTGTAGAGAGGATCCACTCACTAGTAGGATACCAGCGAGTCTCCCTTGGACGAATGCCTGCCGCTTTATCTTCAGTTGTCACAGGCTCCTTCACCACTAAGCGAAGCCCATTTCGGCGCTTTGCCTAAGATGTCAATAAATAGTGAAATCGCGCCATTTGATAATAATCATCCCCCGCATCCATTACTCCTTCATAAGGCATGCAATAATAGGTAGGCGACACAAGAATCAGTATCGGCAGATGTAGAGGTTGGTATCCAAAGTTTCGGATACGCAACTCCTCCATTTTTCTACGAAACCTAGACTCCCGAAAGTGGTTCCTGGTAGTCACCATCCTCTCAACGATCAAGGTTTTCAGATACAGAAACAAGAATAGAGAAGAAGAAAATCAGAGATGAAGACTTGGTTCATCACACTCACCTCAAGATGCCTTTTATATTATGATGAGCATTTGAGCAGACTCTTCAAATTCCCAATATCAGAAGGATTTCACATGCCAACAACATTGTGTAGAACCATTAGTTTTAGGAAACCCAAAAGATACCAACAGATATTCATGAATATACATTGGAAATGATACCTCCACATCAACAGTTAGATTTATGCAAGTGTACAGTCATCAATAAAGCCATTGTACAACAACAAAAATCAGAGCATTATACCATCTAGTTAAAAAGTATCCTACATATATTATGTAACATCCATCATTAAGAATCTTAATGGTCATCAAATGGTCATATTATAAGACCTATATATAGAACCAGATAATTCAAGATGAGGGACAGATGAATCTTTACTCCAAAATTCCACATACTCTGAGCACTCATTATAATAAGTTAACAATCTCAATACGATTATCATTCTTTCTCACAATCCTCAAGAGAGGTCATAGTTTTTAACCTATTCAAAGGTTTTTCACGCTAAATTATCTTGTTGACTATTGTTTGTTGTCTTTGAGTAATCTAAATACATCTGGTGTAAAGGCTAAGTCCGAACCCCAGAATTAGGCTAATACAGTGATGATGGAGAAGACTCAACCACCTACAAACCATCTCCCATGATATGTGGAGATGCTGAAGATTAGTTTAGCCAAACCACCTAAACTACCCCTCAAAATAGAGAGTGAAGTACGTGCACAACTCCTTGGACTTGTAAATTGTAACTGTATGTAAATGTTATAAATTTTCCTCAAATGGTTAAGCAATATTTTATATTGAGGGCATATCTTTCTTCTCTTCTAAAACATCTCTAAAGTCTATAACTTATATATGGTTTTAGAGCTTCCAAAGCCACTCAGGTTCAAACCTTAAAATCAAATTGCCCACCCCCTCTAATTTTTTCTTTTTTTAGAAGTAAGCTGGGGTTAGGTAGGTCCCCATAACCAGCTATATTCCATCAAAACAGAGTTACATTCTCTTGCATTCTCTTGTACCTATCTCCCCTAGTATCACCATCTAATATAACAATAAGCTCATCTGGAAGGGAACTAGGGGATACTACACAAAATCCTATTACAATTTGGAAGGCAGCCATAAATATAGCTCCCCCATTTACCTCTTTACATATATTATCAAACTCACAGAAATTAAAAGCACTAACCATACTCCTAATAGACTGAATAAGGGCTCTGTACTACCAAGGAATCTTCATAGTGTCTTTTAGAATTCCCAAAACATGAGTAGAAATAGAGTTTAACATGTAGTTGTAACAGACCATGGTCAAGGCAGAGGTGTATACAATGGCATAAATCTCATGAACAATAATAGTTTTAGCCAACTGACAGCCAAAAAAGGAAAACAGACATGTACCTTGGTCATCTCTAACTGTATCCCTAATTCTTCCGGTAATCTTTGAGTAACCACAGCAATTGAGCATTAAGTCCCTAGCAGGAGCAGGAGGTACTCTCCAACTACACCAGGTGACCATCTTAGAAACAAAAATTGGATTAAATCTGCTAGAGTTATAGATTTTCCTATTCAAAGCATTATCTTCAGTTTTTTCATCAAAAGTCTTTAGTCTAATTTAAACTTTTGTGATGATGGAGCTGAAGATGCTAGAAGGACATCTTAGACTACCTTTGAAGATCTTATTATTCCTATATATCCAGACATGGTAGATCAGAGTATTGAGAGTAGTTTGCAATAATGTCCTTTGGAATCTAGAATTACAATTACGTATGATCCAGTCAGCTTCTTCTTGAAAAGTACCAATGGATCTTAGTTCCCTAGGTTTTTTCAAGATTTTTTTCTAGCATTCAACAGCAAGGATACACTCCATGAATAAATGGAGCCCATTAACTCCCAACTGACCACATATGGTACAATAAGCAACTTGAACAATTTTCTCATATCGATATGTCTAAAGAAATTAACTCCTCTTTTCCACTTTCTGTGAAGAATTAGGTATCCATTAAACTTAATGGAACCAACTATCTTCTATGGAAACCCTAGATTATGACTTATCTATGTGATAAAAAACTCACTGGGCACATTGACGGATCATATACGCCGCCTCCATCTACCATCACCGATGAAGATGGCACTATTAAGCCAAATCATAATTTTATCGAATGGGAAGATGACGATCAAGCCATTTTAGGCATGATGTATGCCACTTTTTTAAATAAATTATGTCCCTTATACTTGGAGTTACTTGTACCATTGAAGTTTAGTCTTTACTCGATGAAACTTATGTTGCAAGATCTGCTGCACGTGAAATTCAACTTCGATAGGCTATTCAGGCTTGTGAGCAGGGTACATCCATCCTATCTAACTACGTCCGCAAATTCAAGACAATTTGTGATTCCCTTGCCTCAATGGGTAGCTCTTTAACTGATTCGGAGAAGGTTCATTGGCTTCTTCGAAGTCTCAATCATGCGTAACGGGTTTTTGACATTTCTACCACTATAAGCCCCTACTCTCCTCCTTCTGTGAGATTGTCCAATCTCTTATGAGTCAGGAATCATTTCTTGATTCCCTACTTGCAAACAATCCCCTTCATGAGTCGGCCTTTAATGCTCAACAAGGAGGACATTCTGGCGGGCGTCATTCTTGAGGCGGAGGTCGAAATGGATGTGGTAGACGTTCATGAAATAATTCAAGACAATTCCTACACCCTTCTAAGAGCAAATCCAGCAGCCAGTTGGGGCTTGGTTGTGGGCTCTGATAGGGGCCCCACAAAAAACCCAACCCAAACCCAACCTCTCCAAGCAGTAAGTTTGGGTTTGGAACATGTTTTTTTAAAAAATTAATTAGGAGGAGTTCTGATTACCGCGCGGTGTTTCTTTTACCGCGCGGTAATCTTTTTAAAGCCGCTTCAACTGTTATAATTTCTGCTTCGCAGCTCGATTCATTTTCACATTTTACTTCTTCCTCTCTCTCAATATGAAGGTAAACAAAATTATTCCCTCAACAAATATAAAATGGAGATGCCACAGGGAGACCCGCACACCAGTACATTACTTGGGTTTAGAGTGACAAGAGATCCAGGGTGAGCCGTAACAAGATCGAGGTCAGGAAGCAAGAAAAAGTGAGTAGAATTTGAAGATGTCCAAAAAACCTAACCTAAACCAAACCCACACCAAGAAAATTACCCGCAAAAGTTTATTACCCAACTCCCAGACGGCGTCAGCCATATCTATTATACCGGCAAGGAACTCACGGTAAGTTTTTGTTTAATTGTGAATTTTTTATTTCCATAAATCAAGTATTTGAAAAAATGCTCCATAGAATGGAATCGGGATTCGATGCGTCTGTACCGCACAATCACTACAGTGATCAAAGTGTGGAAGGATATTTCAACAATTTCGACAATTAGGGATGCCGCGGTCAAGATATTTGGTAGTTTTATGGATATACGCTTGGGTAATTCCGATAATTGCCTAATTCAGGTGCCTACAGAGCATTGGTGGCCAACAATGTACACATTTCTATTCCCGTATCCGGAGATAGGGGTTACTCTATTAGATTTCTAGATGCTGGCATCATTATCAATCGCTCGACATCTGACACTGGTGTCTTATGGCGACGCATGGAGTGTTGTATCTAATGCATGGTAATTGCTCCCCAACATTGAATCCAGCAATATAAAAAGTGGGAACGTCAACATTTCACATTTGAGGATGTACTTGACCATTACAGCTGATCGGGAGGATGATATTACTATTGTTCGTGCTTTTACCCTCTTCATGATGGGATATTTGTGGTTCCAAATGGCCAACGACACCGTCCCGCTTGGATATCTCGTGGCCGTAGCTAATTTGGACGAGGCTGTTGAATATGAATGGAGTTCTATTATTCTTACTTCTCTGTACCATGGTTTGGATACCGCAGTCACGACCGGGATGCCATCACTGGATTTTCCCAACTACTTGAGGTACACTAACACTTTTTTCTTACAAGCTACAAATCAAATATCTTCCAATAAATAGCTTAAATATAATTTATAATTTCTTTTATGTTATTCTGAAATGCAGTATTAGTTTTACGAGTATTGTGGGGTTGGGCACCTTATTGTCAAGGAAGAGGTTAAGTTCTCAGCCTATCCGTACCTCAGAGTATGGAAGAGGGGGAATAGGAAGAAAACAAATGACCAAACAACCAATTTGATTATTCTAGGCAGATACCATATTGACCACTGGACTATAGAGATTATCACCTGGCAAACTTGGTTAGATTTTGCGATATCTGAGTTAGATAACGTACAGACTGCGTCGCTCCTGTCCCATAAGAGGATGCCACTTCAAGTCCCAAATAGAAACTACGGGTATTACTTTAGGGATAGATGTTGGAGGAAGTTGGCTGGTATTGCATGTATTCCATTGGATCCTTTGCTTAGCTTGTCGCCATATCTTAGTCGAGCAGATTTATAGGCGATGAGACAGGCCAACTTCATTGACTGTGAGTAGTTTGTGATAGGGGAAGAGCGATAGACTTATGCCTTAAACTGGGCTGACTAAACTGGGGAGGTAGGCTATATGCTGACAGATTCCCTGAGGATGGGATTATAAATCTGTTCGGACTCTTTGCACTCAAGGTTGGTATTACACCCATGGTGGTTACGTCAGTATCGGTTCATAGTTTGTCCCATGACTCCTGTTTTCCTGGCAAGCCCGAGGGGCCAGACCCAGAATGGCACATTGAATGGATAAAGAGGCATGAGCTGCTCCCCATCTACTGCTTGAGGAACCCGCCACCCATGTCTGCCTCCTACGGCGCAGAGGAGCTATGACACCTGACTCATGGTATGCGACGACTTTGACTTGCAGAGTATGCAAGGGACGCCCAAAAGCTCCTGGAGTTGACTGATGAAAATGCTGCTCTAAGGAGGAACTTGGACAGTGTAGACGACCAGCTATATATGCATGTAAGTAATTTATTTATGTTTTTTTTTTTTTTTAATGTCATATTTATTTTGTCAAAATATTTATAATTTTTTTTTGTCATGTTCAGGACCAACATCTAAGGAGGGGGCGTGACGTACGAGTGGTGCTGCTACCACCTGGAGGTGGCGCGAGGACAAGGCAGGGGAACCGTGGATCTGATCTGTGAACCAGGGGAGTCGGTAGCAGCCGTAGTGGCCCGTCTTAGTAGATATAGGTGTTTTTAATGTTTTTATAGGTGTAATCTTTTATTATAAACATCAGTGCAAAATAAATTCTATTGTTAATTTTGGGTTTGTTTCTCTTTATAAGTACTTGTATGACCTGATGTCACATTTCTTTATATAAATCAATATTAATCAATTTATTTTGAGCCTTAAATTTAAATAGAAATATAATTATAATTCATGAAATAGTAGTTCTACGCATGATATGAAACTTAAAATAGATACAATTACACGTAATTCATCATTCACGACTGATGTAGGGATTAAACCAAGACATTCAGTAAGGGGGAGCGGATCTCGTCCATAGTTAGAAAGTTGGTAATTTGCTGGAAACTCATTAGGCGGGATGTAGCTCGGTAAAAAATATTGTATGGAGTCTCAAATAGGAACGGCTGGTTATATTTCTCATACCATTCATCTCTGGCTTCGCAGAAAATATAGGCTAGTGGAACACCTCTGACTCATCTATTAATATTCATCCGTATCTCATGAAACACATCATACTTAGCCTTAATAACATTTCACCTGTTGTATAAATCTTCAGGAGGATATCAAAGTCTTGTGTGCATCCTAAATTGGACATGAACTTTATTCCATAACTTATTAAAGTAGAGCTCTCGGAGAGGTGGATTATCAGCAAAATACTGCCAGGACGCGGCCAGATTGCAGTCCTCATTCCAGCCATATACCACCAAATAATCCATTGTTAGAGCATAAAAACTTGGCATTGTTGAGTTCAAGTTGAGGAGTATTGTTAGAGCATCTCTATCCAACATATATATAAAGAAAAAAAGTAGTCGTTGTGATCCAAAACTAGCCATTATGAAGAACCCACAAGAGGAAGTAGCCGTTGTTGCTGGAAATCATTGTAATTGGGGGTGAATAGAGCACCGCGCGGTAAAATGAACACTGCGCGGTGTTCTTTTTGCTACCAATTACAATGATTCTCTGACCCACTTCTTCTTCTTCTCCCTTTTATACTTCTCTCTTCGATTGGAAACTTGTTCCCCTTCACCGTCAATACCCTTCTCTCAACTCAAAAGCCTCAAATATCTTCATCATCATCCTATTCATCCATTAATGATCCTCTACGTGTATCATCGTCTTCCACTAACGATCTTAACTTTGATTGTGCAGCCACAATTTGTTTTCTACACCAAACTGCAACCTACCTAGTAGTTCATGATGCAACTTCGAGTCACAATGGGAGTGTCATAGGCCGTAAGGATAAGAAAAAGAAGCGAGATCATCGATTGCGGCATTACAACATTAATTGGGACTACTTCAAGCTAGAGTGCACATATCAGCCATGGGAATTTTGGCAATATTTTCGTATGAGTATAGACATGTTTATGCATATATTCGATGCAGTCGTTGTACATGATCATTACTTTGTCCAAAAACCCAACAATGCTGGTACTATGGGGTTATCAAGGTAGTCGCAGTACTACGTTTCCTAAGCTACGGTGTTGCAGCAGATCTTTTTGACAAGTATATCCAAATAGGAGAAAGTATAACCTTGTTATGTATAGAAAGGTTTTGAATTGCGATTATATAAATTTTTGGCAAGGAATATCTTTGAGCACCAAACGCGGCCAACGTCAAAAGGTTAAAAGTGATTGGAGAGTCATGGGGATTTCCAGGCATGTTAGGAAGCCTTGATTACATGGATTGGATATGGAAAAATTATCCCATAGCTTGGTACGGTTAATTTACTGGTCATTACCCCAAGGCGACACTGATTCTTGAAGCGGTAGCTTCATACGACCTTTGAATTTGGCATGCTTTTTATGGGTTACCAGGGTCTAACAATGATATCAATGTCCTGCAATAGTCATATCTTTACACTGACCTGGCTGATGGTATCGCCCCGCCTTACAATTATACAATTGCTGGAAAAGCTTATGATATGGGGTATTACCTAGCGGATGGCATATACCCCAAATTGGGAACACTTGTCCAAACCATATCTAATCTGGTTACAGTGAAACAAAAATTCTTTGCGCAACAACAAGAAAGTTGCCAAAAAGACGTAGAACGGGCGTTTGGGATTTTACAATCTACGTTCAATATTGTAAATTTTTTTGTCAAATTGTGGAAACCCGAGGATTTGAATAATGTCATGAAGGCGTGCGTCATAATGCAAAATATAATCCTTGAAGAGCAATGAGGTTTATTCCCATCATACTTAGACTACAATCCAGTCGATCTCTCAACTATCGAAGGCGAACGGTTCAATATTGTACGCGAATGCAGAACAATAAAAAATTTTATATCGAAAATGTACAGCATTCGAAGTTGAGAATTGTACTTTGATCTAAATGATGATTTAATCGAGCATTTGTGGGATGTGAAGGGAAGTCTTTAAACCTAGTACTCTATTTCTTGTATTATCTAAACGATCTTGATGTAATTTAATACTTCTTATCGTACAATTTTATTAAATTAGTTTTTGATATTGCATTAATCTTGTATTTTTTTAAACACAATATTCTCGGAAATAAACATTGCGAAAACAAAATTACAATCTTCAATAGCAAAGTACATTATTTAAACGATTACATTTTTGGAAGGTAAACTACATTCTTGGAAAGAAAACTTTTATATACAGCAAAGTTAAATTAAATTTCATCACTACTTTAAGTACCTGGTCCGCCCCTCTTGGCTAGAAATTCCATGACCTCAGCTTGCCTTTACAGATAGTATTACAATTAATGTCCAAAAAGATTACTCAGGTCTTTCTCAATGATTTTGTGATCTTCCCTAGCTTGTTCCAAATCCATTTGGCTTGCTATTATTGATTTTCTTTCGCTCTTCTTCTTTCCTTTTCTTCTTTTGCTGGTCTATTCTCTGACCATATTTCATCCTGCATTGTTTGCATACCGCTACCAGATGCAATAGCACCATCCAATGGCTTTTGTATTGTAAGGTTCTTTCAAAAGAGTTTTTGGCCGATGGGCCTGCTTCCACTCTCATGCAACGAACCATATAATTCAGAATTTTGGCCAGCGGATTAAGGTGTAGATGGGTTGTTAGGGTCCGCCGTTAGATTGTTTGATCAGATCGAGTTCCCCAGGGAAGAATTATACGATGTTCTCCTGGCTATAATTTTTGGTGCGTTCCCCGCATGGTTCAGCCCATCATCCCTTAGGTTGTCCCATCGCGATTCTCGCGCCAAAATCTTATACGCTTCATGGTGTTTAAAGTCATTGCCACCATTCAAGCATTGATAGATCATGTGTGCATTTTTTCCTATAATTCGCCAAATTACCAAATACAAATAAATAACATGTATATCTAAGAGAAATAAACAAAATTGAGTTAAAAGAAATTAGAACGTACCCGATCTTCTTCTGTTTTCCCGTCGTCATGCCTAAATTGTTCTTAAGCAACTATCCCCTTGTACGCCACACATTGTGCATTAAGGGTATACCACTGAGCTTTGGTCGGCCCACTTGATCGTCGTGTGGGGCACTTGGAATCTCTGTTAAAGGCAATGTTGACCTTTTGATAGAAAGTGAAACCCTTTGTGCGGCCTACTATCTGGACAAAAGCTGCTACCAACGTCCTTGCAAGATACATAAAGTCTGCTTCTATCTAATGTAGTCTAGTATCATGCATCTCATCCAAAAACTCAGCATCTTCTGGAACTTGCATGCTTTGTCTTTATTTTGCGGGTGCTATTTTCTTTCTTCCTTTTCCTTTTTTTCTTTCTGAGGCATTGTCGCTTTAACAAGTATTGACGCATTTACGTCACTTTAACTGTACTGAGTAGATTCACTATAGAATAGGTAGTTCTTAAAGTAATTTGGATGATAAAAACCTTGAGGTTGAGTGAGCGGATATGGTTGATACTACGGGCTAAATGTCAGAGGTTGCGGTTGAGAGAGTGTTAATGAATTTTGATATTGGTCATAATTGGATCCCCTTACGACATAGTAAACGAAGGTAGGGTCTGTGATTGAAATTGAGGCTGGAATTTAGATTGGTTGTGGTAGAGGTATAGAGTAAATTGTGATGATGGGTGTTAAGAGAATGGTGTTGTAGATGGTATGGAGTTATTACTCTTGGTACCGAAGTTTGCCATTTGGGGAAAGCGTAGAGGTTCTCCTCTATGCTCTGCAATTGGTTTTGGGGGAGAAGAGGTAGCCAGGGAGTACTCAGAAAAAGTAATTGAGTTTAGAGGTGTTCCTTTTTCCGTGCGGTGTTCCTTTTACCGCCTAGAAAATCTAAGCGGTAAAAGGAACACCACCAAACTCATTTTATTTTAGTTTGAGCTCCTCAAACTCGGTTGAGTTCTGGCAATGCCAGCTGGAAAACTCAAACCCAAATTTGATTTGTTGGGAGGCAAATAGTTTAGGTTTGGGTTTGAGTTGTGAAACCTAACCCAAACCCAAACCCTGCTGGGGATGCTCTAACACTCAGACTCAATCATTTGGTAGGTTACGTGGGTCATATCACATGCCCAATTCATAAGCATTTATTAGTGGCTATTGTCATCCTAATTTTTATAGCCCAAGTATACTTTGTGCTTTCCCTTCTCAGACCATCTCTACTAGTAAGAATATGTTATTTCCATAAATCAAGTATTTGACAAAATGCTCCAATAAGCAAAATCGGGATTCGAAGCATCCACACGGCACATTCACTATGGTGATCAAAGTTTGAAAAGATATTTTTACAATTCTACCTATAAGGGATGCTGTGGTGAATATATTTAGGAAGTGTATGGATATACGCTTAGGCAATTCCGATAATTGCCTAATTCAGTCGCTTACAGAGCATTAGTGGCCGATAACGCACACGTTTCTATTCCCATGTGTGGAGATAGGGGTCACTCTATTAGATTTCTAGATACCGTCATCATTGTCAATTGGTCGACATCGGACACAGGTGTCGTATGACGGCGCATGAAGTGTTTTATCGAATGCGAGGTAATTGCTCTCCAACATTGAATCTAGCAATATAAATAGTGGGAACGTCAACATTTTACATTTGATGATCTACTTCACCATCCCAGCTGATCGAGAGGATAATATTATTATTGTTCGTGCTTGTATCCTCTTCATGCTGGGCCATTTGTGGTTCCAAACGGCCAACGACGCTGTCTCGCTTGGATATCTTGCGACCGTGGAAAATTTGAACGAGGTAGCCGAATATGAGTGGGGTTCTACTATTTTTGCTTACCTGTACCATGGTTTGGATACCGCAGTCACGACCGGGGGTACAATCACTTGATTTTCCCAACTTCTTGAGGTACACTAACACTTTTTTCTTACAAGCTACAAATCTAATATATTCCAATAAATGTCTTTAATATAATTTTTAATTATTTTTTTATATTATTCTGAAATACAGCATTGGTACTACGAGTATTGTGGGGTTGGTCACCCTATAGTCAAGGAAGAGCTTAAGTTCTCAGCCTATCCGCGCCTCAGAACATGGGAGAGGGGGAACAGGAAGAAAAAAATGACCAAACAACCAATTTATATATGCTTGGAAGATACCACATTGACCACCAGACTATTGAGACGATCATGACTTGGCGACCTTGGTTAGAATCTGCGGTGTCTGAGTTAGATGACGTACAGATTGCGTCGCTCCTATCCCATAAGAGTATGCCACTTCAAGTCCCAAATGAAAACTGCGAGTATTACTTGGGGCAGATGTTGGAAGCAGTTGACTGGCACTGCGGGTATTCCTTTGGATCCTCCGATTAGCAAGTGGTCACATATTAGTCTAGCAGATTTATTGGCGATGAGATAGGCCGGCTTCCTTAACTGCGAGCATTTTCTATAGGGGAGGAATGAGAGACTTGCGCCTCATACTGGGCTGACCAAACAGGGGAGGTAGGCCACCTGTTAACAGATTCCCAGAGAATGGGGTATATAGATATTTTCGGACCCTCTGTACTTAAGGCTGGTATTGCACCCGTGGTGGTTACGTCAGCGTCAGTTCATAGCTCTTCCCAGGACTTCAGTTTGCCTGGCGAGCCATAGGGGCCAGACTCGGGGTAGCACATGGAGTCGACAGGGAGGATTGAGATGTTCCCCATTCACCACTTGAGGGACTCACCACCCATGTTTGTCTCTTACGATGCAAAGGAGTTGTGGCACCTGACTCATGGTATGCAGTAATTTTGCCTTGCAGAGTCTGCGCGGGACGTCTAGAGGATCCAGAAGTTGACTGATGAGCTTGCTACTGCCCACAGGCTCAAATACAGTATAGATGATAAGCTATATTCACATGTAAGTAATTTATTTATATATATTTTTTTCTTAATGTCATATTTATTTTGTCAAAATATTTATAAATTTTCTTTGTCATATTCAGAGCCTACATCAGAAAAGGAGGCGTGATGTACGGGTGGTGCCGCTACCACCTAGAGGTGGCGTGAGGACGAGAATAAGTGGATCTAGTCTGCGGACCAGGGGAGGCAGTACTTGCCGCAGGGGGTAGCGTACTGGAGATGATTCTGACCCGTCTCAGTAGATATAGGTCTTTTTGATGTTTTTGTAGACGTAATCTTTTATTATAAATATCAGTGCTGAACAAATTATATTATTAATTTTGGGTTTGTTTCTCTATATAAGTACTTGTACGACCTGATGTCATATATTTTTTATATAAATCAGTATTAATTAATTTATTTTGAGTTTTGAATTTAAATAGAAATGAAATTACAATTCTTGAAATAGTAGTTCTACGCACGACATATAACTCAAAATAGATACAATTAAATTTGATTCATCGTTCATGTCTAATGTAAGGAATAAACTTGGACCATTTAGTAAGGGGGAGCGGATCCCGTCCATAGTTTTCTAGCCGATAATTTGCATGTGGATCAGGTAGGATATAGCTCTGGTAAAAAATATCATATGGAGTCACGAACGGGAACGGCTGGTTGTATTTTTCATATCATTCATCTCTGGCATCGCGAATAATATAGGCCAGTGGAACACCTCTGAGCCGTATATCAATACTCATCTGTATCTCATGAAATTTATCACACTTAGCCTTAATAACATTCCACCTATTGTATAAATCTCCAGGAGGGCATCGAAGTTCCGTGTGCATCCTGAAATTGACAAGAATTCTATTCTATAACTAATTGAAGTTGAGTTGTCGGAGAGGTGGATTATCAACAAAATACTGCCAGGATGCGGCCAGGGCACAGTTTTAATTTCAGCTAAATACTACTGAAGAATCCTGTATTAGATCGAAAAAACTCGGCATTGCTGAGTTCAAGTAGAGGAGTGTTATTAGAGTATCACTAACAAACATATATATAAAGCAAAAAGTAACCATTGTGATCCAAAACTAGCTGCTGTGATCCAAAATAAGTAGCCCGTTATAATCTAAAACTATCCGTTGTGAAGGGCCCACCAGATAAAGTAGTCGCTGTTGTTTGAGTATTGAATTCAAAAATGAGTTTTTCCAATGTCTATTCGAACATACTATTTGTCAGTTCGAACAGTCCTTTTTTATTCAAAGAAAATAAGGTCTTATTCGAACAATTTTCCACAAGAGCAATTTTATCCGAATAGACCCAAAGTCTGTTCGAACAGACTTTGTACTGAGTTATTTTATTCGAATAGGCCCTAAGTTTATTCAAATAGAAACAAATAATTGGCGGTGAAAAGAACACTGCGCGGTTTTCTTTTCACTGTAAAATCCCTTATTTCCAAGACCAATATCTTCTTCTTCCCCCTTTTATACTTCTCTTTTTGATTAGAAACTTGTTCCCTTTCACCCTCAACACCCTTCTCTCAATTCCACATCCTCAAATGTCTTCTTCGTTATCCTATTCATCCATTGATGATCCTCCATGTATATCGTCGTCCTCCTCTGACGATCTTATCTTTGATTGTGCTGTGGCAATTTGAATTCTGCACCAAACTGCAACAAACCTAGTAGTACATGTTACAACTTCAAGTTGTGGCAGAAGTATCATGGGCCGTAAGGATAAGAGAAAGAAGCGAGATCACCCATTGGGGCATTACACTATTAAACGGGACTACTTCAAAGCGAATTGTACATATGAGCCATGGGAATTTCGGCACTATTTTTGTATGAGTAGAGACTTGTTTGTGCGTATATTCAATGCAGTCATTACACGTGATCATTATTTTATCTAAAAACTGAACAACATTGGTACTATAGGGTTATTATCGTATTGAATGGTAGTTACAGCACTACGTTTCCTAAGCTACGGTGTTGTGGTAGATCTTTTTGACGAGTATATCCGAATAGGAGAAATCATAACCTTGTTATGTATGAAAAGGTTTTGTGTTACGGTTATACATATTTTTGGTGAAGAATATTTTTGATCACCAAATGCGGCCGACGTTGAGAGGTTAAAAGCGACCGGAGAGTTACGAGGATTTCTCGGCATGTTAGGAAGCCTTGATTGCATGCATTGGATATGGGAAAATTGTCCCATATCTTGGCACGATCAATTTACTGGTCATTACCCCAAGGCGACACAGATTCTTGTAGCGGTAGCCTCACACGACCTTTAGATTTGGCATGATTTTGCGATCTTCCCTTGCTTGTTCCAAATCCATTTGGCTTGCTATTGTTGATTTGCTTCTTCTCTTCTTCTTTTCATTGCTTCTTTCGCTTGTCTCTTCTCCGACTGTTGTTCATCCAGCATTTTTTGGATATACTGCCAGATGCAACAATATCATCCACTACCTTTTGTGTTGAAAGTTCCTTTTAAAGAGTTTTTGGCCGATGGGTCTGCTTCTACCCTCATAAAATGAACCATCAAATTTAGAATTTTGGCCCCCGGATTGAGGTGTAGGTGGGCCATCGAGGTCTTCCGATAGATTGTTTGATCTGACCGAGTTCCCCAAAGAAGAATTGTCCGATGTTCACCTAGCTACATTTCTTGCTACATTTCCCGCATGGTTCAACCCATCATTCCTTAGGTTGGCCCATCACAGTTCTCGTGCCAAAATCTTATACGCTTCATGGTGCTTAAAGTCATTACTACCATTCAAACCTTGATAGATCTTGTGCACATCATTTTCTTAAATTTCCCGAAATTACCAAATATAAATAAATAGCGCGTATATCCAAGAGAAATAAGCAAAATTGAGTTAAAGGAGATTAAAACGTACCCGATCTTCTTCGGTTTTCCCGCTGTCGTGCCTAAATCGTTCTTGAGCAACTATCCCCTTATACTTTACACATTGTGCATTAAGGGTATACCACTGAGCTTTGGTCGACCTACTTGATCATCATGTGAGGCACTCGTGATCTCTGTTAAAGGCAATGTTGACCTTTTGATAGAAAGTGAAACCCTATTTACGGCCCATTATCTGGACAGAAGTTGTTACCCATGCCCTTGCGAGACACATAAAGTCTTCTTCCGTCCAATGCAGTTCAGCATCAACCGTCTAGTCCAAAAACTCAGCATCCTTTGGCACTTGCATGCTTTGTCTTTATTTTTTGGGTGCTCTTTTCTTTCTTCTTTTTCTTTTTACTTTCTGGGGCACCGCTGCTTCAATAGGTATTGACGCATTTGCGCCACTTTGACTATGCTGAGTAGATTTTCCATAGAATAGGTAGTTTTAAAAGTAATTTAGAGGTTGAACACCTTGAGGTTGAGTGAGCGGATAGGGTTAATAGTACGGGATAAGCGCCTGAGGTTACGATCCGAGAGAGTATAAATAGATTTTGATATTGTTCATAACTGGGATACTCTTGCGATATGGCAAACAGAGGTGGGGTATGTGATTGGAATTAAGGTTAGAATTGAGATTGGCTGTGGTAGAGGTATAAAGTAAATTGTGATAATGGGTGTTGAGAGAATTGTGCTGAAGGTGGGTTATGAGAGGATGGGATTGACAGTATAGAGTTATTATTACTGTTGGTGCCATAGTTTGCAATTTAGGGAGAGCATAGAAATTCTCCTCTATGCCCTATAATTTTTTTAGGGGGAGAAGAAGTAGCCAGGGAGTACTCAGAAAAAATAATTGTGTTGGAGGAGTTTAGTTTACCGCATGGTGTTCCTTTTACCGCCCGGATTTCTGGGCGGTAAAAGGAACACTGTCAAACTCATTTTGTTTTAGTTTGAGTTCCTCAAACTCGGTTGGGTTCGGACATGTCCAGCTCAGCCAACCCACACCAATTTTTTATCTAATTGGAGATAAATAGTTTGAGTTTGTAAACCCAACCCAAACTCTCGCCCTGCTGGATTTTCTCTCATGGTGCTTCATTAAGTACATCTATTGCTTCATTTAGTATTGCTAAATACCAAGATCTATAAACTTTGCGATCAATCCAGACACCCTGCTCAAGAATTTTGGAGCTACTTCAACCATACTTTTATGACTGAACAATTACCTCAAGATCTCTCAACTTTGACAACTAATGAACCACACGATTCGGATTGGTACCCCGACTGTAATAGCCTAATTTCAAGATTTGGACTTAGCCTTTACACCAAATGAATTTAGAACGTTAAAGAACAATAGACAATAAACAACAAGATGATTTAACGTGGAAAACCATTAAATATGTTAAAAACCACGACCTCTCCTGAGGATTTAGAGAAAGTGATGATCTTATTGAGATTGCTAGTTTATTACAATGAACGTTCTGAGAATATAGGATGATAAAGTAAGAACTTTCTATTGTGAATGTTTCGTCCCTCATATGTAGTTCTCCAGGTCTTTTTATAGGTTCTCTAATATAACCGTTTAACGACCATAAAGTCCCTTAATGATGGACGTTACAAAGTGTGTGTGAGATATGCTTTGACCAGATTATCTGACGTTCTGAACTTTACTGCTCTGCAACAGCTCTATTGCTGAGTCTATGCTTTATACAGGTTGAACTGTTAGTGTAGAGGTCGAAAGTAATGTCTTGAACTGAGGAAAATTTGGTCATGTCTTTAGTAGTACTTCCTGTATGTTGATTTGATCAAAGACGAAGCTAGAGTCTGAGATACGAAATAAGCTATTACAAGACGGCTCTCAACCAATAGCATGAGTATCGTTAGGGATGAGTGGTATTGGTTAAGAAACTCGTGCTGTATATGTTTTTGAATGTGCCACGTGCTATGTTGTTGAGGTCAAAAGTTTATATGTAGTTCAAAGGTGAGGCATGAGCTTGAGATGCTGAATAAGCCACTACAACCGCCCCACTCAGCCAACAGTACAGGAAGCATTGTAGGCGAGTGGTGTTGGTTAAGAAGTATCATTAAATGCTATAGTTAATATCTGAGATTTATTTCCAATGTATATTCATGAATCTATGTTGGTGTCTATTGGGATTCCTAGAATCAATGACTGTAGTCAAATGTTGTTGCATGGGGAATCCTTTTGACGTTGGGAATTTGGAGAGTCAGCTTTGAATGCTGATCCATGTATAAAAGGTACTCTGAGCTGAGTGGTAGGAGAAAACCTTCATCTCTAATCTTTACCTTCATTGTTTACTCTGGTACAAATGGTGACGACTAGGACTCAGACCCGAGAGTCCAGGATTCGGAGGAAGATGGAAGAATTACATATTAGGTACTTTGGTTATCAATCATTACATCTGCCAACTCTAATTCTTGTTACTCCCAGTTTTCATCATATGCCCTATTAAGAAGTGATGGGGGCAGGGGATGACCACTTCCAAATGGTACATTTCCATTACCTATTGACTTCTGAGGTGGAATGTCATAACGGTTTTGAAATGCTAGCAGAGAAAGCTGTTACAACTGAAGATGAAGCGGCAGGCGTTCGGCCGAGAGAGTCTCATCGATATCCTGCTAATGAGTGGGTCTTGTTGAAGAAATGAGATCTTTCGTCAGTCTCTAGCATGCGAGGAGGTGATGAGGATGTAAAGGATAATTTTCTTCCATGGACCATAGCTCTTTGGCCATGAAGAAGATCTTTTATCTGTGATGTCTAACTCAAACTTCCCAGAGTCTTGCGGCATATGATCAAAGTTTAGAATCTGCTTCTTCTGTCGACTCTTCGTGCCAAAGAAAATATCGAGCTGATACTTGATGTAAATTGAAGTAATCTAAAAATTCTTTGTACTCTATTGTAAAGTATTTTGTAAGAGAACTTTTAGACCGAATGAAATATTTGCGTTCTGTTATGATTATACTTTTTTTCGAGCATGTTTGTTTCACTTTCTATTTATAATATAGGCGTTGGTAACATAGATGTTTAGGTATCATGGGTATGAAAAATGGTAGTTAGAGTTGAGGTAAAATTTTGAGGAGGTCGGAATATGATGAGAGGAATGGCTTGATGGGAATATCGGTATAGAGGAGGTTGAGCTGTCGATGCGAACTGGATGTCATATTTATGCGAGCTGTGAGACAGGGTTGATCTGTAGCTATATTTACAACTGTTGGATTGGCTATCGTCTTGTTTATTACCATTTTGACGTGTCCCTATAAAATCTTAGGAGATACGCTATGATATGGAAATAAAGAGCCGTCATAATTTTTCTGTAACTGATGTTGATCTTCTGACATTTCATGAATATTGCTCAAATAATATACTCTTCTATTGAATCAATATGGTAATTTCTTCGCAAATTTTTCTGGTGGTTATAAAATCAGGAATCGTGGCTGGTATGAGTTGTATCTTCTACGGGGATAATCATTGTCTGGAGGTAGTATGACTAACCATGGTACATCATTTTTTGTAGGTCTCTATTGGATCCCTGGGTGTGAGAACTGATTGTTCGACAGATCGCATGTGATAAGATCGTAGAAGAGGATACAAGGGTAGCAAATAGGGAGATAATTCTGTGTGGGGAACCAAACCATCGGGGTTGCTTTAGATATAACTGGGAAAGTCGTTAAGCTTGAAGCAAGGGAGCTCGTGATAAGTATTTTTTTTTTTTTGTATTCTGTGTTCGAATAAATGTGAGATGAAGGATCTTGATATAATAAAGTGGGATGTTTCAATCTGTTTGAATAACGTATTATGTTATATTGATTGTGTACTGATACTATGTATGACAGCTGTAGGATTTTAACAACTGTGTGGATATCTTCAAATTTTTGAAAATTGATATATTTTAGGAATGTTTGTACGATCTTGGTAGAGTATAAGTAAGATGATTGGTCATTTTGGTACTGCACTATGAAGAGGTGTAGGATTTGTAATGGTAGATAACAGAGATAAACGTGATGATGGCAAACGTTATCACAAAAGTCATGATGATATTGTAAAATGAAAAGACGTGCCTGTAGCAACAGTGTGGATGGCTGATACTTGTCAGAAGGAGTCGTTATTTCATAAACCGAGGGAAAGTATATAAACTCATCTCTTTCTCTCCCTCATAAATTATTTATAGTTTCAGAGAGAGAAAAAAGTGGTGTAAATATTATTGCCAAGGAGAGGAGACATTTAAGTGTTGATTGTGACTTGAGAAATAAATCTTCATCGAGTGATAGGAGATTATCGAAGAGATGACGGGAATGCTCATTTTTGAGGAAACGTCCAGGTAAAGAATAAGATTATTATTCTGTAAGTACAGGTTGGTGGTGGAAAAATATTGTCTATTTGATTTGTGAGTAATTTGTGTTATGCAGTAATCTATAAAATTTAGTAATCTGTATAGTAGTTTTAGAATCAGGGGTTTTGAGGATTTTGAATATAAATATGAGAGAAGGCCTGTAACCTAGGAGTTGTGGTATATGTTTTGATCATATAGAGAGAGAAAATATGTGTGTTGGAGGAGAAAAAAGAAATTTGAAATGATTTGATTTGTGTTTTTTTGTTTTGGGAATTAGGAAAATAGACGTGTTGACTGGGTAGAAGGGTGGGCTTGTTTTTACTATTTATAATGTAGAAATAATGATAAAATATGCTTATCTATCTATAGGTTCAGTATGCGTTCGAAACCTAGTATTCCCATGAGTAAATTTGTAGTAGCATCCAGTTCTGAGGAAACATCATCCTCTGGAAGGGGGGACGAGTGTAGTATGATGGAGGAAACTGCTATCAGTGTGGGGGCGACCATAAGGGTTGTTGAACCCAGTAGAACTGATGTGGTGAGAGAGAAAGAGATAGAGAGAGTCTTTGTCATATACCCAGTAGGGGTAGATATAGGGAAAGAATACTTGAAAAATAAAAAGAAATGCCAAGGAGACTGGGGGAGTTATGTGGAGGATCAAGGTCTCTGGTTCAGAGCCTATGTCTCCGAAAAAGGGGAGGAAGCAATATACTATCAAGTTCCATGTTTGGAAAAGTGGAATAAGGATAAAGGTATTAATGAGGGGGTTAACCTCTCGTATTACAATGGGCTTGGGTTATCAGGCCCAAATGGGGGGGGGGGTTTATGTTTCTTGAATTAGGTCATATACGGCCTTAAAATTATGCTGACCTACTTTCAAAAAGAGGCTATGAATGTGTTACAGTGCTGCCCTACCCAGTTAACTGGGAATATGTATGAGATGATGAGGGCAAGGCACTGAATGAAAAATGGAGCAAGGAAGGGGCTACAAAGTAGCTCGTAGCTGAAGATGTATTGAAGTTTTACAAGTTTAAGTATGTGGAGAGTCGGTGTAGTGGTTACCTATATAGTGATTTGGCTAGGCCAATATTCTTTGATTTTGAATCTGTGGGTAGACCACAGGACGACCACCTTATATGGGTAGAGGGTAACTGTTTACAGATTCTAGATGAACCAGCGCTCAAGCTGAACTATGGATATTATATTCCAAGTAAGTAATGTTGACCAACCTTCAAATAGTCGATAACCATGTATTGCACGAGCCTGTTTAATTGTATTGCACGAGATCAGAGTGAGCTAATAGAGGTACTTAGTGAATTGGGTATCCGAAGACACAAAAGAGTAGATTCTGAAGCAACCAAAGTTCAGCATGCTCAAGAGAAACGAGCTATGGCTGAGGGAAAAACTGCTGAGACCGTTGTTGATGTGCTTAATCCTCCATGTCCTGCACCTCTGACTACCAAATGAATTACTTGTAAGGTCTGAAAGCCAGCACAGCAGAGTACCTCAGCTGTTGGGGTTCTGTTCACAGAATAAGAGATCCCTAAGCCTGCTACTGGCAGTATGGAGGAAAAAGCCGAAGTGGGCATGTCTGCTCTAGGGGAGGCTGAGAAGAGTTCATTGAAGAGAAAATGGTATTTAGAGGAGGACAGTGAACAAACTAACCCTCTTGCTATGGCCAAGATGAAAGAGTTGGAGTAGAAATACTATCGTATGGCCAGGACGAACTCGCAGGCAGCTCAAGGATGAGTACCTCGAGCATACGTTCGTGGTATGTAGTCAAAAATTGTGATCTTCGAACTAAGTGAAACTATTGAATTGACTCTTCTTTTTTGTTTATACTGGTAACTCTTAATGTTGATGAAGGGGGCAAGACAATGCCTGGAAATGAGGGCCCATGAATTTGCCGCTCTGACGACGAAGTTCGAGGCTCAGTCAGCTTGCGTAAAAGAGCTCAAGGCTGACCTTCTACTGGAGAGAGGGAGGAGGGTTGCAGATACTACCGCAGTTATAGAAAAGTTTAGTAATCTGTCAAAGCATGGCAAGTTCATGACTGATGCGGTTGCAACAGCCTTTGTGGAAAGAAACTACTTTATCCAATTGTAATATTGTTTTGGATTGAGTGCTGATGATGTGGAGCTGACCCGACGTGGTAGATATGAAGAGGTAGTGTTCCTTATTGAGGTCGAGGAGGAAGAGATAGCTGGTGATGTTGCTGGTTTGCCCGAGAAAGTGTCAAACCTTCCTTCAGGCAGTATAGGGCCGGATGGTTCATACTATTGAGTAAATAGTTAACCCTCTAGTGAAACGTGGTGAAACTGTTCCCTTTATGGGGCAGATGCTAAAATCTTTTTCTGAGGTATACATTAGTAAGTACTTTTAATCGTTTTGTGGTATCTTGTCTTCTATTTTTTAGTTCACTTGATTTGGATGAGATAGTACTCTGTATAATCGTACCCTGTTTTCATTTTGAGTAATTTTTGAAATATGTTTTTTGCGAATGTTTGTATTAAAACAAAATATTTATAATCTATGTAGGAGATAGAGCGATTGAAAAAAGCAAACTCCAAATTGGAGAAGTCATTGAGTAGAGTGAGGGACTCTGTGGTTCGTATTCAACAGGTACTTAGCAAAACTGAATATGAGAGAATGCAATTTAAGTTGAATTCAGAGAAAACATTTAAAGAGTTATATGAACTACAATGTAGATATGCTAAGCTAAAAGTAGAAAGAGATAAGGTATTAAGAAAGGATGAGGAAAGGAGGATAATAGTTCGAAAGCCAAAGGAATTGACTTGTTTTAATGACCCAAGTGATAAGTTGAGATATTAGAGTATGCTAGTAGCTCTGACTTTAAATTTTGAGGTTAAAGTAAATAGTGAATGTGGGTTCAAAGATGCTTATATAGAGCTTTTAAGGGAGAGAGGTATAGTTCCAGACCCAGCTCGAGTTAGGTTTTTAGCTTAAGAAGCACGCAATCGTCATAGTTTAGAGGCGAAAAAGTGTTATGCTCGAACTGGTGTGTCTGCTGTATGGGGTGATGTAGAACCTTTAGTTAATGTGTTTGTCTTTATGTAGGATCAGAGGGCCATGAGAATTGTATTTTTCAGGATAAGAAAGGAGCAAATAGAGATCAAAAAGTAATTAGAGGTTGAATTAAAGGGGGTACAGGATGAGCTATTGCAACACGTGGAGCAAAAAATATTTTTAGCCACGCGGCTGTCGAAAGAAGTGGCTGCACGAATGAAGGTAAAAGTGGATATGAGGGCTTTAGGTGTATTACAAAAAAACACGCGCCAATGGTTACACAAAGTCCAAATGATAATGAAGGAGCATCTATATCCCTCGCGAGCAAAAGTCACTGCACGAACAGAGTATGAGCGTCACATAGCCAGTGTTATCAAGTTTTATGGGGGAGAACTATCTAGAGTTAAGAACAAATTTAGGATGTTTGTGACGGGATGTGGGAAAAATTTTAATGCGGAGAATGCCAAAGTTGAGAATATGTGGTTTACCAAAGGTGATTGAGAAATTGTCGATGAACAACCCATTCCTAGGTCGTGGGAGGAGTCATCATAAGAGGAGGAGGTCGAGAGTCTAATAACATGAATGTGGCATAAACAACGTCAGCAGGAGGTCGTGACCTTTACCATGCCGGTAGATGTGCGGGCATCGAATAGGAAGATAGTAAGAGACAAGGTACAGCCGTCTCATGTGCGGAAGAGTTACAAATAGAGTACTCTTGTTTTCCTTTGACCAGTCCTTCGTGTTATTTGATGATAAATATAATTTGCTTGTTGTTAAAATAGAATAATGTATTTGACTTACTCAGATACCACGTTCTTGATGCAATCTTGTAAACTGTTATATGCACTTTATTGTTATGAAGAACTATTATAAATATACTCTGTTATGATAGGTGGAACTGACTGCTATACAAAGTTAGCACGACGCGTTACATGCCAAGAATGAACAGATGATTGCTGAGCTAAAATTAAGTCAGGGTGCCCAAAGAACTACTGAAGCAGAAGTAAAATTGAGGGCTGAGATGCCAGAAGAACGAAATGTAATAGCCCCCCTGACTGAAACTCTTCAAGAAAAGGAGGCGGTGTTGGCCATCAATTTAAGAAAGATAGAAAGTTTAGAAGAAGAGATAAGAAAAAATGGTGTAGAAGTTAAAATTAGCTCGGAACAAGCCTGTCAGCAAGATACTGAATTGATGTCTGTGCGAATGCAAATTACAGAACTGCTAGTCGCGTTAGAGGGGGAAGGAAATAATGTGAAGGAGTTATAGTTTCAAGTTAATAAGTTCGAGGCAGAGATAAGCAATGTTCAAGTTCATGCTCGTAAGTACGAAGTAATGTCGTCGAAACAAAATAAAGTCATAAAAAAGGATTATAACAAAATATGTGAGCTAGAGGGGATTGTGAAGTCGTAGCATCTGAACATCTTAGAATATCAATCCAAAAATGATACACTTCAAAATGAAAATACGATGCTAGAAAAGGATTTGTTGCAGTTGGAGATACGTTACAACGGAAAGAGGGTAGAATATGAAGGTAATAAAGTATCAATATCCTTGATTTACCATAGGGACGAATTTATGGCAGTGCTAGAAGCTCAAAATTCGGATGTGTGTCGTACAAAACGACGAGTGGACGATCATTGTGAGCAACTGGAAACTGCGTTGATGGAGGTGCAACATAAGCTGAGCAAACTCCTTCTTAGTAAATAGGTTAAAAATGAGGCAGGTGATAGTCAGGAGAGAGAGGTGGTGGCAGTAACATCGTTCTTTGCGGCCGAATTGAAGAGATTGGAAGCTGAAAGTAAGAGGGTATACGTTGGTTTGATCACCCAAGGTGTAGAATGTGAGATGGAGGTAATCCGATACAAATATTTATAACCCATGATTGCCATAATCAGATCGTTTAAACAAAGCATGGTTAGAGAGGGAAATAAAATTGTTGTAGGGAGAATGCCAAAATTCATGCGTCAGCGGTTATATGGAAGTGTTGTACGGGACGTGGTAGGACCTTCTGATGTGGGTAATGATTTAAGTGATAGCTCTAGTGAGAAATGAGGGATATGATTATATTGTATGTATACGAAACATGGATAAAAATAAAGATGTGTGAAGAAATAGTTAAGGACAATAGAGTTATTTGTACTAACCGTGTGAGATACCAACAATAATGTATGCAAGACAGCGTTATATGTGATCGATTTGGCCAAAGTGGTAAATGATCTACAATGTATGAGATGAGTAGTTTGGCCGAAGTAACAAACGGTGCGTAATGCATTCAGATGATCGATTTGGCTGGAGCAACAAACGATCTGTAATGTAGTTAGATGATCGATTTAGCCGAATCAGCAAAAGATCTATAATACAGTTAGATAATCGATTTAGCCGAAGCAACAAACGATCTGTAATGTATGTAGATGATCAATTTGGCCAAAGCAGCAAACGATCTGTAATGTATTCAGATGATCAGTTTGGCCAAAGCAACAAATGATCTGTAATGCATTTAGATGATCAGTTTGGCTGAAGCAACAAACGATCTGCAATGTATTTAGATGATCAGTTTGGCTAAAGTAACAAACGATCTGTAATGTATTTAGATGACCAGTTTGGCCGAAGCAACAAACGATTTATAATATATTTAGATAATCAGTTTGGTCAAAGCAACAAACAATCTATAATCTGCATATAGAAGTACTGTAATGTAGGGCAATCGAACACAAGTATTTCACTGGTGTAAGATTAACATGCGATGAAAGTGTTAGACAGAGTATTGTATGGCATAGTAGAAAGTACTCAAATGTATGTGGATCAAATATAAGTCTTTCATTGATGTGAAATCGTTATGCGACATGATATATTGATTGAAGGAAAGTACACTGTGACATATTTGTTATCTACGATTCAACTTAAGTCTCCTTGTGTTCCAAGGATTAGGTATGTGCTCGCCATGCTCAGTGGCGAGGTCGCAGGAACTAAGGCCACTTTTTCCGATAATGTCAAAAAAACCTTCCCAGTTTTCCGATAATTTCCCTGCGTTGAGCTCTTTGCGATGTTTAGGAATATCTCAGAGGACCAGATCCTTTATTTCAAACTCTCTATGATGAACACGTTTGTTATAAGATCAGGCTAAATCTTGGTGATACCTTCCTAAAAAAATGATTGCTCTATCCCGAGTCTCCTCAATCCAATTTATATTACATGCCAACTGGAACTCATTTTCTTTATCTATTAAGGTATGGTCGCGAATGGGATGATGATACTTAGTAGGGAAGATTGCTTCTATACTATAAGCCAGGAGGAACGGCGTGCATCCGGTTGAAACTCGAGGTATTGTTTGATAAGCCCATAACACATATAGTAATTCTATGACCCAATTGCCTTTCTTTTCTGTCAAGCGCTATTTGATCCCATCCACGATAGTATGATTAGTAATTTTAGCCTGACCATTCCCTTGCAGGTAATATAGATTTGAAGGAGAATGTATGATGTTGTGTTGATTGAAGAATTTGATGATTTTGGAGCCAACGAACTGAGGTCCATTGTCGATCCTGATGAGATGAGGGCAGCCAAAATGGAAGGTGATTTTTTCCCAGATGAACTTGATGACTTTGATAAGAAGTTTTTAGTAGCCTCTACAAAATACCTGCTAAAAGTACGGTTGTCGAATTGTAGCACGGATGAGTGGGATCGAATCCATGGGGAGGTTTGGGAAAACAAATACTTTCTAGGCCGAATTACGGTTTTATAAGAGATAAATCTAAGAAGAAGTAAATAAAACCTAAATATAAATATGAATGGAAGGTACAAAGTTGAAAATGTTATGTACTGTCCTGGTTGCAAATTCTCTTTCAAAAACCAGAAAACATAGGAATGGTGATCCTTAATATTATTCCCTAATTGGGCAGATATATTCTGTAAAACCTAAGAGAGTTTAAATCTAATTCTCTATGAAAAAGATTTTTTCTAAAAACTTGGCCTATCATTTGATGATTCCAAGTTGAAAATTTTAGACAAATCAAGAAAAACCATTTTTTCCAAGATAAAACAAACACATACCCAGGGTACATATTTTCCTTTAAAATTTTCAATACAATCATATGATTACTACGTGTTGCAGTAAATAAGAAGATTGGTATACAAGTATTTGTCCCCAAAAATGTACTAGATTCAAAACTCGATTTTCCTCGAAAGATATTTTCTTTGAAAAATTTCAAAACCCCCATGTTATCGTTGATATTCCAAAAAATGTGATAGGTGGTTCTGACAAAACAAGTCCGTGAGGCATCCCCAAAATTTTAATTTTTCAAAAATATGTTTTCTTTTAGTAAAAGAAAAACTATATAACATATTTGTGGATGTGGGGATCAGGGAACAATTGACTCTAACAAATATTTAAAATTTATGTGCCTAAGATCACAACTTATCTCAAGGGACTCATCCTGACCATTAACGTAAATATTCATTGGCTTAGGAACAGGGCCAAGTTAAAACATATTTTCAGATGCTAATGATTGTACCATTTCACGAATCTCAGGATCATTTGAGTCCTCAAAATAATTTAAGCATTCATCAACAGAAATGCAACAAGAGTTATTTCCGTACAAGTCCTCAAAATCGTTTATGTTCATGGTACCCCCATTGGTCTCAGGTGATAGAGGTATGGATTCAAGGAAGAGAGATGAAGAAAGTGACACTGGTCTTGATAAAGATGAGGCTCATATTTTCTCAAGAATTGATGTTGAATTCACACTTCCAAGATATTTGTCATCATCCTCATCATCTAAGAAAACGTCTAGGAATTTGGAAAAATACATTCTTTCTATCATAATATCATTTGTGAATTCGTGGGGCTCTATCGGTGAAGGGATGGATAATGACATGGTAGTTGAATGTTGAGGGAAGAATTAGGAGGCGATTGAGAAAGAATTTTATTGAACATGTTAGCCGCTTCTTTAAGATCTTCTTGTGATAGAGGATCGTCAACCTTAAAATGTTCATCTTCTAAATCTGTCTCGTAATATGATATCCATTCACCCCACGGGGAAAATATTCCATGATTATGCTTGAATTCATCATTTTCCAGATCACACGGGGATTTAACTTTGAATTGTTCTTCTTCATTGCTAAGAAGTTTTTTGCACTTTATTTCACTCTACGTAGTTGACAACTGAGTTATCTGAGTCTCTAACCTAGAGATAGATTGGGTCATAAAAGTTTGATTCACTAAAGTTTGTTGTCAGAATTGCATCATTTGTTACTGAATTAACAACGCTTATTTTTGATTTTCCACTAATTGTTGCATGAAGAGAGGAAGGGTATCTTCCAAAGATGGTTTAGGTGGAGTGGGTGGGAACTGCTTGAGTGGCTGGAAGGGTTGATGGGTATGCATTTAGGAATGAGGTTGGAAAGGTTCCACGCATTGAGAATTTTGGTGACCTCATGATTGAAAATGATTATGAGGATATTGTGGGATGTTAAAATGTGAGTCGTATGAATTCCAATGTTCTTGCATGTACAATATTTTACAATTAAATTAACACCCAATGCAATAAAAAATCAAACAAGCCTAAAACTCTAGCACTTCAACATTCTTTTAGAAGAAATAATTAGGTCTCCCCTAAATACTTCTATGTTTACAAAAGGGTAGGATGGTCAAAGGCTTCGGTTCTTACGCTCCCCTGCGTCACTATGCTAGTACTAGCTTAGAGTAGATGTTTGGTCCTCATGCCCGAGTGAGTCACCTTTTCGTACATCAGTACTCGTAACGGTGACGTCGCAAACCTACTGTCAGTATTTTGAGGCGCTAGGCTAGGGCCGTATCCTATAAACCCATGTTTGTACCCCGGTCCGGTACACCTATCCGTTGGGTGAAGAAATCCTGCGGGAATCTTGCTACTATTTTTTATTATCAGTTATTTTCAGGTCTGGGATGTTTAATTTTTGTGTGATACAAATTTCTTCGTATCCCTAATGGGTGGTCCCACTTATTAGAGAGCTTTTTGGGTGATGAAATCCCGCAAGTCTCTAACAGTTTTTACCTTTACTAATATTGGAATGAAAAGAAATATAAACACATCAATAGGTCAATCCAACCACAGCAAATATTTTATTAGTGTAACGTGTATTCGCGCAGTCCACACGACTTCATGTTCCTAGTGCTGGGGCAGAGCGGATATGAACCCCTTATAGATGTCAAGTTTAGAGAGGTACCAACTTACGGAAAGTGTTTCCCGGTGAAGCTGTGGCCGCCCCTTCACTTAGGGGGCGAAAGAAGGAAGTGCCCCTTCACCTAGGGGGCAAAAGAAGGATGGATTTGATTATGCTTTTAGCTTTGCGTATTATCCGTCTCATTTCCAACTTTGTGACTATCCTACAAAACAAGAGAAAAATGATTAGTGAACTTGTGACAACAATATTAATTCAATTTCCTGCTTTATTGTAGTCTATGATGTCCAGATTTTCAAATGCTCATTTCTTTCAGCTCGGTTGAGAGAAAGCAATAAATAATATCAATTTGGAAAGATATTTCATAAAGAAAAAATATTCAAGAAATAAGTTTTCTAGAATTTAGCTTCTCTAATGCTCAAAACAGGTGATGAATACACAACGGCATCCTTAACGGAGACTTTTTATTGCTATTTTTTAAAAATATTGTAACATAGAAACGACTAAACAGAAATATATGATCTATAGAAATTCAGAAAAGGTTTTAAATTATCTAAAAAAATTGTAGCAAACGTATTTCCCAACTATGAAGCATAGATGATCAAAAATGGTGAAACATTCAGGAACAGACTTCACAGTTACTGTAGCGTCAAAAACTCGAAACAATCCATTTTTTTTTAAACTAAACTAAAGAAGCAGAAAGAGAAATGATAATAATATAAACACTATATGCTATTGTCGGCCAACTATACTTTTAGAAACAATGAATTTATTGTGTATATATTTCTTCAAGAATATTTGTGTATATATTTCTTCAATCTGGAGACCAAATATATTGTGTCTTTAACTTTTTGTGCTATGAACTGCTGGAGACACTTTTACTTGACTTTAAAAGCTTGATTTCAAATATCAATCTCCAATAACTGTAATCAAACAAACATACATAAGTACCCAAAATTAAATATAATGGAGAACTAAAATACATGTTTGGGTATATTAAAAATATCATAATTACGCGCTAATCAGACTTCATCCTCTCGTATGCGGCACAGAGGAACTGCTTCTACCGAATTAGTAAAGTAATCTGTTAAGACAAACAGATATTTCTATTTTCCTGGTGCGATAGGAAATTTGCCTACAAGGTCGAGGGCCCATCTTTTAAATGGCCTCACAATATTGTTGGAATAAAGTTTTAAAGCTGGAGCTCGAATTTGGGGACCATGACGTTGGTAGGCATCGCATTTGCTTGCGAGTTTGATGGCTTGAGCTTTTATTTTAGGCCAAAAGATGCCTGGGATAAGAGCTCGGCTGGCTAGAGATCTTCCTGCTGCGTGGGAACCACAAGTACCTTCATGTAGTTCGTGTAGGAACTTTTGAGCTTCTTCATGGGATAATCATTTGAGATACAGTCCTGTGACCAAAATCTTGTATAAGAGGCCATTTTCCGCGATGAAGCATTTAACATTATCAGGTATGCGTCTTCTTTCAGTGGGGTCTTAAGGGAGTTCGCCATCGAATTTGTTTTTGGTCCCAATATACTTGAGGAAAGGTCATCTTCTTCAACGCCCTTAGTATTAACAGAATTTGAGCTTACGATGTTAATGTTGGGGGTTGATAAGACTTCGATCATGAGATATCGAGCTTCTGAGCCAAGGACTCCTACGAGATATGCGAAGGAACCAGAATGTCTATTTTCTTCGCACGACAAGTGGTTGATAGAAATTTTCTTGAATCTTTTCAGTCTGCCGGCTATTATGGCTGTGTAATATATCATTTTTCTATTCTTCTAGAATTTTTAGGTGTAATAGTTTATAATGAGTAAAGAATTTGGGTATACAGACAGCTCGAATACTCCAATCTTTAGAGCTATATCTAGACCGTGAATCATTGTCTCATACTCGGCTGCATTGTTGGTAGCTTCGAAATTCAATCGGATTGCCTTTTTGGTTCTATTATTAGAAGGTGTGATCAACACGTTTCTGATGCCTGATCCTGCGGGTTCAAAAGATCCATCAGCTAAATGATGCCGTCCCTTCTGAGTTATCCAGTCTGCCCTTTCTTCGAGCTGTTCTTTATGAATTTTTGTACTGTCTTCTTCCCAATCAGGGTCTTCTACGGGGAAGTCCGCAAGAAAATTTGCTATGGCCTGACCCTTTTCAGAATGTTTGGGTTCAAAATGGATGTCATGCTCACCAATAGTGATTGACCATTGCTGGACTTGTCTAGATTTTTCTTGTTTGGATATGATTTTATGCAGAGGGTAGTTGGTCATAACTCGTACTGAGTGGGCTTGAAAGTACTGTCCTAATTTTTGTGAGATATAGACGAGAGCTAAAAGTAGTTTCTCGATCTTGCTATATCGGGATTCTGTTGGAGTAAGAGTTTTAATGATGAAGTAGACAGGTTTCTCGTTCTTTTCATCAAATCTAATGAGAACAGAACTTGATGATTCTTCAGTGACTACAAAATAAATAGTGAGTTCTTCCCCTTCGCGAGGTGTACTCATCACTGGCGGTGAACCCAAGTAAAGTTTAAGTTATTGAAATGCTAATTCGGACTCTATTGTCCATTCGATCTCAGGGTCCTTCTTAGGTTTCTATTTTGTCGTCCCCTCACGTAATAAGTTAAACAACCATAGGCAATGATAAGAAGATTTTGAAATAAAACGGTTTATCACGGCAATCTTGCCTGCTAACTTCTGGATCTCTTTCTTCATTTTTGAAGAAGGCATAGATAATAATGGGTGAATACGATCTGCATCAGCTTCAATACCACGCCTGCTGATTAAGTGGCCCAAAAATTTCCTTGATTAGACTACGAACTGGCATTTTTCGGGGATGAGTCTCATCTTCTATAGACAAAGAATATCGAAAGCCATGTATAAATCTTCATTATGGTTTTCTTTCTTAAGACTTTTACACAGCATATCATCTATATAGACTTCCATTGTCTTTCCTAGGTGATCTTTAAACATCTAGGACATCAATCTCTGATAAGTAGCTCCAGCATTCATGAGACCGAATGGCATGACTTTGTAGAAGTATAAGCCATGTTCTGTAATGAAAGGTATTTTCTCTTTATCGTCAGGTAGCATAGGTATTTGGTTATATCCTGACGCTGCGTCCATCATAGTCAGGAGCTCGTGTCCTAAAGTAGAATCAAGCATATTATTTATGATGGGGAGTGGAAATCTATCATTTGGTGTATGTCTGTTCAACTCCGTGAAATCCATACACACCCTGATCTTTATGTTCTTCTTCGGTACTACTACAATATTCGATATCCATTCTGGATAATTGGCCTTTCGGATAAAAGCAACCTCGATGATTTTTTTGATCTCTTTGTTGACTTCGTCCCAAAGTCACGGTGCTAAAGTCTTATGTTTTTGTTTGAGAGCTTCGCCTTTATCCTTCAAGTTGAGTTTATGACAGGCCAAATTTTGATCAATGTCCAGCATCTCATGAAAAGTCCAAGCGAAGACATCACTGCTCTCCTTAAGGAACTGGATGAGAGTGTCACGCTCTATTGTGGGCAGATAAGTGCCAATATATGTCTCACACTTGGATCCATTGATTTTAATGTACTGTGGTTTCTGCGCTGGGAAAATGTTGCCCTACAAAGTTGACAGTATAGTTCTCTATAAGGATTCCTGCTGTCTTTTGTATATGCTATACGAGTTGATGTTCGGAAGGTTCTGGTCCAATGACGACAAAAATTTTGCATGCTCGCACTAATTTCTGACTTCCTTTGATCTCGTAAACACCACCTTCCCATTCAAAATGTAATACCAAGTAATAGGCTGACGGAATAGTGTGCATATTGTGTAACCAGCAACGTCCCATTATCCCCAGATAACAAGATTTTGTATTGATAACATAAAAGACAATGTCGAGTATTACTAGTCCAGCGGTGATAGGAAGTATGATCTTTCCTACATGTTCCTCCTTAGATCCATTGAAACCATAAATATCAATGTCGTTGGGTTGGACCTTATCGGCAAGACCCATCTTATCGATCGTTCTTTGAAAAAGGAGTTTGATAGTACTGCTGGTATCTATCATCATCATATAAAGTACCATATTTCGCATTTTCAACATGATCACCAAAGCATCATGGTGAGCATAGTTGATATGCTGAATGTCGCAATAATTGAAAGAAATCCCAGTTCGATGAGAGCTGGATACTGGAATTAAATGAACTTTTTTATCTTGCATGGATAAGTCGTGACATTGGCCGGCACGTCTCTGTTTACACCTGTTTGACTCTTTGACAATCTGAGTCTCTATGAAATGGCAGAGTGAGATATGGTTCAAATGCTTTTTGGCTACTGGTCCCTCGACTTGTACAACTTTTATGGGATTTTTATAACACCTGTTCTTATAACCCTCCACATCCACTATGTATTTGTGCATTCGTCCATCTACGAAGATGTATTCCAACAACCGTTATAAGGCAAAACATTTCTCTGTCTCATGATGTCAGACCTTATGGTGGATACATTATGGTTTGTTCTCGATCGGTTCAAGGTACTATACATTGTGGAAAAATCTACCTTTATATAATATAGGATAGATGTTGGCTATTGTCATATTCATCTTTGGGAGATAAGGTTTCGGCAAGTTACTCCCATTTCGAGGTCACTCGTCGTTAGATTTGGTTCGCTTCCTGTCTTCTTCCTGGTCTATTGTCTGATTAAAATCGGAATGGGTTGATTGATCTCAAGCTATCAGTGCTGATTTATGAGTTTTCTGCCTGCCATACACCATTCTTTCCAAGTCGATGTATCCATTGACCTTTTCAATCATGTCTTCCAATGTCATCAGCTTGATGAGGAGGAGGTATTCCTTTGCCCAGCCATCGACGAGTAAAGCATATGTAAAAGTGGAAATAGTGATCTTCTGGTCGAGTCGATCTACTTTTTGTACTAACTCTAAGAAATTTTTAGTAAACGTCTTGAGCTTCTCTCCTAGCATTTATTTGAGGCTGAAAAGAGAATATAGGCTCTCCTCTTTATCTCTATTGTACGAGTAATTCTTGACGAAGAGTTTATTCAACTGTTCAAAAGTTGTGATGGATCTTTCAGGCATTGTGTGAAACCACCGTAGGGAACGCCTGATAAGCTGGTAGGAAATAGTCAGCATAGAATATGGTTGGACGTGGAATGTAGACCTAAAGCATCCTGCAACTCTTGAACATGTTCTACTTGATCAGTTCTTTTGTAGTCTCGGATCCTTGGAGTATGAAATCCTACGGGGACCACACCATCTAATAACTTCTGGGCGATCGAGCTCTTCTATAATCTGTTGTGGATCCCTTTAGTCTACGTATGGGCTTCGAGCAATTCTTTGATTCACTTTTCAAGATGTTCTTGAGTAACATATTGTCGAGCTGCAGTGGTTGGTCGAGTGACACATCCTTCTCCAGGATTATGGTCGCCACTCCCTTCACTTAGACATTCCTTTGTCGGGACTACAACTCTTCAAGGTAGATTATCAATCTGTCCGACTCCCACCAGGCCGCCATCTACTTCTTGTTGGATCTCCTGGATCGGGATGGGATCCATGTCCTGTTGTTGATTGTTAGATCTGAGCACACCTCCTGCATGAACGCCTTTTTGAGGCGGTTCTTTTCTATCATAATATGGAAATTCGCTATCCCTCAGGTTGTATGGCTTTGTTCTTCTGGGCGGTGATTTGCTGACCCTGCAGAACCTTCAACGTGCCCTGAATAGTCGCGATTTGATGTTCTAGGGTTGCACGCCTTTCTATTTTAGAATTCAGAATGGCCTCAGGTCTGCTAAAGTTGTATTTTCTACCACCTAGACGATCGGCGTGTTCTGGCCTGGAGGTGACATTCTAAGATAAAATGATCAGTGGGTTTGAGAACTTCAGTTCTCATAGATGGCGCCAAATGTAATAGCCTAAATCCGGGATTCAAACTTAGCCTTTACACCAAATAAATTCAAAACGTTCAAGAGCAATAGAAAATAAACAAGTAGATGATTTAACGTGGAAAACCTTTGAATAGGTTAAAAACTACGACCTCTCCTGAGGATTTCAAGAAAGTGATGATCTTATTGAGATTGCTAGTTTATTACAATGAGCGTTTTGAGAATATAGGATGATAGAGTAGGAACTTTTCTATGGTGAATGTTTTGTCCCTCATCTGTAGTTCACCAGGTCTTTTTATAGGTCCTCTAATATGACCGCTTGATGATCATAAAGTCCCTTAATGATGGACGTTAAAAAGTATGTGTGAGATATCATTTGACTAAATTATGTAGCGTTCTGACCTTTGTTACTGTACAACGGCTCTATTGCTGACTGTATGCTTCGCACAAGTCAAACTATTGGTGCAGAGGTCGAAAGTGATGTCTCGAACTGACAAAAGTTTGGTCATGTCTTTAGTAGTACTTCCTGTATGTTGATGAGATCGAGGAGGAGGCTTGAGTCTGAGATACGAAATAAGCCATTACAAGACGGTTCTTAACCAATAGCATGAGTGTCGCCTGGGATGAGTGGTGTTTATCGAGAAACTCGTGTTGTATATGTTTTTGATTGTGCCACGTACTCTGTAGTTGAGGTCGAAAGTTCGTTTGTAGTTTAAAGGTGAGGCATGAGCTCCAGATGCGGAATAAGCTACTACATCGACAATGGTGCATCCACTCATATGAGTAACTCTCCTGGTAACTCTCCACCTTAAAGCCCTACTATCGTGATGACCATGTGATTGTGGGTAATGGCTCTTCTCTGCCAATTAGTCATACTGGTTCTCTTACTCTACCAACCCCTAATGGTCTTCTTTTCTTGCAAAATGTTCTTTTGGTTTACCCAACTCCAAAAAAATTTACTTTCCGTCAACCAACTTATTTCTTATAATAATTATTCTATTAACTTCTCTCCATCTGGTTTAATTATTTAAGATCCAATAACAAGGAAGGTGTTTGGGAGAGACAACAAAAGAAATAGTCTCTATTATCCTCTCGGTCGTAAAAAAACATGTTGCACTTTTATCTAGTCAGTCTCTCCGTGGTTTAAAACATTGTTGGCACCAACGCTTAGGCCACGTATCCATCCGTGTTGCAGATTCATTGCATAGATCTAGTCATATTAATGTAATAAGATCGCCAAATTTATCGAGTCTTTGTTCTAGTTTACCTTTTTCAATTAATGAAAAACTTTCTTTTACATTTGAACTTGTACATGCCGATATTTGAGGTCCTTCACCTGTACAATTCGTTTCAGGGTTTCGTTATTGTGTTGTTTTTGTTGATGATTTTAATCATTATGTTTAATTATATCCTATAAAACTAAAATCAGAACTTTTTCATACTTTCATTCACTTTCAAAATATGGCTCACACCCAATTTAATACAAAAAATCACCTCTTTCAATGTGACGGTGGAGCATAGTTCTGCAAGACAATTTTTTATAATTACTTTTTAAGTTGGGAATCGTACGAAGCATTTCTTGTCCTTATACTCAATCTCAAAATTGGGCCAAACGGAAATACTGACACATCACTGAAACAGGTTTTACAATGATGTTTTACAGTAAAATACTTACAATGATGTTTCACAGTAATATACCTGCCAATCTTTGGGTCAATGATAGGCATGAAAAATGCATATTTTTGTCCTTAAATTTACATGATCTAGAACCTTATTTCTTGTTTTACTAAGCCTAATTGAAGTATGTTTTTACTATTGTAGGTAATGAGATATTTGTGACCAAACCCTTCTTAAAGTCCAACTCTTACAAGCTAAAGAGCTGTTGGAGATGACCTAGTTGTCAAGAACTGCAAGAGATGGTCTAGTTGTCAAGAGCTACTGGAGATGGCCTAGTTGTCAATAACTACTGGAAGGCTTGGTAGTCAAAATTTAGCTAAAATATATCTACCAAATCTGGGTTGTTGAGGGAGAGGAGGACTTCAGTTAGTTTAAAGAGATATAAGAGAAAATGAGGAGTTATCTTTTTCTCTCTGGTTCACCACCGTAGCTATTTTTGTATTCTTCATATCATAATTTGTAATTTAGATTACTCAATTTGATAAATAGAAATATGATTTGATATATGCATCCCTGAAGAACAAAAACTTTAACCTATATTGCAAACACCCTATTTGATACGGTTTATCAGTCAAGGCATTAGCTACCGCCATTTAAACCATCAATCAACTTTTGAATGTTGTCCTCCAACACCACTCCCCTACATTCACAACTACCACCATTTGCTAGAGATGACCAAGTTTAAACCTTAAGTATGTTTTTCTAAGTCCAAACGAAACTATGCCCGACATTATTGACGATGACCTAAAACCCCTTCAGGAAGAGAAGTTGATTCGTGTTCTTAAGGGAAATACAAAAGCTATTAGTTGGAGTATAAAGGACATTAAAGGAATTAGTCCCTCGGTTTGCATGCATAAAATCAAATTGGAAGATAATGCAAAAAGGTTCAGGGAAGGATAACAGAAATTGAACCCGACAATGGCCGAAGTAGTTCGGAAAGAGATTTTAAAACTCCTTGATACTGGGATCATCTATCCCATTTCTGATAGTCTGTGTGGGTTACCCCGATCCATGTTGTCCTGAAAAAGTCAGGAATCACCATTATAAAGAATGAGAATAACGAGCTCCTACCCACTAGAATGACTACTAGATGGAGAGTGTATAGACTATAGGAAGCTTAATTTGGTCACTAGGAAATATCACATCCCCTTACTCTTCATTGACCAGATACTCGAGCGACTCGACGGGCATAAATTTTATTGTTTCTTAGATGGCTACTCTGGGTACAACCAAATACCCATCCCACCCGAGGACCAGGAGAAAATGACTTTTACATGTCCTTTCGGCACATTCGCCTACCGTCGCATGCCTTTTGGCTTATGCAATGCTCCTGGGATGTTTCAGCGTTGCATGTTAAGCATATTTTCTGACATAGTAGAGCGATTCCTTGAAGTTTTCATGGATGACTTCTCATTTTTTGGCAACTCATTTAACCAGTGCCTTCACCATCTATCCCTAGTATTACTCAGATACCAAGAAAAGAACCTTATTTTAAATTAGGAGAAATGTCACTTTAAGGTGAAAAGGAGAATAGTTCTAGGGCATATTATATCTGAAAAATGAACAGAAGTTGACCAGGCTAAAATAGATGTCATTTCTAACCTTCCCCCACCAAAAAATGTCAAGGACGTTCGTTCCTTTCTAGGATAGGGCATGCAGGTTTCTTCCGTCATTTTATCTAAGATTTTAGTAAGATTGTTCGTCTTTTAAGTAGCCTTTTAGCCAAAGATGTAGCCTATGAGTTTGATGCACCTTGTCTTGTAACTTTTGATAAGCTTAAGACCCAGCTCACATTATCACCCATTATTATACTACCTGTCTGGAGTAAACCATTAAAGTTAATGTGTGATGTCTCTGATTACTCTGTAGGTACTATTTTGGAACAACAATTTGATCAACGTTCCCATGTCATCCACTATGCAAGTAAAACATTAAATGATGCCCAATTGAATTACACGACCATCGAAAAAGAACTCCTGGCGATTATTTCTACGCTAGAAAAATTTAGATCTTATCTTATAGGATCTAAAGTGATTATTGACACGGATCGTGCCACACATCGATATCTTTTATCAAAGAAAGATGTTAAGGCACGGCTAATCCGGTGGGTATTACTTTTGTAGGAGTTTGACCTCGAGATTTGATATAAAAAGGGGTCAACCAATGTAGTAGTCGACCATCTTTCTTGCATAGTGATTAAGTCTATTGACGAGTCCTTACCGATTAGGAATACTTCCCAGATGAACAGCTTATGGCTGTAAATTTAGTTCCTGAGTTGCCGTGGTTTGCAAACATTGCCAATTATTTAGCCATATATACCATTCCCGATGATTGGACTAAACCTGACAAAGATCGGTTCTTTAGTCAAGTGAAGTACTATTTTTAGGATGATCTAGATTTGTTTAAGTATTGCACTGACCAAATCCTTAGGAGATGTGTTCTCGAATCTGAGTTTACCAATATTTTATCATTTTGCCACACCCAAGAATGTGGAGGTTACTTTAGCTCTAAGAAAACCAATGCAAAATTTTTACAGTGCGGCTTCAATATGCCTACCTTATTTCGCGATGCGCATGCATTTTATAAAGTGTGCGACAGTTGCCAAAAAATAGGAGCCCTATCTCGATAAAATATGATGCCCTTAAACCCTATTTTAGTTATTGAACCATTTGATGTTTGGGGCATTGATTTTCTGGGCCCTTTTCCCAAGTCTCTTGGATATGAGTACATCCTAGTTGGAGTGGACTATGTATCAAAATGGGTTGAAGCCATCCCTTCGAGAACGAATAACAGTGCAGTTATTCTTAATTTTTTAAAAGAAAATATTTGTTTCTCCATTTAAAAAACCTAGGGCTATCATTAGCGATGGAGGGTCACATTTTAACAACAAAATTTGTGTTGCTCTTGTCAAAAAGTATGGTGTAACCCATAAGGTGGCAACACCTTATCATCCGCAAAAACGAGTGATCAAGTGGAAAATTCTAATTGGGAGATCAAAAATATTCTCCAAAAAATAGTTAACCTAAATGGCATAGATTGGTCTGTAAGATTAACTGATACACTTTGGCCTTATCGTACTGCAGATAAAACCCCAATTAGAATGTTACCTTACAGACTTGTTTACGGTAAGGCATACCACCTTCCTGTCAAACTTGAGCATAGATCTTTTTGGGCAACAAAAACGTTTAACTTTGACACTTCAACGGTTGGATCCCACTGTAAGCTACAACTCAATGAGTTAGATGAGCTCCGAAAAGATGCATATGAATCCGCAAAGATATACAAAGAAAGAGCCAAGGCTTTCCATGATAAAAATATCTTTCGAAAGACCTTTGAAGTTGATCAAAAAGTTATACTGTATTCTTCACGTCTTTATCTGTTTCTCTAAAAACTTTAATCCCGTTGGACCGGGCCATTCATTGTCAAAACTATTTTCCTACGTGGAACTATTGAAATTCTTGACCCTCGTATTGGTAACATTAATAAGGTAAATGGACAAAGACTTAAACTATTTTACGAGTATTTTACAACTTTGAGCAAGGATATGAATCTTTGAGACCCATCATATACAACTTAGATATCTTTATTTCTACTCATAGTCTTATCCAGTTTGGGGGTACCTACCATCGTTTGGCTAAAGACGTTAAATTTTTCATTTGTAGGAGGCAACCCTTATCATGTTCAGGTAGTATTTCTAGATTTTTTCTTGTTCTTTTCATTTTTAGGAACTATGGAGACACATGCTGATTTAGTTTGAGGGTGGGGTAAACAAGATTTTCACAAGTTTTTCTAAGAAAATTTAATATTCTATGGCATTCTGATATTGTAGATAAATCTTTTGTACACTCTGATCTTTAGATATTCTTAGAATCCTAGAGTTATACTTGGGATAAAATTATAAGGATATGGTTTATTTTAGACCATAAATTGTTAGTATATTAAGAATTTTTAAGTTTTTAGTACTACCATCCTATTAGGTTTGTTTCAGAAGAATATCACCCTTATAATTGTACTTCACGTAGTTGTGCTATTAAGATTTTGTTAAAACTAACTATCACCATTTGATTAATCAACAGTTTGGGTTAGGAAGAATCTGTAATAAGAGAGACAATTACCTAAGAATATTTGTTTCTCATAAATTTATACTAAGGGTTTGTATGCATTTTTACAAGTTATTGGCTCTTTCACAAAGCTGACATACTCTAATAAAAAAAGTAAAAAAAAGACATTCACATTTTAAGGCCCCTTGCAAGATTTAGAACTAAAAGAGGAAGAATTTTTACAAATCTCGAGGCAAACCATGAATCAAAGTGAAAGTAAGAGACCAAAAAAGTAAAAAAAATGAGTCTCTACGAGTATAGTTAAGAATTATGTGAAGGAGGGCAAGTTGCAAGTATAAAAGAACAAATAAAAACTCAAATGCAATGCCTTACCTTGAAAAGCTTGTGTGGATATATATTTTCCCTGAAAGATCAATAAAAGAGAGCGAACAAACTAGGACATTTGTCGAACAGACTTCTAGATTTCTTATGCCATACTCAAGATAAGGCTAAGGTTATTTGAAAGGATTATCAAATATCTTAATTCCAGAAACTAAATTCACTACACAAAAGGATGAAATCATAAAACTTGATCTAATCTGATGGTAGTAAAATTGACTTGATATATTCTAAACGTATCTAATAGGTAACCCTTGTTTAAATGTTATATATTTGAGATGAATTTAATCCATTTTAGAGATACCAGGAGTAAAAATTATTAGTTGTTTATAATACCAGAACATCTGTGATAGAATTTTGTGGGTATATTCACTAAAAACCCTTACGAGACACAACTCGTCCTATAAGGATAAACTATAGGTTGAAAGGGTTGTTGCATACGCTAAATGCAATCGTAAGAAACCACGAAAGAGTTTAATTTTCTTTTCTTTTGTTAAGAGACTAGCAATTAGTTTGTTTGGGGGTATTTAATAGGCATAAAAATACATATTTTTGTCCTTAAATTTACATGATTTAGAACCTTATTTCTTGTTTTACTGGGCCTAATTGAAGTATGGTTTTATTATTGCAGGTAATGAAACATTGGTGACCAAACCCTTCATAAAGCCTAACTCTTACAAGCTAAAGAACTGCTGGAGATGACCTAGTTGTCAAAAGCTGCTGGAGATCACCTAGTTGTCAATAACTGCTGGAAGACTTGGTAGTCAAGATTTAGCTAAAATATCTCTACCAAATCTGGGTTGTTGAGGAAGAGGAGGACTTTAGCTAGTTTGAAGAGATAGAGGAGAAAATGAGGAGTTATCTTTTTCTCTCTAGTTCGCCACCGTAGTTATTTTTGTATTCTTCCAAAGAGAATTTTATATTATTTTTGGAGACTCTTGGGAAATCTATATTGGGAAATCAATGTAAGTTATTATTTTTATCAATGATCAATTCTTCTTCTTATAATTTGTAATTTATATTACTCAATTTGATAAATAGAAATATGATTTGATCTATGCATCCCTGAAGAACGACAACCTTAACCTATATTACAAACACCCGATTTGATACGGTTTATTAGTCAAGGCATTAACTACCGCCATTTACACCATCAATCCACTTATGAATACCATCCTCCAACACCACTCCCCTGCTCCCGTACTCGGTCATCTTTGGTAAGATTCCGAATTACTACATGCTTCGTGTGTTTGGTTATCTTTGTTTCCCTTATTTCCACAACTATGTTCCTCACAAGTTCTCCCCAAATAGCTCTTCTTATGTTTTCCTTGGTTACAATGATCTTCACAAGAGCTTCCATTTGTCTACAGCCAACTACTAAACGTGTCTTTATATCTCGTTACGTAGTCTTTGTTAAGACCACCTTCCCGTATTCTAAGATATGTTCCTCGACGCCTTATTCCCAAATACAACCACTAAAGCAAAAAATTGTTCACCTGCCATTCAAGAAACCAAATTCTCAAAAGAATTAGCTTCGTTGCCAATACAAAATGCTACTGCCAAATCCGTCACAAAACTTGCCCATACAACCTTCACCAGAAACCTCACTTAGTCCCCATGGCCCTATGCCAAACTTATCACAAAATCAATCAGCCATACCAATACCTTCTCCACCATCTTCTCCTCGACTTTCTACACTGATCAATACAAGTTCGCCACTACCATTAGGACCCCTTCTCATAACAAAAATAGGCACCATTAACATCCACCCAATGGAATCACATGCAAAATTTGCATTAAGACACGCTATGATAAACTTTGTTACTTAGCAACAAGTTCTACCACCTCGATCATTTGGACTTTATGATGCTTACCATTACTTTTATACTTCCGTTCATCATGAAAATCTCCCCAATGGAAGCAAGCAATAGACGATGAAATCCGTGCATTGCACGATAATGGAGCATGAATTCTTGTTCTACTAACCCCCGACAAAAACATTGTAGGATGTAAGTGGGTTTTTAAAATCAAGCTCATTTTTGTAAGAATTTAAGTCCTTTTAAAAGGTATTTTTTACCGTCCTGAGACCCTTTTGCCTAATTACTGCCTAGTTACCTCGTTTTCTTTACTATACTAGAGTTTATTTGGCAAGAAAATGGCCAAATCAGAATTAAAATGGCATGAGAACCACATTAAGGGATTTCAGCAGTTTCCATAAGAATTGGCATAGTTGGGCTACATAAAAATCAAAGATCATCATTGAGATAAAGGAACAGGAGGATGGATATTGATTCAAACTTTTCTAGCCAAGAGAAGCAAAGCCCAAAAAAGTTGAGCAACTCCAGCCACCACCCACCAACGATCGCCGCTGGCACAAGGAAAATGGCTAGCAATTTTGTACTTGAAAAGGCTGTCGTGAGATTGCTTTTAGTATCTCATGTTCATACAGCTCATCAAATAGTTGATATCTTTTGAAAAAGTTTCGCACGTCCAGCTTTTAAAAATTTTCGACATTCAGGTTGAATGGTGATGATGGAGAAGACTCAACTACCCACAAACTATTTCCCATGATATGTGAAGATGTTGGAGAATAGTTTAGCCAAACCACCAAAATTACCCACTTCCATGATATGTGGAGTTATCAAACTACCCATCAAAATGGTAAGTGGATAACTCCTTAGACTTGTAAATTGTAACTGTATATAAATGTTATAAATTCTTCTCAAATTCTTCTCTTCTACAACATCAATGAAGTCTATAACTTCTTTAAATCTCACCATCTGAGATCTAGGTCAAGTCATAGCCCAAAACCTGCTGCTTGTTACAGCATACAAGAGAGGTAGAAAGTACATAGGTACGTAATTTTGGAGGCGGAACCGCTGATTTGTTTTGAGATACACTACATCAAAATCATAAATTTTCCATGGTCTTATTTATGAATTGCCACAAACATTGACTATGATAACTTTAGCACGGACATTAATCATGACAAATAGATGTATTATCCGTGGAAATTTTTTAATTCCTCTTTTCCACAAATTTTTTTGTCTCGCATCTCATGGAATTAATGGGTATGGAGGCTTTACCTTATAAGAACTTAAATCTCTAGTCCATAAATTCCCACTCAGATAAATTCGTCCTTCTTGAATGTTCTTCAATTTGTTGCTCCAAAGACTTGTTGAGTTGTAATTTTTCAATACGACTGGTTTATTAAATCAATTTGGAATCGTTCTCAAATCTGTATTTCTGTAGTAGCACATTTCCCATATTCGACAAGAATAAGCTAGCATAACATAGTCAAAGATAACTTAGTATTCGAGAAGATGCCACATCTACAGCTACAAGTTCTCGGCTTACTAAAAGTAGCCGTTGTACCTGGTTAAGAAAGAGTCGTTAGAGATTCGCAAAGTTTGCCTACTACCCCAGAAATAGAAGATAGTTTCTTCTTTTTGTAAACTGCTCATTCATCCTTATTTTACTGTTACTTCACAAAATTGTAATAACTAGCAACTTATTGGATTTTACATCAAAATCCTCCTCGAGGTCGTGGTTTTTCTCAGCTTTTACTGAGTTTCCGCGTAAAATCTTATTTATTTTTGCATATTACAACACCATCCTTACAAAAAGTATTGGCGAAAAATTATCCTTCCAGAAAACACACCATTACAATTGGTGCCATCTCTGGGAAAACAATACTTTTCTTTACCACCTCTGATCAAAAAACAATCCGATAACAAACATGAATCATCGAAGCCATTCTAGTGCACTGAAGATTCACCAAATCAACCCGATGCCAGAAACTGTCGATCTACATGGTGCAGTGATCGAATTATAGTGACAAATGGAATCTGACCGAGTCCAGAGGTTGGAAGATCAGTGCATTCATGCTCAGGCCTATCAAGTGGAAATAGACGAAAGGAGAAAAGCCTAAGACCAGAAAAGTCGAGCACATCAAAAAGAGATGAAAAATTAACTAAGAACTCAAGATCAACTCACTGGCCGTCAAACGTCATCTCCACATGCTCGAAGTGATCATCAATCCAGGGTGACCCGGAGAGAAAATCAGCTAAGAGAAGAACGAGGACGAACTTCTCGATCCAGATCCAGAAATCCAAATAGGGCTTCTCGACATTTCAGACATACATCATCGGCATCGACGACACAAGGTAGTCGGCACACGCGTCATCAAACTCTCCCACCACCAGAAAGAAGACCAATCAAGGACCGATTGGGACCTGAAGGACAGGGGACTTTAATCCATAAGTTACAGCCATACCAATTCCTGTCCATAGGATCCAAGCCATAAACTCTTAAATTCCAGGTCGAAGGTCGAAGTTATGCCTATTCTAGATAATTTTCATATACCAAAATTTATTCAGTATGCAGGCCTCACTGGCTCTCTGACCCACGTCCGATAATTCAAAGCCACAGTTGGATTATACTCCAAACTTGGCCACATGTTATGTAGATTATACAGCATGAGCCTGATGAAAGAACCACTCAGATGGCTCTATACAATCCCCGAAGGCTCCATAACCACATTCAGCCAGTTACAATGTCTCTTCGAGTCAAATTATGCACATGCTAAGGAGCGAGAGATAACTGTAGATTCTTTGCTCTTCTTCGAGTAAGGCACAAAAGAATCCTTAACGAACTTTTACAAGCGTTTCTTACAGTAAACACGAAAAATTGGAAACTCTGATCCTAAAATAGTCGTTCCAGTATTTATTTCAGCCCTACATATCGACTCTAAGGTTCGAGAAGAGCTTACCTTGCACAAGCCAAGAACAGTGACAGAGATGATTGATGTTGTTAATAACTACATCGAATTAGAACGATCAAAAAATGGATATGATGAAGAGCTTTTCTGTCATCTAATCTAGTGAAACATTTACATCTCAACCCCAAAAGTCAACCAATGCCCAAGCATCGCGGAAGAAACACCGATAACGCCAAAAAAAGAGGCGAAAGGCTAAACAGACCCATCCTCGTTCGACCTCCAATGACAACAACTCTCTTCGCTATCTTACCAGCGATAAAGGGAGATGAGTTTTATCGGGCAGTACAAGCAATTTCAGACATCCCCAACAAACCTTTATGTCAGTATCACGACGTGTTAAGTTACAAAACTGACAACTGCTACTCTCTCATTCAAATTTTTTATTGCATTCTATTAGCTGAAAGACTTCATAATTATGTAGTCGAAATTCAAAATTTTATCGAAGAAGAAACTAAGAACATAGACGTCGAACAAGACCAAGACCAAGGGAAAGCTCGCCATCTTTACATGATCAAAATTGAAAAAGGAAAGAAAAGAAAACAAGATGATCGGATTACATCTTGTTGCAAAATGACATTCTCTGACAAATCAGTAAAACTTCTCCCCAACTCGAGCAAATCAAAACGTCCTTACCATATTACCTTCGAAGACTACGACACAAGCAATGTCAAATACCCACACAATGACCCCCTGATCATTATGCTCAAAGTCAGACAATACTACCTACACATGCTTCTCGCCAATACAGGAAGTGTCACAGATGTTTTGTTCTGAAGGGCAATTAAAGTTTTGGGACTCAAAGATTTAGTGAAAGCTTTGACAACCATTCGACAGCCATAATCACAGGTTTCAGCAGTTCCAAAGAATCTGCAATAGGAGAAATCACACTGTCAGTTCAAACAGGGTCTAAAACCACTTTCGTTAAATTCGTAGTCATCGATTCTTAATCCAAATATCGGGGAATTTTAGGGCGGAGTTGGCTATATTTGATTAAGTAGTAACTTCTACATATCACTTGGCATTGAGATTTCTAATAGATCACGGAGTCTACGAAATCAAGGGCAACCAAATGCTTGCATGTATGTGCGATAACACCACCACCAACTCTCATACAGTAAAACTTCTCAAGGCATAACAACTACAATATGAAACACCCCCCACATTCGAATAGCATGACACTGATGTGGTAGATTCCATTAAACTCGATGGGCCTGGCCATAACACCTTCATTGGCTTAAAGATGTCATTCAATAAGAAAAAAATAATGATCCAACTCCTTAAGAAAAATGTCGACATCTTTGCATGGTCCTTCTAAGAGATGCCCGACATTTATCCTTCGATCGCATGCTAAAAGCTGAACCTCCTCCAATACAACAAAGCAGTTGTACAGAAGAGTCAAAATCTAGCTCCTCGGCTTTGGGAAGTCGTTAATGTAGAAATTGATAAACTCCTTCGTGTAGGATTTATCAGGGAAGCCAAATATCTATAATTAGTTTCTGACATATTGGCAGTCCCAAAGAAGAATGGGAAAATCAGAGTCTGTGTTGATTTTACTGAAACCAACAAATTGACCCCGAAAGATAACTTTTATCTCCCACTTATCCCGCATCTCCTCGACTTTATCGCAGGATATTAACTTCTTTCGATGATAGATGGAGCTTCTAGTTACAATCAAGTTTTACTCGCCGAAGAAGATTAGAAAAAAATAATTTTTATCATAGAATGAGGTCTTTACTATTACACGGTAATGCCCTTCGGGTTAAAGAATGCAAGAGCTACTTACCAACGACCCATTACCAAAATGTTCAAAGATCATTTAGGAAAAATCATGGAGGTATGCATTAATGATATGATCTGCAAAAGCTTGATGTGTGAAGATCACTGCAACCACCTCCAAACCATATTCGATATCCTTCGTACCTACCAGATAACACTCAACCCTAAAAAATGCCAATTTAGTGTTGCATCTGGTAAATTTCAAGGGCATCTAGTTAGTAAAAGGGGAATCTAAATTGACCAGGCACAAATCAAAGTATTCATGTCAATGCCATCTCCACGAATAAAGAAAGATGTATAAAAATCTGCTGGCAAGATTGCCGCTCTTCACAGGTTCTTATCAAAGTCATCTGATTGATGCAAACTTCTTTACCTCCTTCGTGGAAATCTGAATCCACTGTCCAAGAAATAGACCAAAGAAATCATTTGGACTCCCGATTATGAATTTTCTTTCCAAGATATTAAACGGTACTTGGGGCATCCTCCTGTTATAAGTACTCAAGTTGATGGTGAAACACTGACAATGTATTTGTCCACAACTGATTATTCTATTAGCTCGATCCTAATTCAAGAAGACGACATTATAGAAAAACCAATCTACTTTATCAACAAGACTTTCATGCCTACCGAGAAAAGATATACAACAACCGAGAAACAACTACTTACCTTGGTCTATAACTCTTTGAAACATCGACCTTATTTTCAAGCTTATCCCATCAAAATCATTACTAAATATCCGCTCAGACTTGTACTCTCTAGAAAAGAAAAATCTCGAGCAGTTCAACAATGGTCTGCATTCCTCAGAGAATATGAAATCTCCTTCGAGCCTCATATATCAATTAAAAGATAGGCAGTAGCTGATTTTTTGGCAGATTTTCTAGTTAAAGACCCTAATTGGGAAGAACTCAAAAAAGTATTGGTCAATGACTCAATTGCAGAGCCAGACGCCTGGTCCCGAAGCACAGGGTGGAGACTCTTCACTTATGGATCTGCTAGACTGCGCGGATCAGGAATCAACATCGTTCTCATTACACCATCCAATCATCGCATCAAGAAAGTTATTAAACTCAAATTCTATGCCACAAACAATGAAATAGAATATGAAGCTATCATTCATGGACTAGACCTTGCTATAACACTTGGAACAGAAGAAATAGATGTCCATGTTGATTCCTTACTCGTTGCTAGCCATTACAACAAAACATTCAAAACATCTAGAAAAATGGTTTAACTATGAAACCTTAGTCGAAGAAAAAATGAGCAAATTCAAGTCATCAATGATCTCTTACCTCCCTCGAACACAAAATTGCCATGCTGACATATTGGCATACATTACTGCAATGCTCGAAGATAATGTATAGAGAACTTTAGTGATAGAGGTTATCGAACATTGCAGTCTCAATATGAGCTCTACGATGAATATCAATGCGGTTGAAGAGGAAGATAAAGACAATTGGAAAAGACCTTTTTATGCATACCACAATTCCAACATCCTCCCGTGTAACAAAGAAGATGCCCGATCGCTCTTGGTCAAATATCTGCGATTTACAGTCTAAGATAAAAATCTTCTATTACATTACAGAAGGAGGACCTTTTATCGAATGCATCTCTCATAAACAAGCCCAAATAAAAATCAAAGAGCTTCATGAAGGGATCTGCGCAGCTCACATTTTAGGATGCTCATTGACCCAACGGGCATTCACTCATGGTTTATACTAGACGAAGATTGTGACGACTTTGTTTAACGATACTACAAATGCCAAATCTACGCTCAAGACACCAAAAGACCTGTACTCGACTTACAATTAGCAATGTTCTCTGGCCATTTAAAAGATGGGGGATCGATATCATTGGGCCCTTCCACCCAAGATCGGGAAATTACAAATTTGTTCTGGTAACCACAAATTACTTACAAAATGGGTCAAATCAGTTCCTCTATGTCACACCGATGAAAATGAAGTCATCAAGTTCCTTTGGGAATGCATAATCACAAGATTTAGTTGCCCAAAAATGATACGATCCGACAACGGCAAATAATTCATCAGCAATAAAGTCCTCACTTTCCTCTACAAGTGCAAGATTCAACTCTCAACTTCGGCACCATGCTACCCTCAATACAATGGACAAGCTGAAGCCATCAACAAGAGCATCAAATCAGGACTACCCAAGCGCCTCAACGAAAAGAAAGGCAAATGGATCGATGAATTACTAAGTGTCATATGGGCATACCGGATAACACCTCGAACATTCATATCCTATACTCCATTCATGATGGCCTTCGGCACTGAAGCAGTCATACCTTTAGAACTCGATCTACAAAGTGGTCAAAGAAAAGTTACAAATGAGGAAAATGAACTAGGTATCCTCTACAACCTTAATTGGATCGAAGAAACCCGAGACAAAGACATTGCAAACTTGGGACGATACCATGACACACTATAAAAAACTTACAATAAAAAGGTTCGAAAATAAAAGTTTGGTATTGGGGACCTTGTCCTTCGACGGATTCAAGATAGCACTCCGCCTAAGAATTTAGGAAAATTGTCAGAAAATTGGGAAGTGCCATACATTGTCAGTGACAAAACAGATAATGGGACTTACTGGCTGATGACGGAAGACAATATCCAGCTTAAATATACATGGAATACAGTCTACCTGAAAAAAATTTACAGATTAGAACTGTAACCGCTTTCATCGATTCAAATAAAACTATCGTTACTTTCCCTTACATCTTTACTATCTTTACTTAGTCTCGATCCATACATGATAAGTATGCATCCACACTAACAATCATCTTTACTATATTTACTTAGTCTCAATCCATACTTGAAAAGTATGCATCCACACTACAACAATCTTTACTATCCTTACTTAGTCTCGATCCATGCTTGAAAAAGTATGCGTTACAACTAACGTTCAAATCTTTATAAACCGTATCCAATTATAGGATATTCTTGTTTGCATTCATTACTTATCGAACAAAATATGTCATGTTTTGTTCGTTTCAAATTTAAACCCAGATACCCCACTAAGGATTCACATCTGGTAATCATTCCCATTACTTGCCAATCCATGGCCATCGTTTATTTATCACGCAAACTTGTGTTCTTTACTTAACTGCTACTATCTACAATCACATTTTACAATATCAATCTTATCGAATATCTACACTTAGCATACATTTAAGCAACAAATATGCATTAAATATTTTCAAACAACTTATTTGACAACAAACACATCTGTATTCAAAAAGCACATAGTTAAAAATTGTTTCGGTCCCATCGACCATTTTTGTATCTCTCATCAAAACAAAATACTGTTTACAATACTTATTTACCCTACAGGAGGAGACTGTAGTAGCCTTCTCGTAGCCTTTGACAGTCTGTCGAAGCCTACTTCACAGCCTACTCGAATGTATCGAGCCCACTCAATCTCTGAAATAGACTCCCCAGAGATCCCCCAAAGACGAAGCTTCAACATCAGGCAAAGCTTCGAGAATAGATTAGCATGCTACAGCAGAAATCCTTCGACCTCACTAACACATGGTCGAAGAAAAATATGACAGACAATCACCTCATCAGGTCAGACGGCGCATTGATTGGCCCGTGCAGCTACAGTGACAGGTCCAACCACCGCGCTGGGATTTCCTGACAGTAATCATGTAAACCTGACCCACCCTTGGTGACTCAGCTCCCTATATCTTTATAAATAGTGGAGAAGGGAAACCAAGGAGGGGTTAGAAAAATCATCTCCAGCCCTTTGCATTTTACCTTCGACCACTGGGATACTCTGTACTCGAACCCTGTTATTTACTCTTCAGTAATACAATCTGTCTTAAAAAATCCTCATCAGAGGTCCTAGAGAGTCACATTCGGGCCTCTAAACAAGTATTTATCTATAGTTAGATCTTACTTTAAGTCATTTGCTTGCCTCCTTTGATTGAGGATCGATTCTATGTTGTAAGAACCAACTTCACATCCGAACGAAGTTAGGTCCCTACAATTGGCGCCATCTGTACTTCCCACCCTACCAATCTCCTTTCCTTCTTCCCCTCCTTTTGTTTGGAACTTCAGCAGATTACCCTCAATGGCCCCCACACGCCGTTCCAACTCAACCCAGGTAGGCCATTCCATTGACGGAGTAGCTACCCAAATAGCCCTGCTATCCCAATAAGTTGCTCAGGCAAAGGAGCGCCACCAGAACCAACTAAACCAGGAGCGTGAAAACCACCGCTTGGCACTAGTAACTGAGCAAAATCGCCGCTTGGATGATGAAAATAGACAGAACAAAGAAAATTGACGAATTATGCAACACCGTCCGAGAGCTAAAGAGATTACAGCCCTTAGAACCTGTTTGCCCATCCCAGGCACAAGACCCATCGCACGTCTCTGCTCGCGCCCGCCTAGGACCCTCACTAAACCTTGAGACACCCCCCATTCACACCGGTACCGAAGGTTTTCCCCGTATTATCCCCCCAACCGGCTCTATTCACCTTGGGATTCACCGCACAGAAGACCCCTCCGACTCAACCCTCCGCTCCTCCAGATACCCCAGACGCCGTCCTATACGGGAATGGCTTGGCGAATGCAGTGCTAATTTTATATCACACACTCGACCTCACAACCTTCGAATTCATCAATCTCCCCCACGTCCTGCGTATGTTGCACAGCAGGACCTCGACCACAAAATACAGCTCGTCATTCACGTCAGAAGGAGCCCCACCACAAACTCCTGGAGCGGTCTCAATAGTCCAATCTGTCCTAAACTTTTAGCTATCGAAATACCCTCCAACTTTCGTGCCCCCAAACTCAGCAAATACCGTAACACAGACCCCAAATCCCACATTCTCGAATTCGAAAATTCCCTGAGCCTCTACTCTATGGCTGACTACCTATTATGTCACCTTTTTCCAATGAGCCATACCGATAACCCCCTTCGATGGTACCACAATCTCCCAAATGGCTCGATTCATAACTTTGAGCAACTTTTACACCTCTTCATTGCCCAGTTTGCCTTCAACAAAGACAGAGAGGTCAGAGTTGACGTTCTCTTCAATTTTAGATAATCTGGCAGTGAGACCCTCAAAGCCTTCACAAGAAGATTCCATGATGAATCCCAGAAAATTGAAAATCTCGACTGCTCGAATACTATTTTGGCATATTCGATCGCCCTGCCCGACCACAGCCGAGTAAAAGAGCACCTAGTCCTCCACAAACCAAAAACACTCGAAGAGATACTCTCGAAGGTCAACGGCTATATTGATCTCGAACGCCTCCAAGAGTCCCGCAAACAGAGCCGACCTTCACAAACAGCAAACTTCAATAAACCTCGGCAACACCCCCACCCTGCCCCCACACCCCTGACCGCTTCTGTCTCATAAGAGACTGAGATTCGCAAATACCCCAACATTGATAGTAGCACCAAAGCTAGCAAGAAGCGACCAAGGCTATTTTGCCTATACTCACTGCCCCCCTCAGCAGCTTTCTACCACACATACGGGCAGACCCCATTTGGCGCATCCCTTTCCTCATCAAAGTCAGACCAGGCGAACCTTACTGCACCAACCATAAGTGCAACTTTCACCATACCAATAAGTGCTTCGCCCTTCAACGCTCCCTTGAACTTATTTTTAGGGCAGGACGTTTGCACTGGTATATTGTTGATCTTCTGAGCGACCTCGATAGGTCCTACCTCAAATCTTTATCAACCCCAACTACTGAACAAGCTAAAGTACACATCTATAGAGTCAAGTTGATCGAAGTTAACAACATAGACAGTGGAGATTCCAAGAGTAAACGAAAACGCGTCGAAGAATATCACAAGCTCACCTATCAGGAGAAATTTCCTATGCTTCTGCCAGAATCAAGCCGTCACCCTCAACTCGAAGGTATATCTTTTATCGACTATGATACTTTACACGTTCGTTTCCCCCATTCTGATCCGTTAGTCATCATGATTAAGATCGAGAACCTCGTCCTCCATACAATGCTCGTAGATACTGGGAGTGCAGCTGATGTCCTTTTTCTCCAAACAATCCAAACCATAAAGAAAACAGACCTCATAACCACTGCCAACATAGAACAAAAAGGTTTTAATGGATCAATAGAAGTTGTCGTCGGCCGTATCAGCCTACCCGTCACTACAAGCCCTATTACCCTTCAAACCAACTTCATCGTCATTGACAAGAAGTCTGAATACCTTGGTATACTCGGACGAGATTGGCTTCACGCCATGCGAGCTATACCTTCGACCTACCATCAGACCCTTTGATTCAACAATTACGAGGGTACTTGGAACTTAAAAGGCTCTCAATGCCTTGTCCACTTCTGTGAGCACCCAGAGATCAACCAAACCCGAAAACTTGTCAACCGCCCATAGCAATTGCAGCATCTTTCTATCCCCTCGACTTTGAAAGATACTACCCCATCCATCGAACCCACTATATATATCGAACTCGATGGTCCTGGTTGGGGATCATTTATCAGAACCTTCCTCAATGAGTCAGAGCGCCTCAAACTTTCCGATTTCCTTCGAACATACAAATACATCTTCGCCTGGACATTTTAAGAAATGCCTGGTATCAACCCCACCCTGGCCTACCATCACCTCGATCTCATCCCCCAATCTTGAGTAGTAAAAAAAAGAAGCGTACACTGGCACCACGACTTCGAGAAGCCGTGAACCTCGAAGTAGACAAGCTCATTGCCGCATACTTTTTCAGAGAAATGAAATATGCAGACTAGATATCAAATATTATAGCAGTTCCTAAGAAGAATGGCAAGATCCAAATCTGCGTCGACTTTACAGACCTCAATAAGCACACACCGAAGGACTGTCTCCCCCTCCTAACTATCTTAGCATTCCTCGATGCCACTGCTGGACATGAGCGCCTATCCATGATGGACGCAGCTTTGGGCTACAATCAGGTACCCCTCTTCCCCGAAGATCAACTTAAAACTTTATTCATAACTGAACAAGGCTTTTACTATTTCAATGTTATGCCCTTCAGCCTTAAAAAAGCTAAGGCCACCTACCAACGCCTTGTTACAACCATGTTCAACCCCTTGCTTGGAAAATCTGTCGAAGTCTATATCGACGATATGCTATGCAAGAGCTTTCAGAAAAGCACCCATATCCAAGACCTCTCAGAAATCTTCTCAACACTTCGCACGTATAATATGAAACTCAACCCAGACAAGTACCAATTTGGCGTGTCATCCAGAAAAATTTTGGGTCACCTTATCAGTAAACGCGGGATAGAGATAGATCTCACCCACATTCGAGCCCTCATAGACATGCCTTCACCCCGAACCAAGAACGACATCCAAAAAGTGGCGGGCAAGATAGCTGCCCTCAATAACATCATTTCTAAATCCTCAGATCGATGTGCCTGGCTCTTTCCCCTCTTACGCGATCAAAGCGTCCACAAAGAAAAAAAGAAAAACAATCCCGAGATCGACTGGACCCCTGAGTGCAAGCAAGCCTTCCTTGAGCTTAAAACTTATCATGGCCGTCCACCAATCATCAGCACACCTATCGAAGGTGAAACACTCTCTTTAATCCTTGCTGCCACAGAAACCTATCTCAATTCAGTGCTTATTCGACTTGACTCCAATATTGAAAAACCTGTATACTTCATCAGCAAAACCCTAACCCCGGCAGAAACTCAATATTCTAAACATGAGCTCTTACTCCTCACACTTGTCTGTTCAGCCCGTAAGCTCAAACCATATTTTCAGGCTCATCCCATTCGTGAGACGAGTGCAATCCGTATACCTTGGCGAACACGACATTACATTTGAGAAACAAATATCCCATAAAGGCCAAGCAGTAGCAGACTTTCAAGCTGACTTCCCGGTCGAAGATGACGACTGGGAAGAACACGAAGAGGATTTATCAGAAGATCAACCCAAGATACCTGGGACCCTCTCACTGGTTGGCGTTTATTCACAGATGGATCAGCAGAACCTAATGGCTCAGGCATGGTATTTTTTTGGTAACACCCACTAATGACCACATAGAGAAAGCTGTCAGACTAGTCTTCGAATGTCCTAATAACGAAGCAGAGTACGAAGCCTTGATCCACGGCCTCGACCTCGCACTTGACCTTGGTATTCCCAAGCTTGCAGTCTTTACAGATTCCCAATTCGTTCAGAGACATTACACAGAAGAAAACCAAGCTAACGGTCGTATGGCTGACTACGCTCTCTTTGTGCGACAACGCATGGACCGGTTCCCCAAAAAATCCACAATCATGCATTACCCTCGAGGAGAAAATAGCCATACAGTTGCCCTCGCCTATATAGCAGCTATGCTTGGCCAATCAGAATCTCGGACACTCCGTATCAAAGTACTCAAATGCCCAAGTATCGAGCAGATGGAAATTAATACCATCAATACTGGGGGCGAGAGTCATGATCCAGATGATCCCAAAGCCATACGGTCCTTGCTAGAAAACTACCGTAGATATACTATCCATAAAAACTAACTACATCAAAAATCCCCAAACGGCGTCCACCTTCGATGCAGATCCCATACAGAGGCCTCTGAAACCCTGTCCCAACTTCACGAAGGAACCTGCGGTGCTCATACTACTGGTCATTATATGGCCCTTCGAGCTGTTACCCAAGGATTATTTTGGCCCGGTATGAAAAAACAAGCTTCTGACTACGCAAAACACTGCGATAAATGTCAGCGTCATGCTCATGACATCCATTGCCCCTCTCAAGACCTCCACTTCAGTCAGGTTTCTTGGCCATTCAAAAGATGGGCCATCAATCTCTTGGAACCTTCCCAAAAGCTTCGGGTAGTAGAGAAAATATCCTTGTCGCAACCGATTACTTCACAAAATGGGTCGAGGCGGTACCTCTATGCCGAACCAGGGAAGAAGAAATTGTCAAATTTTTATGGGAGAACATCATCACTCGCTTCGGCTGTCCCCATATGATTTGATACGACAATGGTCCCCAATTCGTTGGTAGCAAAGTCAGAAACTTCCTCAAAAAACACAAAATCATCCTCTCACCCTCCACACCTTACTATCCCCAGGGCAACGGTCAAGTTGAAGCAATTAACAAAACCATCGTCGATGGGCTTAAGAAGAGAGTCGATGCAAAGAAAATACGATGGGTTCAAGAGTTACAACACGTCCTTTGGGCCTTTCGCACAACCCCAAGTAAATCTACCGGATGCACCCCCTTCATCCTAATATATGGAACCGAAGCTGTATTACCAACCCAATTCGAAGTACCCACTCGAGACCCTAACCTCCCGGACGAAGATAATGAGTTCGAACTTGCATGCAACATGTTATGGATCAATGAAACCAGATATCAAGCTATCGCCAACCTTGGCCGGTACTACACATCACTTCAAAAATCTTACAACAAAAGAGTTCGACCACGGAGTTTCAACATTGGAGATTTGGTACTTCGACGTGTCAATCAATCTTCGAGGCCTCGAAATGCTGAGAAGTTAGCCGAATCATGGGAAGGACCATATCATGTCTACGATAAAATAGATAAGGGTTCTTATTACTTAATGACGGAAGACGAAGAGCCTCTACCGAACCCCTGGAATACAATACAGTTGGTCTCCTATAATAGGCCATATCTCCAACCATGTACAACTGATGTAATCCAAAACATTTAATAAACAAGTTTTTCAACCCTTACTTCGTTTCCTGCTTTATTTTTGAATTTCTAGATTTAACTCAGGTGTCATGTCAACCTTCGACCCGACAGATACTTGGGGGCGATCTTAAATTGCTCAAGCTCCCAACTTTGAGCAAACTCGAGAGGCAAGAATGGTCGAAAGGCCGGACCCTCGGGGATGCATTGGGGGAGACCAGATAATGCTTCGTTGTGGCTTAGGCCTTCGAAGTCCAGTCCTTTTCTTGATCGACCCTCGGTATCACGGCCACCCTCACCCCGATTGATACTTGGGGGCAATCTTGAATTGCTCAAGTCTCTAATTTCGAGCAAACTCGAGGGGTAAGGATGGTCGAAAGACCGGACCCTCAGGGATGTATTGGGGGCGATCAGATATACTTCGTCCAGGCTCCGAAATCGTCGAAGTCCAGTCATTATCTTGGTTTCCCCTGGGTATCATGTCCACCCTCGCCCCCGACTGGTACTTGGGGATGACCTTGAATTGCTCAAGTTTCCATCATTCGAGCAGACTCGAGGGGTAAGGATGGTCGAAATACCAGACACTCAGGAATGCGTTGGAGGCGATCAAATATAGCTTTATTGCGGCTTAGGCCTTCGAAGCCCAGTAAATTTTCGGGTTTCCTCTAGGTATCACGTTCCCTCGGCCCGACTGATACTTGGAGGCGACCTGGAAAATTTTCAAAATTTTAACATTGTTGTGGCTTCGGCCTTCGATGTCTAGCAAAACATTCAGAGTTCGATCTATACAATCGTCGACACTCCCCTGGTTTTGATCACACTAAAGTCATTCATACATATCAAATTTCTACTTAAACAGATCCAATTTCTACACTTCCAAACAACAACCGTGTACAAAAATACTAGCTACAATTCTACCAAATGCAGAGCACATTCAACATATTATTCATCAGAGGAACAATAGTAGTACAATTTAAAGACCAATCATCAAGAGTCCAAAAGAAGCAAACTCAACATAATGTGCATTCAAATTCCAATAATTCAAGGTTAGAGCATGATTATACAATCCATCAGTAAATCAAATATCAAATCAGAAGTTCAGAATTAGTATGTTCAGAAAATACGCATCAATATGTTCAGCATTAATTTAAGGAATTCAAACAAATAACAAAAACACAAATAGCCTACTGAGTCCAGAGACCAACAGAAAACAACAACATCGTTCAAAATATTACAACTTAACATTTTAATCAACAGAAGAAGAAATGTCATCCCAACCTCATATACCTCATACCGGTGCGGTTACGCCTTCCTGCTCCATAGCTCCCCCAACAACTTCATTTGAACCTCCACGACCAAACCACCAACAGTACTACCAATGGGCACTCCAACAAGCAAAGTATCTCACCACCCCCAATACTTCCAACTGCTTCTTCTGCAATGTGCACCTCTCCTCCCATCATCTGCAAATCATCCCCTTCAACAAGTTCTGGAGACACAGGATAAGGTTCCAATGTCTCAGGGTCATACCCCTTATCATCTATAAAGCTTTTCAACTTAACATTCGTTTTGCATTCCCCGTCATACTGCCGCTGGAAAGTCACCTTTTGCTCATCTTTCTCCCTCTCACACGCCACAAGCTTCGCATACTACTCTCGCTCCAGCCTTGATCGCTGCAGCTCGAGCCTCTCGTCATAAGAGTCGGTAAGCACCCCCAGATTTTGCTTCAACTTCCTGACTTCAGACACCAGTGATGCCTCTTTCCCACAAGTAAGATTCAGATTGTCCTTTGCTTGCTTCAATTTCGCCTTCACTGCCTTCATTGCCATGCTGCAAGTCTACACTCAAGCATCCATCTGCTAAAATTTTCAAGAAATTAGTGCAACTCAAAACTCGAAGAATTTTCTAGAAATTGCAAAATACCACAATAGCAAGCCGCATATAGTTACCTGAAACATGTATTTCTTTATCTCCTTCGAAGCCTCGTCTGGGTCATCTTCCCAGAGCTCGACCATCGAAGCCTGCTTTGCTACAGCCTGCTCCTGTCGTTCAACCTCCGTCATCTCTTCATCTTCCTCTAGTGCATCATCCTCCCCCGGCACCTTACGCCTCTTGCGTTGGCCAGCCTTTGATTGCTACACCATCAAAGCTTCGGGGACTACCGGGCCTTTCCCCTTCTCAGTTTAAGCTGCTACTGGCCTCGGTCTCAACTTTGGCGTATCTCCTTCCACTTCGGGCACTAAAATTGTGGGCTTCGAACCCCTCTGCGATCTCGGTACAAATTGGTAGTTTCTTGGCAACTCTTCCCCTCCCATCTCTTTTTGCCCCTTTGAAACACCTTCACCTTTCTTTCTCTTTGGTAGCTTTGACGTAGCGGGTATGTCTCAAAGTAGGGATTCCGCCTTCTTCCACCTTTGCCTTTTGATTTTGAGACTGTCAAACATAAAATTTACCCAGTCATCACAAGCTTCGAGCAGCGTATCAATATAATTTACCGGATTATCCCAAGACAAACTCTCCGACCTGCAGATTAAAGCACGAACATGGTTATCACTTATCTCAGATACACATCAACAACAGCCCTTTGACAGTAAACTAACTTTCGTTATATACCCAATGATATAATTTATACGGGTCATCTTTATCTACATTCTCATAGTTACCCCTTACTATCGGTAAATCTTTATTTCACCCTCGGTCTGTCGAGTACAGGTCAAAGAACTAAGGTTTCTCTGGGTGACATTGGATGTGATAGGTCCCCGGTTCTGACAAGCCTTCCTTGAGTAAAAGGTGATAATGTCAAACCACTTAATCAAACTTCGGCCCTCACTAGCCAGTTTTACATTCATCCCCTCTACAACTCTCATCATCTCATAAAAATTACCGTTCATATGCACCGGAGCCACTCCCTAGAAATTCAACACTTCTTTCACCAATCATCGGAGAGGTAGCTCCAGTCCCAATCAAATTTGGCTTCTATAAGCCAAAATCCCTTCCCCAGGGTTCGACTTGAAGGTCAACCTCACCTCTGCAATACCCAGATACACCGCTACCTTTGAGAGCTCTAGTTTGGCGGCGAACCGATCTAATATAATCCCCTCTTTAGCTAAAATAGCACCATCGACCCTATCCGACTCAGTCGAATCCTCACTATCTTTACTTTGTACCTTATCTCCCCCTCCACCACCAGAAGGCCCTACATTACCCCCCTCCTCCCATACTGTTTCCTCTTCATCACTATCTTCGGCAACTATCATCTTTCGACGCCTCAAAACTAGAACCTCCTCAGCCGGCAGAACCATTGACAATGAAGCCTTGGTTACAATATCTAACACTTCTACAACACTACCCTCATCCATCGGGGCTCGACCAGAACACTAGCTTCGAATTCTTTGAACTCCTCATCTATCAGTCTCCGTCTCGAAGCCCGAAGGTTACGCATTTTAGCCTACAGAAGAAGAGCCACGCAATTAGAGTGAAAAATTCGACAATCCCGTGCCTATCATTCCTATCTTGTCCATCCCCCCCAGATATTCATCACAACCACAATCTCAGACCCAGTACCCCCTCCAAAACCCCCCTAAACCCCAAAATGGGTCAAAACCGAAATCCCTCAAGTTTTTTTACCCTCGAGAATAACCTCTAAAACCCCAAACACAGATTGCCTTACCTACATTCTCAAAAGAGTAAAATAAAGTTCAAGCAGCAATGATTAAGTAACTTACTAGTGGTTAGCAACACTACCCACGAATCAGCAAAACCAAACCAGCAACTGCAACAAGAACTTCCAAGTGCGAAATGGCGTACGTTCCTTCCTATACACTCTTTGATTCTCAAAGTAAAACAATACAGTAATTACTCTTCTCCCTCTTATATATCTTTCGAAAAACACAAAACCGCCTCGATTTTCTAACCACTATCATTACCACGACCCCACTACCCGACCTTTCGGCTATAATATATTTTGACCAATATACCCCTTGTACCTCTCACGTGTGAATAACACCCTCACTTATAACTACCTGCAAAAGCTGAAGTTCTCGAACCTTTTTCTCCCACACTCGAAGCTAAGCAACTAACTCCAAACACTGACATCACAACTTTTTCCGTCATAGGAGAAATACATCATCATTACCTTTTTGCATACCGCCCCAGGCGCCTGTACCAGTCTGAGAGACCAGCTGTCTGGGCTATCAGATCGGCCAGTCAAATCCCGCATAATCGATGACACATTCCCCAAACTCGAGTACTCAACCATTTACGTCTCGAACAATACGCAATAGATAACCTCAGTAAACTTATCTAATATATCAACTTTTGACATCCAACACACCCTTTAACACAAAAATTTTGACCCTTCGACCGAATACAATCACAAACTTTGACCATTCAACGATCTCATGCTTACAGATAAATTTTTTAGCTTCGACAGTTTACCTTTCATTTTGACAAAGCCATTTTTATCTTCGACAAACACAAACAATTCATTTCAACAACTGTATTATCCCCTCAATACCTCCAATTACAAATCCAATTATATTACTAGTACGTACAACACGACAAGGTAAGTTATCATCAAAAACCATTTTTATTCAGCAACTCAGACAACATTACAGGATTTATACAAAAAAGAGAACAGAAAAAGAGGAAGAAATTGGAAAACAACAACAAGAAAGCATACAAGAGAGAACCCTATTTGTTGACGGGTTGCTTCTCTTCAACAACGGCCGCTGCATCCTCAAAGAGGTCTGGCATTTCGGCATCAATATCCTCCTCTAATCCAAACCTCCATTGAAGACCCAACAAGGCCTCCTGGATTCTCCTGGCCCTCACCGCCGCTTGATCTCCTTGAACTGGTACATTTTCAGCCATATTGATTAACAAACAAAGCAGTAGATAAAGAGAAAGTTGCAGGGCAGATGAAGAAATTCCTTTCAACCCGTCCCCTTTTATACTTACAAACCCACCACAACTTTCCCTCTTCCCTAACTGAATTAATGGCAACCTTCAATTTCCAACCTCAAAAAGTCAGCAAACAAACTTTCCAACTTCCCAGGTGTAACTGATTCATCGGTACATGCATTCAAACCTCGTTCCCGAGGACTCCTAGTCGAGCATACCTCCAGCGTCGAGCATTCGATCATCATTACCTTCGAGCATATCATTATTCATCGCGCCTATAAAAGTAATCATCTATATTTGCCTATACTGCCAATCAGAAACAGTGATACAGGTACCCAGAAAATATTTTGTCCATACCAAACATCTGTTCAAACAAACAAATTATATTTCTACTACCATCCCAAGCAAAATAAAAACACCTACATAGACAAAATAAAGACACGCAAAGATACAAAGATAACCTCATCAACCATTGGTCCTACTACCAGAAGGTCCAGCTTCAGTGGCCGAATTCTACTCCTCGATTATCTCCTCCACACAGATAAGACTGTCGGCCATAGCCATCAGAAAGAGATAGCGCCTCTCAGCGGTCGTAAAATGGAACCTTAGCTAGTCCCACATATAGGAATAAGAATCACCATTGAAGAACCCCTCAGGTCCTACCCCCATAAGCTCGGGCATGTCCCAATTTAGATCATGCTGCCCAAAAAACTTCATATGAAATTCTCCCATCTTTCGCCCCACACGACGGTCACGAGTGAACCCCATCCTCTTCTGGCAATGCGTGTTTGGCGTGGTATCCATTAAAATGCTCAGAATCAGAAGAATACTATAAATGGAAGAGGATACAACACCCCTATACAATAACCCATCTCTATAGCCTTTACTTCATTTATTACCCTATAGCCACCTACATCTCTTAAAAACCCTCTTTTATTACCTACCTGGAAACCAATAGTCAAACTGCTCAAATTTTAAGACCAAACAGCTTTCTTAGTGAACACCTCTTCACTTGGCTTCGAGACCATCGTTGAGAGGGGGCGAATGTAGTACCCTACTCGTAGCCTTCGACAGTCAGTCGAAGCCTACTTTACAGCCTACTAGAATGTATCGAATCCAACTCAATCTCTAAAACATACTCCCTAGAGATCCCTTGAAGATGAAGCTTTGATATCAGATAAAGCTTCGAGAATGGATTAACGTGCTACAGCAGAAATCTTTCGACCTCACTAACACATGGTCGAAGCATGATAAAACAGACAATCACTTCATCAGGTCAGACGGCGCATTGATTGGCCCGTACAGCTATAGTGATAGGTCCAACCACCACCTCGTTCAGAGTTGCAGTGACAGTACCGACATGACCGGTGCCCATAACTCGCCGGGATTTCCTGACAGTAATCATGTAAACCTGACCCACCCTTGGTGACACAGCTCCATATATCTCTATAAACAGAGGAGAAGGGAAACCAAGGAGGGGTTAGAAAAATCATCTCCATCCCTTTGCATTTTACCTTCGACCACTCAGATACTCTGTACTCGAACCCTTTTTTTTACTCTTCAGTAATACAATCTGTCTCAAAAAAGCCTTATCAGAGGTCGTAGAGAGTCACATTCGGGCCTCTACGCAACTATTTGTCTATAGTTAGATCTTACTTTAAGTCATTTGTTTGCCTCCTTTGATTGAGGATTGATTCTATGTTGGAAGAACCAACTTCACATCCGAACGAAGTTAGGTCCCTACAATTGGCGCCATATGTGCTTCCCACCCTACCAATCTCCTTTCCTTCCTCCCCTCTTTTTGTTTTTAACTTCAGCAGATTACCCTCAATGGCCCCCACACACCGTTCCAACTCAACCCAGGCAGGCCATTCCATAAGCAAGATGGAGATGATTTTTTCCAACTTCTTTTGGGGAAATTTTGAAGAACAAAATAGAAAACATTGGGTAGCATGGGATAACCTCTGCCTCCCAAAAAATGAAGGTGGAGTGGATATACGACGGCTCGAGGATATCAAGTATAGCAAGTTGCTTAAAAAGTGCTGGAACTTCCATTACAGCAACTCTGCATGGGCATCCTTCTACAAAAACAAGTATACCATCAATGGGGAAATTACCCGATTACGATTTGGGGATTCAATTCTTTGGAAGCAGATGAAGCCCTCATCCATACTGTGGAAGCTAACACTACGCGGTGCCTCAGCAAGGGAAATAAGAGCTTTTAGTTTAACAACTGGACCGTGGAAGGCAGATTAACAGATGTTCTAGAACTCGACTGCATGCAACAAATTATGGTGAAGGACATAATTGTGAACGATGGCACCTAGAACTGGCAGCTCCTCGAGCATGAGATTCCAACCCATTGGAAGCACACACTGTTTCACAAGTTCATCCTTAGTGACGATGGTGATAACCCACTTTGGGCTCCGTCAGACAAGGGTAACTTCACTGCTAAATCTGCTTGGCATTTCTGGCGCAGTGCAGAGGAGAATCAAAGTCGTATGAAGTGTATTTGGCACTTCACTCTACCGGAAAAAATATAAATATTCAGTTGTAAAGCTTGGAAAGAAATTGTGCCCGTGGACGCTTTCATACAGTGAAGAATTTCTTTTATTTCACGGTACTGCTGCTGCAACATGGAAGAAATAGAGTTCTCAAATCATTTGCTCATCCAGGGAAACGTTGATGCTAGGGTTTGGGCTTTCTCTGCTAACGCTTACAGAGTCCGACAGAGGGTAAATGACAGTTGGTGGATCAGACAGGGTTTATGGCTCTAGGCAGCTGATTCGAGCACATAAATGGGCATTGTCAAAGGGGTGCTACTTGCTTACATTGTCTGGGAGATATAGAAATCAAGGTACATCTCTAGATTTGAGGAATGGCATCTTTCTGCCTTAGACATTATAAGAAAAAATCAACAAAGATACACAAGAGATCATGCCCAAACTAAAAATCACGCAACACCGCAATTCTAATGACCTCATTTCATTACATGTATTACAACTGGTGAAGCAATCAGATTGTACCAAAAGACCTGTTCTAGTCTGATGGACATATCCACCTCTTGGTTACTTCAAACTGAACAGTGATGGTTTAACACTTCCTTCAGGAATGAGTGGTGTAGGAGGGATTATAAAAAACGATCTTGGTGAACTTCAGATTAGGTATAAAATTATACTTGGTCATGGCACAAATACAGCTGCAGAAATGTTTTCTTTACTTCATGATTTAATGCACTGCAAACAACAAGGCTGGCTTCCTCTCATTGCTGATGCAGATGCTAACTTCTGGTAAACTGGTACAGGTGCAAGCATATATGTCCTGCAAAGTACAGTGTGACTTGGAAGCTACTTACACAACTAAGAAAGGAGCTACATATTATCATGATACATACATACAGGGAAGGCAATGGAATAGCTGATGGACTTTCTAAACTTGGCAGCATTCACAACTTGTGTAGACTACGTTTACTCTTCCAAGGCAGATTCGAGCAACATACTTCATGGATAAACTAGGAATAACCACAATTAGGCAATAAACTATTGGTCAGGCTTCATGTCCTCCACGTGTAATATTGCTTTGCTATATAAATAAAACACTTATTCGATAATAAAAAATAGTCCGTGATAAAAAATTACCATGCACGTTTTACTACGGACCTCGAGCACGGTCAAAGTCCATAGTAAAATGTGATTTTTCATGGACTAACACTGTGAAAAATAACTTAAATTGGTGTAGTGATATGTAAATCCTCAAAAGCCCAAACGGGTGAAATTAAGTTAGTTTGAACTTTGAATAAACATTGTCTCTCTTTATCATGGTCACGCCTTTTACACTTTGAGTATAAACCAAATCTCCATCTTAATTCCAGGCTTTGTTCTACCAGATATGGCTAATGGACTTGGTTTTAAACCCCCTCTGAATACCTCGTCTAATCACATTATCACCTCAATCTCTCTTTCTCAAACTCTCATAAACCTTCTCTTGCTCACATCAAATAATCACTATGAATAGAGAGCCAAGATTTTTGGTTTTTATTTATGGATTTCAGTGATTTTGGTGTTCTTTGCCTTCTTTGAGAATACCTTCTCTACGGATTTTGTAGTCCTAATTGTTTTAGGGTATAATAAGGTGATGGGGGTAGTTCTGGGGTAAGTAACTTTAATCATTTAGCAGGGAAAGAATAGATAAATTCTGTGAAATCCAACAGTTTAAAGTATTGCAGACCAAATGTAGCTTGAAAACTGACATTCAAATAATAAATGAATAATATTCTCCTCTTTAGAATCAAATAAAGAACAATAAGACTCTTGGAGGACCCCAATTTAACAAGAAATCTCTTATCATTAATCTATTCTTCACAGCCAACCATGAGATAAATGAATATCTAGGCATTGAAATTCTATTCCAAATAGAATTGTACCTGGGAATGTTGGCTCCTAACTATTTCCTTATGTCGACAACTGTAATTTTTTTAACTCAAATCAAGTAACCCAGTTTGACTCTCAGTGTAATCTTAAAATTTTAGATTTTTGTAAAGTATTTTTCCCCCAATTTGTAGATTGCGTTTTTTAATTATTAAATAGGTGTTGCCCCCACCCCAAAAAAAAATCTTTTAAGGCCCAAATCCTGATCAAATCTGATCTGATTTTAAATTTTGTAAAGGTACAAATTGGAATGCCATTAGGTAATCTGAAAGTGCCACCAAAACTTTATTTCTCTTTGCTATAAGTTGTATCCAGAATAATAAAACTCTCTGTCATTGTCTTCTACTTGTTACAAGCATTAATTCTTGTCACTTTGCTTCTAGGACTGATTCCCCAATTTATAATAAGAATTTGCTTGTTACTATGAGTTCCTCATAGTAGTGGTTTGCAAGCATGAGCTTGTTGCTAAATCAAGAACCTTACTTTTGTAAGGACTTCTTCTCTTGAATTAGTAGATTGTCCGAACTGCCTATAATTCCTTTCTTCCCATATACAAAAAATAGTAGCACAAAAAGATGCTCTCAGAATTTCCATTCAAGCTTGATCAAGGTTTGTATTCAAAATATAATTGAATTCATCATCCCATCCTCCTGGTACTCTTGTTATCCCCAGATCCTGTAAGATAGCAGTTCATATAAACTGAGAAAACTGGCATTCAAGAAATAAATGAGATTTGTTATCCATCCTTGTATCGCAGAAGGAACAATATGAAACTTGCAGAACTTTAATTTGAACCTGGACCCTTGTCTTTAGCCTATTCTTAACTGCAAGGCATGCCATGAATGAATGTCTAGGTAAAGACAACTTGTTCCAGACCAGTTTATGCCAAACAACATTCTCCTTTGAGTGCCTAAGCTTTTCCTAGGCAGATTTAGTGGTGAAAATACCTTTTTTATTAAGCTTCCATATTAGAATATCAGCATAGTCACTAGAAGGACTTTTAAAGTTTTGAACTTCTCTCCAAATTTGATGAGGATATCCAGATCTGATTCTATTAGTAGGGATGCTCCATTTATTGCCTTCAATGATGGTTGCTACTTTTTCAGTGTTCTTTATGTTGGACAAGATGATGTTGTTATGACTAAACCTTTGAAGGAGAATGTCATTACTCAGCCAAGGATCATGCCAAAGAAAGACTCTACCAACTTTATCCTGACACTCTAGTACCAACTTTCCTAGCCTAGACAAAGTCTTTAAAAATCTTCTCAATCTAGGATACAACAGCTTTGGGGAGTCCAAAACAGCCAAGCCAATAGGCAGAAAAAGACTGCAAAATACTTTTTACGAGTTCTACACTTCCCTTAAAAGAAAGGTGCTTACCAGTTAAGGATTCTTTTTATACTTTGTTAACTAAAGGAGAACTGTCTCGGATAGTTAATTTGGAGCATGGCAAAAGCATACCCAAGTACTTCACAGGTAATCTTTCTTCTCTAAACTATAACAGCTCACAAATTATGTTTATTTCCTCTTCAACAGTTAACCCAATGAAATAGAAAAAGCTTTTAGAAGGATTCATTCTACGTCCAGAAATATTAGCAAATCTTTGTAGTAACTCCATTGTTGTAGTACCAGATACAGAATTAGACTTAAGCTAAATGAAAAAATCATCTGCAAGCATGAGATGAGATATTTGGAAAGCTTTATAACTAGGAAAATCTTGAATTTTCCAGTTCCCACTACTAGGTTGAGCATATATGATAAAAGACTATGTGCAAAAAGTCTGTGTTGATAGATCAAATTAGAAATTAGTATGGTAGATCGAACAAAAAAAATATGTTGGAAGAGCAAAATGTAATGTGTTATTTTTAGAAATCGACCTAAAAATTAGTATTATAAGTCGAACTATTATAATGTCTTACAATGTATTAGTCGACCAGTTGAAGATAGATGTTATGATGTAACAGGTATGTAAATCGAACTGTTTAGGTACCAAGAATCGAGCTATGAGGCATCGTTCTTATGTCGAATAGAATGTGCAGAATTTAAACATCGAGATGTGGAAATGTAGAACATAGGGGAGAGATTGTAAAAATGAGTTTGAAATGTAATGAGGTTGATTTGGAAAGATAAGTTCAAATAACTTCTATCACGATCTTAGGGTTTCCTGGTATGGAAATGTGCAGTAAATATAGAGTACTATATACGGAATGGAAGGGATTTGAAGTTATCTCTCAGATGTCTATAAATAATGCTTGAAAGATTATGTAGAGAGGATTAAGAAATAAAAATGGTGAATACTCGTTTTGAAAGGGCTCGTCATGCTTCGGAGGGAGCGCTTAACAATAAAAATTACAGAAGTGCGGGAGATGATCTTTGGGCTGCTAGATAATGATACTAACTTGCCTAAATCTAAAATCTAATTTGACAGGTTGGATGCGTGGGCGAGGGAGTACTAGATTGGGCATCACTTTTACTCAGGGATATTTCATGAATTGGTATTGGAGCATGAAGCTTGAAAACCTGTTGTGAGGGAAATTACTGTAGAAGAAATAGCTGAGGAAGATGAAAGGATTATAGGGAGGAACTGATTAGATGTAGAACTCCAGTGCATCTTGGATATTTCATGTGTGATTATGTATGAGGGATCCAACTGAGTTAGTTCGAATAACTCTATTTTTGAATGTAACTAAAACAGTTCTTCTGAATTTGTTATTATTTTGCTGTAAATGATGTTTGAAAATTTTTTGAATAAAAATTTGAATTTTGAAATGATATAACATTGAAAATGATATCAGCAGTTCTATAAATAGTATTAGGTAGAATAGTGAAATCCGACCAGCCTTAATTTTTGTCTTTTTTGTGTAAGGGTAGAAAAAGTTTGATTGCGTATGAGTATAGAGTCATCATAAGTATGGGAAGGTCTGAGAGAGATTTGGGTAGGAGAGAGAAAAATATATTTAAATATAGGATATGGGATAATGATGGGAATGTGTTTTTGCCAAAAAGGTATGAAACGCCTTATATTAATTATGGAAAGGACGCCTCGATTCTAAAACTGAGAGCGGTTTGTATGAGGCCCAATAAGTGCCAAAAGTTATAGAGAGAAAGGATAAATAAGAGTTTTTTTTCCTCATTCAAAAGTTTGTCAAACTTAAATAAACAAAAGAACAGAGGGAGAGAATTGAGATTAAGTTACAGAGATTCGAGAGAAAGATTAGACGAAGGTAATCATCGTAGAAAGAGGGAGAAAGTTGTTATGGAAGATCAAAGTCCTTCATTTCACAGTGCCGTAACGAGAAGGGGATTGAGCGTGGTTCAGACTCTTACTCAGACATTGAAGGTTAGTTGTTATGATTGATTATTCTGATTTATGATAATCGTATGATGTTTGATGAGGAGAGCAACATATTTGTGGGTTTTCAAAATTTGAAAAGTTTGCTAATTTTAGTAAATCTTTGAAAAGTTTTATTGAGTACAGAAAATTATTTGTGTAAATGTATGATATATGTATTTGTATGATAGATGTATATGTGATAGATGTATATGTGATAAATGTATATGTATGCATAATATAGACAGAAGGTAATAGTAAAAAAAATTAATTGAATACCTGGACCTATATGTAGGTTGAGGCGTAAAAAGGCTCTGTTATAGAAATAAGCCTCACCCTCAAGCCTAAGCTTGAGATGATGACTTCGGCCTCAGGTCATGTGAATGAAGTAGAAACTGACAAACCTGAAAAGGTAAATATTGTGGGGGGCGTCCTGAGAATGGAGAACCCAAATGCTATAAAAGAAGATTCAGATAGTAAGGATATAGTATACTTTCCAGATTTTCTTGGTAATTTCTTGTCGTATCTTACAGGGTTTGATGTATTTAAGGAATTCTGTAAAATCAAATATAGTTTAGGTGAGAAATGGGGTGATGTTGTAGAACATGCTGGGAGGTCATTTAGAGGATATACGGTAGCAAGTGGGAAATAATTTTTTTTTCTTGGTATCTAATTTAGAACATGAGAAATCAGGGAGAGGAGTGGAGGAATCGATCTTTTTTTAGTACTTCGATGGGAATATCCAAAATGACCTGGATCAGGGCTTTCTGTGTTATCTTTCTCAGTTAGAATTTAGATTGATATTACCACTTAGCAATCTTGCTAAAGGTATTTTAAATGAAATAGAGGCCTGTCCTGCCCAACTGAATGGGAATATGTGGGATGTAATAAACATTTGTGATAATTTGAGTAGACTTTGGAAGGAGAATGAGGTGGAGAGGAGAATAACTCATGCAGATGTTTTGAAGTATTATACTGTGAAATATTAGGCAGCAACTGGAGGCGTGTATTTTTTTTTAGCTCGTCGCGACCTCTGTTCTTCGATCTGAATTAAGCAAGACGAGTTTGGAATGATAATATGATATGGGTGAAAGGTGATTATCTCCAGAGAATGAACGAGAAACCCATGGACTTTATATATTAAACCCTGAAGAAAAGTAAGTAATAGTTTGTGATATCAAACTATTGTTGTTATAGGGACGTTTTGTGTTTGCTTAATAATTTGTGGTGTTACGTTGCAAGTCATCGATCTCAAGTACCGAGAAGAGAATCGCTGATAGATATTATAGCTCGAGAAGATGTTAAGCTCGAGATTGTCCAGAAAGAGCTCTATATCAATAGATTGAAAAGAGCTAACATCAAGTCGAAGAAAGTGGAAAAGTCTCAAGCCAAGAGACAAATGACAGGAAATGGAGAAGAAAAGAAAATAGCAACAGACTGGGAAGAGTGCCCGGTATTGCTGAAGGCTGCTCCAATGCCGTTGAAGGCTATTTCTGGGGGTACTACTTTGAGCAAGCTAGCTCAAAGGCACCCAAAGAGGAAGGTTGTAAAGGGTGGCTCGGCCTCGGGGACCACGGTAAGTAATGAGGTCGAGATGAATATGACGAAGAGGTGGGTGGAGTCTCCTACTGCTGTAAGCGGGGTGAAGGATATGGAGTGCGGGACTGTTGTGGAGGATGAGCAGCTGGCCGAAGATAAGAGGCTAAGGATGGTAGCTCGAATGGGCGTCAAAGAACTTAATGCTTCCGCACAGTTGGAGCTGACCAGGGTAAGTTGATGTCTTTATGATATTTGAATTTTGCATTTTTTTTTAGTCAAAAATGTGTCTCTTTCTGCTGTAGGCTGCGCATATATTAAATGGTATATGCCTTGGGCTCGAGGAAGGAAGGGGCTGAGCTCAAGGGCGGGAGAGCCAAGCTCGAGAAGAGGGTGGCTCAACTCGAGTCCGATTTGGCTTTAGAGAGAGAGAGCGCTTGGCTTTCGTGAAGGACTCGTATCGAGTGATGATACGGGAGCTCACGAATGAAGCGAAGAAGAATGTAGATGTAGTTGTAGCTGCTCGGGATAGCCTTGGGCGCCAACTTGTCGAAGTTGGGTACTCTGTTGCTGACCTCGAAGCCATCATAGCATGACGCTACATTGAAGAGGCCAAAATAGAATAGGAGCTCCAGGTTGATGGTGGCTCTCTTCTAGGTGTAGTAATAAGATTGAATGTGGTCTCTACTTGAACTGACCTATAAAACCATGAGGGAGACAATGAGAAGGTAGAGTAAAACTATTTGGATTTTGTTTGTGTATTATTTGTAGGTTAAAAACTGTAAGTGTATGGTACATTGATTTGTAGGATAAAGTTGGGATAGGCTAAGAACTGTCTGTAAACATTGATGTGCAGTAACTTAAAATATGCGCCTCGGAATTGAGGAATTAAAGAAAGAGCTCGTTAAGGAGTAAAATACCTCCGCAACTCTGTTGACTTACAAGCAGAACTACAGGTTAACTTTAGAGCTACAAAGAAGAGTTGGAAGGCAGATATAGATCATAATGAACAATATTAACCAAGTACGTTCAGACTATTTTGGAGTGTTAGAAAATTAAAACATAGAAGATGTGTACCTTGAAATAGGATGTAGATGTTATTGTCATTAGTATGAGATAACCTCATAACTTGAGGGTAAAGTATAATCTCAGCTTGTTGGCATGTCAGAAACAAAAATTTATTAGAAATCTATAAAGTTATCTGCATTATGTATTGATTGTATCTGCGAAGTATTGTTGAATTGAGCTTGATGATGCAGGTCAACTTAGAGACTGTTCGTTTGAGCGAATAGCAGACGCTTCAATATAATCAAGAGTTTGGAGCTGAATTTGATAGAATGAATAAGGCATATGAAGATAGGGATGATCAATATGTTGAAATAGAGATGGAGCTTGCCAAGGCGACGAAGACTATAGAAGATTTGACTCGACAGATCAAAAGTAAAGATGCCAAATTAGAAAATTTGCAAAGGGAGATCAAAGGTGCGCAAACTGAATTAGCGAAGCTCAAATGTAGGATAGACTTGTTGATGGTGAAAAGTAAAGAAGTGGATGTCGCTCAATATCGTATCAGGTCATTAGAGGCAACAAAAAAAGAGTTGCTTAGCCATGTGGCTAATCTGCAGGGTCAAATGGCCAAGAAAGAAATTGAACTTGCGAAAGCTTGAGATGATCTAGCTGCTTCTGAAAGTGTAGCCGAGCAGTTGAGTGACACCATGCCTGCTAAATATATTGATCTTCGGATGGCCCAAAAATGGTGTGTTAAACTGAATGAGAGGGTTACAAGGTTGAATGCGAATTTGGCCATGGCCGATTCACGTGCCAAGAAGGTCGAGGCTGGAGAGCGGTCAAAGAAGAAATATAATAACGCCGAGGTCTCGACTGTTAAGGGTAGCATGGTTAACCCATCAGTTTAAATTAAAGAATTAGAGGCTGATCTTGTTCGTGTTAAAGCTCATGTAAGGAAGGGAAACAAATATCTTAGAGAAAGTGATAATAAGTTAGATGTTGCTCTTCGTAGAGAGCAAGAGTTAAAGGGGATGATCAAGAGGAAAGATGAGCTGCTGAACAAGGCTCGTGTTGGGGTAAGTGATGTAAATGACCTAGAGTTGGTGGCATTTTATGCTCAAGTGGAAGAGTTGAGGACGATGAATAAATCTCAGCTGGATAAAGTTGTGGGGATAATAGCACAACAAATTTAGGTGATAACACACTTAGGGCAATGCGTAGAGTAGGATAACACTCTACACAAGGCATTGCAATAACGTCATCAGAGACTAGGAAAGTAGTTTACCGAGTTAGTCATGCTTGATCGAGAGAAGATTGGCCCAGAAGGGGTGTACTCGAGGGAGCTAATGGCTGTCGTTACTTATTTTGTGGAAGAAGTAAAGAGGCTTGAGCTCGAAAGGGATACCTGGCATGACTGTGTGGAATTCCGAGGCTGCATATATAATGCTGATATAGATCAAGGAAATTTCTTGAACAACATCGAAATGGAGTTAGGTTCCCGACCTGTAGAATTGGTATTATATGGCAGGAATATTGTAATTGCTCAAAATCTAGAGTTTATGGCTGTATGACCACCTGTGTAGGGGAAAGCGCAACTGACCTCCCATAAGCAAAAAACTTGTAGAAGTGATCTATAGATTTGGTAGGTGTAGACATGTAGAGAGATGAAAGCTAGTTTTACCTTTGTTTTATCTTGTGTTTGATAGATAGACATCATTGATTGAAAACTAGTATGGTATTTGTTTCAATCGCTGATATATGTATAGATGGGTGATTGAAAGCTAGTATGATTTTTTCTTAAATCTGCATAGATATCGATTGAAAGCTAATATTTCCTTTACATTAATCGGTATAAATGTTCAATTGAAAGCTAGTATTACCTTTACTTTAATCTGTGTATAGATGTTAATTGAAAGCTAGTATTACCTTTGCTTTAATCGGTATAGATGGTTGATTGAAAGCTAGTAATACCTTTACTTTATCTCTGTATAGATGATCGGTTGAAAGCTAGTATTACCTTTGCTTCAATCTATGAGATTTAGAAGATTCTACGTAAGTAGAGAGTAATGAGGAAGAAAACTTGGAAGTTTTCATTGAATAGAATAGAATGTATGTTGTTGAAGATTGAAATCTCACTTTTGGAATGTAATGAATGAGAATAGAGTAACCTGCAATGAAGAAACTAGGGATTTAGCGATAATATCATTTCAATCGTCTAGTCTTCTAGGAATTGGTGAATCGTATGCCTTTCTCTGTCATGAGGTAGTATGATCCAAGTCCAGTGCGGCCAACGATGGGGAAATGACCTTCCCAATTTTCTGTGAGCTTTCCAGCGTTTGCTTCTTTTCTGCTTTGTGGGATTTCTCTAAGGCCGAGATCGCCAATTTGGAACTCACAGCATCAAACTCTTCTATTTTACGAGTTTGCCAGTATATGATGATATTGACCTTGGTTGGCAATAGCCCATTTCCTAGTTTTATCAATCCAATTCATAGTACAGGCTAACTCTGCAGGGACCTATCCCTCGATCTCACCTAAAATCGAGTTGTCGCCAGTTTGAATTACCTCCATCTTAGACTCACGGATTTTCAACATGACTTCTCCAGTCAACATTTAAACCTACTCCACAAACTGGTGAAAAACGTGGGTCAAACTTCAAACTGAAAAACCTTAACCAGTCAAAGATACCTGTCTCTCACGAACTCGTCAGTTACTCAGTCAACTGCCACTAACCACATTGTTTGGAGAACGTGCTCTAGCACGATGAAGAACTGTAGAGAAGGCCTATATAAAGATGAAGTTCCAGAAAAGACAGGACCAGAAAAATTATACAAGAGATCACCAAGAAACTACTCGTTTCAGATTCTCATAAACATTCAAACTTCTTAGTTACAAGGTTCAAGCATTTCAAAATCTAGAGATCATTTGTAATAAGATATCCGCCTCAAGCAATAAATATACTTTTACAAAAATCCTCCACTCGAGGTCATGATTTTTAACCTATTCAGAGGTTTTCCACGCTAAAATAACATGTGTCATTTCTTCATTTCTTTTAGAATATTATCGCAGGCTCATTGGTGTGATAACAAATTCCAAGCCATTTCGAGCCTACGGAATTTGGCCATTACATTTGGCGCTGTCTGTGGGAAAGATTGCATTTCCACGATATCCTAAGGCATTTTTCACTGTAATTTTCAATCATGATTACTTCCAGACGACCGGCTACAGGCATCCAGCTCAATGTTTTATTGGAGTCGGGGCAACATACAGAGTTACGGGTGAATCTCAACGCCGAAATAGATAAACGCGTCGAGCTCAAACTTTAGTTAACTAAGGTTTGGGAGCTCCATGAGAAAGAGCTCGACACAGAACGACAAGCTCATTTGACGGTGCTCAAACGATTTGAAGACCAGATGACAATAATACAGGCTGCCCTAAAGGCTCAGAAAAATACCCAACATACTCCTCCAACAAGAGGTCACAATTAGTTGCCAAAGACCTCCCATGTTTCTACAGGAGAAAGATTAGGACCTCGAGGAGTCGCCAATAAAGCTATTTCCAGAAATCTTCAGCACGAACCACAGCCCTCCATACATTTGGGGGGTGAAGTTCAATCAGAAGCCAGTCTAGGTCACCAAATTTCCATCAGTCAGGAGAAAGAACAGTGACCTCAGCATCAAGTTCCAGCGCGAGATCGTTTGAGTGAAGGCACTGGTATTTATCATCCATAATTTGCTCGTCCAGCGATTCAAACAACATGTCATTACGTCACGAAAGAGCATATGGGCCAACGAATTAAGGAGTTGATCGAAGCACAAGTTCTGGGCACTATCGACTGTCAAACAGAAACAACAGCGACTATCACCTCATCTTCAAGATAAATTTAATACCGAGATCGATAAATTGATCAAAGTAAGATTCACTTGAGAAGCTAAATATCCAGACTGGATATCCAATATTGTCGTTGCCCCAAAGAAGAACGGAAAAGTTTGAGTTTACGTAGATCTCGCAGATCTGAACAAACATACTCCAAATGATAGTTTCCCTCTTCCCAACATTGACCAGATCCTCGATTCTATAGGAGGCCATGACCTCCTATCTATGATGGATGTTGTTTTGGCATACAATCAAATTCTACTTTTGGAAGAAGATCAAGAAAAGACAACTTTCATCACTGAAAGAGGTCTTTATTGCCACAAAGTAACGCCCTTCGGACTCAAAAATGCAGGTGCCACATATCAACGGTTGATGAGTACTATGTTCAAAGCACATCTAGGGAAATTCATTGAAGTCTGCATTGACGATCTCTTTCGCAAGAGTGTACAGTCAGCCAATCACATCTCAGATCTCAACATTATATTCAACATTCTTCGATCTTACAGGACGTGTCTCAACCCTAATAAGTATCAATTCAAGGTACATTCGGGCCAATTTCAAGGCCACCTCATTAGCAAGAAGGGGATTGAGGCCAATCCAGATCAGATTCAGGCTCTCCTCAACATGCCTTCTCCAAAAACAACGAAAGACGTTCAGAAACTTGCCGGCAAGATTGCCACTATTAACCGCTTCATTTCAAAATCTTCATAACGTTATCGTTGGCTATTCCTATTACTCAGTGGTTGTAACAAACGGGGAAAAGTTTAACCAAATACAGAGGTCGCATGGACACCAGAATGCGAAGCAGCTTTTCAGGATCTCAAAACCTATTTGGGGAGGTCTCCCATAATAAGAACCCCATTAACTAATGAGGAACTGATTATATACCTAGCAGTCACAGATGCTTCACTCAATCATTTACCATGAAGGGAAAATTGAGAAACCAATCTACTTCATCAGCAGAACCCTCGCTCCAGCAGAAAAGAGCTACTCTAAAATTGAGAAACTTCTTCTTACTCTTGTTTACACTTCTCAAAAACTTAAGTACTACTTCCAAGCTCATTCAGTCAAAGTCATGACGAACTACCCACTTCGGGAAATTTTCTGCAAGAAAGAAAAATCAAGAAGAGTGCAACAGTGGTCAGTCAGTTTGGGAGAACATGATATCAAGTTCGAACAACGTCATTCTGGGAAGGGTCAGGCCGTTGCCGATTTTCTCACAGATTTTCTAGTAGAAAATCTCGAATGGGAGGAGCACGACCTTGACCTTACAGAAGAAACTCCAGAAGATCCACCCCCCAAACAGTTTGACGAACGAGCTGAATAGATTATAACAAAAGGATGGAGAGGTCATACGAATGGATCAGCAAGACCCGCAGGGTCAGGAATCGGAATTGTATTTGTAGGGACTTATCCCTCGGCCTCACTCATAATCGAGCTCACGCAGTTCGAGTTACCTCCATTTCAGGCTCACGTAATTTTAGCACTAGCACTTAACACTCCCAAGAATGTGGGTCGAGTTAAACCCGAAAAAAGTTATTCAGTCAAAGACACCTGTCTCCCATGAACTCATCAGTTATTCAATCAACCGCCACTAACCACGTCATTCAGAAAACGTGTTCTAGCACGATGAAGAGCTGTAGAGAAGCCTATAAAAAGGAAAAGTTCCAGAAGAGACAGGGACCAGAAAAATCACTCAAAACTTCTTATTTACGAGATCAAAAGCATTTCTAGATTCTAGAGATCACTTATAATAAAGATATCCACTTAAAGAAATAAATATACTTTTACAAAAAATCCTCCATACGAGGTCGTGGTTTTTTACCTATTCAGAGGTTTTCCACGCTAAAAACACCTGTTTCCATTTCTTACTTTCTAGTAGAGTATTGTTACAGGTTCATTGGCGTTATAGTTAATTCCTAATCAAATTGAGCTTACAGAATTTGGCCATTACATTTGGCGTCGTCTGTGGGAAAGATTGCATTTCCACGATACCCTAAGGCAGTCTTTCATTACAATTTACAATTATAGTTTCTTCCATACGACAGGTCGCAGGAACTCAGCTCAAAAATACTGTTGATCCCAGACAACTCACCGAGTTACGGTCGAATCTCCACACAGAGGCAGAAAAATGCGTCAAACTCGAACTAAAAATGGATCATGAGCTCAGAGAGAAGGAGCTCGATGGAGAACGACAAGCTCGTTTGACAGCGCTCAAACGGCATGAAGATCAAATGACGACGATGCAGACTGTACTCGAGGCTCTTCAAAATACTCAGCAGGATCCTCCAGCAAAGGGTCGCGATAAACTTCCAGAGACCACCTTCATTTCAGGAAGGGAAAGGTTGGGACCTCGGGGAGTCACTAGTAAAGCCATTTCCAGAAATCTACCACATGGACTGCAGCCTTCTATCTGTCTAGGGGGAGAAGTTCAATCAGAAGCCAGCCGAGGTCATCCTTTTTCCATCCGTCAAGTGGAAGACCAGCGACCTCTACATCAAGTTCTAGCACAAGATCGCTTGAGCGAAGGTACGGGAACTCATCATCCCCAGCCACCACGTCCAGTGATTCAACCAACATATCATAACGTCACAAAAGAACATATGGATCAACGAATTAAGGAACGTATCGGGGCACAAGTTCTGGGTACTATCGGTGATACCACGAAGTTACAAAGAAGTCTGATTGCCAAAGAACTATTCGATATGGAAATACCGAAAGGTTTCCATAATCCCCAAATTCACAAATATAAAGGTACTGACCCGAAGGAGCATATTCACCAATACCGCGATTCAATGGGGTTATACTCCAATCTCAACCACATTCTCTGCCGACTGTTCACCACAAATCAACAGGGGGAGCCACTTCGATGGTTCCACTCTCTTCCAGAGGAATCTATCTACACATTTGATCAGTTGCAGAAGCAGTTCATCAAAACATATGCTCACAACAGAGACAAAGAGGAGAACTTGTATTTTCTTATCGGTCTTAAGCAGTTACATGGAGAAAAGCTTGAGGGTTTTTCAAAGAAATTCCCAGAGCTTGCGAGAAAGGTGGATAACCTTGACCAAAAAATAGTCGTAACCGCTTTCACCAATGCTCTCTGGCTTGATTGCAAAGCAAAAGAATACCTCTTCCTTAACAAGCCTGCAACGTTAGAGGAGATGATTACCAAAGTCAACGGGTACATCGACTTGGAGAGGATGATGTCTGAGCGACAAAAGTCTACCAAGTCTGTCCTCACCACCAAAGTCCCATATGCAGAACGAACCAACGAGCCCAAGGAGGAACAGGGCGATCAGAAACGCACCAAGGGAAGCCTGGATACCATTGGAGAAGCAGTCTGCAAAACAAACCTGTCCTCCCAAAGCTGAACGTCTAAATCTCCACAATTCTTCCACTGCTGTTGAAAGATATGCTCTACCGCATCTCTCAACCATTGGTGCCCATCGAGAGTCGACCATTTTGCATACACCATAAGGTAAATCATCATTCTACTGACAATTGTTATGCTCTACAGTGGATGCTCGAGCTCATTTTCAAGGAAGGACGGATGCTCGAATACATTGTTGACCTGAAGTCATACCAAGATGGCAACAAAAAGAAATAACTCAAAGTTGTTCAGGTTAACGACAGAGCTGAGGTGAAGCATCTCTACTATATGCACCTCAGTAACATGATCGAAATCAACCAAATCGCCAATTCTAACCGATCAAAGCGTCGGAGGCTCTCGGAATGTTGTGATCTTACACCTCAAGACAAAGAAGCCAAACTTCGGCCCGAGTCGAGAAATCGTCGACTCAGAATCTCTTTTGAGGATTGCGATACTAGCCATGTTAAATTTCCACATCATGATGCGTTAGTTATAATGCTCAAGATGAAACAATTTTTCATGCACACAATGATGATCGATACTGGAAGCGGCATTGAAATTCTTTTTCAAAGTACGATCAGCCAAATGGGTTTGGCCGACCAAGTCATTCAGTGCGACACAGACATCAATGGGTTTATTGGCTCCAGGGAAGAACGAGTAGGCAAGATTATCTTACCAATTACCACAGGACCGGCCACTCTCGATGTCGTTTTCCCCGATATCAATGCCAAGTCACACTATCTAAGGATTATGGGCCGATGTTGGATACACAACATAGAAGCAATTTCTTCCACCTATCATCAAGCAATCCGGCTCAAGCACGATAGCAGTATTATGAGATCAGAGGTAGTCAAAAACTTTCTCGAGCTTGTGAAAATACTATCTCTGCCATCCTAGATACTTCAGACAGATTGGCCACATAGCAATTATAGAAAATTGATCACCTCGACGACCAACCACCTGCGGAGGAACCCACAGAATATGTCAATATTGATGGACCTAGTAGGAGCACGTTCATCAGAACTAAGCTGGTTCAGCATGAGAAAGATGTTCTTATCCAGTTTCTGCAACTCAATCGAGACGCTTTTGCATGGTCTTTCAAAGAAATTCCCAGAGTCGATCCAGCTATGGCTTGTCAGAAGTTAGCCATCAACGTCAATGCCACAGCGGTCAAATAGAAACAACAACGACTTTCACCTCGCCATCGAGATAAAGTTAACACCGAGATCAAGAAATTTATCAAAGTGGGATTCATTCGAGAAGCCAAATATCCGGACTAGATATCCAACATCGTCGTTGTCCCAAAGAAGAACGGAAAAGTATGTATTTGTATAGATTTCACAAATTTGAACAAACATACTCTAAAGGACAGTTTCCCTCTTCCCAACATTCATCAGATCCTCGATTCTACTGCAGGCCATGATCTTCTATCTATGATGGACGCTGCACCAGGATATAATCAAATACAACGTTCATCACCGAAAGTGGCCTTTACTGCCCGAAAGTCATGCCCTTCGGGCTTAAGAACGCAGGGGCCGCATATCAACAATTGATGACGGCTATGTTTAAAGCACACTTGGGAAAATTTGTTGAAGTCTACATCGATGATCTCTTGTGCAAAAGCGTACAGTCGGAAAATCACATCTCAGATCTCAACATAATATTCAACATCCGTCGATCTTATAGAATGCGTCTCAACCCAGATAAGTGTCAATTCAGGATACATTCTGGCTGCCTTTTAGGCCACCTCATCAGCAAGAAAGGGATTGAGGCCGATCCAGATCAAATTCGGGCTCTCCCAGACATGCCTTCTCCAAAGACAATAAAAGACGTTCAAAAACTCGCCGGCAAGATTATCGCGATCAACCATTTTGCCTCTAAATCTTCAGACCGCTGCCATTGACTATTCCTATTACTCCGCGAATATACCAAACGAGGAAGGGTTAAGCCAACTGCAGAAGTCACGTGGATACTGGAATGTGAAACAGCTTTTCAGGATCTCAAAATCTATTTGGGGAGGTCTCCCATAATGAGCACCCCAGTAGGTAATGAGGAACTGATAATCTACCTAGAAGTCACAGATACTTCTCTCAGCTTAGTTCTCATTCGCCTGGAAGGGAAAATAGAGAAACCAGTCTTCTTCATCAGCAAAATGCTTACACCAGCAGAAACAAGGTACTCTAAAATTGAGAAACTTCTTCTCACCCTTGTTTACACGTCGTAGAAACTTAAACACTACTTCCAAGCACATTCTGTCAAATTGGATCACTACGTCAAGGTGGAGGCTTCTCACAGATGGATCAGCAGTACCCGCAGGGTCAGGAATCGGGATCATTTTGATTACCTCTTCTAATGACAGAATTGAGAAATCAATCTGCTTTGATTTTAAGGCCTCAAAAAATATCACCGAGTATGATGCTCTCATTCACGGACTCGACCTCACTCTTGAGCTTGATGTCCCCGACCTCTCAGCTTAGACAGATTCATTACTCGACGTTCATCCTTATTCAGAGCAGTACAAGAAGAATGGGAAGATGATCGAATACACAGCCCTCATTGCAGATAGGATGAGTAAGTTCACGAAAGATACTCTCGAATATCTTCCACGAGGAGAGAATAGACACGTTGATTCCTTAGCATATCTAGCTGGGGTCTTGGGAACAGAAGCTCGATATCTTCATATTGAATTCATTTTAACCCCCAACAATGATCGAATATCTGTATGCACGATCAATACTGGGGGCGGTAAAGGGAGAGACGACGATTGGCTGAAGCCTTTCTTAGCTTACCTCAGTGTCGACAACAAGTACAACGGACCACTACCAGCAGATCCAAAAAAGTGTTGAAAGCTGATCAACAACTCAAAGCGTTACATTACTCAAAACGGTATGCTTTACCGCCTCTCCGTTACAGGTCCATACCTCAAATACATCTCAAAGTCAAAAGCTGACAAACTGCTCTGCGAATTACACGAATGAACTTGTGGCTCCCATGCCACAGGTAGATCATTAGCGAACCGAGCTATAACTCAAGAAGTATTCTGGCCTGGTATGCACAAGCAAGCAGAGGAGTACTCCCGCAGGTACAATACCTACAAGAGACATAAAAATATGATACGCTCCCCTACGCTCGAACTCCATGTAAGCAAGGTTTTCTGGCCATTCAAAAGATGAGCACTAGACCTCGTCGGCGAAATCCCTAACTCTCCAGGTAATCACCGTCACCTACTCGTAGCTACCGATTACTTTACAAAATGGGTAGAAGCAATTCTGATATGTCGAAACAGAGAAGAAGACGAAGAGGTAATCTCTTTTATCTGGAACCACATAATCACTAAATTCGGGTGCCCCCACCGAATTCGTATCAATAACAGTCCTCAACTTGTGGGAGATAAGATTGTAACTATCCTAAATCACCACAATATCATCCATTCACCACCAAATCCATACTACCCTTAAGGCAACGGCCAAGCCGAAATCACCAATAAAACTATCGTGGATGGACTCAAAAAACGGCTTCACTCACAGAAAAAAGAAAATTGGGTTCGCGAACTACCTCACGTCCGGTGGGCGTATCGAACTACTCCCTGACAATCTACTGGGTGTACCCCATTCCTCCTTGCTTATGGCATTGAGGCAGTAATTCTTTCTGAATATCACCACCCTATTTGTGATCACGAGCTTACAGACGAGGAAAATGAGTTCGAATTGGCTTGCAACCTCAATATGATTGATGAACCTAGGGAACGCACCATTGCTGACCTAGGTCAATATTATCATATGTTTGCCAGATCGTATAATACCCAAGTCAGGGGTTGTACTTTCCAAATCATAGATCTCGCCCTCAGAGAAATTCCTCAACATCGTAAGGAGCCTCACGCTAGAAAATTAGCCGACAATTAGGAGGGTCCATTCATTATCACCGGTCTCTCAGGCCAGGGATCATACTATCTCATGACAGAAGAGGGAATCCCCATTTTAAATCCTTGGAACACTAGACGACTGAAACGGTACTATCGCTAGGCGTCTTACTACTCCATTTCCATTGCGAGCTTTTTGCTTTTCAATTCCAAAAGTGAGATTTTTATCTCCATCCAATGTAAATTCTAACTTCTCAATGAAAGCTTTTTTTTAACAATGTCATTCTCTTCACGAACATTCGTTCACATTTTACAGATTCATGGATAGATTATACTAGCTTATAATCAATCTTTTCCAAGTTCAATCAAGAATATCACTTGATTGGCTTCTGTTACTACATCTCTGCGATTCTGGCAAGTGTAAAAACTTACTTCACATCAAAGACTCAGCCAAACAAAAAATAAGGTAAAGGTAATACTAGTCTTTATCTTTTACAACTTGTTTGGATCATTTTCAGTAGGTTGGATCAAGGATAACACTTGGTTCAGCTGAATCTTTCTATTTCTACGATTGTGAAAAGGATAAAAACTTAGTTTACATCAAAGACTCAGCCAGATAAGAGATAAGGCAAAGGTAATACTAGTCTTTATCTTTTACAACTTGTTTGGATCATTTCAGTAGGCTGAATCAAGGATAATACTTGGTTCAGCTGAATCTTTCTATCTCTGCAATTGTGGTAAGTGTAAAACTTTGGTTCACATCAAAGACCCAACAAAACAAGAGATAAGGCAAAGGTAATACTAGTCTTTATCTTTTACAACTTGTTTGGATCATTTCAGTAGGCTGGATCAAGGATAACACTTGGTTCAGCAGAATTTTTCAATCTCTACGATTGTGGCAAGTGTAAAAACTTGGTTCACATCAAAGACTCAGCCAGACAAGAGATAAGGAAAAGGTAATACTAGTCTTTATCTTTTACAACTTGTTTGGATCATTTCAGTAGGCTGGATCAAGGAAAATACTTGGTTCAGCTGAATCTTTCTAACTCTACGATTGCGGCAAGTGTAAAAACTTGGCTCACATCAAAGGCTCAGCCAGGCATAAGATAAGGCAAAGGTCATACTAGCTTTCATCTCTTTTAATATGCCTGTGACATTTTTATAGTTCAAATCAAATTTCAACTTGGTTTAACTCAACCCTTTTCTGCGATTAAAACGAATGTGAAAATTTTGCTTTATATCAAAGACCCCACCAGGCACAAGATAAGGCAATGGTCATACTAGCTTTCATCTATTTTAATGTGTCTGCGACATATATTATTAATTTTCAGGTCGAATTCATATTACAAAGGATTATTTTCTGTGATTCCACACACATCAAGAGGTCTTTCTTTCAATTCGCAGGCCACAGCAGCTCTACCTTGCTCTACTGATTCAGCAGTTCGAGGGCCCAGTTGGGTCTCCATGACGCCCAAACAGTCCCATCAGTCAATCTTAGCTTTATAGATGCATCCCTTATCCGACATAGTTTTTAACAAGGTATCTCATTCTGACTCAAGTCTTTTTACTTTCTCTACAAAATATATAACGATCACCCTTAACAGGTCAGATCAAGACACATCAAGTACTACCACCATTACAATCCTTGCCTTCAACCTCTCGAGGTATGACTTTAACGTAGCGTAATCATTCTTTCGTTCAATTATATCCGCATCGACCTTATCATGATAAATAGCATCTTCATCTAATTTGGCAATGTACTTCGCTGACTCAGCTAGGTTTATGGCTTCTAAGTCTACTACCCGAGCACGAAGTCCCCCAATTTTTGCGTTCAACTCTTCCCTAGACGGTAGATCTTTCAATAATTCTTCCTTCTCTTCACCAGCATGTCCTTTGCTTTGATCTTCTCTTCCAGAACTTTCTCCCGGATAAGAGCAGCATCCAACTTATGTTGGCATTCCCTCAAATTCGCATTACCCTTATGAACATGCCCCTAAATTTTAGATACGTCACTTTCTAGCTTTCTAATGTGACCTGAGAGACTGACTACATCCCCTCAAACTAAAAAAGCCTTAACCTCAGTTTTACTTCCCACAGAACGCTCTCAAGCTCAGCTTTTTTGGCATGAGCAACGGCTTGGTCCTTTTCGGCTTTAAGCCGAGCAACTCTCTCGCTTAAATCGTCGCACCTGCATTGCATTTCTCGGAATTCCATATCCCTGGCGGGAAGGGTTGTTTGCAAATGTTTAGCTACAGCCTCTGAAGCCGATAAATTTTCTTGAGCTAGCCTCAGCTCGTCGTCTTATTCAACGAATTTCTATCTCATTCGCTCCAGTTCGTTCCTACAATTCTGAAGATCAGATTGAAATCGTTCCTCTATTTGTTCCAGCGCTTGAATACGGTATTAAACCATGTCGGCCTGCTTACCCATCACAGCCAACGCATTGACCTGACGTTGAAGTTTCTCGGTACGTTCTGTTATCTCGGATAGCTCTTCTAATCCCTTCTTAATCTCAAAATCTTTCTCTTCGACCTGAAGAGTCAGGACGGAAATGGCCTGATTCAACTTTTCAAGTCTGAAATATGCTTTAACGTATTGATCCTCTCTGTTCTCGTTTGCCTCCATCATCCTATCGAACTGCTCAGCAAATTCTTGATTGTACATGAGTACGTTGTCTTCACGTGCGGGAGATTGATCCAATTTGACATGGGAAATATAACAAGTTTTAGTACAGTTCGATTCAGGAAATCTAATTCCTAATATATACATACTACATTTCTAAGAGACTATGTAATTTCTAAACATCTGCTTCCAAGTACTTTTAGACTAAAAGTTTGGACTCCATTCTCAGATGAACCCTTCATGAATCTTCTTTCGGTATATTATTCCGTATTAATAGCGTTAGATTTTTGCCATGCATTTCTATCCAGTTGACTTGATATCTTAACATTGGTGTAACATAAAAGTCAAAAAACCTATTTCGATCTAACCTGTAGCTCCGCTTGTGCAAACAGCAAGGCCTTAGAGGTCTCTCTTTTACTGGCAAGTCCAGACTCTAGGTCATTTATCCTGAGACTCATCTCTCAAACTACCTACAAGACGTTTATAAACAAAGTCAATCTACAGAAGTTTCGTCCTCACACACAATTCAATCAACTTATAAATACTTATACAAAAATACGTGTCTACTCTACCTTCTCACTACTGCCCTCTGGGATCTCGACGTCATCCCCTTGATTGTTGAGCACCATCAGCCTGGAAATACCATCCAGACCGTCTACAATCCCCACCATTACTGCTCCCTCCTCATCTTCCACCTCAACATAGGTATCCGCCTTAATGGCATCCACCTCCTCTTCAAAATAGCCTTTCAACTTCAAATGACGCCCTAGCCTATCACGTTCCTCAGCCATCTCTTCTAGATTGGCCTTTGCCTCGACCTGTAGCTGGCTGATCACCACAACGTGAAAGGCCTTCAGCTGCCTAACTTCCTTCATGGCTTCAGACTTGGTTCGAGCTAAGTCTTTCTCCAGCTCGTTCTTGACCTTCTTCAGCTCGCTTTTTTCTTCCTCTATACCAAGCCACATCCCCTTGACAAGACGAGCAACCTACAAAAATTATATCGATCCCCGTTATTAGCTCAAAGTATATTAAACATTTCTTTCAGATAATATAAACTAACCATCTAGCTCATATCTTCCTCTCCTTGGAGAATCTCCAACCTAGCCCTTTCCTCGACCTTTTTGAGGTCATCCACTGAAGCAGATCGCCCCTCGACGACCTTCTCTCCTGACTCCCCTGAGGGTTTGACCCTCCTCCTCTTATCTTTCGCGACCTTGCCACTTCCAGTGGTACCAGAGGCCGGTAGAGTCTTTAGCATCCGTTTCATCAGAAATAGCTGAGCTACTTTGCTCGGCTTGACCGGATTCAGCTGAACTGAACTTCCAGTTCCAAGAGTCTTGGATAAATTAGTTCGAACCCCCTCACCACTGACTTGCCTCGTTCCTTCATCGACCCCCACCATCGACCTAGTAGACTGAGACTTTTAAACCTTATTCGACCTACTGTCAACTCTCTTCTTTCTACTCAGGCCGAGTTCCTCCAAAACGAGTACAAGTTCACTCTCCTCCTCCGTAACTTTGTCCAACAAGGATTCTTTCCTTTCTACTTTAGACTTCACACCTGTAATAACACATTTTTACTATCAACTACAGTTGTCAACAAAACATAACAATAATTCTATTTATGCATGTCTATACTTAATTTGCTTTAGAGATCTAAATCAGAGGTCCAAAGGTTCATCATCATCTCTTTGAAGGCAATTACTCTTTACCCATATGATATTGTCATTCCAGGTTTGACCTGATGAATTCAGATTGAAAAAGCAACGCTGAGTTATGCACGCACAGAAATATGACCCCCCACTGGCCTTAAAATTTTTACCCCATAAAACTGCAGAACGTCCTCAGGGGTTATCCTTCTTACTTTTTCCTCCCTTTCCCAATTTTCATTCAGACGGTCACACACAACTATTACCTCCCACATGTTTCCGTTCATTTGAACAAGACATGCCCCAATTGCATTAATAATCCCCTCCGACAAATTGGTGAGGGTAAGGCTCAAACCATACTCTAATTGAGATAGGTAACACCGAAAACCTTCCGAGAGGTCACTCCGGACATCCCCATCGAAATACTCTAACGAGATAAAAATTCATCTAAACCCCCATCTAATTTTTCTACTTCCAAATCTGCCAACAGATAAAAATATTTTTCCCCCTCGGCTACCGTACAACCCCTAAACTGCCTACCGGCAAACTCTACACATTTACCCCACTTCCCTCCTACAGTTACCTTGGCTTTACAAAGCACTTTAAAGGCATCAGAACCAGGAGGATAAGATACCAGCTGACCAGAGAAACCCGGGAATTGTTCCAATCCACCTTCCCCTTCGTTATCAGACTCATTCGTCCGACCAGAGGTCGAAACCTCATTAACAGACGAACTACCCATCTTAAAAATAGATTCTACAAGCACGTTTTTGACCTACACAGATGCCTCTCACGCACGACCTACATACAGGTTAAGGTATTTATCATTTTCCATCTATGTATGCGTATATATATATATATATATATATATATATATCCAGCATATATCTATGATCAATCATTCACGTATAACATATATCTTTAACATATAGAAATACGTCAGCATATATCGCATATATCTCTACTAACCTTCAGTATCCGAATGAGAATCGGCAGTAGAGTTAAGCTTTCCCCTCACAACGCTGCCGTATTGCCACCTACGAGATCCAGAATCTTTTGCCCTTTATCGAATCCATGAATTTTTTGTCTTTCTCTCTGAGTACTCTCCAAGTTTTTTGTGATAAAATATTTGTTTGGAGACGAAGAACTATTTATCCTCTCTTTCTCATGCGGCTGGCATTTAATGCTCCTCGCACGAACCGTCCTCAATTCTAGAACTGAGGTGTCCTTTCTATTCTCCATGTCAGACGCCTTGTACCTTTTCGATTAAACCACATTTCTATCATTACAACTCCCCTAATTTTTTAACTTTTTTTTACTCCCTATTTTCATATCTTTTCCTGATCTTCCCGCACTTATGATGACTCACAATGTACGATGTCAGAGCTCTATTTCCTTTTGCATACAAAACAAAACTAGAAGCTTCTACATTTTCATATTTTTGTTTCTCAGTCCTTGTTTATCATATTTATAGTGATTGACGCCATTTTTAAAATTGTACCAATGTTCAAATTTATTCAAAATGTTTGCTAAAATAGTCTCAAAATAGATTTGCCCCTATAGTAGATCCGATTGACTTATATTATTTATGTTGCATTCACAACATTTATATTATTCATAAGACAACATCCATCACAACCTTGGTAACCTAAACAAGCATCATGCAATCACATTATTTGTCGGTCCTCAGATCGTCGAATTCAATCTCAACTTCAGCAATCAAACTAGTCAACTTCTCTCGATCTACCTATTCTCTCACAAATACACCTCAGAAAATTAACAAGCATACTCCCTGCACCTTCCATCTAAACCCTCGAGCTCACATTCCCTCCCCATAGTTCAGCATTGTAACCAGATGAACCAAAGATCCTCTCACGAACTTCGGCAATCTTTATAGACAATCGTCCTTCCATGCAGCACGGATCCTCTGAGATCGAGAAATACTATCCTAAATCTCTCCTCCATTTTTCTTTCATCCTACCCATATTTATACGTTTCTCAATAACTTTCCACTCAAAATACATGATTTTTATCTTTTATCTCATAACAGAAACCCCAAATCTTAAGATTAATTATTCGAACTTATCCCCTCACCAGTATACAAAATAGCCATTGTATTCAACCTTACGCTACCACGGGTATTCCCCTTTTCGACCTATAACAGCTCGAGTTTACATATTTCCTACAATTTCTATCCTTCACCTGTAAAACATAAATCATTTATATCAGCACGACTTTGACAGCACATATTCATCTCAGTTCGAACAGCATTGCAACATTGTTTTATCACTTATCAACAGTTATTCAACTAACACCCAACACAATTCAGGTCGATTCAAGAATCTTTCTATACACAATTTCAAAAAAATCAACTTTTATTCATATCAAAGATATTGCATACGATTTACAGATGACAAGTTTTCACACAGGAATACAACAGAATGTTATCCGTCCAACACCAAACTCCAGGTACTTTACAGATAACAAGTTTTCCCTGTTTGTTAAAAGCTACAGGCCATTCAGGCACAGCGAGATATCATGTTTTCAAGTTCATCTTACTTCAGTGATTCTTCACCCTGATGCAAAGAAGACAATAGAGCCAACAAAGATCTTCCCTCTCATGGCTCGGTTGAAGCCCAGTCGAACTCCAAGCAAAAACTATGCAAGTAGTGGACTTAGTGTTGGCAGCCACAAAACAAGATGAAAGGTCTTCTGAGCAAAAAAACACGATGGAAATACATCAGCAGGATCCCCATTCCTGTTTTCCTCCTCCACTGCCATCACCGCCTCTTCTACAACCACCACCACCGAAGAGTTGGTAGAGATGAAGAGGCCCCAACCTTAAAATCCATGGAAACACAAGAAATCAACATTTTTACATTAGAGCGCCTCATCTTCGCGCGAGCGAGCTGAATCTAATTCGAATGCCTCCAAACATCATTTTTACTCATCATTTTTACATTAGAGCGCCTCATCTTCGCGCGAGCAAGCTGAATCTAATTCGACCTGCACAATATATATACATTATATACAGTTCGATTCAGAACACCCATTAACGTGTATATATATATCTCATTTCAAAAATACTCATACAAAGTCATTTCTCTACCCTACCTTCTCATTCTCGCCCTCTAGGAGTTTAGTGTCATCCTATTGATAGTCTAGCGCAGTCTAACGGGAGACACGGTTCAGCCCATCAACAACTCCCACCGCAACCTCTTCCACTTCTTCATCATCTCCCTCCTTAACATATGTGTCTGTCTTAATGGCATCTACCTCATCCTTAGAATATCCCTTCAACATCAGGTGGTGCCCAAGCCTTTCAGGCTCCGCTGTCATCTCCTCAGATTCACTCTCACCTCTGCTTATTGATGGCCAACCGCCACTGCGTGGGAAGCCTTCAGGGTCACCAGCTTCTTTACTTCCTTAAGAGCATCAGCCTTCGTTCGAGCTACCTTCTTTCCAAGCTCGATCTTTACCTTCTTCAGTTTGAATTTTTCCTCATCAACTCTAAGTCAAATCCCACTCACCAAACGAGCAACCTGTAAAATATAAATCGACCTCAACGTGAGTTTGAAATGCAATAAATAAATATTTCACATAATCAAACATAAAGACATACCACCTTGCTCATGTCCTCCTCTCCGTGAAGAGCCTCCAGCCTGGCCCTTTCCTCCACCTCTTTAAGATCGTCCTCAGCAGTAGGTCGTTCTTCAGCGACCTTTTCCCCTGACTTTCCCAAAGGTTCAATCCTTCTCCTTTATTCTTTTCTGTCGACCTCACCACTTCTAGTGGTACTAGAGGCTGACGGACCCTTTAGCATCTATTTTTTCAGAAACGTTCGAGCGAATTTGCTCGATGTAATAGACTCCGGCTGAACCGAACTGTCTATTCTAGGAGTCTTGACCAAGTTAATTCGACCTTCCCCACCAGTTCATCTCTTCTTTCTATCATCAACATCCGCCATCAACCTGGTCGATTGAGATTTTTCAACCTTTTTCAACTTACTCCTAACCCTTTTCTTTCTGCAAAGGCCAAGTCGTTCCAACACAAATTCGAGTTCAACCTCTTCCTCAGCAACTTCGACCAACAACGAATCTTTCCTCTCCACCTGGGACTTCGGGCCTACCATGCACAACATTTTTATTATTAACAAAAGATCATCAGTTCAAACATATCAATATTATACTCTATGAATTGTTATACATACTTTGTTTTACAGTTCTAAACAGAAGGTCCAAAGGTTCATCATCATCTCTCTTAAGGTAATTACCCTTCACCCATATTATGTTGTCATTCCAGGCTCGACCTGCTAAATTTAGATCGAAGAAGCAAGGCCGAGTTGCGCTCGTACAAAAATATGCCCTACCACTGGCGTGATAATTCTTCACCCGATAAAATTGCAATACATCCTCAGGGGATATCCTCCTTACTTTCCCCTCTTTCTCCTATTTTTTATTTAGATGGTCGCAAACACTTATTACCTCCCACATGTTCCCGTTCAATTGAACAGGACATGCCCCAATCTTATTCATAATCCCCTTCGCCAAATTGGTAAGGGGAAGACTCAACCCGTACTCTAATTAAGATAGGTAACACAAAAAGCCCTCTAAAAGGTCACTCTGAACACTCTCATCAAAATATTCCAGCGAGATTAATTCATCTATACCCCTATCTTGTTTCTCATCCTCCAAGTTGGCCAACAAATAAAAATACTCCTCCCCCGTCACTACAGTACACCCCCTAAACAGCCTACCGGCGTATTCAACGCAGTTACCCCATGTCCCTCCTACATAAGCCTTGGCTTTGCAAAATTCTTCAAATGCATCCGAACTGGGAGGTTAAGTCACCAATTTGCCAAGGAAACCTGGAAATTGTTCCAATCCTACTTAAACCTCACTATCAGACATCTCAATTTCGGACTTTACCGTCCGACCAGAGATCGGCACCATATTAACAGGTGAACTATCCATCTCAACTACAATTCTACAGGCAAATTTTTAATTCTACGCAAATACCTCTCACATTCGACCTACATACAGGTTCAGTTATCTATCATTATCGCATACACATCGATCATTCACATACAACATATTTTTCATATATTCTATATATATGTCAAAATTCGTAGATTGCTATAAATAGTGATTTTTTAGAAATTTGCATATAACAAATTACAATTTGCAAAAAAAAAACACAAACATACAGCGCACGTCTCTACTAACCTTCAGTGTCAGAATAAGAATCCGCAGCAGCGCCAAGTCCTTCCCTCACAACGCTGCTGTATAGTCACCTACGTGATTCAGTGTCCGCAACCCTCTTTGACTATTGATCACTCTCAGATAAATCCTTACCAAATCCTATACAATTTTTTTGTGCTTCTCTCTCTATGCTTTCCAAGTTTTTAGAAATTGAAAAATGTTTGAATGATGAGGAATAAGACCTATTTATTCTTTCTCTCTCTAACGGCTGGCAGTTATTGTGACTCGCACGACCCGTCTATAGTTTTGGAACCAAGGTGTCATTTTTACTATCCATGTCAGTCGTCTTGTACCTTTTCAATAAAACTGTATTTCCATCATTACCCCTCCCCTCATATTTTAATCTATTTTTCTCTCCTGTTTCCATATCTTTATCTAACCTTCCAACACTCATGATGTCTCATACTCACACGATATCAAATTTTTACAGCTTTACATAAAAAATAAAACTAGAAGTTCCTGTATTTTTTCTGTTCTTGTTTCTTATACTTATAGTACTAGTGACGTCATTTTCAAAGCTAACAAAATTTTCAAAGTTATTCAAAATTGTTTATCAAAACAGTCTCAAATGGCATTTGTAACTATAGATGATCAATTTAACTTTCATCTTTTCTGTTAAATTCAAAAAGTTTACATTTATTTATGATACCACTTTACATAAAATTACACCTAAAACAGCCTTGATGACCTGGGCGACCACATCCGATCAGATATCTTCCAATGATCATCACTTCTTCAAATTTGATCTCCACCTCAGCAATCAATCCAACCACCTCTTCTCGATCTCCAGGATCCCTCACCAGTTTACGAAAACATACCTCATAGAAATAACGGGCATACTCAAGTTCCCTACCCCTTACATCTAATCCTTCGAGCTAACACTCCCTTACTGGTAACTCAGCATCATAACTAAGCAATCCAAAAATCTTTTCCCATACTTCAGCGATCTTTATAGCCAATCGTTCTTCAGCGGCATGACGTATTCTCTGAGATCTAGTCTGTACCATCCTAATATCTTTTTCATATTCAAAAATCATTTTACCCTTATTTATACATTTTTACTACACTTTCCCCTCAAAACGTGATATTGACCTTTTATCTCGTAACAGAAAACCCAAAATCTTGAGAAAAATTATTTAATCTTATCCCTTCCCTCGAACTCATACATACCTTAACTTTCCATATCGAGCTTATTCTTTCCAGATTTATTCTTCTATCGACTTCTATTAAATCGAATTTTCCACTATAAATTTCCTATAATTTTTCTCTCCCACATTTTTAGCACGCAGAACAAATCATACTTACATCACAACATAAATTTTTGCACATATTTATCTTAGTTCAAATGTTACAATAATAATACTTTCAATACTCATACATTCTAATTTATTTCATGCATTCTTCAAAAATATTTCAGCTCGATTTCTATGAGTTATTCTATATCTTCATCAACACAGGTAATTGGATGACAAATTTTATTCATGTCAAAAAAGATTACACGTGCTTTTACAAATAATAAGCCTATCAGTAATGGATCTCAAGTACTTTACAGATACCTAATCTGTCTAGTACCCAACTTCAGGTACTTTACAGATAACAAGTTTTTTAATGCCTTTGCAAGTAGCAGGTCATTTAGGCACTCTGGACATCAAGTCCTTCAGTTTGTCATGCTTCAGTGATCTTTTACCCTGACGTAAAGCAGAAATTGAAAATAACAAAAAGCTTCCCTCACATGAGTTTGGTCGAAGTCTAGACAAACTTCTACTGGAAACTATGCAAGCAGTAGACTCAATGTTGAAGCCAACTCTTCAAACTGAAGGTCTTCTTAGCACTGAAAAGTGATGGAAATACAGAAGTAGACTTCTACTATTTGTCTCCCTCCTCTACTACCATCACCTCCTCCTCTGAAACTGCCACCAATGAAGCATTGGTAGATATGAAGAGGGCCCAACCTTAGAATCCATGGCGATACAAGAAATCAGCATAATTGCCCTGCAGTTATGCCTATCCCTATATTTATCCCCTTAACCTTATCCTCCGCCAGAGTACAAAAACAAGGCCAACATTCCTCGCCTGTCAATACGACAATGTGAAACCTCTACCTACAGTAAAATTCATCCTTAGTTTCAACCGCTTCGTCTTCCGACATACTTTGATAAGTCGAAAGAACTGGAGCGGGTATCGACATCTCCAAGGATTGATCGCCAAAGTATTTCAACTTCAACCTCTGCATTTCAGACACAATCCTCTCTTCAAGGACAATCCTCTGAGTCTTCACCATTTTGAAGATTTTAGAAAATTTGACAAATTACAAGTGTACTCTACTTCAAAGATTCGATACAGGTACTATTTATATAACCCTATATTTATTGTGCAAGTATGTTTTTCCAAACGTCATCATTCATTACAGACGCAACACTTCAAATCGTAACTGTAACATACATCACTATCCACATCTTCATTTAATACACGTCATTTCCCCATAACCTCACAACTTTCATACAGTCAAAGCCATCATTACTCCATTCTAATATCCAAAAACTTTAACCCGAATACCAATTACCCACAGATCCATTCTCAACCAAAGCCACTCGTGACTTTAGTTGCAAAGGGGTAATTATAAGGACATATCCCTCGATCTCACCTAAAATTGAGTTGTAATCAATCTGAATTACCTTCATCTCAGACTTACACATTTTGAACATGACTTCTCCAGTCAACATTTCAGCCTACTCCATGAACTGGAGAAGAATGTGGGTCAAACTTCAAGCTAAAAAACCTTAACCAGCCAAAGACACCTGCCTCTCATGATCTTGTTAGCTAACCATATTATTCAGAGAGCGTGCTCCAGCACGATGAAGAACTGGGGAGAATGCCTATATAAAAAAAAGTTTTATAAGATACAGGACCAGAAAAATAACACAAGAGATCACCAAGAAACTACTCGTTTCAGATTCACAGAAACATTCAAACATTTTAGTTATAAGGTTCAAGCATTTCTACATCTAGAGATCACTTGTAATAAGATATCCGTCTTAAGCAATAAAGAACTTTTACAAAAACCTCCACTCGAGGTCGTAGTTTTTTACATATTCAGAGGTCTTCTATGATAAAATTACCTGTGTCATTTCTTATTTTCCATTAAAATATTGTCACAGGTTCATTGGTGTGATAACAAATTCCTAGCCATTTCGAGCTTATAGAATTCTGCCATTACAAGCTCAAACACATATTCATCGTTAGTTAGCTCATGATTACTAATAGTATGGTGGTACTTTTTTGGAGAATAAGGATCTTTATGCTATAAGCCAGGAGGAAGGGGGAACAGCCGAATGATTGTCTTTGTGTAGTACGGTATGCCCATAAGATGTGAGGAACCTCCCGCATCCAATTTCCTTTCTTCTATATCTGAAGCCTTTTCTTGAGTCCATCCACTATGGTTTTGTTGGTGATTTTGGCTTGTCCATTGCCTTGCAGATAGTATGGATTGGATGGGTAATGAATGATGTTGTATTTTTTGAGGAAGGTCGTGACCTTTTCTCCAACGAACTGCGGCCATTTATCGATTTGAATCAGGTGAGGCCATCCGAACCGTATGATAATGTGTTCTTAGATAAAAGATATGACCTATTCTTTTTTAATTCGACAAAGAGGAACTACTTCCACTCATTTCGTAAAGTAATATGTCGCTACAAGTAAGAAATGTCGGTTACCTGACATATTAGGAAATTCTCCTACGAGATCGAGCGTCCACCGCTTGAAGGGCTAGAATACCTTATTTGCATGAAGTTTGAGTGTAGGGGCTTGGATCATGTATCCATGTTATTGACATGTGTCGCATTTTTGTGAGTACTTTTATGCTTGCTTGCGCATTCCTAGCCAGAATACTCCTTGTGTAATTACTCTATTTGTAAGTGATCGACCTACAGCATGAGAGCAACAAGTTCCTTCATGTAATTCTTTGAGCATTCCATCGGCTTTCTTCTTGGAGAGGTACATGAGATAAGGCCATGTCACTGAGTGGCAATATAAATGACTATTCTGAACTGTATAACGCTTCGATTTTTTGATCAACTGTCGACGCTCTTTTGGATTTGTTGGAAGGGGGCCGTCACATTTGTTCTCTGAGCCAAGGTAGGCGATAAAGGGATTCCGCCAATCATCGTCTTCCTCTTCATCGCCCCCAATGTTGATCGTGCATACATAATAAAGATCAATGCTGGGGGTGGACATCACTTCGATCTGCAGATATCGTGTTTTTGTTCCCAAAACCCCAGCCAAATAAGCCTAGGAATCGGCATGTCTGTTCTCGCCTCGAGGTAAATAGTTAAGAGTTGCTTTCGCGAGTTTGTTCATCCTATCGACAACGAGGGCTGCATATTCGATCATTTTACCATTTTTCTTGTACTGTTTTGAGTAATGGTAGACGATGAGTTAAGAATCTGTATAGATTAATAGCTCAGAAATGTCAACCACGAGTGCTAAGTCGAGCCCATGAATTAAAGCTTCGTACTCTGTGATATTGTTGGAAGCTTCAAAATTCAAGAAGATTTATTTTTCAATTTTGTCGTTGGATGGGGTAATCAGTACAATTCTAATCCCTGACCCTGCGGGTCCCGCTGAACCATTTGTAAGAAGTCTCCACCCTTTCCGTGTTATCCATTCAGCTCGTTCATCAAATGGCTTGGCGGGTGGATCTTCAGCGATTTCTTCTATAAGGTCAGGATCGTGCTCCTCTCAATTTGGATCTTCTATAGGAAAATTTGTGAGAAAATTAGCAGCAGCCTAACCTTTTTTAAAATGATGTTGTTCAAACTTGATATCATGTTCTCCCAAACTGACTAACCATTGTTATACTCTTCGTGATTTTACTTTCTTAGACAAAACTTCCTGGAGTGGGTAGTTTGCTATAACTTTGACTGAATGAGCTTGGAAGTAGTGCTTGAGTTTCTATGAAGTGTAAACAATAGTTAGAAGGAGTCCCTCAATTTTTGAATACCTCGTTTCTGCTATAGTGAGGATTTTACTGATGAAATAGACTGGTTTTTAAACCTTACCCTCAAGTCAAATGAGGACTGAGCTGATAGAATTTTTTGTAACTGCGAGGTAGATTATCAGCTCCTCATTGTCTACCGGGGTACTGATGATGGGAGACTTCCCCAGATAGGTTTTAAGTTCCTAAAAAGCTGCCTCACACTCTTTTGTCTACTGGATCTCTTTGTTAGGATAAACTTTTCCTCGTTTGGTACATCCTTGAGGTAGTAAGAATAGCCACTGGCATCGATCTGAAGACTTAGAGACGAATCGATTGATAGCAGTAATCTTGTCTGCGAGTTTTTATACGTCTTTCTTTATTTTTAGAGAGGGCATGTTGAGGAAAGCTTAAATTTGATCTGGGTCAGCTTCAATCCCCTTCTTACTGATAAGATGGTCGAGGAACTTGCCTGAATGCACTCCGAATTGATGTTTATCAGGATTAAGCCGCATTCTGTATGAGCGTAGAATATGGAAGATTGTAGAGAGATCTGTGATATGGTCTTTTGACTGTAAGCTTTTACATAGGAGATCATCGATACAGACATCAACGATTTCCCCCAAGTGTGCTTTAAACATTATTGTCATTAACCATTGATAAGTCGCTCATGCATTCTTCAGTCCGAAAGGCATGACTTTCTAACAATAAAGTCCCCTTTTAGTGATGAAAGTGGTCTTTTCCTTATTGGCATCCAAAAGAGATATTTGATTGTATCCAGAAGCAGCATCTATCATAAATAAGAGCTCGTGACCTGCCGTGGAATCAAGAATTTGATGAATAATTGGAAGAGAGAAACTATCACTCAGAGTGTGTTTATTTAGATCGGTAAAATCTACGCAAACACGGACTTTCCCATTCTTCTTTGGAACTTCGAAAATATTGGAAATCCGATCTGGGTACTTAGCTTCTCAAATGAATCTCACTTTGATCAACTTATCGATCTCATTGTTGATTTTATCTCGAAGACGAGGTAATAGCCTTCTCTATTTCTGTTTGACCGCTGTGGAGTTGTTGTTGATGTTCAATCTGTGACATGCCTTAGATGGATCAGCTCTGGGCATTTCTTCAAAAGTCCAAGCGAAGATGTTTCGATTAATTCGTAAGAAGTGAATGAGGGCTTCCTTATCGTGCTGGACCAACTTGGAACCAATATAAGTACCTCTGCAAGGTCCATCAATGTTTATGCACTCTGTAGGTTCTTCTGTTGAAGGTTGATCATCGATGTGACCAGCTTTTTGTAATTGTTATGCAGCGTATCTGTCAGATGAATCGAGAATGACAAAAATAGTATTTTCGCAAGCTCGGGAGAGCTTTTGACTGCCTTTGATTTCGTAGATCCCATCATTGTGCTTGAAGTAAAGTATTTGATGATACGTAGAAGCGATTGCTTCCATGTTGTAGATTCAATAGTGGCCCATAATCCTGAGATAATAAGATTTTACGTTGATTATGTAGAATATGGCGTCGATTGTGGCAGGTCCAGCGGTGATAGGTAAGATGATCTTGCATACTCATTCTTCTTTTGAGCCATTAAAACCACTGATTTCGATGTCACTTGGAATAACTTGATCGGCCAATCTCATCTGTTCCATCGTGCTCTAAAAGAGAATTTCAATACCGCTACCAGCATCAATCATCATTATATGCATGACAAATTTCTTCATCTTTAGCATGATAAAAAGTGCGTCATGATGAGGAAATTTGATGTGACTGATATCTTAATCCTCGAATGAAATCCCTAGTCGGCGATTACTCGATTTAGGAAGAAGTTTAGCCTCTTTATCTTGAGGGGTGAGATCGCAGCACTCTGATAATCTTTATTTCTTAAATATGGAAGAGTTGCTAATCTGATGGATCTCGATCATGTTACTGCAGTACATATGATACAAGTGCTTCTCCTCAACTTGATCTTCGACTTGAACTACTTCGACCTATGTCTTGTAGCTACTATTCTTGTATGATTCCAGATCGACAATATACTCGTGCATTCTCCCATCTTTAAAAATATACTTTAGCAACCTCTGTAAAGCATAGCAGTCGTCAGTTTCATGATGATTTATCTTGTGGTACATGCAGTACAGTTTGCCTTCAATCGGTTCTAGCGGTTGAGATGCATGGTAGAACTTATCGTTTGCCAGCATGGGAAAAATTGATGAAATTAGCACATTCATCTTGGGGAGGACCGGCTTGGGTATAAATCGATTTTATGAGGTTTGCTGGTGCTTGCCTTGGAATGCTTTTTATCACCCTGGTCCTCCTTTCGTTCACTATTGCGTTATGTATTTGGACCTTTAGTGGTTAGGACAAATTTAGTAGATTTACGTCTTTTTGTCTTCATCCTTTCCAGGTCAACATACCCATTGACCTTGGTAATCATATCCTCCAAGGTCAAGGGTTTGTTTAAGAAGAGATGTTCCTTTGCTTTGCAATCGAGTTGGAGCACATTAGTAAAAGTAGCAATAGCTATTTTCTGATCGTGAATATCAACTTTTCGTACGAGCTCCAGAAACTTCTTTGCAAAGACCTTGAGCTTTTGTCCTTGTGACTATTTGAGACTAATAAGAGAATATAAATTCTCTTCCTTGTCTTTATTGTGAGCATAAGTCTTAACGGAATTCTTCTTTAGTTAGTTAAATGTGAGGATGAAATCTTTAGGTAGAGAATGGAACCACTGTAGCAGTTCTCCAAGTAGACTTGTGCCGAACAGACGATAGAGAATATAGTTGAGATTTGAGTACAATCCCAGTAAATCACAAAATTGTTGAATGTGTTGCTTTAGATCGGTGCCCTTGTATTTACGTATCTTTGGAGTATGGAAACTTGTTTGAACTTCCATATCAAATAACTTTTTGGCAATCAGACTACCTTGTAACTTGGTGAAATCGTCCTTACTGCCTAGAGCTTGAGCTTCAATCAACTCTTTGATAAGTTGTTCTATGTATTCTTGTGTGACGTATTGACTTGTTGCATGAGTGGCTTGGCGAGCTGGCCAAGGATTATGAGTACTTGTCCCCTCGTTCAAGCGTTCTCGTGCTAGAATTTGGGGTTGAAGTTGTTGCTCCTCCTCTTGACGCTTTGAAGGCCGAAGACCTCTACTGATATCGGACTGAGCTTCTCTTCCCAAATAAATTGAAACTTGTGGTTCGTACTGAAGATTTCTGAAAATGGCTTTGTTGGTTGCTCCTCAAGGTCCTAATCTTTCACGTGCAAAAACTCGAGAGTTTACTGGCACTTGATCATGATATCTGGTATGGGGAGCCTGTTGAGTGTCCTATAAAGCTTGCAATGTTATTTGCATAGTTGTCATATGTTCTTCATGTCTCTTGAATGCTATCAGACGAGCTCGACGCTCACTTTTGAGTAGGGTTGTACAGAGAAACCGCAAAACTGAACCGAACGGGGCCAAACTGACAATATTTTCCAGTTTATAATAGGGTCGCTTCGGTTTACGGCTTGAAAAGTAGGGAACCGGGCTACCCCGGTTTGGTTACTGGTTACCCACCCCGGTTAACCGACCAAACTGAACCGGGGGTATTACAAGTTAACCTAATTAATAATATATAAGCAGACTTGCAGTCGATCTCTCTCTCAGTCTCTTTAGTCTCTCTCTACTCCTCTCTTCATCTCTCTCTCTTAAGTCTTTGATCTACTACCGCAATTCCACAGTTTCTTCCACCACAATTCCACCGCAGTTCTACCGTTCCATAAGTAGTTTGATTTCTTTAGTCTCACACTTAGTCTGATCCCTCTCTCTCTCTCTCATCTGATGAATCTGATCTTCAATTCTCTAGAATCTCTACTCTGATCATAGTTATCTACCATAGGCCCACAGGTAATCTCTTTCTCTCTCATATCGTTTGTTTATACAGGTGAAGCAACAGAAAAAGAGCAACAACAAGTGGAAGATGTAATACCCCCAGATCTTTTTGCTCAAGGATCTCGCGTAGTATGCAACGGGAAGTAATCGGTGCGAAAAGTCTTTGCTCAAGGATCTCTCGCAAAAGATGTTTGCAAGTTTGTGCAAAGTTCCAACATGTATAGACAAATCGCAGAAGAAACCTAAAGTTTACTGGTGGTGAGATCGATGAGCGTCATCGGATTAACGAGGATCACATAAGAAACCCTAAGTTTCTTAATTACTGATTCAATAAAATATTTAGGGATTTCTAATTTGGGGGTTTTTGATTTAGATTTTGGATTTTCTGATTTTTTGATTTTTTGATTTTGTGGTTTCTGATTTGGGGAACTTAAAATGCAGGTTGAAGTGGATGAAGTGTACCTTTTTGATGTTGAGTGGATGAATTTAGATTGAAATGGGGATGGATTTATGATGATGTAGGTTGAAGGTCTTACGTGGGGATGGATTTATGCTAGTGTAACCTTGGATTGCTGGGTAGTCCATGTGATGGAAGTTTTAGCTCTTATGCTCTGGCGCTGCTGTGCTTGGTGGCTGCTACTGGTGATCTTTTTTTAGGAGTAATGCTTGGTGGAACCCATTTTCTTGTTGGGGCTTGGCTGAATGGAAGTTACTATTTTTGGTTTTTTAGTCTTTGGCTCTGCCTGAGGTTGTTGTTGTATTTGGTTTTGTTGGTGTTAGGCCCTTCTTTTCCTGCCTTGTATTTAGTTTTCTTTTTCCTTTTTATTGTGGCGTACATCATGTTGTAACATTCAGCCAGATCTAAATCGTTGTTCAACAGCCCTACATATTACATCAAGTGGATAAGCAGATTTGTTGTTTTTCAAAATATCCTTTAACCATATTTTTAAAAACCGAATAGAAAAACCGAACCGAAACCAGACCGACCGGTTCGGTTCTTTATGAGGCCGGTTTGGTATTGGCTTGGTGTTCTTGAAAAACGGATCTGTTCGATTCAGTTTGCGGTTTAGGGCCAAAACCGGACCGAACCAAACCGTGTACAACCTTACTTTTAAACTCTTTGTCGCGGAGATCACGGTCATGAGTTAATTGACACTCGAGCTTATTACGCTTCTCTGTCTCGGCGTGGAGATTCACCCGTAGTTCAGCGAGCTATTCTGGTTCAACTAAAAGATCGAGCTGGACTCCTGTTGTTGGTCGCTTAGAAGTAACTATGATTGGAAATGGATAGTAGAGTAAATGTATGCCTTAGGATATCGTGAAAATATCTTCTTTCCTACAGACGACGCCAAATGTAATATCCTAATTTTGTAGCTCGAAATAACTTAAAATTAGATCTTACACCAAATGTACATGTGACAAGAATTAGTGTAATAAAAAAAATGATACTAGTGATTTAGCGTGGAAAACCTTTGAATAGGTAAAAAAACTATGACCTCGAGTTGAAGGTTTAATAACTGTAATTTTTATTGCTTGAGGCTGATATCTTATTACAAGTGATCTCTTGAGCTAGAAATGCTTGATCTTGAAATAAATTTTTTTATGGTGTTTAAAATCTAGAAAATCTGATCATTATCTCCTCTGGAACTTTTTCTTTATATGGACCTTACCTGCAGTTCGTTATCGTTCAGAAGCACGTTCTCCGGACAATGAGGTAAGTGGTAGTTGAATGTGTAACTGTTAGTTCGTGAGAGACAAGTGTCTTTGATTTGTTTATATTTTACTGTAGTGCTTGATCCACGTTCTTTATCAGTTTGTGGTCTAGGTGTCAATGCTGATTGTACATGTCACGTGTATAATGTGTGAGTCTGATATTGAGGTAGTTTGAGTTTGGACTAGGTCGAGGGATAGGTCCCTATAGTTGGTTTTCTAATCCAATGAAGACTCTTAAACAAACTCTAAAACCAAGTAGAAACTTCCTAAAACACTAAGAGTTTAATGAAACTAAAACACTATAATAAAACAATAGACTCAAATCCTGTATGATTTTCTGGCCTTGGCACTAGGTCTTCGAATCCTTGTAGACTTTGGGTGCTTCACCGATGACATGTAGGAGTCTTCAATTTTTGCTGTATCATTTATTCTATAAAAAATTGACTCTTTAACCTTTGTCTCAAAAAGGATAATCATAGTTATACTCTATATACTAATTTTAGTACTCACTTCTCTTTGCATTTGGATTCTATTCAAACCCCTCACATTCTAAAATTAGAATTTATTACGTTTTCCAGGAATAATATTGAATGACAATACGTATCTCCTTCTACTCCTAATACGACTTGAGTAGTGTCGTCTCCCAAACCGTAATCTCCTAGAAATAGTGTCGGCTTCTAGCTGTTACCTTATGTCGATAGCTCTAATTAGCTAATTTTAGCTGAAATTCAGTCGAGACTTGAGATAGCTTTGATATTGCATGTTACACCCGCCACAACTTATAATAACCAACACCGACACCGACACCGACACCGACACCCAACACCGCGTTGTTGGAGATGCTTTAAGCAAGGCAAGTAAATAGTATGTCCATTTAACTTCACCTCCAAATCTCTCTCTCTCCCTTTTTCATGGCAACGACAATGGCGTTTGCCCAAACACTCCCATCTCGACCCGAAATCATCTCTCTCTTCCGTTCTCTCCTGCGAACAGCTCGAAACTTCTCTGATTACAACATCAGAGAGTACGCGAAGCGAAGAACAATCGATGGGTTTCGTGGGAATCGCAACTTATCAGACCCTTCGGCGATCTCTTCAGCTTTCTCAGAAGGGAAGTCTCAGCTCGAGGTAGCAAAGAGACAGTCGATTGTTTACTCGTTGTATGCTCCGAAGGCGAAAAGCGTCATGGAAATGGAAACCCCGTGAGCTTCAAATTGGTATTCGTGAATTTAATTCTGATTTTGTTTGTTGTTATTAGGGTTTTTATTATCATGTTAGAGATATTGAGATTGAGTTGTTATTGGGTTTGATGTTTAATGTGTGTTTTTGAGGTTTAATGGGGTGGAATTGTTTTGGGTATTTGGGGATGATTGTAGTTGTATGTGATGAGTTTTAAAAATGGGAGTTAATTAGGTATAAAAGAATGCAGTTCTCAAACTTGGGATTTGTTTGTTTTGTTGTAGAAAAGAAAACACTGACTCTTATTCACACTGACCTAATTAGCTTCAATGAAATTTTTAGTCGTGAAAAATCGGTTAAGTTATACTGCCTCTTTCCAAGTTGCTTAGATATGGTTCGAGTTATTCTATGAGCTACCGGTTTGTCAAAAACTTATATGAATTGGATTCTGGACGATATCTCGAGGTTATTTGGAACTTGAGTTGGAAGTTATGTAGTTAAAGATACTAGAAGGAACACTATACGAGATGCAGTTCACCTTATATCCTTTCCTCAGGGGTTGCTTGGAAGGTCTTTGGTGCTGATGGGATTCTGAGGTACATGCATCTTACTCTCAAGACTTTCACGAGGGAAAACATGGGTAGTCGGAGAGGGGGACTGAAGCCTAGGGGCAGAGGAGTTAATCTACGATTCCAAAACAAAACGTCAAAAGGTTGAGAAAAAACCTTAACATCTATGTAACATTGACACGGGTACGTGTGTCGGTGTCGGACACGGGTACGGGATGTCGGACACGGTGGTTGCAAAATAAGTGAAAACGCGAACACGGCCTTATACCCAAAAAGATAGTATCATTTTTCATATTTTACGTATTGTGTCTTATTATATGTGAATGTATTATGAATATATAATTGCGATATTAACTTATGGGTTAATTTACGACTAATAACAAACATAAAACAATGATACTAGTTAGTATGGCTGAATAGCATGTATAAGAATTGAAAACTTTCTAAAAGCTATGTCAAAAAGGTTATGATCTAAGCAATAAGTGTCCGTTAGAGTATCCACACGAGTGTCGGTGAGTCCGAGTGTTCGACACGTTTGGACACGGATTTTTTTTGGAATATGGAGTGTCCATGTTACATAGCCTAACATCAAAGGAGACCTACTTCTAGGTTTTATAATGTAGTAGTAAAGCATCTTAATAATCAGGAATTTTTATTGATAATGAATAATCATGAAAATGGTGATCTAATTTGATGGGATAGAAGAATTTCTTGCGTAATATATTAAATAAAAATGAAGGAGCAGAAATCCTGCCAGATAGTTCATTCTCCTGTGGCAGTACCTTGGATCTTCAAAATCAAAGAAGATGCTTCTTAAGTAAAAGTGAGAGTCGACAATTGGTCTATTAGGGTATTACATTAATGTTTGTGGTTGGAGCTGTTGGAGAACTCTAAACAGCTCAGTAGGTATAGTGTTTCCATTACCATAACTCATAAGTGTTTTATCACTTTTATCACAGAGAAAGAGAGAGAGAGGGAGGGTAAATTAGGGTAATTGGAGTCAAATGAAGTTTTTTTTGGACATTTGGAGAGTAAGGGTCATAGGTGAAGCACTATAGTTGCGGTGTAGTCACACATTTTGTATCTTAAACATATGGTACGATGTATCTTGCTACACTGCAACTACCATGGTTTACACCTATACAGCCGTACTCTCTAACACCAATGATATAATTAAAAGATGGCTTAAATTTGGATAATTGGAGTCAAATGAAAATTTTAATTAGAAGATGGGATGTAAATTATGAAGCTGGGGAATGCAAGAAACAGGATAAAAATTGCAAATTTTGTCGAGGATGTGGTACACAGGTAATTTAAACTGGGCCTGGTATCATGTTGGATACTTCAAGTTTAAGTGTAGATGGTGTATCATTGCCATGTGGCCCATGTCAGATCTGGATCCAACTGTATCTGGATGTTATATGGAGGTTACGGTAAAAGAGTGGGACATACGATTTACCAGCAAAAGATACCTTTTTGGATTGATTATTATGTGGGATGAGAAGGTTACCTGATAATTGTTAGGCGAATTTTCCGTTTCATTTTGTGATACATTGATTGGGAGGTGGGTAGGAGTGGAGGTAGAGGTCATTTTTATTGGATTTATGGATGTGTATGCTTGTGTTAATAACTTTAAAAGAAGAAACTTTTAGGTTGACCTTTGGTTCGAAGCTTCTTTATTTTTAATATGTATTACATTTATTTTGCATAAATAGACCCAGGAAATTGAGTTACACCACTTGTATGATTGGTTCAGGAATTTTTTAAATTGGAATCTTCCTTTGTTATCGTGCTCCTTCAGGGAGACCTAGGCCCTTTAGGTTTGAAAGTATTTTGTTGAAGGAACTCAAATTTAAAGCTAATATTAAGGACGGTGGTCTCATTATCCTATGAAGGAAAGTTCATGTGTGTAGGTAAAGATAAATGCTCTGAAACTAATCTTTGAGATACATGATGATGTGGATTGGGTTTTTAGAAAAGTACAGCCCATTTCTAATTACAGGAGTATGGGAAACGGCAGAAATTTATTGAGAATTCCAGATGCCTTCTTAGAGGTGATAGGAGGGTCTAAAGAGTCTGCTATAGATGAGGTGAAAACTGAACGAAAAGAATGAGAGATTTTGGGAGAATGTCTATTTACGTAACCCTTGAGAGGAATGGTTTGCCTTTGGACAGCCAGACAAACCTGACGCGAGTTGAGTTCAGAAAGTAAAACTAAAAATCTCGGATGTGAGATGCCCCTACAATGGATAAGGAGACGGTTCATCAAAAAAATCAATTTAAACATTAATATTCTAACTAAAATCCATTTTCTGGCAATGAGATTCTCGGTCGTCAGGTTTCTTGAGGCTATCTGCCCCAAATGAGCTGCAAATCTCTCTTGGACTTTGGACCCCCAGAGGTGAAGGCTGCAAGTAAGGAATAGTTTGCTCTGTGAGGGTAACCTAGACAGACTTCACAATGCATTTGCCATTGTTGTTGTCTGTCTTTTGTCTTGCCTATAAGGATATGGACGGCTAGTGTAAATCTTTCTTAAGTCTACCATGGGGTATTTACCAATCCATAAAGCAGCTGCATCAAAGGTTGTAGTTTCAGGTAATCTGATATCTTCACAGGTCATGACAAAACAGCTACCCGTTTCCACATCTCTCAATAGCAAAAACAATTGGTGTATCTCGCGTCAGAGTATTTTCACCATACCATTTCTTCTGTCAAAATCTGATTCAATCACCCCTCCTAATAACCATAAAATATGAAATGTGTAGTCCGCTCTTACTCCTACCTCAGTTAGAAGTTCTAACCTCTTTACAATACTGCTCGAGAATCCACAACTACTTGCTCATCAAGCCAATGCTCGTTCTTCTGAAACTAGATATCGAGGCCCTCATCCTTATTGTGCCTGCAAATCCTATCCGACCTAGATCATAGATGAAACCCTCATCCTTGTCATGCTGCAGGAAGTTGTGCATAAGCCTTTAAATGGATTAGTATGTACTCACAGGATATGGACATATACCAACAATTTGTTTGTTGACATGACAATGGATACACACACTCTTTTTGTAAGATATGGAGTTGGATTCAAAATTTGAAAATTGTGTCGGGTTTGGAAGATCAACAACCCTATTCTTGAACCAATATCCAAGTACTTCGTTGGTTTTGAGGTTTAACAACCTAGTTCTTCAGTCAAGAAGATGAGAAAACTCTCTTTTAAAAACAAGCTTCTGTTAATTTTACCCTAGAGAGGACTTAATCTAGCTACTTCATAGTTATCAGGGGTGTCATTCACCATGTTTCCTTGAGGGAGACTTACTTACAAGTCTGTTTACGGGAACACGAGAACTATAGGTGACTACCATCTAGCAAGCCACCTTTGGCTATCTTTTCATCAAAATGTTATGACCTATGCGTGTCGGAGTTTTTTTTTTTTTTTTTGCCTCGTCTTTTTGTTGAGTTGATTTCTCTATTTTACCCTTTCTTTTTTCAAACATTAATTCAACTCCTTTCTAACTTACTGACTCACGTGAATTTTAAAGTCGTTCTTTTTATTTGTGTTAAAAAGTAAGAAAAAACACTTATCTTGTTATGTTTTATCTCCTTACCCGTCAACCTTCTGTAACCATCAAAGACCAATTGGGGGATCCCAAACCTAGACTTACAATGGAACAACATAGCAATTGAAATCAATTATTGATTGAGGGAGAACTACTCTTAATAATAGACATTCAAACAAACCCAATACATTCATAACTCAACCATTACAAAAGAAAAGAGACAATCAAACAATGGAAAAACTAGGGCTACAATGTCGTTAAGCAGAGAAAAAGAGCAAAATACTAACCTCTGTTGTAATCGATAGCAGTACATGGATTACTAGTGAACTTGGGCGGAGGCAGTAAGAATAAAAACTTGAGAAATCAAAATTCAAGTGTAATGGAGAAATGTGTTTGATGATTAGAGGTCTCAACGGTCAGGGAGATAGAACAGAAAAATAGGGATTTTTTTTTTGTTTTTTCGACACAAATGAAGAGAACAACTTTATAACTGACTTGACTGACTTGAATTAATTTTAAAAAAAAAGAAAGGGTAAAATAGGGAAATCAACTAAAATAAAATAAAATAAGAGACAACAAAAAACAAAACCCGACAGACACTGTTCATAATGTTTTGATGAATAAAAAACCTGAGGTGGTTCATTAGATGGTATTCGCCTATAGTTCCCGTAAACACATCTGCAAGTAATTCTCCCTGTTTTTTTTTGGAGTTTTTAGGCATGGGACTCAAGACAAAGAGAATGTGTGTAGTCTACTCATGCAAGAGAGGATCAATTCTCCAGCATACTTTTAACCACTGGTTTATATTTATTGTGGGTTTAATTTGGCTGGTTAGTAAGGTTGTCTTATGGGAGAGTAGGCCGTGTCCTACCACGCCTCCAATTGCTGCCGGTTTTACTTAATGCAAGGGCACTTATTCATGCAAATCTCGTCTAGGACTGAAGAGGGCTGTAAGCTTTAAGATCTGCTCGAGGTTGCGGCATGACATAGTGGAATCTAGGCGTAGAGACACGTTGGTAACATCTTTGAGGTAGGTCACCTACACTGGCCTCGACCCTACAAAGGGTCGTTACTCAGCATTTTTGATTTGGGGACGACTTCCTGCGAGGTCTTAAACTTGAATACCGTTGTGCCAGTCAGATTCTTACAACCGTCTCCTCTGACCTGGTGCTTAAATGATGACAAGGTGAGAACGAAATAGATAGGAGGCAAAATAGCTGTTGTGTTTTGCTTGGGTGCCTTATGTCGCACATATATCAGCATGTGTGCAGACACTACCATTTTAATTTTTAAAACTGACAGATTGGCAGTTCTATGGATATTTAGTGCTTCTGAAGGAGGAAGGAATTGGTGTTTGAAGCGACATTTTTTTTTGATGGAAGAGGTTTAAGGATTAGAACCAGGTGGGAGAGATAGGAATAGGAAATTTAATCTCTTAACACAGATTTATTGGTGTTATTTGTCATATCCGAGGAAAATGGACTGCTTGGAGTCTTCTTTTGATTTTAACTGCTATTTTCTTGAGATATAAATTCGTGCAATTTTGAAAAGAACTCGAGGAACACAAATTACACGTCCTTCATTCTCTCTCTAGAGGAAGAAGGAAGGAGCATGCTTCTTGAACAATCAAACTTTTATTTATTTTCTATTTCAGATTTCGAAGTTGTATACTGGTTGAAACTAAGCGATATTAAGAGAAAAGTAGTGTTGAGGGCGTGATTTAGATTAAGGGTGAAGCTTACTCGGAGCATGGATGCGACGAGGAATCGTTTCAAATAGGGTATAGGGCGATGAGCTCCTTTCTCATTTCTCCCTAGTATGTGGAAGAGGGCGAAGAAGTCTGCTGTGAAGCTAGAGATGGAAGAGTCTAGAGTGGCTTAATGGCTATGTGACTCCATCCAGACTACCTAGACAACCTCACGGGCACTCTAAGTGGTCACCTGCCACAGCTAGAGTATGGGTGTAAGGGGAAATCGTGGTATGTGCGAGTCAGTTCCAACTTGGTGTGACATGGCCCTCACAATCCTTTCTTAGGTAACTGTTAAATATGTGGGGAATGATTTCTCAGCAAATAGATGGCAACTAATGAAGATTATCGTACATTTGTCAGTTGTTGGAAGAGAATAGAGTTAAAGCTTTGGACGCCAACGATATCTATGTCGAGAGGTCAACTCCTCTGATTGAGACGGGTCAGATTATGAACACTAGATTTATCCTGTGAAGAGAGGAAATGGTACATTCATGAAGCTGTACTTGTTAGGGCCGGACTAGCATCTGAACTGGATTGTTCTTTAACAGGGATGTTGAGAATGACAGCGTAGCTAAGGCTCTTAGACTAGATAATCATTTCTTTGTACCTTAAACGTAAGTGTTCGCGCTCTTCTCGGTGGGTCGAGGATGTGTTGTATTTTTGTTTAACTTATTATTGCTTGATCAACTAATTTTTTGTTTTCTTTCATCGCTTGGTAGACGAGAAAATATCAGAAGGTGCCTAAGGATTGGCTGAAGTCGGAATTGAAACTAGCCGACCTTGGTGCCTTTTGGTCTTCCAACGACTCCCCTATCGACAAAAGAAAAATATAAGTTAGTTGATTAAGACTATCAAAATAAAGAAAATTACAATACGTTCTCGCCTAAGCGAGATGAGCATGAATATTTCCGCTTAAGGATATAGAAATCATTACCTCGCAACATAGATTGCTTACCCCCCGCCCCCCAGAAGATTTGGTTCAGATGTTATTCTGCCCTGCTGGCTATAACATTGGTAGTGTTCCCTCTCCACGCTTCACTAGATATATACCAATGTTTAGAGTCCGTTGCCGCCTTAGTCGAACAAGTGACCTGCGACAGAGGTTGTCAACTTCTAGGGCATTAGTTTGATACTATCACCACAAGCGAATATTTACAACTCAATAATCTTCATCAAAGTTTAGGTGTTGCCGCTAATTTTCCTAGGTGACATCCCCACATATTCAACAATTCCCTAACAAAGGGTGTGCAGTAAGCGTCATATCCTGTTATAACTTATTTACATATACATGGTCTCCCTTGCTCCCATGTAGATGACTATGGCGGTCAACCACTCTGAGTTCCCTTAATGTAAGCTAGATAGTCTATATGGATGGAATCCAGTAGTCGTCAAGCCTCCCGCAAATCTTTCATCTACTGCTTTACAACAAGTTTCTTTGCTCTCCCCCTTCCTTAGGGGTGAAGAACCTGTTGACCTATCACCCTTTTAAAGCCCTTCCCTGTCATCTCCATGACTCGAACAAGCCTTACCCCCAACTGAGACCTCCCCCACAATTTAACCCTTTTCTTGGTACTGCTAGTCTTAACCAACATAAACAACTCTGAATTTGAAATTAAAATTATTCAAAGTTAAGGCTTTTCCAGATACTTACTCCTGCACGAAGCATCAAAACCTTAGTTTTTCGCCTTAGTCAAAGCTATCACTTGACGCCTTCTTTTTTGGCAATGGAATGTTGACGCCGTTTTTTTCTGGCAATGTTGATGTTGGCTAAGAGCTGGTTACTCTAGGGACATAGTGGTAGCTTGTCAGGGTCTTTGGGATGAAAGTTTCAACTCGCTTTTGCCTTGTAGGCTGCTCTGGAAACTTTGTTGGGTATCTTTAACTGATTGGAAGTAAGGAGAAACAAGTGTTTTCTGAATTTCCTTTTTTGTTTTAGTATTTTGTCAATAGGTCTCCCACTGCACATGAATGCAATAGGCGAGGGGACGTTGCATCTCATTTTCTGTTTTTTTTTATTCGTTTGGATCCCCTTTTTACGATGTAGAACAAAGCTGTGAGTACTGAGCGTGAATGGGGTTTTTTCAAAGATCTTCAAACTTGGGGTCATATTATTCTCATTAAGCCCTTAAAGTTGATGGATGCCACATTTGTCCATGCAGTAGCTTTAGATGCTCTCATCTTTTTCTTAGATGGCTTCTGGGTTCCTTTGCGGCAGTTCTGGATAGACCAAAAGAAGTGTAAGGAGCTTTAATTCTGGGGTCAGATTACTAAAGTAAGAGTAATCTTTACCAAGTCTATCGTGGGAATTTACCAGTCCTAAATAAACTGCATCAAAGGCTGTAGTTCAAGGTAGTCTCCTACCTTCTGAGATCATAATAGAGCAGCTAGCTTTTCTTACGTCTCTCAATAGCAAAAGCAACTATTATATCCTGGGTCACAGAAACACAACAACACGTTTCTCCTCTCAAATTCTGATTCAATCCCCCCCTTCTACTAATTCATATAATATGAGCTGTGTAGTCCCCCCTCACTCACTTCTGTTAGAAGTCCTAACCTCTTTGCTAGCGACCCTTTTTATTTTCTCCCCATACTTCTCAAGAATCGACAACCGCTTGATCAATAAGGCAATACTCGCCCTGTGGAATCTAGATATTTGGGGCCCCATCCTCATTGTGCCTGCAAAACTTATCCGGTCTGGCCCAAATAATGGAGAAATATTTTGCTTGTGTGCCTTGTGTCACACGTATACTATCATGTGTGCAGCGACCATCATTTATCTTTTAAAATTAAATATTGGTAGTTATGGGAGCAATTTAGTGTTTTTGAAGGGGGAAGGAAATAGATGTTTGAAGACGCATTTCGATTCTTCCCATCCCCTTATAAGTTAATAACTTGTAAGATGAAGATTAAGGGTAAAACCAGGTGGATGAGGTAGAGTTTAAAAATTGAATATATAAACTGATTTCTTGGGGTTATTCGTCATATCCGAGTTATAATGTTTATCTTACTTCAATTGAGTGCTATTTTGATTGGGATTTATATTCCTGTAACTTTGAAAAAAATATGAAAAACAGAAAGAACGTGCCTTTCATTTTTTTAGAGGAAGGAGGAAGTAGCATGTTTATTGAAAAACCAAACTTTTGGAGGGTTTTTGTTTCAATTTCCAAGTTGTATGCTGGTTGAAACAAGCGATACCAAGAGAAGATTAAAGTTGAAGGTGAGACTAACTCAAGGCATGGAGATGGCAGAGCATTGTTTTATGGAGGATAAGGTGATGAGTTCTTCTCATTTCTTCGTACTAATAAGGGGAAGAGAGTGAAGAAGTATGTTGTGAAGCTGGAGATGAAAGAGTTTAGGGAGGCGTAATGATTACGTGACTCAATCGAGACTACCTAGACAACCTCATGGACACCTTAAGTGGTCGGACGCCACAGATAGACTACGGGAGTGAGTGGAGACCGTGCTTTATGCAAATCAGTTCCAACTTGGTTTGACGCTCCCCTCACATCCTAGGCTAGGAATCTGCTAAATGCACGGGGAATGTTTTCTCCGCAAATGGACGTCAGCTAGTTAAGATTATCATGGTTGTGAATAGTCAGTTGTTGGAAGAGAAAATGAATTGTAGCTTTGATGCTGACAGCCTCTATGTCGCAAGATCGACTTTTCTGATTGTGAACAGTAATTTTATTCCGTGAAGGAGATGGTACATTCGTTATGCTATACTGGTTAGGGCCGGACTAGCATCTGAACTGGATTGTTCTGAGCAGGGGTGTGGATAGCGACGGCTGAGCTAAGGATCTTTGGCTAGATAATCATTTTTTTTACCATAGGTGTGAGTGTGAGTGCTCGTCTCGATGGGGCAAGGATGTGTTGAATTCTGATTTAACACGTTATTGCCTGATCATCTAATTTGTGCTTTCCTTTAACACTTGGTAGTCGACAAAACATCAGATGGTGCTAACAGATTGCTGAAGTCGAATTTGAAACTAGCCAACCTAGACACCTTTTGATGTGTTTGCGACTCTTTTGATGAAAAAAGCACAAGTTAGTTGATTAAAAAATAAGACTAACAAGTTATAAAAACACAATACGTCCTCGCCTGATCGAGATGAGCTTACAGATTTCTTTTGATTATCTAGTCTAGGCTTTGTAGCCAAGACGTCGTTCTCCACTTTCCGCCAAAAAATATTTTCAGATGTCACCCTGTCCCAATGATCATAACATTGGAAATGCACCCTCTTCTTGCCTCACTAGAGATATAGTAATGTTTAGAGTTCGACACATTCTTAACCGAAAGAGTGACCTCGCGGCATAGGGGTCGTCAACTTCTAGGGTATTTGTTTGATATTCAGCAATGGACTCTTCACAACCTCGGGGACCTTCATCAAGGTTTTGAAGTTGCCGCTCATTTTCCCTGACGACGTCCCCACACAGCAATTCCTTAACAAAGGATGTGACAGGAGTGTCGTACCATAATATAACTTACTCACATATTCATGGTCTCGCCTTACTCCAATAGGGACGACTGTGGCGCTCAACGACTCAAAGTTCCCTTGATGCTGTCTAGGTAGTCTATATGGGTGGGATCAGGTAGTTTCAAAGCCTCTTGTATGGATGTAGTCAGGTAGTCGCCAAGCCTCCAGAAACTTTTTTATCTAGTGCTATTTAACAAGAAGTTTATCTCTCCCCCTTCCTAAGGGGCCCACCAACCTATCACCCTCCTGAAACCCTTCCCTGTCGCAACTTTATCTTTTCTTGGTAACTATAGTCTCAACCAACATAAGCAACTCCGAATTTGAAATAAAAATAAATCAAAGTTAAGATTTTCCCACAAACTTGTATCTACCGTAGGAAGCATAAAAGTCTTAATTTTTTGCCTTCGTTATAGCTAACACTTGATGCCATTCTTTATTGGTAGTTGGTAAGGTTAGCTAAGAGCTGGTTAAAAGGGACATAGTAGTAGCGTGTCAGGGACCTAGGAATGAAAGTTCCAGCTTTTGCCTAGTAGGCACTGCTGGAAGCCTTGGGTATCTGTAACTCATTGGAAGGAAGGAAAAATAAAGGTTTCCTCAGTTTCCTTTTTTCATAATATTATTTTTGTCAATAGATCATTTTTTCAGTGAAAGCCTGAGTTCTTTGAAGAGCTTTAAATGTAGGGGTCATTGCGCCAACAATAATGTCCTGATGCAGCCCTTATAGTTGATAGATGCCACATTCGGAGAGCTTTAGATGCTCATATCTTTTTCTTACATGGCTTATGGGTTCCTTTGAGGCAGTCTGGGATTGAACAAGTGAAGATAATGAGTGCTAGTGAGGTCCATTTGTTGGGGGATATATGAGATCCTACTATTCATCCAATAGAGAAGTTTCAAAGTTGTTGGAAACTAATGCATTACTTGGACACTAGGACTTGGTTCTTAGTTTGATTGGTATATATACAGTATAGAACAAAAGATAGAAGAGAGGGTGTGGAAGATGGATGTTTAACTTGTAAGTGGCTGAAACAACTTTTTATTCTTTCCTGTCATGTAAGACTAAATTACAATCCTTGTATAGAATTAAGAAGTAATACTGTCTATAGAAATGGACTTCCTGTAAACAAGAATAAGATCTTATTCTAAAAGCTAGGATTAGAGTCCTCTTATGTGTTCTTTCTTTGTAACAGATTGTCCTGGTTCAGAAACCCTATCATTTATAAAAACTGGGAGAGTCACTTTCATGTACAGCACATTCTAGAATCTCCCAATGTACTACAAGGTTTTCTTACTATGTCTAGAAGCTGGAGTAAATTGGAAGGAAATAATGGAAGATTTCCTTCGGAATTATTAAGTTGATCGTCATGAGTCTTATCTGTTTAATTTGATAAGGTGATAAATAAACGGGTTTTGAAGGTGTGGAAGTTCTGAATAAGGAATGTTGCTTTCCTGGGATAATGAAATGTAGAGTGGGATAATCTTGGCTCAGGAATCATTTTCTTACAGGGTTTCCTTCTGGGTTTCAGGAGAAACGACAACGATTTGGCGTGTTTTTATTTTTCTTTAAGCGGTTTGCCGGATGATTCACTTGATAAAGTGTTATAAATGCTATATTTTTCATCTCTTGCAATCACCATTACCAAGGTCTGTCCTCTGGACATTAATTGTGACTTGTAAGTTGTAACAGAAGTCTGACCAACTACTGCTTTTGTTGATCTAATCATGAACTTTACTTGGTGATCTTTTTATCCATACTTTGAAAACTAGATATCTGGATTAATTTTTCAGTAATGGTCCCATGATTTTCTCCATCCAGGTTTTAAAATTTTGGTTGTATGCAGGATTTGAACAGACGTCTTGGAAGGGGTATGCGGCAAATCCTCACTTTTATATGTCTTCTAGTTAAATGGGGATCGGACTGAAAGATCAACTTCTTCCTGAGAATTTATCTTCTTACTTCTGAGTTGATTCTACTTCTGAGTCATTTGTGATGTTTATCAAGGCCTGAGTGCTTGTTTCTTATTTATGTATCCGTACCTTGTTCTTGAAAATTTATTGATTCTTGATGATCTAATTTACCATGTTCTTGTCATTGTTCTCGTTAACTCTATTTTCATTCTTGTCATTCTATCATTAACTTTATTTTTCATCCGAGAACTCTATCTGCAGCTTGCATTGGGGTCATCAAAGCAAAATAATCGCGGGTTTCTCTTTGGTCGCATCATCTGACTCAACAGATGAGATGGTTGGGATGGCAGATCCCAAAAACAAGAAGCGGTCAAAGATATCCGAACGTACAAGTATTATGAAATCGTAGATTTGCGACCTTGTTGGATTTTCAAAACTTAAAAAGAAAAACAAATGTTTCACTTCATATGGGTTTGATCCCTTCGCCTCTTCGTCATTTCTTAGAGCTCTTTTATTCACCTCTTTTGCTTATGTAAGTCATGTAACTCTTGTAACCCAAATGGTAGCCTAAAGTATAGTCTCACGTATAGAAAGTTGAGAATGTATTTTCATATAACATATGGTGTGTATATATGATATGTATGTCTATGCGGTTAAGAGAGATGTATATGTGTGTGAGTGTGTAGGAGGGTTTTTATACTCTTAACACACTTGGACCTCTCTTGGGCGGCCCCGACTTGGGTTTGGGTTTGGGCAATTAGCTCTTTTGACTCCAACTTTGGGCTTGGGCTAGGCTTACCATATTCTTTTTATTGAAAAGTTATCCAATCATTTCTTTGGGCTTATCTATTGATTATACGTTTTCCCCCAACGGTTAGTAGAGACTTGTTTTAAAAGAAAGTCCTCATGTACTCATGACTGAGTTTTTACTCCTGTACGTTAGAGTAATGTTAGGAGAGACCTTGTAAATGAAAACTTATAAATACCCCTTTCATATTCACTCGAAAACACATAACAAAAATTGTTCATCTCTCTTCTCTCTCCCTGTCATTCTGAGTTCTCTCTTTCTCTCGTTCTACAAATTAGTTTTGCTGGTGCATATTTTACTTGTACGTAGTCTTCCGATACTGAGACTACTGTATCGATTACTGCTCGTTGTATCATGGGAAAATATTAGATTACGAATACCTGTACTTGAGGGTAGGTCGAAATACTCTTTAAAGAAAGTGCGATCCACGCCTCGAGCACTTTCCTTTACTGCTGTTCATATCGATTTTGTCGCTGCTGCATCTTCCAACCTCATTTCGGTTCCTGCTGTGAAACTTGGTTGCTGCTCTCCAGTTCTTCAGCTTGTTGTAACTCGGAGTTACGGTTTCTACATGGGGAAAACTATATCATAGGCTCCTTACATTATTTTCTACAATTTTAAAGAGTATTCCTATCTGTGATTACTATGTCTAGAAGCAGTTGTAAATTGGAAAGAAATAACGGAAGATTTCCTTCGGAATTATTAAGTTGATCGTCATGAGTCTTATCTATTTAATTTGATAAGGTGATAAATAAATGGGTTTTGAAGGTACGAAAATTCTGAATAAGGAATGTTGCTTTCCCGGGATAATGAAATGTAGAGTGCGATAATCTTGGCTTGGGAATAATTTTTTTACAGGATTTCCTTCTAGGTTTCAGGAGAAACAACAACGGTTTGTTGTGTTTTTATTTTTCTTGAAGTGGTTTATTGGATGATTCACTTGAACAAGACTGCCCTGTTGAACCTCCCATTCCCGTACATGTAGTAGACCCTGACTTAATTGTAAGCGAATATGATAAAGTCTTAGACTTTATTTTAAACAGGACTGAGGCTGATTTCAAATGTCGTAATTTTATCTTGAATGGTTTAGCGGACGAATTGTACAATTACTATCTGCAGTTCGAATCTGCGAAAGCTGTTTGGGAAGCATTACAGAAGAAGTATGATACGAAAGTGGTAGGCTCTAAAAAGTTTGTCGTAAGCCAATATCTCAAGTTCACTATGGTCGACGATAAGTCAATAATTACTCAATCACATGAGTTGCAACGAATTGCGCATGAAATTGTGTCCGAAGGGATACCTCTTAATGAGCAATTTAAGGTTGCCGTGATAATTGATAAATTACCGCCGAATTAGAAGGACTATAGGAATATTCTGCAACACAAAAGGAATTTACCATGGAGAACTTGATTACTCGTCTTAGGGTTGAAGAAGAATCTAGAAAGCAAGTCTTGAAAGAGGAAATCTTTTTGGTTTAGGCCAAAGGGAAAGTCCATCTGAAACCTAAGGGGAAACCCATGAAGGCTAAGAATGGTGGTAATCGGAACAACCGTCAGAACGGTGGCAATCCGAATAACCGCCAGAATGGTGGACACCAAAATCCTAATAAGAGAGTGAACCAACAAGCCCCATCATATAATGAAGCAGTTTCTATTGTGTGCTTCAACTGTAAAAAGCCTGGGCACATATCTAGGAACTGCCAGAACTGCAGGCCTGTTAATCAGGCTAACGTTATCGAAGAGCCCTTAGTGGCTATGATCAAGGAGATCAACATGGTCGATGGAATCAACAGGTGGTGGGTTGACTCGGGTGCTTCTAGGCATGTTTTTTATGAATGCAATTGGTTCAAGACTTATAAGGAGACTGAAGACCAGAAGATGCTACTTGGGCCATTGTACAAAAGTGTTAGGCACTGGAGGTGTTGAACTGGTATTTACCTCTGGAAGGACAGTGACTTTGAATGATGTGATGCACACTCCTAAAATATGGAAAAATCTTATTTCTGGCTATCTTCTCAACAAGGCAGGATTTCAGCAGACCATTGACTCAGATCAGGACATTTTGACTAATGGTAAGATTTTTGTGGGAAATGGCTTTGCTTGTAATGGAATGTTCAAAATGAATATTGAAAGGAATAAATCTGCTTCTGCTTACTTATTGTCTTCTTTTAATATTTGGCACTCTAGATTATGTCATGTTTACCAAGAAGTTAATACACAATATGAGTAAACTTGGTATGATCCCTAAAATAGATTTGAATGATTTTGATAAATGTTAATCTTGTAGTCAAGCTAAAATTACTAAAACCTCACATAAAAGTGTTGTTAGCTAAACATAACTTTTGGATTTAGTTCACTCTAGCATTTGTTAAATGGACGGTACTTTAACCCGATATGTTAAAAAATATTTTATAACTTTTATAGATTATCATTCAAACTATACTCATGTTTACCTAATGCGTCACAAAAATGAAGCAAATAAATATGTTTAGGACATATGTAACAGAGGTTAAAAATCAGTTTGATAGAAACATTAAAGGATTTCGTAGTTATAGAGGCACAAAATATGTTTCACATGAATTTCAAAACTTATATGAATCCTTAGGGATTATACATGAAACTATTGCTCCTTATTCTACAGAATCTAACGGTAAAGTTGAACACAAAAATAGAACTTGTACTGAACTGATAGTTGATATATTACTTAGTTCTGGATCACCTAAATCTTTATGGGGTGAGGCATTATTATTTGTTTGCGATGTTTTAAACCGTATTCCTCATATTACATCTGAATTTCCACCTTATAAAATTTGGAGAAAAAAACCTAATATTAACTATTTTAAAGTTTGGGGCTGTTTAGCCTATGTTGGTAAACCTTATCTTAAACGAATAAAACTGGCTAGTAGAGCCTTATAATGTGTTTTCATTGGTTATACTATTATACTATTAACAGTAAGACTTATAGGCTTTTTGATATTAAGGATAATGTTATTATTGAATCACTTGACGTTGATTTTTTTCAGGAAAAGTTTTCCTACTTACTGAGGGACAGTGGGGATAGTAGTGGGGGTTCTTAATCTTCTACGTCTTTGACTCCTAATGTACCTCAAGTGAAAGTTCATAGAGCTATTGATTCTCATAATACATGTAATAGCCTATTGATTCTCATAACACAAAGCTTAGCGTGGAAACATTTGAATAGGTTAAAAACTACGACCTCTCTTGAGGATTTTGAAAGAGAGCAGTTTATTGATAGCTGCTAGATAATATAAGAGAAGCTCTGAGTATTTCCCTGTCCTCTGTCATCTGTCCCTTATCTTCGGATTCTCTAGTCCTATTTATAGGTCTCATAATATGACTGTTTGGCAACCATTATTATCCTTAATGATGGACATTACAATATATGTTTGATATTCTTTGACCAGATTGTGTAACATTATGATCTTTGTTGCTTCGTAAGAGCTTCATTGATTACTATACGTTTGCTTAACTCGAACTGTTGATGTAGAGGTTGATAATGATGACTACAACTCTGCAATTGTAATATGTCTTCGGTAGTACTTCGCATATGTTGAGGAGGTCGAGTGGTCGTATGCTGGCCGAAGATGAAGCATGAGTCCGAGATGCGGAATAGGCCATTACAAGATGACTCTCAACCAAGAACACGAGAAACATCATGGGCGAGTAGTGTTGGTTGAGAAGTTTGTGCTATATCTATTACCTAATGTTGCTCTCTTGATTTTGATTGTACAATAAATGTGTCACGTGTTCTGTTGGTAAGGTCAGAGGATCGTATGATGGTCGAAGATGAAGTATGAGTTTAAGATGCGGAATAAGCCACTACAACCGCCCCCTCTCAGCCAACAGTACGAGAAACATTGTGGGCGAGTAGTATTGGTTGAGAAGTGTCATTAATACTGCAGTTAATACCTGGTAATCATTTCCAATGTATATTCATGAATATTACTTACAGCTTTTGGGTTTTCTAGAACTAATAATTCTAGTCAATGTTGTTTCATGGGAAATCTTCCTGATGTTGGGAATTTTAAGAGTTGGCTTTAATGCTGATCATAGTATAAAGAACACTCTGAGTTGTGTGTGCTGAACCAAGTCTTCTTCCTTAAACTATTTCTTCCGTGTTGTTGTTTTTGTACATGAAATTTTTTGACTGTTGAGAGTATGGTAACTACAAGACAGCAGGCTTGAGAATCCAAGATTCGAAGGAAGATGGAAGAATTGTGTGTCAGATATTTTGGTCACTAACCTTTGGATCTACCAACGCCAATTCTGGTGTCCCCTACATACCACCATATGCCATATGAGGAGGTGTTGGAGGCGGGGGATGATTATTACCAAATGGTGCGCTTCCATTATATATTGACATCGGAGGAGGAGCGTCGAAATGGACTGCGGCTGCTGGCAGAGGAGGCTATTGCAACTGAAGATGAAGCGGCATGCATTCGTCCGAGGGAGTCTCGCAGGTACCCTATGAATGAGTGGGTCTTGTCGAAGAAATAAGAACCTTTGTCTGTCTCTAGCATGCGGGGTGGTGGTGGCTATGGTAGAAGAGACGGTGGTGGAGGAGGTATTCTTCCAGGGACCATAGATATTGGCCCTGAAGAAGATCCTTCTGTCGGTGCCGCTAGTCTTCGGTGATTTCCAGTTCTACTATTTCTTAGCCCATTCAGGCAAGGGATCAAAGTTTGGAAGTTGCTTCAATTTTGCATCTTCTTCTTCGTTGACTGCGTAGAAGTGCTTCGACCTGTAATTTGATGTAACTTGGAAAGTAATCTGTGAACTGTTCTGGAAAACTTGTTATCTGTAAAGTGATCTGTAAGAAATTTGTCAAACTAATGAAATATCGTCGTTCTGTGATTTTGATTCTGTGTTTCGAACTTATATATGTAGCTTTCTGTTTAAAAATAGAAGTATGTAAATAGGTGTTATGAGGAACGTTAGTTTGTCATAGGGTATAACTGGGAATAGCGAACTGTAAGGATCTCAGGGTATATATCTATAAAGGATAGGGAAAGTTGAGGGTTAAAACAAAAAATTGACAAGTTCGAAAATGTAAAGAGTTCCTGTGGTGAGAGGATGTTTGCGAACTACTGATTCGAACTAACTGGAAAATGTTTGGTTGTATAGGAGTAATTGATATCTGTCTGCGGATGTTATTGCTAGACATGCTGGAGTTGTATGTTGCGATCTTCATATCTGTACGCATAGAATATGAGAAGATATTGCATAACATGGAAAGTATGACCTGTCATAATATTGTTTGGCTTCTGTAGATACTTGTGTTTCCAAAATTTTGCACAATATATATTTTGACAAAATCTGCAGGGCGATGTAGATATTTAGAGATCTTCATGTTGGGTATATAAGGTAGTAAACCGTGGTTGTTATGTCTTGTATCGTCTGTCATAAATATTTGTACTGTTGAAATAAAGGGAGCACTACAACAAATACGGGTTTTTACGTCATTAAAAAAATGGTGTAAAAGGGATTTAATGTCATTTTTACAAATGACGTCGAAGGCGATGACGTGGAAAGGTAGGGACTAACAACGTCATTAAATAAGTGACGTGGAAAGGTATGTATTAACGTCATTTAATAAGTGACGTATAAGGGGTTTTAAAAATGACGTTATTGATACCCAATTCCGGTGGTCAGCTGGCTAGTGTATTCTATTGACGTCACTAAATAACGTCATTAAAAAATGACGTAGTTGAAATCTTTTAACGTCATTTTTAAAGTGACGTGGTAGAGTTTTCATACATCAACAATGACATTTTTAAAATGCTGTCATTAACTCAAAAAATATAAAATCAAAAAATTAAAAATCAAATATTGCAAAATATTATACAAAAAGGACCACCATCATATTATACAAAAAGGAAAAATATTTGGATAAATTATATTACCTTCATTAAGTACAATGTGTTCAAACTCAATCACTGGATTACAGAGCTAAACTTAACCAATTCACAAAAAAAACTAATAAAGCAACCATAAGTCGTCTTCAACAATATCATAAACAAGACCAGGATTTATGGCTTTCACAGGATCAATAACGCCAGCTCCATATGAAAATTTTGCATCTGGGTTTCTTAAAGAGTTCACGGGGATAGCAGTAGTCATAAGAACATACTTGATCGCAGAAGGAGACCAATCAGGGTGAAAGGTTTTGATATATGCAGCTGCGCCAATAACATGAGGGCATTCCATAGAAGTTCCAGAAATTATATTGTACTTCAAGACCTTTTGTCTTCTTGGACATCTGACGGTGGAGCAATAGGCGACCATGCAGCTAAGATATCGACTCCCAGGGCCGATATATTTGGCTTAAGAATGTCTCATGTGATGTCATTGGGTCCTCTAGAGGAAAACGAAGGGATAACAGGGGCATCAGTGTCTACCAGATACTCACTCTTCAAAAATGCAGGCCTCAGGCTTTCTTGTACTGTTTATGTAGGAGTTGATGTTTTCGGCTCTCTGCATATCTAACATAGAAGCGGCCAAGGGAAACACTACAGAGACATCAAAGTCTCCATTATCATCTTCCATTATTACTCCAGTAGCTTTGACTCCGAGGGGTTCTTTCCCCATTGATTTACTATCGCACAAAACAATGGACTGAAACTAAAGAGGACGCAAGTAAGCCTTCAACTCATCTTTAAGACATATATCTTGTCTTATTTTAAATGTTGGATCATGGATAATTGTTATTAAGTAGTCATACCCACATGTGCTTCAACTTTTCAGCCGTAAGTTCGTCATTTATGTTAATCATCCTGCATGGAAGGACCATTTAAGTTTTAAAATAATATTATATTAGTTTTTTCATAGGTAGTAAGCATTAAAAACATCAGTTTTGAGCATCAGTAATGGCATAAAACTGAAGAAATTGATACTAAATTTATTAAACCCCAATGTACCTTGTTTGTAATTCTGAAATCTTTTGAAGCAACAACCGCTCTCTTTCAGAGGCTGTCTCCACCTGCCAAAGTATATCAAAGAATCATCTTTTCTAATATACCCTTACTTTCACAAGGAAACTTCAAACAGTTGATTTTAAAATACATCTTACAGTTGCAAAATTCTCTAAAGTGCGAGGTAGCGAAAGCAACTTTGCAGTCTGACCTACTGAAACATAATAGTTATTTATAAAATGAGCTAGAAAAAAACCTCATAAACCACGAGTGAAACAAGATATCTACCACTCACCTTTTAGAAACTCGAATTGTGTTTTGTTTTCTAAAATTATGTGTTTAGTAGTACAGTGTTTAAGTAATTATGTGTTGCGGAGCAGAGTGCTTCAATAAGAAAAAATCTACTATAAATAGATAATAATGAGGCGGGAACGAACCACTTGTTTAGAATCAAGAAGCCAATCACCCACACTGGCAGATTTTCTTAGTGGTGAACCCTCCACAATAATAAAATGTCAAAAAAGAATTTGAGTCATATTACGTTAATTAATAAAAAGCTTCCAAGTTTAGTTACAAACTTGTGATCTTCTCGGAATTGTACTTAACGAGATATCCAACGGAAGCAGTATTTAAATTAGTCGAAATACCTTTACTACTAAGCAAAGAAAGAAATCAAATAAAACATACCTTTGCATTGTCCATATTTTCGGATGTGACTAAAAAACGACCTTTAACTTGAACCAGGTTTGCCTTCAATTTATCTTCCAATGAACAAAACCCTGTAAAATAATGAGGGTGAATAAAACGGCGATTGGTTATCACAACAAAATAGTTCAGAATTTCTACGAACTCCATTACCTCCTGAAGAACGTATTGGAGCGGAGTAACTGTTAGAAGAGGCCTTGTTATGGAGCATCAATGGACCACTAAAGCTGGGAGCTTTTCGTACATCGCGTTTACCTTTTTCAGTTGTTGATTGACTTTCGCCCTCAAACCTTGTCATTTTATTTCCTCCACCCCGTATGAAAAAAAGATTCTCTAAGAATTTGTAGCTACCATATAAGAATGCGAACAACAAGGAGATTGAGAACGAGTATACAGTTTATAGAATTTACCAAGAAGAGAAGGTGCAGGCATAGGTACAGGTCCAGGTACAAAATGAGGTGCATTTCTCATGGGAACTGAATCATCCCGAGGTAGAGATGAAACACTTAGCTTGCCAGGAGACTTGACCAGTTTTGACTTGGTTGCATATCTCCTGTTCAGGAACCTGTAAAAAGAAATAAATGAAGAATTTTAAAGTCCCCATTTTATTAACAAGTAAGATAATGAAAGCAAAAAGATACTTGCATATCTCAAGAGATGGCAAAATACCAACATTTTATCAACTCGACGATGAGTGGATGAGTGTAAAAGAAGTGATGTTAGTATTATAACTCTTAATAACTAACTATTGAGATGGATCGAGTTGATTAACATACCTCGCCAAGGAATTCCATATCCATCTCATCAGCTGTTCTGCGAGCTCCTCCACTCCCAAAAATGTATGATGGCTCACCATAATGTGGGCATTTAGAGCAGCTCATATTCAAGTTCCGCTGTAGCTTCTTCATTTTTCATGGTCGACCCATGGACTAAAACTTTTATAGCAACATGGATACCACCAGGCAGAAATCCTTTGTAAACAGGTCCAAATCTCTCTTCCGCCAGTAGTGTCCCTCTTTTGAAATTTAAAGTTATATATAAGAGATCGGAGAAAGTGAAGTTCAACATAGGTTTCTCAAAAATCACTACTGGGACTGAAGTTGCAACCTTGACATATACAACCCAAGTTGTTGAATTGGTTTGGAATGAAAAGGGCTTGGGATGTTTGTTTCTTCTTTGTATGATATTTGCTTAACTGCCCACATTCTACTTTTCCTTCTACATCGAAAGGCTAAGCAAATCAAACCCACTAGAAAACAAGTAACTGAGAGTGATATAGTTAAGGCCAGTTTGAGTCCTTGATGTTTGGTGTACTGTCTTTTCTAAAGATCAGGATTTGCAGAAATGGGGCAACTATTTATGACCCGACGAATGCTGTCTGAAAGGTTTCAAGAGTGATTTGTGAAGCACAGAAGATTAAGTTGTTGAAGGAGAAGTTAAACTTGTGCATCTGATGTAAATTTTCTAGGAGAGGTATTGGTACTTGTCCAGTTAAGTTATTTAGCGAAAGGTCGAGAACATGGAGATTTTTTACATTGAGATCAGGGATTCGGCTAGTGAGATGGCTTTCAGAAAGATCTAGTATACTTAGGCTAGTCAAATATGAGATTTTAGTGGGAATTTTCCCAATCAGACTGGTTTGCGAGAGGTTGAGATACTCAAGACTTGGAAGTTTACTTATTTCAGGAAATTCCTGCTGAGAAAACCTATTATGGGCAAGATTAAGATGTTTGAGATTATGGGGCATCATTCAAATCATGAAGCGATTCACTACTAAGTTGATTCTCAGACAAATTGAGGTAAAGCAAATGAGACCAATTAAAACTAGAATTAGCATTCACCTGAGAGATGTGACCATGAAACTGGTTCTGGCTTAAGTCAATAACCTCTAAAGGAGCTTGAAAAACACCCATCATAGACCCTTCAAACAGATTCATGGATATATTGAGATAAGTGATAGACTTCATCCCAGAAATATCCAAAGACCGTCCTTGTATCGCATTCCCACTGATATCCAAATTCTTAAGCTTTGGAAATGCAATGCTGAACCCATCTGGTACTGTTCCAGTAATCTGATTAGAAGTAATGCTAACTGAAACTAGATTTTGACTCTTAAGAATCCCAACTGGAATGCTCCCTCCAAAACCATTTCCATCAAGTTTAAGCACTTGTAAGCTAGATAAAGAACTGAAAGACGCTGGAATTATGCCACTAAAACTATTGAATGAAAGATCAAGGCATTCCCATCCCCCAAAATTACCAATATTACTCGGCAGTGACCCAAAAATCTGATTATATGATAGGTTAAGGGTTTTAAAACTTCTCCCCAAACTCTAAAAATCCGGCGAAAACCCAGTAATCTTATTGTTACTGAGATCCAAAGATTGAAGCTTGCTTAGCTTACCAATGGTGCTTTCAGGAATTAAACCAGACAGGTCAAGACCAGAAGCCAGTAGCCCAATAACATATTTCTTATGGGTATCACAAACCACACCTTGCCATGAACATAAAGGCGCAGAGAAGTTATAAACATCAGAACTAATGGGGTTTAGCCCCATTTTCTTCAAGAAATCAGACACGTAAAACCCACCTGTATTGGGAACAAACCCAATCAATGAATCACAAACCCCATCAATCAATAAGAATCAATAAAATTGAAATCGACGAACAGAGGAAGATGGGATTGCTAACCGCAAATGGTTCTCCAAAGGATCTTAGTAGTCAATCTGAAGAGAATTGGACCATGAGAAGGTCGGGCGTTCATGCCTTTGACGAATTATTTTTCTAATCTCTCTGCAATTTCTGATCTCTAAAAGATTTCTTCTTCGAACCCAAATCTGCTATCCTCTGACGAATTCCTTTTTCGATCTCTCTGCAATTTCTGATCTCCAAAAGATTTTTTTTCGAACCCAAATCTGCTATCCTCTCTTCTACATAAATTTTACATCTCCTTTATAAATTATCCCTCTCAGCCATCACGATTTTTAGTAAAACAAATAACGTCAGTTTTGAATAAATGACTTGAAAAGAAACTATGTATGTCATATTTTTTCAAGGTCATTACTAGAAATGACGTTGACGGGTACAAATACGATAATTAATGTCACTTTTTTATAAAATGAGGTGAAAATACAATGCATTAAGTCATTTACGAGAATCAATTGTAACTTTGGAACTATCACGTCAATTTCAGATAAAATGATGTTGTTTAAATGATGTGAAAAACCATATTTGTTGTAGTGGAGCAACCATGGTGAGGACGCGCTCGCAGCGTGTGCATTATGCAGTAGAAGGTAGGTTCCACATCAAGGTCATTGAACTTCGTGAACGATACTTTTGTCATTTGCCATATGATGTTGTTCTTCCGAGATAGCCGTTGAAAGTAACTGGTTTAGATGAAGAAGGTAGGCATGTAGAGGTTGATCGATTTTTCTGGTGTGATATTTTTTGCGAGTTGCTACTGGATGCAACTTTACAAAAATAAGCTGCTTGAGAGATCGCACGTAACAAGCTTGCAGAAGAAGATGAGAGAGCAGCAGGGGGAGATAATACCGTGTGGTGTGATGAATCATCCTGACTATTTTAAATATAACTATATATAACAGTAATTTCGAATTGTGAGAGTTTGAAAATGAACAAGTAATCTATTTTTAGTATTCTGTGTTGGTAATTTAATAAATGTAGAACGAGGCATGTTGATGCTGCGAACTAAAAGAAATAAGAATAAAGTATTCTGTTTTAACTGCTTATGTAGCCGATATTGTGGATGACAACTGTGTGAGTATAACAACTGTATAGATATTTTCAAATTTTGAATATTGAGCTATTTTAGGAATGTCGTACGATCTGGGTATAGTATAAAAGTAAGGTTATTAGTCGTGTATACTATTTTGGTAAAGAGGGGCATAATTTTTTAATGGCAGACAAAAGGGACAGACGTGATGGTAGTAGATGTTATCGCAGAAGTCAAGATGATACTGTAAGGCAAAAAGACGTGCCTGTAGTGATAGTAGGGGTGGCTGACACGTGTCTAAATAAGCCATCGTTTCATAAACCGCGGAAGAGTATAAAAACTCAAATCTCTCTCCCTCGTCAATTGTCTGCAGTCACTGAGAGAGAAAAAAGTGGCGTAAACCATACCGCCATAGAGAAGAAATGTTTGAGTTCTAAGGGTGTTTTGGTAGGGAAGGATTCATCTGGTGATAAAAAACTTTTGGAAAGGCAACAGAAACGGTCAATCTCTGTGAAATATCCGGTTAGGGCAGAAGATTGTTGTTCTTCAAGTACAGGTTAGTGATAGATTCTTCTATTATGCTTTTGTATGCTATTATAATCTATATTAAATGTTGTATATTCATCACTTTTGATTTAGAGAGAACAAAGTTGAGAATGTAGGGTGTTTGAGTAATTGCCTGTAATATCGTAAAGTATACAAGCTTGGGGTAGATGAACTGACTGTAGAGAAAAAAAAATTCATTTTTGGAGAGGAAGAGGGAAAATTTAAAAGATAGCTTATGTTTTTGTTTTGTGGAACATAAACGTGTTTGATTGGGTAGAAATATGGGTGGGGTTGTTTTAACTACTTATAGGGTGTAGCCTATAATGTAGAGATAATGATAAAATATTTTGTGTATATGTAGGTTCATATGTGTTCAAAACCAAGAAATCCCATGAGTAAATTTGTAGTATCTTCAAGTTCGGAGGAGACATCATTGTCAGGAGGAGAAGATGAGTATAATGTAATGGAAGAGTTTGTAGATAATATAGATGTGACTGTAGGTGTAGAAGTTGGAGAATTCAGTAAAGTAGAAAAAGTTATAGAAATAGAGGGTATAAAAAAGAAAGATAAATTGTTTTTCATATATCCTGAGGGATTAGATGTAGGAAATGAATTTTTGAAATACAAAAAGAAATTATAGGGAGAATGGGGAAATTATATGACAGACAAAGGTCGCTGGTTAGGGCCTATGCCCCAGGAAAAGGGGAGGAGGCTGTATACTATCAAGTCCCTTATTTGGAGAAGTAGAAAGGGGAAAAATAGATTAGTGAGGATGTTAACCTCTCGTATTATAATGGCCTGGGGTTGGCAGGCCCGAATGATGAGTTTTTATGTTATCTGAATCAGGTCGTTTATGGCCTTAGAATTCCTCTGACTTTCTTTCAGAAATGAGTCATGAATATATTGCAGTGCTGCCCTGCCCAACTGAATGGGAATGTGCATGAGATGATGAGGGTATGCGAGGCTCTGAATGAGAAATAAAGAAGGGAAGGGACTGCCAAGTGGTTTGAAGCTGATAATGTATTGAAATTTTATAAATGGAAATATGTCAAAGGCCGAAATAGTGGTTACCTATATAGTGATTCATCTAGGCCCACAAAATTTGATTTTCAATCTGCGGGTAGACCATGGAATGACCACCTTGTATGGTAAAGGGCAACTATATGCAGGTTCTAGATGAACCAGTGCTCGATCTGAACCATAAATACTATAATTTGAGTAAGTAGCATTGATCAATTTTGACCAACCATTATCATGTTTCGAGCTGTTAAATATTGTTTTGTTCCTTGTTTTGTTAGATCCTAATCCTTCATCAGCGCCTGATAACACCAACTTGTTCGACTGTGCAGCTCATGATCAGGTCAAGTTAAAGCAGGTACTTGGTGAGCTTGATATTCGGACGGATAAGTAGGTAGATTCCATAGTACTCAAAGTACAGTGAGCTCACAAGAATTGATCTATAGCTGAGAAGAAAGCCTGTTTGACTATTGATGATGTCACTAGTTTCCCTCCGCCTGCACCAGAAAATATTAATGTGAAATAGCCTACTCAGAAGTTGAGAAAAACAATTCCACAAACTACGCCTACTATTGTGGTGACGATCCCAGACACGGAGATTACAAAACCTGCTGCTGGAGATGTGGTGGAGAGGCCGGAGGTAAGTGAAGTTACTCCTTCGGAGGCTAAGAAGAGCTCGTTGAAAAGAAAACGGCACAAGGACGAGGGTAGTAATCGTACTAATGCCAAGGCTACGGCCAAGATGAGGGAGGTGGAGTAAAAATATTGTATGATGGTGGGGAAAATCCGTAGTAACTCGATGAAGTGTATCAAGAACACACTTTTGTGGTATATTTTGAAATCCTTGATTTACTATATTTCGAATATGATCTTTTGTTCTAAACTTGTGTTTTTGTATTGGCAGATCTCGATGCTGATGAAGGGGGCAACGAAGTGCATTGATAAGATGAGCCAGAAGTTTGAAGATCTTACTCTGAGGTTTGATGCCCAAACAACTCGTATAAGGGAGCTACAAACTGAACTTAAGATAGAGAAAAAGAAGAGAGCTGAAGATGTTGAGGCAGCTGAAGAAAAGTATACATTACTGTCCGAGCATGATGATGTTATGTCACGATCATGCGAGGCTTTGAAGGTGGAAAGAAATTACTTTGTCTAATCTTTTTATAGCTTTTGGTTGACTACTGCTAATGTTGAGTTGGGCCGAACTGGCAAATATGATGAGATAGTCTTCCCTTTAGAAGTAGAGGATGAAGTAGTTGATGAAGTTGTTGATCTGGCCAAATTATCTGTTACACCAACTGAACCAGCTGTAGCTGCTGATACGAAAATAGACCCTCCATCTGAGGTAGAAATTAGCAAAAAAATTAACCAATCTATAATATTATTTTTTGCGAACTACATAGTTCGTTTGACTTTTATGGCGTTATACTCTGTATGGCCGGAAAAACTATTAAGTTTGATAGACGCTTTTTAATATACCCTCCTTGAATGTTTGTATGATAACAATATATTTCTAATCTGTGTAGAAGGTAGATCGAATGAGAAAAACAATTTTTGGCTTGGAGAGATCGTTGGGCAGAGCGAGGGACCTGGTGGCTCGTGTTTAATAGATATTAAATAAAACTGAGTATGAGAGAAGGCAGTTTAAATCTAACTCGGAGAAAAAATTTAAAGAATTATATGACCTCCAGTGCAGATATGCTAAGATAAAAATATAAATGGATGAGGTGTTAAGAAAGGAAAAGAAAAGTGGGGTATTAGTTCGAAAACTAATGGAGTTGACCTGTTTTAACGACCCGAGTGATAAGGCCAGGTGTCAAAGTCTGTTGATAGCTCTAACATTATATTTTGAGGTCGAAGTAGATAGTGAACGTGGTTTAAAAGAAGCTTATGTAGAACTCTTGAAGGAAAGAGATGTAGTACCAGACCCATCTTGGGTTATGTTTTTAGCTCAAGAAGTACGTAATCTTCATAGTTTATAGGCAAGAAAATATTCAGCTTAAGCTGGTGTTTCTGTTATATGGGGTGAAATAGAACATTTACCTAATGTGTTTGGCTTTATGTAGGATCGGAGGGCCATGAGAATTGTATTTTTAGGATAAGAAAAGAGCAAATAGAGGTTAAACATAAATTAGAGGGTGAGTTACAGGAATTGTATAATGTATTATCATAACATGTTGAGCAAAAAATGTCTTTAGCGACGCAATTGTCAAGAGAAGTAACTGCTCGAATGAAGGTAGAGGCTGATGTGAGGGCTTTGGGTGTACTGCAAAAAGAAATGCGTAAGCGTCTGTACAAGGCATAAACATAATTAAAGGAACATCTACATCCATCACGTGCAAAAATTGAAGCTCAAACGAAGCACGAGCGTCATATAGAAAGTGTGATCAATTTTTATGGAGGGAACTGGTGAGAGTAGATAATGAATTTAGGAAGTTCGTAACGGAATGTGGGAAATATTTTGATATGGAGAATGCAAAGGTGGAAAATATATGGTTTACCAAAGATGAGGAGGAAACTGCTGTTGAAAAACCCATTCCTAGATCGAGGGAATTGTTGCCAGAAGAGGATGAGGAGGAGGTCGAGAGTCTGATACCCCGATAGCGGCGAAAGCAACGCCAGCAGGAGGTGGTGACCTTTATAACTCCTATAGGTGTTCAAGTAAAGAATAGAAAGAGTTCGAGAGATAAAAGGTAGTCTTCTCGTATCTCGATGAAGCAAAAATAGGTTATTCAAGTTTTTTACCGCCCTTGCATATGTGTTAGATCTTTGTATACTATTTTTTGGATGATAAATGAAATTTGTTCCTTGTGATGATAAATAGAACGATGTATCGATATGAGTCAGATATTATGTTCCTGAGTAAAGTTGTTAACTGTGATATGTAATTTGTTTGTATATGCGAACTAGTATAAATGTTAACTGTCGTGATAGGTAGAACTGGTAGCTTTCGGAGCCAATGTGACGAGTTAAATGTTCGAAATGAACAATTAAACGCTGAACTAAATTTGTGTCAAGGGGCACTAAAGAACATTACTGAGTTAGAAGAAAAATCGAAGGTAAAGATATTAAAAGAGCTAAATACAGTAGTTCGTTTGACTGATAAACTGCAAAAGAGAGAGGCTGAACTAGCCAGTGAGCTGAGAAAGATAGAGGGATTAAAAGAAGTTATAAGGAAACAGGATGTTAAATTTTTGGGTACTCCAGGACAAACAAACCAACAAGGGGAGGAATTGATATCCGCACGAACTCAAATTACAGAGTTGTTGGCGGTGTTGGAGAAGAAAGAAAATAATGTGAAAGACTTGCAATATTAGATAAACATGTTCAAAGTGAAGAAAATTGGTGTGCGAGCGGCTTTCGAAGAGGTAAACGCTCGTGCACGTAAATTTGAAGTTTTATGGTATGTTACGAACATGATGTTAAAAAAGCTAGAAGATGCCCATAATGAGCGAAACGTAACAATAAATAAGGACTGGATCACGATCTGCGCTTTAGAGCATAAAATTCAAACGTTGGATTTAGATGTGCTGGAGTATAGAGCGGAAAATGATGAACTGCGTGCTGCAAAAACAAATTGGAGGCTGATCTTTTCAAAGTCGCATTGGACCTTGAATCATAAGTGTTAGAGAGGAAGTACAATCAAGTTCATATAAATGAATCAACAGGCTTGGTGGCAAATATTAATGAATTTATGTCTATACTAGAAGGTCGTAATGAGGCAACGTTGAGTGAAAAGGGAGCTCTGGAAGATCGTTGCAGAGATTTTGAAGCTGTGTTGAAGGCGACTAAAAGAAAGCTTGCAGATCTTGTTCTTCCAGACAAGGTAAAATGTGAGGGAAGTGATGTACACGAGAGAAAGATGACGGCCGTACTATCCTTTTTTGTATCTGAGTTCCAGAGGATGGAGGCGGAAAATAAAACTGTCTTTAACAAACTAGTTTTAAAAGGTGTACAGTATGGAATGCGGTTGATATGATCTGAGTGCCTGGATACCATGGTGGCAAAAATTGGTGTTCTTACAAAGAGTCAGATTGAAGAAGGAAAAAAAATTGTAACTAGGAGGATTCCAGAGTTTATGCGTCTGCGACTTTATGGGGAGAGTTCACGTAGTGTTGTGCGTCCTTCTAGTTCAGGTGATAGTTTGAGTGATAGCTTGAGTGAGTAATGAGTCGTAGTGATTGTTATAAGGGATTACTCGTACTATACGAATGAAAATATAGTAGATAGAGTGTAACAAGGTAGAACTGTTTACAGAAATAATGATCTGTATAGAGTTGTATTAACCTTGTGATGAACCAATTGTGATGCATGAGTTGGGTATCTGTTTTGTGGAGTGACTAAACATGCTATCGTACAGTAAAGGGTTGGCTTAGCTGATGCAACAAACGCTTAAGATAATAAAAGATCGGTTTGGATGAAGCAATAAACGATCTATAATATAATATAAGATTTGTTTGGCTGAAGCAACAAATGAACTGCAAGATAATAAAAGATCAGTTTGGCTAAAGCAGCAAACGATCTGTAATATAATAGAAGATTAGCTTGGCTGTAGCAACAAACGGTCCGTAATATAATAGAAGATCAGCTTGGCTGAAGCAACAAACGATCTATTAAGAGGATCAGTTTGGCTGAAGCAACAAGCGATCTGTAATGTAATAGAGAATCAGTTTGGCAGAAGCAACAAACTATCTATAAGATAATAGAGGATCAGTTTGGCTGAAGCAACAAATGACCTATAATGTATTAGAATGGGGTGAACCTAATGGTAATCTGTGATGTTTAGACATGTAATCTGTATATAGAAGTACTTGCTTGATATATTAGAAAAGTACTGTAATATAGGGCAATCAGACACAAGTATTTCATTGTTGTAAAATTAACGTACAAAGAATGTTAGATGGAGTACTGTATGAAATAGTAGAAAATACTATGATGTATGGTAATTAAACATAAGTATTTCATTGATGTAAGACCGACATACAGGATGATAAATGCATTTCGAAAAGTACATTGTGATAGATTATCATCTTCGATATAGCTTCAATCTTCTCGTGTTCCAAGGATTAGGCACTCGTTTCCCACGTTCAGTAGCGAGATCATAAGAACCATGGCCACTTTTTCCAACAATGATGAATGGACCTTCCCAATTTTCGATGAGTTTCCCAGCATTAACTTCTTTTCTGTGTTTGGGGACTTCTCGAAGGACTAGATCTTTAATTTTAAACTTTCTATGATGAACTTGTTTGCTATAAGATCGGGCTAAAGCTTGATGGTATCTTCCCAAGTTCATGATTGCTCTGTCTCTAGTTTCCTCAATCTAATTCATGTTACATGCCAACTGGAATTCATTTTCTTCATCTGTCATAGTATGGCCGTAATGGGTAATGATATTGAGTAGAGATTATTGCCCCAGTACCGTATGCCAATAGGAACGGCTTGCATCCAGTCAATACCCGAGGTGTTGTGCAATATGCCCATAATATATATGGTAATTCTTGGACCCAATTACCCTTCTTCTCTGTCAAACATTTTTTAATTCCATCCACGATAGTGCTATTAGTGATTTCGGCCTGACCATTTTCTTGTGGATAAAATGGGTTGGAAGGAGAGTGGATGATGTTGTGCTGATTGAGGTACTCAACGACTCTGGAGCCAACAAACTGAGGTCCATTATCAATTCTTATGAGGTGGGGGCAACCAAACCGAATGATGCTAGTTTCCCATATAAATTTGATGACTTCGTCTTCTCGTGTGTGACACAGAGGGACTGCTTCCACCCATTTAGTGAAGTAATCCATTGCTACTAGGAGGTGCTTCCTTTTGCCTGGTACAGTGAGAAATTTTCCTACGAGGTCGAGGGCCCATATTCTGAACGGCCAAACAACGCTGCTAGAATAATGTTCCATGGCTGAAGCTTGAATTTGGAGGCCATATCGTTGGCAAGCATCACACTTTCTTGCATATTCAATGGCTTGAGCTTTCATTTTAGGCCAGAAGACACCTTGAGTGAGAGCTCGATTTGCTAAAGATCACCCTGCGGCATGGGATCCACAAGTGCCTTTGTGAAGTTCATGCAGAAATTTTTGAGCCTCTTTATTTGATAAGCACTTAAGATATGGTCCTGTGACCGAAATTATGTAAAGGAAATTATTGGCCATGACGTATCGCTTCGCATTATCAATTACACGTCTTCTCTCAGTAGGATCTTTGGGGAGTTCACAATCAAACTTGATTTATGGTCCGATATATGTAAGAAAATGTTATCTCCAATAGCCCTCATCTTCTTCAACGCCCCCAGTATTAACAGAATTTGAGTTTATGATGTTAATGTTGAGGGCGGATATTATTTCAATCTTAAGATATTGAGTTTATGATGTCAATGGAATCAGAATGTCTATTCTCTCTACGAGGTAAATATTTGATGGTAGCCTTCTTGAATATGTTCATTCTGTCGGCTACTGCTACGGTGTAATCAATCATTTTACCATTTTTCTAAAATTTTACTGTATAATGGTTCATAATAAGTAGAGAGTCCGTGTACATAGATAACTCAGAAACTACAATCTCAAGAGCCATATCCAGTCTGTGAATTAATGCCTCAAATTTAGCTTCATTGTTGGTAGCTTCGAAGTTGAGTCTGATTGCTTTTTCAATTCTATCATTGGAAGGCGTAATAAGGACAATTCCGATACCAGATGCCGCATGTCCGGTAGAACCATTAGTTAGAAGATGCCACCCCTTTTGAGTTATCCAGTCTGACTTCTCCTCGAACTGTTCTTCATTGATATATGTACTATCATCTTTCCAATCAGGATCTTCGACTGGGAAGTTAACAAGAAAATCTACTGCTGCTTTACCTTTTTCAGAATACTATGGTTCAAAACGTATATCATGTACTCCAAGAGTTACTGACCATTATTGTACTCGTCTGGATTTCTCGTGTTTGGACAATATTTCTCGCAAAAGATAATTTGTCATTACTCGAACAAAATAGGCTTGGAAATACTGTATTAACTTTTGTGATGTGTAAATACGAGCTAACAGTAATTTTTTGATCTTCGTATGCTGGGATTCTACTGGAGTGAGAGATTTATTGATAAATTAGACAATTCTCTCCATTTTCTCATCAATTCGAATGAGGACAGAACTCAAAGAGTCGTCGGTAGCTGCTAGATATATGGCGAGTTCTTCTCCTTCTTTAGGTGTACTCATCACTGGTGGTTTACCCAAATAACGTTTAAGTTCCTGAAATGTTGCTTCACATTCTGGAGTCCACTCGATCTTAGGATCTTTTTTAGATTTCATTTTCGTTGTCCATTTACGCAATAAGTCGAATAACCATCGACATCGATCTGAAGACTTGGAGACAAAACAATTTATTACGGTAATCTTACCAACTAGCTTTTGTACATTTTTCTTTGTTTTAAGGGAAGGCATAGGCAATCTGAATAAGCTTTTATGCCTTGCTTGCTGATCAAATATCCTAAGAATTTACCTAATTGGACCCCAAACTGGCACTTGTCAGAATTGAGTCTCACTTTGTTAGAAACGAAGAATTTTGAAAGTTGTGTGTAAATCTGTGATATGGTTCTCCTTTTTTAGACTTTTACACAACATATCATTAATGTAGACTTCCATTGTTTTCCCGAGATGATCTTTGAACATCTGTGTCATCAACCTTTGATAAGTAGCTCCAACATTTTTGAGACTGAAGGGCATAACCCTGTAATAATATAGGTCATGCCTTGTAATAAAAGTTATTTTCCCTTGATCGTCAGGTAGTAGAGATATTTGATTGTACCCTGATGTGGCATCCATCATAGATAAGAGTTTGTGTCCCGCAGTAGAATCGAGCAGGTGGTTTATGATAGGAAGTGGAAAACTATCTTTTGGAGTATGTTTGTTGAGGTCCGTAAAATCCACACATACTCGAATCTTGCCATTTTTCTTCGGTACTGCTACAATGTTCGAGATCCATTCTGGATAATTGGCCTTCTGAATAAAACTAACTTCAATGAGTTTATCGATCTCTTTGTTAACTTCTGCTCGGAGTCTTGGTGCTAAAGTATGTTGTTTCTGTTTAACAGTTTCAACTTTATCTTTCAAATTAAGCTTATGACATGCCAAATTGGGATCGATGTCTGGTATTTTGTGAAATGCCCAAGCGAGTATATCACTGTTGTTTTTAAGGAACTAAATAAGAGCAACTCATTCTACTGTGGGCAGAAGAGTACCAATGAATATTCCCCGTTTTCCCCATTGATTTTGACGTATTCTATGATTTTTACACTTGACAACTGGTTTTTTGTAGAGTTCACTATAATGTTTCCTGCTATTTTTTGTAATTGCTATGCGATTTGTGGTATCGATGGTTTTGGTAATATGGTAACAGAGTAGCTTGAGCTAACTTCTTGACATGTGGATTTATCTTTAGCTGTCAATGTTGATTTCTAAGTTTTACATCTATCGGACACCATTCTTTCGAGATCAATATATCCGTTGACCTTTTCGATCATGTCCTCCAAAGTTGTAGGTTTGTTTAGAAGGAGGTACTCCTTCACCCTTCTATCAACGAGTAAAGCATTAGTGAAGGCCAAAATAGTAATCTTCTGATCTCGAGCCAACTCTGGGAAGTTCTTACTAAATGTCTCGAGCTTTTCTCCTAATACTTGCTTAAAGCTGAATAAAGAATATAGATTCTCCTCTTTGTCTCTGTTGTATGAGTAATTTTTGACGAAGCGTTCTCGCAGTTCCTCAAAAGTTGTAATGGACCCATCGGGTAGTGTGTGGACCCAACGCAATGGTTCACCTGATAAACTGGTAGGAAAGGGCTGGTATAGAATGGGGTCGGATATGGAATGTAAGCCTAAAATATCCTAGAACTCTTTGACGTGCTCCACTAGATCAGTCCACTTATATTTTTGGATTTTTGGAGTGTAGATACAAGTGGGAACTTCGCCATCCAATAGCTCATATGCGATTGGGCTCTTCTATAACCTATTGTGGATCCCTTTAGCAGTCTGATTTTAAACATTAAACAACTCTTTGATGCTTTTGTCATCATGCTTCTGGGTTACGTACTGACGAGCTATGATGGTTGGTCGTAGAATTCGTCCTTTACGAGGAATGTGGTCGCCACTTCCTTCACTGAGTCACTCGAAAACTGGTATTCAAACTCTTCCTTGGGGTGGCTCTTCTTGTCTTAATCCAGCAAGACCACCATCAACTTCTTGGTGGACTTCTTGTAGCAGAAGGGGCTCGTCCCCATGTTGTTTATGCTTAGATCGAACTTCTCCTCTTAGATTGTTCGCGTGAGGTCCTATCCTATCGAGAACAGAAACCCACGAAATAACTAGGATTACACCTTTGTTCTTTTGGGTTGCGACTTGCTGACTTTGCAGAACCTTTAACGCATCCTGGACACCTGCTAACTATTGTTCCAAAGTGGCTCATCTTTCAGTTTTAGAGTTGAGATTAGCCCGTAACTTTGCCAGTTCGGCGTTTGTGTCTCTTGGATTAATTAGTGTACTTGGTCTGGAGGTGTCATCTCCTACATAAATAATCAGTTATTTTCTGAGACAATGAGTTTGAGAACTTTGTTCCCACAGACGGCACCAAATGTAATACCCTAATTTCGTATCTCGAACTTAGCCCTTACACCAAGGATATTCAGAGCTTCTTAGATGAATAATAGAAGAATAATAACACAAAGCATAACGTGGAAAACCTTTGAATAGGTTAAAAACTATGACCTCTCTTAAGGATTTAGAAAGATAGTAGTTTATTAATAGCTGCTAGATATTACAAGAGAAGCTTGGAGTATTTCGTATATAGTTTGAGTTAGTATTTCCCTGTCTTCTGTCCTTGTCTTCGAATTCTCTGGTCCTATTTATAGGTCTCATAATATGACCGGTTGGCGACCATTATTATCCTTAATGATAGACGTTACAATATATGCTTGATATTCTTTGACCATAGACTGTAATGTGTTTAGTAGTGCTTCGTGTATGTTGAGGAGGTCGAGTGGTCACATGCTAGCCGAAGATGAAGCACGAGTCCGAGATGCAGAATAGACCATTACAATACAAACCCAGAACATCATAAAGATAAACATCCAAATATTGTTAACAATTTTGTTAATGATTATGCTGTACATACCTTAGAATCTGGCCCTAACACTATTAGGGAAGCGCTAACCTCGAGTGACGCTGATTTGTGGCAAGAACCCTTTGATGATGAAATGGATTCTCTTACAACAAATAAAACTTAGGATTTAGTTAACTTACCTCTTAGTAGTCGTTTTATTGGGTGTAAATGGATCTGAAAGAGAAAACTTAAACCAGATGGCACTATAAATAAATATAAGGCAAGACTTGTAGCAAAGGGATATGTGCAAAAGGAAAATATTAATTTCTATGACATATATTCCTCAGTTACTCGTGTGATAACCATTAGAGTATTATTGGCCATTGTTGTCGTGCACAATTTGATTATTCACCAAATGGATGCAAAAACCGCGTTTTTAAATAGAGAACTTGAAGAAGAATTATATATGGATCAGCCTGAAGGCTTTGCGATACCGAGTGAGGAACACAAAGTTTGCAACCTGAACAAGACCTTATACGTTCTGAATCAAGCTCTAAAACAGTGGTATGATAAGATCAACCAATTACTTCTTTCAAATGGTTTTAAGATTAACGTTGTTGATAAATGTCTATATTATAAAGTATCTGGTTAATGTTGTATAATGATTTGTCTATACGTTGATGATTTTTTTATCTTTAGTTCTACACTTGATATTATTTTAGAAACCAAAAACATGCTTAATGATTACTTTGATATGAAGGACGTAGGTAAGGCTAGTAAAAATTTGGGCATGAAGATCAAACGGACAGAGACTAATATTACCATTGATCAATCTCGATATTGAGAAGATCTTGAAGAAGTATAAATATTTTGACTGTAGGCCTACTTCGGCTTGTACTTGTTGTGACCCACACGTTAAACTTTTAAAGAATGTAGGGGAGGCAAATATACAGAAAGAATACACAAGTATTATTGGTTGCCTTCGCTAAGCTACAGACTGTACTAGACCCAATATAACTTATTATGTAGGGGTTCTATATAGATTTATAGGTAAACCAAGTTTGGCACACTGGGATGCTATTGGTCGAGTTACGCAGTACCTGAAAATGACCATGAACTTAGGTTTACACTACCAAAGGTTTCCTGCGGTCCTTGATGGATTTAGCGATGCAGATTAGAATACATTTTCGGATGATTTCAAAGCCACCAACAGATACGTATTTAGTATAGCTAGTTGGGCGGTTTCTTGGGGATCTAAGAAACAAGTTATTCTAGCTCAGTCGACTATGGAATCTGAGTCAGTAGCACTAGCTGCAACTAGTGAGGAGGCAAGTTGGTTGAAAGACCTCTTGTCTTATATTCCTTTATGGAGTATGCATATACCATCGATTTTGATCTACTTGGAAAGTACAACTGCAATAGCCAGTGTACGGAGCAATTACTATAATGGTAAAAAGTTAGCGATACGTCGCAAGTACAGTACGATGAGATGATTTCTCACATCTAGTGTTGTTATGGTGGATTTTGTAAAATCGGAAAACAACTTGGCAGATCCTTTGACGAAAGGACTGTCTCGTGAAAAAATTTGGAACACATATTTTGGGATGAGATGTAAGCTTGTTATAGAATCACAAATGGTAGGAACCCAACCTAAATGGCTGGAGATCCCAAGAAATAGGTTCAATGGGAAAAACAAATTACTATGATATAGAATCATGCAACTAAGGAGCTTATCACTCCAAAGATCATCTCGCTGTATATAAATATATGCATGATATCTTGAAGCGATTGTAAGGCTGAGTTTATTAAACTCTTAATGAGTTTTATATCTTATTCTTTGAATGGGGTGTCTAGCTGCATAGACTCACCATGGTGATTATCGAAGTGTGGCCATTTCCTATATGAATTGGGCTAATTCTTCACCTATACTGGGATTAAGCACATAGCCAAAATGTGCTGACATTTAGAACTTGTACCTAGTAGGGTTGTATGTGGTTTTTTTTACTGTATAAAATTGGATAATGAGTTCAAGACTCTGATCACATATTATTCTTATACGTTGGAGATTGTCCACTATGTAAAGGTTTAAGTCTAATGGCACTTTTACTTAAGTACATCTCTATATATCGAAACCGTTCTTTTATTTCTTTTATCCTTTCGAAAAGTTTTTAAAAGTGGGGGATTGCTGGATTTTCAAAGCTTAAAAAGAAAAATGAATGTTCATTTCATATGGGTTTAATCATTTGACATCTTGGTCATTTCCTAGAACTCATTTTCATTCACCTATTTTGCTTATGTAATCCATGTGACTCTTGTAACCCAAATAATAGCCTAAAGTTTAGTCCCACATTGTATAAAAAGATGGGAATGCATATTCATATAACCTATGGTGTGCATGATATGAATGTACATGAGGTTAAGAGAGAGTGTATACTCGTGTGAGTCTGTAGGAGGGCTTTTATACCGTTAACACAATTAGACCATCTCAGGCGGCCCAGTTTCGGGCAGGCTCAGGATCGGGTTTGGGCAATTGGCTCTTCTGACTCTGAAGGCCTTGGGGAAGGGCTAGGCTCACTCTATGCAAATGATTGAAAAGTTATCCAATCATTTATTTGGGCTTGGGCTTAAATTTGACTTGGCTTATCTATTGATTACACATTCTCCCCCAACGACTAGTAGGGACCTGTTATGAAGGAAAGACTCCCCACGTACAACTAAGTTTTTAATTAATCCTACATGATAGAGTAAAGTTAGGAGAGACCAAAAACTATTCATCTCTCTTCTCTCTCCCTGTCATTCTGAACTCTCTCTCTCTCGTTCTACAAATTGATTTTGCTGGTGTATATTTCACTTCTGCGTAATCTTTCGGTACTGAGACTACTGTATTGATTACTATTCGTTGTATCTTGGGAAAAGATTAGGCTGTGAATACTTGTACTTAGGGGTAGGTTGAAATATTCTTCAAAGAATGTACGATCCACACCTCAAGCACTTTCCTTTATTATTGTTCATATCGGTTCTGTTGCTGCTGTATTTTCCAGCCTCATATCGGTTCCTGCTGTGAAACTTGGTTACTGCTCTTCAGTTTTTCAGCTTGTTGCTACTTAGAGTTACGATTTCAACTTGGGGAAAACTATATTACAAGTTCCTTACATTATTTTCTATAGACCTTTAACTAGCAGGCACTATGTACATAAATTAGCATTCCTGATAGGAAAGAGTTACACATAAATTCATCCATTGTATTCCATAAATCTATCTGTGGTATAAGAATTTAAAGAATACAAGGGAAGGGACTCAGAACAAGGGAGGAGTCGGTTATAGTTCAAGAATGTTGAACATGAACCTAGATATCAAAATAAGACAAATTATAGGCTTTTAGTTTGGTTAACCAGAGCGTATTCTAGTAATAGGTTAAATACGACCAATGCGGGAAAATTTGCTATCTTCACAAACCTAAGTCAAGCTCAAATTGAGCTACTCATTTCGACAAGGACTTGTAAACTTAAAAAGGTAGAATGCTTTGATGCCACAAAGAGGTTTATAATCATAACTTTAGACCTATTCGATTTTATTGTTAGTGAAGTCCAAACAGGGTTTATAGTTAGCAAGATAACTATGTCTCCATCCGATTAATTTGTGGAGGCCATTGGAGCTCTTTCCAAGTCAATGAGAATAAAAGATTCAATCTCAATGCTTAACATACTTATCCGAGTAGCAATCCAATAAAACGATTGCGAAAAAAAAATGTACTAATTTCTGATTTGCTAGATATGATTATTCCCAAGTAAAAGTAAATTTACAATGAAGAAACCTCACACAAAAGTAAACAAAATGATTGTTATTACCTCTTGTTGTCGATTATGTGAAGCTAGGTACAATGAGATATGGGTGATGAAGGAGTACATTTCCAAACTCTTTTGAGTGAAAACTTCAAAGCAAAATCCTTCATCACACATATATCAACATAACCATCCACATATTTAAACTTATATTTCTCCTACAGATAGTCATTATGATTACAGTTTTTTAACTAGATGTTGATTGCGCAAAGATAGGTATGATGACATGTGGGTAATGAATTTGAAGGTCTTTGAGAGAACTTTGAAGCATAATCCTTCATCACACACACATTATCGCTGCCATCTATATGTCTAGCCTGATATTTCTATAGAAGGTAGTTGTTGCCATTGTAGTTTTCATCTACTCATGTTGATTATGTGGAGATGGGTACGATGACATATGAGTCATGAAGGGTTACAAAAAATGCGAGATTAATTTACACTGAAATCCTTCATCACACATATATCAACGTAACCATCTGCATGTCCCTAAGCTGATACTTCTCCTGGGGATGAATTTAAGGTGGGAGAAGAGGGAATGAAGTACTACACAGTACAGTCAAGAGGAGAGTGGGTTGTGATGTAGAGCGTGACTGTATAACTTCGCTTCAGGTTTTGCTCCCTTTTTATACACTTTCTTCACAAAAACCCTTGAGGTAAATGGTCTAAATTGCCCCTAAAGGTAGTAATACTACATGACTACTAGAGATCAGTTTGCCCAAATGATACCAACTGAGGCATGGTCAGCTGATAGGGCTAGCGCTTGGAAAACCAAGAGATCTTGGGAAAAATTCCTATTACAAGCAACATCTTTCAAAAAAGAAAAATTGCCCAAATGACAGAGAGATACTACATAAAGCCTACGTCTTTCTTTACAAGTAATATCTTTTATGGCATATTCTTAGTTTCATCTACACTAAAGAAAAATAAGCTATACGGTGAAACTTACAATTATGCACGTTCGATTTCTCTACCACGCATATCAAAGAGGGTTCTATGTCTCATATTATAACCAGATAACGCAGATATTGTATTGACCGTGTGATTAAATGGGACGAAAGTAAGAATGGACGAAACAATTGTCTCAAATGACCCTGTTGTTTTGGATGCAATAGCAGTTCTTCTTTATAATATTCAGAGAAGTACAAACACTTATATGTAATTCAACTCCCTTAATAAACACAATGCCCTTGCTTTGAACTATAATTACAAGATGCCATTGCGTATATAATGTCCTAAATACCCCTAGCTGTTTTCGTTCCTATAGTTGTACTTGCTGTAATTAAGTGAAGGGTAGGTGGACTCATAAGTAATTCCTGACAAACTTAAACATAAGCCCTTGCTTTAACCCAATATTACAAGCACCTATCTCCCTCTCTACTTTCACCTTAGATTTCCCCTCTCTTCAATTTTCACCATTTTTTTTAACTTGTTTCTCAGATCATATGAGTTGGTTTAAATAGCTAGGAAGCTTGCATCCTTGAATCATTAACAACATTTACCAACCCTTATTTTTATACTCCTACACTCCAATGCAAACCCACCTATTATATCCCTCAATCAAAGTTTCAATCTCTTCTATCCCTCAATGCAACCCAAGTATATGTTCAGATCAGTCCCTCAGTCCCCATCCTCATAAACTTTAGATTCTATCACTAACTACACTGATTTAGACACTGGGGGGCGGATGGAGAGCCTCAACTTACTATGTGATGGTGATGGTGCTGAGGAAGGGAGTTTGGCATATAATCCCAAAAATCAAACAAGGGGCCTTCTCAAATCTTTTGGCTTGATCATGATGTTGATGATGATACTAGATTGAGTAACATGTATAGTATTCCTATTGGTAGTAATCATTAATAAGTAGAAGAACACTGAAGGAGAAACTCAACTCTGAACTTCACCTCAATTCTTTATTTATGGTATCAGAGCCATCTTTCCTTGGTAAACTCTCTTATTTATCCATCTCCAGCTATATATTTATTTAAACCCATCATTTCTTTATTATAGCAATAACTATTTCTCTACCAAATATTAGTGATTGGGTGTCATTCAAGTTAACCTCATCAAATTACCTTATTTGGAAAAATCAAATGACCCCCTTTCTCAGAAGTTAAAAACTTGTAGGCCATGTCGATGGTACAATTATTCCTCCCTCCCCAATGATGGTCAAAGAAAAAGATGAAAACGTCCCAAATTCGTACTTTATATCATGGGAAGACAGGGATTAACTCGTTTTGAGTATGATCTATGCATCGCTATCCGAAGAAGCGATGGCATTAGAACTCGGTCTTGTTCATACTCAAGACGTTTGGGCTATGCTTGATGAGACGTACTCTCCAAAAACCAAAATGCGGGAACTTCAACTTCGCAAAGATCTTCAATCTTGTAAACAAAAATCTGATAATGTCAGAGAATACATGCGTAAGTATAAATCTATTTGTGATTCACTCTCAGCTATGGGAGCACCAATGTCAGAAAAGGAGAAAACTTTTTGTATCCTGAAAGGGTTAGGTCAGGAATACCACACCTTTGTCACCGTTATACGAGCTAGGCCGCCGCTTCCAAGTTTTAAAGAAATTATGCCCTTGCTAATAAGCGAAGAAAATCTTATTTGAGATTATTCTCCTACCATAAGACACCATGAAGTGGCATTCACATCTCAAGGAGGTGGAGGACGATCTAGAGGAAAATCGTATTGAGGTGGTCGTACTTCATTTGGGCGTGGTTCTTTTCAACCCCATGGACATGATGTGCGCAATTCAGGTCGTAATCAACCCTTCCACCAATGAAATGGTATGTCATTATCACGAAATCTACCTACCAAGTCCTACCATATATGCCATAAAATTGGGCATACTTCGTCTGAATGTTGGCATCGTGACAATTATGCTTATCAAGTTGCTACTCTACCTAGAGCATTTAATTTAGTTACCATTCAAGATCCTCACAACCCCAAGTGGTATCCTGGTAGTGGAGCCTCGGCTCACATAACAAATGATAAAGGCATTTTTTCAACTTTATAACCATATACTGGATCTAATATACCATAACTCTAAAGCCTTATTTACTTCAACCCTATCTTTGATCAAGGCGTCGTCTGACAAATGGCATCAACGATTATAACATACTTCCCCTCATATTTTAGAGTGTCTTCGTCAATCTGGTTTCATTAATGTATCGAGTAGTTCTATTAATAAAAATTCTATCTGTGGTAGTTGCCAACTTGGTAAAAGCCATAGATTACCTTTTCAACTATCAACTAGCCATTGTTCTGAAATTTTTGAAATGGTGCATGTTGATATTTGGGGACCATCCCCTATCCCCTCTAAATCTGGTTTCCGATATTGCATCATATTTATTAACGATTGTAGCCGTTTTACTTGGTTCTATCCTATGCAAAAGAAACCAGACTTCTTATCTATCTTTCTTAACTTTCAAAAAATGGTTAAAACTCAATTTGGTTATAAAATAAAAAGTTTTCAATGTGATGGAAGGGCAGAGTTCTCAAAAATTGAGTTCCTCGATAAACTTTCACACTCAAGCATCTTAAAACGTATTTCATGTCCATATACACAAGCCCAAAATGGTTGTGCGGAAAGAAAACACCCACACATTATCGAAATGCGACTCTCCATGTTGTTTTATAGCCATGCTCCTACGTCATTATGGGCAGAGGCATTCTCAACTGCGGTTTACACCATTAATCGTCTTCCAACCCCGGTTTTCCAACATGCATCCCCATATTCCATCTTGTTCGGTTAGTCTCCAAACTGCCATATGTTTTACACATTCGGATCTCTTTGTTTTCCATATTTACGTGATTATGTTTTTCATAAATTGGCCCCCAAAAGCCATCCTTGTGTGTTTATTGGTTACAGTATGCTCCACAAAGGATTTCGTTGTCTTCAAACTCAAACTGGTCGTTTTTTCATTTTTCGACATGTCATTTTTTATGAAACCAATATTCCATATAAGGGCGATCAGTCAATCCTGACTATTTCTAACCATGATTGGGTCGCTTATGTCAAACCACTTGACGATGATGCTCCAACTAGTTCTTCCTCGTCATCTAGAACAAGTGAAGGTTTCCTTCAATCACCAAGAGATGATGAACTCACCCCATTTCCATTAATGGCTTCAAATATACCATCACCTCCAAAAATACCAAACCCATCATCTCCTACAATATCTCATCCCATTATGTCTCCAAATGAACCATCAACCACCACACCTTATGACAATAGCCAAACCACACCACCTGACCCATCTTAAATTCCATTGTACCCTTAGTCCTCGATCATGAATCATGCCACCTCCTAGAAGACTCTTCTCATTCCATGGTTACAAGAGGTAAGGTTGGAATCAGCAAACCAAACCCTAAATATTCAATGAATGTGGAATCAACTTCCTCGCAATACCCCTTAACCTCTCACATTAAAATTTTCTTTCTTGTTAGTCAATAGATGTATCATGCACTTGATGCGTTAAAAGAATTGAAAGAATTCAAGAGTGCCTCTAAGATCCCTGAAAGGCGGAATGCAATGGAGGAAGAAATTGATGCACTCCACAAAAACCATACTTGGACGCTTATCTCATGCAAGTCGGGAATGAACGTTGTTGGAAGTCAATGGGTGTTTAAAACAAAATTACGTCCAAATGGTGATGTTGAGCGCTACAAGGCGCGACTAGTAGCAAAGAGCTACAATCAAATTCACGGAGTTGATTTCAAAGAAACATTTAGCCTAGTTGTAAAGATTATTATAACAGTCTGTTTGGTTATTTTTCTCGCACACTACTTTGGTTGGCGCATCAGACAATTAGACGTGAAGATCAATGTCTTCTTACATGGCAATCTTAATGAAGAAGTATTTATGGAACAACCCCCTGCTTATGAAGATCCATCTCATCCGGATTATGTGTGTTACCTTCAAAAGGCTATTTACGATCTCAAACAAGCCCCGTGGGAATGGTATGACCGTTATAGTACATTTCTTCTTCGTTCGGGTTTCAAATGTAGCAAAGCATATCCTTCTATATTTGTTTATCATTCATCGAGAGGTATACTTATACTTCTCATTTATGTCGATGATATTATCCTCACCGGTAATAATATTACCTTGGCAAATGAGTTTATTTCCTCAATGGGTCATGAATTTGCAATGAAGGACTTAGGCCCTTTACATTATTTCTTGAGCGTAGAGGCTAACCCTACATTTGATGGGCTTTTCTATGTCAATCTTCTCAAGCGTGCTAACATGCTTGAATGTAAACTAATATATACGCCTATGGCACCAAATAGCAAATTAACTTGCGACGGTGTTTTATTTTTGGATCCCACACTATACCGTAGTATCGTTGGCGCATTACAGCATTTGACTCTCACTCATCTTGATATTTCATTTGTTGTAAACACAGTTTGCCAATATATGCACAAACCTACATTGGATCATTGTGCGACAGTTAAGTGAATCTTAAGGTACATTAAAAGAGCGGTTCATTATAGCCTTTATTTCGCCTCGCAAAGCCCGATATATATTGATAGACGTAGAAATACGTTGGATTAATACGCCTAAAAATATCATTTTGTTAATCCTGATTTATTATTTTCTAATGTTAGTAGCATTTTCTTATTTTCAGGCACTTATCAATGTTGGAGTTAATATATATAAAAATACATCTAATAGAAAGTACAAAGAGCTGAAGCATCTCCGACAGTCTCTCAGGTACAAGGAAGATGTCTACATTCAATGTACTTGTAGATTTACTCCATGGAATAAAGATGATGAAGGACTCTACAAGGATTATCATGAGATAGGATTTATCTGAGATAGAATTTATCTTTACTTAGGGATAGAGTTTCAGAATTGTAAACAAGTCTCTCATATCTCCTATAAATAGGAGAACAATTCTATGTATTATTCACATCCCAATCTCAGGAAGGAATAAAGCTTGCATTTTTCTGTATCTCTCTCTTTCTGTATCTCTTTTATTTTATGTATTTAATTTAAGTTGTGATCAACACCATTAATGGAGAGCTAGTCTCCTTAGCTTAGGCTAAGGATTGAACCTCTGGTGAAGTGAGCTAAATTGATGTTAATAGTAGTTTAGATCTATAATTAATCTTAAATTCTCCAATTTGTAATTACAAAGATTTGATCTAGCCATGACAACTCTAAGTTACTACGGATATGAGGAAGATGTCAAATTTGCCATATTCGGTTGTTTTCATACTCAAAGAGAATTTAAGATCACTAGAGTTAATACTTTCCACCTAGCCATGGAAAGGAGTTTATAAACCCTAGATCCATTTGTTTATGAACAACGAAGTTCTTACTTAGGGTTCAAGCCACAAACCCTAGATCTCAGACTCGGATAGACCTAGCCATGGCTATTATGTACGGATAAAAGCTACCATTTTCATATTGTTTAAGTAAACTAAGTTAGAGGTGATCCAAAGCCTAGGTTCTTTTCCTTATAATCGTACCGAAAGTTAGTAATTTAAATATATGTTTTAGTCCATAACTTTTTTATCAAAATTAGTTTAGATTCATTTATTAGTTAATTAGGAAATTATATTTTTAATACGTTTACTCCCCGTGGATTCGACCCTCGCATACCCTTATTATATTATGACACCCGTAGTTTGGGGCATAGTTTTTAAAGAGTGATTTAATCTCGCATCAAAATTGGCGCCGTTGCCGGAGAGGAAACAGACTATAATATCATAGCTTTTAGAATTTAGCTAATTTATTTATTATATTATTTATAGTTGTTAAGTTTGCCTATTTATTTATTCTATGATTAGATCTCTGAGATTTCTTTATGAATAAATTAGTCTCAATATTTTCTGATAAGCGATTTCGGAGATATTAATTTTGGAAGAAACATCTATACTTCACAATTGGGAAATATGTTTGTTATGAAAGTGTTAGATAATTTAAAACCCTTTCCGAATTGTTATAGATCATATTTTAATGTTTAGACGTTTCAGAGTTACAGCCTTTTGAAACAACAATATAAACAGTCTCAGAAAAGGACGCCGCTGTTCATTAATCACTTGTTTTTTGCGGTAGGGAAGCTAAATTCTAGAAAAATTCCTTCTTGAATATTTTTCCTTTTTGAATTATCTTTCCAAATTAAAATTATTTAATGTTCTCTTTCAACCGAGCTGAACGATATACATATTTGAAAATCAAGAAATCATAGATAACAATAAACTTGGAAATTGGATTTTCTTTTTTTCGTAAGTTCACTAATCTTTTTTCTCTTGTTTTGCAGGATTGTTGCAAAGTTGGTACATTAGAAAGCTTCTATCTAATCCTTTTAATGCCCCCTAAGTGAAGGGGCATTTCCTTCTTTCCCTCCCTAAGTGAAGGGGCGGCCACAGCTTCACCGAGAAACACTTCCCGTAGGTTGGTCCTCTCTTTAAACTTGACATACAGAAGGGGTTCATCACCGTTTCGCCTCGGCATTAGGAAAGTAAGTCGCGAGGATTGTTCAAATAGACGTTGCTCTTAAATTAAAAAAATTATTGTGTTTGGATTAACCTGTTATCGTGTTTCCATTTTTGCTCCATGATTGACATAGTAAAGGCTTTAACCGCTAGGGCTCTTCTGCAGAATTTTATCACCCAAAAGAATCTCCAGCGAATGGGACCTCCCCACTTAGGAAAATGGAGAAATTTGTATCACACGTCCCTAACTGTCCCGACCTTTAAATTTAAATAAAACATAAAAAGCTATTAGTAAAATTTCTAAGGGATTTCATCACCTGAGGAATTGAGGTACCAAACCGGGGTACCAACATAGATTCATAGGAACCACTTCAGCCAAGCGTCGCGGGCCATTGGTGTTTAAGCGACGTCACCATTCTATGTGAGTCATGTACGATAAGGCGAGGCATACAGGCGTGAGGACTGATGCTCAAACACTAAGACCGTTGCTAGCATAGTAAAACTTTTGTGTTAGGAATCACACACCAGCCCAACCTACCCAGTTTGATTAACATCTAGATTAAGATTGACTTAGTTAATTTAACTTTAAAAATTATTGATGTGTTTATTTTAAATTGTGTGCTTAAATTCCCGTTAAATTTTACAATTCTATTTTATTTTATTAGTACATTCCCAAGTACGATCGGATTAGGAAACACATTGATATACATAAAATAGCTAATACGGCTAACCATGTCCAAAAGGAATGCCTTCATGCCATATACGACTTTAAAACTGAAAATGAATTTCCTCCTGAACCAATTGGCAACAAGTCACTGAGGAAGCTTTTTGCTCCCATTTTGGAAACTCGCCAAAATGCATTAAGCTGCCAATAATTACGGCAACCCAGTTCGATATCAAGCCTTCAATTTTGAACCTAATCCCACCTTTTCATGGACTCGATAATGAAGAACCATATTTACATATCGATGAATTTGAGTCTATCTGCCAAACGTTTCGATGTAAAGACATAGCAATGGAGTACATCTATTTACTTCTTTCTCATTCTCTCTAAAAGACAAAGCAAAACGTTGGCTAAATTCTCTGCCATCCGAGTCAATTGACAAGTAGGACACCCTTAAACAGAAGTTTAAAATCAAGTTTTTCACCATGTAAAAAACTTACCTTTTAAAGCGTGATATCTCCAATTTTATTCAAGAAGACAGAGAAAAATTTTACGAAGCATGGGAACGTTGTAAGGAAAAAAATTTAAAGTGCCCACAAGCATGGAGGCTAATCCAATTCTTTCTGCAAAGGTTAACTCTTTCTACCCGTGAATCAATCGAAGCCCGTAGCTCAGGAAAATTCTAAGATATGGCTGAAATTGCCGCATATACATTTCTTGATAAATACGTTGAGATATCTAACAATAAGACTTTACTTCTCGTGATCGTAGGCCCATTAGAAAAGGAGGCATCCTTGAATTACCTGAAAGCCTCGAATTAAAAGTCCAACTGGTCTCTCTTAAACGTAAAGTCGAGGCTATGGCCGTAGCGAAAGTAGGGGCCTCTAAACCAGCGTCCATTCCTGGGTCTGCAATTTATGCAATGATCCGACCCATTAGGCACACACGTGCCCATAACTCATTGAGTTAATAAATTATAATCTGGACAAAGTTAATGCTAGCTTGGATAATGAAAGGAGGCAATACCAAAATAATTTTGATAGATCTCCTTGGCAAAATAACCCAGCATTTTCTTGGAGGAATCGACCACAAGGACAATCCAGTTATAATCCTCTACCATATTAGCAGAATCTAACATACCCGACCAAACAAGCCCACCCAATTGGTTTAGAATCTACACTCCAACAGTTTATAACAGAGATTAGGGGGTAATCCAGCTAAATTCTAGGGAACTTTCATAAATACGAGCCTTTACACAAAAGCTAGACACCCAAATAGGACAAATAGTAGGCTAATTAAGTGAACAAGAAAAGGGAAAATTCCCTAGTCAACCAATTGTTAACCTGAGGAACGTCTTTGAGGTTCATACCCAACAGAGCTCACCTAAGAATATTGAAACTACTCAAGTAGTTATGACCCTTAGGAATAAGAGAACTATAGAAGCCAGACCAGACCCTATATCGTCAAATAAGAGCAATTTGGTTCCCAAATCTCATAAAAAAGCCCATGAAAATCTAGCATCTAGCCAACCCAAAATAGTAGCATTTAGGCCATATCATGTTCATACTCTATCGAACCTAGTAGACAAGCCTTATGTGCCTAGGGCCCCATTCCCTAACCGACTTGTTCTTCCCGAAAAGAATGAAGGCCTGAAAGATATTCTCGAGTTATTTAAACAAGTACGGATTAACATGCCGCTCTTGAACGCTATCGATCAGGTTCTGTCAATGCTAAATTCCTTAAGGAACTGCGTACAAAGAAACGTAGAACCAGAGTTAGGAAGAATTCCTTTAGTGCTGAACAGGTTTGCTCTGTCTTACCATTTGAAATTCCGATCAAACAAAAGGGCCCAGGATGTCCCACCATTCCCTTAGTAATAGGAAAATACTATATCCAGCAGGCCCTCCTTGATCTTGGGGCTAGTGTAAACCTTATTCCATTTTGTATTTATGAGGACCCCGATTTAAGAGAATTTAAGCCCACCAGGATACAACTTCATCTCACAGATAGATCCACCAAAACTGCTAGGGGTATTATTGAGGATATGATAATTAAGGTGAACAAATTTTACTTTCTAGTAGATTTTGTAATTCTTGATACACCATCGGTTTCGAATGTTCATGGCCAAATCCCTATTATTTTAGGCCGACCTTTCCTATCTACTTTAAACGCTATAATCAATTGCAGAAATGGAATAATGAACCTAACATTCGATAATTTGACCTTAGAACTGAACATTTTTAATGCCTTGAGGCAATATCAGGATTCTGCTGAAGAGTATAATATGAAAGGTACCATTATCTCCGAATATTTTAAGGACGACCTCTTAAAAGATTATCTGGAGGACGACATCGTTGGTATTCACGAGTCAATCCTAAAAGACATTTCAAATGTTCTTGAAAATAATCCTCCTGCATACACTCTTCCTCATCGATATACTACCAAAATTGAGTCACTCACTATGTCTTCTAACACCCCAGTTCCTTTTATTGTGTCACTACCAAAGCTTGATCTTAAAGTACTTTTGAATAATCTAGGATATCGGTTCCTCGGGGCTAACAAAACTCTTCCCGTTATCATTTCATCTTCATTGGATTTAGATCAGGAAAATAAACTATTTTCAGTACTAGACACCCACAAAGAAGCAATTAGATGGTCAATAACATTTATAAAAGGAATAAGCCCATTAGTGGTTATATAGGACACATTTAAAGGAAGGATCCAAAACATCTCGAGAACTATAACGACATGTGAACCCTGTAATGAAGGAGGTAGTAATGGAGGAAGCTATGAAGCTTCTTGATGCGGGTATTATTTATTCCATCCCAAACAGCTCTTGGGTAAGCCCAGTCCAAGTGGTACCAAAGAAATCAGGTATTACTGTCGTCAAGAATACATACAATGAACTAGTACCCACCCACACACAGACAGTATGGCGAGTTTGCATTGATTACCGAAAGTTGAACACGTCCACTCGAAAAGACCATTTCCCATTACCATTCATGGATCAAATATTAGAACGTTTAGCTAGTCATTCATTTTATTGTTTCCTGGATGGTTATTCAGGATATACACAAATTTCAGTATCCCCCAAAGATCAAGGTAAAACCACTTTTACGTGCCCATTTGAAAATTGTGTCTATCGTCGCATACCTTTTGGCTTATGCAATGCATTCGCGACCTTTTAACGGTGTATGTTAAGTATTTTCTCAGATATGGTAGAAAAGTTTTCAGAGGTCTTCATGGATGACTTTTCCATTTATGGCTCCATGTTTGATGAATGTATTTTCCACTTTGAATTGGTCTTAATCTGGTGCAAAGAGAAAAATCTAGTCCTAAATTGGGAAAAATGTTATTTTACGGTAAATCAAAGAATAGTACTCAGCCATTTGATATCTTCTAAGGAGATAGAAGTTGATAAAGCAAATATTAATTTGATTTCATCTCTACCACCTCCTAAAATAGTGAAGGACGCTCACGCATTCCTCAAGCATACAGGATTTTATCAATGATTCATTAGAGACTTTAGTAAAATCTCATGACCTTTAAGCAATTTACTTGCTAAAGACATCCATTTTGATTTTAACGATAAATATTACAAGTCTTTTGAAACACTTAAATCCTCATTGACCACATCACCGATAATCTAACCACCAAATTGGACCTTACACTTCAAAATTATGTGTGGTACCTCAAATTATGCCGTGGGCGCCGTGTTAGGACAACATATTGAAAAAATACCCCATGTCATTTCATATGCGAGTAAAATATTTAATGATGCCCAAATTAAATATACAACGACTGAAAATGAGTTATTAGCCATCGTCTTCACGTTAGAAAAATTTTGGTCATACATTTTAGGATCAAAAGTTATCGGGTAGTATGACCGTTCAGCCCTTCGATATCTTCTTAATAAAAAGGATGTTAAACCACGTCTTATCCGTTGGATCCTTTTGCTTCAAGAATTTGACATTAAAATACGTGACAAAAAAAGGAAAGAGAACATTGTTGTCGACCACTTTTCACGTTTGATAGTTGACCACATTAACGAAAACTTCCTATTCTTGAGCATTTTCCCGATGGACAGTTAATGAATATTAATAAGGCACACTAGTTCACCAACATTGCAAATTACTTAGCCGTAGGGTACATACCACCAGATTTGAGCAGACAAGATAAAAAGAGATTTAAAATAATCTCTAAATGATTTATCTGGGAGGATCCTTATTTATTTAAAGTTGGCGTTGACCTAATGATTCGTCGTTGTGTCCCTGAAAATGGCATTTCACAAATTTTAAAAAGTTTTCATGATGGTGGTGGTAATTTTGGGCCCCGTAGAACGGCTAATAAAGTACTTCAATGTGGTTTCTATTGGCCTACTTTATTTAAGAATACTTACGACTATTATTCACGATGTGACCGCTGCCAAAGGGTTGGTAACACGGATCATCGGGATGGGATGCCTCTTAAATACATTTTAGATGTTAAAAATTTTTATGTCTGGGACATTGACTTTATGGGCCCCTTTCCGGTGTCAAATGGCTATTTGTGGATCTTAGTAGAGTTGACTATATTTATAAATGGGTAGAAGTTGTACCATATCGGACAAATGATCACGCTATCGTAATTAACTTTTTAAATGATAACATTTTAGTCTGATTTTGCACACCTTGTGCAATTATAAGTGACAGTAAAACTTATTTTTGTAATAGTTATTTTAAAAGTTTATGCACAAATATGGCATTACTCATAAAGTTGTCACCCCATATCATCCACAGACAAGTGGGAAAGTAGAGGTTTCAAATCGGGAGATAAAAAGAATTTATAGAAAACTGTCCGACCAGATAATAAAGATTGGTCCACCCGTCTTAATGATGTTATTTGGGCTTATCAGACTGCTTATAAAACCCTGATTAGAATGTCGCCTTATAGACGTATTTTTGGCAATATTTGCCACTTGCCTGTAAAATTATAACATAAACCTTACTGGGCAATTAAGCGATTTAAATTTCAAATAGACGCAGCGGAACTTCATCGAAAACTTCAACTACGTGAGTTAAAAGAAATAAGACGAGGTATTCAAAAATGTTAAAATCTATAAGGATCGAACCAAAACATATCATGATAAACATATAGTCAAAAAAATATTTACTCCAGGACAAAAGGTCTTATTGTTTAACTCAAAGCTTTTTTTATGGAAAATTACAAACCCGTTGGCATGGCCCGTTTGAAGTCGTAAACATACACCAAAATAGTTGGGCTGAAGTAAAAAATTATCGTACTGGAAAAACTTTTAACGTCAATGGCCAATGTCTTAAGCTTTATCTCGAGACAATGCCTTTTCTGATATAGATCTTTGCGAGCTCGAATACAGGGAATTGCCCATCCCCGAATAACTCTTTGACTTCACATTAGTTTGGGGGTACGAGAGTTTTGTCTGGCTGAAGACAATAAACTTAGCGCTTTCTGGGAGGCAACCCACGGCACATTCAGATAAAAAATTCCAATTTTCCTTTCTATTTTTATTTTTTATTATAAAATATTGGGGACAATATTTTATTTAAGTTTGGGGAAGGAAAATCATTTTTTATTTTTTGAAGAAAAGTGAAATAATGACACTTTTGGCAATTTATGATGTACTTTTGATAAATTTCCAACATTTAGACTGAATTTATTTTGACATAAATATTTGTTGGGAAACCCGAATAAGTCTAAAAAGAAACCAAGAACTTAAAAGTTTACAAGTATACACTATAATATTTTGTATACCATCTTAAGTTAGATGTACTATCTTTTAATTAGCGACAAATTCAAGTTAACATGATATATTTTGAAAACTTGCACTTCACTATAGTTTTGTAATTTATACATTCGATAGGTTATTGAGCATTTTTAGAGAAATCTAGTATTTATGTTAGGAATAATTCGCTCCAAGGGAGACAACTGCCTAAGAATAAGTTCATTCTCGAAAGTATAAAAAATAAAAAAAAACCAAAGTTGTTTTAAAAAAATTTACGCTACAAGGCTACTCGCATGATTAAGAACTGAAAGAGGAAAAATTATCACCAATCTCGAGTATGACCATGAACTATGTAAAAGGATCACGAAAAATATTACTTGTGAGAATCCTGAGTCTAGGTCACGAGGGGGCACTAAACCGCGACAACCTTAGCCAATTGCGGAGATTGTCGACCGAAAACTCTTTGATACGGAGGCTTCACTGAGAAATAATGTACTCAAAAGGCTATGAAATATAAGATATCGGGAAGTAAAATTGGCTAAGGCACTTGTCAAACAGACCGTTAAATTTATTCCAATAAGTACTCAACTACTATATATTGACTCAATGATTCTTGATAACGTATTAAGCAATAAAACTATCTTCACAATACATTCAGATATATTTGGTAAAATGCTTGAATTTCTTTCTAATAATGAGGTAGTATCTCTAATTTCGGATAAATATAATATATTCTATAGTATACTTGGAGAATAATATGTTTTAAGGAATTTCCTGCTTTTATATTTTCATCATAATTAAATAAGGATAGATTGACAGGAAATGAGTCCCTTGTCATTTAGAATTGTCATAATGTCATTATTAATTTTTGTGGGTATAGTCACTACAAATCCTCATGAGATAATACTCGTCCACCAAGAACACCTGGGGGTTTAACGGCTTGTTACATACGTTAAATGTAATCGCGAGTCTTGCGTAAGTGGTTTCCTTTCTTAGTTTAATTTTATTTTTTTATTTTACTCGGGATGAGCAAAATGGTAAGTTTGGGGGGTATTTGATAGATGTAGAAATATGTAGGATTAATACACCTAAAAATATCATTTTTTAAATCCCGATTTATTATTTTCTAATGTTTGTAGTATTTTCTTATTTTGAGGTACTTATCACTGTTGGAGCTAATAAGTAGAATAAGACATCTAATAGAAGGTACAAAGAGCTAAAGCATCTCCAGCAGTCTCTCAGGTACAAGGAAGATGTCTGCATTCAATGTACTCGTATATTTACTCCATGGAATAAAGATGATGAAGGACTCAACAAGGATTAACATGAGATAGGATTTATCTGAGATAGGATTTATCTTTACTTATGGGTAGAGTTTCAGAATTGTAAACAAGTCTCTCCTATCTTCTATAAATATGAGAGCAATTCAATGCATTTTTCACATCTCAATCTCAAGAAGGAATAAAGCTTACATTTTATAGTATCTCTCTCTTTTATTTTATATACTTAATTTAAGCTGTGATCAAAACCATTAATGGAGAGCTAGTCTCCTTAGCTTAGGCTAAGGATTGAACCTCTAGTAAAGTGAGTTAAATTGATGTTAATAGTAGTTTAGATCTAGAATTAATTTTCAATTCTCCAATTTATAATTACGAAAAGTTGATTTTGCCATAACAACTTTAAGTTACTACGGATATGAGGAAGATATCAAATTAACCATATTCGGCTGCTTTTACGCTCAAAGAGAATTCAAGATCACTAAATTTAATACTCTCCACCTAGCCATAGAAAGAAGTTTATAAACCCTAGATTCGCTTGTCTATGAACAACGAAGTTCTTACCTAGGGTTTTAGCCACAAACCCTAGATCTTAGACCCGGATAGACCTAGCCATGGCTATTATGTACGGATAGAAGCTACCATTTTCATATCGTTTTAGTAAACTAAGTCAGAGGTAATCCAAATTCTAGGTTCTTTTCCTTATAATCGTACCCAAAGTTAGTAATTTAGATTTATGTTTTAGTCCAAAACTTTTTTATCAAAATTAGTTTAGATTCGTTTATTAGTTAATTAGGAAATTATATTTTTAATACGTTTACTCGCCGTGGAATTGATCCCCGTTTACCCTTATTATATTACGACACCCATAATTTTGAACGAGGTATTTAATGACCGAGTTAATCTCGCATCATATATCTCTACCTATTGCGATGCTGATTGAGTAGGATGTCCCACAACACGGCGATCAACCTCTAAATCCGCTATTTTTCTCGGGCGAAACTTAATATCTTGGAGCGCAAAGAAGCAACCGACGGTGTTCCGCTCTAGTACAGAGGTTGAATATCACTCTCTTGCAATGACTACGGCGGAAGTTACTTGGCTATGCTATTTGTTTCGTGATATTAGTATTTCACTCGAGAAATTGCCATTGCTATTATGTGATAATGTAAGTGTCATATTCATGTATTCAAACCATGTTCTTCACTCACAATCTAAATACATCAAATTAGATTACCATTTTGTTAGAGAAAAAATTCTCTCTCGAGATGTCAGGTTTACCATGTACCGTCTGATCAACAAATTGTTGATATATTTACGAAAGCTCTTCTACGACCAGCCTTTGAATATCTTTAATCCAAGCTCAATGTCATGGAAGCCACATCACTTTGCTTGAGGGGGGGGGGGGTGAAACAACCCAAAGAGATTTGGGTCTACTATATCTCAACAAGAATATAAAAGAGAGTACAAGACTTGGTCAAATAATAAACTCATCTAAGAAGATGAACCTGAGAGAGGAAAGGATAGAGACTGAGTAACATGTGTAGTATTTATATTGGCAATAATCATTAATAAATAAAGGAACACTGAAGGTGAAACTCAACTCCAAACTTCACCTCAATTCACTGTTCAATGATGATGCTGATAATGAGTCTAGTTATGGTAAGGTTCCAATTGGAGATGCTCTAAAACCCTTTTTACACAAATGCTCTAGAAGAAAACCCCCAAAACAAAGCTTCTGTAAGAAAAAAAATGGAAGAAATTCCCATTGAAGAAGTGGAGAACAATGATAGAGAGCTCCTGGAAGTAGCTCCAGCACTAATCTCAGTTCACCCTTTCAAAACATTAGTTGTTATCGTCATTGGTTCTGAACTTCGCTTCTTCGATTCAGAATAAGTTCGTCTATTTTTTGATTAAAGATGTGTTCTTTATATACCCTTTACTCATTTATAATGAGGGATTTTAGATTTCTGACTACCAAAATTATAGATTTTAATATTTTTTACAGTTTTTATAATGTATTTTTTTCTCGATAAGTTATCTGTAACAGAGAGACCGGTCCATCCAGTAAGAGTATAGTAAGTTGAAAATGGGTACATTTGTGGAGGGAAATCCCAAAACTTCTTTAACCGGGTAATTTGGTTAGAGCTTGCACACCCGTTTTTTGTAACCATGGCATCTTTAGAGTTAGTGACGAGTAGAACTGTGTACGAAATGTTCTCAGAAATAGTATTAAGGGCTAGAGGCCTACAACAATGCAAGGGCATTCAATATAGTATAATGTGGTAATCCCAATGTTTTCCACCAAGACACTTAGATAGCTTCAATGTGTGATCTAAGGACTCAACCAAACAACCTATATCAGGGTTATTAAGTTAGATCTGTCATAATTAATCTTAACCTCTTTAAACTATGGGAGTTCCCACCTCAAGATCTTACCTTTTTGGCTCTTTTGAATTTGAAAGGAGTTCCCAACTTGTGTAAAATACTCAGCTATGTTTGGGAGTTCTTCATGTAATATTTTGATCTGTTAGGACTATGGCTCAAAATAGGGGAAAGTCATTCGAACGAGTAGGGAAGTCGTTCGAACGGCAGAGTTTCTGTTGAAGTCGTTCGAACAAGTTATGAGGTCGCTTGAATGAAAAAGGCTCTGTTTATTTGTTTCTAAGTTCATTTTGAAGGGGATTTAATAAAAAGCGATAGTTTATCTCGTAATGCATACTTTGGAGATGACCTAATAGAGAGTCTATAAATATAGAGTGTAGGTTCAAAGCCCCCTAATACAGTGTGTAAGTTAAAAAGCCTTTATGTGATAAACTTAAAATCAAGTAGAGATGTAGCCTTCGTGGTAGACCTTACAAGGAAGAAAGTGGAGGGTGCTGTTCTCTTGGGATTTGATGGTGAGAGGGGAAGTACCTCTTGGTTTCTAAGAAGAAAATTTAAGGTAGAGAGAAGATTGAAGGGTTTTGAGAAGAAAGTATGCAATATGGTCTTTGTTGAGGTAATCTTCAATATTCTTGATGGATCTCTTATGTTTCTTTTATCTCTTATAAATCTATGTGAGGATTATTGTAAGATTAGAGATTTCCATGTTTGTTGGAATCCCATGAGTTCTTGTAATTGAACTTGGATACATAGTGGATTTCTAGCTTGGGGGGGGGAGTAGCCTTATGGTGAACCTCTGGTAAATATTGTGCTTTGTGTACATGTTAATTTCGTTTTTAGTTTCTTAGTAGATTATTTGTAAGCCATGAGGATAACGGATAAAACCAAATTGAGCGAGGGTAATGTATTTCTCACGTTCAACCCCAAAAATTGGTATTAGGGCGAGGTTAAGACCTTGAGATTATGGTTCTTGAAGATTTTTGGGTTCGATGGTTAAGTCGGATAGTTGAATTTTTCAAGATAGATTTGGTTTCAATTATTTTGGCTACATGATGTTCTCAAGCGGTAAAGTTTGGGAAGAAGATATTTAGATGAAAGCGATATTGTACATAAGTATGGCAACATGGTTTATGTTATGAGAAAAGGTTGAACATGGTTCTTTGTTCAAGGTGGAGCGGTTCCGGCAAAAGCTTCAAAAGTTTGGTAAGGGGGGATGGTTTTTTCCTGAGGACCGATGTTCGTTAAATTTGGTAATCATGGTGGCACCTCAAGTTATTCACCATGGTTGATTTCCAAATTTGCGGGTTGTAATTTTTTAAGAATCATGGTCGCAAGTTATGGTTCGTGTGGTGACAAAATGTGTCGATGTGTGGAGACTCTAGGTTTGCGACATAGAGTCAGATTTCACAGGTTTATTCGACATGGATGGGTTAGTGTGTAGTGTTTAATTTTTCCTTTCTAGATTAAACATACACTGGTTCTGATTTTGCTGGTATAGGCAAAATTGCGTGATTTCATTGGTATATATGGAATTACTGTTTCAGAGGCTCTTTTTGTGATGGAGTTCAGGGGTGGACTTGATGGTGCTTATGGAGATGTATTCAAAGCAGAAGTTTGAGCGATATAGTTTCATGGCTACTGGTGAAGCAAACTCAGAAGTATGGTTTATCACGGAGAGAAAATAAGTTAATGGATGTTCATCAGTTTTGATGAAGGTATCCGGTTTTGAGTACGAAAATGTTTTGATCGTGGGTAGCGGATTCGAAGTAAACAAGTTCAGCAGTTTTTGTTGATGGGTTTATTCGTGCTATGGATGGTCAATGAAGATATGAATTGAGGTTTTTCCCCGAGGTGGATATTGTTTGGATTACGGCTCAAAATAGGGAAAAGTCATTCGAACGAGTGGGGAAGTCGTTCGAAAGGCAGAGTTTCCGTTGAAGTCGTTCGAACAAGTCATGAGGTCGTTCAAACAAAAAAGGCTCTATTTATTTGTTTCTAAGTTTATTTTGAAGGGGATTTAATCCAAAGCGATGGTTTATCTCATGATGTGTACATCGGAGATGACCTAATAGAGAGTCTATAAATATAGAGTGTAGGTTCAAAGCCTCCTAATACAGTGTGTGAGTTAAAAAACCTTTGTGTGAAAAACTTAAAATCAAGTAGAGATGTAGCCTCTGTGGCAGACCTTGTAAAGAGTTGGTCTTTACAAGGAATAAGGTGGAGGGTGTCGTTCTTTTGGGATTTGATGGTGAGAGGGGAAGTACATCTTGGTTACTAAGAAGAGAAATCAAAGTAGAAAGAAGATTGAAGGGTTTCAAGAAGAAGGTATGCAACATGGTTTTTGTTGAGGTAATCTTTGATGTTCTTGATGGATCTCTTTTGTTTCTTCTATCTCTTGTAAATCTATGTGAGGATTATTGCGAGATTAGGGATTTCCATATTTGTTGGAATCCCTTGAGTGCTTGTAATTGAACTTGGATACATATGGATTTCTAGCTTGGTGGGGGGAGTAGCCTTATGGTGAACCTCCGGTAAATATTGTGCTTTATGTGCATGTTAATTTCATTTTTAGTTTCTTGGTAGATTATTTATATGCTATGAGGATAACGGATAAAACCAAATTGGGCGAGGGTGATGTATTCCGCACGTTCACCCCCAACAGGATCTAGTTACAACTTCTCTAATAGATGGTAAAAAGGAAAACTTTGACCTCAATTTGTTAGCAGTACTCTCATGTATCTATTTATTCCCAGTTCACCAAATACTGTTAAGGAAAGCAAGAATAAAAATGAGGGAAAGACCAATTTGTAATAGTAAACCCAATGATGATCTGAAACCAATACCACATCTTATGACCTTTCACACACCATAAGAGATTATGTGTTAAGAAGAAATGATGAGAGCTTTCATACTCCATTTAGCAGAGAGAACACTGAGAAGTAAACTACTAGAACTTGTCATTTGTTGGAAGAGATTTTTGAAATATTTTCCACGCTAGGTTGCACAGGCTAGGTTTCACTTTGTGTTTATCATGGAGAACTTTCACTGGAAAAGCTCCTAGGATGTCAGGAGTATAAACACATTTGTCATGAAGTTCTCTGTAAAGGTCTTGATAGAACTCTCAAAGGTAAAGGTCTTAGCAAAGTAAGAAATGCAGTTCTCACAAGAACTGGTTTTATTGAGCAAACCCCATTCACATGGTCATCATCAACGTATCATGCATTTTTTCAAGTGTTCCCATTTTGATTTGTACTATAATAACTTTTTAACATATGGACCCAATGCATTTCAATTTTTTATCTATTGGTCCATATTACCATACAATTCTTGCAATTTAGACTTACAACAAGATTTATAACTCTCTACCACAATCATTAGCAGGAAACACTAGTAGAGATGGTATATAAGTTAATTAACAACCTAAATATAGTACAATTTTAGTAAAAATAGTAATTACTTATTTATTAAATTATGAAGATTTCTATTTTGCTACAATTCTACTTCAAATACAATTATAATGATAGTTAACTCCTATACATAAATTCCCTTTTTATTATAACTCTTAAGTAGCTTATAAAATATTTGTGTCGTATGTCCCAGAGATCAATTGTTATCTCTTCTTAAAAAAAATATTATATCATCTTCGTGATTCAGATCCACTATTAAGCTACTCGAGATTTTTTCATCTAAGTATGCGTCAATTTTGTTAAAACCTATTCATGTTATGTGATTGTACTATATTAAATTGTTAATATTATAGCCTCCTGCATTGATTTTGAATTTCGTCCCACCTACATTTTGGATATTGTCTTTAGACCCCAAGTTATTCAAATATGCACTTCTGGTCCCCAATTGGCCTCTGACCACAGTGTAACTCCAGTTGAAGTCCACTTTTGCCCTAAAGTACCTAATCTACCCTCATACTATGAAACCTAGAAAATGCTATGAAACCAGACCAGCAAAAAGGTAAAGTTACGCACGAGAAAGTGAATGAATCAAACAAAAATATTGTAAGCTCATATAACAATGTAGAGGAGGCTAACACGGATCATATTGACATTGATGATGCAGAATGCAATGACCACAATAGCTCAAATTGACATTGAAGAAAACGGTGACTCGGGTAGTGATAATGGAAACAAGAAAATGAAGTGAGGGAGTACAAGGATTATGAAGACAACTCTTAAGGGGTGTTATCTTTTGTGATTTTCGTTTATTATATGCTTTTTAAAATTTAAACAATTACATATAATATATAAGAATGATATTATTTTTCGTTTATGGGGTGACTAATTAGTTTTCGTATCAAAACTATAATGAAATACGACTACAAAGGCACGCGCTAATGCGCCTGCTAGCCCGACATGTTAAGCAATTAAGTAGGCTTTAAATTATAATTGAATATGTATTACACTTTGAAAAAAAAATAGACATTATTTTTTAAAACTTTAAAGGATAGTAGATAGCACAAAGTTACAAATCTTGCAAAATGAGCAAGACCTAATATTATAACCTTCAGTATTAGCGTCTAACTAGTAAATATACCAAGGGTAAATGGTCAAATTTAGATTAGTATTCAAGGGAGAAATACACGAAAAATAAGATATTTAAACTGATAACAATTGTAGAAGTACATTTCAATAGGGCTCTTACATAGAGCAACTACACAACTAAAGTGATGAATGATAAGGACTTCATACATCCATGACCTCGACGTTATCCTCATTGCCACATATATATACTACATATATTGAGCTAATACCAATCAATTTTTTCTCATATACTTCCTGAAGATGATCTAAACATCTGTAAGCCATGCACTTTCAAAGTTTCGATCACTTCTAATGGGGGCCTTCTTATTGCTAAAAAAATGCACTACCATAACAATCCTAAACTTATATCGAGGAGCCAAGAGTTGTATTAACTGCCTTCAAAGACTTCAAGGAACTTCCAATAGCCTCACAAAATGCTATTAATATGACTTCATAGCTTCCAACTTCTAGCTTTTGTGTCTCCACCATCTGAGCAAACAATCCCTTTGCTTCCTCAATCTTCCCAGATTTCATCAGCCCGTCAACCACCTTATCAAAATCAACTACCTTCTCAAATGCTGGAAGATTTGGTTTTAGCCCTGACTCCACCATCTTGGTAAAATACCGATGAGTGTCATCAACTTGGTTTAATTCGAAAGCAAATTCTACTAGTAAAATATATGTAAACTCATCTGGCTTGTTAGGCCATTTATCTACCATTTCCTGGCATAACTTATCTGCCTCAGACACCATTTCATTTCCACATAATTGTTTCATCAAATTGTAAAAAGATGAAGTAGTAGGCTTGTATCTCGTCTCACCCATTATTTTGAAAACATTGATTGCATCCATTAACCTTCCTTGCCTACAATACTCATCTACCATTATCTTAAAGCTTCCAAAACCCATACAAATCAACCTTGGCAAATTATGTTCCTCCAACATTCGATCAAACAACCGCAATGCTTCATCAAACTTCCCATTCTTGCTCAAACCATCCAATATCAAATTATATACCATCACTCCCATTAAAACCTTTGAATCATCACTTAGCACTTCACCATAACACTCCATTGCCTCCTTCTCCATTCCGTTATGCAAATACACATTCACCAAGCTACCATAAACAACCCCATCTAAAATAGCCCCCAACTTCTCCTTCAACTCATTAATATAAACGCCCAAAGCTCCATAAATATCACCCTTTTCACCAGACCCAAAATGAGATAATGCTACACAATGGGGTCTGGGGCAAACCCATTTTCAAGCTTTTCCTCCTTGAATAATAAACCGATAAAACTCAAGTAATTGACCATACCTCGATCGCCGAAGAAGCGCATTCAATACAGCATTACAAGTAGATATTGTAGGTTTACAATTAGAGTAAAACGAGTGGCGTAAACAAGTCTGCCTCTTTAACATCGTTTTAGCGAATCAAAGCGAGAATCTAGTTGTGGAGATTAAGGCGAGCTCCGGTTAGGACCGAGACATGTTTGTGGAGCCTTGTAGCATTAGGTTTAGGGGTTTTGATAGGTTTTAAGGGTAGGGTTTCATTGCGGAGAGAAGCAAGAGAGGGTTCTGCGACTCGAAAGTAGAGTTTGCGGTGGCGACGCGAGGTTGTGGCTTCTTCTGGTATGGCGAAGAGAGAGGAATGGAGGAGGTGAAAGGGGAGAGGGTAACAATGGTGGAGATTGAAACCCCAAAAGCTTGATTTCAAAACAAAACCCTTGATCTTAGGTCTGCAAATTCAAACTACAAATCTAAGGATTGAGCTAGGGTTTCAATCAAATTAGGTTTAGGTGAATTCATGGAGGAGCTTGAAGACTAATACCTCTCTGCAAATTGAAAGAAACCTCAATATACTCAATTTAGGATTGATTAAGATTGCTTGAGGGTTGGAGAAAATGAGTTAGGGTTTAGAGGGAGATAGAGGAATACTGAGGTTAGACGATTGAGAAAAATGAATTTTGCCGAATGATCTGTTAAAATCGATGACAAAAATTTACCTAAATAAGCCAAATTATTTGGCGCTTTTAATTTAGAATCGATGACAGAAAATTTGGTCCAGATTTGACGGCTCGATTTTAAACATGAGACCGAAAACTGATCTGAGCCTTTAAAAAAATCTTCGACACACGAGAAAAGGGTGATGGACGATATGTATTATAAGTTGGTCGATCAGTTGTATTCTTAGTAGCATAGATGAGTTAGAAAGAAAGAAAGAAATTAAGAAAAATAATTTATGTGAAAATCGATAATGGCATATTGTAAATATAGATGAACGAATGGGTAGTAAAGATTTTATGATAGAAGCTCAAAAAATAAAATAAAATAAAAATACTGTTATTTTGGGTCTAAAAGCTAAAATGTATTAAAAGCATTGATTTATAAATTAGACAAATCTAAATATTATATAATAAGGGCACGCACGCGCCCCGAATGCCCGTTTTAGTCATAAATCATCAACCAAACGATAGGACCGATCTTACCTTAAGGCAACTTAGTTATCTGCCCAAGGCCTCGAGGAAAATGAAGGCCCTATTAGGATTGATGCAAGAAAATATTTATAAAAAGCCTTCCTTTAGCAATAAAAAACTTTAACTTAATTGATTTGCACTACTTCATTATTATGCTTGAAGCTCTCTAGATCAAATAATAATATGAAGCCTCTCTTAAATCATAAGAAATCAATTTACAAAAAATGACTCGTGTTACTATTAACTACAAAGAATTAATTTTTTAGATAGCCTAAATGCCTCCAAATGTATAGGGATGACCATGCCAAATGATTAAACTCCAATGTCCTACTCCATTTTGTCATCTATATTACATTCCAGAGTACTTGTATTAAGACAAACTCGAGTTGATAAGTTTCTCGAGGCATACAACTAGAGTCAAGGGTCCAGATTAGAGCATGCTTTTCAAAACTGCTGAAACTACCAAAACAATAACAATTTTGAGAAACCTCATACAATAGTTTGATAAGTGTCATGTTCATACTTTTAAGTCTTAACTATTCTAAAAAAACTACTTTGTAATATTAACCGACCCACACATCCTCTATTTACTCTCTCTCTCTCTCTCTCTCTCTCTCTCTCTCTCTCTCTCTCTCTCTACTCCAAACCTCACAGCACACAGTTTTTACATGCAAAAAACACTTCTTTCTCAAGACTCTCATCTCTTCCAAATCCACCCAAACTGGTACGCAACTTCTTCCCCATGTGTTTTCTCTACTATTTTCCTTATCTCTCTTTCTACGGGCGGACTCCATCTTTGAGCAAACGAAAATGCATTTACGATTGTAATTTAATATCTCCTTTTGCTCTGTACAAAATGAGATTACTGTATTTAAGGTTTTCAATTTGGATTTGGGAGAGATGTTGCCCTTTGTTAGCCTGTTTATCATCGAGTTGATCATTACAATTTTACATTTTCATAATACCCAATCTCTCTCTCTCTACAGAGAAGTCTTGATTTTTTATTTTTGTAGGATGGGGAACAGACTAGAAGATGATTGTATTATTACTTGATAGATTAAATGCAACCCAAAGGAGGGAGATCAGAGAGATATGCCAAGAAGCTTATAAAGAATCTGTAATGTGTTGCCTCTAATTGAGCTTTTAGTAGATTTCAAAGTACAGTACATACATCTGTAGAAATTTCCCCTAACCCCTTTGAAATAACTGATATTTCTTAATTTAATTTTTTTGGTTTCTTACGATGTTTTGCATCATGCACTTTACAAAATTTTAAGTTACCGAGATTAGATAAGAGTTATGATCTGTGTTAATAATGGATTGGTTAATGAATTACCCTATTTCTAATATCCTCATTAATTTATAGTGCAAAGTGAAAGGTTTTGGTTTGTCTTATTTCATGTATATGAAGTTCAGTGGTTATCGCAGTAGAAGATAGTGATAAAATGAAGACCTTAGTACAAGTCTTCTATCAACCAACGACCAAGAAGGTATGTTGGTTAAGTAGAGACAAAAATATTTTTCTAAAATTTTTAAACTTTTTGAGAAACTCGTTCGAACGACTTTAGGTCACGTTCGAACGAGTGCTACGAGTTCAAAACCAAAGACGCATATTTTTCTAAACAATTTGAGAAACTCGTTCAAACGACTTTGGATCTTGTTCGAACGAGTGCTACGAGTTCAAAACAAAATACGCATATTTTACTTAGGCTTATTGGGAATTTTGTTCGAACGACCTTAGGTCTCGTTCGAACAAGTCTCGAGAAAAACTGAAACAGTATTTAAGCAAACTTTGCTTTTTTCTCACTCTCTTTTCTCTCTTTCTTTGGAAAAAAGTTATTTTCGAAAGAGCTCAATATCATTTATCAGAGAGACAATTTGACATTAATCAAAACCTAAAAACCTTGAAGTTGATGTCGAGTTAGTTTATCCAACTTCCCACATATTGTTCTAGAGTGATTCAAGAAGGGTATTTATTGTTGTGAGTTCAAGAAGAGTCGTTGAGAGAATGAAGAAGAGTCGTTGCGAGAATGAAGGAGAGTCATTGCGAGAGCAAAAATGATAGGGCGTAATGCTTGGATCAGAAGATAGATAATCACGAGACGGGGTTATCGAGTCTGTAAGTATAATTCAGATTAAACTCTTTTTGATTAATAGATTTTTGGTTATCATGTTCATCGACAATGACCTGCAGTTTTTCTCATGAGTAAAGAGTTTCCACTGGGTGAATAATTACTTGTGTTGCTTAATTCCTTATCTTTACTATTGATTGTTTCTGTTTAATCCTAGATCATTGATTGAAAGGAATTATTTTGACATAATTTCTCGAAATACATTAAATACGAGCACATAAAATTTTCAATTGGTATCAGAGCAGAATTGCTTGTAGGCTTTATATCCTGAGCGGTGATTCTATTTTTAAGTGTTTGCTTAATTTAATAGATTCTAAAAATTATGGAGGTCCAATAAATCGTCCACCACTCTTTGATAGCACAAACTTTCCCTACTGGAAAGTTTGAATAATTGCCTTCTTGCAATCCATGGGAGAAAATGTTTAGATTGTCATTGAAGATGGATGGGTGCCCCCGACTGTTATGCGGGGTGAACCAGCAACAGCTGTAGAAATTCTTAAACATAGAAATCAATGGACTAAGGAGGAAAAAGAAACATTTGAGTATAATTTTAAAGGTTTTAATGCTATCTTTAATGCGTTAAGCCAAAGTGAATATAGGCGCATCTCTGCGTATACCATTTCGAAAGAAGCTTAGGACATCTTAATACGTACTCACAAAGGTGATGATACGGTTAAAGAGAGTAAACTGCAAAGGCTCACCTCTCAATTTAAAAACATCCAGATAAGTGAGGATGAACCATTCGGTGAGTTTTATGCCAGACTGAGGGACATTGTCAACAACACTACCTCTTTAGGAGTTGGATGTACTGATATTCAAATAGTTTGTAAAATTCTAAGATCTCTCCCTAAGAGTTTAAGATCCGAATGTGATGCCATAGAGGAAGCTCAAAATCTTAAATCTATGAATCCTGACACACTTGCTAGAAAATTGCAAACATTTGAAATCGATATGGAAATGGAAAACCTTAAGAAGAATAAAAGTCTAGCTTTTAAGTTTTCATCAAATTTTTTGTCTTCTCAGGGAACCAGAGAAGTTGACAACTTATGTGTCTCTGACGATAATGAGGAATTAGACTTTGAATCACAGATTGTTGTTATAAGCCAACAGTTTAGAAAACTCTTAAAAAAATGGCGATTTGAGAAACAAGGGCAAAATGTAAATTATAAGCCACCTCCTCATGACCGTGCTAAGTTGTATGGCAAACAGACCAATCTTGAACAAGACTTAAATAAAGTTTAATGTTATAGGTATCACAAGTATGGTCACTATACTCACAGCTGTCCCACTAAAAGTTCTAATAGTAACCATAAGGCCATGAATATTAAAAAAACTTGGGATGATGATAATAATGAATTTGATGTTAATAATGATCATCCCCAAGAATATGAAAATGGCAACTATTGTGCGTTTCCTAGTATAATAAACTCTAGTAATAATTATTTTGACCCTTTTGAGCTAAAAACTCTACTGAAGATCAAAGTGATTATGAAAGTGATAATAGTGAAGAACCCAAGTTTGAAGATTTGTATTCTCAACTTATTTATCAGCTTAAGAAACTTAAGAATGAGAAAGATGCTCTTATTGTTAAACTTCATATTTGTGAAAAAGAAAAACATACTACTGTGGGGAAGTTAAAATTGACTGAAACTTAAACTTGACTTGACTTCCACTAAGCAAAAACTTGAAGTTTTTCTCCATGGAGCAAAGAATATTGATAAAATCCTAAGTATGTGCAAAAATGATACTGACAAAAGGGGACTAGGATTTGATGAGCAAAATGTTAAGTCTACTATACCTTAAATTACCAAGTTTATCAAAGCTACTCTAGTGCCATCTTTGCCCAAATAAAGTGTTACTCATGCTTCTCATAGGCAGACTAAGAAGCCTTTTGTCTTTCATGTATTTTATTATCAGGCTTGTGATCGAAAGGGTCATCTTGCTCCCTATTACAGATATATTCTTGAATTCTATGATATGAACAAATTTTCCAAAGAAAGAGGGAAACTCTATCGACCATATGCCCAATATGTTGCTAATCCCTCTTTTGTCCAAAAGTTTTTAAATGTTTTTAGGAATTTGACTCAAGCGACGGAAGTACGAAAGAAAATAAATCTCGTTTGGGTTCAGAAAAAGGATCTTCTACCACAATTACGGTGCAATGTTACAGTAATGGCTCAAAATGAGACAGTGAAGAGTGTGTGTTATGGGTCAATGATTGAAGCAACCAATATGAAAGATGCTTTATCTGATAAATCCTACCTGGATTAACATCATTGATGTCTGTTCCATTGAGTAAATATTTATGGTCATCCTGACTATTTATGTCGCTATTCTGTGGACAACGTCAGGTATGTATCGTTTCTTTTGTTCATATTGGTTATTTCCCCTGATTTTTGTATTACAGTCTATCTTAGCTATGCATGTACATGTTCGGGATTTATTTATTTCTAATATATTCATCTAATGCTTGAGCTACTTGGTATCACTTATTCATCACTAGTTCCAAATATTCCTGACACTAGTCGTAAGAAGAAACCTTGAGGATAAATGTAGAGACTTTGTTACCTAACATTATGTGAGGATCTATCCTTTTGCAAGCTTTGAGTGTTATTAAATTAATTCTTTCCTACAAAATCTTTTTTGTTTTTGATCTCATTATTTTATGTATTAGTCAATTGTTGGTGGTGACATCTAGTTCAAGTTAGTCTAATAGAACATTCTTTATACTTGATTCGAGACGAAAAATATACTATGTGAGACTGAAGATATGATAATAGGATTTTTATTGTTACACATTTTTTGGCCTTTGTCTATGCTTACCTAAAATTTTAGCCGTTTGCAGCCTTTTGTACTTTAAAATATACCATTCGTTTTATATCCAACTCCTTTTAACCCATTTGTTCTGAGACTTTTCAATAAAATAAAAGTAAATGAAGGAGTGGAACCATGTGGTTTAAGTGGGGAAAGATGGATAGAAAAATAGAGTATCCCCAATGTTTTTGCTAGTATATCAATCAGAGTCATGCTCATAAAAAAAAGGAGTATTCTATTAAATGTTTACTCAATACAATAAAAGAATGACGGGAGATGAACTCAATTTGAAGAAAGAGGGGGAGAAAGTATAAGAAACTGTAGTCTCAGAATACCAGCAAAATACCTACTCCATCATGTCTATTCCCTTCTTGCCTACATTATAACATTTTCAAGACCTGTTTAATCTTGAGTTTAGCACAGTCAGTTTAGTGGAGATGAGAGATAGGGATTTTATATTAATTAACTTGACACCATCTAAAACAATTGACTTTCCTTCCATGAGATCTTTCAGTAAAATAGCGTTGTTTTTTTTATTGTGAATTTTTAACTTCAGTTTATTCATATGCATATTTCCTCAGAGTGATATCTAGTAAATTCTCAGTGACTTTAAGTGATCAACCATGAGAGGCATAAGTTAAAACATATTTCTAATATAGTGATCTTCATACGTCTAAATGTCTAGACTTTGATTGGACTACACACACACACACACCAAGTTCTTTTATATTATTTCATTTATAGATCAATAATATTCTCTATATCATGTATTCGTTGTGCTTATAGCTTTGACTCTGCATATTTTGAGGGGGAGTATGTTTGGTAGTCTTCAGTTTATCTCGTAAGTCATGTGTCTTTATCTTCTGCTTCTAGTGGATTATGTTTCCTATCGATGTTTGCTGATTACTTAAATATTTTGGTTAATTTTGGTGCATTTACCTAATTCCATTCTTTCGTTCGAACGAGGTTTCTTGTCGTTTGAATGAGTTATGGTCTCATTTCTTCCAATCAAAACTTGTTGAGTCGTTTGAATGAGTTTTCTCTTCGTTCGAACGTTTAAAGCCAAAACTTAGTGTTTCATTCGAACAAGTCATTCTCTCGTTCGAACGATTTTTCAATTTTTTTTAAATTCTCTTGTCTCCACCTCCTACTATGATTTTTTCTCTCTCTATTGATTATTTGGTTTTGATTGAAAAAATGTTTGAGTTTGCTGCTCCTTGCACTTGACTTTCCTTATGTTTGGGGTTTGATTATAGAAGTTTTCCCATGCAATTTATGGTAGTTTCGTTCGAGGTTTCCCAAAGATGCACCTTGGGGTTAAGTGGTGATTGGGTTAGTGTGAGTTTCTATGATTGTTGGTTTGTGATGTGGTTATTAGATTTTGCAGATGGTGAAGTTTGGTGTTGTCGACTCTGTCGCTTTGAGTTGTGTATTGGAGTGTGTTTGTTTCTTTCGTGACAAAAATTGGGGAGAAATGAGTATCCCTAACAGGATAGCACAAGGAAAGGATATTTGATCATGTTTTTTTGGTTTGATACTTTTATGATACATTTCTGATCATGTCTTCAATTGTTAGAGTTTTTTAAGTTATTCTTTACTCACGTATCATAAACTAGTTTGCTGAGTGTGCAAATATTACATAACAACTGTTTGATACATTTTGGAGTGTAAAAGAAGTCATCCGTGGAAGAGGTCTAAAGATTAAACCTATTAATTAAAGGGGTGGTATCTTTATAAGGTCTAGGCTGTCTCTGTATCTGGGAAGTACTGCAGAGTGATGTTTAGGTCTTAATTTTTATTTTGTCACAAAATTAACCAAAGGGGGAGATTAAAAGGTTTTGGTTTGTCTCATTTCATGTATATGAAGTTCCGTGGTTATCTCAGTAGAAGATAGTGATAGAATAAAGACATTCGTGCAGGTCTTCTATCAACCAACGACCAAGAAGGTAAGTTGGTTAGGTAGAAATCTGATAAAGGGAGTCAAAAATGTTTTTCTAAATTTCCTAAACTTTTTGAGAAACTCGTTCGAACGACCTTAGGTCTCGTTCGAACGAGTGCTACGAGTTCAAAACCAAATACGCATATTTTTCTAAACAATTTGAGAAACTCGTTTGAACGACTTTGGATCTCATTCGAACGACCTTAAATCTCGTTCGAACGAGTGTTACGAGTTCAAATCAAAAGACGCATATTTTTTTTAGGCTTATTGAGAATTTTGTTCGAACGACCTTAGGTCTCGTTCGAACGAGTCTCGAGAAAAACTAAACAGTATTTAAGCGAATTTTGCTTCTTTTTTTTCTCACTATCTTTTCTCTCTTTTTTAGGAAAAAATTTATTTTCGAAAGAGCTCAATATCCTTTATCAGAGAGACAATTTGGCATTAATCAAAACCTAAAAACCTTGAGGTTGATGTTGAGTTTGTTTATCCTACTTCCCACATATTATTCTAGAGTGATTCAAGAAGGGTGTTCCTTGCTGTGAGTTCAAGGAGAGTTGTTGTGAGAACGAAAGTAATAGGACGTGATGCTTGGATCAGAAGAGAGATAATCACGAGATGGGGTTATCGAGTATGTAAGTGTAATTCAGATTAAACTCTTTTTGATTAGTAGATTTTTGATTGTCGTGTTCATCGATAACGACCTGTGGTTTTTCTCCTAAGTAAAGAGTTTCCACAGGGTGAACAATTGCTTGTGTCGTTTAATTTTTTGTCTTTACTATTGATTGTTTCTGCTTAATCCTAGATCATTGATTGATAGATATTATTTGGGCCTAATTTCTTGAAATACATTAAATACGAGCACATAGAATTTTCACAAAGGAAAATTAATGTTGATGTGAGAAGCCCTTGAAATGATTGATGAAATGTCACGTTGAGATATATTTTTCAAATCACAAAAGCAAGATCTTGATATACATATTTTTGATTTCTTATATTGTCTTATGGGTTATGAATCTTCAGATGTAGGGCTGGAAGCTGGGTTTCGTCGAATGCTTTGGTTGTACATTATAGGAAGCAAGTTCTTGATATGGGACACATAGATTGCCTTTGTATAACCAACTGTGAAGAATATGGGCCATTTTCTACTCACGGTTTAGGTAGTTTCCCTAGTTTCATCTTCCCATGTTTATTTATAGATTTTAGATGAATTTTTCTTATCAATTAATAAATGAGATCTTTGGTATAAGCTGATCTCAATTATGCAATGCGCAAAGGCACACTTAGGGCTGCAACTTTTGTCCGAACTTCTGATTTTTTCCGAAATTCGATCCGATTTTTTCGATTTTGGAACCCAATTTTACAGTTCCTATTTCCGAAAATCCGATTTCCGATTTTTTCCGAAAAAATTCGGATCGGAATCGGATAGGCTTCTGTAATTCCGAAATTCCGATTTTTCCGAAAATAACCGATCCGATTTTTCTAAAAATAACCGATCCGATTTTTCCGAATACTATTATTCCGATTTAGTCAGAATAACATATTTCGAATATATCCGAATCCAAAATATCAAAATAATTTATTCCGAAAATTACTCCGAAAATTTAAAATTTATTCGGATTTTTCGGAATATCCGAAATTTATTCCGAAAATTCTAAATTTTGTTCCGAATACCAGAAATTCAGAAAATTCAGAAAAATTTCGGATTCAGATTTATTTTGGCAGTTCCGAAAAAAATCGGATCGGATCGGAACAGGTTTTCTAGTTCCGAAAAAAATCGGAAAAATTCCGAACACCTCTATTTCCGATCCGATCCGATCCGAAAACAGGCCTAGATTAATGCAACATTGTTGAAACTTGAAAGAGAGGCACATGAGCTTTAAATGTTGTGTTTGATTTGGTTGCTTGGAGTAGTGATGTTTTACAAAAATGCCCAAAATTAGGGTGGGCAAAGGGCATAGTGTGCTGTTATTACTTAATCCAGGGTGGGCAAAAGAATAACTTCACACGGGCTTTTACAATAAACTACTAAATCTTACTAGCTGTTACCTATTTTTTGAAATCTCAGGGTGGGTGGTTGCCTACCCTGAGCTCTATGTAAATCCGCCACTGCATATTAGTGGTGCGATATTTTAATTGTCTTATCCCAAGTATCCTAATACAGAGAATCCACACCAATAAAGTGATTTGCTTAACAGATTAAGACAAGTCACAAGTTTCAACGGGTCGCAATGCGTAGAATCTTATTTTATTTTATTTCAATAAGAGCGTTATGAATTGCGGGGAATTATTATTTTGCAGAGCGTTGTTAGGAGGACAACGGCCACGAATGAGAGTGTCACCTAGCTTTTGTGCAACCTGGAAACTTTGTTAATTCTTATTTTATTAATCAAATTAACTACTTTATTCATCATTAAGATATTGTATTGAGTAAGGCAAAAACCTTATTACTACTTAGGTGCTTCATTCTTGAAGATATATATTTATCAGCCTTAACCTCAAATCAAGTCTCACATTCACTATTAATAACTTAGTACAAAATTGTTCAAATTGATTCCTTTTCATGACAAATTTTCCCTCGATGATATACGTCGTTTCATAAAATCCGTTTGAAGCATCATTTCTTAATCACAAATGATTGCTCGACTTATATTAGATTTTAGAACGATTTTTATCAAGAAATTCAGAATGACACACATTAACATTAAAATTGCTTCATGACCAACCATTAACAAATTATTATATATATTCATTAAACACGCTAGAAAATCAAATATCGTATTCTCTAGATCTAACATCAATAGTTTTCCTCACATAACTTAATGATCTCTCTAATTAAATTTAATGAAATCAAACTCTTAAATTTCACATTATTTTGTAAGCTTTTGAGTACTATTTCATTGAGTTATAAACTCTTATTATGTTGAGAGAGAGTTATAAACTCTGAAATCAAACTCTTAAAAAGACTAGTGTTCATCGCCCTCTCTCCTCCTCCAACATACTCTCCCTCTTCAACCCTAATCTCTCTCGTACAGCAGCCCTGTGACCCGTTATTTACTCCGTCTGAGCTCTTGTTCCCTAGGTATTTATGTTGGACGCAAGTTTACGGTTTACGGCCTCCCGGTGTGTATGCTAAACAAAAGTATGCTTCGTATGATCGGAAACAAGCTAGGCGAATTTATCGAAGACGATTTCCACCCACAAAAAACCGAACTCACTAAAACAAGTTTCGTTCGACTGCAAGTGAATTTATTCACTGATAAACCACTTGTGCTCTCTCTCCCGATCCATCGGGCGGGTGGATATGGCGTTATTCACCTCCCTATCAAATACGAGAGGCTCGAGGGTTTTTGCCAGCAATGCGGAGTTTTAGTGCACTCGCTCGCTCAATGCACTATTTTCAGCGACATTAAACGGGAACGAGCACGGCAAAATATTCTCGAACCCTACGACTTCCCATTCGGGAAACAAGTCCAAGTTCAACCAGCCAAGTTTCACCATAGACACCCCGTCTCCTCATCGGGGAGAGGAGGGCATCCTCCGGTAGGCACAATCGACGAGAAAGATTTATAGAATATGTATAACCTTTCGGCAGAACCAGCAGTTATCCCAATCAAACACACCTACCAAGACCCCAACGACATGGGGAGTCTCTTGCAGCAAGCAATGGCTCACCTTAGTACGTGGTCGCACAACCGGTTACGGATAGAGATTCTGCTTCGGCAACCAGATCGACGGAACGCCGAACCACTACAGCCCGGAGTAACGGTCTGACAGTTCACCATATGACAAACAGTTGCATGCACACAACCCATCAAAACAACGCCAAATCTCAAGCTTTCTCTAGGGCAGGCAATTCTGTGGCCATGCAGAGTTGGTACAATTCAAGCCCTGAGAAATCAGGTAAGCTTCTCAAACTACAACCTCTTTTTGGGGTCCTACGAACACCCCATCTTTCAGATTTGGGAAGACATTTTCAAATCCTAACATTTATGATAGTCAGACTTTGGGACCTCCCCATCCATCAACACACATCAAGCAACAGTTTGCAAGGAAGCCATTGACAATGGCTAGTGAACAACTCCCCCTCTCTCGAAGCCCCACAAAACACTCTAACCACTCTTTGGACCTCAAATTGTATTGTTACAGAAAGCCCAACTCAGCCTTAACTAAAACCCCAATTCCCTTACAAATTCGGGTCTACTGGACCGAGACTTTTGGATTTCGAAATCGAAGTCAGCCCATCGAAATTGGATTGTAGACCCGGCCCATCGGTCGTTGACCTGACGCTCAGCCCGTCACCCACCAAAATCGGGCCAAATACTCAAACCCACTACTCTCATACAATTCATCTCAATCCCGGTCTGGACTCTTACCTCCCACTCCTCACATCGACCCTGGTTCAGCCACCCCCAGCAGTTATTCTTCTTAGCTCATCCTCGGCTTCGACCGGACAATCTGTGCCCGAAGAACTTGGTCTCCATTCCCCAAAATATCAAAATAATTTATTCCGAAAATTACTCCGAAAATTTGAAATTTATTCGGATTTTTCAGAATATCCGAAATTTATTTCGAAAATTCCAAATTTTGTTCCGAATTCCGGAAATTCCGAAATTCCGAAAATTCCGAAAAATTTCGGATTCGGATTTATTTTGGCAGTTCCGAAAAAAAATCGGATCGGATCGGAACAGGTTTTCTAGTTCCGAAAAAAATCGGAAAAATTCGAACACCTCTATTTCCGATCCGATCCGATCCGAAAACAGGCCTGGGCACACTCATAAGAATTACAGTAGGAATAATTTGAAGATGAATCACCATCTGGGTTGACGTGCTTGGTTTTTAGTAGAGGGCGATAAGTGGTGATGGGATCTTATGTATTTATTTTCTTCCCTTGCGGTCAGGTCAGTAACAATATAATGTAGTTTTGAAGAGTTAGAAGATAGAGCAGGTAAGTTCACTTAGAAGTTTAGAACAAAACTCTTTGATAATCTGGTGCAGTTTGAAAGATTTAGATAAAATGACAGTCAGTTTACTTAGAAATTAAAATAAATCATTTCTTAATGAATAATTTGGGAGATACTTGGAAGCATCTTAAACTTTAAAGCTGGACTTCCTTGCATTCCATTGTTTTCATTGATAAGTCTCATGCTTGGTGCTATTTAATATCCAGTTGAATCTCTTAAGTATGATGCCTACTCCAATTTTGGTTATAATTAAAATTTGGGTCTGATTAGTTGCTCTTTCCTAGGGGATAGGGATGACACAGACAAAGGATCCCAATCAAGATCATCATAAGCGAAATATAAGTTCAAAATTTTGAGAGGTCATATTCGTTGATATCAATGTTACGATGAGTACGTGGAGATTTTTGGTGTTTCTTTAAGTTTGATGGATGGTTGTTTTCAACAAAGACTAATAAGTTCATAATCAAAATCAAATAATTTTTCCTGTGCCTTTTTCTGTAACTTTGCATGTCATTTCACATTTCAGTGTTATTGTTTTCATATCCCCGTTATCTATCTAAGGTATCCCCGTTATCTATCTAAGGTCTCAGAATGACAATGTAAATTTTGATATAAGTGATGGTATATTTAAATTTTAAGGCATTGAAATTGGTTTCAAAAACCAATCAAAGCATATATTGTACTGAGTCAATTTTAGAGCTAAGGAGCTTGAGAGGGAAAATAAGAGAGAGATGATTCCTCAAATGGAGTTAGAAAATCTCCTTAAAATAATTGAAGAAGTCACTTCCAATGATAGACACTTCGGCATGTGCACACGTCGTCGGGAGTGAAGAAACAAAGATGTGTTGGGGTTATTATTAATATAGATAGCACCGAAGGCACTTACGGTGCGTAGTTACATGTAGTACTATAAAAGAAAAAGAAAATGTATCAACAAGTTTTATCGTATGGAACAAATAAAAAAAATGTATTAACAATTTTAACAGTCCGCGAGGAAAATATTCAGCATATTAGTTACAAAGATAGCGTCGAAGGCACATCACCGTTGTTGTTGCCCATGCATAGTCAAGGGTAGTACTAGTAACTGATAAAATCCCAATTTTTATCAAATGAATGCATTTACCTATATTTGAAATATAATTTCCGGAAACATTCACACACATAAACATAAAATGAATGCATTAGAAAAAAGTTTACTTGCGACAACTCTGTGACACCGTTGAGAAGAACAACTCTTTCTCAAGATCACCTCCAAGCAAGCATGGGTCACCAAAAAATATATTCTCAGGATCTCTTTCCAACAAGATTGCTAGTTGGTCAGAACCATTGCCTCGATATGCGTAACACATAGATCTCTAAACAACTAAAAAGTCATGATCCTGTATTCTCGGATCCACTATAACAACCAGATACTCCACAACAACGTATATAAAAATCTCTCTCTCTCTCTCTCTCCCTCTCCAAAAGCCACCATTAAACCTCCATGATTCCTCTAATAACACCTCTTCTCTTACTCGCACTCTTCCCACTCTCATCATCATCATCATCACCTCCAGCAGTATCGATTTCCCTAACCCCCAAAACCCTAGCAAAATCAGGCGACGCAGTTCGAATCGATTGGACCGGGGTCCAATCGCCCTCGGATCTCGATTGGCTCGGTATCTACTCGCCCCCAAACTCAGCTAACAAAAACTTCATTGGGTATGTTTTTTTATCATCTTGTAACAATTGGGAATCGGGTTCGGGCTCAATTGAGCTACCATTAGTGAATCTTAGGTCGAATTACGAGTTTCGGGTGTTTAGATGGAGTGAAAATGAGGTTGATAGGTCACATGTTGATCATGATCATAACCCTTTACCTGGGGTTAAGCATTTGTTGGCGAAATCGGAGGAGTTGGGGTTTGAGAGTGGGAGGGGTCCAGAGCAGATACATTTGGCATTTACGGAGAGGAATGATGAGATGAGGGTTATGTTTGTTACTGCGGATGGGAAGGAGAATTTTGTGAGGTATGGTGAGAAGGAGGATGGGATGGATGAGATGGTGAAGACGGAAGTGGGGCGGTATGAGAGGGAGGATATGTGTGATGCCCCGGCGAACCGTAGCATTGGGTGGAGAGATCCTGGGTTTATTCATGATGGGGTTATGAAGAATTTGAAGAAAGGAAAGAGGTACTATTACAAGGTTAGTTTTTTATTATATAATTTCTCCAAATATGATATAAAGTTGATTGAACTGATACATAGTTTACTAAAATTTATAGAAGGAACATTGTACTATTAGTGAGTGTGTTTAACAAATAGAAAGATACCTTTATGCTATCATCAATGTCTTAGCAGACATAATTCATCTCTCAGCGAACCACGTGAGAAAATCAGAAATAAGGAGCGTGCCATTCTTTTGAAATGCATTTTTAAAATTTGTTGTTACTCATCAATCTGACAGTGCGAAACATTAGAACCCAATTTTAAAATGCGTTAACGCAAATAATCAAGATAGAAGCAATGCCACACATTGCCACATAAATGTAATATGCACAGTTGGCTGCCTAAAGAGTTTTCGTGACTCACTACCTGTAAAGGGTGAGAAGAATATAAAGGCTTAAATTTCTGGCAATTCAAATGGCAGCTGATGCCAAGTTTTACCATTCGTGTCTATAAACAAGCTTTAGAAAGGCTGTTGTGGATGCCCTAAGAGCTATTACTGTTGGATTTTTTTTAGGGTAGGTTCATTGTAAATGACTTGGAACTGAGATGAGTGCCATGTTTTCTATTTACTTATGGATTTCACAGTCTTCTCCAATAAATTTTCTGAATACCCTTTTATCTTCATCATTTACCAGAATGTAGACCACCAATTACTGCTGAATATGTTCTTAATAACTCTATTACGGTAAAGTTGTTTCAATGGTAGTCAAAAATCGTGACAAAAGGCAACGGGGGGTGTTTTCGCCCCATGAAATCCATTAAGGGACCCAAGGCAGAACAGAAATTTTCTTAGTTATTCTGATCTTCACAATATACATAGACCTACCTCAAAAATCTCTTCATATTTGTGTTTGCCTTTTCTAGCGCAAACACAAATATGCGAAGCACTTTGCATTAAAAAGAAAAATAGAATAAAAATGGTGTACAATTCTGTGTTCAATAAATGGTTTCTTACTTAATTATAGTAATGTAATTTTTAGGAACTCTTTTTAAAACTTTAATTTCTCATCTTTATCTAATTATGCTCCTTTTGATTATTAGAACTACAAGTTGACTTATCTAAGTCAAAAGTTTATTTGATTTGTTAGGCTACTTTTCCTGAAAATAATTTGGCGGATGGCACTAATTAAGGGCTTGACAGTATAAACTACTTAGGAAAATTGAATATATTAATTCTCTTACTCGTAAAACTGAATAGCACCTTCACAATTTCAAAAAATAAAATAACAATGTAGTCTTTAGCCCTTTTTTTATATAGATATCTATCTAACAAAGCTTTCCTAATTCTCTTGAGATTTCCATAAGGGAGTCGTACTAAAACAAAACTTACTAAATAAATAAATTCCTAAAGCGATAAGGACACAAAAGAAATAGCTAAATAATAAGAGAAGAAAAAGAGAAAGATAGGGATAGGCCAAATTAGACGCTAAATAGGAGACGGGTATGACTCATTTAGTTTTATTTATGGACTTTCTAATGGTTGTGAACTATAATCTCGTTTGTCATCAGTTATCTACTAGGCTTATTATATTTGTGATGTTAACAAGTTTAAGTTTTGGTAATAACTTAATTGCGGTCTTAAATTAAGTTACTTTGTGTTACAATACATATAAGTGGCTCACTCTGTACTTCAAGATACTTGTCTACATATTTTTCTGGTCATATCATTTTCTATTTCATATATCTTTGTATGCAATTAAGTGAAATATGGTAAATGTTTAATTGTAGCTGATTATAAACTAGTTTGTCTTGTCTTGGAGATGATGTAATGGGTATTGTTCTTATGCCCTTGCACAGGACTTCTTTGATTTGTTGGTAAATCATTGTTCTAGGTCTTACTGTATGGAATTCTATGGAAATAGGTAAGTGAAGATGGAGATTGATCTTACAAATAGTTTGAAGAAAGATTATAAACTTAAGATGTTTTAGAGGTCAGATTGACAGTGGGAGGAGTAGTAGGTTCTGGTTCAATTATGCTGTAGAAGTGCAGTGTAGAAATGAAGGTGAAGATATGTTATTCACCTAATTTCTTCAGTCATTTAGTTCCGTCATTCAGCTTGAGAAAAAAAAAGGAGTTTCCAAAAATAAATGTCTTTACCGCAAGGTAAAAAATTGGAGATACAGAATGCAACAGACAACCCGGTTTCTGAATATTAAATAGGTAAAGGAAAAATGTACAAAAAAAAGTTGCGTACTATAGCTCATACCGTTCTAAATGAGTACAATCAGCTGGCAAAAAGGTCCCAAGACATAGTCTCACTCTTCTGAAACTAGCATCAGCTATCATAATACTTCCTAGCTGTTCAAAGATAAAGCCCCTAATGAAACAAAGGTGTTTCACTTCCAAATGATGTGTTTTATTAGTGAAGGCCTGATTCATTTTTCTTAATGTAAATAGCCTAAATGATTAAATGAGGAAGCAGACTCTGAATGATCCTGGCATTCATGTTAACATATTCTTTTTGGTTAAACCTCCTGGTCAACAAGCATATATTTATTGCCAAAGTTACCAACAGAACACCATGTGTATATGAAAAATATCCCACACCTCGCTTATATCACTTGTATCCGATGATAGACAATTCAATGCCTACATCGTGTATCACATATAATTATCCATCTTCTTGCTGTGATTTTTTGTACCTTGAGGGGTCCTCCTGAAGAGATCGATATTCTTAAAGGAATTTTGGGACCGCACACATTAAAACAGGAAACGAGGTACATCGACATAAATCTTATAAAAACTTTATTAGGTACTTAAACTGAGGAACACCCATTGTTGTTGGCTGCTTAATTTTCTAGATATGCGACTCTCCAACCCTGAGGCTTCCATTTCTTTTTCTGAACAATAACCATACCCCACAAACTCTTCTTTGCCTCCCCAAATTTCTGCAACCATTTTCTTTTAAGCAACATTGATCTCTCTGGGTTTCTTGAGACCAGCCCCTGTGCATATGGGCAAACCTTCTTCACTTGCTGACATCTTGATTTTATCTTCCACATCATGCAAATAGAAATTTTGCACCAGTTTCTTTGATGTTATATATGACCTGTATTGCAAATACAGGTCGAAAGAGTCCATTCAAGTAGGATCCTTTCCCTGCTATGATTGTCCACTTCCCTGTGTATGCTCCTAGTATCCTGGAAACTGTTATGATGGCAGGACTATAAATGCGTTCATGGGTAATTGAAGATAGTAGGTCAGAGGTAGATCGATATCGCACCCCAAAAGATAATTGTGGCCCTGGGCATCCTTTCTCTATTTCAAAAATCTTAGACTTTCACAGATGGACTTCCTTTCCAATGTAGTTAGGTAATCTCTCTGCCTCGTTGCCTGGATGTAACATGAACTCTCCCTTCGACTCCCCCAGGGAGCATTCTGTTTAGAGCTTTCGCAACCAGAAGATATATGGACGGATAAAAACCCCTGCCTTATACTTTCCAAACCTTGAGAAGCACATACCGGTAAAGTATTGATCAAAAATCAGATTGGCTGACTAGGGTCTAACGATGATCGCTTATTTTCTGGTTAGAGTGCTTCAAAAAGAGTAAGACTGCAAAAAACCCTACGCTTATTATCCTGTAGGTTGAGATTTTGTTGGTCTTGATCAGGTTTACATCCCATTAATTGAGTTTCATAAAGCTTGGATCGAGTCTACTTAGTTAGCCTAGTATTAGATAGAAGAGTCCCAGATCAACTATGATTTTGTGGGGACCTCAATAATTGACATCTTATGTATATTTCTAAAGCAATCATAGTTGTGGCGTCTGCTAGAGGCACGAGACACATTTTTCATAGTGAACATATTTATGGGTGTATAGTGTAGAACGAGTAGGGTGGAAACTATAACTGAAGTAGTTGAAGGAATTGGCATCCAGATCACTTGGTTGGAAAAACTTGCCTTGTATGACAGCTGGAGAATATCTGGTGTGTCTTGTTGAAGGTACTTCTCTTTTTTTTTCTAGCAGAAGTAACCAGTAAGATTTTATTTTCTATACAAAAGGATGATAGGATGATCTATCTTGGTACTTTTGGTTCGGATGGAAATTGAATGGTTGAGAATATCCGACACATAGCCCCCCCCCCCCCCACACACACACACACACCACCACCACCATTTCAGGATTGATTAGTATACCTAAAGGAAAAAGTGAGTGGTGTGTATTCAAGATGGTCATTTATCAGTTAATCCTACAAGCCTTCAATAATGAATTTGATTATGACATCCCAACAACTTTTATGTTGAAACCTTGAATATTCTCTAAGCCTCTTTTCTCTTCAATTGTTTCAGATGTCGCATTCTCTCCCTAATTTTACCCTATAGATCTTTGCGCCCTTGTTGTAGGCTGATTTGCAGGCCTCATGATCGTATACACATTTCCTGGTAAGTTACTGAAACAGTTATGTTTTGCCCCTGTAACAAAGTTGGCAATCTCCCTTTGAGTTTCTAAAATGCCACCAAAACCACCATTCTCTGATAATGATCCATCTGTGTTGAGCATGGGAATATCACGAGGGGGAGTCCAAGGGCATATTCTAGGCGGGGGGAGATGCAAAAAAATAAGAATGAAATTTGTTATTCATACACATGTAAAGTGAGTAGTCAACGTGTCAGGTGTTTGTTCTCTGATTGCTCCTTTGCTAGGTTACTGATTTAGTGGAGGATGTTCCTGTTGTTATTTATTAGGAACTTGGGAGTATGAGAAGTTTAGGTTCTTGCGACAGTAAGGATGAAGGAGCAGAGCCACTTATCCTCCCTTTTAAGCTTTTTATTACACAGGCTTCTCTACTTGCAGTGTTTTGTTTCTTCAAAATTCGATTTTATCTGGGTCATATTATTGTGGGAGTGATCTAGTTTTCTTTCGAGTAATTTTCATTCTTTGGCATCTTGTAAGTTTTGAGTAGGTAGATCATCTCAACATTGTATATCTTCCATCTTTATTTGTTACTGCTAATTTGGTTCTAAAGAAATTTTAGAGAGAATGAAACTCATTTCTACCACGATGCTTCCTTTCCCTTTCAAATTTTCAACTAAGTTCACTTCAATATTCATTATAATAGGTCGGAAACGTTGTAGGTGGATGGAGTACAACATACAATTATATATCCCGAAATGAAAATTTAAATGAGACGATTGCATTCTTATTTGGAGATATGGGAACTGCAGTACCATACTCAACCTTCCTCCGTGCGCAAGATGAAAGCAAATCAACCATGAAGTGGATCTTCCGCGACATCGAAGCTCTAGGTGACAAACCTGCCTTCATCTCCCACGTTGGTGACATTAGCTATGCAAGAGGCTATTCATGGTTGTGGGACACATTCTTTAATCAAATTGAATATGTTGCCTCCAAGGTTCCATACCATGTTTGTATTGGAAATCATGAGTATGATTGGCCTTTACAACCTTGGAAACCTGATTGGGCTCAAACAGTATATAGAAGAGATGGAGGTGGTGAATGTGGAGTTCCATATAGCATCAGGTTCAATATGCCTGGGAATTCTTCTGTACCAACTGGGACTCATGCTCCTGCGACACGGAACCTTTACTATTCGTTTGATGCAGGTGTCGTGCACTTCTTGTTTATGTCAACCGAGACAAACTTTCTTCCAGGCAGCAACCAATATAACTTTATCAAGTCTGATTTAGAGATTGTTGACCGAAAGAAGACCCCCTTTGTTGTCGTTCAAGGCCACCGTCCAATGTATACAACAAGTAATGGCTTGCGAGATGCTCCATTAAGAAAGAAAATGCTTGAGTATTTAGAACCTTTATTTGTGAAAAACAAGGTAACTCTTGCACTATGGGGCCATGTTCATAGGTATGAAAGGTATTGTCCAATGAAGAACTTCACCTGTGGGGACACTGGCCTTAATGGAGAAGGCTTACCAGTAAATGTAGTGATGGGAATGGCAGGACAAGATTGGCAACCCATTTGGGAGCCAAGGCCTAATCACCTGAAGGATCCAGTGTTCCCACAACCTGACCAGTCTTTGTATCGTACTGGTGAATTTGGCTACACAAGGCTTCATGCAACTAAGGAGAAGCTAACACTTACTTATGTAGGAAATCATGACGGGGAGCCACATGACATTGTAGAGATTTTATCATCCCACCAAGTTCATGACAGTGAGGGCAGTAGTTATTCCTATTCTAAGTCGTTATTACCTAGATTGTCACAGAGAGTGAATATCCTGGTGTTTGGGGCCCTTTTGGGATATGCTATTGCGTACATTTCACATGCTAAGAGAAAGGATACATCGAAGATGAGTTGGACTTTATTAAAGAAAGAGGAAGTATGACATTGCAGTCGTGGTAAATAAATTGGTTTTGTTGCCAGATCTTTGTTATACGAAGACAGTTTGATGCCTACCTAGATAAGTAAGTTCTTTGGTTGGAAAGCCTTGTAGATAGAACTATCATGTCCTTAGTGCGAAATAAGCATCTGTTTTTTAAGTCACATCTACCTCCTCTAGCTCTTGCTGTTTTGTTAATGGATAAAATTTTAACTAAGAGGACTGCAATCTGTCTAGAAGAGATAAAAGCAGACTAAGCACGCAATACAATATAGAATGTTCACAACAGGCGAAACATACACTAGAACAAAAACCTCAACTATCAGGAAATCTCCTCCCTTTTCTAGTCACAGTGATATTTTTTCCTAGCCATTACATACCATCAGGCTATCAACTCTTCTAAGAAGGTTTCTTTGAATATCTTAAACTATCTACTCCATCTGAAGATTAACACATAATATTTATGATAAGAACAGTCGCCCTGTGCTCTTTCTCTGAAAATTATGCTGTTTCTCGCACCCACAATCCCCACAGAACAACAAATGTAACCAGATTCCAGTCCCATTAATCGCAGTCTAATGGCAGGCCAACCAGAAAGAAGGTGAGCTAGTGCATATAACCCTACCGTGACCAACCCTTATTACGAAATTTCCGCCCATGTTTCTAAGTGGAGAAACTAACTTCTAAGGAATATGAAGAACCCAAATTTTAGAGACAGGTTTGGAAAAAGGCATTGATAGAAGGAACTGACAGTATCTATGTTGCCATTCCTATAGTACCAGCTGCATCTGAATTTCAATTGAAATCTTCTCCTAGGACCTATTTGGGTGCTCCTATATCTTATGGAAGAATGAAGGTGTTTCACTTAGGTAATTTGATACATAGAGTTCAACAGAAGTAACCGGAAGGAAAGCTGACTTGCTTTAGTAGAGGCAAGATGATTCTCACGACTCAATGTTTTAATTCAATGATCCACTTTTTGTCTAGTATGCATGTCCCTAATGCAGTGTCGAATAAGATGGAAGGAGTTTTTTTCTTCTGGGACAATTTTGACGGGACGTTGGAAAAAATTGGGGGGCTTGGTCACTTTGCATGCCTAAACTTGAAGGAAGTTTGGGTCTTAGAGATTTATGTGATATAAGAGATAGTCTTCTAATGAAAAAGGTCTTGAACCTATTTCATTTTCGCTCTCTTTGAGTTTATTTTATGAGAAACGAGTACTTTTTCGGTGTTTTCACTAGAGCTGCATCCAGATGAATATGGAGAATCAACAGTCGTTTAATTTAGTATCTACTAATCTAGCTTGTATGCTCAGTTAAGGAGAGGACGATTTTGGGCATGCAAATTTGTTGGGCACTATTGTTTAGCTGAAGAATCAAGTATATAAGTTGATCAACAAATCATGGTGAAGGAGGTGTTCCCAGAAGGTGGTGTCTGGTATTGTGCGGTGTTCATTTTGATTGATAAATGCTTTCCCAAGTGCTTTTTTCAAGCCCACAGAAAATTGGTTGCCTTTGTAGTTTTGGGTAGTGGGCACCATATTGGTGAGATTATAAAGTGCAGTTAACAACTTTTAAGCTGAATTGAGCTTTCAGTTTTTTAGGCAAATCCATAATAGCATTAATTCCTCAAGGGGATCTAACCCTTACAAAAGTCTTTGGACAAGGGTAGAAACGCCTACATAGTACATGAAAAATATAATATGAAAAACATAAAGATATCGTTTGTATTACATACAAAAAACCATAAAGAGCCCACACAAAACTAAACAAGATGAAAGCTTATGACTCCGGCGTACAAACAATCAAGTGAAACGTCGAGCTCCAGATGTCCCCTCGTCCCAGTCATCCTCTCCAAACGGCGATCTTCAAGTGCAATCTCTCTAGTGGTACTCCGGGCGCTCCCCTTGCAGCAACAGCGCTTGCAACCAATTTTAAATGGTTAAGAAAATCTTTCGACCCCGATATAATCTTTATTTGTTTCGAAGGGGCGACTACCCCTCGTGAAGTGATATCTCCACCGATGAAAGACGCAAAGTCTCCCCTGATGAAAAATATCATAGCTAGTTCCATAGGATAAACCACACCTCTGACTGAGCGATATTGAAAGTGAGGGATAATGACAAAGCAAACCATCCATCCCCCTAAAAAAATCCTTTACAAGGATCGCCAACGCTCAATCCAAAGCCTAGCATTAAAAAATTTGCACAACACCATGACAAACAACAAACACGCATGGGGACTATATCAAGGTCGAAGGGTTTTCTCAACCATTTGAAATTTGCTGCAAGCGCCGTTGTCGCAACTGGAGCGCCAAAGTACCGTTAGAGGTATTGTGCTTGGAGATCGTCGTCTGACGAGGATGATCGACATTGGGGATATCTAAAGTTGGACGTTTCGCATGATCGTTTGTATGGGCTGGTTTGTTGGGGTCTTAAGCTTTCATTTTGTTTAGTTTTGTGTTGTCCCTTTTTGCTATTTTGTAGGCTAGCTTGTAGTAGGCAAACGATGTCTCTACCCTTGTCTATAGACTTTTGTAAGGGCTACCTCCCCTTAAGGAATTAATGTTATTTTAGATTTGCCTAAAAAAAAAAAGAAGAAAAATCAAACATGTCTTGCTTACTCGTCCAAAAAAATTGTAGCATTACGAAGCTATAAAATAATAATAAGGCTTTACCAAAACTAGATCTGAGCAAATGAAATCCTTGTTAAGATCCATATGTCTAAAACTAACAATTAAAGCAATATAACATTCACGTGTCATTTTTATTTGTTTATAATTTGTATTGGTTTTCATGGTTTTACAGATTTTTCTAAAGTGTGAACCATTTTTCCTATTTGAAATATACGACGAGAATAACTAAATACAAACTTGTCACACTTTTTTAGAGGACATTCATACAAAGAATACATTATCAAGAAGAGCCCAATTAATACTTCCACATCTAAGGACAAACTCATAGATAACGAAGAAGAGATTAATACATAAAAATATCATGAAGAAATTTAGATTATGGAGTGCCTATATTTGGACAATGGGAGATGAGTTGAAGGGGATCAAGACGTTAACAGAAAGGGAAAGTTTCATGATGTTATTAGCTGAAGTAGTGGTCGATGTCTTTTCTAGAAATTTGTAAAATGTTTGAGACAGAGGCTAGTCGTTAATAAGCTCGGGACAATGCGTTGAGATGCTCTTCAAGTTTTGTGACTCTGAGACTGGAGCGGTAATTAAATGCACTTTAGTAATTCTTAAGGAAAGCATAGAGAGTATGCTATATAGAAGCATTGCGATTGGTGATTTCAATGAATTCAAGTTTGAAGATCATTCTGCAAATATCATTCCTGTTCTTGAAGTCTTCAATAGGTACAAAGAAGGACAAGGAAAGTTGTGAATTTGGGTTTGAGACTCGGCGGACCGAAAGCAAAAGTTAGCCTTCATAGGAACCCTTACACATTTTCTAAAATCTAAAAGGCCTAGAGCCCAAATAACCTTCTTCACCCAATGACATGAACAAAAGATACTGCTATAAGTAGCTTTTTTAGATTATGGTAGGAAAATCCTAAAAGAAATTACAATTAACAAAAAAACTGGTATTCTATATTTAGCTCTTAATTCTGCCATCCTTTTCTTAAAGATGAGATAAGACTTGAGACAATGTTTGTACAATAGCTTTTATGTGAAAAGTGATTCCAAATCATTCTTGATGTATCACTGTTCTCACGACTACATACATATACTTAGAGAGAGGGCGTCTCTCTCTAGGATGACCAAGTCGAAGCCACTCTCTCCATGTTTTTAATTTAAGTTCTTTATTTGATGTAAAGGGCTAACTGCCGCAGAGTCTCCTTAAGTTAGTAACCCTAATGCTAGTAGGATTAGATCTAGGCTTTCTACTTTTATAAAAGCCTTCATAGTATTTGCTCCTCAGTTGTTATTGGGTTATTAGGTTAATTTGGTTTGGGTTATTCAGTTAAATCAATAAAGAGAGAGTTTAGAGTTTAATGATGTTTCGATTCAATCTTGTATTCACGTCAATTACATTGCACGAATAAATACTTCAATAAAGATTATGGACTTAAATAAACAGCTCAAGGACCGCCATCAACGGAATTAAAATCCCTTATCGAATGTGTTAAATGAGGAAGTCATTCTAGTACTTAACCCCCTCATATCCAATCACGGATTTTACTATCCATTAAATTGAACTTCAACACAGGTTATAGTCTGTAGACATCCTAAAAGGAAGCTTCGGTAGTCCATCTAGTCGTACCGTTCTTCCTTGTGCATTGTTAACTTTAACACTCACCCAAGAATCTTGTTCAATTATTTGGGGACCAGTTAATTCTTATTTTTAAGCTTTGTATGCTATCTTCTGATACGTAGACAGGAATCCCTTACCTACAGCTATGTTATTTTTCATTTTCCTTCAAAACTAATTCATTATGTTTACATATTTAATGTTTATTAATCTCTTTTTTCAGTTAGTCATTGTTTGTGCATATTTACTGCAACAGGTTGGAGGCGATATGGGAGGCTGGAGTGCGACACAGAGTTTTGTGTCCCGCAACTGGGGTTTAGATGAGACGACTGCATTCCTATTTGGGGACATGGGAACTTCAGCCCCATATAAAACGTTTCTCCGCATGCAAGATGAAAGTAAGTCGACCATGAAGTGGATCCTGCGAGATATCAATGCCTTGGTGATAAACCCGCATTCATCTCTCACATTGGTGATATCAGCTATGCAAGAGGCTATGCATGGTTGTGGGACACATTCTTCTCGCAGATTGAGCCTGTAGCATCCAAGGTCCCATACCATGTGTGCATTGGCAATCATGAATACAACTGGCCGTTACAACCATGGAGACCTGAGTGGGCCCAAGCAAGTTACGGCACAGATGGTGGCGGTGAATGTGGGGTCCCTTACAGCCTCAAGTTCAATATGCCCGGGAACTCTGCAGTGCCTACTGGTACTCATGCTCCTGCAACTAGAAATCTATACTACTCGTTTGATGTTGGGGTTGTACATTTCGTTTATATCTCGACAGAGACTAATTTCCTTACGGGGAGCGAACAATATAATTTTATCAAGCTGGACTTGGAGAGTGTTGATCGTGAGAAGACTCCTTTTGTCATTGTCCAGGGTCACCGTCCTATGTATACGACAAGCAATGAGTTAAGGGACGAACCGTTGAGGGTGAGAATGGTCAATCATTTGGAACCTCTGTTAGTGAAGAACAAGGTGACCCTTGCATTTTGGGGTCATGTCCACAGGTATGAAAGATTCTGTCCAATGAAGAACTACACCTGCGCAACCACAGGCGTGAATGGTGAGGATGAGGACTTGCCAGTACATGTTGTGATAGGGATGGCTGGACAAGATTGGCAACCTATATGGGAGCCAAGGCCTGATCATCAAAATGACCCAATTTTCCCTCAACCCGAACGATCTTTATACCGTGGGGGTGAATTTGGTTACACTAGACTTGTTGCCACTAAGAAAAAATTAACGCTTACTTATATAGGAAACCATGATGGAGAGCCACATGACATGGTTGAAATCTGGGCATCTGGTGAACATTTCCATGGTAATGATGGAGCTAGCCACGGTGGCAGTGGCGAGGAGAAGTATAAATTGAATTCATTTGTGAAGTCAGGGAGTTTCTGGTTGCTTGGTGCCTTTTTAGGTTATGTTGCAGGTTATATATATCATGCAAAGAAGGTGACTGTCTCTACGTCAACCTGGACCCCAATGAAGAACGAAGAAATATGAGTTATTTGGTTTCTTTCCTGCAAATTTACGATCTAGGATCGGTTTGATTATGAAGTTACTTGGTGCTTTTCTAGCGTATGCTGAAGGAAGGTGTTTGTCTCTACATCGACCTGAACCCCCAGCGAAGAACGAGGAAATATGAGTGCCGTGTTGCTCTGGTGCAAATTATTACGATCCTCGGTTTACTTATCTATGTTGTACATTTCAATATACCGTGAAAGGGAGCAGGGACACCTCTCCCCATTTGTGTATACCCCGTAGCTTTAGTATGTAATTATTCATGTATCTCTGTAATTGGTTTAATATACTTCCTACACTATTGTAAAAATCGATGAAGGGCTTGTCCACAGCACCATTTTTATCTGTTTCACTTTTACAGCGTAGTTTTCTTATCCTTTTTTCAGGAAAAGTTAACCCCTTTCATGAGCAAATTGTCCCAAGTTTATAGGTGAAATTTGAATCAGCCATTACCATCTGATTGGTTTATGTTCTAGTTTAAGCACTAGCCATTTCAGCCCGTGCTAAGCACGAGCTCTAGCTATATGAAAATACAAATTTCTTGCTAATTCACATGTTCGCACAAGAAGTGTACCATATAAACTATTTTGATCATTCTGAGGGCTTATTTTCAATCCTTGTACTGAGTACAATATGCGAGCTCACATAGGTCGAGAAAGCATACTGACAACAAATCAAAGATTGAAGACAAGAAGATCGTAATACAGACTTCCTTACCCACAGTTCGAAGATATTGAAGCATCTTGTAACTTCGCACTGCAGAAGATACTCCTCCACTTATCAACAGATCGTATATATACGAACATCACAAGAGATCGTATCTTCTCCAACGGTCTGAAGTTACAGCTACGAGTATTAATAGATCCGTTACAGATCAACAAGTATTAAGACGTTACAAAAGACCTCATAAAGACTCATCAAATACGGACGACCAAACCGTACGTCATCAATGTAACCAACGGTCATATTATAAGACCTATAAAAAGAGACCTGGAGATCAGAATCTAGGACGGCTATTATCACCTACAGAACTCTTGGAGAAAGTGATCCCTACCAAAACTCAGATATTCAATCTCTTTCTCTTTGTAATAGCTAGCATATATATAAATACCATTCTTTCATAAATCCTTAGGAGAGGTCGTGGTTTTTAACCCATTCAAGGGTGTAAGGCACTATCTTCGTCCAATACGAAAATAGGCTATTACAATCATCACATTTTTTATTTTATTTTAATCAAAGGTGATTAGATTAAATTACAAGATCTAAAAATGGAGTTACAGAGTTGATCAAGTTAGTAGCCTATCGTAGCTCTAAACAAGATATAACGCGAAAGTGAGCACCCTTAGTGGCCAAAGCATGTGCCTCATAATTACAACAACAACTAAAGTAATCAAAATGAAAAGTAGTGAAAGAGGATGCTTCGGCGAGCATATCTGGCGCAAGCGTAAGTGTTCCCCATAAGAGATCTACTGACTTAGTTTGGAAAGCTTTTACAAGGCGTTGGTAGTCCATCAGCAACAAAACTCTTTCCAATCCTAACCTCAAAGCCGCCTGCATCCCCCTGATCATCGAGATCGTCTCCACCTCATTTGGTTTTGTAGCCCTAAAGGAGTCAAAGCCTGCACAAATAATGGAAGAGTCGTGAGATTTGATAACAAAACCTGAGCCTCCTGGGGAATCAGGATTGGTCCAAGCCGCGTCAACTTTGACCGTGTGCCATTCTTCCCCTGCGGACGGGGGAGGGGGTAGGGCTTGACCATCGTAGCCTGAGACTGGATAAGAAGGTTATTGGCAGTTGAGATCAAATTAACCGTGCTCATTTTGCGATCTCTAAAGACAAGCTCGTTCCTGCTATTCCAAATGATAAAAATAATGGAGCTGAAAACGCTCTAGGTTGAGGTGTGGTCACCAGTTCTAAGGTTACTAACAGCATGAAGAATTTTGGGGAGGGAGTCCGAACAGTGCTAGATACGAGTATCAATATCAAGTGTTGAAGCCTTCCAAATGTCGCCAATAGACTCGCAGAAGAACAGGGCGTGCGAAGTAGTTTCCTCTTCAACTCCACATCTAGGACAAGTGGTATCCCATGATGAGTCGCCGAAGCAAAGGTTCATTTTAGTCAGGATGCCATCCTGCAAGGCTTTCCAGAGGAAAAGTTGTGTCCTGAGAGGGACCTTCATTTTCCAGATTTGATCCCATTCTATATCCTTGTCCCCTGGGGGGCTACTTCCCGCTTCATAAATGGGTTTATCATTCATGGCCACTGTGTAGACCTATTTCACAAAGAGAACACCGTTCTTCTCATTCTTCCATCTCAAAACATCCTTGGATACCTAGATAACAGATACAAGCAACAATGTATTATTGTTGGGTTCAACATCTAAAATATCCTTTGTCTCTGACGATTGAATTGGATGATTTTCAATGTCTTTCTAGACCTACAAAATTGAAAATAACTTTTTGTGTTATGTAAATATACATTTAGAATCGTCACTCTCTTTGCTCTTTCAATAATGCATTGCTTGTTCAATATGATCTCTAGCAAATTCGGAAAAATAAAATTAATGTGGTGTGAAATAGTTTGCTAACTTTCTCAATGTATCACCATATCATCATGTATTCTTATAATGTCATAAGCAATGCATGATGCTACACAATATTTTGATAAGTACCTTATATTTATTTCATCTACATGTTCTCGTCGCACTAGTTTTATCCATTGGCAAGCAAACTATGTCTTGATCAACAACTTCACTTTCCTTCATAAACCAAAAGAAAATCATTTAGATATTTTTCAAAGGAAATTAAAAGTCACTATGAGAATTGTAGGGACTTATCCCTCGACCTAATCCAAACTCGAACTACCTCAATATTAAACTCACACATTACACAAGTGACATGTACAATCGGCATTGACACCTAGACCACGAACTGATAAAGAACGTGGATCGAGCACTACAACAAAATATGAACAAGTCAAAGATACCAGTCACCCACGAACTAACAGTTACACATTCAACTACCACTTACTTCATTATCCGAAGAACGTGCTTCTACACGATAACGAGCTGCAGGTAAGGTCTATATAAAGAAAAAGTTCTAGATGAGATATGGACAAGAAAAACCAGATTTTCTAGACTCTAACACAGGAATTTCTAGATTCTAAACACCACAAAACTTCTTATTTCAAGATCAAGCATATCTAATTTAAGAGATTACATGTAATAAGATATCAGCCTCAAGCAATAAAGTTACAGTTACTAAACCCTCAACTCGAGGTCGTGATTTTTTAACCTATTTAAAGGTTTTCTACGCTAAATCACCTGTGTCATTTCTTGTATTACATTAATTTTTGTCACAGGTACATTTGATGAAATATCTAATTTCAAACAATTTCGAGCTACGGAATTAGGCCATTACATTTGGCACCGTCTGTGAGAAAGTTTACATTTCCACGATAACCTAAGGCATACATTTACTCTACTATGCATTTCCAATCATGGTCACTTCCAAGCGACCAACAACAGGAGTCCAGCTCAATCTTTTAGTTGAGCTGAAATAGTTCGTTGAACTATGGGAGACTCTCAACGCCGAGACAGAGAAACGCAATGAGCTCGAACGCCAGTTAACTCTTGGCAGTGAGCTCCATGACAAAGAGCTCGAAATTGAGCATCAAGCTCGTTTGACAGTATTCAAGAGACATGAAGAACAGATGACAACTATGCAGACTGCGTTGCAACCTTTGTAGGACACTCAACAGGCTCCCCATATCAAAGATTGTGATCAAGTGCCAACGAACTCCTAAGTTTCAACACGAGAACGGTTAGGACCTCGAGGAGCAACCAGCAAAGCCATTTCTAGAAATCTTCAGCGCGAACCTCAATTTTTAATTTATTTGGGCAGAGAAGCCCAATCCGATATCAGCAGAGGTCTTCGGCCTTCTAAGCGTCAAGAGGAAGAACAACGACCTCAACCCCAGATTCCAACACGTAAGCGCTTGAGCGAAAGCACCGGTACTCATAATCCTCAACTAGCTCGCCAAGCCACTCAGGCAATAAATCAGTATGTCACACAATAGCACATGGATCAACGTATCAAAGAGTTGATTGAAGCTCAAGTTCTAGGCAGTAAGGATGATTTCACCAGGTTACAAGGTAGTCCGATTGCCAAAGAGTTATTTGATATGGAAGTACCAAAAGGTTTCCATACTCCAAAGATACGTAAATACAAGGGCACCGATCCGAATGAGCATATTCAGCAATTTCACGATTCACTGGGATTGTACTCAAATCTCAACCATATTCTATGCCGTCTGTTCGCAACAAGTCTGCAAGGAGAACTACTATGGTGGTTTCATTCTATATCTGAAGATTCTATCCTCACATTCGATCAACTACAGAAGAATTTCGATAAGACTTATGCTCACAATAAAGACAAGGAGGAGAATTTATATTCTCTTATTAGTCTCAAACAGTCATAAGGAGATAAGCTCGAGGTCTTTGCAAAGAATTTTCTGGAGCTCGCAATAAAAGTTGATAATCTGGAAAAGAAAATAGTTGTTACTGCTTTTACCAATGCGCTGCAACTCGATTGCAAAGAAAATGAGCATATTTTCTTAAACAAACCCGCGACCTAGGAAGATATGATCACCAAGGTCAATGGGTATGTTGACCTGGAAATCATGATGACCAAAAGGCATAAATCTACTAAATCCGTCCTAACCACTAAAGGTCCAAACACAAAATGCAACAGTAAACCAAAGGAGGACCAGGGTGATCAAAAGCGTTCCAAGGAAAATACCGGCAAACCTCGGAAAGGCAATTTATTACCCAAGCCGGTCCTCCCCAAGATGAATGTTTGAATCTACTCAATTTTTCCCTTTTTAGCAAAAGATAAGTTCTACCGTATATCTCAACCGCTGGAACCGATCGAAGGCAAACTGTATTGTAAGCATCACAAGGTAAATCATCATGAAACTGACAACTGTTATGCTTTATAGAGGTTGTTGGAGTAAATTTTCAAAAGACGGAAGAATGCATGAATATATTGTCGATCTGAAATCGTACAAAAATGGTAGCCACAAGACTCAGGTAGAAGTAGTCCAGGTCAAAGATCAAGCTAAGGAGAAGCACTTTTACCATACGTACCACAACAACATGATTGAGATCCATCAGATTAACAACTCTACCAAATTCAAACGACGAATATTATCAGAGTGTTGCGATCTCACACCTCAAGATAAAGAAGTTAAATTTCTTCTTGAATCGAGCAACCGTCGACTTGTGATTTCATTCAAGGATTGCGACATCAGTCACGTCAAGTTTCCTCATCATGATGCACTGGTTATCATGCTCAAGATGAAGATATTTGTTATGCATACAATGATGGTTGATACTGGTAGTGGTATTGAGATTCTCTTTCAGAGTACAATCGAATAGATGGGATTAGCCGATAAAATTGTTCCAAGCGACATCGATATTAGTAGATTTAATGGTTATAAGAAAGTGAAATAACTAGTTGCCTGATACTAACCAATATCGATTGTTTTAGGTCTAAATCGAAAGATCCTAAATCCTCTAAATTAATGGTCAAGACTTTACCTAGTTCAAGTCGATACGATTATCTAATGTCACGCAAGCAATGGAAATTAAAGACAAGGCAAAGATTTTTAACCCTGTGGGAAACTTTTCTCAGGAGAAAAACCCACAGGTCGTTATCGAATCACTCGATAGCTAAACAATCCAATATTGAAAAAGAATTACAAGAATTTAATCACTTACAGACTCGATAAGCACTTCCCATGGTTATCTCTCTTCGAATGAATCTTCTTGTAATCAATTTTGCGTTATCGCAACGCCTCGTTCCAATCTCATGTCGAAGCTCCTAATCTTGAATCGCTCAAGTTCTTCAATTTAGTTCTTCAATGCATAACTAAGGTTTCTTGATCAATTGATTGATTTAAGAGTTGAGTGATTTGATTATCTCTTGAATCTCTCAAAGATGAATCTCTCTTTGCTCAAAAAGACAATCCCTCAAAAGATAGGTTTTCAAGAAGTGAATGTTTGAAAAAAGGTAAGTATGTCTTAAGAAAAAAAATATAAAACACGGGCTTTGTTCGAATAAAAATCAATTTATTCAAACAGGAATCTATATAATAAAAGTTATTTGAATAACAGTTACTCTATTCGAACAAAGATGTAACTGTTGAAAGTTATTCGAACAGCAATCAATCTATTCGAATATAAATGCAACTGTTAAAAGTTATTCAAACAGAAGTAATTCTATTCGAATACAATTCTATCTGTTGTAAAGTATTCGAACAACATTAAAAGTTATTCGAATAAAACTTTTATTTTCTTTAAGACATTCTTATTACTTTTTCATACTCTGTAAAATACATAGGCTTGACTTTTTAGAATAAAGAGTTAGAAACCCACTTACTTATTCAGAGACAGTCAGTCTAGCTATAGTCGCTCCATGGCATTCACTGACGCCAGATAACCACGAGATAATGCTGACGCCTACTCTAAATACTAAATAAAACAAACTCCAAAAATGGAAGAAAACAGACTCGATGGACTGACTCACTCTCAGAACATCCATACTCAAGAGCCTAGCCTCGGAAATCCCTGCACACTAAACGAGCTATATCACATAACGTTTAAATTCAAAATAAGGAATTCAGAGAACAAAAAAGAGCTTACCTGTCTTACATGTCAGAAACATCTCTCCCCCTTTTTGACACAAAAGAACAAAGGGTAAACAAGCAAAAAGAGAGAAAAAAATAGTACCATATAAGACATGTCAGAGTATATAGCAGTTATGAACAAGTAAATATCATGGAATAGTAAAATCATATCGCAAAAGTCTGATTGATTATCCATGCAAAAATAAACTGTTAATACAGAGCAAAGTCAAATAGAGCATCTACATAGAATAGACATGCAATAAAGAGAGCAGATGCAAAAATAGTCACTGAAAAGACAAAAAACATAGAGATAACACTCTAAAGTGCAAAAGTGAAAATCAAAGTCACACACGACCTAAGACCCCTCATCTGTACTTGCGGTAGGCGAACCACTCGACGAGCCTCGAACTATACTGCTCAAACCGATATCCGCCCTGAATAGCCAAAACTGAGTCTATATCTAAGTGTCCATGCTAGCAAAACGAGTCTCCATATAGGTGTACATAGAGGCAAAGTCATGTGGAGCCAATCCAGTAGGAGCAGATGGAGAAGTACCAGGTACAGAGGTAGTAGCAGTCCGGGAAGTAGAAGGTCTCATAACTCGTCTAGCAGATGTAGTTTCAGCCCTCGAGTCCTCTACATCCCCTTCAGTCTCAGACTCCATCTTTACAATCATATGTTTTCTGCTCTTCTCCCATTACCGAGCGTTAATAACCTCGTTCTTCACGTCAACCTCTTCATCTGGATGAATAACATACCCCTTATCAGTTAAAAGCTGAGAGATGAATCTGTTGTAAGGCAAAGTCCATGTTTGATGATCCTGGTTTGCCGTGGTAAACATCTCATGCATGATAATGAGGACCAAGTCAACACTGAGCCCCATAGCATAAAGATATGCTAGATAAAGCATATTGCCCACCAGAACATTCTTATTCCCCTTTTGGGGAATGATGTTCCTATGAGCCACCATATGAAAAAGGCAGATTGTTGGGGTCAGGTTCTTGCACCTAAGATATAGACCATTCTTCTTTCCAGGAAACAGAAGCTCCTCCTCCTTGGGAGGAAACTGACTAAGAACCGGAGGCCACGCCAAATAATCCACATCGGGATTGTCAGAATCCCTGAGACCAAAAGCTTTCTGAATATCATCCAAATCTATATGAAAAACAAACCCATCGATGGACACCCTGAACGTCTTATTAATACCCGTGCCTTGCACAACTCGTAAAGAAGCATAAAAGAGTCGCACTAACTGAGGGTAGCAGGGTAGCTGAGGTTCCATAATCCCAGTCCAACCATATATCGAAAAAACACGAAAACCCGTGGAGATGTCTGGATAGTTCACACTCAACTCCTCTCTATCTAGAGTCACCTCTTTCTGATATTCTCAAAACTTAAACCCTGATTTTAGGGTGGACCAATAAGGAAGATTAGGGCCTTGTGCGCCTGCACTAGACTCTCCAGCTCCACTAGCTCTTCCTCTTCGGGAGCCTAGAGGATTAGTGTGAGGAGGACCCGTCCTAGTACCTCGAGTCGTTTGTCCCCGTTTTGCCGTGTTGCTCGAGTTGGGGACAAGAGATCCCTCCTGAGGGAGTTTAACCCTTACCATAGCAGATAGAACAGTATAAGACAATCCTCTATAAACAAAATAACGCGCAAACCTCAACAATCTCCTCACACTACCTGCAAGAAAATCACTAATTTCCCCAGACTTAACCCATACGGTTAAGCAGGGGAACCCCAATAAACAAGTACACGAACAATTCTTTACCACCGCAGTCAAACAATCAATTACCACTAGCACTGCACACTCCAATTCAAAATTCCAACTCCAATTATCAGTGATAATGCGAAATTCCAACTCCAAATCCAATAATAATTCAATTCAAAACAACAAACCAAATCCAAAGCGCATATTGACAAAATTGATCACCAAACTTAAAGGAGAGAGTGTAGATCAAGCTTACCATATAGAAGAAAGAGTCCAATCACGAAATTAGGGCCAAAACTGCCGAAAGAAAACTACGAATTGGAACACCACGCTTTGAACACAAGGAATTCCAAATGCAATGATGAAAACTAGGGAATGAAACATAATGAAACTCGAGCAAGAAATCACAAGAAGGGAGGGATTCGAGAGAGAGACATCGCCAAGGTTATACTAGAATAGAAGTGAGAGAGAAAGAGAATAAAAGAAAAAATTAGTTTTTGTAAAAAAAAACAAATTCGTCAAAATATATTCGAACAACAAAAGTTGTATTCGAATAAACAAGTATCTGCTGGAAAATATTCTAACAAAAGAAAAATATTTGAATAAAAAATTTGGACTGTTTTTTTTTTTTTTTTTCAATAGAGATAAAACGAAACGAAACACAACAAAAAAAATTAAAGAAATAAACACTAAGTAAGCAATACTCCCCCCGTGTACGCTAGATCAGAGACTAATCACAGGCATATGAATATCAGATAAGAAATCATTCAATTGACAATCCAGACAGAATAAGTATTTACTCAGAGTGTGTGTGTGCGCAGTCAACGTAAAACTGTACCATGCACTCAATAGACCCAACATTCAGAAATAAAATACTATAAGGAAAGTTGTTTCAACTTAGGCCTCTCATCGGTGGTCACTCGAAATCACTGAGAATTGACTAGCTAACACTCTGTGTGAAATATGAATATGAATAATATGCAAAGAAAGACTCATATTTTGTCAAATAAGCAACGCACTGTGAGCTGAAAGATCTCATGGACAGGAAATCAATTGCCATTAATAGTGTCAAGTTAATTAATATAGACTCCATATCTCTCATCTCCACTAAACAAACTGTGCTAAACTCAAGATCAAGCAGGTCTTGAAAATGTGATAATGTAGGGAAGGGTAGGCATATGACGGAGTAGGTATTTTACTGGCATCCTAAGACTACAGTTACACTAACTCCCCATCTCACCTAAAACCAAATTCAACTTCTGCCATTCTTTTTCTTATTGAGTAGACATATATCAGAACACTTCTTCCTCTACTTCTTACCCCTTTTTTCTATTTTTTGTTTTTTTTCTTTATAAAGACCCAAAGTTACATACTATCAAAGATATGGGGGAATACAATCTATTCTTTCTTTCTGCTTTTCTAACCACCCCCCCCCCCCCTTTTATATTTTTTCACTGAAAAGTCTCAGAACAAACGGGTAAATGAATAAAGGATTTGGGTAGAAAAATGAAAGGCTTATTTTCAAGCACAAAGGGCTACAAGTGGATAAAAAAATGGCTATGAATAACGAAGGCCAAACAATGTGTGGCAATAAAAAGCCTATTATCATATCTTTGGTCTCACATAGTATTTTTCGTCTCGAATCAAGTATAGGGAATGTTCTATTAGACTAACTTGAACTTGATGTTACCATTTGACAATTGAGTAAGGAAATGAAATGAGATCACAAATAGTAAGATCAAATAGAGAAGTAAATGTCATAACACTCGAAGCTTATAAATAAGGTCAAATCCTCACATAACATTAGGTACGAAGTCTCTACATATATCATAAAGTATAATATCAATGAGTGCCTATCTATCTAAGCATGCGATAGTTAACTGCCGTGAAAGAAATCAAATCCAAGTAAAACCTATACTGAATTGTCCTAACATTAAATTTGAAAGCGTATCTGACCAAGCATATATCACTGTGAGAATCTAATAAAATAGCGTAAAGAGGAAGTAAAAGACATGCCTAATCAATAGAGCAGACACCAATTAACCATCTCAGAAGCTCAAACTTAATAGCATCTAACAGCTTGGTGAAAAAATTTGCTAACTGACTCTCTGTAGGAACATACTCAACACTGACTATCTTGCGCTCAACAAGATCACGGATGAAGTGGAATCGAAGGTCGATGTACTTGGTTCTGGAATGCTGTTCAGGATTCTTAGAGATATTGATCGCACTCATATTATCACAAAAGATTGGCATCGTCCCCTGGACTATTCCATAGTTATGCACCATTTGTTTCATCCAAATCAACTGGGTGCAACAACTACCCGCAGCAATATATTCTGCTTCTGTTGTGGATTGAGAAATACAATTCTGTTTCTTACTCTGCCAAGCTACAAGATTATTTCTAATATAAGAGCATCTACCAAAAGTACTTTTCCTATCATTTGCATTACCTGCCCAATCTACATCAGAATACCCAATAACCTCAGAGGTTGTGTCATATGAATACCATAAGCTAAATTTAGAAGTCCCACATACATAAGGAATAATATGCTTAACAGCCTGTAAATGGGACTCTTTCGGACTATCTTGATAACGAGCACAAATACATACATTAAACATAATATCAGGAAGAGTAGCAGTAAGATAAAGTAAATTACCTATCATACTTCTATATGTCTTTTGATCAACATCCGCACCTGTTGAGTCCTTACTTAACTTTGTAGTGGTACTCGTGGGTGTCCTGGCATATTTTGTAGAAGAGAGACCAAACTTCTTCATAAGATCCCTGGCATACGTGGATTGAGAAACAAGCATTCCTTTCTCCACTTGACATATTTGGAGACCTAAGAAATAAGTTAGTTCCCCAACCATGCGCATCTTAAATTCACTTTTCATTAAAGCTACAAAAGAAGTGGTTAGTGAACTCGAAGTAGAGCCAAACACAGTATCATCTACATATACCTATGCAGCAAGCATCGCGCCTCCCTTCCATTAGATAAATAGCATTTTATCAACTCCCCCTTGAACAAATCCCTTAGCTAAGAGACAATTGGAGAGCCATTCATACCATGCCCGAGGAGCTTGATTCAAACCATAAAGAGCCTTCTTCAAGTAGAACATGTGATCTGGATGATGAGGATCCTTAAACCTTTTTGGTTGGGCCACATACACTTCTTCCTCTAAGAGTCCGTTCAATAAAGAACTTTTCACATCCATCTGATGTAACTTGAACTTTTGATGACAAGCAAGAGCAAGTAGTCGGCGAATAGACTCAAGTCTTACAGTAGGAGCAAGCATTTTAACAACATCAACCTCTTTTACTTGATTGTACCCTTGAGTGACCAATCTAGCTTTGTTTCGACTTATATTCCCAAGTTCATCATATTTGTTCTTATAAACCAATTTAGTTTTAATAATATTTGTACTTGAAGGACGTGAAACCAAATCCCAAACATCTTGACGTTAAAACTGGCGAAGCTCATCTTGCATTGCATGTAGCCAATATTCATTTGACAGAGCTTCCTTTACCATTGTTGGTTCGATCACAGAAACATAACAAACAAAGTTCACCCTTTCATGGTATTGGCTTTGAGTCTGAACCCGAGAAGTAGGATTCCCGATGATATCGACATTTGAGTGATCCTTACAAACTTGTTGTGGTACAATTGGCGCGGAAGGGAGTGGTGGAGCAGAAAGTGATGGAGTAGGCAAGGGAGAACCAACCTTTGATGTAGGGCTCGATACAAGAATGTTACTCGAAGATATTTCTAGGATTTCCGTTGTACTATCATCTTCTCTCACATCTGCAGAACCAATGGTGCAAGTATCCTCAACAACCACATTACAAGACTCCATCATCACATTGGTCCTCAAATTGTAGACTCGGAAAGCTCTACTATTTGTTGAGTACCCCAATAAATACCTTCATCACTCCGAGAGTCAAATTCCCCAATCTTCTCCCGATCTCTAAAGATGAAATATTTACTCCCAAAAACCCTGAAGTAGTTGACATTCGGCTTCTTTCCAAACCACAGATCATAGGGCGTGTTTAAAGTAAGTGGGCGTAGATATACTCAATTAATAGTATAACACGCAGTATGAATGGCCTCCCCCCAAAAGTGTGCAGAAAGATTCTTGCTGTGAAGTAAGACTCGTCCCATTTCTTGAAGAACTATATTCTTTCTTTCTGCAATTCTATTCTGTTGTGGAGTGATTGGAGCAGAGAATTCATGCTTAATCCCATTAGAAGTACAATACTCAACCACCCCAATATCCTTAAACTCTTCTCCACGATCACTTCGAATTTTATCAATAGAGCAATCTTTCTCATTTTGGATTCGAAGCGATATATTACAGAATTCTTCAAAATTATTAGACTTCTCTCTCAAAAGTGTTATCCATGTATAACGAGAGAAATCATCCACCATTACCAAAATATACCTCTTGCCTCCCAATGATGTCGTTCTCATAGGACTCATCAAGTCCATGTGTATTAGCTCAAGAGTCTAAGTTTTAGCAATATTGTTGGACTTCTTGTGAGAGCTCTTTATTTGCTTGCCAATTTGACAAGGACTGCACACTACATTGCTCAATCTTCCCAACTTCGGTACTCCCCGAATAAACTCTCCACTTGTAATCTTGGATAAATCATTGAAGTTTATATGTCCCAATCTTTGATGTCATAAGTCCACATCACTCAGTTTTGCTTTGCTACACAATATAGATTCTTATTGGGTAGCATAACAGTTATTAGCAGTTCTAGCAACATGCATCACACATTGTCCTTAAGAGTTCAAAACATCACATCCAACTTTGGAAAATGTAACAGTATGATCTGTATCACATAGTTGACTGACACTAAGAAGATTTGCCTTCAGCCCCTCAACCAAGAGAATATTCTTAATTGCTGGAGTACCAAGTCCTTCAGCCTTTCCCTTTCCTACCACAAAAGATGTGCTCCCATCACTAAAAGTAACATCACCTCCCAGAATATTCTTAAGGTGGCTAAGCTTGGACGCATCACCAGTCATATGACGGGAACACCCACTATCCATATACCATTAAACTGACTTGAACGCATTCAAAGCAGTTAGTGCAACATTACACCTTATCTGAGGTGCCAACTCCAACTTTCTGGCCCAAATGCTTCGACAAGTTTTTCAACCTGTAGTTTCCTGTTCAAACCATCTAGACATATTCTCACTTTTCACATTATTAGTAATCACATTAGAATTATATCTATATCCATTGACATAGCAAGCATATGGTTGATAGGATCCCACAAATCTACAAAAAAATACAATATGTCCATTTCGACCACATAGATTACAATAATAAATTTTAGAGTTAGAGGCCTGTTTGGAGTGATTATGAGTAATGGATATCACGTTATGTTTGGGCATAGAAGTAGACATAGTTGCTTTCACAAACTTTGTGATTTGAAGAGTCTTGGCCTTGGAAAGAAATTCCTCATATCCTAGACCCCTTTTATTACTATTTCTCTTTCCCATACATAACATTTTATCAATGTTCATGGCCCCATGGCTGAACTTCTCAAGTTTCTGCTGAGATAGAACTACATCAAGCTTGGCCGAACGAAGTTCATCCAAAGTTAATTTCATTTTCTCTTTTGCATCATTAACTTCTTTTTCTAAAAATACAACTTTGTCATGAAGGCCTTGTTTCTCATTCTCAAGAACCTCTATCTCGTGACTAGAACTCTCAGTTTTTCCTTGAATTTTGCACGTAAGTGTATTAACTTGGTCTTTTAAGACTTTGTTAAGTTTACCAAGTTTTATACACTTGGCAAGAGTCTGAGCATACAAGTCCTCAAGATACGAGTCCTCAAATTCCTCAGACTCATTTTGTTCTTAATTACACTAATTTTCATCAGGATTTTCAAGTTTAAAAACGTCAAAGTTATTATTACCACAATTTAAAACTGCAGGATATGCACAATAATTTCCAGTATCAACTACTTGGGGATGACTCTCATTGTTATCATGTTCATCATCATTGTCATCCCAAGTAACCTTGATATTCATAGCTTTATGATTCGTTTCAGTTTTTTTCATAGGACAGCTATGGGCATAATGACCAAGCTTGTGACATTTATAACATTCAACTTGACTAAGGTCAGTATCATTGTTGGTCTGCTGGTTATAAGTTTTGACCCGATCATGAGGTCGTGGATAATAGTTCATTGATTGCCCTTGCTCTTGTTCTTGTTTTTGAAACTGACATTTCTTCAAGATTTTTTGAAATTATTGACTAATAAGAGAAATTGATAAATCTATATCCGAACCTTCATCATCATCTAAGATATATGAGTAATCAACCTCTTTGGATCCCTTGGAAGAAGAGGAGTAAGATAAAGACTTGAAAGCAACACTCTTATTCTTCTCAGGGTTTTCCATTCTAATCTCAAGTTTGAATGTTCACAATTTTCCAGCTAATGTATCAGGTTTCATTTTTTTAAGATCTTGAGCTTCTTCGATAGCATCACGTCTGGATCTAAAGCTCTTAGGAAGAGACCTTAGGACTTTACGAACAATTTGAACATCGAAATAAGGAGCTCCTAATGCGACACTATTATTTACAATATCACTTAGTCTCGCATAGAACTCATCAAAAGGTTTGTTTTCACTCATTCTGATATTCTCAAATTGTGAAGTAAGCATTTGAAGCTTACTTTCTTTTACTGTATCATCGCCTTCATGAGTTCAAACTAGGATGTCCTAAGCTTCTTTAGAAGTGATACATGATGAGATATGTCAAAACTTACTTTGACTCACAGACGCAAAGATCGTATTGAGGCCTTAAGAATTATAACCCACAGTATTATTTTCTTCTCTTATCCATGGCTTCCTAGGTTTAGGGACCTCAATAGCACTCCCTGGTTAACCTTGCAACACAGTAGGGGGTGTCCATCCATCCTTAATAGCAATCAATACATCTTCTCTGATTGATTGTAAGTATGCAATCATTCGGACTTTCTAGTATGGGTATTCTTTGTCATCAAAGGCTGGAGGGCGATTTATAGGACTTCTAAACTTCTCGGAACTCATTACTCTCAAGCGAACTATCCGGGATCTACGCTTAGGTTGCTAAACCTCGAAATGTGACCACTCTGATACCAAATGAAATAACTAGTCGCCTGAGACTAACCAATTTTGATTATTTTAGGTTTAAATCGAAAGATCCTAAATCTACTAAATTAATGGTCAAGGTTTAACCTAGTTCAAGTCGATACGATTATCTCATGTCAAGCAAGCAATGGAAATTAAAGACAAGGCAAAGATTTTTAACCCTGTGGGAAACCTTTCTCAGGAGAAAAACCCACAGGTCGCTATCGAATTACCCGATAGCTAAATAATCTACTATTGAAAAAGAATTACAATAATTTAATCACTTACAGACTCGATAAGCACTTCCCATGGTTATCTCTCTTCCAATGAATCTTCTTGCAATTAAATCTGCCTTCTCGCAATGCCTCACTCTAATCTCACATCGAAGCTTCTAATCTTGAATCGCTTAAGTTCTTCAATTTAGTTCTTCAATGCATGACTAAGGTTTCTTGATCAATTGATTGATTCAAGAGTTGAGTGATTTGATTCTCTCTTGAATCTCACAAAGATGGATCTCTCTTCACTCAAAAAGACAAGCCCTCAAAAGATAGGTTTCAAGAAGAGAGTGTTTGAAAAAAGGTAAGTATGTCTTAAGAAGGAAAATATAAAACACGGGTTCTGTTCGAATATAAATCAATCTATTCGAACAGGAATCTATCTAATAAAAGTTATTTGAACAATAGTTACTCTATTCGAACAGAGATGTAACTGCCGAAAGTTATTCGAACAATAATAAATCTATTCGAATATAAATGCAATTGCTGAAAGTTATTAAAACAGAAGTAATTCTATTCGAATACAATTCTATCAGCTGCAAAGTATTCGAACAACATTAAAAGTTATTCGAATAAAACCTCTATTTTCTTTAAGACATTCTTATTACTTTTTCGTACATTGTAAAATACATAGGCTTGCCTTTTTAGAACAAAGAATTAGAAACCCACTTACCTGTTTAGAGTCAGTCAGTCTAGCTATAATTGCTCCATGTGCATTCTCTGACGCCGGATAACCACGAGATAATGCTGACACTTACTCTAGATACTAAATGAAACAAAACTCCAAAAATGGATGTTTCAGAAAGAACGATTGGGCAAGATCATCTTACCTATCACCGCTGGGCCAGCCACAATCGACGTCGTATTCTACATCATCAATGCCAAATCTCGTTACCTCGGGATTATGGGCGGCTTCTGGATCTATAACATGGAAGCAATCGCTTTCACATATCATCAAATACTTCACTTCAAGCATAACGATAACATCTACGAAATCAAAGGCAGTCAAAAGCTCTCTCGAGCTTGCGAGAATAGTACTTCTGCCATTCTCGACACATCTGATAGATACGTTGCATAACAATTTTAGGAAGCTAATCTCATCGATGATCAGCCTTCAATAGAAGAACCTACAGAGTACATAAAGATTGATGGACTAGCAGAGGTACCTATATTGGTTCCAAACTGGTCCAACATGACAAGGAAGATCTCATTCACTTCTTACAAATGAATCGAGACATCTATGCTTGAACTTTTGTAGAAATGCCCGGAGTCGATCCATCTAAGGCATATCACAGATTGAACATCAACAACAACGTTATGGCAGTCAAACATAAATAACAACGACTCCCACCTCATCTACGAGATGAAGTCAACATTGAGATCGATAAGTTTATCAAAGTAGGATTCATTCGAGAAGCCAAGTACCTGGATTGGATCTCCAACATTGTCGCAGTTCTAAAGAAGAATGGGAAAGTCCGAGTTTGTGTAGATTTTACTGATCTAAATAAACACACACCGAAGGACTGTTTCCCTGTTCTAATCATTCATCAAATTCTTGATTATACGGTAGGTCATGAGCTCTTATCTATGATGGATGCAGCTTCGGGATGCAATCAAATACCTCTCTTGGAAGCCGATTATCAGCGGTTAATACCTTTTGGACTGAAGAACACAGGAGCCACTTATTAGTGGTTAATGACAATATGTTCAAAGCATACTTGGGAAAAATCTTTGAAGTTTACATCGATGATCTCCTGTGTAAAAGCTTACAGTCAAATGACCATATCACGAATCTCTCCACAATCTTCAACATTCTATGTTCTTGCAGGATGCAGCTCAATCCTGATAAATATCAATTCGTAGTACATTCAGGCAAGTTCCTCGGCCATCCTATCAATAAGAAGGGGATTGAAGCTGACCCAGATCAAATTTGAGCTCTCCTCAATATGCCATCTCCGAGAAGAAAGAAGGACATACAGAAACTCGCAGGCAAGATTGTTGCTATCAATCGATTCGTCTCTAAGTCTTCAGATCGATGCTGGTAGCTGCTCTTACTACTCGGAGGTTGTACCAAACGAGAAAAGGTTCAGCCCAATGAAAAGATCCAGTGGACAGCAGAATGCGAGGCAGCTTTTCAAGAGCTCAAAACCTATATGGGGAAGTTTTTCATCATGAACACCCCGATAGAAAATGAGGAACTGATTATCTACCACGCAGTTACATACAATTCTATCAGCACGGTCATCATTCGATTTGCAAGGTCAAAAATCCAGTCTATTTCATCAGCAAAACCCTTACTCCAGCAGAAATGAGGTATTCTAAAATCAGGCGTCTCCTTCTAACTCTTGTTTACACTTCACAGAAACTCAAATACTACTTCCAAGCTCATTCTGCCAAAGTCGTGATGAACTACCCACTCCGGGAAGTTTTGTCTAAAAAATAAAAATCATGAAGAGTGCAATAATGGTCAGTAAGTGTTGAAATTTTTCAAAACTTGTACCTCATTTTGAGCTTGAGCCCATGACCTCTTGGTCATCTATTTTATGTGACTCCTAAACTATAGCCTAAAGTTTAGTCTCACATTATTTATAAACAATAGAGGAACTAAACATATAAGGTAGTACCCATGTGACATGTGTGTAACATATGACATAGAGAGAGTGTATAGGTGTGGGGGTGGGAGTGTATAAGGGGATTTTATATCCTAGACACACTTGGACCTCTCTCCGGCGGCCCGGTGGGTCGGGCCAGTTCGGGCTTGGGATTGGGCAATTGGTTCTTCTGGCTCTGGAGGCCTTAGGGGCCCTTTAGGCTTAGGCTAGGCTCACCCTAATCTTTTATCAAAAAGATTTCTTTTATATTTTGGGCTTGGGCTTGGGCTTGACTTGGTTTGGTCTTCACATTCTTCTCTCCACAACCAACGGCAAGAGACCTAATCTTTAGGCATTTGAATCTCATGCACGTTGGAGAGAGCCGTTGCATTTTATCTCTATAAATGCATCTCTTACCACCTTTCAAGAATACACAGAGCAAAAGAACTTTTCATCTCTCTCTCTACTTCAAACTCCTCCCTCTGTTATGGTGATTTAAGGTGTTAAAGAAAAACAAAGTACGATGTTCTCTAGTACTGAGACTTCTGTAGAGTTTACCGCTCGTTGTATCCAGGGAGAGATTCGATTATACAACCCGTACTTGGGGTTAGTCGAGATACTCTTTAAAGAGAGTGTGTTCCACGCCTCGAGCTGTCATTATTCATTTATTGTTCCGTTGATCTTTACCGCTGCAAAAAGCAAACCTACCTGAGCCCATCATTGTCGCTGCCTATAACTCTTGTTACTGTTGTTATTCAACTTTATTTACTACTGTAAATCATCCCTGCCTGTTGTTGTTGTTACTATTTACAGCTGTGATTACTACCGCTGCTAATAACTGCGTTATTACTTGCTATTTTTTGCCTGAGTACCTGTTGTATACATTGCTATCGTTACCAGAATAATACCTATTGTTTTGAGCTATTGTTGTTGATCAGAGTTACCATAACTACTACTATTCTGAGTTGTTGCTTTCATTTGCTACTTGTTGCTAAACCAAAGAGGAAAGCTATTTTACAGGTTCCTTTACCATTTTTTCAACAGTAAGTTTGGGAGAACATGATATTAATTTCGAACAATGCCATTCAGAAAAAGGTCAGGCCATTATAGATTTTCTTGCAGATTTTCATGTAAAAGATCCCGATTGGGAAGAGCACCCTGACCTTAGAAAAGAAATTACAGAAGATCCACCCACCAAAGCATTTAACAAGTGAGTTAAATGGATTACAAAGGAAGGGTAAAGACTTCTTACAGATGGTTCAGCAGGACCCGCAGGGTCAGGAATTGAAATCGTATTGATTACCCCTTCCGATGATAGAATTAAAAAATCAATCCGCAAGGATTTTGAAGCCTTTAACAATGTCACCTAATACGAATCTCTTATTCATGGACTCGACCTTGCACTCAAGCTTGGAATTCCAAAGCTTTCAATATACATCAATTTTCTACTCATAATCTACCATTACTCAGAACAGTACACGAATAATGCTAAGATGATCGAATATATAGCCCTCGTTGCAGATAGGATGACTAGATTCACAAAAGCAACTCTCGACTATTTACCCGAGGTGAGAACATACATGTTGATTCCTTTCTTTATTTAGTCGGGGTCTTGGATACATAAATAAGATATCTCCAGATTAAATGGATTTCTACCCCCAGCATTGATCTCCATTCAGTATGCATGATCAACACTGGGGGAAATGAAGAGAAGGACGACGATTGGCGAAAGCCCTTTACTGCCTACCTCGGCCAGAAGAACAAATGCGACGGGCCCCTTCTGACAAATCCAAAAGAGCGCTGACAGTTGATCGAATACTTAAAGTGTTATACAGTTCAGAACGGTCGTCTATATTGTCGCTCAATCACAGGGCCTTATCTTAAGTGCGTCTTGAAGAAAAAAGCAGATGGAATGCTCAAATAATTACATGAAGGAACTTATGGCTCCCATGCCGCAGGTCGATCACTTGCAAACAAAGCAATTACATAAGGAGTATACTGGCCAGGAATGCGCAAGCAAGCAGAAAAGTACTCACGCAAATATGATACATGTCAACGACAATGACATATGATCTGCGCCCCTGCACTCGAACTATATGCAAGCAAAGTATTATGGCCATTCAAGCGGTGGGCACTCAATCTTGTGGGCAAATTTCCCAATATGCCAGGTAATTGATGTTTCTTACTCGTGGTAACAGATTATTTTACAAAATGGGCAGAAGCAGTTCCTCTTTGTCAGACTAGAGAAAAGAGGTCTTCTCTTTTATCTGGGAACACATTATCACACGGTTCGGATGCCCCCACCTGATTCAGTTCGATAATGGGCCACAGTTCCCTGGTGAAAAGGTTGTAGCCTTCCTCAACAAACACAACATCATCCATTTACCATCCAATCCATACTACCTACAAGGCAATGGATAGGCCGAAATCACCAACAAAGCCATAGTAGATAGACTCAAGAAAAAAGCTTCTATCACAGAAAAAGGAAATTGGATACGGGAGCTTCCTCACGATTTCTGGGAATACCGTACTACACGAAGATAATCGATTGACTGTTCCCCTTTCCTCCTAGCTTATGGCACAGAGGTCATCATTCCAACAGAGTACCAACATCATGTCAGAGATAACGAACTTATAGACGAAGAGAATAAATTTGAGATGGCTTGCAATATGAACTGGATTAATGAAACTAGGGAACACGTATTACCAACCTAGGTCGATATCATCATATGCTCACAAGCTTGTATAACAGAAGACTCTGAAGTCGTGAGTTCCAAAACGATGATCTCATCCTTAAAGAAATCCCATAGACCAGAAAAGAAGCACATGATGGGAAGCTCGCAAAAAATTGGGAAGGTCCTTTCCTCATCATTGGCCAAACTAGCCTAGGATCGTACTATCTCATGACCGAGCAAGGAGTTCGAATCCCCAATCCTTGGAACACTAGGCGATTGAAACGATATTATCGTTAAATCCCTACTTTTTCCACTACAGTTTAATTTATTCTCATTATTTACATTTTAAAAATGAGATTTCAATCTCCAATAGTATAAATTTTATTTTACTCAATGAAAACTTCCAAGTTTTCCCCACATTACTCTCTACTCGCGTATAATCTACTAAATCTCATAGATTGAAGCAAATGTAATACTAGCTTTCAATCGACCATCTATACAGATTAAAGCAAAGATAATACTAGCTTTTAATCACCATTTATACAGATTAAAACAAAGGTAATACTTGCTTTCAATCGACATCTATACAGATTAAAGCAAAGGTAATACAAGCTTCCAATCGACATCTATATGAATGAAAGCAAAGATAATACTAGCTTTAATTTGAACTGCTGGGTTTGAGTATGAACTACATCTGCCTCCAACTCTTTAATTCGATCTGTTGGGTTAACCATGCTACCCTTAACAGTCGAGACCTTGGCGTCAATCCTTTTTTGCTTTGACCACTCTCCTGCCTCAGCCTTCTTGGCACGCGAATCGGCCACAGCCAAATTTGCCTTAACCTTGCAACCCTCTCATTCAGCTCATCACACCGCTTTTGGGTGATCTTAAGTTCAATATCCTTAGAAGACATGGCCTCACTCAACTGCTCGACTACATCGTCGGAACTTCAGGCTCGAGCTTTCTCAAGCCATTTTCTTTCCTAAGTATTTCACTCTTCAACTGCTTAACCACACCTTCGGAACTTTCTAGGTCATCTCAGGCTTTCTCAAGCTCGTTTACTTTCCTGATCATTTGACCCTCCAAACTAGCCACAAAGTCCTGTAACTCTTTTTCTATCGCTTCTAGTGACTTGATACGATATTAAGCTACATCCGCTTCTTTACCTTTCACTATCAACAACTATGTCATGCTTTTGAGCTTCGTTGTTTCAGTCTGCGCTTCTGCGAGCTCCCTTTGTAATTTTTCTATTTCAACATCTTTATCTTCGATCTTCCGCGTAAGGTCGTCCAAATTTTTTGTCACCTCAGCGAACTGGATCTGTACTTTGACATATTGATCCTCCCTATCTTCGGATACCTCTTTAATCCAATCAAACTCTGCCACAAACTCATGATTGTATTGAAGCGTCTGTTGTTCGCTCAAGCGAACAGTCTCTAATTTAACCTGCATTATCGAGCGCGATTCAATAATACTTTACTGATACAATCCATACATATTACAGATAACTTTACATATTTCTAACAGATTTCCGTTTCTGACATGCCAACAAGCAAAGATTATACTTCGACCTCAAGTTAAGAAGTTATCTCACAATAATGACAATAACATCTACATCCCCTTTCAAGGTACACATTTTTATATTCCAATTTGCTTACACTCCAAAATAGTTTGAACATACTGGATTACTATCGTTCCTAATTTTCTTACAAATTTGTGATTTATATATATCTCCTAACTTTACTGTGTAGCTCTAAAGTAGCACATCATACAAGTTAAATATTTCTTACTCTTTTCTAACCTGTAGCTCCGCCTGCGAAGTCAACAGGGATGCTGATACATTTTTCTCCTTAGCGAGATATTTCTTTAATTCCTCAATTCTGAGGCGTACATCTTTAAGTTCCTACAAATCAATGTTTACAAACATCTCTTAGCCTATCCCAAATTTATCCTACAAATTAATGTACCATACATTTACTGTTTTCAACCCATACAAAAACACAACAACAAACTCCAAATAATTTTTACTCCACCTTCTCATTATCTCCCTCACGGTTCTCTAGATCAATTCTAGTAAAGACCGAGTCCAACCCTGTAACCATACTGTGGAGATAGCCATCATCAACATGGAGCTCCTCTTCTACTTCAACCTCTTCGACATAGGTACCTGCTATAATAGCTTCGAGGTCAGCAATAGAATACCCTACTACGAGAAGTTGGCAGCCAAGGTTATCCTGAGCAACTGCAACCTCATCAACATTCTTCTACAACTTGTCATTGAGTTGGCGTATAAACACCTGATACAAATGCTTCACAGAAACCAAGTGCTTCCTTTCCAAAGAAAAATCGGGATCAAGTCGAGCCACCTACTTCCCAAGCTCGGCTCTCCCGCCCTCGAGCTCAGCCCTTCCTTCCGCGAGCCCGAGACAGATACCTTTTAACATGCGAGCAGCCTATAACAAAATAGACACATTTTAAGGTCAAAAATAAATACAAAGTTCAAATACCACAGAGACTTGAACTTACTACCCTGCTCAACTCCAACTGAGTGGAAGTATTCAGCTCCTCAGCACCTCTTCGAGCTGCCAGCCTCAGCCTGTTCTCCACAGCCCGCAGCTTATCCTCCTCAATAGGTCGGCTCTCCATACCTTCTACTAGGCTCACAGCAGCAGGCGAGTCCACCCTTCTCTTCTTCATGTTCATCTCGACCTCACCACTCACCGTGGTCCCTAAGGCCGAACCACCCTTTACAACCTTTCTCTTTAGGTGCTTTTGAGCTAACTTGTTCGAAGTAATACCCCCAGAAACATCCTGCAGCGATATTGATGTAGCCCTCTGTACTACCGAATGTTCTTCCCCGTCCGCTGCTTTTTTCTTGCTAATTCAAGCTCTTATCATTTGTATCTTGGCTTGAGACTTTTGTACTTTCTTTGACCTACTGCTAGCTATTTTGTTTATGCTAATGTCGAGCTCTTCCAGGACAATCTCAAGCTCAACACCTTCTCGAGCTACAGTGTCTAGCAGCGATTCATTTTTCAGCACTTTAGATGGAAAACCTGCAACATAACACAACAAATTGTTCAACCAACACAAAGCAACCTACAACAACAACAGTTCGATATCATATACTATTACTTACTTTTCTTTAAATTTCTATATACAAGGTCCATGGGTTCCTCTCCTACTCTCTGAATACAATCACCTTTTACCCATATCATGCAATCGTTCCAAACTCGTCCTGCTGAATTCAGATAAAAAATAGAGTTCGGGACGAACTAGAACATAAATACGCACCTTCAATTTCCGTATAATATTTTACAGCATAATACTGCAAAACATTTACAAGAGTTATTCTCCTCTCCATCTTATTTTCCTCCCACAATCAATTCAGATTATTACAGACGTTTATCACCTCCCACATATTCCCATTCAATTGGGAAGGACAAACCTCTATGGTATTAAAAATACCTTTAGCAGGATTGTTAAGAGGCAGTATCAGTCCGTATTCCAACTGAGAATGATAGCATAAAAAACCCTGATCCTGGTCGCCTTGGACATTCCCATCAAAGTATTCAAAGAAGATCGATTCCTCCACCGCTCTGATTTCTCTTGTTCAAAATCCAGTAACAAGAAGAAATGTTCTTCCTCAGTTGGCACAGTACAACCCCTAAACGACCTACTGACGTGCTCTACGGTATTACCCCATTTCTCACCTAAACTACCTTTGATTTTACAATTTTTTTTGAATATATCAGACTTTGGAGGATAGTATACCAAATGACCAGGGAAATCTAGAAATTGTACTTCATCCTCCCCCTCAAACTCTACATCTACAACTTCTATATTATCAGACTCACCCCTACTGATCCAGGAGGATCCAGAGTTATTTGAAGATTTATCAAAGTCGTTCGAACGAAATTGAGTGTCGTTCAAACGAGTTGTCATGTCCTCTAGAATTTTGGCCCAGAGCCATATTTCGTTCGAACGAAGTTAAGTGTCATTTGAACGAGTTGTCATGTCCTCTGGAATTTTGGCCCAGAGCCATATTTCGTTCGAACGAAGTTAAGTGTCGTTCGAACGAGTTGTCATGTCCTCTGAAATTTTGGCCCAGAGCCATATTTTGTTCGAACAAGTTGGGTTTCGTTCGAACGACCAGATAACTTTTCTAGGATTTAGACCAATTAGTCATAAAGTCGTTTGAACGACTCCCTAGTTCGTTCGAACAACTCTGGCGGTGTTTTGATTCTCAGGCATTGATTTGCCACGAGATGCGTTCTATTTTATAATTTCAAGTTCCCTAGTATATAAAGGGAACTTAGGTTATTTTCAAGGTTATGTAAGATCTAAAGAGAGTTCTGAGAAAAGCCTAGGGCTTGAGAGTTTTCATTGTATTTACTTCAAGTTTAAGTAATTGAATCTCTATTTTTCTAAATCTAATTAGTACACTTCATTCTTTCTACTAACTAAAACTTCTCAATCGGATTGTGGATTAAGTGGCATCAATTTTCCAGTTCGATTCTCGGGGGGTTGATTGTGTTTTATGGTCTCTACACGTGACCATCTCAAGCAAACGAAGGGGAAACTAGTGAGTCCGTTGAAGATCCATCGCAAACCTACTTCGAAGAAGGACGACTTAGAGATGAGAGATTCCAACGATCGGCTCACGACTTTGGAAACGATTGCTTCCGTCTTAACTTCTACTATAGGGGGGTTAGTCAAACAATTGCGTCTCACAAACTTCACAGTGGGTTCCATTTCGGCAAATCGCAAGGACGCTCTCAACGGCGACGCCGATTAAAGAAGAAAGGGGTTTTGGAGGTGGATGGAGACGAGGTTAGTACAGAGAAAGATAGTAATTTAAGTGATGTCGATTCTGTCAAGGAACGCCCAGGTTTTGGTAAGTTAACAAATCATATGCGTAATCTTTGAATTGGCTTTAAGATTGAGATTCTGGTTTTCGATGGTTCCGTCGATTCCGAGAAATTAGATAATTGGTTAGATAGGCTAGAGACCTATTTTTCCGTGGATGAATATTCCAACGCTCAGAAGATTTTCTTCTCTACTTTGAAATTTACAAGTCACTAACTTTCGTGGTGGAAATCCTACCGAAAACGACATGATGTCGGAAGTCTGAGTTGGAAGGAATTCAAGGTCTTGGTGAGGAATCAATTCTATTCGATTGGGTATGAATAGGGGCGATGGCACAAAAGGTACAATTTGCACCAAAGGTTTGGGCAATCCGTATAACAATTCACTATGGAATTTCATAACCAAGCGTTGGTCTTTGATATTGGCGTGGATGAGTACGATGAGTTTATGAAGTATACGGGGGATTTGTCAGAGTCCATTAGAAGAGAATTAAAACTCTTCAAAGTGGAGAATATCGAGGACGCTACCGTTAAAATAATTTCTATTGAAGGCAAGTACTTGAAGAGCGACAAGAAAGACGACAAGAACAAGTCGGGGTACAAGCCCAATTGGAAGTTTGATTAGAAAGGGGAGTCCAAAGGAAAGGGGTCTTCATTCAAGGGGACTATCTGTAGTCATTGCAAGGCTAATGGGCATAATTTCGATAAATGTTGGAAACTTCACCCAGAGCTTCGCCCGAAAGAGGAGAAGGACAAGAAAGAGAAACATGCACTAGCCGCAGCAATTGTAGATCTTTTAAATTTAGATAAGCCAAATCCTAAGCTTACTCTAATGTTCAAGCAACCTCTAGCTATCGACGAGGTGAGTCGAGATGAGCTTTTCTTTATCAGTATTCAGGTGAAGTAAAGCTTAGTCGAGGCCATCATTGATCTGAGTAGTCAGAAGAATTTAATTTCTGAGGCGGTGGTAAAGAAGATGGGTTTGACTACTATGGCTTATCCTAAGCCGTATGGTTTGGGTTGGATTCAGAAAGACACGGAGTTGAAGATCACAAAGAAGTGTACATTCAAGTTTGTGATTACTGAGAAGTTTATTGACGAAGTGACATATGAGGTAGTTTCGTTGGACATGTGTGACCGAGTTGAAGATTACTACCAGTAATTTGGTAACGGCGACTCAAGCGAAGATGTTGGTTAATGCGAGTGGCAAAATTGTTTCGTTGTTTGTGTGACCGGGTCAAGATAGTCTGTCGGCTACAGTATTGTCTACTTTGGCAATGTCTCCTGAGCAACAAGCCGAGATGGGGAAATAGCAAGAGGAGTATGAAGACTTGTTTCCGGGCATCAAAGGGATGTCGCGTAAGAGGTATGTGGAGCATGATATCACTTTGGTGAATGGTGAGCCACTACCCAATATTGGGGTATATCAGACTTCTGTTACAGAGTCTGGTGAGATCAATAAATAGATGCATGAACTCCGGGAGCAAGGAGTTATTATTCCAAGTTGCTCACCTTGTGGTTCACCGGTATTACTAGTGCCAAAGAAGGATGTGTCTTGGAGGATGTGCGTAGATTATCGGGTATTGAACAAGATCACGGTGAAGAATCATTATCCGCTTTCACGGATTGACAAGCTTTTAGATGAGATGCAGATGGCTCAGTTTTTCACCAAGTTGGATCTTAAGTCGGGTTACCATCAAGTTCGAATCTAGGAGGATGATACTTGGAAGACAACGTTCAAAACCAAACAGGGATTATTTGAGTGGTTAGTGATGCCTGTTATGCAATGCTCCGACAACGTTTATGCGGCTAATGAATGAGGTCCTTCGTACGTTTATTGATAATTTTGTGATTGTATATTTGGATGATATCTTGATATATAGTCGTACATGGGAGGAGCATCTTGGGAATTTACGCAAAGTATTGGGCGTGTTGCGATCACAATAGCTTTTTCTGAACGGGAAGAAGCGCGAGTTTGGGAAACGGGAGCTAGTCTATTTGGGTTTTATTGTTGGTAGCGGTGAGCTTAAGGTTGATCTAGAGAAGGTCTCGGTCATTACTAATTGGCCTCGACCCCGCATATTGATGGAAGTAAGGAGTTTTATGAGTTCTTGTCAGTACTTACAAAAATTTATTCGGTATATTTCCCAAATTGTCACATCATTGCATTCTTTGATGAAGACCAGAGTACAGTTTATGTGGGAAGAACACCATGAGAAGACCTTTCTATTACTGAAGCAAAAGATTACAGATGCGCCAGTGTTAGCATTGCCTAATTTGCAGCGGCCTTTTGAGGTCAAGACAGATGCGTCAGACTATGCATTGAGGGCAATCCTTTTACAGGATGGGAAGCCGGTTGCTTACCATTCTGAGATGTTTACAGGAATAGTACACAACTATCCTACCTACGATAAGGAGTTCTACGCGCTATATCAATCAGTTAAGTATTGGCAGAGTTATTTATTGAGAAAGGAGGTTGTGGTACATTCCGATCACAAACCATTACAGTTCTTATCTACGCAATCCAAGCTTCAGCAAGCTCACCATATGAAGTGGATATCGTACCTTCAGCAATTTACCTTATTGATCAAGTATAAGAAAGGAGTGGATACCAAAATGACAGATATGTTATCTCGACCCCCATTACCAACTATTTTTGCTTTGCTGGTAGCTATGCAAATCTAGCCGATTGTTCCTTCTGAGTACGTTTCTGGGTATGACGACGACAAGGAGCTCAGTATGATTTATGAGAAGTTGCTACAGGGTAAGACGTGCGAGTATGTTCTGAAGGATGGTTTTATTTACAGGGGCAGTCTATAATGTATTCCTGAGGGTGGAGACCACTTGTAATGAATTCGAGAGGCACATTGTTCTCGGGTGGCAGGTCATTTTGGGGTTGAGAAGACTCTTTTAAATTTGTGGTGTTATGTCTATTGACCGAAGATGTAGGTGGATGTTTCTCATGTGGTTCATGGTTGCGTGTTATGCAACACATCAAAATCTTCTAATAGGAAGATAGGACTGTACTTACCACTGCTAGTTCCTAGTCAACCTTGGGAGAGTATTTCGATGGATTTTATGGGTGGTTTCCCCATGACCAGGTATAAGAATGACTATTTGTTTGTGGTGGTGGATCGATCCAGCAAGATGATTGTTCTTATTCCATGCCAGAAGATGGTCACAGGGGAAGGAGCAGAGCGATTGTTTCTCAGAGACGTCTGGAGGTATTTCAGACTCCCTTCTTCTATTATTTTTGATAGGGATAGCTACTTTTTGGGGCATTTTTGGAGATCGTTATGGTGGATAATGGACACTAAGTTGAAGAGAAGTATCATTTTTTATCTGCAGACAGACGGGCAAACAGAGGTCGTTAACTGCACTTTAGTACATTTATTACGGGGATTCCATTCTAAGCATCCTAAGACATGGGATGAGAGTTTACCGTATCTTCAGATTATGTTCAACCGGGAGATTCATGGTTCCACGTTGACGTCTCCTTTTGAAGTTTGTTTGGGGTACTTTCCACAAAGGCCTTTTGATTTGGCGTTTAGTCTTGGCGACAAGACGGTGTTAGGGAAGGAGGGAGAGGAGCAGGTTAAAGCTTAACGTTTTATTGAGAATATCAGCAAGGTTCAGGAGGTGGTTGAAGCTCAGTTGAAGAAGACTCAAGTGAAGTATAAGGCTCGCCACGAAAAGCAGAGGGTTGAGTATACTTTTCTTGAGGGCGACCTTGTTTGGTTGCATTTGAGTAAGGAACGGCTTAAGGAGGAAAGTAAGAAGCTCAAACCTATCCATTATGGTCCATTTTTGGTACTCAAGAAGATTAGTGACAATGCATTCCAGTTGGATTTGCTACCTTTCATGAAGATGTATTCGATGATTAATGCCGAGCCTTTGAAGTTGTTTGAGCCGCCTCTTTTGGATGAAGACTTTGTAATCGATATTCACCTACCGTCAGTTGATAACTTATGGATAGAAAGAGAAGATGCGTTGTCGAAGGATGGTATTCTAGAGCAGAAGGTTCATACTACAAGGCGGGGTGCTATTGATTCATTCCGAGTTGGGAAGAAGGGTCGACTACCGAGTAAGTCAAAGTGGTACAACAGGGAATTGGACATCGCCGCGTTCCCACATCTCCAGTTCTAGCTTGAGCAGGAGCTCAAGGCTCCTAAAGGGGGGAGCCATGATCCAGAAGGATCAAAAGTTATTTAAAGATTTCTCAAAGTCATTCGAACGAAGTTGAGCGTCGTTCAAACGAGTTGTCATGTCCTCTGGAATTTTGGCCCAGAACCATATTTCATTCGAACGAAGTTGAGTGTCGTTCGAACGAGTTGTCATGTCCTCTTGAATTTTGGCCCAGAGCCATATTTTGTTAGAACGAGTTGGGTTTCATTCGAACGACCAGACAATTTTTTTAGGGTTTAGACCAATTAGTCGTAAAGTCGTTCGAACAACTCTGGTGGTATTTTGATTCTCAGGCATTGTTTTGCCTCGAGATGCACTCTATTTTGTAATTTCAAGTTCCCTAATATATAAATGGACCTTAGGTTATTTTCTAGGTTATGTTAGATCTGAAGAGAGTTCTGAGAGAAGCCTAGGGTTTGAGAGTTTTCATTGTAATTACTTCAAGTTTAAGTAATCGAATATCTATTTTTCCAATTCTAATTAGTGTTCTTTATTCTTTCTACTAAGTAAAGCTTCTCAATCGGATTGTGGATTACCTACGACCAGAGGTCGACGTCTCCATATCAGATGAAACCTCCATAACGGATATAGGCTTAAGGATGAGGCTAGTTTCTATAATAGATTATCCTCATACTTCCACCTACATACAGGTCCAGGTATTCTGTCAATTTTCTCAATCACTATCTTTTGTCTATACACATCCATACATATACATACATCATATACATATCTCTGATTTCATGCAAATCAAACAGGTTTTCTCAAAAGTTAACTTTAAATAGCAAGTTTTTCAAATTTTGAAAACCCAAAAATATCACAATTTCTATTTAAAAACTTCACTATCACAAAATCATATCTCAATCAATAGCCTTCAACGTCTGAGTGTGAATCAGGAACAGTGCCCAATCCCTCTTTCACAATGGTACCGTATACCCAATGTTTTGACTCTACCTCCACAATCTTCTCCCTCCTTCAACGATGATTGTCTAATCTCTCACTCGAATCCCTGCAACTTCCTCTCTTTTCTCTCCCTCTGTTCTTTCATTTTTCTGAGTTTGATAAACGTTTGAATAAAGAAGATAAACTATTATTTATACTTTCTCTTTTTAACTGCTGGTAGTTATTGGGCCTTGCACAAGCCACCCCCGGTTTTAGAACGGAGGCGTCCCTTTCATAATTATTGTTAGACAGTTCATACCTTTTCGGTGAAAATGCATTCCCATCATTACGCCACATCCTATATTTTAATATATTTTTCTCTCTCCTACCCAAATCTCTTTCTGACCTTCCTATACTCATGATAACTTTATACTCACACATAATCGAACTTTTTCTACCCTTACACAAAAGACAAAAATTAAAGATGATATATTTTTTCTATTCTTACTTCTACTACTTATTGAACTACTAACGTCATTTCCAATGTTCTAACATTTTAAATTTCAAAATTTTTATCCCTAAAAGTCTCCAACACCATTTACATCAAATAGAAACAGATTTAGAAGAAAAATTCTACCTACATTATAATTACAGTTATTCGATCTCAACCACTTTGCTCCCTTATACATAATCACACATGAAACATCCTGAATGCCCTAGAGTGCCACACCTAATTAGTTCACCCCCAGCCATTTTATCATCTTTCTCAGCTATCTCTACAACAGCAATCTGCCTCACAACAACTTTTCGAGCTTCAGTCTCCAAAATCACTTCACAGAATATCTCCGAGTAAAAGTGACTCCCAATCTCGCGCTCCCTCGCCCTCACATCTAACACATCAAACCGTATTTCTGATTCAGGCAAGTTAGCATCATAATCTAACAACCCGAAAATCCTCTCCCATACTTCCAGCAATCTTTATTGATAAACACCCCTCTAACGCGTGACGAGCTCTTTGAGATTGAGTCCTAATAATTTTTACTGCTTCCTCCTCTCTACATAACCTCTCAAATACTATTTATACACTTCTTAGCTATAACTTCAAATCCCCCACATTCTGTATATTGCAAAATCCATCTACTCAACTTTTCCCTAACTAGAAACCCTAAAATCATGATAGCAAGTTATTTGAAATTATCTTTCCAAATCGACCTCATTAAAATTCATCCATCCCTGTTTCGAACTAACTTTTACCATCTCTCCCCACTGAACTATATTTACAACAATACCTCCAGAGCTCGATATTTTAATTTCTGCATATTCTATTCCCTGTAAGGATATTACCTCCTAGCATGATTCTTGGAATCTGATAAGTTCAATACACATTTTCAAATATATATATTTTTACATCTTCAAAGATATCTTTAACAGCTCAACTAATAATGTTTATTTTTATTTCGCTTTCTAAATATTACATTTTTATACTCGAACATATATTTCTTTTAGCCCGATTTAAGTAATAACTATTATTCGATCTATCAACACAATTTTTGCACAAATATCTTTTTCATTGGTTAGAACATTGATTACAAAATACTTTACAAATAAAAATTTCCTCATATATTTCTACAGATCAATCTACAGGTTACATTATATTTCAGTTTTAACATTGTTTCATTCCAAAACTTTTCTGCAAGAAAAATTCAGGCAATGGTTTTTATACCATTTACTTCCACAAGAAACTTAGGAAACTAGTGGTATCACTGCCTGAACTAACCTTCAAGAAGAGGCACCCCTTCGCAGAACAGAGCGATGATTGTGCAGAAGAAGATTTCCAATCTACATCTCCATTCTCCACCACCGCCGTCTCTTCCTTCATAACCCCCACCAGCTTTGAGTTGGTAGAGATTAAAGAAGGTCCTACCTTAGAACCCAGTCCCACGCAGGATAGCAATAGTACTGTCTCGCATATACGCCGACCTCCATATTTGTCTCTTCAACCTTGTTCTCCGCCAACAGGCGAAGGTGTATTCGACGCTGCTCCCCAGACAGAACCACATAGTGAAACTGCCACATATGGTAGTAATCATCCTCAACTTTAGCCGCTTCTTCCTCCATCATCCCATGATAAGTCGGTGGAACGGGAATGGGAGTGGGCATCTCCAAAGCTTGGTTGCCAAAGTATCACAACTGAAGCCTCTGAACTTCAAAAGATACCTTCTCTTCATATACTTACCGCCTGGTCTTCACCATTCTCAAAATAGATTACATCAAAAGATACTCACAACAACAGGATACTTTTATAGAGATGACATACGCTACAGTACATGTACTATTTATATCAAGCCCCGCATTCAATGCGAAGAAACGTTTCCAAAGCAGACATCATTAAAAGAAAAACTTATCCTGGAACCCCAAACGTCAAGTACATCAATCCTTTCCACCGTCATAAATACCGGATACAGTCTTCAATAAATAAATACCAAGTACCCAAACAGTCAAATTCCTCATCAATACATCATAACTTTTTAAATTCCAACACCAACAGTCAACAGATTATTTCTCAACCAAAGCCACCTGTGCCAACAGTTGCAAGGGGGTGATTGTAGAGACTTATCCCTCGACCAAATCCAAACTCAAACTATTTCGATATCATACTCACGTATTACACACGTGACATGTACAATCAACATTGACACCTAGACCACGTACTGATAAAGAGCGTGGATCGAGCACTACAACAAAATATGAACAAGTCAAAGATACCTGTCTCCCGCGAACTAACAGTTACAGATTCAACTACCACTTACCTCATTATCCAGAGAATATTCTTTTACACGATAACGAACTGCAAGTAAGGTCTATATAAAGAAAAAGTTCCATAGGAGATAATGACAAGAAAAACTAGATTTTCTAGACTCTGACACTGGAATTTCTAGATTTTAAACATTACAAATCTTCTTATTTCAAGATCAAACATTTCTAGTTCAAGAGATTACTTGTAATAAGATATCAGCCTCAAGCAATAAAAATTACAGTTATTAAACCCTCAACTCGAGGTCGTAGTTTTTTTACCTATTCAAAGGTTTTCCACGCCACCTGTCATTTCTTGTATTACATTATTTTTTTTCACAGATACATTTGGTGTAAGATCTAATTTTGAGTTACGGAATTGGCCATTACAAGAATTTATTACATTTATGTGAGTTGTTACTTTTGCTATTGTTGTTGATGAGTTACTCTCATTAAGCACATCCAAAAGCAAAACAAAACTAAGTGATACAGTAAGAAAAATAGTGTAGAAATAAACAACTATAATAGAGAAAGAAGGGAATAAAGCAACAAAAAATTAACCATTTCTCAATCTTGTATATGGACGAATCTAGGCAAGTAAGAGATGCAACATTATTCACTATCTTCCTCAAAACATTGTTTATACACCAAAAGGAAATTTTTGATGTAAATATCCAAGAAGACCGTTGTAGTTTCGTTGAGAGAACTCGCCCTTTAATAGATGATAATTAAAATAGAGAGACATAATTTTTCTTTAATAATTGTACAATTAAACATTGTTTAAAAGAAATTAGTTAATTTAGAAGAGATGTATCGATTAGAAAAGGAAGATTTTGATAACAATTGGGAGATATTTAAGAAGAAATTTTAGGTTAGTTTTGTAGGAAGGTGGTTAAATTAGAAGAGGTGTGACTGTTAGAGAAGTTTAATAAAGGAGACTCATCTGGAGGAGAAAAAAGTGGGGGGAAACTTTGAAGATCATAAAATGCTACAAGGACACTCTCTTTAAACCAAAAAAGTTTATGCTTTTAACTAGTAGGTCTAGATGTATATTTATGATGATTTGTATTACACTTGGATGGTCTTTTTGTTGAAAGAACTAGCCATGTTGGCCCATGCTTAGCACAGGCTCTACCTAAAAGACATGACAAAAATGAAAATTACTTTACCCAAGATTACATTTTCTTCGTGATTATTTTAACTGGGAAGAAAATAAAGATCTATATAGAGTTCTTCGAATCAGATGAGGAAGTTTAATGAAATTTTGTTAAAAGTACCTGATAAAATTCAGCTTATGATCTCTTAACCTTTTACTTTTATATATAAAAAATAGCCTAGCCTACAAATCGAATAGTGGCCAAAACTATGCATGCTTAACCAATGTACTATTATGGTACACTCCATTTCATTCCCAGAATTTCATACTATACTTATAAATAAAATTGCAATTTATTAAAGAATGCATGAGAGAACTTGTGAGATGCCTCATACCTCATACAAATAGAGAGTTTTTCAACTACTTGAAGGTACATCTCCATAAAAGAAAGTCTCTTAAAGATCCATGCATTTGTTTGTTTGTATGTTTAGACAAAGCGAAAAATATATATGGGCCCTGTTCTTGCTAACCTATACGATTTGATTTTTGAGTTTCTTTCATGCGCTATAAATTTAATGAGTTTGAAGATTAAATTTTAGTGGAGAATGATGGAGTCGTGAACTGTCTTTTGAATCATCAACAACCTATATGAAATATATTCTTCATATGTTATTTTCAAAGAGAGTTTCAAGAAGATATATTCCACTAATTAGGTCATTTTAACATAAGTATGCAGGAGATATATTTGCAGTTTTTTTCTATAAAGGTCAGTAAGAAAAATAATGCATAAAAAGACATAAACTACAATAGAGAAAGAGGGGAAAAAATAACAAAAAATTAACCCTTTCTCAATCTTATAGAGGGATGAATCTACGTAAGTAAGAGATGTAAACTTATTCACTATCTTCCTCAAAGCATTGTTTATACACTCAAAGTAAATCTTTGACGTAAATATCCAAGAAGATTGCTGTAGTTTCTTTGAGAGGCATGATTTTTCCTCAATAATGGTACAATTATACTCAATTATTTTAGAAGAGATGTGTTGATTAGAAAAGGAGGATTTTGATAACAATGAGAGATATTTAAGGAGAAATTTTAGGTTAGTTTTTTAGGAAGTGGTTACATTAGAAGAGGTGTGACTAGGCCTATTTTCGGATTGGATCGAATCGGAAACGGGGGCGGTTGTAATTTTTTCGATTTTTTTCGAAATTGTAAAATCTGTTCGATCCGATCTTTTTCGGGAACTGTAAAAATGGATCCGATTCTGGAAAATTCTGAACATTTCTGAAAAAATTAGGAAAATTCGGATATTCGAAAAAAATCCAAAATTTCGAAAAAAAAAATTCTTCGAAAATTCAGATAAAATCAAAAAAACTTGGTCCAAAATCATAAAAGAGAATATTTTGACCTTGAATACATGTCAATTCCAAAACTAATTTTCTCATAATCTAATCTAAACCCCCTTGAGCAACTTCTTGTATGCATGGGAAATAATGTCTATTAACATCTTCAATACAGTATCACAACGTACCACACGATTAAGTCTATTAACATTTTTCTTCGATACATTGCACTATGATTTCATCAAAGGTGATGATAATGGACAACGTACTACAATATTAAGTCATAGTTTAATCACAATGCAAGCCTTAAATCAACATAGTACATCTTCAATACACTAGACAAAAAAATCGGATTAAATCGAAATATTGTTCGAATTAAATCGGATTGGATGGTATTCAGAATAGCATAAGGCTATTCGATTCCGATCCGAAATTTTTCGGGAAAAATTGAAAATCGAAATTTCAAAAATTGGAACTGTAAAATAGGGTTTCGAAATCGGAAAAATCGGATTGGATTTCGGAAAAAATTGAAAGTTCAGACAAAAGTGCGGCCCTAGGTGTGACTATAAGAGAAGTTTAAGGAAGAAGACTCCTCTGGAGGAGAAAGAAGTGGGGGAAAACTTTGAATATCTTAAAATGCCACGTGGGCACTCTTTTTGGGCCATAAAGGTTTTTGCTTTTAACTAGTAGGTATAGATTGGGGAAATTGTGATGTTATTAGGTTTTTTTGACAGAATACATTTTTGGGGAAATTGTGTATGTAATACAATAGGGTTGGGTTTGTTGTTGAATAAATTTGGGGGAATTGTGTAGTATAAATAAGGTTGTATAGGAGTTGTTGATTACGTTGTTCTGGGGCACATAAGTCACTTACGATTATTTTGGTAGAGTTGGCATTCCTACTCATCCAGCCAACTCAAACTCATTTTGAAATTAAATATAATGCCATCGGGACAATTGACTGAAGCATGAATACAATCAATTGTGTTGGTGGTGAACTATGTCTATCTAAACGGATTGCCATTTGTTATCTTCTTTTATTGTCTTCAAACCATGTCTGACCGTAAATCTGAATTTTGTTTCAATATGTTTGGATCATCTCTTGTTTGGACAAAATTTGGTTTTTGAGGTGAAGATATGTTGAATGGTGATACATTCATAATGACTAGTGAATTGCGCATGAATGAGATACTATGGCTCTGCTTGGTATGCCTGGAATACCTCCACAATTGACATGATTCTTTTTATTTTTCAAACTTTGCTAACCATTGGATCAAAGAAAATAATAGCAATTCCTTCAGTTGTGGAGGTATAAACGCAATGTCGCAAGTATTGAAGTATGTATGGTGCAAAGATATATTTTAGTTCAGACCACCCCTCCAACTTGATTCAGACTTTAATAAGAGATAAACCTATCTTGTTAACAAAAACTAAAAGATAAAAAATAGCCATCTACAAACCCTAAAAATGGCACTCCAGAAATCACCCCACACTAGTGTTTCATCTCCAATTGATTCAACAATTCTCAAATCCCAAACCTAAAACGCTAGAAATATCAATTCCCGCGGGAGTAATCGAAAGAGATAAGCTCATAACTGAGACAAATCTGCAACTTTGCAAATCAAAATTTGAGACAATTTGAAAGAAGAAAAGTTGGGAATTCAAAATTGTATCATTTCAACTCTTGATCACTCTGGAAATGCTCTAAACAAGGTAAGTACATAGATTATTTAAAGCCAGTATAGTAAATTTATTATTGGTTATGTTAGATTGCTTTAGTTGTTTCTATCGAATAAAGAGACCCTAATTCAATATTGATTTACCCATTATTCAAATCTAATCATAAGCTTAAGTAAAAGAATTTGAAGGATCTTAAGAAAGTGACTAACGGGCCATCGTTTGGTGGGATAGTGTGGGGATTAGTTGGATAAGGGCAGGTAATAAAAATTCAATACGTGGGCTTAAATGAAGCGGTAGTTTTCCACTAAGTTATTCAAGGGATTTGTACATTATTTGTTAAAATTTTAATTCAAAAACCCTATGGAGTTTTTGAAAATATAGAAATACTAACGCACATTTTATGGATACGGAGGAACTAAAAGCTTAAGGTATATGAACTGGTTGAAACTGTTAATCTAACTAAGTGTTAGAGCTCAAGTAGCTTCCAAGCTTGACTAGTGCTGCATGCATAACAAATCAAGGGCATCCAGCAAAAAAAATCTTATTTTCTTTCCTTGGTTTTGAAGTCCAATTCGATACTAATCCAATGACTTCAACACATCCAGTTACTACTGCCATGATTTTGAAGACTACCACGATTGGGTGAGCTCATGTGCCATAAGTAGGTCGAAGGGAGCCATAGGTAAAGTTTGATTCCTAAGAAGAAGCAGGTTGAGTAAATAAGTGAAGATGACATTGTATCAAGTCTGACGTATATGATAACAAGGGGGTTGGCAAATTTCTTTTGCCAGACAAGGGTGTTCCCAGGTTGCGTATTCAGCATTCTTTAATGACTCCAATCACTTACCAGGATCCAAATCTATGGCTCAGGTGCAATATTTTTGCGCTTGTATCTGTGATTGTAAACTGGGCAATGTTATTATTGATAGTGGATTTGTGAAAATTACTGTTTAGTGGATAAATTGGAATTGAAGGAAGAACCCCTTCCCGCTCCATTTACCATTGGAGGATGAATAAGGAAGTGAACTGAGTAAATATCCATCCCTTGGTTCTGTTCTCCATTGGGGATAATGCAAAGATAAAGTTTGATGATCCGTCAACCTGATGGATGCTTGTCATCTTGTGTTGGGGCAACCACGGCAGTTTGATAGGGATTCTATTCACAGCGGAATACCAATACTTACTGCTTAATTACAAAGGAAAGAAGCTCATAATAACCCCTTACGCTTTTTCTCCACAGTCAGTCTTCATCTAGGTCATTTTAAGTAAACTCTTCTGATAATGAGGTGTGATTTGGTAGGACTTTTGATATTATTGATGATTGGTTAGGTTGCAATCCAGTTGCGGAATCTGCCCTAAAAAACGGTTTGAGTTGTAAACGTTCATGATGGTTTGGATGATTGCTCTCAATTTTGGGATGACATTTAAGCGCTATTTATAGTCTTGATGATTTTGGTAAGCGTATGCAGCGAACGGAATATGCAAATTAAAAGCTTGTTTTTTCCTAATTGTCTAACAGATCGAGGAGCATTTAATGATTTAGGGTGGTCCTTATTTCAAAGTAGCAGCTTTTATGTTTTCAATTCCTCTGTCGATGGTTCGGACTCGAGTTTTGTGATGGTAGACAGGTCTGCAAAGATGACGCATTCGTATTTTCAAAGGCTAATCAGTTTACAGCTTCTATTGCATTTCATTTGCTGAAGGTCCCAAGTCGAGATCCGGATTAATATATTCCCTTTGCTACAAGTGGCATGACAAATAAGTTGAGGGTATTTCATGGCTGAATGCAACGCGTGGTAAAAACATGATTCCATTTCTTTTTCAAACGTCATGTTGATATAGCCTCTCCAAATTCGTGAAAAAATTCTTCAGTGGCGGGGTAGTATGAGGCAGGGGCACAACCCCAGGCAGAGTCAGGTGCCCGAGTAACACCTGACTCATCAGCCGAGTTATCTTCCACAAGTTTCATAAACGACCAGTATAAGTTCTGCTGTTTGGGGCAATAATTTAGCGCCCTCGCAACTGGATTTTTCTCATGTTTGCAATTTTTTGAAAATATCCCATTTTCTGTTCTCCAGCTCAGAATCTTGTTAGAGGTGATATTTCTTTTCCAATAAACACCCTAATAAAAGAAATTATAGGACGGTCATGATGGAGTTTATTTTATTATAGCAAAGAAGAAGCCTAGGTTTTTTTCTTATTTAGAGAAGGAACTCTTAGTTTCAATTTACTAGTTTTACAGAGTGATTTTGTTGTTTGATTCTTGTCTTTGATCAAAGTGAGTGCTTTTGCTACTCGCTTTGCACCAGCAGTAATAAAAAGGTTATGTTAGCTTCTGGTAATATCAAAAGACATAATTTAAAGAGATTCCAATTACACATTCGGAACTGCTGCAGAAATCCTATTGTACTTCCTTATTTGTTTTCTCCCTCTCTTCTCCTCTTTTATATTCTTCCTTCCTCTTTCTTTCTTCTCAGTTTCTATTTTCAGCATCGATGTAAGGCGACATGCCGAGGCCTCCGTTATATTTCAATTCTTAACATATAATTTGTAGCCATGTTCAAAACAAGCCCACAACTAGTGGATTGATCCTTTACTGTGGTAGCTAAACCGAAAAAGCCAAATATGTCTGGTTGACTATATCCAAGTACAATATTATAGATACAAAAAAAATAAAAATAAAAATTCCCATGCAGCATGTTTGGCATAAACTATAATTCCAGCCCCGTGCTTGAAGAACTTGTCCGACATAAATCAATCGGCACAAACATAATCTCTCAGCTCCCGAATTGAAGAACTCATCCCATGCAATATGGTCAGCAAAAACTACATTTTCTCCGCGCTGAAGGGATTGCCTCCACCAATGTGGTCAATATCATTTTTCAAGAAGCCACTATATGATGGACACAAATATAATCTCTCAGCTCCCCAATTGAAGAACTCATCCCATGCAATATGGTCAGCAAAAACTACATTTTCTCCGCGCTGAAGGAATTGCCTCCAGCAATGTGGTCAACATCTTTTTTCTAGAAGTCACTATATGATGCCATTAAAAAAAAATGCAAACAAAAAGGGTGGATTCTTTCACATAATCATATTCATTTTCAGAAGTATCCAACATTCAATATATAGAAAATCTTCTCTGAACAACAATAGCATTACATTATTCATTTAGTCAAAAGACTAAAGCCAATGCATTAAGCAACTTTTCCCAGCAGCATACTTCTTTTTTCATTACGCAGCGCTGCTCTGCCTGCTCATGTACAACTCACTTTCAGACAACTTTGTATGACATCAAGCTCCTGCTGTAATCTCTTCGCCACTTCTTTCACTTGCAAGCATATCTCCACACATACTCCCTCATCTCCTTGTGATTGTATTGAAACCGCTTTGGCCATTTCTATTTTATTGTCCTGTGCAGTCAGCAATGCAAGATTCACATGTAGCACAAACGTCATGAATCCGTATGAAATCAATCAAACTCTATCTGACAAAGCACTTAATGCACTGCCTCAGAGGAGTATGGTTGCGTCTATTGCCACTGATTTACACCAGACACTGGAGTATGGCATCACAGCCTGCACAAGCCCCAGGAAAGCTTTGTCAACTGCACCACGTGCTTTCGGAAAAAAATCTACCCAAAGTGTGATCATTACATATCAGACCATAACGCTCTGCAACTTCCCGAAAGCGGGAAACCAAGACGGTGACATCCATGTTATATCTATATTCCCTAGTGCACAAGCCTCAACTACTGAACTCCTAAAAGCCTCTTCAGGAGGGACATTACTAGCACAGGTACAACATCAGTAGCTGAGGAAGCAGTGATCTGCTCATCTACCTGACTTGTCTCATTATACGAAGAAATAGGATGCACAAGAAGGCTCTCGTGAAGCAGGGAGGCTATTACTGGTGAAATACGGGGATGCCAAACCTCCACAGCCTCATCCACCACAATCGTTAGATGAAACCTCATCAATATCGCTCTGTACCTCTTCATGAAAAAGTCTCGTCTTGATCAATGCCAATGTTGCTAGCAGCTTGTCTGATATCTAAGCACTGTGTTTCTAAAGCCACCCGGTGAAGATACGTCACGGAAATCTTCAAACATAATTGACTAAGATGAGCAAAAAAGAAGCGGTGGCACAACAACAAAAAATCGAGTACACAAACAAGAAGGAATATCTCCCTCATAGCACCCAGCTTCATCTACTTCCATCGCCACTTACTCCACAGAGAACCGATCCATAGCATGGGTGTAGAATGGCACCAATTTGATCTCTTTCTTTTCCTGCTTCCGACAAGGCTAAGCCCACATCACTGGGACTTCAAGACGTGGAATTTTCATCTACCACGTTCGTCGCAACAAGCTCTGCAGTTTCCGTATCTGCAGTCTGCAGTAACCATGCTTACTGCAACATGCTTTGTTGGCAGATTCTCAGTAAACACGACTACTTCACGAGTTACGTCGCCCAAAATCGTTTCACAAGAGTCACAGGTGCATTGCGCTCAAGCTTACTCTGCACACGTGTCGCGGGAGCTTCACTCTTCACTCTTCACTCTCCTCATTTGCCTCCGTGTTATGTTATGCCACTATCAAGAGGATGATTCATGGAGTACTTACTCTTCTCAAGTGGCAAGAATACCTTCTAGAGACTTCAGAAATTGGATGCTGCCTGATACAGATTTCCACCATTCAACCCACCGGCGCTCTCCAAATATTGATGTGTCGAGGTTTCATAATCTGCTTCCTGCTACCTAAGACGATTTGCAAATAGGACCCCTTCTAGAAACCACACAAATTTAAGGGCACTGGGATGAACAACCACGAGATCACCTTGACCACAATACATCTGCCTACCATAGCGGTCAGGATTATAAAATACGTCCATGAGATCGCCGAAACCCATTTTTGTGAACATTTGCTACTTGAGGTAGATTAAGAGGGTGACATTTCTGTAAATAGCTCAACTCAATTGTATTGGTCACTGCAAAACGAGTTAATACTATCCTTTGGAAGGTACAAATACAATAGGTGCATATCAAACGGCTTAGGCAACACGTAGGGACTGAAAAAACTTTCATGCTTCGTCCAACAAACCAATCAAAGACCTATTGACCTCTCTGTTGTAGACCATCGATAGTGATGTGAATCATCTCTCATGATCGTTTTTCACATGTCATGGATTATTTATATTTATGTTCTTTTGATTCAAGCATATCCATTGCTAGAGATGCTAAGTAGAATTTTGGGACTTGCTTGTTTAACCAACATAAGGTTAGAAAGTAAGTTTTCCCAATTTTAGTAGATTTCTATTTAGATTAGAATTTTACTAATTCTAATCCCCCCTATGTTCTATAAAAGGGAACGCTATGTTGTATTATTTTTTAGTTGATGTTTGAATAAAATTAAGTTTTAGTTTTTAGTTAAGCTTTAAGTTGAGTTTAATTTTTGTTTAGAGTTTAATTTTTGTTTAGAGTTTAATCTCTAGTTCTTTCACAATTAGGTTAGTGTAATCTCTCAAGTTCTTGCTTCCGCGACTTGATTTTACGTGAAATTGGTATCAGAGCGATTTTCAAACTCTTGGGAAGTTAGTTTCGATCCCTAATGGCATCAATAAAGAATCTTACAAACGAGTAACTCGCACGACAAGTTGCTAATTTGTCAAACAAATTCTGATTCAAGCATGCGAGGTCTCTATCGTGGGTGGCGCGTGGGTTATTAATCACTAAAGATTCAATCCTGATTGAAGCCAACACCCAAACTAGATCCTGACGTCGTTGTTAGTCATGCAAATCTCACCGGTGAAGTTGTAGAAGTTGCCGAATTACAAACCCTAATCGACTTTGACGAGAAAGGGTTCGCCGAACAACTTAAAGGCGTCCAGCGAGAACCCCATGTTGGCGCTTTAATTGGAACTTTCGTTATTTCACAAAATTAGAATTTTTTTGATGCATGTTTCGTGAAAGGGAGAGCGAGAAATACTGAGGGAGGAACATTTGGAAACCGACAAATCGGAGATTTTTTTGGAGTTGTGACCAGAACAATAACTCAAACTGTTGCTGGTTTTGAAATGGAGAAGACAACAGTTCGTGGAAAAGAAGATAAGGCACGTGGCCCACACGTGGTTTCTTTAAATGAAGTCTAGGTCCAGCCTCCTTAAACATTGGTCAGGCCCAAGCCTAAGCCTAAGCCTAAGCCAAACCCAGCTCAGATCCAGCCCACGCTCTACTTGTCGCTCCAAACCTCGGTCCAGAACCGGATCCAAGCAAAGCAGAGCTCCAAAACCAAGTTGCACCCATTTTGATGCGAGGAAAATAAGTAATGGCGTCATTTGAAATAAAAAAGGGTTGGTCCGAGATGAGAATGCTCGCCGGTCCATCGCCTCACCAATTCAAAGTCGAAAATTAGGGTTTCGGCTTAAAATACCTTTTGAAATCAAGTTCTAGACTTTGGGTCGCGATTATGGAAGAGAAAGGAGAAATAGTGATCATATCAAACAGTTCCAGCTTATAAATTTGGGGAAACAACTCCAGCAGCACGTGCTAAGCACATGCCTCTTATACCAAAGCAACCATCTCCAGCAGTGCACAACGCAATTGTGCCTGATCAACTCCAGTTCCAAGCCCAGTTTGCACCGACACGTGTGCATGCAAATCACGTGTCCAACTAAGCTCCAAGGAATCGTACTTTCATACAAGAATGTGAATTTTTCCCACTTGTTCATTTAGACCAACCCCCAATATTTGACGAGTTTCCAGATGATGTCATTACGAAAGAGTTCGTTGATTTGTTTTAGGAGGGCTTCTTAGCTAATTTTGAGAAGCGGATACCATTGCTTATTTTATTTTAGAACGTTTTTCAATGAAGGGATGTTAGCGACAACATCGTACCCCCGTACTTGGGTGTAACCTCGGTTTATGGTAAATTTTGCGGTAGAATTTAAGGTTTGAAGACGGGTATGCCACAATTGAGAGTTCTCAGTTCCGTAATATTCCAAAACTTGTTGATTTCGTGGTCAAAATCTTCCGCAGAAGGAGGGATTTGATGTGAATTATCTCTCATGATCGTTTTTCACATGTTAATATGTCATGGATTATTTATATTTATGTTATTTTGATTCAAGCATCTCCAACTCTCCATTGCTAGATATGTTAAGTAGAATTTAGGGACTTGCTTGTTTAACTAATACAAGGCTAGAAAGTAAGTTTTCCCAGTTTTAGTAGATTTTTATTTAGATTAAAATTATGGTTACTAATTCTAAGGGGAGGTTATGTTCTATTATTTTTCAGTTGATGATTTGAAGAGAATTAAGTTTTTGTTTTCAGTTAAGTTTTAAGTTGAGTTTAATTTTTGTTTAGAGTTTAGAATAAGCTGTAATTTCACAATTATGTTAGCATAATCTCTCAAGATCTTGCTTCCACGAATTGATTTTATGTCAGATAGAGCAAACAAACTCTTCCCATGTATTCGCAAACATGCTCATATACTAACAACTAAAGAAAAGCAATGTATTCATTTCGACCAGTCAGTCACCAACAGGCAACACCAATCACATGTAATTTCTTTGATACAAATCCGTTAGATACTTTGGAGCCAAGAATATTCGAACACCACAAGCCATATGAGTAGCCAACCTAAATAAGTGGACACACCTTATCCGCGGTTTCAAATCCAAAAATCATAAGTGCGGCAACCACAGTGCTAGAAACACTGCCAACAACACTTTCAAATTAGGTTGTGTGTTGTACAGTATGCTGTGTTTCACAACTTTGAGTAACGAACCTTACAGGCTGTATCTCATCCTTCGGTACACTCTGCCGCTTCTCCATTTTCCTGTGTGCCAACTGACCACCAAATTCACACCTCCCTGGTCCCTTAAAGTGCACGCCCTTATTCCCCTTTTTCTTAGGCTCAGATAAATAATCTCTCAGTAATGCACCCAAGCTGAGAAGCTATGGCGCTTCAACATCTTCACGAGTAATCAATCACTCTGATTGCTCTTCAACAATGTTTAGTCGTTTATAATCATTAACAATTCCCCTACAAAACTCAGGGTAGATAGTCAAAACAGACAGATAATAAATATTTGCCACTTGGAGGGTGAAACCTGTTGACAACGTAAAGTCTTTTGGCATGTACTTTTTTCGGTTGCGACCTTGATTACTGCAATGATAAACTCTCTCTCATGTAGCATTTGATTTAGGTTTAAGGTTAATAGATCATTAGCTCCCAACTTCCAACTCATAACTTTCTGAATTTTTCTTAAAACACCGATTTCAATTCAAATCGTGCTTTCTTCCTTGCCGCCATAATTCCCGGCTGATAGTGCTTGGAGTGATACCTTTTATCAGTGCCCACACAAGTTGAATTCTTTCCTAGTCTCCATCAATGCAAGGTCTGAGCTTTAAGTGCTTGAGAACGATAAAACACCATCCTGTTTATGTTTCTGATCCCGAACTGTAATTGCAACTTTATTCTAGTAAATAAATGGCTAGATTTTCATAACCCCCATTCTTACTTGGACTCACTTGCTTAATAGGGGTAACTGAAGGAGAAGATATTGTGAGTCAGAGAAAGAGACATTAGACTATATTCTCTTGGATAACTCATTATATACTTGCATTGGGCTGGGAAGTATTTCCATGCGTTTGTTTACAGTTGCTTGAGTGATCCGTTTCTTAACTTCCTCAATTTCGTCAAGGGTTGTTTTTTTTATGGGTGATCAAGACTGAGGTTGGGCCGATTTTAGAAAGTGTTATGAGACCTTGCTCTATAGGCTGAGTATTATGTATAGAATTGATCACTAGGCTGCCATAATATATCTTGATCTTAGCATTGGTTTATTTGCGTTACTCTCATTGGGTTTTTCATTTCGGCTAACATTTCTTGACGGGCTTATATATTCTTATATTCTCAAAAATAGTTCGACAAGTGAGAATTGGGCTTTCTGGTAAACCCGCTGATTGCACCAGGTTTACAACTGCTAGAATAGCACTCTCAAATCCTTCATTTTAGATCATATTTTTAGTGGATTTCAAGATATTGACCTGTTACTGTAGCTTGTGTGACACGGTTAGGTCCAGTGATAGGTACAATGAGCTGGTAAAGGTGGGTTTTGGATACCTAACCCATGGGGCATCTCCAAAACTGGTATTTTAAAAGATGCTAAAACGATTAAAGTTGGAAGTTCAACTTCATTCAGGCAAATGGTCAAGTCTTGATAAGCAAGTCCGAGTTTGTAAGAAGTGAAGATAATGAGTAAACAAACAGTTTTGTTTTTGTTTTGGCAGATGCCGATACAATTGAAGGTTTTCTTTGCAGTTGAAAAATAATTGACAGCCAAAGGCGAAGTGTGTTGTTTTTTTGTGTTTTTTTACAAACAAGCGTAGGAAGCCCATCGAAGTAGCTGCATTCATATGGTGTTCCCTAATTTTACAATTCAGGATGTCAAGTGCAGGCAATTTTGTATCTATCAACTTGGAACAGGATGCTCAGTTGTGAATGCTTTTTACAGATATTATGCTTTATACAGATTTTTTTTAATTAATGGTATACTCCACCACAGTGTAGAACGTTAAGTCGTGTTTGCCCCATCTACTGCCAATTTGTTGCACAGATAATCGCCTGTTTACTGGTCCTAACCATAAAAAATATTTTTTAAAATTTGTAATCTTCCTATAGATGAAATGTTATGTGTTGTCTCTTTCAATTTCTATACGATCTTCTTGAATGTTCTACTTCTATTATGTTTATGCCAATGTTCTCATTTGTCTCTAATTACATGCAGGAAGCTTGAATATTATAAGATTTGGTTATGATGGAGAGTCCAAGTAGTTCTTCAATGATATTGTCCTTGGAATCATTGGATCTTGGTGGAAGAAATTCTGGGAATCCAAACATCGGCCCTTCACAGACCTCCACCCAGCAGAATAGAAACACATTTGAAGGGCCTGTGGCTATCTTGTGGGACATTGAGAACTGCCCTATCCCAAGTGATGTCCGCCCTGAAGATGTAGCTGGAAACATTCGAATGGCGTTGCGTGTTCACCCCATTATTCGTGGTGCTGTCACGTTGTTCTCCGCTTATGGAGATTTTAATGCATTCCCGAGGCGCCTTAGAGAAGGTTGCCAAAGAACTGGAGTAAAGCTGGTTGATGTCCCTAATGGAAGAAAGGATGCTGCCGACAAAGCTATTTTAGTTGATATGTTTCTGTTTGCACTTGACAATCGCCCGCCATCCTCAATCTTGCTTATATCAGGTGATGTAGACTTTTCTCCGGCTTTGCACATACTTGGTCAACGTGGGTACACCGTCATCCTTGTTATCCCTGCAAATGTAGGTGTATCGTCTGCCCTGAGTAATGCTGGGAGGTTTGTTTGGGACTGGCCTAGCATAGCTCGTGGAGAAGGCTTCGTACCTCCTAAAATACTTATGTCCCGTGGGTCTTCTGAAAATGCTGGTTATTTCCTGGGTGGTAGTGGAAACCACACCAATGACAACTCTGATGGCCAGAACGAAGAAGAGGCAATTGTTTATAGAGGTGCTAACTTCAGTCAGACAAACTCCTACTCCATGGACTACTCAAGGACGTCACAGTCATTCTCTGAGTACAACAATAATCTTAGTATGCCTTGTTTTCCTACTTCTAGGGCTCTAAGTGTTCCATCAGGTTTGAGCGAGGTTTCAACTGGGCCTATATCTGGGGATCGAAATGAAGAGCCGATTTTGTGGGTCCAACCTGGAGACATAAATGGTCTGAAAGGCCAGATGGTGAAAGTGCTTGAAATATCAGGGGGTACTCTACCTCTCGTCCGTCTTCCTGCCGAGTACCATAGGCTTTTTGGACGGCCCTTGTATATGGCTGAGTATGGGGTGATGAAGCTGGTACACCTTCTCAATAAGATGACCGACTTGATGACTGTGGATGGGAAAGGCCATAAGAAGTTTGTTTACCTCCGTAACTCCCTTGGCAGACCCACTAAAATAGGCACCAGTAGTCCTATAAGTCTCTTAAAACGGGATAAAAAGAGGAAGGGGGCTCAGGAGAACCTAGAGGGTTCTTCTGATGAGTACTCAGATGATGATAGATGTGACCAATCTGATGAGCGTCTGAAACAGTTCAGGCAGGAAATGCAAGAGCTCCTGGTCAGTTGCTCGTGGAAGATTCTCCTTGGTACTTTCGAAGAGGTATACAAGCAACGTTACAAAAAAGCTTTAGACTATCGAAGCTTCGGTGTAGATTCGCTAGAGGATTTGGTTAGTAAGGTGAGAGATGTGGTTGTTATGCGCGAGGAAGGGGAAAGCAAAAGAAAATTCCTTCTCCCTACCAGCATAGGTGACTAGATCTCGATGTTGTTTATTTATAGGAGTTTAGAAGCTGAATCTGAGGTATATTTATTTCTTCCGTTATACCTAAGAGTAGCAATTACTGTGTATTTTACCTAGTACATGTTTCTGTATTGGATTCGAGCTTATTTTTCAGAGTCCTTGTGAAACATATATGTATGTATACAATGGATCCTTAACATACTGGCAGCCATAATGATAAATCAGTTCACGGCTAGTTGGCTTGTAAATTAAGTTCCACCTGAGCAAGGTCACACGCTATTCCAGTTCAAGTTTTATTTTCTTTTCTTCTTAAACTTGTTAGCTACATTAGAGTGAGGATCATGGAAAGTTATCAGCTTCCTCTTGTTTAAAGAATTGTAGAACTGTAAAGTTATTATTCCTTTTCCTTGTTAGGTTGATTGATATACATAACTTCAAATATTTGTTTTCTGCATTCTCTAATATCCTTAATTGGGTTCAGGAATTTGATGTAAAACTTTCTGAAGATGTTAACTAGATTTAGTACACACTTCATCGGTAATAGCTCTGAACGAATTGTTGAAAGTTTTAATCCCTTAAATTACTATGGCTAGGCGTGGTCTTTGAACATTTACACGTGCAAATATCTATAAATAAGTCCCAAAAATGTATGGTTCGTCAATTTTAATTCAACCGGAAAAAATACGCGACAAACCGAAAGAATGGTTGTAAAATAACCAAAAAATCGGGTAATCGTAGCAAAGGCAAAAACAAGGTTCTGAACTGATTTTGTCTGTGAATATCCGACTGGTTTTGGTCGTTTATGTCCTACAGATCTAGTTCGAACCTGAATCGGTTTGCTCATGGATCAGACTAGGTCGAGTCTGAGTGGGGTTTGGCATGCTACCTTTTTGAATCCTATCCTCTACTGTTTTGAGTTTTAAGTCAGTGTTGTTCACTGTTTAGTTATGGGGAGTGCCTAGACAATGTAAATATAATGGCACATGAACTTGCTCGTTTTGGTTATTACTTTCTATACCTGAATGGCTGTCTAAGTCTGTACCTTACCGGCTCTGTTGTGTGCTGGTTGTAACTTTTAAGTCTAGCTTTTACTACGAAAATTTCATTTTCTCATGGAAGATAGTTTTGAAAAACAATTCTACGAAAAACACTTAAAAGCTATTTGATTTGTGCATTGAATATATTCAACTTTATTGAGCATCTCTAGGTAAATGAAGAGACAACTGAGGAGAGAGAAAGAGATAGGTGGGGCTGAAAAATAGATCAATAAAATCTTCTTAGGGGGTGATAAAATTTTCCTAATCTATTTTCCAGTCCCACCTATCTCTTCTCCCTCTCTCCTCTCTTGTCTCTTCATTTTGCATTAAAATACTCAATAAAGTTGATTATTTTCAATGTACAAATTGTTGGATAATATGTTATTCTACTAGACAATCATAACACATATATGAGAGAAGAGTAGAGATATTATTGATTGATGATTTGTTTCTCTGAGGTTACAAAGACTTAACCCAGTAAAGGGTTATATACTTTTACTCAAACTCTCACTATAAACCCTAATGGTATATGGGTTTGTTAGGAGTCTAGTAGGACACCCCAACCTGGGTTCCTACATCGGGCCGTACCCAACTCATAACACTCCCTCTTGGGGTGTTCTATAACAGGATAACTTGCCTCATCAAAACCTCTGCCTAGCAAAACCCATTTGGGAAAAAAAATGTGCAATGAAAGAGTACAATCCTATGCCTCGTGTGGATTGTAGACGCGTATACGTTGCCTCGTCAAAACCTCTAGTCAGTAAAGCCTCATAGGATAAAAACTGCACTATCAGAAAAAAGAGTACAACACATATGTGTCTACGTCAGGTTGGGACTACTCCCTTTGATGTCGATCTCCCCCGAGATTTATCTCTCTGAGATAATAAATCGTGTAAACTCTGCATGCTGATTTTGTGTACCAATCTCTTGAACGTAGGATCTACAAGAGCCTTCGTGAATAGGTTTGCAAAATTGTCTTCTGAAATGTCTTGGATAACGTCAATCTCATTCGTCTTCTGTAATTCATAAGTATGGAACGACTTCTGTGAAATGTGCTTCGTTCTGTCGTTATTAATAAAATTGTCATTGAATTGACTGATGCAAACCGAGTTGTCTTCATATAGAGTCGATACTTTATCTTGGATAGAACATGCCACAACTTCAGTTGATATGATGTATCTTGGAGTGCAACCATTATTTTCTGCCAGCTTCACGAAGTGCAAGAATTTCCTCGTGGTTCGAAGATGTAACTACGTCCGTTTACTTTATCGATCTCCAAGAGTTTGTTGTATCCTTGTACATAAACACATAATCCATCTGACAATGGCTTCTATGTGAGTCTGACAAGTATTTTGTATCGGGATACCCTACGCTTACTATTTTGAGTAAAACAGACCCCAGTTTTTCATGCCGATCAGATACCTCAAAATGTGTTTGATCTCATTCCAATGCCTTTGGGGAGGAACAAAACTATGGCAAGCAAAACAGTTTACTACGAATGAGTCATCGAGTCTAGTATACCCAGCTAACTGTAACAAAACACCTCCTAGCTATGACGTCACGGCCCTAGAAGTTTCTCGCCTCATTAGGAGGATAGAAGATGTCGTTGTCCACATCCAAGTGATGGACGTACAATAAATGACTTCGCATCGTATGCTGCATCCATACCGAAGTGTTAGATAACTCTTCTGATATATATTGCTTGGTGTGCGAGTATGCCATTACCAAAATGTTTGATCTACAAATCGAGATAATACTTAATTTTCCAAAGTCTTTTATTTTGAATTCCTTTCTAAGGTATTCGGCAGCTCTCGCAATCTCCCCTAGAGTTCTAATGATATCCAAATCATTTAGTACACTGTTATGATGACTTAAGCTAATATATGTATTCTTAATGAGAACTCATGGACAGATAAGACTATTTGCAAAGTTACTGACCCTTAAATACTAAGTCAACATACCATATCACATTGGCCCTGATTGCTACAAGTCAACAATAACTTTTCCAGTTTTATTATGTACACATGTCGTGTGTCGGGCTTCATTGCTTCCAGAAGCTTATACCTCCCCGGGTTGCTTCATGTACGTAGATATCCGTATCTAGCTTCCTATATAGATACGTGGTAATTACATAAGACACATATCTAGCTTGTCCTCAACAACTTGATAGACTGATCAGTACCAAAATGTTATAGCGTCCATAATCGGATGATCGATCTCATTATAATCGATGCCAGATTTCTTAAAGAATTCCTGGGTAATTAGTCTTGCCTTGACCTAATTATCTCTCCGAGTTAATCATGTTTTCGTACCACTCCCATCTGTAACTGACAGGCTCTATAATATCACTTCGCAGTATGTTAGCAAGTTAAGCTCCACTTTAGATTCCAGAGGCCCATTTTGGTCAATGTACAACAACACACAGTCATTTACAATAAGTTGTTATGAATCTTCATCCTTGATGGCGAGCACATCATCGAATGTGAATACCTTGTCGACAAATCTCTACTGGACGATCCTACGTTGTGCTATTACAAACTTTTAATATATCAATATCTTCTTGTTATCATACGTATGTGCCACCCCGGGCTTGTCTCATAATGTATCAACTGGTCGTGTAGCTACTATTGCCTCATCAATGGGTGGTTTCATCCTTGATGAACCGACAACATCATTAGTCATATTTGTCCCTTATTCTACAGCTCTTGAGCTCAGAATACTTTCTTCCAACAGTGCTCTGCACTAAGTACGAGCTTCAGATTCGTTTGCGGTACTAATTTCCCCAAAACTTTCATCTATGTAGATGCATTACTTACAGGTACATACACCTACGATACTTCAACAGTGCCTATGAATATGTCTGGCAATTCATTTGCAACTTATTACAAGTTTGTAATCCGTTGAACCTTATTGTCACTTAATTTATATAAAAGGATCTAGATGAGACAACGATTGTATTTTCCAACTAATCTTGGAAACATCCTCAACATTGACTGTTACATCTCTCCCCAATGCTGGGAACATCGTCTCATCAAAGTGATAATTTTCCCTGCAGTATATATATATATACGTTGTCAGTGGGGCTCCAAATATCTAGTGATAGATGCGAATCATAACCCACATGATACCAGGCCGACGTTAAGGGTCATCTTCATACTTTGTGGTAGTGCAATTGGCACCTGTACAAAACATCCAAATGTTCGTCGATAGGCAACATCGGGCTCTGACTCAGTTACTAGTTACTTTGGGAAAGATTTGATGATTTTCTATGAGATAAATCCTAATTAGTTCTGCGGGAGCAAAAATGCATATCCTACACACTAGCCGGAAGCTGTGATCGTAATATCAATGGCCTAGCGATTATCCTAAATTACTTGATTAAGTTCTCCGCCAATCCCGAGTTAGGTATGGTATGGGGTACTCACGATGCTCAATAATCTATCCCATTTAGCAGTTAAATAATCATCAAAAACCTGTGAGTCAAACTTGTAAGCTTCCGTCAAGTCACATCGTTCGACTTGATTGGTTAATCCAGGAACTGAGCCTGCGATCAAATGATCTAAGTGAGAAGTCATGCTAACGTTGCATTCCTAGATGTTAATAACAGGCAAACGTAAGACCATCTCTAAGATGTATCTATTATGATCATAAATACTCAAGTGATCCAGTATATGGATGGATAGGTCCACATGTGTCTCCATAGATGTGTTTAAAGCAAAGGCTGGAGATCTCACTCCACCTTGGTCATACTTGGATGAAATAATAGACTTTCTTTGAAAGTAATAGTTATACGTATACTCTCTGGATCTTCTTTCCTTTTAAGGAAAGTCGAGATGTATTCCCGATCATCATCATCATTATCTTAGCCTTGAGGAGTGTATTGGAAACCGTTCTAATAACGTGTTCTAACTTTTAGACAAAGAGGGAATGCATAAAACCTTGTCTGTTATTTTCTCTAATAGTCTTTACGTGATAAGCATTATAATGTATCTCCCTAAAATTGAGTAAAATCTGGTTTGATTTACTAGTATATAAAGCGGACTAGATACCCCGTATCGTACCATTATGGAGTAATAGCATGACGCACTCAGTGCATTCTATCATGTTGGCCGTGCCAACGATATTCGTGATATCCCCGATGCACAATGTTAGAGACAAAACATATGTTCATATCTCAAAATGATAGAGTGCGTGGTTCTAATATCTCTTAGACATGTATCGCCACTTATCTGATTATCTGTAATGCTCAATAAGAAGATAGATCTATAGGCAGGTTGTATATAGTAGATCAACTATCATACATGAAATTTAACTACTTCCCGAGCAATAAATTCACAAAAAAATTAAAGAACAATCTCATAGATGGGATACCGAATCAGTGCATGTCATGAGCATTCTATTAAACTAACTAGTGAAGAGTTCCCAACTCAGTCAATGAGCATTCTATATACCTCTAATTGTTATCAAGTAACATCTAATTGCATCTAGATATGTAAAATTAGTTTATCAGATACCAAGTTTTTTGAAAATAAGACTAAGTTAATTCCCAATTGATCTCTAATTATTTGTCCTTGACATTTAAATGCGATTTAGATATGACTCCTAGTAGAATTTTAAATTAGTCTTGGTTTTTGTGTTATCTCCGATCCATTGTCAAAATAATTAGCATCCTAGGGGGATACCATTAATATCCTGTAAGATATCCATTTTCTTATATCACATCAGTTTTCTTATACAAGGTACCCATTCCCAAAAAAATTAAAACAATATTTTCCAATAAAAAAAGGGTACCCCAGGGGTAGGTCCAGCCAATAGAAATTTTTCAAATTTTTTGACTAAATTTGACTAAAAATTTAGCTTTTTAAATCCAATTTAGTGTCTGAACTAAGGATCACAATTTGATCCGCCCCGAAAGGGGCAGGTTTGGGATGTGTTAACTAGGTATGGGGGCGGGTATGGGAAGTATAACATAAATCCGCGAGGAAACGGGGTAGATTTGGGATTGCCTCAAAAATCTGTACCCACCCTGCTCCGCCCTGCTCCGCCTCATTTAAATAATTTATTGTTATTACCCTTTAAATATATATATATATATATATATATACCTAAATAAAAGAGTTTTTTGTTGAAGAAATAACTTTATTACTTAAATGGGGCAGGGATGAGATTTAGTTGTGCAATGTGGGGGCGGGGATGGGAGTGGGGAGCTTTGGCGAGGATAGGAATAGGATTAGCTCCCCCGCCCTAAATCCACCCCTTAACCATCCCTAGTCTGGACCGATCTGACTTGGTCTAGGTCAAGGCCTGGACCAGGTTGACCGGTCTGGACCAGTTTGACTCGGTCAAACTAGTCTGCCACATGTCGCTATATAGTATTACCACATGTCATCACCCTTTGGTAACACGTGTCACTATTGTGCACGTGTCGGTTCCACTATCACATGTCATGCTACGTCAGCACATGTGGTTCCTACTGCCACGTGTTATGCTTGTAAGCACGTGTGGTCCCACTGCCACATGTCATTCCACGTTAACACGTGTGGGTCCCACTGCCACGTGTCATGGCACATCAGCACGTGTAGGTCCCACTACCACATGCCACTATACTTGTGGTCCTACATGTCACGTGAACTTAACACGTGTCACTGTTGGTCAGTCCCTGCCACGCCAGCAATAGGGATGATAATTTTCCTCGCCCTGCCCCGAACGGGGCAGATTTGGTATGGGCTAACTGGGTATGGGGGTGGGGATGGTATGAGTTGCCCAAAATCCATCGGGGATCAGGGCAGATTTGAGACTGCTAATATAAATTTTATTATCCGCCCCGCATCCGCCCCATTTAATATCAACTAATGTTTTTTACTACTATACCCCTAATGACTATGTTTTTACTATTATATCCATAAGTTAAATGTGGTGGGGATGGGGTGGGTCTAGTATTGAGCTTATCTTTGTGGGGCGGATTCGGGGATTCTCGCTTAATTTAAATGGGGATCGGGGTGGGGATGGGTGGTGGGAACCTAAGCGGGGATGGGGATGATATTGGCTCCCTACCCCAAATCTGCCCCATTGCCATCCCTAGTGAGCAAACCAGATCAGGTCTGATCCAAGTCCAGTTCCAAGAAATGGATATAAATCAGATGACATCATCATGATGTTATACTTATTTTAAAAAAAATAAAATAAATAAACAAACCCTAGTTGACGTCAGCATGACCTAATACGCCGTTAAAAAATTGGCTTTTGGTCGTGAACTGCCCAGTTTCCATGCATTTTCTCGACGATAAGGGAATCTCTTGGAGAAGTATAATATATGGATGTGATCCTTGAAAAGTAGGCTATGCAACTAAATTAAGAGTACATCAAACCGATAACCACAACGATCCCTATTTTAGTTTGAAAACAACCATTTTACAATGGTAAAAATATCACTAAAATTACTCTAATAATTTTGAAAAAAAAAAACATATTAATTCACAAACACAGATCCACATATCATATATGATTGATCATGCAATTAATATATAAAAAACAAATTTTGATAAAATATACCTCCCCGCAACCCTAAAAAAATTCCCAAAAATGCTTGTTGGAGAGTTATTTTTATCCCTTTTGATCCACTAGCTCTTCGCATTGCTGATAACGTATTCGATAATATGTTATTCTACTAGACAATCATAATATATATTGAGAGAAGAGTAGAGATATTATTGACTGATAATTTGTTTCTCTAAGGTTACAAAGACTTAACCCTTTATTAGGTTATATACTTTCACTCAAACTTTCCCCATAAACCCTAATGGTATATGGGTTTGTTAGGAGTTCAGGCTCTAGTAGGACACCCCAACCCAGTTGGGTTCCCACCTTGGACCGGATCCAACTCCTAACACAAATCAAAGAACATAGGCATTATTTTTTTAGAAAATTTTCTCAAAACTAATTTCCATTAGAAAATAATATTTTCCTTGAAATATTTTCTATGTACAAACACCCTTAATATAAATTGTGATTGAAAAAAAAAATAAAAATAACTTGCCTTCTTCCCCCAGCTGCCCACGTGGCAAAATATTTGGTTGATGGGGAGGGAGTATCATTTGTTTCCAACATGTAGACCTCGTAGGTTCACCAATATGCAACAAAATAAATAATAATAATAAAATCGTCGACAAACCAATATGTTAAAATTCTGAACTTTCACATAAATCATCATCCAAACCCAAATTCGGATGGTCTACTTATTTTTGGTTTAAGAATTTAAAATTTGTTTCTTCTCGCATGAGGAGCTAGATAGTTACCCTGCGAATAAGACAATTCCACCTCACTTTAACAGAGATGGGTTACCTGTAGGGTTGTACAAGAAAAGCTATTGAACCGAGAAACCAAACCGAACCGGCGGTTTTGTCTAGTTTTTCAAGGACACGGCTCGGTTACCAAATCCAAATTTGAAGAATCGACTCAGTTCGGTTCGGTTACATTTTTGTGCCCTCGGTTAACTGACCAAACCGAATCGAGTTTGGTGACCTAAGTAAGTCTTTTGAGTTTTGATAAGTTAGTTCAATTCAATCCTTCCTCAGACAAACCTCAGTTCCTCTTCCTCTTAAGTTTCTTCCCCCAATCCTTACCATCACCAGACAGACCTCAGTTTCTCTTCCTTAGACAGACATCAGTCCTCGACAAACGTAACCACTGCCACTGCGACGGTGCAAGTACGAATCCTACTAATTTTTTGATTTTGGTACTCTCTAGATTTTGTACTGTCTCTCACTCTCTAGTCTCTCCCAACATTAATGATTCTTTGATTTTGCTTCTTGAACCTAATTTTGAGTGTTGGGGTTGGGGGTGCTTTTGCTTTGATTTGTTGGGAGTTTGCTTTTGTTTTGATTTGTTGGGGGTTTGATTTTGATTCTCTAATTTTGATTCTTTTATTGAAGAAAAAGGTAAATTAGGAGATGGGTATGTAAGAGACTTAGAGTTGATACTTTGATTCATGTTACTTCTCCATATGTTAGAGTTGATACATTGAATGATTGAGTTAGCTTCTGCTTCTGGGTTCAGATTTTTTTGGGGTTTATGTATTTTTTTGGAGGTTTTACTTTCTATATTTTTGGGGGGATTCAGGTTATTTCTCTCAGATCTTCGTTTGATACTTTGATTCATCTGTATTTTTTGTATTTTGTTCTAATATAAGTTATTGTACTCATTCTCACTAATGGCAAGTTTTTCTATTGTAGTAACCTACTCGCAGCCTTCAACCCAAGTCAAACACTCGAAGGCTACCTCGGAGCCTACTCAAATATCTCGAAGCCCTTTTCAATCCGTAAACAGGCCTTCCAAAGATTATCCGAAGACGAAGCCTCGACTCTGAACAAGCCTCAAAGATGAACTTCACATCAATATCAGAAATACTTCGACCATATCTGTACGTGGTCGAAGTGTGACAAGACAGACAACCAGCTTATTAGACAAGACAGCATCGTTTTTGGTCCTTACAGCTACAATGACAGACCCAACAACTGCTACAGTATCAGAGCACAGTGCCATACCCGATATTTCTGGCATCAACATCAACTCTGGGATACCCGTTCAATATCCGGAGGATACCCAGAGGGTATACTTGTAATGTGACATAACCTTGGTGACTCAGTCCTTCCTATGTTCTATAAATAGAAGAGATGGGGAACCAAGGAGAGGTTACAAAAACTGACCCCAGATCCCTTATAGTTTACCTTCGATCTCCCTGTAAACCCACTGTAATCAAACCTTCGACTATTCGATAGTAATAAATACTCTCTTAAAAATCATCATCAGGGGCCGTGGAGCATCACATTCTAGGCCTCCATGCAAGTATATTGTCCGTAGAGCTCGTATATTATAGATTATATGCTTGAATCCTTTGATTGAAGATCAAACCCGTTGTGTAAGAGCCAACTTCCTCTCTTTGCGAAGTTAGGCCCCTACATTTGGCGCCGGTTGTGCTTGCCCACCCTACCAATTTCCCTTTCTCATTTTCTCCCTTTTCCAACTCCCACAGATTATTCCCAATGGCCCCCGCCCACCGTTTTTCTTCCACCCATGCCGACAGCACCGTTGACGGAGTGGCTGCCCAGCTTGCCTTACTTTCCCAGCAATTCGCTCAAGCCGAGGAGCGGCACCAAACACAACTGCACCAGGAACGTGAAAAATATCGGTAGGAGTTTAAAGCCGAACGACATCGCCGTTTGGATAACGCCGATAGATAAAACCGCGCCATCGATGAATTGTGCAACACAGTCTAAGAGTTACAATTACTGTAGCCTCTAAATGCTCCTCCACCGTCTCGAGCACCAGCCCCATCGCGCATATCCGCCCGTGCTCGACTAGGGCCTCTACCACATCAAGAAGTACCCCCCGTCCATATCGGCGCCGAGGGTGTTCCCCTACTGGCTCCATTCATCTCGGCATCTATCCCACGGAAGACTCCTATGAGTCCACCCTTAGCTCCTCCCGACACCCCAAATGCCACCCTGTTCGAGAATGACTTGGGGAGCGCAACGCCGAAAACATACAGAAGACTCGGCCTTATCATTCCTGAATCCCTCAATCCCCCCTCATCCTGCTTATTGTGCACAACAAGACTTCGAGTACAAAATCCAGCCGGTCATCCGTGTTAGCACGAGCCCAACTCCAAACTCATGGAGTTGGTTGAATAACCCTCTCTGCCCCAGACTTCTCGATATCGAGGTGCCTCTAAATTTCCGTGCTCCCAAACTCAGCAAATACCGCAACACCGACCCTCAATCTCGTATTCTCGAATTCTAAAATGCTCTAAGCATCTACTCCACAGTCGATCACCTAATGTGTCACTATTTTCCTACAAGTCACAGATAGCCCTCTTTGATGGTATCACAACCTTCCCAGCAGTTCTATTCGAAGTTTCGAGTAACTATCCCATCTTTTCATCGCCTAATTTTCTTTCAACAACCACAGAGAGGTCAAAGTTGATGCCCTTTTTTAATTTTAGAAAATCCAATAGTGGAACCCTTGAAGCCTTCTTTAAGAGGTTTGTTGGCGAGTCACAAAAAGTCAAAAACCTTGACTGTGTGAATGTTGTACTCGCATACTCGAATACTTTGCCAGATCACAGCCATGTCAAAGAGTACCTGGTCCTCCATAAACCTCGAACCCTCGAGGAGATGCTCTCAAAAGTTAATGGGTATATCGACCTTGAGCGCCTCCGCGAATCACATAAACAGGGGTAACCTTCGACTTCTACCGCCAATAAACTTCGATAAGGCCCACCTTCTTCTCCCACACCCCTGATCGCTCCCGTCTCACAGGAGACTGAGAGCTGCAAATGCCCTCACACTAATAATAATGCCAAAGCTCGCAGGAAGTGACTAAAGCCGGTTCTACCCACACTCACTGCCCCTCTCAGCACCCTTCCGCCATAGATCCAGGCAGACCCCATATGGCGTATCTCTTTTCCCATCGCGGTAAAACCAGGTGAACCTTACAGCACCAACCACAAGTGTAACTGTCACCGCACCAATAAATTATTTGCCTTGCAGAGCTCTCTCAAAATCATCCTCAAGGAAGGTCGTCTACATCAGTATATTGCCAACATTCCCAGCTACCTTGACGGGTCATACCTCAAACCTCAACCCACCTCTGTTGTCGACCCAGCCGAGGTCCACATCTACCAAATACATTTCATCTAAGTCAAAAATATTGACAGCGGCCGTTCCAAGAGCAAGCGCAAGCGTGTCAAAGAATGCTATAAACTCACTTACCAGGAGAAGCTGCCCGCCCTCCTGCCATAATCAAGTCTTTCTTCTCAACCCAAAAGTATCTCTTTCATCAACTGTGATACATCCCATGTTCGTTTTTGCCATTCCGACCCTTTAGTCATTATGATTAAGGTCGAACACCTCGTCCTCCACACCATGCTTATTGAGGAAGTACAGCCGATGTACTTTACCTCCAAACTGTCCAAGCCATGAAGAAAACAGACCTCATCATTGCCGCCAATGTCAAACTGAAAGGTTTTAATGGGGCCATAGAAGTTGTTGTTGGTCGGATCAGCCTCCCAGTTACCACCAGCCCAGTCACACTTTAAACCAATTTTCTTATCATCGATAAGAAGTCAGAATACCTCGATATCCTCGGGCACAATTGGCTCCATGCTATGCGTGCCATACTTTCGACCTATCATCAGACCCTTCGTTTTACTACCCCTGTGGTACATGGAACTTAAAAGGCTCTCAACGCCTCACCCGTTCATGTGAGCATCCGGAGATCGATTAGACCTAGAGACTCGTCAGACTACCATAGCAATCACTGTCTCTCTCTATCCCTAGACCTTCGACAACCGCCACCCCACTCATCAAACCCACTGTCTATATCGAACTCGATGGTCCTGGTCGAGGTAAATTAATTGGAACTTTTCTAGACGAAGCAGAACGCCTTGAACTCACAGACTTCCATCGAGCAAACAAATACATCTTTGCATGGACGTTCCAGGAGATTCTCGGTGTCGACGCCAGTTTGGCATGCCATCGCCTCGATCTTATCCCCCATTCTACAGCAGTAAAACAAAAGAAGCATACCTTGGCCCTACGAATTTGAGAAGCAGTAAACCTTGAAGTAGACAAACTCATAGCCGCGAGTTTCATCAGAGAAGTCAAGTATTCTGACTGGATATCAAACATTGCTGCAGTTCCCAAAAAGAATGACAAGATCAGAATCTGCGTTGACTTCACAGACCTCAACAAGTACACACCAAATGACAACTTCCCCCTTATGATCATTTCAGTACTCCTTGATGCCATTACTGGACACGAACGTCTGTCAATGATGGACGCGGCTTCTGGTTAAAATCAGGTACCCCTCCTTCCCGAAGATCAACTTAAAACCACCTTTATCACTGAACAAGGCCTTTACAATTTTAATGGCATGCCCTTTGGCCTTAAAAATACCGGTGCCACCTATCAACGCTTTGTTACAACCATGTTTAAACCCTTGCTTGGCAAGTTAGTCGAAGTTTACATCGACGACATGCTATACAAGAGCCTCCAAAAATAGACCAACATCCAAGACCTAATGGAAGTCTTTTCGATACTTCGAACATACAACATGAAACTCAACCCAGACAAATGCCAATTTGGTGTTTTGTCTAGTAAATTTTTAGGTCATCCTATCAGTAAACGAGGTATCGAGATCGACCCTACTCATATTCGAGCCCTTATCGACATCCCTTCGCCCCAAACCAAAAAAAATATCCTAAAAGTAATCAGTAATATAGCAGCCCTCAACCATTTTATTTCCAAATCCTCAGACCGTTGTGCTTTGCTCTTTTCTCTCTTACGCGACTAAGACGTTCACAAAGCAAAAAAGAAAAACGACCCTAAGATCAACTGGACACCCGACTGTGAACAAACCTTCCTCGAACTCAAAACATATCTTGGTTGACCACCCATTATCAGCACCCCTATCAAAGGCGAGACACTCCCTTTATATCTCGCTGTTATATATACCTCCATCTGTTCAGTTCTCATTCGACTCGAATCAAACATCGAGAAGCCCGTATATTTTATCAGTAAACCTCTAACATCCACAGAAACTTGATATTCGAAACTCGAGCATTTGCTCCTCATCCTTGTCAATTCGTTCTGTAAACTTAAACCATATTTTCAAACCCACCCCATCCGTGTTATAACAAGTTATCCCCTTCAAGAAGTACTCAGCAAAAAAGAGAAATCCAGAAGAGTAAAACAGTGGTCTTTTTATCTTGGTGAACATGACATCACATTCGAGAAGCAGATACCCCAAAATGGCCAAGCAGTAGCAGATTTTCTTGTTGACTTTCTGGTCGAAGATGTCGATTGGGAGGAACATGAAGACGACCTGGCAGAAGACCAACCCTAAACAATAGATCCATGGAACCCTAACATAGGATGGCATCTCTTCACATATGGATCCGCTGGGTCTAATGGTTCAGGAATCGGTATAGTCCTGGTCATACCTACCAATGATTGAATAAGGAAGGCCTTAAGTTAAACATCGAATGCTCTAATAATGAGGATGAGTATGAAGCCTTGATTCATGGCCTCGACCTTTCCCTCGAACTTGATGTCCATAAACTTACAGTTTTCCTAGATTCCCAACATGTTCAGAGACATTACTCTGATGAAAATCAAGTTAACGGTCGCATGGCTGAATATGCTGCTCTCGTTCGACAACACATAGACCGTTTTCCTAAAAAATCTTCCATCACTTATTACCCTAGAGGAGAGAACTGACACGCAGATGCTCTCGCCTACGTAGCACCTATGTTAGGCTAATCAGAATCCCGAACTCTCCATATCAAAGTACTCAAACACCCAAGTATCGACCAGATGGAAGTCAATGCCATCAATACTGGGGGCGAGAGTCTCGATCCAGACAACTGGCGAACACCATTCTTCCATTACATCAACAATGCTACCCTCCGAGATGATCCCAAAGCCAAACGATCATTATTAGATAACTATTACAGATATACCATCCACAAACACAAGTTACAACGCAAATCTCCAAATGGCATCCTCCTTCGATGCATCTCTCAAACCGAAGCCTCTTAAATTCTAGCTAAACTCCATGAAGGTACCTGCGATGCTCATACTGTTAGTTGATCTATGTCCCTTTGAGCCGTCTCCCAAGGTTTATTCTGGCCCAATATGATGAAGTAAGCCAAAGAATGCGCCAAACACTGCAACAAATGTCAGCGTCACGCCCATGAAATCCACAGCCCTTCACAAGACCTCCATTTCAGTCAAGTCTCCTGGTCATTCAAGCGCTGGGCCATCGATCCCATTGGTCCTTTTCCCAAAGCTTCAGGCAGCTGAGAGAATATTCTTGTTGTAACAGATTATTTTACCAAAGGGGTCGAAGCCGCACCTTTGTGTCAAACCCGAGAAGAAGAAATCATCAAAATCCTATGGGAAAATATCATTACATGTTTTGGATGCCCTCATATGATTCGATGTGACAATGGTCCACAATTCATTGGGAGCAAAGTCAGAAACTTCCTTAAAAAAGATAACATCATCCTCTCACCCTCAACACCTTACTACACCCAAGGCAACGGTCAAGTTAAAGCAATCAACAAAACCATAGTCGATGGTCTCAAGAAACGCGTTGATGCGTAGAAAGGTCGATGGGTTTAGGAGTTACAGCATGTCCTCTGGGCCAATGAAATAATACCAAGAAAAGCTACAGGTTGTACCCCTTTCCGTCTAGCCTACGGTACTGAAGCAGCGCTCCCTACACAATTTAAAGTACCCTAACGAGATCCCAATCTCCCAGACGAAGATAATGAGTTTGAACTCGGGTGCAATATGTTTTGGATAGACGAAACTAGAGACCGAGCCATCGCCAACCTTGGTCGTTACCACTTATCCCTCCAGAAGTCATATAACAAGAGAGTTGGACCATGAAGTTTCAACATCGAAGATCTCGTACTTCAATGCGTCACCCAATCCTCGAAGCCTTGAAATGCCAGCAGGTTAGCTGAATCCTGGGAAGAACCTTATGTCGTTTATGATAAAACCGACAAGGGTTCATATTACCTGATGACAGAAGACGAAGAGCCTCTACCAAATCCATGGAATACAATGCAGTTAGTATCTACAACAGGTCATGACCTTTACCTTGTTCCACTGATGTAAATACAATATAAATCAATGAACATCTTTCTCTCCAAGCTTCGTCTCCTATTTTCCATTAAATTTCTGGCTTTACCCTAGGTATCATGTCAACCCTTAGACCCGACTGATACTTGGGGGCGATCTTGAAAATTTTCAAATCTTAAAATTCGAGCAAACTCGAGAGGCAAGGATGGACGAAAGACCGGACCCTCGAGAATACATTGGGGGCGAACACGTTCTACTTCGATCAGGCCCCAAGCCGTCGAAGTCTAGTGAATTTCTTGGTTTACCCTAGGTATCATGTCAACCCTTTGACCCGACTGATACTTGGGGGCGACCTCGAAAATTTTCAAGCTTCCAACATTCGAGCAAACTCGAGGGGCACGAATGGTCGAAAGACCGAACCTTCGGGAATGCGTTGGCGGTTAACAGGTCTTACTTCACTATGGCTCAGGCCTTCGAAGTCCAGTGAATTTCTTGGTTTACCCTAGGTATCATGTCAGCCCTTTGACCCGACTGATACTTTGGGGCGACCTCGAAAAATTTTGAGCTTCCAACATTCGAGCAAACTTGAGGGGCACGAATAGTCGAAAGACTGGACCCTCGGGAATGCGTTGGTGGTGAACACATCTTACTTTACTGTGGCTCAGGCCCTTGAAGTCTAGTGAATTTCCTGGTTTCCTATAAGTATCATGTCACCCTCGGCCTGACTGATACTTGGGGGCGACCTCAAAAAAATTTAAACTCTCAACATTCGAGCAAACTCGAGGAGCATGAATGGTCGAGAGACCGGACCCTCGAGAATGCGTTGGGGGCAACCACGTCTTACTTCGTTGTGGCTTAAACCTTCGAAGTCCAGTAAATCTGTAGGGTCGGTCAAAGTATCACAACTATCTCGAAGCTCTCCAAGGTTCGACAACTCTACAATCATTCTACAGTTACAACATATATAGATATAATTATTTATAAATATCTACAAGGCGCTTCAGTACATTATCAGAGAAGCATCTTCAACACAAATCAATTTAAATCATGTTTAGAGCATACATTAAGAATTTAGCACATCAATTCAATACAAATCAAGTTAACACAAATCAGTTTTAGTAGTCTACAGCCGAACAGAATCAGTACAGTGCAAGTCAGTTTTAGCACAGCAAATCATAACAATCATAAGTTCAAAGATAAAGTGCAAAGAAAGATAAACATTGTTCAAATATTACAACCCAATAAAAAATCAGCAAACAACGGTATGGCACTCCAGTACAATACCTCTTATCGGAGCGGCTGTATCTTCTCCCCCAATAGGTTCTTCAGTGCTAATACCTTTAGCACCTCCAGTAGAAGGTCTCGACCCTGCACCATTGGCAATCACATCAGATGTAGCTCCAACAGCAATACCTTCGACCACAAGAGCTTCCATGCCACCTCCAACACCTCCTTCAGCAACATCTGCCTTTATCCCTTTTGTATGCAAAAAATCTTCAACAACAGGATCTTGGGTAACAGGGAAGTGTTGCAGAGTTTCAGGATCATTCCCCAAATCCTCTATGCAATCCTTCTTCCTGACATTATCTGAAACTTCATAATCAAATTACCCTTGGAAACACTCATTTTGTTCTTTCTTTTCCTTTTCCTTCTCCTTCTCAACAAGCTTTGACTTCAACACCTGCTCATGAGTATAACGTTGAGCCTCGAATCTCTTCTCGAACGCATCAGTGATAGCCGTCAGATCTCGCTTTAAAGTTTTATTTCCAAACACCAACGACGCTTCAGTCCCTCGAGCAAGCTCCACACTGTCAACCGCCTCCTGTAACTTCCTCTTTGCCACTTTCACCACCTTGCTGAAAGACTGCGCCCAAGAATCTGTCTGCTAGAATATTTGAGCCACCAGTACTTCTCGAAGAATGAAGCACTCAAGAAAATGTCAGAATCTCACAAACAAATAGAAAGTTATCTGGTACATACTTCTCTTCATCTGCCTCGATGCCTCGTCTGGATCAGCACCACAGAGTTCTGCCATCGAAGCAGCCATGTCTAGAGCCTATTTTTCTTGCTCTGCCTCCGTCATATCTTCGCCCGCATCTTCCTCATCATCTTCCCCCAGCGTCCTACGTCTTTTGCGTTGAATACCCTTCGTCTGTTGTACCCTTGGAGACTCGGGAACGACCCTGCCCTTCTCTTTCTCAGCCTGGGCCGATGCCTACTTCAACCTCTATCTCAAAGCATCACTAACTACTTCGGGCACTGGCGTTGCCTGCTACGACACCCTTTTTACCTTTAGAACATATCATACTTTCCTTGCCAAATTCTCCTCCTCCATTCCTTCGACCACTTTTGAAGTACTTTTGCCTCCCCTCTTCTTTGATGGCTTCGACGTAATGGGTACGTTTTGAAGTAGGGAATCTATCCTTTTCTGCCTCTTCCTCTTGATACCGAGCTTCGTAAAAACAAAATTCACCCACTCTTCATCTGAATCGATTAAGGCGTCAATATAATCCCTCAGATTTGCCCAAGTTCGGCTTTGAGGACCTACAAAACAAACATAAATACGATCACAGTTTATTCGAGTAATACATAAAAAATTCTTCGACAGAAAACTTACTTGGATTATAGACTTTATGATATAACCTATAAGGGTCCTCCCCTTCGACATTCTCATAGTTACCCCGTACTACAACCAAATATTTGTCCCACCCTCTACCAGTCGAGCACAGATCAAACAGCCAGGGCTTATCCGCATGACACTGGATGTGATAGGTGTCGACCTTCTTGTTTGCTTTCTTGGAGTAGAACGAGATAATGTCGTGCCACTCAATTAAACTCCTCCCCTCACCTCGTAATTTTACGTTCATACCCTCAATTATTACCTTCATCATTTCATAAAAATTCTCATTCATTTGACATAGGGCCACTTCCCAAAAATTCAACACCTCCTTCACCAGCCTTCGAAGGGGTAATTGCATCCCCAGTCGAATTTGGCCTTTGAAGGCCATAATACCTTCTCGAGGCTTCGACTGGTAGTTATACCCTGACCCCACATAATATAATATAACCCCTACCTTCAATAACCCATATTTAGCCACAAATTGATCTAACCTCTGCTTCTCTCGGAATGGGTTTTTTAACCAAAGTGGTCTCATCTCCATCCGATTTCCACTGACAAACTAATTTTGATTTGAAAATAGCCCTATTTTTAGGGTAAAAATCACCAAAAATGCATATTTTTAATCAGAAAAAAATAGTTAAAAATACGTTTAATCTATATTAAGATATCATACAACATAAACTAGGAAGAAATTTAAACAAAATTATAAAATACCTATTGATTGTAAAGTTTATCTGAAAATAGCTGATTGAAGAGTAATTTTTTCCTTTCTATTCTTACGTGCTGATAATGCGTTAGGAAATATAATACTATCGAAGATTAGCAATTCTATATCTTAGAGCAATTCAGAGAGAGAAGATTCTTTATTGATAATGTGGAGAACTGTAGAACTATACGTTATTAAATAGGAGATAACCTTATTGAATATGTTACCTAACTATATCAAACTCTCCCCATAACCCTAAAGACATATGGGCTTTGTTAGGAGTTTAATAGGACACCCCAACCCTGTTGGGTTCCTAGCTTGGGATTGGACCCAACTTCTAACAGTTTTGGATTAACTAGGGGTGGCAACGTAGAACTAATTACCCGAACCAAAATTATTTGGGTCGGGTTTGGATCTCTTTTCTACTACCTATTTAAATTTGAGTCTTTTATGGCCCGACCCGATAGGACCCAAACCCAATGATATAAAACCCATTGGGTATTTCGGCTATTCAGGTCGACCCGATTAAAACCCAAGTTTAAGTGTTTAACTTTAAAAAGATGAGAATATTATTATTATTATAAGGTAATTTCTTGAAGTCATAAGTATTTTACTTAGTTTATTGTATTTGTCTATCTTGAATCTTAATTTTGTTTATTTAATTCATATCATGAGTGAAACAGTTTTTCCAAGTTGGAAGCACGATAAAAGATGAACCTAGATCTTACAGATTTCGTACCATTTATTTATTTTGGAGTACTATTTATTTATGATGTTAAACTTTTAAACCAGTTTACTTATTTTCTATTATTGTAGTAAGACTTAATTTAATTATGTGAATTTAATTTCATATAGTTTAGCAAGATATGAGGTCTTTTATTGGGAATATGCTTTATAAATTATGTTTTTGATATGTGCTTGTACATTTGTGTGTGAATTCTTCAAGCTTGAAGGTGAATTTTGATGTCAAGTCAGAGTATTATTATATGATATATAATTACAAGGTTCTGCAAGAAGTGTTTACCAAACTGAGCAAGAAGTAAGATTTGTCAAAGGTTGGACCCGACACTCGGACCTGAACCCGACTAAAAACCTGAAATTTAAATGGATTCGGGTCTGGGACGGTCTTGTTAGGACCCGAACCCGAGTAGGACCCAAACCCGATATACCCGACTTAAATGGTTATGGGTCCTCAAGTAGGAAGACCCGACCAAAACCCGACCTGTTGCCACCCCTAAGATTAATGCGTTTGGAAGAGCCAAGGGCCCATTTGTTTTTTTGCCTCTGAGTTGACCTGAGTCTGACTTGATCAATCCACTTAAAGGTGTTCACTATATGAGTGAATACCTTGGAGTGTTTGTTTTTTTGGCTAGTTAGATCTGACTAAAATAGGCAAATACTACAATACCCCTCTCAACTTATAAGTAAACACACAAATACCCCACCTATTCATCACCAATACCACCACCACTACCCCTTTGTCACCAACATCAACACCACATATACATAGCAAACACAAATACATAGAAAATGACATATATACATATATCAAACACAAATACATTGGTTCCTAAAATCAAATAAAGATTAACATTAGTTTGAAGTTAATAGAAATAAACAAATATCAGAGTCTTAAGAATTATTACAAATACATAAACAAATAAGTTTTAATCAACTTAAGAGGTCTTCAAGGAAACCAAGACGTTGTTCTGGCTCAAGCCCCAGAAAGGTAACCTTATAGTTGTGTTCATCTTTTCCTCCCAGCAACTTCAAACCTTTAAAAAATAGTGTATTATCTATCTCATATGAATTAACCATATCCTTCAATACCTTCAGAACTTTAAAATTGGTACCGTCATTACTAGCAGAAGTAGAACTTGCTCCTTGGGCAGTGAATGCATATATCAGAAATTCGACCAACTCTATTGGTGCCAATGGTTGAACTGCTGCAGCTAATATTTTCCCCATTGATCTAGCAGATCTAACTTCAGACACAGGGGTAAGAGGAGTACTACCAGGAGTAGGCTGACTAACTGGACTAATATGGACATCATTAGAAGGAATAATATCAGCTTCCCATGTATAACCAACTCTAAAACTGGGGAAATTGTGTATCGTCAATGTTTATATCATCAGGTAGAAAAACATACTATTTCTGCTGGGTAGAAGACCATGTAAAATCCTTAGTGGCAGATAGACCGTCAAACAATTTCTCTAGCAAATCTTTATGCTGAAGAGGAGTGGTCTTATACTTCTTTGCCTCAGAATTCACATGTAAACAAACATGTAAATAGATGTTTAAACATATATAAATTGTTATATAATCAAATAGTAATGTCATTATTCACATTAACTTACCGCAATGATATTTTCCCAAACATCTTCAGGCCAATCAAAGATGCCTGATGTAGGATCAAATCTATGGCCAGTCCAGTTTATCAATCCTCTCCAAACTCATCATTGCTTCTTCATGTAATCCCATTGGTTTTTCAGTTCCTTCTGTTTCAAAACATGAGTATTTTGCATGTTGTTCAGTTCCTCTTCAATTATCTTCCAAGCTAGAGCATTCAGAGATGTTCTAGATACTCTATTTAAGTCTATCTGTGCTTGGCATTTTAGGATAAAGTGAAGTCTGAACTCTAGATTTTGCTGGAAAAAGTCTTTTTTCTTTGATGGTATCAACATAACTACACAACAAGAACAAATAGACAAATCAGTTAAACAAATAAGCAGTCCCTAAAAAATGGTATATTATAGCATCAGAAACTAAAAATAAATAGCCCCTAAAAAATAAAAAAGCTTACATCAGAAACTGAAAATAAACAGCCCCTAAAATAAACAAAATAAACTAACCATAATAAACAAAAATTGAAAAGGGTATCCAAGAACTTGCGATCTTTACACTAGATAAATAGATGGACAAATGAACAGATGCTTACAGATATAGCAATTCCTTCTATTTATATAACAGATATAACATCTATATTTGATATAGTTGTTTCTTCTGTTTATATAGCAGATATAACAAATACTTGATATCGGAGTTCCTTCTGTTCAGTTTTGATGGAAAATATAGCAGCAAGGTTTTGAGATGAGCAGTGCTACCATTTTTGCATATCAGACCATACTAATGACAGCAAAACATAAGAAGAGGTGTCATACTACCTGCTGTAAACAGTTTGCCATACAGTTTATACATATTATATACAATTTCTACATATTATGTACAATTTCTGTAGATGCTTGTATAGATGTTTTAAGGAAATCTATAAATATAAACAAAAACTAACAAAATCTTTAATATCTAAACAACTACAGCTACAGCTACAAATACAGATAAACAAAAACTAACATAAACTTTAAGGGAACAAGAGCATCTATCCATTAAAAGCATCTATCCATTTTTGTATAGATGGTCCATGGGAACTTATCCCTAGCTTGCCTTCGTAAAGAAAGTAAAAAAAAAAAGTAAGCATTCTTTGTTTTATTAATCAAGAAAAAAAGAGAGTTCAATGCTTGCAGTAAAAGCATCTATATATCCATTAAATATTTTTAGTGTATAAGAGGAGTACTAATGGATAGTACTCTCCTTTATCTAAAACAGCTATAAGAGGAATAGCATATAAACTTTTGCTAATATGAAGTAGAGTAACACAAGCACACAATTATCAAAATTCATACATAGTTCAAAAGATGCTCCAATATGTAATAAAGTTAAAAGAATTCATACATAGGTCAAAAGATGCTCCAATAACTAATACATATTTATCAACAACAAATTTAATCAAACACCATTTCATAAATAAAATAGTCTTACATGTCAAATTTATTACATCAAACTAGAAATAGAGAGAGTTTAAACTGAAAAAATATAAAACATCAAATTTAGGCAAATAATAAAGTCATCTTCTCCCTATGTGGCAACACATCATGCTTAAAACTCTGTGCTTTTCGTAAAACTTCTAAGATTTCAGCCCCCTGGGTTTAGTAAGGTTAAATGTACTTACGTTACTTCATCATAACCCTCCCCAGCCAGTTGTTTTAGTCAAATCTTATACTTGTTCTTCAAATATTCTCATCTGCTTCTTAAATTTTTAAGAGTGGCATCCCATTAGAATTCCTGAATGCCTTTCTCCCTTATATTCCTCAAATAAACTCAGTTTAAGCAAAGCAAGATGAAACATTGTGCGAATATCGGGTTTCTTCCTTTGCTAGCAGAACACGTACCGTCACATTTGATACATTGCATAAGCCATAGTAAAATACAGCTACAAAAAGTATGAATTCTTGAGAATTCTTGGCCACTAAAGGTAATTCATAGTATGCGGCTACCTGATATTCTGTCCTCCTATTACACGAAGAGGTGGACACAGGATATAAGACTATGCACTCTGGTCGATAGCAGTGGGGAACCAGTACAAGTGGAGTATTACCCATCCTGGAGTGTTACCCATTCCTTTCTAGCATGTATTGCCATGTTACCTATTCCTCTCTAGCATGTATTGTCGTATTCTAACGGGATTGTAAAGATCAAACTTTTAGCTGCTGGAGCAGCATGACCATTGTCCTAATGTTTCAGCACCTCGTTAATACTTCCTACTGCTGGAGTTGTTAAGTTTAAAAAAGATTTGCCGCTATACTCCATCTCTTCCTTAAATCTTTTGCACACCTCGATAATTCTTCACATTCATTGCAACAGTAAGAAATTCACAAGATCCCAGGTTTTTATCTCTCTCTCTCATAATGTTTGAAGAATAATTTTTTAGGCAAATCTTTTTTTTAATTTTTGTTTCTTTGAACAGAAGGATCAAAAAACCCATTGATCAAATAACCCTAAAATCATTCATAGGTTTTCTATTCCTGTACGAAAACCTATGTTTTGGGATTTTTTTTATTCTTGCAAAAAACGATACTTTCCATTTTGATTTCAAGTTTATTGATTCTTATGTTGTTTGTTTCACACATATTTCAATACAAGAAACTCAATATGGACAATAATAATGGTTGAGGCCATAACAAAGGCAAAGAAAAATTTGTGATGGGCGATAACAATGGTAGAGGCCCTAACAAAGACAAAAAGAAATTCGTGATGGGGGATAACAAAGGCAGAGGCCGTAACAATGGTCGTAGTAAAGCCTAAGGGAAAGATATCTCCTTAGACACTTTAATGGTATGTTTCTCATTTGTATTCCCGCTTTCTCGCTACAGTATAAATAAATTTGAGTTACAATGAAAATGAACCAGATCATTGATAATCCGATCTAATAAAAAAAATTGGGCTTTAGCCAGATCAATAGCACCAAAAAATTACATTATTTGTTCATTAAACAAATACCAAACCTATCCCAATACAATTTGAAGCCCACCCAGTAAACGATATAGTCAGAGGTCGATATCGTGTAAAATTTTTAGATTAAAGACTAATATAAATTACCATTTTGTAAATTTTTTTATGTATTTCAAATTTCTAATGTTTCCCCATCAATGTAAAGTTTCTAATGGTATATTAATTAAGGATGAAAAACTGTTTGCTTGATAGGGGTTGGCTGCGCAATATCTTTAATGAACAAACAATGTAATTTTTCGGCGCTATTGATCTGGTTAAAGCCCAAATTTTTCTATTAGATCGGATTATCATTGATCCGATTCATTTTCATCGTAACTCAAATTTATTTATACTGTAGCGAGAAAGCGGGAATACAAATGAGAAACATACCATTAAAGTGTCTAAGGGGACATCTTTCCCTTAGGCTTTACTACGACCATTGTTACGGCCTTTGCGTTTGTTATCCCCCATTACGAATTTCGTTTTGCCTTTGTTACAGCCTCTACCATTGTTATCTCCCATCACAAATTTTTCTTTGCCTTTGTTACGACCTCTGCCATTATTATCGCCCATCTTGAGTTTCTTGTAATTGAAATATGTGTGAAACAAACAACATAAGAATCAAGAAACTTGAAATCAAAATGGAAAGTATCGCTTTTCGCAAGAATAAAAATAAATCCCAAAACATAGCTTTTCTTACAGGAATAGAAAACTTATGAATGATTTCTGGGTTATTTGATCAATGGGTGTATCAAATGTAATGGTACGTGATCTGCTAGCAAAGGAAGAAACCCGATATTCGCACAACGTCTCATCTTGCCTAATACTATCAATAAACATGTCCAATGTATGAACATACTCATCCTGGAACTTCAAAAATATTTTAGTTGTGTATATTTCGGATGCTCGAACTTCTACTTGCCAATATGTCTTTAGATTAAGCTTTGTTTGATGGGAAATAAAATCCTGGCATTTTTCCTTCTCACGTCTACTTGTCAATGTTCTATCATACTGAGTAACAAATTCTCGTAACGACAATGTTCTTTTAAAGTACTTCTTTAAAAATTTGTTCATGCCTTCACAGCGTTGAGTAGTTGCCATACCTGCAAGTAAAGCTATTATGAGATATTTACACATACAAATGTTTTAGAATATATTTAACTGGTCATCCGGGTTTTTAATTCATTATCACAATTTGCCTTGCCATTTTGTTATTTCCAGAGGCATGGGAAATTGATCTAAGATTTGTAACAATGATCGAATTATAGTCAGGTTAAATGGCTCATTTTATGCAGTAGGCTCATTTTCTAATAAGGAATCGAAGCCAAACCCGATGGATTCACATGCGATTACGGCTGGCGCGATGTTAATACACGACGGATACCTCGGGTACGTCTCCATCAACTATATGATCACAGAGATGTTATAAGTAACATTCTGATACATCATGGGTATAGCTCCATCGACTTGGAGGAGATTGGTTGTGGTTCCATCGCTGTGAGTGAAGATTATTGTTTTAGGGTTCAGACTTGGGTGAGCTTGGATTAGGTGAACGAGGTGTTAGCGAATGAGCCATTTTACATCTTCTGAGTATGAGAGAGCAGAGGGTCCTCATTTAGAGAAGACGGAACTGAGGAATTAGAGAGTGTTTTGAGGTGTTGAGGCTTCGTATGGTGATGGGATTACCATGATTTCAATTTCGATTAAAACTTTAATTTACAAAATCGAGACTCGATGGAGATAGAGAGGGGACTCTGGGACTTTTATGGAGTTGTTTTGGATTAACGCATTTGGAAGAGTTAGTTTAGTAGTATTGAAAAGTTTGAGTCGTTGTTAAGGAATGGACTCTATATTGGATAAGCGACGGGATAAGTGATATCGTGCTTTGAGTTTATTAGTATAATCTATGTTGAGATATGTAGTTCCGTATTGGGCATGTTAAGCCTTGCATCTTAAAATATGAGATATCCGGGCTACTCTTCTTAGTGTTAATTGGTTTGAAATGAAATCTCCAACATTTCTATTATGGTATAAGAGCAAGGCAATTTCCACCACGTGTCGTGCTAGCTAGCAACCCTCGTGATCCGCGTCACCCAACTATATTTATTTATGTCTCACATTGGGCATGTTAACCCTGTCACCTCATAATATAAGATGCTTGGGGATCCTTTTTTCATAGCCAATTGGTTTTAAGATGAAACCTCCTACAGTTATATTAATCTATGTACCAAACCGGGCTGACATTTGTGTCACACTCTTTTTTTTTTAAGCAAAGAGGATTACATAAAAAACTAGCTTATGTGATGGGAATAACAGAGTTTACAAAATTGGCCACCTCCAACGACTCCATAACAGCAGAAAAGGGGGAAACTGCACTCCTAGCTGCTAAAAAGCGAGCAATATAATTACAACGACGGTCCACAAAATCAAAAATGAAATCCTGAAATCGGTTGGATAGTGCACACATGTCTGGGGCTAGTGTGAGGGCTCCCCAAGAGAGGTCGTCAGATCTGTCTCTATAAGCACGCACAAGACGCTGACAGTCAGTCAGAAGAAGGACCCTGGCGAGACCCAAGCTGTGCGCTGCCTCCATCCCTCTGATCACTGAGATAGCCTCAGCCTCTTCGGGATCCTCGGCTCTAGCTGAATCGAAATATGCACATAAAAACACGTCCGTATGAGATTTTATGGTAAAACCCATTCCCCCTGGAATGTTGTTCTTCGTCCAGGACGCATCCACGTTGATGACGTGCCATCCCTCTCTGACTTTGGGCGGGGCTCTCATAGGCTTAGGAGGGGTTGAGGGGGCCCTGTTATGGCTTATGAGGTATTGCTTTGCTCACTTAAAAGCCTCCGTCGGGTTAGGCCTCTTCTGCTCGAAAATAAGTTCATTTCTGCCAGGCCAAATAACGTACATGATAGAACTGACTAGGCTACAAAAATTTGGGAGGCCAACCGTACCACCTTGCATCTGATAGCACTTCTGGATAGTGTTCTGAATAGAATCCGAGTAAGTCCAGCTCCTAAAATTAATGGGGGGGTTGAAATGAACCCAATAGTCATGAACCTTAGTGTAGAAGAAAAGGGCATGCGTGGTGGTTTCTTCTTCCAACCCACATCTGAGACAAATGGTGTCCCAGTCTTCATCACTATGCCACAGGTTAGCCTTTGTCGGAATGCCATTTTACAGAGCTTTCCAAAGAAAAAATTGGATGCGGAAAGGAACAGGCATCTTCCAGATGTGTTCCCAAGAAAGTCCATCAGGCTCCTGCGTAGAGGTGCTACAGTCAACTCTCTCTTGGTCGATAATAGTGTAGTTGTGCACAGAATGCACCGTGAGAATACTGTTCTTTTCTTGCTTCCAGCGAAGAACGTCCTTAGCCAGGAATTTGCTAAGCGGGAGGGCAGTAAAAATGTCGGCGATGTCCTTGTAAAAGATGGAAAGAATCAGTTGAGTTTTCCAGGTGTGGCTGATTGGATAAATGAGGTCAGTAACCCGAGTGTGAGACCAGATTAGGGGGTCTGGGCCAGCCGGCCTACCGAATTTAATGCAAGGAATCCAAGGTTTAAGCCAGCAGTTCAGGAAATTCTCATTGCCAATGTGCCAGCAAAGCTCTGACCAAATCCATTTTTTAGCCTTAAGGATGCCTTTTCCAGATCCAGGAGTCCGACGGCTAGGCAATGGCCAGAAAGGGAGAGGTCTTGGGCATGTATTTAGTTTTTAGGTTGTGTGCCCAGGTTTTGTCCGGTTCCTTAATAATACACCAAAAAAGCTTCGTCATCATGGCCTAGTTGTGATGGAAGGCAGTCCGGATTCCTAGACCCCCAAGCCTGGGAGGTAAAAAAATGTGTTTCCATTTGATAAGTTGGGCTTTAGTGTTACCATCCTTGTTTGTCCCCCAGAGGAATCTGACGTTGAGAGAGTCCAGCTTTTTACAGGTTTTTATCGAGAATGAGAAGACGGCCATCTGAAAAGATGGAATTACTGAGTTAACAGCTTTGATGAGGGTAAGCCTTCCGGCTTGGGATAGGTTTTTTACTTTCCAGCCCTCGATCCTACTAGAGACTCTAGAGATGATATCTTGGAAGTTTAAGCTCTTAGATCTATCGAAAGTTAAAGGGGCTCCAAGATATTTGTCACCTGTCGCGTCTTTTTTAATACGAAGGAGCTTTTGGATAAGCTTATGGTGACAGTGATGGCAGTTCTTGCTAAAAATAATACACGATTTGTTAAAATTTATCTCTTGGCCCGAGACATTCCAAAAGGTATTAAGAGCATCAAGGAGCGCCCCTATTTCATCGAGGTTTGCTTTGCAGAAGATGAAACTGTCATCTGCAAAGAGAAGATGAGAGATGGGAGTACTGCCTCTGGTGGTCTTGATACCATGGAGGTCCCTCTGGAGCTCTTTTTTGAGAATGATGCGAGAGAGCACCTCTGAGAAGATAAAGAAAAGGGAGGGGGAGAGGGGGAGAGGGGGTCTCCCTGACAGAGCCCATTCCCGGTTTGAGGAGACCGAACGGGGTGCCATTAATGTTGAAAGAGAGAGCAGTGGTGGAGATGCATTTCTTGATCCAGTCACACCACCTGTCACAGAAACCCATGGTCTGAAGGGTGTCGTGAAGAAAACTCCATTCCACTCTGTCAAAGGCTTTGCTTAGATCAAGCTTGACAACCATATGGCTTGAGGCACCTTTTTTCTTTTTGAGGGTGGCAAGGATTTCTTGGGCCATAATAATGTTGTCGAAGATCTGTCTGCCAGGGATGAAAGCGTTATGGGCTAGAGAGATGATCTTATTAAGAAGGGGACGAAGTCTGGTAGCCAGGATTTTGGCGATCAGTTTGAACTTGACGTTACAGAGGCTGATAGGGAGAAAGTGCTCCGGAGTTTCCGGGTTTTTCTTTTTGGGGATGAGCGTGATGTTAGAATGATTGAACTCTTGGAAGAGATTCCCGGAATGGAAGAAAGCTAGGGTGGCTTTAAATAGGTCGTGCTTGACCGTTTCCCAAGACATTTGGTAAAACATTGGGGTAAAACCGTCAGGCCTAGGAGTTTTATTAAGGTTCATAGAAAAGAGAGCTTCTTTGAGCTCTTCCATGGTAGGCTCCCTAGTAAGCTGGTAGTTATCTTCATCTGTGATCAACTTTCCCATGACGTCGAGGTCCCGGATCGGGAGAGAGGGATTAGAAGAGGTGAAGAGATCTGTGCAGAAATTCATAAAAGTATCTCCTATAGCTTTCGACTCCTGCGCCCAAGTGCCATCGAGGCGGCGGATCTACCTAATCGAATTCTTTCTACGCCGACATAAGGTGGAGAGATGGAAAAACTTTGTATTGCAGTCTTTAGCCTTCAGCCAAAGCTCACGCAACTTATCCTGCCAGATAGCTTCTTCTTGGTCTAAGATGTGATTAAGCTGGTTTTGGAGGTTCTGCTCTCGGCTAGTGTTCTCTGTGGTGGGAGGATCCTTCTGGACGTCATTTATTTACTCCCGGATATACTCGATGTTGTCAGGGGTACAGTTGAATCCAGTTTTATTCCAGGCTATAAGCTTTTTTTTGTATGTCTCAGCTTTTTGCAGAGGTACAATTGTCGTGAGCCTGTTTGCTCTTCTACCCAAGCTCTGTTGATGGCATCTTTGCATCTATCGTGGTTTAGCCATGCGGATTGGAAATGGAATTGCTTAGAAAGAGTGGGTCTGACCGTGTCGGTGTTTAAAATGATAGGTCCATGGTCAGAGCCAATGATCGGCAGGTTACGGATGGTAACGTCCAGAAAAGTGGTGCGCCAGGATATGGACCCGAGGGCTCTGTCAAGATGCTGCTTAGCCAACACCCTACCTTTTATTTTGTTAGACCAGGTAAAAGGGACTCCGGTATACCCCAAGTCGATCATCGAGGTGTCAAAAATAAAGTCTTCCAGGGGGTTCTGAGCCGTGTTGTCAAAAGCAATTCTACCATACTTTTCTTCCTTATAGGTAATACCATTCAGGTCCCCCAAAATAATCTATGGGATGCTGATAGAGCGCGCCAGCCGGGCAATGGAGGCCCTATAAATGCTTTTGTTCGAAGTGTCAGGAGCATAACCAGGGAGTCGGTGTTGTATTCGGGTCTTGGTTAGGGGCATGAGACTGAATGAGCGCGTCAATGCCATTCTGGGAGGAAGAGAAGATGGTAAGATCGACAGAGTGGCTCCAAGCCAACCAAAGCCCATCGGCATGGTGAGAATTTGTATTAACGGTGTGAGAGTGAGTGAGGCCAAAAGCGTTGAGCTTCCTAAGAGAGTCAGGATTAGAGGCTTTAGTTTCAGAAAGAAAGATAATGTCGGGATGGTATTTATAGGTATGAGCCAGGAGCTCCCTTAGGGTGGACTTCTTAGCAGTCCCCCTACAATTCTAGGAGAAAACTATCATTTATAACCGAGGGCCGGTGTCGGGCCCACTTCCGATATTTGGTCAAAAGGGGTAGCTATCGAAGTCCGTCTCTGATTAGTTCTATGTTGATCTGATGTACGGAGCTGCTGCGTAAGGTAGGCCTTGAACTTATTAATGAGTTGCCTAGGGTTAGATAGCAAGGTTCGAGCCGAGGTGATGAATTTGCGCCGGTATATGTTTGTGGTTCTAAAAGTTCCCCTAGTCGCCGGCCCGATGCTAAGAGGGTCAACCTTATGATACGGGTATTTAGTTTTTTTCCCCATATCAGTTTGATCTAGGTGCAAAGATTTGTAGGGGAGAGAGAAGGAGGGGTACATAGCTTTGGAGGATACTTGATCCCAGCTTGTGCCTGCTTGTTCTTTCGCTTCGTGGTGTGTGTAGTAAGTGTGACATTTTTTGGATCGACAGCCTTCTCCTGGCGAAGTTTGCGTTGTTTTTTTTGGTTTAAAATGATTTTTAGTACGCCATCGCTCGAAGGTAAAAACTTTACTAAGGAAGCATGCATGCATAAGTATTCTAAGATCTGAGTAAACATGATTAAAGTAGGAGTGAGGATGTGAGTGTGCTAATTGTGTGTAAATGCATACCTTAACGGGTCCAACATCCGCCCCATTATTACCTTCCTCGTACATTAACCGGGTTCTCTTGTGTGTGCTTTGCTGATGATGATTATGTGCATTGCTTGTCTTTTCGCTTCTAGTCTCCACCTCAAATAGGTCGTCCCTTTTCGGTGTGTGCCACCCGCTGCTTTCCGTCGTAGGATATCCGAGTTCAAGTGGCTCTGCATCCTCCTCAGACGAGGTGATCAAATATACTTGGGATATGATGCAATAATGGTTGGTCATAGCCGAAGGGATATAGGCGTGCTTATTGTGGTTTGATTGATGTTTGGTAGAACCCGGCATGATCGGGGTGGGCCTATATATGTTGTTGTGGTTGTTCTTCGGCGGGCTTTGGGTGAGGTCGATCATCATCGAGCAGGGTGGAACACGGCTAGGACTTTTGTTGCTTTTCAATACATCTTCAAAGTTGAGACGCTTGGGCATCCAAGAAATGGACCGGATTTTGTCAGATCCACTTGGGCTTTGGCCCAAAAGCTGATGGTTTATGTGGATAGCTGACTTAGAATGTGGGTCTTTAATGTTCTTTGGGCTGGGCCCGGTTGAGTTTAAAAGCTGCCCAAACACATTTTCAAACGGCTTGCAAATATCTTTTCCTTTATGGTGTGACTGTTGAGCTGACGTGGAGGGTCCCACTTCTGACTTCCCCTTAATGTTGAACTCAGCTGTCTTGATGGTCCCCATTGCTGGCAGGTCATAAATGTTGCAATCAGCCCCTGTCTCTGTCAAATCGAGCCGACCGTTTGATTTGAGAAACTTCTCGAGAAAGTTGTGTTTATCTGCTGACTTGTACCTCTGACACGCTGCTGACTCGTACCTATCTGGCATGCAGAACACCCTAGGATTTTGTGGTTTGTATACATTGGGATGGTGAGGTGAACCCAAACAACTGTTCATGATATGTTTCCCCGCCGGTCCGGTCTCTATGTCTGCCCAGGAGCTCGGACTGTTTGAGTGGAGAATCTCGGGTTGTTGATCTCTCTAGATGACCAATGGTTGAGTTGCTCCATAGCGAAATGAAGGAGCCGTCCTACGTCTATAGGCCTAGGGATTATGGTCCTTGATTAAATGAACATATTAGCCATATCATTCGTCTCTAAGTTAAGGTATGTCACTAACATGTGCCGATCTATATGGTGATTTTTGATAATGTAAATGAATGACCTATGCCAGTTTTCGTTGTTTTTCATCTGCAACTAAAAATGTTATACTCGCATTTTATACCAAAAAAACGATACTCCAACTGTCATACATCATCGTCTCTCTCTCTCAAAGTTGCAGACATGGCGTCTCTCTCCCGAGCTCCCAAATCCAAGTTTCATCTCTCATTAAGGTAAATCTCAAACCTTCTAACCTCCTCTTCTCTACAATCACCTCAACTAATGCTCAAAACTTCCCAAAATTTCCCCCAAAACTTTGAATTTTGCTTTTCCTTGATGCTCATTAAAACCTATGTTGAGCTTAAAAAACAGCTAAAACATTTCAAACCCTTCAACCCCAGATTCCAAAATGCCTTCAGATGATACCAACAACTCTCTTATTGGCCCCAAATCCCTAATAAAGCGACACGAATTTGTCAGACTAATAATTCAAGCTCTTTACGCTTTGGGTTACACTAAATCAGCCTCGCTTTTAGAATCCGAGTCTGGGTGTTCTCACAAATCGGTAGAATTGGTAACCCTTGAATCGGATGTTGTTAATGCGAATTGGGATTGTTGCATTGATGCAATAAACAAGTTTGATGATTTGCCGGAGAAAATCCGGAATTCGGCTTTGTTTTTGGTATTTAAACAATGGGTGTTTGAGTTTTTGAGCTGTGGGGATGATAAGTCGGCGTTGGGGATACTGAGGAAGCGGGTTTCAGAGTTGGAGGTTGATGAAGAGAAGGTGCATAAGTTAGCACTGGGTATTGTTAAGTTAGAGGAGATAGGGTGGGAGGGTAACGAGGGTGATGAGAACTTGAGGTGTAGGTTGTTAGTGGAGTTGGAGAAGTTGTTGCCTCCGCCGATTATGTTGCCAGAGAGGAGGTTGGAGCATTTGGTTGAGGTGGCGATTAGTGCGCAGACGGGGGCATGTATTTATCATAATTCGGGTGATGCGATTTCTCTTTATGAGGATCATTGTTGCGGGAGGGATCAGATTCCTATTGAGACCGTGCAGGTGAGTTAAATTCCTTTCTGGTTTGATTTGCTACTGCATTTTATATCCAGGCTATATATGTTTCAAAGTGTATTCTGTTATAAAAAAAGGTTGTGCCTAAAAGAGAGGGTATATTTCACGAAATATGTGCTGCATAAAAGTACACTTTTTAGTCACCCCGAAGCTTTTATTATAGTGGAAGATTTCACATGAATGCAGACTAAATGATCCTCAAAACTTTACATGAATCTACCAAACTTCAAAAGCGACAGAGAAACTTGATTGAGGCAGAAAAGTGTATTAGATCCTTGGGGGTGGATTCATATAGAAAAATGTTAAGGGCTTTGATTAGAATCATAACTTGTAAGAAAGTAAAATAATAAAAGCTTTTAGTGGAAAAAAAAAGTGGAAAGAGAGTCCGTACTTGAACAATATACGTGGAGAAGAAATCACAGTGAGAGAGTAAAAGAGAAACAACTTTTTGACTAGAAACAAAAGAATCAAAGCAATTAAATTACGAATAAGATCAAAATCAAATTTGTGCTTTCGCGTGATTTTAAGAGTTAATATTGAAAAAGGATGCCTTTAGTAGAGTGCTTCATCTTGAGGGTTTTAGTGTTTTAGATGAAGCCTTAAATGCTTTAGTTTTAACGTTCTTCTGTGAGGCCCCATGTTGCTGCCCGAATGGGCTAAGGATACACTTCTGTTATCATATCAATTTGAAGATATAGATCATATGCAAGTTAAGTACTAGCTGATTTTGGTGCTAAAAACTTATACTATGATATGGTCTCAAAATAAGAAATGGAAGTACATCAGTTCTATTTGGTAGTAGAATCTGTCGCCTATAGACCTCTGCCACGTTTTAATTCCTAGTAAGTGGTTAGTGTTTATGGGGAATGAAAAGGAGGCACCTGTAGAATCTGTCTCAACTAAAAGATATTTACATACCTGTTAGTACTTATCCGGTACTTGGACTTATTGGATTTTTAGATACTTGTGTCAAAATTATATATTTTCCATTCAGTTGGTAAAACATGCATTTCCGTCATTTATTCTGCACTTTCCTAATTGTATATTTTGTAACCCGAGGGAGGAGACACTTGTGACATTTTGAACCCCGAAGAAAGCATCAAGTAATATAATATTTTTTTGATCAACTTTAAGATGTAATGTTTTGTAAAGCACATGAGTAAAAGTACATTTCATTTGATCCATTTGACTATTGTTGTTGTCATGCCAATTTGTTTTTCTAATTAACCACTTCAAAGGCACACATAATCTAATATGAGATTTTCATCATTGCAGATTCTAAAGGACCATGAGAATGAAGTTTGGTTTGTACAATTTTCGAACAATGGTAAATACTTGGCATCTTCTTCAAGTGACTGTTCCGCCATTATCTGGAAGGTATGCACACTATGTAATAGAGATATATGCCTATCCTGCTTTTCCTTCCTTTGCATTATGACACAGATTCATCCTTAGTCATCAATATTATTCCATCTACTTTTATTTAGTGATTTTTTTTTGGAAAGTGAGCCATATTTCACGAGAATGGTAAATCAGCATGCTACTGTCAGGAGTTGATTCCTGGTCCCTGGTACTCCTGGGTACCTTACCAGTCAAGCTAGCTGGTATTGACTTTATTCCATGGTTCCCATCTATTTGGAATGCCCGTCCTTTTAGAGTCCCTTCATATAAGAATGTTGTTCTCTGAGCTATATAAAAGTGGTCATAAATGGCGTGGACAACATAAACGATGTGTACATTAGATTATTCTATTTACAAAAGGGTTATATCGATTTAGGATACCCATCCTTTTGGGTTCCTTTCATAATAGAATGTAATTTTCTGAGGTATATAAAAGGGATCATAAATGGCGTTGACAATGAAAACAATATGTACTTTAAATTATTCTATTAACAGAAGAGTTATGTCGATCAAGAGAAGAAAATGGTTTTCAATAGTAAAATACAGGACAGGGTAAAAGTGCTCTTTATATGTCATGAATCCAGTATAGGAGACTTACACTTTAACCCAGGTCAGTAAGTGGATACACAGTTCGTTCTTTGAGGCTGGTTAATTAATATATGTAGGACAGTATCTATACTATTTCGAGTGAATCATAGTTCTCTGAACTCAGTATACACCCAGATTATCAGTCCATACTAATTAATGTTGTGTATATTAGAAAAATATTTTCTTAAAGCAGCTACTTCCTCATTTTTACGTTCACACCCGCTTCCACTTCTGCAGCTAAGGCCCTGCCTGGTTCTTTGTATCATGGCCCCGAGACTATTGGGGCTTGGAGTCTACTCGGCTAAGCAGGGTGTAAGAGGAAAATAAATTGTTATGTTTAGCAGTAGCCTTTTGGCAATGATCATTGATATAAAAGAAAATTTCTCTAGAATTTTAGTAGGTTAGAATGCATTTGGCTCTTAGTCGGCTGCTGAATATGATGGCCGTAAAGGGGATTTCATCCAGGGGCGGATCTAGGAGGGGGCTAATTGGGCTACTACAGGCCGTGGTAGGTTGGGGTAAAAAGATTATATGTTAAAAGTGATAGGTTTGTCTTTATTGTGCGAATTGAAAAAAGATTTTTGCGACTTACTGTATACTAAGTACTATTTATCTGCAGTGCTAATGTATAATATCTTATAACATCAATTGGAGTGTGTTGAAACCTTATCTCCAACACTAGTTCAATGTTATCTTCTTTATAGCCTAAAGGACCACTTAAATTACCCTCAAAAAATTTCTCCAAAACTTTTGTATAGCCTTAGTCTAAAATACCACTCAAGTAAGTACCCACCACACACATTGACCATACATTTTCGATCCTTATACTTCACTCTTTTTTTATGATTTGCTTTTTCTTGCAAATAGATGGAGTAACTTTCAGCTTCTAATTGCCATTTTTGGATTATTTTCACAGGTATCAGAAGAAGGTGTATTATCTTTGAAACACACTCTACACAGCCACCAAAATCCTGTTTCTTTTGTGTCATGGAGTCCTGATGATACAATGTTGCTCACATGCGGAAATGGGGAAGTCCTCAAACTTTGGGATGTGGAGATGGGCACATGCAAACATACATTTGGTGAAAAGAGCCCAATTGTCAGCTCATGTGCGTGGTTCCCCGACTCAAAACGGCTAGTTTGTGGGAGTTCCGACCCCGATAAATGCATTTACATGTGGGACCTTGATGGTAAAGAGCTAGAGGCTTGGAGGGGAGTAAGAGTGCCCAAGGTCTCAGATCTTGCTGTGACACCAGATGGGGAACATTTGATCAGTATTTGTTCAGAGAAAGACATTCGAATTTACAATTTTGGCACGAAAACAGAATGGGTTGTTAAAGAAGAGCATGCAATTACATCACTATCTGTTTCTAGGGATAGTGAATTTCTGATTGTCAATCTTAATAGCCAAGAGATCCATTTGTGGGATGTTGCTGGCACATGGGAGAAGCCACTCAAGTATGCAGGACACAAGCAAGGAAAGTATGTGATTCGATCTTGCTTTGGGGGTTTGAATGGCATGTTCATTGCTAGTGGTAGTGAGAACTCACAGGTTTGTTTCTGCAACGAAAACTTTTTTTTCTCTTCTATTTTGATCTTGTTATGCTGTAAAATGTTTTTGTTGCCCATTTACTTTTTGAAGGAAATAGGCTTTTTGGTTTAACATGTTCCGCGTATTTGCTTTGAGTCTTCTGTCTTGTGTAAAGTTATGGAAAGACATGTATATTACTTCGCCGGAGTTTCTTTTCCTTTTTTGGCATTAAACTGTCTCCCTAAAAAACTTTTCCAATTTGTTTTCTATATATGCAAAATGGTCCCTGTTGCGAAAAGATGACAGTTATTACCTTTCGGAACAATATTATTGTTATAATAAGTAAAAATTGATGTACAGCATTTGGAGTAAGTAGCTTCAGTCTGTAAAAATTGTCTACATCTCAAGCATTGCACACCATTGGCAAATATAGAGCACCACTTGTGAGTGTTTTTACCATTTTACCTATTTCGTAGCGGGTATAACTTGACCTTTGGAGCAACCCGGGTACTAGCTATTTCATTGCTTGGCCTTCTTTACATCTCTTGAGAGAGTTCCTTCTGTCTTCATACTTTTATTTTCCTCTTGGATAATGGTTAATGACTTCTAGTCATCTAAAGTTCTTACACCTATGATTTGAATAGGCTCTATCCTTACGTCCAACATTTTTCTTGATATTGTGCCCTATTCATTGATCAGATAAATATTGTGGCTCTCTATCATCATGCATATGTCTTAGACTCATCTATTTTTGGTAGCTATAACTTTGCAACTGCTATAGATGGTACATGCTATATAAACATGTTCAGACTCATCTATTATGATTTGTTGATCTAGTATTACAAAAATTTATTGACCATTATGTCATAAATATTTATCTTGGTCTGAAATTGAATTAATGAGATATCTTGAAATTGAATTAGGATTTTTATTGAATGAGTAACATTTCAGGTTTACATTTGGAACCAGCAATATTCAAAGCCAATTGAAGTTTTGCCAGGCCATTCGATGACTGTCAACTGTGTGAGCTGGAATCCCACAAGACCTCAAATGCTGGCATCAGCTAGCGACGATCAGACCATCCGAATATGGGGACCAAGTAGCGAAATGACTAAGAAGAAAGTCTGAGACAGTTCCTTCATAACTATCATGTAGATCCTGTAATGTAATCATAAATAGGTTTCGTTTTTCCTAATTTATTGCCAACCATAGGTTATTCTTTCTCGTGTATGTAAATGTAAGGTTTCCCCCTGCTTTAGTTCCCTCCAATTTTTGTTCTACTGGCCCCCTTGTAAATGCGTTTTCCCCCTTTTCCATCAAGTCCTGTTACATCCGAATTGTTGGATATGGTTATGTTTATTCTTTGTTTGACAAGTAACGGAATTTTATAATAAGAAATGTTATTATTTTTGTGATACATGTTGTCTGGACTGAATGATTCTTGTTGGAATATGCAGCTGCTAGTACTGCGGGATGCTGATATTGTCATGAATTTTTCTTGGGGATGATTGTTTCCTCTGATCAACAACAATGTGATACCGGAATTTTTTTTGAAGATGTTTTCCAGTGTAGTTATTAGGTGAGAATTGAGAAACATTATTTCACAGTTAACGCTGCAATGTAAACTCTGAGATCTGTTTTAGTGATCATATACGCAATGTTTTTGGCTCTTCCAAGTTCCAATGTTTTTGACCTCCTTCACCGTCGATCTTGGATATCACACGTGTCATTATGTACAAATATGATTCAGACAAAATATGTGTTAAGCACGAAACCTCAAGCGCAAAGCACACATCACACATGATTCATGAAACTTGAAATCTTGAGCTTGAGCTTGAGCTTGAGCTTGAACATATGCTGATTCATCTCCACGCCAAAGCTGGCTGAGGTAGACCACCTAAGTATAGTTGGATTGCATTAAAGCCCAAAGGCCTTAGTATTTGCTAAAGTCTTATAGCCCAAAGGCGTTATGGGTGGCCTTGTAACCCATTCATCTTCCAATTTAGTTTTATAATTTTATTGGAATTCGTTTGTTGACATTATTTTTTATATATAAATATGGCTACTTCGGTCCGATGATGCCCTGGCTTTTATAAGGCCCTTTGCGGTAAAAAAAAATTGAGTTTTTTTTACTATTTTATTTTTTATTTTTAGTTTAGAGATTTTTTTTTGTAGTACTAGGCCTTGTTTTGAGAAGTTGGGTATTTGGTTTGTGGGCTTTGTATAATGGGTTTGGTGTTGTTGTCAAATCTAAAATGAGTTGGGTTTAATATAATATATGTATATATAACCAACATAAATACATAGAAAAGAACCTGTATATATAGCAAACACAAATACATAAATACCTAAAATCAAATAATTTTAACATTAGTTTGAAGTTAATACAAATGAGGAAAATAAAAAATGGATGGAAATGACACTAGCTGACTAGGTTCATAGACAGGTAAACAAACAAACATAATCAAAAAGGCATTAATTTGATCAAACACCATTTCATAAATAAAATTGTCTTACACGTCAAATTTATTACATCAAACTAGCAATAGAGAGAGTTCAAACTGAAAAACTAGAAAACATAAAATTTATTATATCAAATTAGAAAACAACAAAATCATCTTCTCCATATGTCGCAACACATCATGCTTAAACACCCTTGCTTATGGTAAAACTTCTAAGATTTTAACCCACTCCAGTTCAGTAAGGCTGAATGTACCAGTTACTTCATTATAACAGTCCCCGACCAATTGTTTTAGGGTCACCCAATTCTTATACTTTTTCTTCAGATCTCCGTTTGAATTTTTGAATGCCTTTCCCCTTCATATTCCTGAATGAACACAGTTTAAGATTGCCACTCTCATCAGTGTCATAAGTGTCAATCTCATGTTGAGCTTGCTCTATGAAACACAAATTATTAATGTGATCAAAGTACAAAAGATGTTGTACCCTACGGAAAGGCATCTGAAGTGGAAAAATCACATTATTTTCAGTAATATAATTGGCTTAACATATAGGTAATAAGCATTTCTATATACAAACAGTTCTGCAGATGGATACAAAGCATAACAAATATAGGTAATAACATCTATCCATTAACAGCTTCAATAAGCATCTATCCATTAACAATTATCCATTAACAGGTAATAAACATTGAAGAACATAAAGGCTAGAGAGTGAAGAACTTCCCAAGATCAAAATCAAACCACTCTAGCAGTGGACATAACAGATGCACAAACAGTTGGACATAGCAGTGGATAAACAGATGGACATAGCAGTAGAACAGATAGACATAACAGTGGTGCAAAGGTAGCAAAACAGATGGACATAAGATGAATACAGTCAAAGCTAATACTCCATGGGTGCTAGGAGAAGGGAATCTGGACTTTTGGAGTGACAACTGGACTGGTGAAGGTCCACTACAAGACCTATTTGAAGTAAGCCCTAACCAAAGCTTACTAGTAAAAGATGTTATTAACAGTAATGAAACTTGGCATTACTTAATGTTGATATACCTGATGACTAGAAGATAGTACTGTAAAATAAATATCATATCACTCAAACTGCTGATACAGCTATCTCGGATTTATCACATGATGGTGCTTTTTCTATTAAAACAACTTGGAATTTTTGGAGGAGTGAACTTGTAAAGCAAGACATAGTAGAGTGGACCTGGCATGCAGCTATACCAACAAAAATTTAGGTATTTGGATGGAAACTTTGGAAACAGATTACACATGTTGACTCCTTGATTAAGTAACATGTACCCATAGCCTCTAAATGCTGCCAGAATAACAATGAAAAAAATATTAACCATATGTTTGCACAGAGTGAACTTGCCAGCAGAGTTTGGACTTATTTTAGTTCCATTTGTGAGATTAATTTCAACTATGCAGGATCTTTGTGGGCTACCCAAGGAGTTTGGCTATTAAATGTTCATACTAGATGTCACATGGGAATTATAACAGGTATTACCAGGAGGTTCGAGAACGAAAAGTACTACCAGGAGGTTCAGTCCATCAAATATATGCAGATAACAAAGGTTCAGTCCATCTAATATATGCAGATATTGCAGATAAACCTAGTCCAGATGGTATTGCAGATAACAAAGGTTAAGTCCATCTAATATATGTCGTGTATGAGTGGCATAAGAAATCAGATACAACAAAAGCCCATAAAAAGGTGAATGAAAAATAGACTCAAAACCTGGTCCAGACTATTCATAAAATGGACAGAAAAGACATCCCCAAAGTTGTTCAAAAAATAGACATAAAATGGCAGAAGTTGCTTTCGATTGCCACGAAAATGAACAGAAAATGGCAGTAGCTCTTACAGCAATATGTTCAAAACATTAGGGACTCATTTGATGTTGATAATGCTACAACAAAGCCTTGAGTATAGGTTTTTTGCAAGTGTACTTGTGGACATTGATATGACCACAACCATCCCTAATAAGATACATGTTAGATACATCCAGAACAAGCAATTAAGTTTAAACCTGTTCATATGGATAATAAACTAAATGCTCTTATCAACATTGGTATAAGGATAAGGAGCATGCAGGAGGGGAAGATCCTAAGGAAGAAGAAGATTCTCCTCTTATTGTGTTCAAAGGATTGGAACATCTAGCTGCCAAATATTCAGGCTCTAGTACTTCATTAAGATTAGTGCAAAAACATTATAACGAGTCAATCCAGGATATTATATATTATAATATCAGAATTATAAGCTAGAGCTAAGGAAAATATGCAGACTATAACCACAGACCAAACAGAAAATGGGGAAGTGCTACAAGGTCTACAAGCAGTAGTTCTTCATAAGGATAAGGAAGGGGATGCTAGTAATGTGATGAATGAAGTTAACACTCTAAGAAATGCTACTCAGGTTAATGAGATTATTTCCCAGTACTTGAACACAGAGGCTTATGCAAATGCGATGAATATCAGATCACTCCAATCCCAGATAACTCCTATTTCTGCTTCTACCACCTCTAGATTTCCCAACTTCACTATCTCCTCCATTGTTGCTGATTCTCTTCTTCCGCCATAACAAATAGTAGAGCTCTGCAATTAGAGCTAAGAAAAGAACACCCAAAACCAAGCTTAACCCAATGCCCAAACTACTCAAAGATCTCATCCATCTTTCTCCCTCGCACTTCAAACTCAAAACCCCAATCTTTTATCTGCAACAAAACATCCTCAAAAACACTATTCTCAAATTTCACAGAATCCCTAATCCAAAACCCAAAATCTCTTTCTTGAAAGCTACCATTAAACCCCAACTCCCTAAGCTCCAAACTTTAGCTCAAACTCACAAAACCCAAATCCCCAAACCTGTAAACTCATCCAAAATATCTCATTTCATGCTCATTACACATTATAAGAGAAAGATATCAAATCATGATCAAAAATCAAAAAATCCAAATCAAAGTAAAAGTATACAAATTAACTGAGAAATCATAAAATTAAGGTACCTCTTTGGATGGGTTTGTAAAATTCTTGAAGAGCTGCGTCTGCAGGTGATCGGGGAGGATGAGGAGATCAAGGAGATGGGTTTGTAAAAAAAATTATGTAACTGGTTTGGAGAAGAGATGTGATATTATTGTAATTTTTATGTTTTGTAAGGGCAGTTTGGGGAGCCAAAATACACTAAGAGTTAGACTCAGCACTAAGCTGGCTTATTGGGGCTGACTCTGAGTGACCCAAATCACTGACTCTGAATCCACTCAATGTCTGAATGAGAGAAAAACAAACGCTTCTAAGTGGCCAAATCACTGACTTCACTCAAACTCGGACGACTGAGTCGAGTCAGCCCAAAAAATAAACGCCACCTTAGAGTTGTTTGTTTTTTCACCCACTCAGACTCAGATAAAACATCTAAAAACTTAGACTCAGGGGGTGTTTGTTTTAGTAAGAGGTAAGCTTCTGAGTTGAGTAAGAGCTCTAAGTCAACTTAGAGGTTCAGTCAGAGGGGAGTATTTCAGTTCTTAGTCAACCTCTAAGTCATGATTTTTAGATGATAATCTGTTTGTTTTTTTAGAACACTTAAAGCTAACTTAAAACCCCAAAATTATAGATTACTGAATTACCCCTCTCCCTAACAAAAGCTCAAATATTGATCCATTCCATGTTTAAAGCACCATCTCCACACTACCTCATTCTCATTCCATCCACCATTAACTCCACCTCCCACCACCATAACACTATCCCATTCACATTCCCTCCACCATAACCTCCACCTGCCTCTTCCATAAACACATATAGCCATAACCTGGATAGCATCAAAGAAATATGACCATAACCTGGATAACATCAAAAATAACAACACATACACCCTGAATATTTGGTGCAACTAGATAATATTCTCAGCAGTAATATTAATACCCTTAGTCTTGCAAGCATCATTAGATTTAAATGGTTTTAGATTTAAAGCACCATTTGAAATTAGCAAGATGCTGTTACTTTTCAATAATAAAAAAGAGACTGAAACTACAATGGGGAAGAACCCAAACATAAAAATCTTGTTCAAGCACAAAATCCAGTTGTCTTCTTACCCCATGATCCCACTTAGAACTATAAATGTGGAAACTCTGAAAAAAATCATGATGTACACCCACTCTAGATTCTAAAAATCAAGACTAGCACAAACAAGATAACATCATGCATGATGTATACCCTCCTCAGGGTGTACTAAATTGCAGTAAGCCTGCTAAAGAAGAGACCACAAAAGAGATCATCCCAACCATTAAAACTGAAAATACCTTTCTTATATCCTCAATTTTTAAAGTGAGATCTGTTAGGAGTTGGGTCCATGCCTAAGCTAGGAACCTAACAGGGTTGGGGTGTCCTATATAGACTCCTAGCAAACCCATAGGCCCAATAGGGTTATGGGAAGAGTTAGAGTAGAATAGGGAATCCTTCTGGGTTGTCTATATATATCACTGTACTATGTACAGAGAACATGATGATGATAATCAATAAATCCCTTTCTCTATTTCTCTCTTGTTCATGCTTTAGTATTATTATGTTTTAGATTGATCATATCCTAACACGTTATCAGCACATGCGTGGCACGTGAGGCATGCCGTGACTCGTATGGCACGTGACAGTCACCGGAGGTGACACGTGGCAGTTGCCGGACTATCACACATCCGGACGACGGACTATTGTCAGAATTTTTGTCAGAAAATTTGGCCGGACGGGTGCCAGAATATTCTTCCCGGTGACCTGAATATTCCTTGCCGTTCCGGATCAGTGTACGTGTGTGACACGTGGCAGTGCACGTGTGTGGAAAGTGTATGTGGCACGTGTGTGCTTGACACGTGTGGCGTATGTGCGGGGCACGTATGACCGAGTCAGACCGGTTCGGACCATGTCAACCCGGTCCAGGCCTTGATCCAGACCGAGTCAGACCGGTTCAGAACCGGTCCAGACACTAAAATGACTTTAAATTGCCCTATTTTTGGTCAAATTGAGCCCAATTTTTTTTTTGAAAAATTCTTATTAACTGGACCTACCCCGTAGGGGACCCTTTTTGGTTTTTTTTTATGCAAAATATTTTTTAAATTTTTTGGGAAGAGGTGCCTCATATAGGAACATTGGCTCACTTATATGTGATATAAGTACATAGAGTAATACATATTTAAGTATCTTTACGATAACTAATATGATATTACTGGTATGCCCCTATGATACTAATTATCATGATCATGGATCACTGATAATATGAATCCAAGACTAATTTAGCATACGACTGTAAGTCATATCTAAATCATAGTTAATTATCCAGGTCAAATAACTAGAGCTCAATTGGGAATTGACTTAGTCTTATTTCTAAATACTTGGTGTCTGAGGAACCAATTTTTTGTATCTAGGTGCAATTAGATGTTGCAAACATAACATTTAGAGGTATATAGACATTAATAGCAACCTATAGTACACTAGACTGTTAGTTCAAAGACAGGCCTCATCAACCTATCTTGTGAACCCAGCTAACTTCGGGATGGAACCACTTGTCAGCTAAACATCTAATACCCCTCATATTCGCAGCAAATAGATCATTTGGCTAGAATATACCTACCTTTATAGAACTTGAGGGCTTAGAACACCCTAGTTCTCACAATAAGGACAATACACATTTAGTAGTTTTGACTAGCTGTCTTGGCTAAGACTTTATTAAAGCGCACTTTAAAGGTTAAAATTATTATTTTACAGGGTAAATTTATGATTTAACGCTTCATAAGATATGAACAGGGTTCACCTATAGATAATGATCGAGAATCACTAACTTCTATACTATGAATTGTCTTTAGTAATGATTGGCGATCATGTACTTCTAAAAGATTTTATAAGGAACACACACATCTGGTGGTTTTGAATAGCAATATTGGCTAAGATTCTATTAAGACGAACACCTAAGATTAAGATCGTCATTTTTACTGGGTAAAATTTAAGATTTAATTATTCGACAAGAATTTTATCAGTTTTAGGATATGAATAGGGTTCAAGTATAAGATGATTAGGAATCATTTTTTTTAGCTATATTCTAAGTACTATGATTTTTCTTTCATGCAATTGATATATTTATCAAAGATTGTCCCTTATTACAATCTATATCTTGTATTATAGATGTCTGCAATACTCAACAATGTTGAATTTCCACCATTGCTGCTCACTAGAGCCAATTACCTCACTTGGTGCATTGACGATGACTTATTCTTGAAGTCATTTGGTCTGCAGAAGACCGTCGTCATTGGCAACAAGGAAGATTCCATGGACAAAGCAAGGGCTTTGTTTATCCTCCATCATCATATTCAGGATGACCTGAAGACTGAATACCTCAACAAGGTTGAGCCAGCTGACTTATGGGTACGTTTACCAGGGCGTTATGGTTCTCATGAGACCATTATGCTCCCAAAAGCGATACACCAATAGAACACCCTTAGGTTCCAAGATTTTAGGACGGTCGTTGATTACAACTCAACAGTCCATAAAATTACTTTTATACTTGAGCTGTGTGAGAAGAAAGTCACTGATGCTAAAATGATAGAGAAGACTATATTAACCTTTCATGCTAGCAATATTGTGATTCAAAGGCAATATCGGCTAGAGAACATGAAGACTCATGAAGTCTTGATTCAGGCACTGCTCCTCTCTGAGCAGAACGATGAACTTCGAATGAAGAATCACGTATGCGGCTCTCTGGGAGTACGTCGTTGCCTGCGTCAAACAATGTTCAATTTCAGGGAAACAACTTAGCACGTCGGGGACGAAGATATAAAGAGGTAGGGGAGGCTACCAGGGATACAGGAAGGGTGGGAACCAGAAACCCTTTGTCCCTAGGAGAGGTAAAGGATTTAAGAAATCTTGGACACTAGGCAATGCGAAGAAGGAACAACAGACTGATCAGGGATCTACTTGCTTTAACTACGGTGACATAGAACACTGAGCACAGGAATGCCATGCACCACGGATGGCTACCGATGACAGAGTCCAAACCCACCAGGCATTTGTTGATACTAACTCTGCCCCTTTGGAGTTCGCAGCGTCAGACTTCTTCAACGACACTGATGTCGTCATGGATCGACATACGGAGTAATCTGTAATAATATCTTAGTAGACATGTGATGGACCATTAAAAAGAGCACTAGTAGTATTTTGTCTCACAGACTTGATTTACTTTTTGTTGTTAGTATTTTTGATGTTGTTGGGAACATATCATTTATATTTCAATACAGTGCTCGTGACATACATGAGATTCTCCATTTGTTCTAAATTATGATTACTCGAATTTATTGCTTGGAAAGTAGTTAAATTCTATGTATGCTAGTTGATCTACTACATACAACCTGCCTATGGCTCTCTCTACTCATTGAGCATGACCGATAATCGGATGAGTGGCGGCATATGTCTAAGAGACATTTCATACCATGCACTCGATCCTTTTGAGCTATGCATATATTTCTTGTCTAACCTTGTGCATCAAGGATGACATAAATATCATTGGCACGACCAACATGATAGAACGAACCGAGTGCGTCACGCTATTACTCTCTCACGGTACGATACATGGTATCTAGACCATTTTATAAACTAGTACATCCAGCCAGATTTTACTTAGTTTAGGGAGATACATGATAATGTTTATCACGTAATGACTATCGGAGAAAATAAGAGACCAGGTTTTATACATTCACTCTATGTCTAAAGGTTAAAATACGCTATTGGAATGGTTTCCAATACACTCCTCCGGCTAGGATACCGAGGATGATTATCAGGATTATATCTCAACTTTCTTTGAAAGGAGAGATGATCCAGAGAGTGTACGTGTAACGTTTGTTTACACAAAAAGTCTATTATGACCAAGGTGGAGTAAGATCTCCAGCCTTTGCTCCAACCGCATCCATGGAGACCCATGTGGACTTTTCCATCCACAAAGTGGCACATTTGCATATTTATGGTCATTAAAGACGTCTCTAGGAGATGGTTTTAGGAATGCAACGTTAACACGACTTCTCACTTAGATCACTCGATCTCAGGCTCAGTTCTTGGATTAACCTATTACAGTCGATCGATGCGATTTAACGGGGGCTTGGGAGTTGGACTCCCATGTTTTTGATAATTATTTTACCGCTAAATGGGATAGATGATTGAGCATCGTGAGTACCCCATATCATACCCATCTTGGGATTGACGGAGAACCTAATCCAGCGATTTTGGATAATTGCTAGGCCACTGTTATTACGATCACAACTTCCAGCTATTCTGTGGGAAATGCATTTTTTTCTCCCGCAGCACTGATTAAGGTTCGTCCCTTAACAAATCATCAAATTATTTTTTCCCAAAAAATGACTAGTAACTGGGTCGGATCTCGGTGTCGCCCATCGACGAAAATTTAGATGTTCCGTCCAGGTGCCAATCGTACCACAATGTATGAAGATGGGACCCTCAATGTCGGCCTGGTATTATGTGGGTTACAATTCACATTTATCACTGGATATTTGGACCCACTGGCAACGTATATACTACAGGGCAAATAATTGTCACTTTGATGAGATGATATTCCCAGTATTGGGGGGAGAAATAACAGTCAATGCTGAGGATGTTTCCAAGAGGTCTTGGAAAAAACCATCGTTATCTCATCTAGATCCCTATACATAAGTTAGGTGACAATAAGGTTCAACGGATTTCAAACCTCCAATAGATCGCAAATGATTTGTTAGGCGCATTCATAGGCACTATTGAAGTACCGTAAGTGTATGTACCTGTAGTAATACACTTACATAGCAGAACGTTCCGGGGGAACTAGTACCGCAACAGAACGTTCCAAGAGAATTAGTACTGCAAACGAATCTGATGCTCGTGCTTAGTGGGAAGCACCGTTGGAAGAAAGTATTGAGCCGGGGAGCTGTAGAATAAGGGACATATATGACTAATGGTGTAGTCAATTCATCGAGGATGGAACCACCCATTTACAATGTATTCATATTTACTGTTGTACTCGCCATCAAGGATGAGGATTCAGAGCTACTTATTGTAAACGACTGTGTGTTATTGTACATTAACAAAAGTTGGTATCTGGAATCCAAACAGAGCTCAGCTTGTGCATAATGCGAAGTGATACCATTGAGCCTATCAATTATAAATGGGAAAGGTACGGAAACACAATTAAATCAGAGAGATAATTTGGTCAAGGCAAGACTAGTTGCTCAGGAAATCTTTAAGAGATCTGGCATCGATTGCAGTATGACCTATTACCCGGTTATGGACGCTATAATGTTTCAGTACTTATCAGTCTGTTAAGTTTTCGGGGACAAGTTAGACATGCGTCTGATGTAAATACCGCGTATCTATATGGGAAACTAGATACTAATATAAACATGAAGCTACCTCGGAAGGTATAAGCTTCTGGAAGCAACTAAGCCCGACACACGAGGTGTGTACGTAATAAAACTGGAAAAGTTATTATTGACTTGAAGCAATGGGCCCATGTGACATAGTTGACTGAGTATTTGAAGGTCAAAGACTTTGCAAATATCTTTATGCGTCCATGCATTTTTATACATAAATTAGCTTCGGTATCATCATAACAGTATACTAAATGATTTGGATATCATTAGACCTCAGGGGGAGATTGTGAGAGCCACCAAATACCTTGTGAAGGAATTCAAAATACAAGACTTTGAGAAATCAAGAGTGTCCTGATTTACAGATCGAACATCTTTATAGTGGCGCTCGTACACCAAGAAATATATATCGATAGAGTTATCTAACACTTCGATATGGATGTAGCACATGGTGTTAAGTCATTTATTGCGCGTACAGTACTTGGGTGTGGACAACGACATCTTTTACCATCTTAATGGGGGGAGAAACTCCTAGGGCCATGGTGCTAACTAGGAGGTGATTTGCTATAGTTAGCTGGGTATACTAGACCCAATGACTCACTCACAGTGAACTGTTTGGCTTGCCATAGTTCTGTTCCTACCCAAAGGTACTGGATTGAGATCAAACACATTTTGAGATATCTCATCGACACGAAAGACTGGGGTCTGTTCTATCCACAACTTAGAAAACGGGTCATTATAGGATACGCTGATGCAAGATATTTGTCAGATCTACATAAAGGCCAATCACAATCGGGTTATGTATTCTTATATGGAGATACTGCGATTTGATGAAGATCAGTGAAGCAGACGATGGTCACTACATCCTCGAACCACGCAGAGATTCTTGTACTACATGAAGCCCACAGATAATGTTTTTGGTTGCGGTCTATGATTAACCATATCAACGGAAGTTGCGGTCTAAATTCTATTCAAGATAAACCGACGACACTTTATGAAGACAACACAGCTTGTATCGTTCAAGTCAAAGGCGAATTTATTAAAGATGACAAAGCGAAGCTTATTTCACCAAAGTTTTTCCACATACACGAGTTGCAGAAGACGAATGAGATCGACGTTGTTTAAGTCCATTTAGAAGATAACCTGGCAGATCTATTCACGAAGGCTCTTGCATATCATGCATTCAAGAGATTAGTTCATGGAATCGGCATGCGTAGTTTACAAGATTTATTATCTCAGGGAGATAGATCTCAGGGAGATTAACATCAGGGGGAGTAGTCCCAGCCTGATGTGGACACATGCGTGTTGTACTCTTTTTCCTGATAACGTATTTTTATCCTAGGAGGTTTTACTGGCTGGAGATTTTAATGAGGCAACGTATACGCTTGCCCTGCACAACCTATACATGGCATATGATTGTACTATTTCCCTGCACAACTTTTTTCCCAAGAGGTTTTGCTAGGCAGAGGTTTTAATGAGGCAAATCGTCCTAGTATGGAACACCCCAAGGGGGAGTGTTAGGAGTTGGGTCCAAGCTCAAGCTAGAAAGCTAACAGGATTGGGGTGTCGACTCCTAGCAAACCCATAGGCCCAATAGGGTTATGGGAAGAGTTAGAGTAGAATAGGGAGTCATTTTGGGTTGTCTATATATATCATTGTACTATATACAGAGAACATGATGATGATAATCAATAAATCTCTTTATCTATTTCTCTCTTGTTCATGCTTTAGTATTATTTTGTTCTAGATTGATTATATCCCAACAAGATCAACACAAGAACTAGGGTTTTCAAACAAGTACTAAGTTTAACCCATCAAGGAAAGCCTCCATAATTAACTTTCAAAAGAAGTGATCATGAAAGTAAACAACTAACAAATATAAGAAGATACACAAGAAATCATAACTTCAGGTGAGAATAACTACTTCCTCCTTAAGATGCATTAGTTCGTACAAACTTAAGGCATCAAAAACAATGGTATGTGAAGAAGATAGACACATCTGCAGTAAAATACCCTCCATGATAAAGATCTTCACATAGGTTTAACAAAGAAAAACCAATAGCAATTATAGAATTCACAAGATTTAGAGGCAAGTAAAGCTTGACTTAAACCCTAAATCATAATTCACAGCAATTCACAGCAAATCACAAATTGATGATCAAATCCTCAAATCAAAACTTAAACCCTAGAACAATTCATAACAATTACCTTGAATATGAGAGAGAGAAGAAAAAAAAAGACGCAACCAGTGAGAGAGAGAGATAGTAAAGAATGAAGAGAGTGGAGTGGAGTGGAGTGGAGAGAGAGGGATTGGAGCTCTTGCTGTGGAGTGGTCGGTGGTGGAAGGAGAGAATGAAGAAAGAAAAAAAAACTTTTGGGTTTTGGTTTTGGGGAGAAGAAGGACTAGGGGTAGGGAATAATGGTTTTGAGAGGGGTAAAAAAGAGATAAAAACCAAGTAAGAGCCTCTTATACCAAAACCAGCCCATTCTGCAAGCAAACTGGAGGAAGAGAATATTAACTTGAGTAAGAGATTTTAAGTTAAGTAAGAGCAAAAAACAAACGGCTCTAAGTCGAAAGTAAGAGGGGAGTAAGAGATTTTAAGTTGAGTAAAAACTCTAAGTGGTTGATTGTTTTTTTGGGTCTGAGTGGGTCAAAGTCTGAGTGGGTCTGAGTACTGAGTCTGAGTGGGTCAGAGTGCACTTAGAAGTGTTCACTGTCTGAGTGGCTCTGAGTAGATGTCTTGGAGTGTTTATTTTTTTGGCTAGTTAGATCTGACTAAAATAGACAAATACTAAAATACCCCTCGCAGTTTATAAGCAAACACCCTCATCTATTCATCACCAATACCACCACCACCGCTCTGTCACCAAACAAAATACATCACATTCATACCAAACACAAATACAATAGAAAATAATCTATATATATGCCAAACACAAATACATAAAAAAATAACCTATATATATAGCAAATACAAATACATGGGGAAAAAACTGTATATATAACAAACATAAATATATAGGAAAGAACCTGTATATATAACAACCACAAATATATAGAAAAACATCTTAAGCTTTGGACATAACAGATGCACATTATGCTTTGGACATAACAGATGCAACTGGAAAAATAATGGACATAACAGCTATCCACTCATGCACCTTATGCTTTGGACATAACAGCACATAACAACAAAACAGATGGACATACACAAACCTGTAGATGGACAACATTCTAGGCAGATGCACCTATACAGTTCTGCACATAACAACATTCTAGACAAATCAAGTAAAGAGTGGAAAAATAATGGATATAACAGCATAAGATTTTGTAGAAACAAAACAGCTATCCATAAACAACAAAACATATGGACATAACAGTTCTGCAAAGATAGTTAGGCAGTTTCTGTAGATAACAGTTTCTAAAAATAAAATGGAATCATTATCTTAAACCTCCTTGCTTAAAATATTATCTAGTTCTCATACCCATGCAGATAACAGTTTCTACAGATAACAAATAACAGGTTTAACCCATGCACATACGCCAACATCAACCTAAAAGGGCTTCAAGGAAACCAACACGCTGCTCTGGATCAAGCCCTAGAAACATCATTCTATAAATGTGCTCATTGGATCCTCCCAAGAACTTTAAACTCTTGAAAAATAATGTATTATCTATCTCATATGAACTGACCATATCCTTTAATACCCTCAGAACTTCAGAAGAATGATCGTCACTGCTTTGAGAAGTAGAACTAGATCCTTGGGCAGTTAATGCAGATATCAGAGATTGGACCAACTCTGATGATTCCACTGGTTGAATTGCCGTAGCTGGTCTTTTCCTCTTTGATTGAGTTTGCCCACCAACTTGAGACATAGGGGTACGAGAAGTACTACCGGGAGTAGGCTCCCTTCCTGGACTGATAGGGACATCATAAGAAGGAATGGCCTCACCTTCCCATGGATAATTAAATCCAGCATGGGGAACTTGCGTCTCGTCAACGTTCGTATCATCAGGTAGAGGAACATATTCTGTCTACTGGGTAGAACGTGGTACACTTGTCATACCTGAAGACCATGCAAAATCCCCAGCGACAGATAGACCCTCAAACAATTTCTCCAACAAATCTCTATGCTGAAGAAGAGCGGTCTTATACTTCCTCGCCTCAGAATTCACCTGTAAACAAGAGAGTGAATAGATGTTTAAACATAAGTATTTATTGTTATATAATAAAATTATAATGTCATTATTCACATTAACTTACCGCAATGATATTTTCCCAAACCTCGTCAGGCCAGTCAAATGTGCCTGATACAGGATCATATCCATGGCCAGTCCGGTTTATCAACCCTTTCAAAACTTGCCATTGCTTCTTCATATAATCTCATTGATTCTTCAGTTCCTTCTGTTTCAAAACATGAAAATCTTGCATGTTGTTGAGCTCTTCTTTCACTACCTTCCAAGCTATAGTATTTAGAGATGTTCCAGATACTCTATTCAAGTCTATCTTTGCCTGACATTTTAGGATGAAGTGAAGTCTAAATTTTGGATTTTGCTTGAAAAAGCCTATTGGTTTCTTTGGTGGTATTGACATAACTGCACCTTCAGAACAAATATGATGTTATAAACTGGATATTCAAACTATATATTCAAACTGGATATTCAAAAATTGGATATGCAGAAACTGCCTAACACATATAGAAATGCCTAACTGTTATAGAAATGGATAACTGTTACTGAAATGGATATGTAGAAACTGTTACTGAAATAGATATGTAGAAACTGTTATACTGGATATACTGAAATGTAGAAACTGCCTAACACATAGAAATGCCTATACTAAAATGCAGAAACTGCCTAACACATATAGAAATGCCTAACTGTTATAGAAATGGATAACTGTTACTGAAATGGATATGTAGAAACTGTTATACTGAAATGTAGAAACTGTTATACTGAAACTGAAACTGTTATACTGGATATACTGAAACTGTTATACTGAAATGGATATGCAAAAACTGCCTAACTGTTATACTGGATATGCATAAACTGCTATATAGAAATGCCTAACTGTTATACTGTTATACTAAAATGTAGAAACTATTATGTAGAAACTGCCTAACTGTTATACTGAAACTGCATATACTGGATATGCATTAACTGTGATAGAAATGCCTAACTATTATAGAAATTCTAATGTAGTAATTATGACTATGGATAACAGTCCATTATGGATAACTGTCCATTATGGTTCTTCAGTTCCGTTATGGATAACAGCTACCTGTTATGACAATGGCAGTACCTAGAAAATTCATGATAAAACCAATATGACAATGGCAGTTCCATTATGGATAACATCTACCTTTATCTGGCCAAAAAGCCACCATCCCATGATAAAACTAGTTCAATCCTCTCTCAGTTAACCTAGCAAATTCAGTACTATTCTACTGCTACAGCAACTGCCACATTATTTTTAATATATGCAAACACCAGAAGGGCTCTATGGCATACAAAAAAAAACAAATAGAGCAAGGAGCAAGGGATAAGGAACGAGGAGGATCTTACATCTATAAATATGTTATCCAGCTGCCTTTTGGATATCCAAAACAATATGCCTCATATTCCAAACACCATATAAGGAGCAGATGCCTCATATTCTGTTATCTGCCACTGTTATATCCCAAACAACATATAAGGAGCAAATGCCTCATATTGCTCCCTTTGTGATACTGCAGAAGATAATGGTTATGGCAGATGGATATACAATCCATATTGCTCCCTTTGTATATCCAAAACAATATGCCTCATATTCCAAAAGGGTATAACAATGTCATCACCCAAATGATATATATATATATATATATCAAAGTCCAAATTTAGATAACAATGTCATCACCACCAAGAACAGTATAATTAATTTAACCCCATGTAAGTTGATCTTATAACAGGTAATAATATACACATTGTATCTCTTCAAATATACGCATGCAAGGAATTAATAATTACCAGAAAATCAAAAAATACAAATACATACAAAAAATTAGGGTATTTACTGTGAATAAGCAATTGAGACTTTAAAACCAGATAGTTTGATTCCTTCTTGAGAGGAGATCAAGAGGGAAAACTAAAATTGGGGTTTGATTTCTTCACGGTAGGAGATCGAGGAGCTAATTACAGATCATTGGGTTCGTTAGGAGGAGCTGTGGAGAGAAAAAAAAATTGAAGATCGGTTTTCGTAAATTTTATTTGTTGTGAGGGCAATTTGGGAACAAAATTTACACTCAGACTCAGACCTCCCACTCAGCTGGTTTATTGGATCTGAGTGGAGAGAGCCTTAGTCAGATGTTTTATCTGGGTTTGAGTGCAGTCAGTCCAAAAAATAAACGGCACTAAGTGACTTTACTCAGACCAAATCACTGACTAGGGTCAGACTCAGACCTCTGAGTGCAGTCAGTCAAAAAAACAAACACCACCTAAGTTAAGTAAGAGCAAATAACAAACACCCCCTCACACTCAGGTGGCGTTTGTTTTTTCGACTGACTGCACTCAGAGGTCTGAGTTTGAGTCCAGTCAGTGATTTGGGTCTGAGTGAAGTCACTTAGTGGCGTTTATTTTTTCGACTGACTGTACTCAAATTTAGATAAAATATCTGACTGAAGCTCTCTCCACTCAGATCTAATAAGCCAGCTGAGTAGACTATCTGAGTCTAAGTGTAAAATTTGTGCCTAAATTGCCCTCAAAACAAACCAAAAGTACAAAAATTGCCCTCAAAACAAATCAAAATTACAAAATAAAAAATCACTTCTCAAGCCCTTCCTGCTTGATCATCTCCACTCCTCGATCACACACTCTCTCTCTAGAACCAGTAACTCCTCAAGCCCTCCCTGCTCCTCGGGCTCCTCCCAGCTCCTCCACTCCTCGATTACTCTATCTCTCTCAAGAACTGCAATTGGAAAAAAACTATAATTGTAGTTGGAAAGAAATTGCAATTTGATAGAAAAACTGTAGTTGGAAAGAAATCGAGAGGTACAAAAACCATTTTCTTGGATTTGATTTGTGATTTACATTACCATTGAGATGTTATGTAGCAAGTACCAAGAGATGAGCTGGTACAGAGCTTGAATCTGTCACAAGCTTTATATTCTAGTTTCCTTTTTTTTATTTCAACTAAGTTTGTATGTGTTTTTTCTTGTTTGGCAGTTTCAGTTTGGGAAGAAAAGTGCTCCTCCAAAGATAAAAACTGTGATCCCTGAACTAGATTATAGAATACTTGCTGTGTTACTTGGTATGTGTGTATACTATATATTTGACATTTGCATTTCAGCTAAGCAAATCTTATGTAGAGTTCTATTAACTGTTTGACACTATCCATCTATTAACTATTAGAAGTGCATCACATTCATGGACAATATCAACTCTAGTGTTAACTGTTATGGATTGAAAGAAATGTTAGTGTGCAGAACTCAAGTGCATCGCATTCAAGTGTTAACTGTTTAAAACTATCCATCTGCAAAACTCAAGTGCATCACACTCTAGTGTTAACTGTCATGGATTGAAAGAAATAATCTTAGTGTGCATTACATTTTTTATTTGTTTCGAAAGGCCCGCGCATCAAATTCATAGATATTGTATCCTAATATGTCATGGATTTTTCAACAATCCAAGTATTTTGAATCTGAAATCCAAATCTTTAAGATAGGAAGAAAGAGATTTTCACCTGATTAGTCACCCAAACTAGTGTTGATATATATATCAAAGTCTATTTACAGTATCATGGTAAGAAAGAACTAAGAATGATATATAGTACATCTGTTATCTGTTAACTGCTAACTGTTATGGATACCTGCTGTGTTACTTGGTATGTGTGTATGCTATATATTTAATATTAGAGTTCTATTAATTGTTTAAAACTATCCATCTATTAACTGTTAGAAGTGCATCACAAAAATAAATAGTATCAACTTTAGTGTTAACTGTTATGTATTAAAACTATCCATCTGCAATTTATGCATAGGTAGTTTATAACAGCTTTTACAAATACTCATAGCCTATTTTTACAGGTTATTGATGGCCTGTTATTAGATTATATCCATACGCAGTTTATAACAGTTTGTATATCCATCTTTTAACTGACTAACTGTTATTATGGCCTGTTATTAGATTATACATAGGTAGTTTATACAGTTTATACAATTTGTATATCCAGTTTGTATGGCTTGTTAGAAGTGCATCCATTTGTAAGCCTAACTGCCTAGCTGTTATCCATTTGTAAGCCTGTTTGTATTTAGAAGTGCATCCATTTATGTTTTTGTATATATCAGTGCATCTGTTATACTTTGCATCCATTTGTAAGCCTATTTGTATATAGAAGTGCATTTGTTAATAGATAGTGCATTAGTAGTTGCTTGTTATTTGATACTATTTTGTTGATTATTTGATACTATTTAATTGATTATTTGATATTATTTTCTTGATTATGTATTGTTAGGGACAATAAATCGGGTTCAATGGGTATTATGTATTCTTGCTATTATTATTTTGTACAACGAGATAGTCAAACGAAATAGGAGGGTCCGCCAAAGACTATGTACTTCTGCTCTCACAGGCAAGGCATATGTACAGGAACTCTTAAAAGGTCATAGAACTGTAATGTATAATATGATGAGGATGGACCCAACCTCTTTCAGATCTTTAGTTGCCCACTTCAAAGATACTGGACTATTGAAGGATAGTAAGCATATAGATGTCGAGGAGAAGCTTGCAATATTCTTACACATCATTGCACACAACATGAGAAATAGAGCTGTAAACAACATATTTCAACATTCTGCTGCTACAACCAGTAAAGTCTTTCATGAATGTCTTGATGCAATGATGAAATTTTCAAAAGAGATGATAGTGCCTACTAACTTTGATGAACCACCAAGGCCAATTAAACATCATAAAAAACTTAGGGAAGGGGTCTTTAGAGAAGCTGTAGGAGCACTAGATGGTACACTAATTCCTGCAAGTATTCCAATAAAGGATCAAACACCTTACAGATGAAGAGGTGGAGGGAGTTGCTTCCAAAATGTGATGGCCATATGCGATTTTGACATGTATTTTACGTATGTTGTTGCTGGTTGGGAAGGAGTTGCCCATGATTCTAGGGCTTTGACCGAGACACTGAACAAGCCAGCCCTCAACTTCCCCATGCCTTCAACTCGTGGTAATGGTCATTCTCTTTTTGTTTATGCTTATCACTCTCTGTTTATCTCCTCATGTTATTTTCCTTGTTTCAAAACAATATTATCTATGTGATGTTGCCTATGCACAAACAAGAGGTTTCATGACCCCTTACAGGGGTGTTAGGTACTGGTTGAGTGATTATAGGCATGGACAAAGGCCTAGGAACCCACAAGAGTTGTTTAACCATGCACATGCTAAACTAAGAAATGTAATTGAGAGAAGCTTTGGTGTACTGAAGGCAAGGTTTCCTATTCTCAGATCAATGACTTCTTATGACTTCCTCACACAAAGAAACATTGTGGTTGCATGCATAACAATTCATTATTATCTAAGAAGGGTTTCTCTAAATGATGAACTCTTTAAACAGTTTGAGGGTAATAATGTTAGGATTGAGGGAAATGAAGAAGAAGTGCATGCTAAGAAGTTGCCACCTAATGCTATCTTATTTGGGCAAGTTGAGCATGCAGCAGCTATAATTCAAAGAGATATGCTTGCATCACAACTAGCACTAAACAATGCTAATGCCGCTATTGTAGAGTAATTTAGTTTATTGTAAACAATAACTCTTTAACTATGGTTTTATTATATATTGCTATGTTGGAACAATATCTATCTATTAATGACATTTCTTTTTCTGGTATTTTGTGTTATTGGTGGAAAATAATATTCAGTTCAATGGTGATTTACAACTGCATTTGTAGGAATGGGGTTACATTAATTTCCCAAAGCTTTGAGAATCCAAATAAGGCATATTGCAAATGCTTTTACGCGGTATTTTCTATATTCTATATTATATTTTCTATTTTCTATTTTATTATCTATTAGTAGTTATTTATTTTATATTTGCATATTTTAGAATACACCTAGGGATTGTGGGTTCTGGTGTTGGGTGGATGAGTATTTTCTTTGTCGTTATGGATATGGTCCATGTAAGCTGCGCTCTGCAACTGGTAGTAAAAAAAGATTTTACTGTTGCCCACTCTCAAAGAGTAAGCAAGAGAGAGGTTGTGGTTTCTTCAAGTGGTTTGATGAAGTAAATGGTGAATCATCTACTTTCACTCCTGCTACTACTGCCACTTCTACCTTTACTACCTCCACAACTATTGAAGATTTGGAGATCAAGTACAAAATAGAGTTGGCTGTGGCCCAAGCTAAAATGGAAATGCTTCAATCAATCACAGAAGACCTAACAAAGATAAATCTAAAGAAGTAGTGTGTTTTAAAAGTTGTATGAGTTCTGTTTTGTTGAACATAATTTCTTATGCTATATATGAATTTTTTTAACTTGATTCAAATTGGAGCATCTTTTGGGCTATGAATGAATTTTCTTAACTTCATTACATGTAAGCCAATTATATTACTGAAAATAAGAAAGAGTTTGTCACCTATATCTTTACATAATTAATGTGTATACTTGGAGATTCCTTTACTGCTTGGGTTATGAAAAAGAGGTAAGCCTTCAATGTTTAAAGCAAATGGCTTTGATGAAAGTTACCAAAAACAATTACTTGTAAGCAACCTACTAAAGGAAGAATCCTTGGTAGGATGAAATGAAAGAGAGAGAGTTGTTCTCATATTTTCTGCATATCTAAAAGGCAGCTGGATAACATATTTATAGATGTAAGATCCTCCTTGTTCCTTGTTCCTTGCTCCTTGATCTATTTATTTTTTTGTATGCCATAGAGCCCTTCTGGTGTTTACATATATTAAGAATAATGTGGCAGTTGTTGTAGCAGTAGAATAATACTGAATTTGCTAGGTTGACTGAGAGAGGATTGAACTAGTTTTATCATGGGTTCATGGTGGCTTTTTGGTCAGATAAAGGTAGATGTTATCCAAAATGGAACTGCCATTGTCATATTAGTTTTATCATGAATTAGCTAGGTACTGCCATTGTCATAACAGGTAGCTGTTATCCATAATGGAACTGAAGAACCATAATGGACAGTTATCCATAATGGACTGTTATCCATAGTCATAATTACTACATTAGAATTTCTATAATAGTTAGGCATTTCTATCACAGTTAAGCATTTCTATAGCAGTTTATGCATATCCAGTATAACAGTTAGGCAGTTTCTGCATATCCATTTCAGTATAACGGTTTCTACATATCCAGTATAGCAGTTTCTACATTTCAGTATAACAGTTTCAGTATATCCAGTATAACAGTTTCAGTTTCAGTTTCAATATAACAGTTTCTACATTTCAGTATATCCAGTATAACAGTTTTAGTATAACAGTTTCTACATTTCAGTATAACAGTTTCTACATATCCATTTCAGTAGCAGTTATCCATTTCTATAACAGTTAGGCATTTCTATATGTGTTAGGCAGTTTCTGCATATCCAATTTTTGAATATCCAGTTTGAATATATAGTTTGAATATCCAGTTTATAACATCATATTTGTTCTGAAGGTGCAGTTATGTCAATACCACCAAAGAAACCAATAGGCTTTTTCAAGCAAAATCCAAAATTTAGACTTCACTTCATCCTAAAATGTCAGGCAAAGATAGACTTGAATAGAGTATCTGGAACATCTCTAAATACTATAGCTTGGAAGGTAGTGAAAGAAGAGCTCAACAACATGCAAGATTTTCATGTTTTGAAACAGAAGAAACTGAAGAATCAATGGGATTATATGAAGAAGCAATGGTAAGTTTGGAGAGGGTTGATAAACCGGACTGGCCATGGATATGATCCTGTATCAGGCACCTTTGATTGGCCTGACGAGGTTTGGGAAAATATCATTGCGATAAGTTAATGTGAATAATGACATTATAATTTTATTATATAACAATAAATACTTATGATTAAACATCTATTCACTCTTTTGTTTACAGGTGAATTCTGAGGCAAGGAAGTATAAGACCGCTCCACTTCAGCATAGAGATTTGTTAGAGAAATTGTTTGAGGGTCTATCTGCCACTGAGGATTTTGCATGGTCTTCAGGTATGACAAGTGTACCACGTTCCACCCAGCAGACAGAATATGTTCCTCTACCTGATGATACGAACGTTGACGAGACACAAGTTCCCCATGCTGGAGTTGATTATCCATGGGAAGGTGAGGCCATACCTTCTTATGATGTCCCTATCAGTCCAGGAAGGGAGCCTACTCCCGGTAGTACTTCTCGTACCCCTATGTCTCAAGTTGGTGGGCAAACTCAATCAAAGAGGAAAAGACCAGCTACGGCAATTCAACCAGTGGAATCATCAGAGTTGGTCCAATCTCTGATATCTGCATTAACTGCCCAAGGATCTAGTTCTACTTCTCAAAGCAGTGACGATCATTCTTCTGAAGTTCTGAGGGTATTAAAGGATATGGTCAGTTCATATGAGATAGATAATACATTATTTTTCAAGAGTTTAAAGTTCTTGGGAGGATCCAATGAGCACATTTATAGAATGATGTTTCTAGGGCTTGATCCAGAGCAGCGTGTTGGTTTCCTTGAAGCCCTTTTAGGTTGATGTTGGCGTATGTGCATGGGTTAAACCTGTTATTTGTTATCTGTAGAAACTGTTATCTGCATGGGTATGAGAACTAGATAATATTTTAAGCAAGGAGGTTTAAGATAATGATTCCATTTTATTTCTAGAAACTGTTATCTACAGAAACTGCCTAACTACCTTTGCAGAACTGTTATGTCCATATGTTTTGCTGTTTATGGATAGCTACTTTGTTTTTACAAAATCTTATGTTGTTATATCCATTATTTTCCCACTCTTTACTTGATTTGTCTAGAATGTTGTTATGTGCAGAACTGTATAGGTGCATCTGCCTAGAATGTTGTCCATCTATAGGTTTGTGTATGTCCATCTGTTTTGTTGTTATGTCCAAAGCATAAGGTGCATGAGTGGATAACTGTTATGTCCATTATTTTTTCAGGTGCATCTGTTATGTCCAAAGCTTAAGGTGTTTTCCTATATATTTGTGTTTGTTATATATACAGGTTCTTTCCTATATATTTGTGTTTGTTATATATACAGGTTTTTTCCCATGTATTTATATTTTATATATATATATATATAGGTTATTTTTCTATGTATTTGTGTTTGGTATATATATAGGTTATTTTCTATTGTATTTGTGTTTGGTATGAATGTGATGTTGGCGTTGGTGACAGAGCGGTGGTGGTGGTATTGGTGATGAATAGGTGAGGGTGTTTGCTTATAAACTGCGAGGGGTATTTTAGTATTTGTCTATTTTAGTCAGATCTAACTAGCCAAAAAAACAAACACTCCAAGACATCCACTCAGAGCCACTCAGACAGTGAACACCTCTAAGTGCATTCAGACCCACTCAGACTCAGACTCAGTAATCAGACCCACTCAGACTCAGACCCAAAAAAACAAACGACCCCTCAGATCGAATAAGCCAGCTGAGTGGGAGGTCTGAGTCTGACTCTAAGTTTTCTCCCCAAATTGCCCTCATCAAAATTAAAAATACCAAAAACAAAATCAAATTATAGAAATCTATTGGAGAAAAGCTCTCAGATCACATATCAAATCGATTGGACAAATTATACTCTACTTCAGCTCTTAGATCACATACGGATTACCTACGTATCATCTTCAATTTGGCGTCATTAAAGGTAATCAAGATTTTCAATCTCAAATTCTACAATTACAGTAATGAGTTATTTGATTCCATTCGTCGATTCAACAATCACAGTTAATGAGTTATTTGAATTTAGTGTTCTTAATGGTACAAGTCACTTGATTCACTAATTTGGTTTCTTCCTCCTTAATCTATAATAATTATGAACTGAAGAATTGGCAGATGTAGTGTGATTGTTGAGATAAAGGTATATTTGGGATTTTGCATTGTTGAAAATCAAATATGTTATTTTTGTTGCCAGAAGAAGATATGAGGATAGTGGGACTTACAGGAGGCATCGCATCAGGAAAAAGTACGGTCTCCAATCTTTTCAAAGCCAATGGAGTTCCAGTTGTTGATGCTGACCTCATTTCTCGTGTATGTGCCCGCGCACCTCTTTTGTTCCTCATTAATTAGTTTTCTGTTGTATTGTTGTTTAACTGCTAATATTTTCTTTTTTGCATGGAACAGGAGGTAGTAAGGAAAGGCAGCGGTGGCTTGAGAAAGATTGTGGCTGCTTTTGGTCCAGATGTCTTACAATATAACGGAGAACTTGATAGGGTAAAACTTGGCGAACTTATATTCTCTGATCCCACAAAGCGCCAACTTCTTAATAGGTATCATCATTGTGATTACTTATTATATTTATACCAATATGATTTTCTTATAATCTCTCATTTCTATTGCAGGTTGTTGGCTCCATATATCTCGTCGGGAATATTCAAGGAGGTTTTAAAGCTATGGTTCAAGGGATCTAAAGTTATAGTCCTCGACATTCCGCTCTTGTTCGAAGCAAAGATGGATCGGTGGACAAAACCCATAGTTGTGGTATGGGTTGATCCTGAAATGCAGCTCCAACGACTCGTCGCTAGAGATGGAACATCTGAAGAGCAAGCTAGTAGCAGAATAAATTCCCAGGTGGCTCTGGATTGGAAAAGAACAAAAGCGGACATTTTGATCGACAACTCTGGATCATTGGAGGAATTAGAGGATCAGTTTTCTGAGGTATTAAATCATGTCACGAGGCCTTTATCCTGGAAGGAGTTTGGACTATCTAGAAAGGGTGCGTTGTCTATTCTTGTATTGGTAGTTGTAGGTGTTCTCATATCCAGAAGCATAATTAAATCATATTGACTATCTTGTATTGAGTTGCTACTTATTTGGTGGAGGGGAGCTGTTGTACCCATATATTGTTTTTCAATATGAAATATTTTGACTTCATTGGCTCTCTTTCTATACAAATTTGATTGCATCCATGATAAGACGTTCTATAGTTATTTCTGTGAAACCCTGAGGATATCATGATCACGCTATAAATGCTATGAAGCGCCACTAATAGTAATTAGTAACTAAATATTCATGTAATAGTACCTGTACTAATAGCCTGATAATGGTATAGTGTAGTACAAAACAATATTTTTACTCCTGGAAATAGTTAACCATTAATGGCTCCAAATAACTATGAATTTATTAAACGCAAATCATAATGGTTTTGCGTTTACATACACTAAGTAATGGCTAGTAGGTGCAACCAAACTGTGTGAAAACTGTAATCTTAGCTCTCAGTATTAAAACCAAGATGACTTAAAAATAAACTGGAGTTAATTTTTCTATTTTGGAATATTTGTTTTGTTAGGATTGTCTTCCTTGTTTTCTGAAATCCTGGGTTTGAATAGGAAATACCAGAAAGACCTGTTCACGACTTGACTGATCTTCCTTTGAGGTGTGTTGAGATTTTATGGTAAATCAGTAGAGTGATCTGGGTGTTGTGCCAGTTGGATAGGTTCTAGGTAGGTGTACTAGTGTGGGAAACTCACTTTGCATATGTCTGATGAGACCGGGAGCAGGTCTTTTAAGGAGCTGGAGAGACATGGGGTGTTCCACTATTCGTTGCTTTTGTTTCCCTGGCACGGACACTACAAGAAAAATGGGCAGTTGCCACTGATGACTTTTAGTTTTTGCCACTGTTTTATCACTGACAGACAAACCACAACTTTTGTCGTGGCTAATAATTCTTAGTTGTGGCCAAAAGTGTAGGGGAAGACTAAAATCTTCGAATGTTTTTGCTCCTGCCTCTGTTTCCCGCTAATCAAATCCATTTTTTCTCTCCTTTCTTTACTCGATCCTTCTCTCCTTCACCAATTTTCTAAAACAAATGTTAACCCCCTTCACCTCTTTTCTCCTTCATCGATTTTCTTCATTAAATCTAGGTATCGTATCGCTTTGAGTTTACTTCATCAATTCTGAGTTCTCCTTCACTAAAATTGATTCCTCTAAATCGATTTTATTATGTCATTGAAGAACCACAAACTCCATTGACGCCAGGACATGCTTATCGGAATTGAAACTTCAAAATCGAGGTATTTATGATTTGGTTATTATTTGTTTCTAGTTAATTTGGGTATTTAGAAACTGGTGTGTACGATTTCAGTAATTATGATTTGGTTATTGTTTAGGTTACCGATTTGATAAGAGTTACCAATTCCAATCAACCAATTCAAGTTCTCCTTCACCAATTCTTTGCTCTAGGAGATTCTCAGGTACACTTCTCTCTCTCTCTGGTGGTAGAGATTAAGGGTGGGGATTAGGTTTCCTTCTACACAATTGGGTTTAAGTGTCGATTCCTCCACTCCATTGCAGACCCAACAATTGGGTTGTTAAATAAACCCATCCTCTATCTTTGTTACAGAACTGAGATGATGGGTTGTTAAAACTATGAAAGCCCTACTAGATATTTGTTCCAGACCCAATGTGTTTGATGATAAATTTATTGAAGTTTTGGGATGTAATTAGGACTCTAATTTATTTTCAGTGGGGACCCTTATTCAGAGTTGTTATTGGGTTAAATTTGTATATTGCAGAACTTGATATTAAAATACTCAAGTTTTTTCTTTTTGGCCTTGTTCCTAATCCAAACCCAGGTAATGCTTTGATCATTCTCTCTCTTTCAAATTTTCCAGATTTTGAATCAATTTGAATCTCTGTTTACTTTTGATTGCTTTGTTATCTGTATTTTTGGAATAAGATTGAAGAAGAACGATCGGAATCTCTAAGCGATTTCAAGTCTTCAGGTCCAAGGTGATGCGCAACTCCCTCTTCATCAAGATTTTAATTTTAATTTGTGTATGCTTGTTTGCTTTCATCTTAAAGTTTTGTAACAGTTTTATTTATTTATTTATTTATTGTTTGAAGCTCTAATTTTCATTTGATTTGATCTCCCTATGGAATTTGTTGCTAGCGTGTTCAAGGTAGTGATTTCCCGCTGGACTAATGTGTTCAGCTACAAATTTTGTTATGCTGAAAGCCTATTTTTTTCTTTCTATTTGTTGAGTTTTAAATTCGGATAACATTGATGATCAATGAAATTACATATTTTTTCAAAAATAGTAAGTATTTTGATTTCTCCAAATCTTTGCTTTCTCGAACCCGTTTTTGCAAGATTTATAATCTTATGCACAATCTTTTCCTGAGTGTTCAACCAAAGGTCCGTGCTGCACCATAGGTTCACCACCAACTAAAAGGAACCTGAGTGGTTCCAAAGATTTATTCCGTACTTCTAAAACATTCCCAGAGCCTAGAATGAGCATGTGCTAGGCCGGTGTTGGAAAAGATTATGTTTTTCCAAATATACTTTCGCCTTCTATTATTTAAGATGAATTACGAGTTCCAGTTTTGTGGGATTAGTTGTTAATGGTGTGATCCTGGTGCGAGTGTGAAGTCCAAATACGTGGTTCGGGTACTCATGTGAATTGGTGATTTAGTCCCCAAGGCCTCTCTAGCTAGAACTCGCACTTTAATCCTGTTAATTATAGCTTCGGGTATGTTCTTACTCTGTAGCGATTTATATTTCATATAAAATTGGTAAAACATATAAATGATTCTAGGAAGTCATTCCTAAAGAAGATGCCTGATGCTCACAGCTAAGCAAATCTAGGTTCTGTGTTTGGGTGAGATAATTAATATTAAAGAGATGATTAAACAGATTTGTATCTTCACAAAGCACCCTTAAATAAAAGAACAATTATTTACACAGTAAATCCATCACCTTGATCACAAGCACCATTAAAGACGAAACAACTCCTCTTATTAAATCTCCCTAAACTAAGAAAGTTTTAGTACCAAAGAAAGAGCCAAGTCCCTTCTAATGTTTTCAACTATCAAACCCTAAAACTATTCTCTCCTTTCTTCTACAATAGAGCCTTTCAAAAACAACAACAACAACCCCCCATACATACCTTCTTCCTCCAGTCCAACTATTCCTACTATCACTAGATTCACTACTAGTAGTACGTAGTACTAATAGTGCTACTTGTGTGATGGAATACAAAATATGGAGAAATCTTTCTCAAACTCTTGTAGATCGTGTGATTGTCTTTCTCCCACCATTGGTTTTTCTTCGAACTTGATCAGTTTGTAAAAGGTGGTATAATCTACCATTTACCAAAAGCTTTGTTGAAATGTTTTTGCGCATTTCACCACGACATTATTGGTTTTTATTCTTCAAAGTACATAAAAGTCCTGTAGGGAACTACATCTATAAGAACAACAACGATGATAACAATGAGCATTGTCGCGAGGGGTACTTATACCATCCGAATGAGGAAAAATGGTATCGGTTATTGCTGAGATTGATACCTAGAGGGTTTTCTCCGGTCTCTTGGTCAGGTGAGCTTTGCAATGGTAAACAAACCCTACAAAGCCGTTTCTACATGCATCACATACCCTTATAACCTTACCGGGAGGTTTGGTGCAGAACTCAAATTCACATTTCCTGTAGAAGGGGTGGGTGATAATATGTGGTGCATTACCACATGTTTTGTGTAGGTCAAACTCACATTGTTCGCATTTGTATTTAAGACTGATGCCCGCTTCCTTGCAGCCATCACAATTGAATGGAGTTTCACTGTAATGAAGCTTGAGCTTATGGTGATGGATTGGGTGTGAAATTTCTTTGTCAATCTTCATGGGGTTTTTTAAAGGGGATATCTCCTTCAAGTTCTTGTCTTTGTTGTGGCTTTGTTTATATTGAGGTGGACAGAAATAGTTAAGAGTTAGAAAAGGGATTCCTAACATTCTTCTAAGCATCTACTTTGCTTAATTGCCACAAGTAGATAATAACTTGGATGGAATTTGGGAGCAGTAAATAAAGAAGAATGGGATTGAGTGAGGGATCAAGAAAGCATTTGGTGGAACCTAATGTCAAATTGGGAATGATGGGTTTGTTAGACTACTGTACAGTTTATTGTTAAGCTCTTACTCATATGGAACACATGCTTATACGCATATATAACATCAAATCATTTAGGATTTTGGGTTTAAAATGGAGGCACTGACTTTGTATTCACGGATGAAACAACGACTACTAGACGGGCTAACCACGAATTAGTGAAGAGGCATATCTGTTGTCATTTTATCTTTATGCATGCAAATTTAACTTTACTTTTTCTTTATAGGGAGAGGGATGTGAGCTGAATAGTGGAAACATTGGTTTGCGTCACTGTTAGAGATTTTCAGGTGCCCTTGACTGCTTTTGTTATCTGTCTCTATTTCAGGTGCCCATGTAAATTAAACACTACTGCTGTTTTAAGGGAAATCCTTCTATATAAGTTTTCAGATATTAGAAGCATCTATAAGCCCCTGGTTTCTCCATTTCTTTCTTCGGTTTCTGTGACAAAGCTACCAGACCAGTGATTAAAGCGTAGTTATATATTGTGCTCTTTGTGACAAAGCTACCAGACCAGGACGTTCTCCTTAGCAAATAGGTGGTGGGGGTCAAATAGGCTAATCATAATTGTTGCACTGTATATTTTTTCTTTTATAATGTTTACACTCAAGATATTAGAGAAATGCTTTACCTAATGTGACTATTTACAGGTAGATGTAGTGGTTACTACAGCTGATGGTATAGAAGAAGATCTCATAAAATGCCTTGCTCCTACTTACAAAGGCAATTTTTCCTTGCCTGGAGCATATCTGCGTTCGAAAGGATTGAATCGCATTGGTAACTTATTAGTGCCCAATGACAACTATTGCAAGTTCGAGGATTGGATTGTTCCCATTTTTGATAGGATGTTGGAAGAACAATTCGTAGAGGTATTACATATCTATCCCACATCGTTATTTTGTCCCTAATTACTGGCAGTTGGGTCGTTTGTCATTTTCCTTTCCAGCTTGTTGCCCAGCTTGTTGTCCGATGCTAAGACCTAATTGGCACAGTCACAGATGTTCAAAACTTGATCTGGTACTGAAAAAAGGCTTAGTTAGAGCATAGTCATGCTCAATATTGGATGTAAACAGCTACATGCTATGCCAAGTTCAATACATGATAAATAGTATAAATAGTTCGTCAGGCTATTTCATTTCATAATGTTTTGTGCTAAAAAAATAAATTCTGATACAAGGAAAAAATTGTAAGTTGTAGTGATACAACATTAATTTTGAGATTCCTTTCAGGAGAAGAGTTTATTTTCTCGATTATTTTATATTGCGCTCTATACATACACAATCTGTATGCTCCAAATCAATGATGACTGTTAGAGACTATGATTTTACACACAATACTAACATACAATTTCAAAACTAAGGTACAATTTGATGCACCATATTATTATTAGTTAGTTGATATACATTCAATTAGATCAATTTCTATTTCAGTTTATCTCTATTTAGAACTCGTGTAAGATACTCTATTTAAATGCTGATTATTTCCTATACATCCCTGTTATTTCCTGTAGTGCCCACCATAAAAATGAGATGTAGGGTTCATTCCTGTACTAATGGTTTAGAACAAAATATATCCTATCTTCCTGATTCCTGCCTTATACTAGTTTGATAGTGTTCTAATTTATTTTTTGGTTATTTTATTCTTTCTACAGAAAGTTTTATGGACGCCATCAAAGGTGATTTCCTGCTCAGGGAAAGAAATAAACCACCCAAGTTCATATCTTCACTGGGCGTACAAGGTACATCTTTAACCAAGTAAATTTTGGCTTAATTGCTTTCACAGGACTGTTATAGCTATCAACTGATATATGATCATAATTTATTATTTTAATCCTAATGTTTTTATTATTTCTTTTGGTAATGGTGATTGTAACTAAGAGATCTTTTTTACAGTGTTTGTAGAAGGTAAAATTTATTAGTAGCATAAAGAAGCTTTTTGAACGGGAAAGCATAACATGCCAAAGGTAAAAAAAAGAAAAACCAAGAACAAAAATAAATTGAGTATTTTCATCGACAGACCCAATTGGACTAGTGGATATTTTCCAAAAAAAAAAAAATCAACAAAGATGGAAGTTACACAAGCTACTTCAAATAACCGAAATTTAACTAAACCAAGTTAGCCTGATAGTCTAACTATGCGAGCCAATTCTACTGCAACATCAATAATTTGTAGTCGGCACATATCAATAATGAACAAGTTTCTTGAACATCTTTGTTAATTATAGACCTTGAAGGTGATACTTCAAATGCACCTCATCTGTATTAACTAGCTTAGGAAGCTCAAAAAAAGCACACATGGTACATTTTTTTAAGTACTCTTTTATGTATGCTTACCTGCTTGTTTGAAGTGCATTGTGTCATCTCCACTAATCTGGAGTGCTATTGCTTAAGTCATTGATTACTATTAAGTTTCTCCCTTTTGTCAAGGGATACTATATAAGTGATTCAGTCCTTCTAAAATTAATCAAGCAATTCTTGCATTCCTTTTTATAACATAATAAAATGAATTAACTCCAGCTTCCTTTCTAAAACTAAAAGTATCCTAAAATAGCCAACTTTCGAGAAATTCCTCAATGACAATTAATTTTGAAACACTGCCTCTGATTCTACCATTACGAAAACTAGCCACTTAGAGTATTATAAATAACCGACTTCGTTGTCATTTATTTACTTAAGTCAGTTGCAACTGGTCGTGTAGAATAGCATGTATGAACTATGTGCACCTCCACTAGTGGTATTGATACTATTTATGGGTGTTCTTTCAGAATGGAATTCCAGTGTATTGCCCGGGTTTAACAGATGGTTAATTGGGTGACATGTTATACTTTCATTCATATAGGAATCCCGGTTTAGTTATTGACGTTGTGCAAGGTAAATTTTGTTTTGGGGGCTTAATCTTTTCCAAGCATTTTATTATTATTCCAGAGTCATTCTAAAAACAGGCAAAAATCAAAGTAGTCTTCAATGTTAACTTACCAGAGAATCCTTTTCTTAGAAAAGGGTGATCTTCTTCAAAAAAATGTTGCGGGGGGACATGAATTATTGGTCTATCAATATAATTTTTTTCAAGCAGATATTGCCTAATTTCAACAGTTTGGAAGTACCGAGGAAAGCAGTTTTAACATGGGATAACTTTTTGAACAGATTTAAGAGCAATGAATGGGGAAGCTGTGTATGGACGTCCTAAGAAAATGGGCATGATAATTCTTGGAGGTGGACTGCCCAAGCATTACATCTGCAATGCCAATATGTTTCGTAATGGTGCAGATTATGCTGTTTTCATCAACATGGCCCAAGAATTTGACGGTAGTGATTCTGGTGCTCGTCCCGATGAGGCTGTATCGTGGGGAAAAATAAGAGGATCTGCAGAGACTGTCAAAGTATGCCTTTTATTATTGTACTCATCTCTTCCATTATTCTTTGCAATTTTTGGAGCTTTTGTTTTTTCAAGAAAGAAAGAAGACCTAAGATAGAAAATCTAAGAAATTTCCAATCTTACTAGAAGATATTAGAACCTCTTACCTGGAAAAGAAGAAATCTAAACAAAATAACAACATAAATGTGCGATACAAAGCTATCCAGAAACTGCCATCTGGCATATTCTTGGAAAAGCTATGATTTGGCCTATTTGCATTAAACCTGTGACAAAGTCTTTATTCATTCCCTGGTGCACCTGATAAGCATTGAACCAGCGGGATTTCTTTGTTGCTTCAATGCTTGCAAGCTCCCCGTTTGGGCTTATTGTGGTTATATTTTAGTTCTCAATTTAATCTACTTTTGTATTATGGTGCAGGTTCATTGTGATGCGATTATTGCTTTCCTCTTACTTGTTGCGGCAACATTTGCTAAGAATGCAAATAAATTGACGAAGACGGAGATGTAATGTTATGATTTGGTGGTGATAAGTTTTGTTCCTTACATTTTTGGATAAGTGCTTAACCTATTTTATATATATAGAAGATTTATTACTTTTTCAAACAAAATGCATATTGGATCTTTAGCTCAAACGGGAGGGCACTTGAGGTATCTTTAGAGATGGTGGTTATATAATCTACCAAGATCCGAGAAAGAGAATTAGTGATTTTGCTCAAGGAGAAATAATAGGAGAATATTTATGCTATAAGCCTATAAGGAGATAAAATAGTTGGTTGTGCTACAACATTATTTGCAACAACTTTTGAAAGAACAATATAGTCTTTTTATAAACTGTTACATCCAAAGTTTGGTTGAGGTACGTCCATTAATTCATATATAGTTTTGGTTTGAAATAAATGACTGATCATTTATATATGCATTCCTCCACAGACATTGGTGCTTGTCCAAAAACTGATAACGTTCAGGACTTGAAGCAGCCTATGGCATTTCTTCTTTTTGTAGTAACTGAAACAGGCCTGGTTAGCCTTCCCTCATTGTTGACAGCTGTGCTGTTACAGGCAAATACTAACTAGATTGCTATCTGAGCAGGTAATTTTCTTATCAACTGTAAAAACATGATTAATGTGTGTTACCCCCTTTATTGGATATTTGGACGGTTTGGATTCTTCAGTTTGTCGGCCCTGGTAACAACATTGTTGACAGAGAAACTAATGTACTTCTAATTCTTATCACAGCATATGGTTATCAGAGGGATCCCTCTCTTGATGATTTCTGTACTTAACCATGACTCAGCCATCAGTGGGAGTCTAAAAGAGCTTACATCCAACGATATTCTAGCGCTCCTCTATATATCCATCTTTGGAAGTGCCATCAGCTATGATGCTGCAACTCTACAGGGAAACTTAGTTGAGAAGGCCTCTATATTTCCTTCAGGCATGAAGGCCCTAACAGACTATGTCCATAACAAAGGGCTCAAGATTGGAATCTATGGTGATGCTGGGTATGTAATTTTTTTTCTTACAACTGCTTCTCCACATTTCATTACAATCTCAATTTCTGAGCTCTTCAGTATCCTGATTTATTCTTTTGTTTGAAAAATATTTCAGTACGTTGACTTGCAGTAAGAAAATGCCAGGTTCCCTTGGTTACGAAGAACAGGATGCAAAAACTTTTGCTTCATGCGTACGAGTAACTAGTTTGTAGATTTAACTTCTACACTAGAATAAGGGTATCTGACTTTATCTGTTCCAGGATAAATTTTCTGGATGGCCACTAGTTTTAGTTTTTGTGTCTGAATAACATCTTAGCACCAGCTTATATAGATATATACATCTTCCTCGCCATTTTTGTTCCAGGGAATTGATTACTTGAAATATGATAATTGCCATTCTAAGGGAGTGAGCCCCCATGAGAGGTACCTTAGTACATTATATAACCGTTAAGTTAACAGTATATCTATAATTACTTCCTGACCACTATAAAATAAATGGTTTTCTATTTCGTTCCTAGATGTTAGATATTCTAAGATGAGCAATGCTCTTCTCAGCACCGGACGGCCTATATTCTTCTCTCTATGTGAATGGTATCGTAAAGTCTCTGTGCAAGGCCTATCATCTTCTTATCTCTATCTTTGTAGAACAAATTAACATATTGACCTGTTTTGTTACTTTAGGGGTGTTGAAGACCCAGCAACTTGGGCGCCAAGTCTAGGAAATAGTTGGAGAACAACTGGAGATATCAAAGATAATTGGGAGAGGTAATAAAATCAGTTCATTATAAATAAATAAAAGTACCCGTTACCATAGTTGTTAATGATTGTAAATAGTCAACTTTGGTTTATAGTATGACAAACAAAGCCGATAGGAATGAAGCATGGGCATCATATGCTGGTCCTGGTGGATGGAACGGTGAGACATATTAGAATCTTTTGCAGCATTGTAATCGCAAGTATATCTTAGAAGTAAGTATAAAGGAATAATTTGAACTTTATATGAAAGCAAGAAAAGGGCAAGTCAAATTTACTCCAGAAAACTAACATGTCAGAATCTGATGTCTCGTGTGTTCAATTTAGATTCCGACATGCTTGAAGTAGGTAATGGAGGAATGTCAACAGAAGAATACTGCTCTCACTTCAGCATTTGGGCGATATCTAAGGCACTGGGCAATGTGACTCAATCTCCTACCAAATTTGTGTTTTTTGTTGTTGTTATATTTTGAATTTCTGATTACGTTATTGACAGTCTCCATTAATTCTTGGGTGTGATGTACGATCCATGGACAAAGATACATTCACGTTGTTATGCAACAAAGAGGTCATTGCTGTTAATCAAGGTATAAACCACATTATGAAATACGTAGTAGTTTCTTTTTTCCTTAAGGGAGCAGTACCTGGTTGTTTCAAGATAGATATGTTTATTAAGATAACTTGATGAAACAGATAAGCTTGGTATTCAAGGGAAGAAGGTCAAGAAGACTGGAGATCTAGAGGTAAAAGAGCATATGTTTTTTTTTTTATATCTCAAATGAGTTTCATCGTTATCTGGATTAATTCATGGCAGGTTTGGGCCGGTCCTTTAAGTGGCATCAGAGTGGCCGTGATACTGTGAAATAGAGGATCCTCTAAGGCATCTATTAGTGCAAAATTCCGCGATCTTGGCCTTTAAGTGGCAACAGAGGTGTTTTCAAAAGCTGGACCTTTCTTCGTTTCGTCATTTCGACTTATTCCTACCGGGTTTCTGCTTATTGCATTTGTTGCTTACAGAGGAAGAAGGTTTCCTTCTGGTTATATGGCATGGTTTTCCATCGCTCTCTTCGGATTGGTGGATGCTGCCTTCTTTCAGGTAAATACTACTACTACTAATTTGATTCGATTCTGCCAACTTTAAATACTGTTTACACTTCACAGGGGTTTCTTGCGGAAGGATTGCAGAGGACATCTGCAGGTTTGGGCAGTGTACGCTTCATAACTTTCGTTTACACTTCACAGAGGTTTAAGTTTTCATATATATATATATATAAAACTTATAAAGGAGAAATGCCACCTTCAATAGGATAGAAATAATCCGGGGCTAACCATAAGAAAATTGTATTTAGGCCTAACAAGTAGTAATGGCCGCTGTAGGCCTAGCAGGCCTACCGGATTATTTCAATCTACGCCATCGACGGTGCGTGATCTGGATATAGCCTGTACCAGGATTCTGAACCATAACGAGGTTTTATATAGAATAGCACTTCAAATCCTCTTATCGAGCTAAGTGCGTAGTAATATCCAGACATGTTCCAGATCGGAACTGATTGTCCCATTTCACGAATTAATCAAGTCTTACTTCAGAACTTCTTACTTTGGATATATGTCTAACTTTGGGGTTGAACTTGATGACTTTAATTTATCCTATATTATTGATACTAGCCCTAGATTCTTATGCCTGGCTTAAGTACTCTGCGGGACTTATTGCATGTAGTAAAAGCAGATGTGCTTATTTTTAATACAATGAAACTATTTGGCAGTAGGTTCTGTTCCAGCAGAAAAGCTAAGTAAGAACCTGACTATTTGATTATATACAATATCAATTATACCTCTTTTCATTAATATAAAACTTATTTACTCTAAGTACATAAATTTTGTTGGTGCAGAAACGTTTAAAACACCAAAAATCGTGGCTTGTTGTAAGTTCTTACTACTTATCTTGTTATGATGCTATCTTTTTGATTTAAGAATTGACAACCAGTTTATAGAGAACAATAATTTGTAGGAAAAAATTGAGTTGCAAGAATTCTCCCTCGGTTCATGTCCTCCTTACGTGGGGTTGCATGGGACACGTTGCTTAACTACAGGTGACCAGGTGCGTCTTCTGACCTTACTGTTGTATTAACAGTTTAATACCGGGGTTTTATTTGTAGAAAGTTTGCTTCCCGTTACAGTTAGCTTTCTTAGGAAAGGATGACATAACACTATGAATTTCATTAGTTGTATATATGCCACGCACACACAAGTGTTCATAACATGGACCCGCGGTGTTTATAGGCAGCCTCACCGTGGCTCACTAGCTGTAACTAACAGCCAAGGCCATGCACACACTATTATGCACACCTATCATTGACACCCTTCATGGGGAACTTGGAGATTATTTAAGAGATTCTGAATAGTAAAATAATATATGAATCTAGGTTATTGCGCATTGAGGCTGTCTTGATATTGACTTTAAGTTTGAATCAACCGATTTACTTGTGATTATGTCAATGAGGTTCTTACACATCAAATAGATGTTAAACTCAGTTGTAGCATAGTAATCTCTGGTGCTACTTCAGTTTTCTTGTATATCGGTTTTTCTAGTCATGACTATTGTCACGGCCCAGCCCGGGACCGCCTCTACAGTTCCCGGAGTGCAGCGGAATAAGGGACCGTGCGGCGTACACGGACGCGCGGTCGGCGTGTACCAGCCATCTTCACGGGCGCGGCGCGCCAGTGGCATACAACCCACGGATGCTAGAGCGACATCTGGATAATCCTGGATACTCGTGAGGGGTCATCGAATATGTATTCGGTATAGGCAACAACGCTGAAGGTTCCCTCAATAATCCCTACAGCGTAATCTCTCGCGACGCGCGCGAGGTACGGAAAGCACACCTGTCCTGTAGCGGATCAGGGTAGCTCAATATGCCGGTTTCCACATAAGTGACTCATATCTCAAGGGGCGGCGAGCCTGGACTATTTATATTGTCCATCTGAAAGGGGCGGTGCGTCTCGGATAGCCCGCGGGGCATAGCTGCGCCATATGAAGCCCTCTAATGAAAACTGGCCCGTATTGCGAGGCAATGTCCCCTAGCCATCCCTAGGCCTAGGAGAACTCATAACTATCCCTTGTAGATAGTCCATGAGCCGGGGTCCTTGATGACCAAGTATTAAAGCTCTTTTAGTCATGGGGAGGATCGGACCAAGGTTCCTCCTTAATATAGCTACTAAGTGAATAGTCAATTTCTAAAAGGAAACGTTAAAATATGAGACGAAGCGTACTGGACCTTTTCGCCCCCTTAACTGAATCCGATTGCGACGAAACTTGGCGTGGGGCTATATTAGGATATAGAGAACAAATACATTCGGACAGAACTCAAAACGCTCGGGTGGATTTGGCCGGCGTTCGGTAGGTCGTCACAACTATTCTATTCCTTGATATGTTTCTGATTTCAATTGATATTTTTCGACAGAGAATGATGCATATGGGTTTTGAGTGGGATGCAAATGACGTTAGTATATTGTTGCTTGCTAAGTTTGCAAAGCCATTAATTGGAACTGCGCGGATTGTTATAAATAGCTTACACATTAAAGGAGATGTATGTCTGTAGTTTTTCTCCATTAGATTTCCATTTGTATGAAGTAAGAAACTAGGCATGGTTTTATCCGGCAACCCTTTCTTTGAAGTGCACGGTGTAAGATCCTTAGAAGTACTTTCGCTAAGCTCTTTCACCAAACTCTTACTTTAGAATTTGATGTTTATTTTCTTGTAAAATCAATAATCTATATGCTTACGACTCCTATTTGCAAATTTACACAGCTTATCTTGATGCCAATTCTTGATGGACAAGCTGTATTATATTCATTCGAATCAATTCCTGAGGTGAGAATAGGTGTAGCCTTTGGAAGTGGGAGCAGCCAATCGCTTCCTGCAACAGAGCTTCCAGGTGTTTCATCTTGGTTGGTGCGTTTCTCTACTTATTTATTTTCTTTAATAATCACATTGAGAATATATAGATAGCCTTCACTAGTGTCACGAGTCCTTAGCAAGATCCAGTAATCCTAAAAGACACAAATTTCTAAAATATGTACAAAGAGTCAAAGTGTCTGTTTGTTCTGCAAAAAGAATGTATATTTATCTTCAACACAGTATAAAAGTTCCACCGATTTAATACAATGTATTAAAAAAATACTTTATAAATATAGTAAAATCATTTTATCACGATATATTGCATAATAACAATATCTTGTGGTATATCGCAATATATTGTGTTAACTATATCTCGTGGTATATTACGATGTATTGTATAAGAACAATGTCTTGTACCAATCTACACACCAGCTGATATTTCGTATCCTCCACCAGAGTTTTTGATATATAAGACAGATATGTAAACTTTTGCTCGGTTCATTATCCATGATTCAGCCATGCACTGTTCTTTTACTAGGTAAGCAATAACTATATGGTTTTGTTTGACAACTGGTACTCATAATGGCCCAGCCGTAATAGTGACAACTATGTTTCCAAAGGTAACATCGTCAAACAACGAAATTGGACTCGAAAAAGCTTCTATGGATCTTCAGGCATCATGTGTGATCAATGAAGATTTTACGGAGATATCATCTTTTCCTATGAGTGGGAGATCTTTCTTAGTATGGAGAGATTATCAGGCAGGTGTGTTGGAGATTTTTCCAAGCTTCCGATTTAATTTTCACAAATCTCAAATGATGAAGGATATAAGTTACACTGGTATCGAGTTTTATCTGACCTATATCTCTTTATTTTCAGGCTTTGAATGTACTGATTTCATCAAAGATAGGAAAGTATCTCAAACAAGAAAGTGCACATCACTAGAAGTAAGTATCCGTACTAGAGCTTTCTTTTTAGTAATTTAATACGGAAACCGCCATAAACAATTGTAATGCCTTTCTATTTGTTATTATACATAAAGGAAGGAGAAGTTTGGAATGTTAAAAGAGATAATGGATTGCAGTATAAGGAACTAATAGAAACTAAAAAAGCTTTGGAACGGTTTAAGAAGGACTATGAACTGAAAAACAAAGAATGCGAAGACGCTTGGTTGTCTCTGCAGGAGCTTTAGAATGAACTCATGCGAAAGTCTATGCATGTCGGATCTCTAGGTATATTTACTTTACTGCTCTATTGAACTTTATTGCTTTTATTTTCTAAAGCTTGCTCTTTATTTTGGGCTACACTGTATCCCAGCTTATGCCATAGAGGGACAAGTGAAGGAGAAGTCAAGGTGGTTCTCATCCCTTAGAGATCTGACAAATAAATTTAAGGTGATTTTGATGTATTCTCAAGACTAGGGTTGTTCACGGGTCGGATCGGCCCGGGTTTGGGCCTGGACTTGATCCAACCCGGAAAACTCGAGTCTTCATTGGGCAAACCCGAACCCGAACCGAGCAAATCCAAAACTCGAACCAAAACCGAACCGAAATAGTCGGGTCGGGCCGGGTCACCCAAAAACAAAAAAACAAATCAAGCATCAAGCCATCAACAAAAAAAAAATCCCAAATTCGAACTTCTGAGGGTTTCAAAATTTCAATAAATCCAAAAATGGTTGAAAACGAAAAGGTTTCAATAAATCCAAACATGGTTTCAATAAATCCAAACATGGTCCCAATCTCCAACTCCTCTTCTAGGCAATCTCTGGTGCAATCTTTCAACCGAATATCCAAAGAGAGAGAGAGAGAGAAGTAATATACAAAAAGAGAGAGCTTTAGTGCAATCTTTCAACCGGATGGCTTGCAGCAATCTTAAGGACAAAAAGAAAAGAGAGAGCTTTGGTGTAGACATCGAAGCTTTTCCAGTAAACATAGCCGCAATAAATGCTCGGGAGCTCCGGCAAGGAGGCAACAACGTATAGACATTAGACATCCCACGCTTTTGATATAGAGGGCAGAGAGGAGGAGAGGAGTTGGAGACAGATAGAAAGAGATAGGAACAGGAGAGATAGAGACACCCTCAAGAAATTAATTTATACCCTAACCGGATCGGGTCGGGTATGTCACCAAACCAGATTCCAAAACCGAAACCGATCCGGTTTTATTCGGGTTTTAAAAACATAACCCAAAACCGATCCGACTGAAATCTAAACCGGACCGAACCGGCCGGTTCGGGTTCTCGAGTTTTCGGGTTCGAGTGTGCAGCCTTACTCAAGACTAGAATCTGTTTCTGTCAGCGGAAGTAATTATTTGCTCGTCACTGATATTTCAAACTTATAGATGTTGAAAATGGAGCACACTAGGCTATCAGCTGAAGCACTTGAATACAAGAAGTGCATTAAAGACGTGACAGAAATGACCAGTACCATTTAGTCTGCAAGTAAGTATATATGTACCCATTTAGTCTGCAAGTAAGTATATATGTACCCACAATACATCTGATCCTGTTTTACTTTCAGGGTTGCCAATAATAAATGCATGTTTATGCATTGAGCTTTTTTTTCTTTCAATATATATATATATATATATATATTTGTATCTGAAGTTAGCCAGAAGTTAGAGTTGGAAAGGGACTACAAGGCTCTCAAGCTCAAATTCATTGAAGGGGCAAAGGAGCGGAAAGAACTATATAATAAGGTTTTGGAGCTGAAAGGTTAGTAACGAATGTGATCATAGGACTAATCAATAGCTTAGAACTATAATAGGAGTTATTGAAAGTTGTTGGGCATTATTGCAGGGAACATACGAGTCTTTTGCAGATGTAGGCCTCTTACAGTACAAGAAGCTTCCGCTAGAGCTACTATGGCAATTGATTTTGATTCTGCAAAAGATAGAGGGCTTAGCTTTTTGGTCAGGCAATGTTGGAAATAGTTGGCGAACAATAGAAGACATCAAAGATACCTCGGCAAGGTTAGAAATTTTAACTTGCTTTTGTAGGCTCCATAATCGAACTGCCGTCTTTAATCTAGACTACTAAATAAATATAGATGAAATATTCTGAAGAATTTCTGAAAGCTTGTTTCTCAATGGTTAGTATGACCACCATTGCTGATCTGAATGACAATTGGGCTGCATACGCTGGACTAGGAGGCTAGAATGGTGAGGACTCTATCTCCAATAGAAGCTATTTTTTTCCCTTTTTCTTTCTCAAAGGATTATTTTCCCGTTTTAAGTTCATAATAATACTAAAAGTTTATCGGGCTTGCAAGTACGTTTTATTAACTTCTTTTGCGTAGATATCCTAATATGTTAGAAGTTGGTAATGGAGGCATGACATTTGAGGAGTACCGTTCACATTTCAGTAGTTGGGCTTTAATGAAGGTTCTTCCATCAGATTTTGACTTTATTATCTTTTAATCTGGGAATCACACTATACAATCCAATATTTACACCTCTTTGTATCTTTCTTATCCTGAACAAATAGTTAGGACATCAACGTGTATTAAATACAATTGATTTCGTGTATGATGCTATGTGAATTGTCGGTAAGAAACATGCTTATAATTTATCTCATTTTCTGTATATTTTTGAAATATTTTTTTTTTTTTTATTTATTATATGTTTTTGCCACAGATTCTATAGTGGTGAAAGTTGGCTTTTCCCACAGATTTTTCAATGGCAAAAAATTTATCATTTGCCACGGATTTTGTTTTCCCCATTCTAGAGGAATAAACGAGGTGGGCCCAACATGTACCACGAAAAATACCGTGGCAAATAAGAGCTTTTGCCATGGAAAAAGTTGTGGCAATTGTGAAACTTTTTGTCAGGGACTGTGCCAAAGCTTTAGCCACCCCATCTACGGCCACGACCCGTGCCACGGTAAAAACCGTGGCAAAAACCTTTTTGCCACAATTTTTTCCGTGGCTAATACCCTGTATTCGTGTATTGGGAGGTCTATTGCAGATTGACATGTAGAGCTGAATAGCTCATATTGATTGAAGGTTTTAGTGTTAGAGATGATAGGGGCACTTTGAGCTTAAGTTGTCATTGAGGAAGCAAAAAACTTTACATAAAGGGGATCAATTTGTTCTTGTAAAGAGCATGATTTCCAGGTTTCCCATCATTGTTCTCTATTGTCATCTATTTCTCAAGTGGCTCGAAAGTAGGAGCAATTTACGAGTATAATTTCATAATAGATAAATGGAGGTAAGCATCATCTTGTTAAGTAAGTATGTGTGTTGGGGGTGGGTTTTCTTAGGGTTGTAGTTGTATAGATTCACTGTGGGAGTTGATGACTAAGTGTTGACAAGGTGAAAGAAAATTATGGGGTGAAGAATCACTCTTCGTTTCCTTGGAGACTGAGATCTACGCATTCTTTGAGCTTATGGAGATCAATTGCAATATCAAGGTTTGGTTCCTCAAAGGAATTTAGTATACAGTGCGGATTAATGAATATGTTTAGTTTTGGTCAGATATTTGCTACGAAGATAGGCATTTGAAGTTTGAAGGAATCAAATGTTGCATAAACAATTAGGTTATATCCGTGATTGTCTTTCTCTTTTTTACTTTATCACCCAGGGAAGGCATTTGGTATAAACAGACTTGAAATAGGTTATAGAAGTTTTTCAGTTAGCTTCTTTTGGCGAAGCTTTGTTGATAAGAAACGGTAAGGGCTGTACTTTTCTTAAGTTTTGTGAATAGAAGAATTCAGCACGGCAGTATATACTGTCCAAGTATTTTTCTTTTGTTAGGGAGTTTACTGGTGTCTTACATTTACAGAAGACAATTTTAAAAGTATAGCTACAGAGTTGAGATAGTCTGTCTTCTTTATTATGCTGAGGATGAGTCAATTAATCATCTTCTTTTGCAATTTTCATAATCTTTTTGCATTTGGAACTGTTTTTACTTCTTTTGGCGCTTTTCAGTGTCAAGCCAATAAGGCCAAGTCTAGTAAATTGTGGAGTTTTACTCCAATAGCATGCTACAGTGGGATCTTGTGGGAAAAATGAATTGCTGTAAAAGAATGCCTTTTTACTCTAAAGCGTTTGAAAAATAAAAGAAGCAAACTAAGGCTGTGCATGGTCGCTTCCAATCTGCTTTTGAGTGTGAAAAAGAATAAGAAAAAAAAATGAAAAATGAAAAAAGATGCGGTTATACATTAACATCCATATTAAATAGTATCATTTTAATGTACAATTATTATTTAGGTTCTTTGTAGACTTGCCAGCTAATCCGTTACAACTAACAATTAAACAGAAATGAAAATGTAATATAGTTATGTTCTTCTGTGGTCAATACCTTGAAAAGTTTGTGGTTTGGGGACTCATGTTGGTTATGTTAAAATGGCAATTCCGTCGGATATGTTCCTTTGAAGGAAATTTGAATAAATCATTTTGTGGATTTTGGCAGGTCAGATCTATTTTGATTATTAGCTGTTGATAGATGCAAAAGACCGAAGAATTCAGAAGGCATTACCGTAATGATTGTGATATAACATGCTATGGTACCTACAGAGTGTGAGTGGTTTTTGTCATTTATTTTGCTAAAGTTGGCTAAACTCCTCTCAAGTTTCGATAGATATCTAGGTTTGCTTGAAGAGCAGAAAATGAAGTGGGAATTATTGTTCTGAAAAAAGAACTCAGAAGACAAAATGTAATGTGGTGATAGATGGATGATCACTTCTAACTCTGAAGGGAAAATCACATTGGGAGGAACCCTTGCCAAGGAAAAATTCAAAATTCAGGTATCTTTCTCTTTTCATTTTCATTAGAAATAGTCTTACGATAATAACTGTAAATTTAATCAGTTTCTGTCTATGTTTCCTTCATCATTTGATGGTTGTCGCACCAGGTTCTTAATAAAAATTAACTCCCATAGAGTATATTATTAGTTATATATTGAAAGTTATTCCACCAGGTTCTTAATAAAAATTTACTAGCAAATAAATGAGTCAAACTGTTACCTTTACTGAGTGTATGCTCCATTTGAGTTTGAACTCCTACTATAGGAACAGAATTTCGATCAATAATGTCTAACATCATATGGAATTTTCAGTATTTTCTTTGAAATTATATGGTCTTAAATTGTAGTCTCATCTATTTTTTTTTTTTTGAATATGCCATCATTTTTTCCTGTTAAGAGAACGTGCTACCAAGTGGTGAAAATGGAAGATAATCTTCTTGGGAGTATTTTGGTATTGATCCTAAAATATATACGGCATACATGGAATATGACTAAATCTAGAGATAGATATTCTACACTTTAAGAATCTAGAAAGAGGAAATTTGGATTGAATTTTTCAGTGACCTTCAGATTGGTGACGCTATATGTTGGGTATTTAAGATTGGGGTTGGGGGTCCAAAAAATAACATGCTGTGGTGGCTAGATATGGAAGGTCTACTTGGCAGTTTAGACAATCCAATTATTAGCCCTTGAGATGTTATTATTAAAAGTTGATTGTCATTGGACTCATATTTGATATGGTTGAATGACAACTGCGTCGGTTATATTCCTCTTAAGAAAAGTTGTATATTTATTGTATTAGTAAATTTTGGTTAATCATATTTGTTTCGACTATTTGCAGTTGATATATACGAGACATAATAACTCTGAAGACATATTAGCCATATCATTCGTCTCTATGTTAAGGTACGTCACTAAAATGTGCCGACTTATATGGTGATTTTTGATAATGTAAATGACCTATGCCAGTTTTCGTTGTTTTTCATCTGCAACTTAAAATGTTATACTCGCATTTTACACCAAAAAAACGACACTCCAACTGTCATACATCATCGTCTCTCTCTCTCGAAGTTGCAGACATGGCGTCTCTTCCCGAGCTCTCAAATCCAAGTTTCATCTCTCATTAAGGTAAATCTCAAACCTTCTAAGCTCCTCTTTTCTACAATCACCTCAACTAATGCTCAAAACTTCCCAAAATTTCCCCCAAAACTTTGAATTTTGCTTTCTTTGATGCTCATTAAAACCTTTGTTGAGCTTAAAAAACAGCTAAAACATTTCAAACCCTTCAACCCCAGATTCCAAAATGTCTTCGGATGATATCTAAAGCTGGCATATGTTGATTCAGCTCCACGACCACGCGTTGGAGACCTGCCAAAGCTGGCTGAGGTAGACCACCATAAGTATAGTTGGATTGCATTAAAGCCCAAAGGCCTTGGTATTCACTAAAGTCTTATAGCCCAAAGGCGTTATGGGTGGCCTTATAACCCATTCATCTTCCAATTTAGTTTTATAATTTTATTGGAATTCGTTTGTTGACATTATTTTTTATATAAATATGGCTACTTCGGTCCGATGATCTCTCTCTCTCTTTTTCAATTCTAATCTATCCAGAGACTAGCACTACAACAGTTCAGTTCAGAAGCAAATACAGATCATATCACCAGTTTTTAAGGTTCTGTTCCTAATCTCATATCTATATCTAGTTCTAGTTCTAGTTCTAGTTTATTACACTATCTACATCATTTTAGTTTAGAACTTCATAAAGTGGTGTTTGGCACAACTATTGGACCAATATTTTGTGGGATCGATTTACTTGAGGACAGTTGAGGAACTAACAATTAGCAATCTGGTCGTATACTCGGATTATGATCTGCAACTAAAGGCCCGTTTAGTTTATAATTAGTAGAGGATCATTATACAAAATAGTAAATCTAACGGAATTTAGTTTCTACCACTAGCCTAGGTTGGACTAGTTTTCGCATTCCTCGAGAGTTAAGGATATTGGATATAAAGTGTTTTTCTTCTGCTTTTGTTTAAGATATTTTTTATGTATACATCTTAAAAATTAGCAATGAAGAATTGCACATTTACAAAAAATTTGAATTAGCAATTGCTTTTATTGCTTATGAGTTTACAAATACACTTCTGTGAATAGTTCTAATTTACTTTAGTGAGCCAAGGAAGTATTTTCATTACCAAACTAACCAATGTCGCTTATAACATTTGCAGAAAAAACAACTATAAGGAGAAAGGGCAACATGGCAGCTAAGAGGCGTAGATTACTTGTTTCAGACAAGGGGGAGAAGTGACCATGGTCTGATCTTCCACAAGAACTTATGGAGTTTGTGATGAATAACGTTGCGTATGTTGATCGAACACGTTTACGTTCTGTTTGTAAGAATTGGCAAACCATAAGGCCAGTACAACCATTAGTAGAGATGCCCTGGCTCCTCACATGGCACAAGAAATCCCTGACAGCATGTAAGCTCTACAACCCATATCACAAGAAAACTTATATCGTCAAGATCACCGGTCTCAAAGATCCAGATGAGGATTCCCGTAAATCAGTAAGAGTTAGAGTCTTCGCACAACCATTAGTAGAGATGCCCTGGCTCCTCACATGGCACAAGAAATCCCTGACATCATGTAAGCTCTACAACCCATATCACAAGAAAACTTATATCGTCAAGATCACCGGTCTCAAAGATCCAGATGAGGATTCCCGTAAATCAGTAAGAGTTAGTCTTCGCTGTTAAGCGTGGTTGGTTGCTACTGTCTCACATTCGAGAAAAAAGTGTCTTATTTTTCCTGTTCAACCCTTTCACTAATGAGAGGACAAACTTCCCTGAACTACATGCCGAACTAGGGGAGAATGACACAGCCACCTTCTCGAGTTCTCATGACGGCATTATCTTCATAATGGTCTCTACAACTTCAAAACTTATTATCAATTTGTATCATCCTGGAAGCGAAACTTGGACTGCAACCCATGTGGATTCTATTTTTCCGTTGTTTCGGCATATAGTCTACATGGATGGGATTGTTTACTGCATGAGTAAGTATGGGATTTTAGGAACTTTTAACGTAACTCAACAAAGTTGGACCGAGTTCCCAAGGCCTAGACCAGTGAAACTAGAGGGCGGCACCTTTGAGTTAAAGCCATTGCTTTATGATTGGGAGCTGGTAGTCATATGGGAAAATATTCCTCACTTCCTTCCTTTATTCAATAATCGCCATATTCAGGTTTGATCGCTCCCAAATGAGTTGGGTTGCGCTGCCGAAGTTAGGAGGTGGAGTATTGTTTGCAAGAAGAGAGGCTTTACCTGTTTTAGTTTCAAAGTCATTAATTACAAGAGGACTGGAGGATGCAGGATGCCATTTCGATGAAAATACTGAAAGGAACTACTTCATGTTTAAAGATTACTCCACTGATAAACCTTATAAACGGAGTTGAGACCGTGGTTGCAAAATGTCTTGTACTTTCAACAAGGATTTTTGTTGTATGAGTTGGGTCGAACCTCTGTTTTGACGACCCTTGTAACTTGAATTTATGGAATTTGAACTAAGTTATATTCATTTTTTATCAATTGTTTGTGCTCTAGCACGCTGAATGTTGCTCCAAATTTTGTTTCTCTTCATATACTTGCTCATTTATGATAAACCTACTATATTAAGGGGCTCAACCAGCCGATATCAACAGCTAGTTGAGACCGTGTACCCTTTTCCTTTACTGAAAAATGAAAATGCCTTAAAAAGCAAGTAATTACTATTAATAACATGGACTCTTTAAATAACCATCCTACCTTTACCTTGCTAAAGCATACAAAAATGTTTTTAATCTTTTCCAAACACAGTGTGCTCTGATCAATGTTTACGACTTCTTAGAAATGACATTTATAAAGGTGCTTAGTGAAACATCCATATTTGGAGTTTGTTTAATTTTGTATCTAGAATAGGTGTTAGCACTGTAAGAGCCTAAATTCGAAGCTCGAACTTGGATTCTCACACCAAAGATGGACAGAACACCTAGCAACAAATAATCACTAATACACAAGAAATTGCGTGAAAACCTTTGAATAGGTAAAAACCACGACCTCTCTTGAGGATTTTAGAAGCGATGATGTTATTGATCCTCTGACCACTTATTACAGAGAGTATTATGAATAATGTTGCTCAGAGTTTCTAGATAGAAAATTATGTCCCTAATATGTTATTCTTTGGTCCTATTTATAGGTCTCATATTATAACCATTTTATGACCATTATCTTTTTTAATGACGAACGTTACAACATAGTTTTGATGAGTTTTCGTAACGATATGTGCATTTCCTCTTCTTTGTAACTGCCTCATAATGTACCATAAATGTGCCACGTTATCGTATGTTGGCGAGGTCGAGTAAATATATGTTGGTCGAAGCTAAGACTTGAGCTCGAGATCCGGAGCAGGCCCTTACAATCGCCCCCTCTCAACTAAAAACATAAGGGGCTTTGGTTGAGAAGTTCGTCCTATATCCGTTACCTGACGCTTCTGTCTTGATTCTAGTACATTCATCACCGATGTCGTCAATGTTTGCCTTTAGAAATTTGAGGCTTTGAGGTCACCTCTGAGTACGATTTAAGTCGATTGACCGAATCTATTGTTGACCTGCAATGTGTTGGTATAATTGGATGAACCAATTATTGATATATAATGTGTGGGTTGAATTGGCTGAACCAATTGTTGACCTGTAATATGTTGGTCGAATGGGATGAACTAATTGTTGACCTGTAATGTGTTGGTCGAATTGGCTGAACCAATTGTTGACCTGCAATGTGTTGATCGAATTGGATGAACCAATGTTGACCTGTAATGTGTTGGTCGAATTGGATGAACCAATTGTTGACCTGTAATGTGTTGGTCGAATGGGATGAACCAATTGTTGACCTGTAATGTGTTGGTCGAATTGGCTGAACCACTTATTGAACTGCAATGTGTTGGTCAATTTGGATAAACCAATTGTTGACCTGTAATGTGTTGATCGAATTGGATGAACCAATTGTTGACCTGTAATGTGTTGGTCGAATTGGTTGAACCAATTGTTGACCTATAATATGTTGGTTAAGCTCGCCCCCAAGTATGATTTAAGTTGATTGACAGAATCTAATACTTAAGGTTTGTATGTTGGAGGAAGCAGACAGTAGCTTCAATGCCGAATTAGATGAACCAATTACTGACCTGACGACGAGCTTTAAGTTATGTGCTTGAGCATCGAGCTTGATAAAGAGTTGGCAAAGCTTCTATCTGATGATAAATGTGAGTTATGTACTCGAGCATCTTTCTTGAAAATGAATTTGTAGTTGGCTCGAATACCTCCACCTCAGGCACCTTATTGGATATGAACCTGATAATAAGTTACACCTCGACCTCGAACACCTTATTGTATACGAGCTTGGATTGAGAGCTGACAAAAAGCATAATAATGAGGTATGAGGTAAAACATGAAGCTTAGTTGATAGCTGGTGAAGAGCTTAATAATATGGTTGATCGTCAAGCTTAATTTAAAGATGCCGAAAGAATTAATAATAAGGTTAAGCATTGAGTTTGAAGCTGAGGTCGAGTATTAAGTCTGAAGCCGAGGTCGAGCATTGGGTTTGACATTGAGGTCAAACATAAAGCGTAGTTATAAACTGGTGAAGAGCTTAATAATGTTGTTGATCATCGAACTTAGTTGAGAGTTGCCAAAAAGATTAATAATGAGGTATGAGGTCAAACATAGAGCTTAGTTGAAAGCTGGTGAAGAGCATAATAATGTGGTTGATCGTCAAGCTTAGTTTTGAGATGCCGAAAAGATTAATAATGGGGTCGAGCATTGAGTCTGAAGCTGAGGTCGTGCTCGCCCCCAAGTATGATTTAAGTTGATTAACTGAATCCAATACTTGGGGTTTGTATGTTGGAGGAAGCAAGTAGTAGCTTTTATGTCGACCTCGAGCCCCTTATTAGATATGAACTTGATTTGTGGAGGTATTCTCAGCATAATTTGAATTTTTTTGAAGAAGAATAGGTAAGTTGCGAAGTGCATCAGCAATGTCATTTGCGTTACTCAAATGGAACAAGTCGAGTATATCTCTGTTAACCAATTCGGATGGAATCCAAAATTATGCAATGACGAGAAGTAAGCCTTATCCATCCTTTATATCCGCAGATCAATACCTCCTTCACTAATGAGCCTTTTCCTTCACACAAGAACGATCTTGGTGGTAGTTTCCCTTATATCGTCTTGGCCATCAACACGAGTATTTTATCCAGAGAGTAGGAAGCATTCTAGGATGAACAAGATAGTCTGACGGTTGGTGACCATAGGAGAGGCCTTATTGAGGTAAGCTTTCTTCCCCTGTAGATAAAACCCACCAATGCAATCAAACACAAGCTTTCTTAGATTGGGGGAATGCTTTATAGCCGCTGGAGCTTCTTGGCGTAGTTTGACATCACCAGTGAGATTGGAAGCAAGGTGTTTTCGGAGACCGCAACTTCCCATTATTTCATATAATACAAAAGTATTTTCAGCGCCCACAAATAAAGATGATGGATGGGGTTGTTGTTTATCGAGGTATTTAGACCTTGTATGAATGGCGTTGTAGATGAAATTGAGATGCTTCTCCAACTCTGTGAATCGGCGTAAGAATTGAGAGATGGAGGAAGATAGGCCTTGAACCTCATTCACAGATTTGATAAAAGCTTGTTCCCCATTGTTGTTGTTGACTTCTTCTTGCTTGCTTGACTGGAAGTAAGACTAAAAATAGTTTTACGCTTCAAATCCATGGAGAGTAAGTGAGTGAGGCAAATCAAATTCAATTGCGTATCATATCAAATTGGATCAAACTAGAACTACTACGAGTAGTATATTTGAGCGAATTGGAAATGATGATGTTTCCCACAGACGATGCCAAATGTAAGAGCCTAAATTTGGAGCACGAACTTAGATTCTCACACCAGAGAGGGACATAACACCTATAGCAACAAATAATCACCAATACACAAGAAATAGCGTGGAAACCTTTGAATAGGTAAAAACCATAATCTCTTTTGAGGATTTTAGAAATGATGATGTTATTGATCGTGTGACTAATTACAAAGAGTATTAGGAATAATGATGCTTAAAGTATCTAGATAGAAAATCATGTCCCTAATCTGTTCTTCCTTGGTCTAATTTATAGGTTTCATATTATGACCGCTTTATGACCATTATCTCTTTTAATGATGAACGTTACAACAAAGTTTTGATAAGTCTTCATCACGGTTGTGTAATGTTATGTGGATTTCTTATTCTTTGTAACAGCCTCATAATGTATCATAAATGTGCCACGTTATCGTATGTTGACGAGGTCGATCAAATGTATGTTGGTCGAAGCTAAGACTTGAGCTCGAGATCCGGAGCAGGCCCTTACAAGCACTACCTCATGGTTATTCGTCGTTAGAGAGTACACATATAGTGACTACAATTGGACTGATACGAAATAGGTACGTAGGTTTGTACCTCTTCGTTTAGAAAACTCAAGCCGTTAGTATTACTAAAGGTCAAAAAGAAATTGTTTTTTTATATGGAAAATAGGTTTTTGTTCGAACATGATTTTTGTTTATTTTGAATAGACCCTGTTTGAACAAACTTTCTTCTCTGTTCGAATAGATTACTCAAACCACTGTGTCTCTGTTCGAACAAAGTTTGAGTTTTCATTTTTTTGATAAAAGACATCATTTCTTTTAATGTTTTTTCTCACCTCTTCCAAAACCAACTTTTTTAGGGCTTAAGATTTTAGAGAGAAGAGAAATTTCAGCGAGAGATTCAATGCGAAGTAAAATTCAAATTGAATCAATCGAAGATTTATTAAACCTAATCTTGATTTGAAAAGCTTGTGAGTTTCAAGCTTGGATGCTTTGACGGGAGATTGAAGCAAGGTGTTGTGAGAGCGAGAAATCGATTACAAGGAGCTTGATTAGAAGAGGGGTAACCACTGGATATGCTTATCGAGTTTGTAAGCAATTGAATTCTTATAATTTTGTTTCAATATTAGATTATTTAGTTGTTGGGTGATTCGACAATGACCTGTAAGTTTTTCATCTAAGAAAGGTTTCCCACAGGGTTAAAATTGCTTGCTCTTGTACTTAATTTACCTTTGCTTGTTGTCACTAGATAATTGAATCAACTTAAATTTGGCTAGGGTTCAACCTTTATTTCAAGGATTTTTAGACCTATTAATTTTGACCTAAATTACTCAAAATTAATTAATCTCAAGAAGTCAGAAATTTTAATTGGTATTAGAGCGGTCACGCTTCGTGGATTAACAACCTGAGCATGTATCTGACTCGATTGCTTGAGAATAATAAATTCTAAGAAGTTTAAAGGTCTTGTAAATCATCCTTCATTCTTTGATAGTAAAGATTATCCATACTGGAAAGTCCGAATCGTTGCATTCTTACAATTAATCAGAAAATATGTATGAATTGCCATTGAGGATGGATGGAAGCACCCTACCGTGATTCAAGGTCCACCAGGTAGTACTATTGAGGTCTCTAAGCCTAGAAGCCAATGGTCAGAGAAAGAAACGGATGCAGCCGATTATAAACTCTAAAGGCCGTAATGTTATCTTAATGGTTGTGAGTCAAAGTGAGTTTCGACATATCTCAGCTTGTACAATTTCAAAAGTAGCTTGGGGCATTCTAGTTCGAACTCATGAAGGTGATGATACAGTTAAAGAATGCAAGCTACAAATGCTTACTTTATAATTTGAGAATATTCGAATGAGTAAAAATGAATCCTTTGATAAATTTTATGCGATACTAAGTGATATTTCAAACACTAGTGCCGCATTAGGAGTAACTTATTTCGATGTCCAAATTGTTCGCAAAGTTCTCAGATCTTTTCCTAAGAGCTTTAGATCTAGTTGTGATGTTATCGATGAATGATCCAGGAGGATCTAGTCGATGACCACAATTTGGTAAAGTCGTTCTAACGAGATTTAGAGTCGTTCGAACGACTCTCTATTTCGTTCGAACGAGTTATTTTCATGCTACTGGAATTTTGGCCCAGAGCCATATTTCGATCGAACGAGTTGGGATTTCGTTCGAACGACTAGGCAAGTTTCTAGGGTTTTAGACCAATTAGTTGTAAGGTTGTTCGAATGACTCCCTAGTTCGTTCAAACAACTTTGGCAGTATTTTGATTCTCAGACATTGTTTTGCCTCGAGATGCGTTCTATTTTATAATTTCGAGTTCCATATATATATAAGGGACTTAGTTTATCTTTTTTTTCTTATGTTAGATCTGAGAAGAGTTCTAAGAGAAACCTAGGGTTTGGAGTAATTCATTGTAATCTACTTCGTTTTTTTAAAGAAATTGAAGCTTTATTTTTTCCAATTTTGGTGTTCTTCGTAACTTTTAGCTAACTAGAGCTTCTTCATCAGATTGTGGATTAAGTGGTATCAGTTTTCCAGTTACGATCTTTGGGGGTTGATTGTGGTTTATGGTCTCTACACGTGACCATCTCAAGCAATTGAAGGAGAATCTAGCGAGTCCGTTGAAGATCCATCACAAACCTAATTCGAAGAAGAATGACAATTTAGAGATGGGCGATACCGACGATCGACTCATGACTTTGGAAACAACAGTTTCCGGCCTAACTTCTACTGTAGGAGTTAGCTGAATAATTGCATCTTACAAACCTCGTGTTGGGTTCTGATTCGGTGAAACGGTAAGGCTGAACAAAAAAATAAGGTTTCGATAGGGGATGGAGACGATGATAATGTGGGGTTAAATAGCGATTCTAGTGATGCCGAGTCCGTCAAGGTGAGTACAAGTTTTGGTAAGTCATTGAATCTTATGCGAAATCTTCGTATTAATTTTAGGATTGAGATTCTGGCATTCGATGGTTTCGTCGATGCCGAGAAGTTGGATAATTGGTTCGATAGGTTAGAGACCTATTTTTCTGCTTTGAAATACTCTAATGCTCAGCAAATATGCTTTGCTACGTTGAAGTTCATAAGTCATGCACTTATGTGGTGAAAACCTAATTGGAAACACCACGATGTAGGAAGTTTGGGTTGGAAAGAATTCAAGGTTTTAGTGCGAAAACAGTTTTATCCGATTGTGTATGAGCAAGAGAGATGATATACATGGCACAATTTGTTCCAAAAGTTTGAGCAATCCATACAGGAGTACACTACGGCATTTTATAACCAAGCTTTGGTTTTGGACATTGATGTGGACGAGTATGAGGTATTCATGAAGTACACGGGGGGTTTGTAGGAGTCCATTAGGAGAGAGTTGAAGCTTTTTACTGTGGCCAATATCGAGGACGCTACAGTGAAGGCAATTGCCATTGAAGCCAAGTACTTGAAAAGTGACAAAGAAGACGACAAGATCAAGTCGGGGTACAAGTCTAGTTGGAAAAAAGAGCATAAGGGAGTGACCAAAGGAGAGGGGTCTTCGCCAAAGGAATTTCATTGCAATCATTGTAAGGCAAGTGGGCATCTTTCCAATTATTGTTGGAAACTTCACCCGGAGCTTAGGCCAAAGGAAGATAAGCGCAATAAAGAGAAATATGCACTAGCCGCTGAAGTTGCTGACCTTCCGAATTTAAATAAACCGAATCCTAAGTTTACAATTATGTTTCAGCGGACTTTGGCTTCCGAGGAGGAGAGGCGGGAAGAGCTTTTTCATTTTAGTATTCATGAAAAGCAAGTTTAGTCAAGGCCATTATGGATCTGGGTAGTCAGAAAAATTTGATTTATGAGATGTTGGTGAAGAAGATGGGTTTGACGACTATAGCTCATCCTAAGCCGTACGGTTTAGGGCGGATTTAGAAAGATGTGGATGTGATGATCACAAAACAGTGTACATTCAAGTTTACGATTTCTGAGAATTTATTAACGAGGTGACGTGTAAGGTGGTTCATTTGGATGCGTGTCTGGTAATCTTGGGTAGCCTTTATCTTTGGGACCGAGATGCGATTCATTACTGTAGAGCTTGCAAGTATCATTTAGTTAAGGAGGGAAAGGATTTCCATAATAATGCTTGTAAGGAGCATGTTACTACGCCAAATTTGGTAATGGCGACTCAGGTGAAACGGTTGGTTAATGCGAACGACAAGTTTGTATTATTGGTATGACCGGTTCAGGAGGGTACGTCGGCTCGAGTGTTGTCTCCAATGACAATATTTTTTTAGGCAACAAACTGATTTAGTGAAGTTGCAAGAGGAGGTTATGGTACATACTGATCATAAACCGTTCTAGTTTTTAGCTACACAGTCCAAGCTACAACAAACTCGTCATATGAAGGGGCTGTCGTATCTCTAACAATTTCCCTTGATTATACAGTATAAGAAGGGAGTGGACAATAAATTGGCTGATAGGTTATCTCGACCCTCATTACCAACTACTTCTGCTATGTTGATTTTTATGCAGATACAACCTTTTGTTACATCAGGATATGTTGCAGGAGATGATGATACTAAGGGGCGTAGTGTGTTTTACCGAAAGTTGCATCCAGGCAAGACATGTAGTGGTATTGAGTTCTGAGTTGGGAAGAAGGTTTCTCTACCTAGTCAGTTGAAGTGGTACAACAGGGACATGGGTAGCATCGCATTCCTACCTTTCTAGTTCCAGCTTGAACATGAGCTCAAGGCTTCTAAAGGGGAAGCCATGATCATGGAGGATCTAGTTGATGACAAAAATTTGGTAAAGTCGTTCGAATGAGATTTAGAGTCGTTCGAATGACTCGTTCGAACGACTCTCTATTTCGTTCTAACGAGTTATTTTCATGCCACTAGATTTTTGGCCCAGAGCCATATTTCGTTCGAATGACTAGGCAAGTTTCTAGGGTTTTAGACCAATTAGTCATAAGGTCGCTCGAACGACTCCCTAGTTCGTTCGAACGATTTTGGCAGTGTTTTGATTCTCAGACATTGTTTTGCCTCGAGATGCGTGCTATTTTGTAATTTCGAGTTCCCTCTATATAAAAGGGACTTTGGTTATCTTTATTTTCTTATGTTAGATCTGGGAAGAGTTCTGAGAGAAGCCTAGGGTTTGGAGTGATTCAATGTAATCAACTTCATTTTTTTTAAGCAATTGAAGCTTTATTTTTCCCTATTTTGGTGTCCTTCGTATCTTTCAGCTAACTAGAGCTTCTTCATCGTATTGTGGATTAAGTGGTATCAGCTTTCCAGTTACGATCTTCTAGGGTTGATTGTGGTTTATGGTCTCTACACGTGATCATCTCAAGCAAACGAAGGAGAAGCTAGTGAGTCTGTTGAAGATCCATCGCAAACCTAATTCGATGAAGAAGGACAATTCTGACGATCGACTCACGACTTTGGAAACAACAGTTTCTAGCCTAACTTCTACTGTAGTGGAGTTAGTTGAACAATTGCGTCTTACAAACCTTGCGTTGGGTTCCGATTCGGTAAAACGGCAAGGCCGCTCGAAGAAGATTTTGACGGGGGATGGAGACGATGATAATGCAGGGTTAGATAGCGATTCTAGTGATGCCGAATCCATCAAGGAGCGTACAAGTTTTGGATAGTCATTGAATCTTATACGAAATCTTCGTATTGATTTTAAGATTGAGATTTAAGTATTCGATGGTTTCGTCGATGCCGAGAAATTGGATAATTGGTTTGATAGATTAGAGAACTATTTTTTTATAAATACTCTAATGCTCAGCAAATATGCTTTACTACATTGAAGTTTGCAAGTCATGCACTCACGTGGTGGAAAACTTTTGGAAAACACCACGATGTAGGAAGTTTGGGTTGGAAAGAATTCAAGGTTTTAGTGCATAAGTCATTTTATCTGATTGGGTATGAGCAAGAGAGATGGTATACATGTCACAATTTGAGCTAAAAGTTTGAGCAATCCGTACAGGAGTACACTACGGCATTATATAACCAAGCTTTGGTTTTGGACATTGATGTGGACGAGTATGAGGTGTTCATGAAGTACACGAGGGGTTTGTCGGGGTCCATTAGGAGAGAGTTGATGCTCTTTACTGTGGCCAATATCGAGGACGCTACCGTGAAGGCAATTTCCATTGAAGGTAATACTTAAAAAGTGACAAAGATCAAGTCGGGGTACAAGTCTAGTTGGAAAAATGAGCATAAGGGAGAGGCCAAAGGAGAGGGGTCTTCGTCCAAGGAATTTCATTGCAATCATTGTAAGGCGAGTGGGCATCTTTCCGATTATTGTTAGAAACTTCACCCAGAGCTTAGGCCAAAGGAGGAGAAGCGCAATAAAGAGAAATATGCACTAGCCGCTGAGGTTGTTGACCTTCCAGATTTATATAAACTGAATCCTAAGCTTACACTTATGTTTCAGTGGACTTTGGCTATCGAGGAGAAGAGTCGGGAAGAGGTTTTTCATGTTAGTATTTATGTAAAACAGAGTTTAGTCAAGGCCACTATGGATCCGGGTAGTAAGAAAAATTTGATTTCTGAGACGTCGGTGAAGAAGATGGGTTTGACGACTACAGCTCATCCTAAGCCGTATGGTTTAGGGTAGATTTTGTAAGATACGGATGTGATGATCACGAAATAGTGTACATTCAAGTTTGTAATTTCTGAGAAGTTTATTGACGAGGTGACGTGTGAGGTGGTTCATTTGGATGCGTGTCAGGTAATCTTGGGTAGCCTTTATCTTTGGGACCGAGATGCGATTCATTACCGTAGAACTCGCAAGTATCCTCTAGTGAAGGAGGGAAATGACTTCCATATCAATGCTTGTAAGGAGTATGTTACTACGTCAAATTTGGTAACGACGACTCAGGCGAAATGGTTGGTTAATGCGAGCGGCAAGTTTGTGTTATTGGTACGACTGGTTCAGAAGGTTACGTTAGCTCGAGTGTTGTCTCTAATGACAATGCTTTTTAGACAACAAACTGATTTAGGGAAGTTGCAAGAGGATGTTGTGGTACATACTGATCACAAACCGTTCTAGTTTTTTGCTACACAGTCCAAGCTACAGCAAACTTGCCATATGAAGGGGTTGTCGTATCTCTAACAATTTCCCTTGATTATACAGTATTAGAAGGGAGTGAACATCAAATTGGCTGATAGGTTATCTCGACCCCCATTACTAACTACTTCTGCTATGTTGGTTTTTATGTAGATACAACCTTTTGTTACATCAGGATATGCTGTAGGAGATGATGATCCTAGGGGGCGTAGTATGTTTTTCCGAAAGTTGCTGCCAGGCATGACATGTGGTGGTATTGAGTCGTTCCGAGTTGGAAAGAAGATTTCGCTACCTAGTTAGTCGAAGTGGTACAACAGGGACATGAACAACGCCACATTCCTACCTCTCTAGGTGCAGCTTGAACAGGAGGTCTAGGCTCCTAAAGGGGGATCCATGATCTAGAAGGATCTAGTCGATGACAAAAATTTGGTAAAGTCGTTCGATCGAGATTTAGAGTCTTTCGAATAACTCGTTCGAACGACTCTCTATTTCGTTCGAACGAGTTATTTTCATGCTACTGGAATTTTGGCCCAGGCCATATTTTATTCGATCGAGTTGGGATTTCATTCGAACGACTAGGCAAGTTTTTAGGGTTTTAGACCAATTAGTCGTAAGGTCGTTCGAACGACTCCCTAGTTCGTTCGAACGACTTTGGTGGTATTTTGATTCTTAGGCATTGTTTTGCCTCGAGATGCATTCTATTTTGTAATTTCGAGTTCCCTCTATATATAGGGGACTTAGGTTATCTTTTTTTCTTATGTTAGATATGAGAAGAGTTCTGTGAGAAGCCTAGGGTTTGGAGTGATTCATTGTAATCTACTTCTTTTTTTTAAGCAATTGAAGCTTTATTTTTCCCAATTTTGGTGTTCTCGTATCTTTCAGCTAACTAGAGCTTCTTCATCGTATTATGGATTAATGAAGCTTAGGATCTTAAGAAAATGAAACCACATACATTAGTTGGAAAGTTATAAACTTTTAAACTTGAGATGAAAATGGAAAATACCTTGAGAAGAACACGAATGTTGCTTTTAAATCTTCATCTTACTCTTCTTCTTCTTCTTCTAAGGGTACCAAAGAAGTTGACAACCCTTGTGATTCACAGATTGCCTCTATACGCTACCAGCTTAAAAACCTTATAAAAAAATATCAATTTCTAAAGTAAGGGCAATCAGTGAATTATATCCGCGAACTCATGATCAAGTTAAATCCAATAACCGGCAGACCAACTCTGATACTGACCTAAGTCAAGTTGAATGTTTTTAAGTGTCATAAATTTGGTCGCTATGCTCATAGTTGTCCCAATAAAAGATCTAGTAGTAATAATTAGCCTATGAATATTGTTATTACTTGGTATGATAATAATGATGAATTTGAAGTTAATAATGATTATTCCCAAGAAAATGAAGATGACAACTATTGTACGTATCCTGCTAGAATAAACTCTAGTAATGATCATTCTGACTCATTTGAGCTAGAAAACTATGCTAAAAGTCATAGTGATCATGAAAATAATGAGTTTGAAGTCCCTAATCTTGAAGAATTGTATGCTCGAACATTTGCGAAGTGTATTAAATTTGGCAAAACGAACAAAGTTTTGAAAGATCAAGTTAACACATTCATGCTTGATCTTAAGGAAAAGGCCGAGAATATAAGACCTGGGATAAAAAGAGTTGAAGGTGAGAAACAAGCTAGGTCTCCATGAAACGATTCTGATTTTAGAAAAAGAAGTTCATAATGCTAAGGAGAAAATAAAATCATCTTTGGACGAACTTGATAAGTCCAAGCTTGATTTAGTTTACTCTCAGTTGAAACTTGAAAAGTTTAGTCATGGAGCAAAAAATATTGATAAGATGTTATGTATGGGGAAACCAATAGTGACAAAAGGGTTATAGGATATGAGGATCATGGCTCTAATGCCAAGACTCCTCTAGTCACAAAATTGTCAAAGCAACAATTGCTTTATTTTTTCCTAAGCATAATGTAATATCCACCCCTCATAATCAAGAGAAGAGGTATTCCTTCACTTGAATTTTTTTTATTGTTAAGCGTGTGGTCAAATGGTTCATGTTGCTTCTTATTATAGATTTGTTGAGCCCTATCGATTATATGAACAAATATATAACTCAAATATGTTTTCTACTAATGTGACAAGTGAGAATGTGAGTAGGTGGTTTGCTCAAGAAACATCATCTCGAAAGGTTATTTGAGCTGTTTCGATATGAAGGGATGAATTGTTACCACAAATATGGTAATGAATCTAAACTGAGATGGGTTATCAGTGTATGCTCCATTGATTAGGTACATTTCTTACTCTGTCTCAGTTTCTACTATTTTTTTATTATTCTTTTTATTTTTTGGACAGTAGAGTATTGCTTTGATTTTATTTGCACTGTTGAGTATGTCCCCATAGAGAGTCAGTTAGCTGATTTTTTTCATAAAGTTATTAGATGCTCTGAGGTTTGAACTTTTGAGATGGTCAATTGGTGCTTGCTCCATTGATTAGGTATGTCTCTTACTTCATCTCTACACTACATTTTTGTTAGATAATTACCTTGATATATATTTTCTCAGATGTGATTTATGCTTCAGTGTTCAGAAAATTCAGTATGGCCTTACTTAGAACATTTTTTTTCATGACAGTAAACTAGTCTCATGTTTAAGTGGATAAGCAATCATTGACAAAAATACTTAAGGATACCTATAGAGACTTCGTACCTAATGCTATTTGAGGATTTGTCCATTTTTATAAGCTTCGAGTGTTATGAAATTAATTATTTCCAATAAATCTCCTTGTCATTTTTGACCTTTTTTCGTTTACTTCACTCAGTTGTTAATGGTGACATCAAAGTCAAGTTATACTAGTAGAACGTTCCCTATTTTTGATTCGAAGCGAAAAAGCGACTGTGTAAAACCGAAGATATGATAATAGGCATTTGTTTTTTTTCTTCCCATTTTTGGCCTTTGATATTCATAACCAAAGTTTTATCCGCTTGCAGTCCCTTGTGCTTTAAAATATGTCATTCATTTTTCTACCCAAATCGTTTATTATTTTACTTGTTTGTTCTTAGACTTTTCAGTAAAAAAAAGGGAAGAAATATTTTATTCAATGTGTACTCAATAAAAGAAAGAATGATGGGAGGTGAACTTAATTTGAAGAAAGAGGGGAAGAATGATGGGATGTACTTTAAAAGAAAGCCTAACTGTAGTCTCAAAATGCCAACAAAACACCTACTCCATCTTCTGCCTTCCCTTGCCTATATTATAACCTATTCAAGACCTGTTTGATCTTGAGTTAAGTACAATCAGTTTAGTAGAGATGAGAGATATGAAGTTTATATTTGTTAACTTGACACCATTAATGGCAATTAGGTTTCTATCCATGAGATCTTCCAGCTCACAGTGCGCCACTTGTTTGATAAAATATAAATTTTTCTTTGCATATTGTTCATATTCATATTTTACATTGATTATTTGCTAGTCAATTCTCAGTGATTTTGAGTGACCACCATAAGAGGCCTAAGTTGAAACAACTTTCCAACATAGTTATTTATTTCTAATTGCTCATTCTGTTAACTGCATGTTTTTGTTCTACTTTAACTTTGCACACACACACACACACACACACACACACACACTGAATAGGTTCTTATACTGACTTGCTTTAACAGTAAAAAGATTTCCAATCTGACATTCTTATACTTCTTATACACTGTAATTTTTCATTTTTGTGGTGTATATGGGGGAATTGTTAATATTTTGATGTGTTTTTGTTTATCTTGAAAAAAAAACTATTTTTTTTCTATGTATTTTATTGGGTGTGAAGTCTAAACTGTTTTTGTTCGAATATAACCTTCTGTGTATTCGAATAGAGTTCCTCATGTTTGAATAGACTCTTTTGTATTTGAATACATTACTCAGATGTGTGTTTCTTCGAACTGACCTGAGTGTTCTATTCGAATACATTTTAGTCTTCTTTTTTGAAAAACTAATTTTTTTTTACTCTCTCTCTCTCTCTAACTGACTCAACCCTCCTTTCAACTGTAATTCTGTCTTACACCTCTTCGAACATATGTATTTGCCTCAATCCCATTACTTATTTTCAATTGTTAGAGAGTTTAATGATGCCAATTTGATCTTTCTCAAGGATTTAGTGATCAAATTTTAAGGTCTGACTCGATGAGGGTTTGCTCCAGAGTTGTACATTTCTAAAATAGCTCTCGTTCTCTCCAATTTTGATCATGGTAAGCTTATTACTGATCCTTCTGTAGTGTTGTATCATCCAATTTTGGGTTTGATATCTCTGTCTTGTATTATATTAGAAATTGCAACGTTGGGTTTACAGGTTTAGTGTTGTTTGTGAATGTTCGTGGATATCGTGGGTGGTGTTGACATCTGACTTGGTAAATTGTACATTATTGGATTATCGGGTTGTGATTAGTTTTTGTAGGTGGTATTGATGTGTGTTGATTTATGGCTGCAAAATTGATTGTGGGAGTTTCATGGTGGTTGTGATTGATTGTTGGGTTTTTTTATTGTACTGGGTTTGATTGTTGGAGAATTAGGGTATTGGTGTTTATTACTATCCTAACTGCATGTTCGTTTTGTTTAGTTTAATTTTTTGAGTATGCCATGTGTTAACAGTCTGTCTTTTCAAAATATTTTCTTTGACATTTACAGGTATATATTTCTCATCTATTATGTGTTTAGCTCATTTAGTGACTATTATACATTTTGTTCTACTGGTCTGCTTCTCCTTTTATCTACTATTGTCTACTATTTACCCTTTGTTCATCTGTGTCAAAAAGGGGGAGAGATGATCATGACAGGTAAGTAATAATTTTTTCCTGGATCCCTTATTTTATTTGAATGGTGTGATGTATCTTGTTTAGTGTGCAGGGATTCCTTAGTATATGCTATAGGATGAAAGAGTAGCTTTGAGTATGGATGTTCAGTGATTGAGTCAGTCCATCGAGTTGTATTTTTTATCTCTTATAGTTGCAGTTTTGTCGCAAAATGAACCAAAGGGGGAGATTGAATATATATATATTTGGAGTTTGCTTTATTTCGTGTCTAGAATAGGTGTCAGTACTACCTCGTGATTATTCGCCCTCAGAGAGTGCACGTAGAACGACTACAATTGAACTAATACTGAACAGGTACGTAGGTTTGTACCTCTTCCCTAAAAAAACTCAAGCTCCTAGTATTTTACAAAAGGTCAAAAAGAAATTTTTTTTTTTTGTGGAAAATAGATTTTTGTTCGAACATGATTTCTATTCTGCTCGAATAGACCCTGTTTGAATAAACTTTCTTCTATGTTCGAATAGATTACTCAGACCACTATTTCTTCGAATAGAATATTTGGTTATGTTCGAATAAAACCCTATCTATTTGAACATACTATTACTCTGTTTGAACAATCTTCGGGTTTTTATTTTTTTCATAAAAGACATCTTTTTTTTTGTTTTTTCTCACCTCTTCATAAACCAACTTTTCTAGGGAGTGAAATTTTAGAGAGAAGAAAGATTTTAGCTAATGATTAAATGCAAAGTAAAACTCAAATTGAATCAATCGATGATTTAGAAAGCCTAATCTTGATTTGAAAATCTTATGAGTTTCAAGCTTGAATGCTTTGATGGGAGATTGAAGCAAGGCGTTGAGAGAGTGAGGAATCGATTGCAAGGTGCTTGATTAGAAGAGGGATAACCACTGGATATGATTATCGAGCATGTATGTAATTAAGTTACAAATAATCAATATTGGATTGTTTAGTTGTTGGGCGATTCGGCAGCGACCTATGGGTTTTTTTCCTGAGATAGGTTTTCCACAGGGTTAAAATTGTTATTTTTGTACTTAATTTACCTTTGCTTGTTGTCACTAGATAATTGATTCAGCTTGAATTAGGCTAGGATTAGACCTTTATTTTAAGGATTTTTGGACCTATTCATTTTGACGTAAATTAATCGAAATTGATTAATCTCAAAGAGTTAGTAATTTTACCTAAGATATCTATCAAAACTGTTTTTGACCATATCCCCAACAAAATTCCTACCCTCGGAGAGAAGATTTCTGCATCCTAAAGAAAAGCCCTTCTACGACTAACTCTTTTATTGAAGCTGACCTCCTTATGGATTAAGGTATAAAATCTAGAGAAACCTCAGAACTAATCATACCATATTGTCATCTCTAGCTGTCAAAAAGTGCTAGTTGCTCCAATATTTAAAAAATGAAGGTTGTAGTACTAAGAGCATCTCCAGCAGAATCGTATGCAATTCTCATTTACCATACTGGTATTCCAGAATCGTATATAGTTTTCGTCCAACAGAGAATTACCATTTTTCTCTTGGGCACTCAACAGTTCAACGCACAGTAGAAAATGACAAATTATTTAGTCAGGTGCCTAACAAAAAATGCCAAAGTAAATGTCATATTAAATGTTATATTAGGGAACAAAGTTGTGATGGGAGGGAAAGAAATGTCAGTTGTATTTAAAAGTTGTTGGGTGTTGAACGGTTCACCGCCTAATCGGTATGCGGATACTCCTCGCCAAGTTTAGGTTTCGCATACTTTGGAGGGTTATGGGGGTGGGTATGTTGTGCATTTTTTTATGAAAAATTTGATATAAACTATATCACGTATTCCATAAATTGTTCTAATAATAAACCTTATAAGCGGAGTCGAGACCGTGGTTGCGAAATGTCTTACACCTTCGACAACAAGGATTTTTGTTGTATGAATTGGATTGAACCTCCATTTTTGAAAACTCTTGTAACACAAATTTATAGAAGTTGAACCAAGTTAGTTTCAGTTTTAATGTAATTTTACACGTATTAAGCATATATTTTTACTATGCACAATCTCGACCTTACATTGTATTTCTTCCTATAATGATTTTGAACAATAACTTCCTTGACATGTATTAACTGTATGTAGACACATCTTACTTAATGAAACAAAACTCTGCCTAAAGAATTATTTTGTTAATTGCAATGCAATGCAAAAATAAATAAATCAAACTCATCTGATTTTTCTTATTTTTTGACGCTAACATGAAATCTAAGAATCATTGTAGTCTCTGGGATCTTCGCAGGGGTGACAATAAGTGATTAGTAGTTTTGGGCTTGATACATCTCACCAGAGAAAGGCACCACTCGACTCTCTCTAGGTCTCTTTCCTTTCTTCCTGTAGAACTGTTAGGGCTTCATAGATGGAAGAGGAGGTTCTCCAAAAAACGTTTCCTTCTTAGGTCATCTTCTATCCCTATTTATAGGGAGAGTCTTGACCTAGAAGTGCTCATGCTTACGTTACGTGTGTAACTCCTAAGATACCCCTATGGAGTCTTAGGCTTTACCTTTCCACGTGGGTAGAGCATAAAGTGCTTGTCGGTATCAGTTGCTTTCATCATGGCTCGAGGGTCATTAGGAGAGCTTTCCATAAGAGGTGCTCATCTATTGGTGGGGAGGTCATCTAACGACCTGAAAGTTCATGGTTAGCAGGAGCGTGCTCCTTCAAGGAGAGTTTCCCCTACGACGTGCTCGTCTATTAGTAGGGAGGTCGTCTAACGACCTAAAAGCTCGTGGTTAGTGGGAGCATGCTCCTACAATCGCCCCCCCTTAGTTCTTGTCTGTAGAGAGGGAGTGCTGAGGTCGAATGTATGTGTTTATCGTATCGTTTAGAAATGAGAGAATTTCCTCGTTCTACTTAGGCGCTGGGCCATTTTTTGAATTCAACTATTTCTAGTCATTACGTTGGAAGTTGTGAACCATCATTATTGTCTGTGCATTGGCACAATAAAATGAAGTAATTAACGTGTTTATATTTTATGCAGCGTGCGGTTACTGCAACTGTTGGGTGACGAATCCAATCATTGTAGTGGGGTCTACTTCTTATATTTGTAAAATTGCCCTTTCTACTCTCTTTATAAAAGAGAGATCTTCGTCTCTTGCGCAACCTTTAGTACTCTCTTTCATCTTTGAACCGCCACTTTGAAACTCGGCTTTGATCCTCTATTCTTTATTGTTTTCCGTTCGTTGCTGCTCTCTAGCTGGTGTTATTACCGAATCATTTGGAGTTCTTCTGTTTATAATAAGTTTTCAAGTTACAATGATTTTGTACTGTTGTTGTGAGTCTATCTATTTTTACATGGTGTATAAGGTTTTCAAGTTCTTTGGTAGCCTTTATTTGTGAGGATGTCAGAAAACCAATGGTGATTCCGACCACATTTTTGTTGTGCGTCGTTTTAATTTTCCTAGGACCGTAGTGGAGAGGGCGGCCATATAGAAGCGAGAGGTACCTTTGGGATAATGGGTCCCTGAGGTGCCCTAGTTAGATATTAATAATTGTTCCCATTTTATTTTAGGCTGAGTCTAATATTTTTACCTGGCTCGTGCAGGGACGACTGATCATCGTGTACAAGTCTGTGTGCCCTTACTTAGAGTGTTCATTGCGAGGGATGGATTCGTCTAGTGACGATTCAATGATAGAAGGGTCATCTGTCGACCATCAAATAAATACATAAGGGAGTCTATGGGGCACATACAATGGGTAGGTCTATGGCCGAACGAGCGCGAACATAGGGACTTTACTGGCCAACGATGAGATAAAATTTTACAAAATATTCCTAAAAATGAGAAAAATGTCAGTTCCACAGGCATCTTATCCATATCCCCACGGTAGGCCTCCATACAGTCTCAAGCTTTTGGCCATTTACAAAATAGGGACTGGACATAGTCGGAGTAGACCTCATGGCAAGCGGGAGGCATAAATGATTGTTAGTCACTACAAACAACTTCATCAAGTGGGTCGAAGCTATACCACTTGCTCGCATAAGAGAAGTAGAGGTAATTAACTTCTTATGGAAGCACATCATCACAAGGTTTGGCGTTCTAGCAGTTTTGATGACAGACAATGGGACACAGTTTGTAGGCAGTAAGGTAGCTAAGTTCATGCGACCTTACAATATCAAAATATTATCGTCAACCCCAAGATACCCTCAAGGGAATAGATAGGCCGAGGCAACCAACAAAACAATAATTGATGGTATTCAGAAAAGATTGGACGTTATCAAAGGCTGATGAGTCAACGAGCTACCCCACATTTTATGGTCTTACCGAACAACTCTACGAAAGTTGATAGGCTTCACTCTGTTTATGCTTACCTACATGTCCAAAGCAGTACTTTCTACCGAGGTCATAGCCAATACAACCAGATCGGTGATCGTCCATAACAAAATTAACGAATGTCTCCTCGCAAAAACCTCAATTTGATTGGTAAAAAAAAGAGATAAAGCCTCGTCCTGAATGCTAAGGTACCAGAAGTCATTAAGATGAAAATTAAATAAATGAGTCCGCCCATGAAAGTTCCAAGAGGGGGAGTACGTGATGAAAAAAGTATTCCCCACAACTCAGAACCATAACAAAGGTGAACTCCAGCCAAACTGGGAGGGACTGCACCTCATCTCATGAGTCGTAGGTGGAAATGCCTCACAGAATAATTGAGGTGACGCAACTCAGGAGCATCTTGGGTTAGGCGCAGAGTAAGCAATGGGGGAGCAATCATGGAAACCTACCAGTCGGTGGACAAATAAAATTCCTTCTTAGTACTTGTCACGTTCTCGACTTGCTCCCCATGTGGCCTTGCAAGTCAACATACACCATTCTCTCCCTTGCGAGCTAGTCGCGAAGAACCTGCTCGTCTGCCTCTTTTTCTAGCCCTAGACTCTTAACACGGCCGTTAACAGCCTCCAAGTCACACTTGAAAGTTAGCTTCTCCTCCCTGAGCGCTTTGGCCTCCTCTGCCAACACCTTCATCTGGTCTGCCATGTATTCGGCGAGTTCGCGTTGTACCGCCTCTCGAAGAAGCTTCTTCTGGTAGGCTTACATATCAGTGAGGTGGCGCTTCAGGTCATTATTATGACTAGCAAGGTTCTGCCACATTACAGAGCGGCCTCTAGAGTCATTCTGTACTGCAAATGACAAATAGTAATGGTTTAAAGAAAAATTGAGTTGTTACCTTAAACAATGTAGGTACAAACAATTATAAATAAGATCCTTACCCATACGGCAGTAAAGACCACGGGGGTCTTGAAGAGCCTTAGTTAAATGAGCCTTTTCTTTATCTTTGTAGGGAGTGCTCTAGACCTCATCCTCTAGCAAGCCACCGGAGAACAACTTGGCACTACCCATGGAATGGGTCATCTCCTCTACAAAGGACTCAGAGAGGGGTTCCCTTTCTTTCCCTCGTAAACTTCCAACTCCTCGTCAACAAGGCCTTGGCGCACAAGCTTGTAGCCCTTGGTATTTAAGGCATCCTTCTTAGTATGGATGCTGACACCCTTTAGCCCAATCCTCTAATGGGGTACAAGAGGAGCTGCCTGTAAAGCACTGGCTTAGTCTCTCCCCTTCAAAGCCAGAAAACAAGGCTTCATCTCAATACTTTTTACCGACTTGTATGTATGTGTGCTTTGCACAGAGACAATGTTGCTCACAGTACACCCGCGTGGCTCACTATACTTAGCAGGCGACCAATACTTATCCAAGTCAAAATTCCCATCAAAGATATTTGTCAGATCCTGGTAATCTTTGTTCTGAATGCCCAACCAATGCAGACGCGAACCCTTGTACATAACTCCTGAAAGTATAACACCTGCGAGAAAAAGATAAGACGTCAGACCACACGTAAAAAATGACAAAAATTCATGAACATACAAAAATTTAGAACATACACTTCGTGTTAAAATATTATGACGGAGACGACGATTGGGACCGTCGTCAAAATCAAACGCACCGGCCACCAAAATTGGATGATGACACCAAAAATTACTACCCGTGGACAATTTGAATATTTTCAGCTCGCTGGACTTACGAGCTATGTAATACCAGTGCCTCTACTCGGGAGAACAGGTACACATGACCTTCTGACTCTTCTGTTTGGCTCACACCTTCTTAACGGGGGACCTTTTAGCCATACCTATCCTCGGCTTCATTGATGTATGGGTTTGACAACCCTCAGGATACACTCTTGAACGAGTACGGGTAATGCGAGGCGATGGTACATGCTTATCTAACTCCCCTACCTCTTCACCATCGTTCACTGCACCCCCGGGGACCAAATCCCACTATTGAGGACAACGCTCCATTTTGTATGAAACCATAACGTCAGCACATCCTATCGTTCATAGCTATATTACCAATGAGGATGTTGTATAACCCATAGTAGTTATGTTGTAATACTTTAGGGAAACTATCTGCAATTCTATAACTTGTAACCAATATCGTTTGTTTATTCCAGGATTGTAAATTATATTTTAGTTTGTCCTCGTTGGACTATATCTTTTTGGCGTTCGTGCGACCTATCTTTAAATTTTACATTAGATTATTAGTTATCCTAGTCCTCGTTGGACTATTTTTATTTGTTGTGATTATGACCTACCCTAATAATAGTGGTGGGATTTGTTTGGAAGCTCATACAAACTTCAAGCCAGTCTTCGTTGGACTATTGGCATTGGTCGTGATTACGACAAACTATTGGAAATATTAATGGGATATTTGGAGCTCCCAGAAACTTTAAGCTAATCCTCGTTGGGCAATGAATATTGGCCGTTATGACGACCTACTATTTCTACCTGAAATGTTGCTAATATCGATGTTATTTTTGGAGCAGGCTAGGTGTACTGGCCATAATTACTACCTAATCGTGGGAACATTGGTACTATTTGGAGCTTTTACAAACTTCAAGCCAGTCCTCATTGGACTAGGTGTATTGGTCATAATTACGACCTAATCTTGCTAATATCGATGTTAGTTTTGGAGTTCCAAGAAACTTTAAGTAGTGTACTTTGGGCTGCTTTAAGGAAGCTATAAGGATAGTTCTTGGGTTTGAAACTCGATTATTGGAGCTGTTGGTTTTCCCTATGTGCATTAATTTGTGTTGGTAATCAACATAATGAATGCTAGGTTTAACACTCTTATATAATCTAAAAGGGTAACCTGTCTTCACCTTAAGCTCATTTTGTGTTCTAAGTTTAGGCACTCCTCCAGTTTGTTCATATAATGCAGACCCAATCACAAACTCACTTTTAAGCTTGCGTTACCGCATGGGTAAACTTCTATATCCTCATGTACTTTGGCAGTCATAGTTTGATTGGGAAGCCGCTGGAACGTGCTGATGTGAATCCTGCGGCTCTTCCAGAAGGGGAACAAAAGGCGCACCAGAAGCATTGGTTCTAGTACCAGGTATTACGTGATCAAGTGAAGACCCTGCCTGGCCGTTCGGTCATCCTGAGGACCATGGTATTGGAAGATCTAAAGGAGTCTGGGGTTGTAGGGCGCGGCTATGGTGGGTGGGAGAAGCGATACCCTTGTTGTTTATGATTTTTCATTTATGTTTTTTACTTGTTTGTGTTAATCATTGTTTTTTGAAATAAAATTTCCTATGGGTATTTTTACGTGCACTTGGTAGTCTGTATATGTTGGGCCTGAGGAAGTACCCTAGGTTGGCTACTTTGCAAATAGTCAGGCCAAATTCTTTGCTTACATGTGTATTCATGGTCAATCGCTGAAGCATAGATGGGTAAAGATCCCTCCAACTCTTTCACTAGTCCTCATTGGATTATCTCACGTGGTCCATAACATGGCCTATCATTCAAACATAGACGGGTGACGTTCCCACCAAATCTTTCACTAGTCCTCGTTGGACTATGTTACGTGGTCTATGCCACGACCAATCGTTTGAACGTAGATAGGTGATGTTCCCACCAACTCTTTCACTAGTCCTTATTGGAATTTTGATCGCAGTCATTATTTATGACCTAAGGAGACAAGGTTGGTACTGGGGTACCTCGGGAAGGAGCTGGGTTGACTCGGTCCCGTTCAGTTGTGTGGAACTTGAAACTGGTGGTGCGGATTTTATGGCACCATATTTATTATATGGCATTGAATGATATTTCTATAAAAGAGGGTTAACCTGCCTTTCCCATAGTATAGGTTACTTGGCTATAATCTTTTGAGGGTGATGAAGAATCGATCGCAATCTTATAATGAAGAGATAGAGGCGTTGATTATGCCAATTATGAAGAAGTGGATCACGTTCCTCTTTGGTACTGGGGACTTGGATGGTGTACATGAGTTTCAGCAGTGTCCCGTATTGGAGGCCTTCCCTGAAAGCGATCGGGAGGATACATAGGAGGGGTGGAACCTGTATATTGTGTTTCGTAACGTCATGCTGGACTCCATCTCCCATAGGTTTGAGTTGGATACGATGGCATTGGAAAAGTTGGGGTTGTGTGATGAGTATTATCGTGGCAAGGACTACCAGGCGCTTAAAAAGAAATATGGGTGTCCTGGGTGTCGTACCTAGATTAGTTTGTAATAGTGCTAATTTTCTTTAATTAATTACTTTTCATTATCGTAGAGGTCTTAGTAATTATTTAGATGTTGTGATATTATAGTTCCTCAATAGCGCCCTCATTAGTGTTGGGGATGTTTTATTTCAAAAACATCCCCTCTATGGGAGGTTGTTTTACTTTAAAACATGACTCTTCAAAAATACCCCCAGTATAGGGAGATCATTTTTACTTCAAAAAATGATCTCTGGCATTCAACATTTTGTAAGTGAAGTTAAACTAGTATTGAAACTTTTGTTACCAAATTTGTACAAGCATGGGAACGCTAGTAATTCCATTTTTGGAGATTCATGGAATTTCAGGGGGACTTGAGCTCATCCTCGCCACTATTCATTAAGTAGTAGGCGTTTCTACCTACGACTCGATGAGGTACGGTCTAGTTTGGTTGGAGTTTACCTTTGTTATGGTTCTGAGCGGTAGGGAAGATTTTTTTCATCACGTACTCCCCTTCTTGGAACTCTCGTGGGCGAACTCGTTTATTAAAATTTTGTTTTAATGTCTCCTGGTATCTTAACATTAAGGAGGAGGCTTCCTTTCATGTTTTATCAATCAAATCGATCTTTCTTGCGAGGAGACGGTCGTTGATTTTACTGCGGATGATCAGTGATTGGGTGGTATTGGCTATGAACTCGATAGGAAGTATTGCTTCAGACCCATAAGTAAGCATAAACAAAGTCAAGCCTATTGACATTCATGGAGTTATTCAGTAGGACCATAAAATATGGGGTATCTCGTCAACCTATCGACCTTTAGCGGCGTCCAACCTTTTACTGATACCATCAATTATCATTTTGTAGGCTACCTCGGCTTGTTCATTCCCTTGGGTGTATCTTGGGGTTGACGACAATATTTTGATGCTGTAGGGTCGCATGAACTCAGCTACCTTACTGCCTACGAACTGTGTCCCATTGTCTTTCATCAAGACCACTTGGACGCCAAAACTAATAATGATGTGCTTCCATAAGAAGCTGATTACCTCTACTTCTTTTAAAAGAGCGAGTGGTATAGCTTTGACCTACTTGGTGAAGTAGTCTGTAGTAACCAACAACCATTTACGCCTCTCAATTACCATGGGGTCTGCTTTGACTATGTCTTATCCCTATTTTGCGAATGGCCAAGGGATTGAGAATGTATGGAGGTATACTACGGGGGCATGGATGAAACTGACAGTTGTCACATTTTTTGGCATATTCTATGAAGTTTTGTCCCATCGTTGGTCATCAAAGTCCCTGTGTTTGTACTCGTTCGGCCATGGATCTACCTATTGTATGTTCCCCACAGACTCCCTCGTGTATTTCTTCGATGACCGTCATCACCCGTTCTCCTGCAATAAATGTGAGGTATGAGGCATACATGTTCATCCAGTAGAGCTCGTTATTTTTTACCGTATACTTATTTGCTTTATTTTGGATTCTTTCGGCGGTTGACCTGTCCGCTAGGATGATGTAGAGTTCTCCTAGGAAATTAAGTAGTGGTCATCGCTAATCATCTTCTTCATGTGTATCTCCACTATCGGTTTGTATTACCTATGCTGTATTTTATAGTATATTTGGTTGGTCAAGAATTTTAACCTGGATGACTCTTAGCAGGTCACTTATGATTCCAGTTAAATAAGTAAGGGTATCAGAATCCCTGTTCTTGCCTTGGTAAATGTGCTTGAGGTTAGACTTCTTGAATTTTCTAATTCATTGTTCAAGATTTCTATGTATTCAGACATTTTTCTGCTGGCCTGAAACGTCCTGTTATGTTGGTTAATAACTAACTACGAGTCGGTAAAGATGGAAATTTTTTCCACGCCCAGTGCCAATGCTAAATCTACTTCATACTATAGTGCTTCGTATTCTACTTCATTATTTCTTAGTGGGAAGTTGACTCGTATGGCCTTTTCTATCTTATCATTGATTGGAGCTACTAAGACGATCCCTCGGCCAGAACTGCCCGTATTAACTGATCCATTCGTGTATAGTCTCCACCCCTTCATATATGGTGTATCACTATTGTCAGATGGAGCGACTTGTTCATTATCGTCCTCGTTGATCCAGTTTTCATCGCTAATGGGAAGGTCGACCAAGAGGTCTGCCATGACCAGTCCCTTAATGGCTACCTGTGGCTCGAATCGAATGTCAAACTCTCCTAGAGTTATTACCCATTTTGCTAGCCCTACCTTTCTTCGCGAAGACCTCTCGTAGGGGCTGAATGGTTATAACCTTGATTTTGTGGGCTTGGAAGTACGGTCTTAGCTTCTGTGATGCATATTCCAAGCCGAGCTCTTGTTTTTCGATGGTAGAATAACGCAATTCTTGGAATGAGGACTTACTGATGAAGTATACTGGCTTTTTAGTTTTGACATCTGTTAGAATGAGGACTGCGTTGATTGATTTCTTTGTGTTGGCCAAGTACAAGCCTAGGAACTCATATTCCTTTAGTGCACTGAGACTTAGGGGTGTGGCCAAGTATCATAATATGTCCTCGAAAGCTGCCTCACTTTCCATGTTCTATTGGCATTTCTTATTCTCCTTGGATACATTAAAACAGTGGTCAACATTTCTATGATGCATTATAAATGAAGCGTCTGAGTGTTACAATTTTACCTATGAGCATTTGAACCTGCTTCAGTGTCTGAGGTGATGGCATACATGCTAAGGCTCGGATCTGGTCGGGGTCAGCCTTTATCCCTCGTTGAGTGAACAAGTACCATAAGAAATTCCCCTAAGAGATGCCAAAGTTATACTTCTTGGGGTTTAGCCGCATTCTATGGTGCCTCAGTTTAGGGAACACAGTCTCGAGGTCAGCTAGATGGTCATTATGTAACTTTCTTTTGACGAGCATGTCATCGATATAGACATCTATTGCATTACCCAACTGTTCTTCAAACATTGTCGTGACCAGTCGTTGGTATGTGGATCTTATATTCTTTAGGCCAAAGGGCATCATGGTATAACAATACAGACTCTGTTCTGTGGTGAAGAAAGTATATTCCTAGTCCTCGATAGCCAAAGTTATTTGGTTGTACCCTGAGTAACCGTCCATAAATGAAATTCTTTCATGGCCGGCTATAAAGTCTACTAGTCTTTTTATAAGGGGCACAAGGAAACTGCCTTTCAGATAGTTTTTGTTCAAGTCAGTAAAATTGATGCAGACTCGTGTTTTACCATTTTTCTTGGGGACTGCCACCACGTTTGCTACCCATCAGGGACAACCCACGGGTCTGATAAATCCTGCTTTGAGTAATTTTTGGATCTCGTCATTTATTTTTACTCGAAGTCGTGGAGCTGTTCGTTGTGGCTTTTATTTAACGAGTATTGCCTTGGTGTTAACGTGTAGGCGGTGACAGGCAATGCTAGGATCGATGTCCAACATTTTGTTGAATGACCAGGCAAAAACATCCTTGTATCGTTGGAGGAGGGCTATACGGTCCGAGCATTCTTCTCCTATAAAGAGTGAGCCAGTATACATAGTTCTCGTAGGGCCGTCGCGGTTAATCGTATTGATCGGCTCTACGAGAAGCAGTTTCCATTCTTGGCTAAACGTGTTTATAATTATGTCGTTTTGGTCAGAGGTATGTTTTGTATCAATTTTCAGAAATGGGGGATGAGTCCATCGTCATGGGCTCGTTCCCTGTTCATTGCTATTTCCCGATTTTAAACTTTTTCCCTTATTTAATGAATTTTTAAGGGTGACCAAGTTTTTAAAGAGTTGGTGTAACAAATACGAGCGGTGACCTGGCAGCTTCATATTTGGTGCGTTCTAAATTTTATTGGGAAACGTATTATCAGGGGTTAAAAAGATGGTACTGCCTTTATTGCATAAATCCACTCCCATCCAAGGATGTTGTTATAGTGGACAGGCTGTTGACGATGACAAAGGTTGTGAACATTACGACAGATCCGGCTTGTACCTAAGAAACAAGTTCCTCTACTGCTCGTTTTGTGGACCCGTTGAAGCTTGATATCTCAGTCTTCAAGGGTTTTATGTAATCTTGCATGTTCATATTTTTGAGAGTATTGTGATAGAGGATGTTAGCTCCGCTTCCCGAGTTGACCAACATGCATTTGACCAAGACTCCCCTGATCATGATCTAAATGACTAAGGCATCTTTATGTAGATGGGACACCGACCTTATGTCGTTGTCTGTGATGTACATGGCTTGGTCATAGTGCATCCCCAGAACTGTCGTGATCCCATGAGTTGTTTATTGATTCTCGCTAGGTCGGTAACACTGCCTTGTGGAGTTGGAGATGGCATTATGGGAAGTACCCCGTTGACGTTTCTTAGTATTATCTCACAGACTGCCACATGTCCATGTACTTGTACGGTGACTACTGAATCTGTTAGTACCCATGAACCATGTCTTAGTCATGTTGATTAAATTATAACACGTCTCAGTTTCATGGTCGTCGACCTCATGGTGAGCATAATACGGTCGTCCGGGCCAGTCGACCTTTGGGTGTGCCTTCCTGTAGTCTGGGTCTTTCTTAACGATGACAAGAAGGTCCGCTAATGTAATAGTTGGTTTGCTGGGTGAGTATCGTTCCTAACGTATGACCTTTGGCTTTCCTTCTCAGAGGGGGGGGGGGTTAAATTTTACCCCGAGGGTCTTTACTTACTTTCCTTTTGCTCCTCCCTTTGTCGTATATGCACTGACTGTAGCGTATGTCTCTAATATGTTTAGGTATTTCTTGATGCATGACAGGCAACGGGGCCGAAGTAATAATGTGAAGAGTAGCTGTCTGAGAGCTAGATGCACAATTGTTCGCTTTCACAATCTGGTATTTTTACACCTTTTCTTATAGATTTTCCAGTATCTTTAGTGGCTTCATGTACAAAGCTTCACGTAGCTTTGAACTGGGTAGGCACACTCTTATGAATGCTAAGCAAGCTGTCAGGGCATCTACCCTTTGATTGAGTGTCAGCTCATCCTTGAACCTCATCAGGAAGGAATCGATGGTTTCTCTGACCTACTACTTTAGAAAAAATAACTCCGCTAGTTGTTTCTTGGATTTTTGGTTGTGCAAGTATTTTTCTACTAATGCTAGAGAGAGTTGGTCGAAGGTAGATACTGAGTTGGGTTTAAGGTTTTGAAACTAGGTGAGGTCCCCATCTAACAAGATTGAGGGGAATAATCGATACATGTGCTCGTCTGTTTGGTGTTGCAGATCAATACTATACTAGAACATCGAGATATGTTGTCCTAGGTCTTGGCTCCCGATGAAGGCCTCTATCTTTGGCCTAGAATAGCTTTGCCCCGGTATATAATTCCTGATGGTCTCCGTGAATGGGGAGTTATGTATCCTCTGTAGGGTCTATATTATTAACCGCTTGGCTGAGTCATTATTTTGTATGTTTTTGATCAACGCCACGACGGAGACATCGCTAAGGGTAAGTAGTTACTTATGCCTATGTCCCTTCTTGGGCCTCATCCTCCCTGGATTGACAAATCGTCGTAGTAGTTGTCTTTGTATGGCTCTTACGGTTCTTCAAACTAAGGCATTCCTTGGTACTATTTGTTAAATTGGTCAGCGTAGTTAAAATTTCTTTCTTGGTACTGCTTATGACAAAACCCAGGTGGGTAGGATGGGCCGTCAGGGCTGCCGATGTTACTAAGGAAGGTTCTCGTGAAAATTATCGCACGAGGTCCCTAGGTATGTTGTTGGTGTGTGTGTATGTGGTGGGGGGGGATGCATGCCACGGTACTGTGGAGCGTACTGGCTAGGTGGCGGTGGGCCGGTGTGGTTAATTTGGTATGTTGGTCTTTGTCCACCAACTTGTTGTACAGGGGGCCTCGGTAGTGGAGGTTTTTTGATAACTGATTGTACTACTTTCCCGCGAGGCACTGAATGCATGTTATAAAATGGGGTGGTCTGAGGCTCATGGACTGGCCCATATATCGGTAAAAAATAGGGGTGGGTTTCATTGTTTGGGTTGTTGAGGGCCTCGTTGTACGGCGTAGAATCTCTGACAGTTTTGGATACCGCCAAGTCATCAGCTGGTGCTTAATGTTTGGCAACAAAAGTTTCTCTCATCTCATCGTTAGCTACTTGGAGCTAACGTATATGATCCTTTTTTGTTAAAATTTGTTCTAGTAACTGTAGGAGCGCAGCTCACTTTTCTGCCATCGCTTGCTCCTGGGTCTGGTTTCGCGTGGAAACCACCATTTTTGCGCGGCTATTATAAACTTTTAGTCACGTAAATACAGATAACGCTAATTGTACTATCTGGGATCTTCGCAGGGATGACAATAAGTGATGAGTAGTCTTTGGGATCTTCGGTTTCCTATCTTCCACTAGAACTACTAGGGTTTTGTAGGTCGAAGAGAAGGTTCTCCAAAAAAGGTCCTTTGTTATGTCACCTTCTATCCTTTTTTATAGGGAGAGTCTTGACCTAGAAGTGCTCATGCTCACATGATGTGTGTAACTCCTAAGATACTCCTCTGGGGTCTTAGGCTTTACCCTTCCACGTGGGCGAGGCATAAAGTACTTTTCGGTATTAGTCGCTTTCGTCATGGCTCAAGGGTCGCTAGGAGAGCTTCCCCTAAAACATGCTCATCTATTGGTGGGGAGGTCGTCTGACGACCTAAAATCTCATGGTTAGGGAGAGCGTGTTCCTACAAGGAGACCTTCCCCTAAGACGTGCTCGTTTATTGATGGGGAGGTCGTCTTACGACCTAAAAGCTTGTGGTTAGCGGGAGCGTGCTCCTACAATCATCGACCACCTCTATCATCTCGGAATGGAGCTTGCATCTTTTTCTCGAAACAAGCAAATGATGAACAAATTTTACATACCAAAATGTATATTTTGATATATAGTCCCATATTAGGTATTCGAGCCTTGTACCTCAATAACATAAGATCCTAGAGTTAGCCACTTGGTTTTGATATAGAACCTCCTAAAATGGACTTAGAGCGGACATTTCTTCCACATGTTGAGCCCATCAGCCCACATGCTACTCCATGTCACCCAAATATTCTTCTACATGTTAAGCTAAAAATTACCACATGTGAGAGACGTGTTGAGATATATAATCCCACATCGAGTATTCAAGCCTTCCACCTAAATAATATAAGATCCTGGAACTACTCATCTCATTACCAATTGGTTTTTAGATGGAACCTCTTGTTTAATAAAGTACAAACGTACTTTTGGCTTGCATGACTTGGCTTGCTTAATCGTAATCTCTATTGTCGTGTTCGAGCAGTATTATGTTCGTCGCAAGCAATCAACTCTTCTAGGTCTAATGTTAATAACTCTGCTGGAAAAGAATTAGTCCTCACTCTGGCTATTTGTATATTTAAATCAAAAATCACTCCCTCTCATTTCAGAAAAAACAAAACTTTATCCCAAAACCTTTAAGAACAACTTTCTATTTCCCTCCTATTTCAAAAACTGAAACAAAACCCTCTCCCCAAACATTCAAGAACAACTTTTTCTCCCTCCCATTTCAAGAACTGAAACAAAACTTTTTCCCCAAAGCTCAAATAGAGGTATGTATCTATCTCCTTCTCTCTCCCCATATTTTAGGGTTTAAGGGAAAAAGGCCAAACTCCATTCTTTTAGAAAGCTTCATTTCTAGTTTACCCTTTTCAAGAAGTTTTTTTAAGGCTTTGAGATAAGTTTTGACTCAGTTTCTTTGATATTAGGGTTTCGAAAAGAGGATCACAAGATCATCATCATCTAGAATGAATAGTGAGGTATATATTTGCACCGTTATTTTTAATCTTTGATTTTTTTTTTCAAAATTATTAAAAAAAAATCATCTCAAACGTATGGCTTCTTTGTAGGAATTTCATACAATTACTATAATCAATTAACTGATATGGGAAAAAGATTATACTAACCTCTTCTCCTGCTTTTGCAAAATCTCCTAAGCTAGAGTAGAGTCTTTCATTAGATTGGCTGAGATCTTAATAAGATAGTTTTTTGTGTTGTAGCCTCTAAGAGGGACTTCTTCTCTATTTAACCTGATTGGGCTTGAGTGGTTTTCCCATTATACCCTCAAATCCTAATAAATATTAATATTATGTCCCACCAACCTTAACTTGGTGTAACAATTGGGCACAACCAATAATACCTATACAACCTACTAACATGTGCGTTTGTGAATCGAAGGATAAAACATTGAGTAGTGTTAGTATAGATGAAAAATCCAACAATTTCCCACCGGACGCTAACTCAATTTTAAGAAAAATATTTTTAGCCTGATTTACGATTTTATGAAAAGCGGATGGCCGTCCTTTGTTCTTAAAACTACACATGATAATTTATCATAGGTAATGTTACATTGAACTTGACTCTCACTCTATGGCTACAAAGATGGCTAACACGGTTCATGGATAAATTTTGGTCAGGCCTTTGAGCACATGCCTAATTTATTGTATAAATATCGGGCTAGCAATCTTAATAGCTTTAAAGTGTAATTTCTTTACTGGTGGAGTTTAGCATGTGAATGGCAAATGCACACCTTAATGATGTGCTGGTATATTTCTATTAGTGTCCTGCAACATGTGTTTACCAGATATATGTTATTTTAATACTTAGACAAACCGTCATATGAAGACCATCGCTCATACTTTTAGGCCAAAGGATTTGGAGCCTACCCATATCTAGCCCAAACAAACTTGATAAACCTTTTAGTATTCTCTGTAGGCACTTGATACTTAGACAACCGTCATGGGATAAAATCACTCATATATAATAGTTTATTGTAATTGCATAATTGAAACTAAATATGTGCACATATGATAACGGATCCAAATATAATAACAGCTAAATACTCAAAATTAAATCTGAATGTAATAACCGGGAATAACTCCCACATGGATAAAGAATCCTAATGCAGTAATAGTAAATAAAATATATCAATAACTACTCCTGCGTAAAATATTAATCCTCAAAGAGACTAACAATTCCATACGAGTAATATGTCCCCTGAAGGCTGGTATCGGAAGTCCCTTAGTAAGCGGATCAACAATCATCTCTAGTGTCGACAAATAAGGAATCTCAGTAATCTGTTTATGTACTTTATCAATGACAACGCGATACTTAATGTCAATATACCTATTATCTATTGTCACGTTATCATTCTTAACATATTTGATGACAACCTCATTTTCGTAAAATACGTGCAACAGTCTAAAAATTGTATCAACAACCTTCAACTCAAAAATAAACTACTTAAGCCATATAGCCTGTCGGGAAGGCTCAAAACAAGCCACATACTCTATTTTTATAGTTGTGGAAGCTATAAGAGATTTTTTAACATTTCTTCACAAGATAGTGCCATGAACAAGCATTAAAACATAACTAGAAATAAACTTCTTGTCATTTTTATCCTCTGAAAAATTTGAGTCAGAATAGCCCAAAACCATGAGCTCAACTGATCTCCTATAAACCAATCTGTAATGTCTAGTACTGTTTAAATAGCGAAGAACGTTCTTGGATGCTTACCAATGAATAATAGAAGGGTTATGTTGGTACCTTCCTAACATTCCAACAACAAAACTGATGTCGGGTCTCATGCATATTATGCCATACATGAGCCTACCAAATACTGAAGCATACTCCTTAGCGATGTCTAAATAAAGTGTATCGTGTGACATCGTCTTTTTGAAGATATCTCCCTTGGCAATAAGGACTTCACTTGGTTTGTAATCCTGTATGCCATACCTCTTTATAACTTTATTGATATACTCACTCTGAGATATTCCAAGTATCCCTTTGGTCCTGTCTCATTCAATCTTGATGCCAAGAACATAACTGGCATCTTCCATATCCTTCATATCAAAATGTTGAGATAAGAAGGCTTTCGTCTCCTGAAGAAACTGAACATCATTTCTAGCGAGTAAAATATTGTTAACGTACAAAACCATAAATGTAAAACATCTCCTACTCTGTTTGACGTATATACAATGATCCATTTTGTACTCGACAAAACTGTGGTTCGAAACCACTTCATGAAACTGTAGGTACTGCTGTCTAGACGCTTGCTTTAGACCATAAATAGAGCAATTAAGCTTGCAAAATAGTTGAACCTTCCCTTCGGTCTCAAAACCTTCGGGTTGGTGCATTTAAATCTCTTCGTTGAGATGTACATTAAGGAAAAATTGTCTTGACGTCCATCAGATGAAGGTCTAAGTCAAAATACGGAGCTAAAAGAATCTGTATTGAATCTTTCTTCAAAACTGCTGATAAAGTCTCATTAAAGTCAATTGCTAGATGCTGTTTGAAACCCTTCACAACAAGTCTCACTTTGAAATGCTTAAATTTCCCTTCAGAATCACATTTGGTCTTAAAGATCCATTTGTATTCAACTGCCTTCGATCCTTCAAATAATGGCATCAACTCCCATACATAGTTATAAGACAAAATCCATCTCCTCCGTCATGGCATTATGCCGCTGATCTGTAAAACTACTAGTCATAGCCAAATTAAAAGATACTGAATCCTCAAAATCAAATAAATCCCCTTCAACTGAATAAAAGTGGTAATTTGAAGAAACAACTGAACGCCTCTCTTTTGAGGATCTCAAAGTAAGAGCAAAAGGCTGGACTGGAGGTAAAATGACAGAAAGCTGTATGAGAGCGGGTAGAGGAGAAATCTAAGGGAGAACTGGTATTACGACGGGGTCTAAAACTGGGTCTGGAATAATAGATGGGGCTGGAACCGTACTCGTCATAGTGTCAATATTAGATAAATGCGGAAGCATAACAACGCTGATTGGAATAGCAGTTGGACTCTGAGTCACAAAACCCTCCTTAAAGATAGCCTCTCTATGGATAGTACATGTAAAGTGATCTCCCTCCTCTATGAAATGAGCCTGAGCACACTCAACAATCTCTGAGTCGAAAAGGACAATAAAACCTGAATCCTTTCGATCTCTTTGGGAAACTAGCGAAGAAACAACTAACAGTCTTCAAATCTAACTTTATGATATTAAGGTTAAACAATTTTTCTTTTGCAGGACAACCCCAAACCCACAAGTGATTAAGACTAGGATTTTTCCCAGTCCATAGAAAATAAGGATTAAGTGGAATAGAACGAGAAGGAACTCGATTCTGAATATAGACTAAATAACGTAAGCACTCTCCTTTCAAATTCACAAGTAAATCAGTATGACATAACATGTTGTAAACCATGTTATGATAAGTTTGATTACAGTGTTCAAAAATACCATTCTGCTATGGTGATCCAGGGGTAGTGTAGTAGGCTGCAATACCCTAATCCTTTAAATACTGATAAAATGGTCCTGAATGCTGACTGTCTTGATCGATCTTACCATAATACTTGCTTCCTCAATCTGATCGGGCAACCTTGATCTTTCGATCTTACTGTTTCCCAACCTCTAACTAGAAAGTCTTGAATACATTAAGTAATTCAGACTTTTGATAGATAAGGAAAATATAGGTGTAGCGAGTGAATTCATCAATGAAAGTGATAAAATATCGATGATCACCACAGGATAAAGTAGGAAAAGGCCCACATATATCTGTATGAATCAACTGTAAAAGGTCTGCACTACGAGTTGAGTCAAATTTTTTGATCTTGGTCAATTTTTCACGAATGCAATCGACGCAAGTCTAAAAATCAGATAAGTTTAAATCCCCGAGAACCCCATCTTGAATCATAACCTCTAGCCTCTTTCTAGAAATGTGTCCTAGTCATTTGTGCTAAAATGTCGAAGATTGCTCAGAAACTCTAGAACGTTTAGAAGTAGAAGAAGTACTAGCCTCAGGAGATAAACATAATAGAGAAGTCTCAAATTAATGATCAAGGGATAGATGATATAACCCATCAAATTATAAACCATAACCAATAATAAAATCATGATGAATAATATCAAAACTACTATGTCTAAAATTGAAAAAATAACTGAAAGAGTGTAACCGAGAAACTGAAACTAGAGATCGTCTCATCGATAGAACATAAAAGGTACCTGTCAAATCTAAAGTAATACCTGTATCTAAAACTAAGAAAAATGCCAACAAAATCAATGGGAAGGTTTTTAGCATCTTCCGAGAAAACTTGCTCCTCAGACCTTGCCGGCTGCCTACTGATGAACTATTGTGAAGAATTCGAAATGCAAATAGTTGCCCAAGAATCTAACCACCAAGAGTTGTTGGGGACATCAACCAAATTGAAATCAAAACAAACATAAATAGAAATAATTCCTCCTTTCTTAGTCAGCCAGTTTTTATAAGAATGATAGTCCTACTTCATATAAATTTTCTTCTTATAAAAGAAATACTCTATAATTGATAAAGTAGTTGCTGACGAAGTCACATTCTGCTTCACATTCCAATTTCCTAAATAAGAACTCTGCCCTGGACCAGACTTGAAAATTTTCTTCTTCACAGAACCTTGATTCTTGGCCTTCTTTTTCCCTTAAGAACTGATGGACAACCTCTTCATGGAAGTGGTCAGATGAGCCGATTCCGTTTTACCTTTCATCTTCCGTTCTTCCTCAGAGAACAATGTTGCAATCAACCAATCTACTTTCCTAGTCTCTCCTGATTCTAATAGTGAACCTGGAACATCTTAAAACTTTTTGGAAGAAACCAAACCGCTAAGTGAACCATCATCGTATCATCAATAATGAGACCGAGTTCTTTTAAGGTAAGAACTAATTTAAAGATCTTAAGAATGTGTGAGCGCACATTTCCACTGCCGTCATACTTCAACGATAAAAGCTGAGATAAGTTACTGTATTACCTTCCCTTGATGGAACCCTCAAACTATTTCTTAATAACATCTAATAGTTTATTTACGGTACCTTTCTTAGTGATACCGCCGCACATAATAGGATCGATGGAAGAATGAATGATGATATTTACCATTTTATTGGCTTTGACCCATTTGGCATAGTCCACTTTTTCAGCATCATAAGAAGTATCTGAGATTTCCACGGGCTAGGCTTCAGTGGGAACAAAATTAAAATCAAGGTAACCTAGGGCAATCTAGATTTTAAGCTTTCAATTAGAGTTGTTAGAGTCCGTTAAGGCCTTAATATTAGTCAGTTGGTTATGAATTATAGGGTCCATAGCCTATCTTGACCCATTAATTAATTAGAAGTTTTTTAGCCTCCTTTGGGTAGTCTAATTATTTCAAGTTTAATTAATGCAAAATATTCTTAATGAGACTTTACAATAGAGTCTCAAAATTAGGAGAAACGTTTAACTCCATGGACAAAACTTATTTGGGATTATTTACCAATTTTATATCCCGCCATCCTAATGACTACTTGATCTCACTTAAACCCTATTGGATATCATTGGGCATTAAAATCCCTATATCATTAATGATTTATTATAGCTTATGCCAAATATTATTATGCAATTAATAAAAAATATTAATGATTTATTGCCTAAATTACTTACTATTGATTTATTGTAATTCTTTAAGAGAGTCGCCTCATGATGAAGTATTCATGGACTTGGAGTTTTATTAAATTTGGCAATATTCACTAACTCAGGGTAATATCCAACTAGCCAACATATAACAATAAATCCAGAGATTCAATATGACCATAAGCACAACATGCATAAAATTTTCATCTTTTATAGCAATAAGTAAGCCCAATACAAAAAATTGTATATTTCATGATATAAGACCAAAACCCCTTAAATCAATGGGATTTGACGAGTGAAAGGAGAGAAACAAAAATAACCAAGCTTTGTAGATTTAGAAGAAAATAGATCGAAAAGAGAGCCTGGCTGGCCTGTCAATAGGGCCTACTCCAAACTCTGCATAAACTCCTCATAATATGTCAATCCCCCCCCCCCCCCCCCCCCCCCCCCCAATATCCCCAATAAGTGGTTTCAGATTGTTCCAATATTCAGGTGCTCTTCTGCTCGAATTGCCCCCACCGATCACTCCTACACTAGAACAACAATGATGATTATATAAAATTCAACAAAACCCATATAAACCATCGAGAACAACAACAGTAGCGATTGAAGAACAATTACGAAATGAATAAGCCAATATAAAACCCAACAACATAAGAGCAAGGGAGAGATTTCTAGACTACTCAAATTAGTTTAGAAAACCTTTAATCCCTTCCCAGACTCATGGTGAGCAGATGCAATAACGATTATGTTTCTAGCAATTACAAGACTAAGATACATCCAACTTCTAGCAATAACGAGACTAAGATGCACACAAGAATTATGTTTCTCAGTCTTGCAGATGCAACCACAACGAGCGTTGCAGATGAATTAGAGACAAGAGATGCACGGTGAGCAGACTTTATGGTACAATTACCTCCCCAAAAATTGTCCCTCTCCTCCTTCTAAAAACCTCAATCTTTAAACACGTTTTTTCCTTTGTTAATCAACTTCCCTTCTAATAACCGAAACTCAAAATTGATTAAATTGGGATTCGGAGAGATTGATTTTTTTATTATGGTTTATGTATTTCTCTTAGTTGGAAATGCTACAATTGATTTTGGTTTGATTAAACCCTAATATGGAGAAATTGGGGGAAAATAGAGAATGGGGCAATTGAGATTTCTCCAAGAAAACTCTTCTCTATTCAGATTCAAAGCCCTAAAAATTTAGGGAGTGATTGGCTTTTAAATAGTAATGATAGAGAGGGAGAAAGAGAGAGAGAACATCGGTAAAGTAATGAAGAACTTAATGTATTCGTATTTCGTTCTTCTTATACTCGGGAACTGTAAACAATGTTAAAATACCAAAAGTAATTCTATTAAATTATAGAGAAAAAACTTCTGACAACAATTTTGTAGTTTTCTCTCTTTGTTGACAATTGATTAATCATAGAAATATGTATCCTAGTGACTGATACCAATTGTAGGAATTTCATACAATTGTTATGATCGATTAATAGATATGGAAAAAAGATTATACTAATCACTTCTCCTGTTTTTGTAAAATCTCCTAAGCTTGAGTGGAGTCTTCCCTTGAATTGGTTGCAGACCTTAATGGGATAGTTTTTTTGTTTTGTAGCCTCCAAGATAGACTTCATCTCTATTTAACTTAATAGAGTTTGAGTGGTCTTCCAATTATACCCTCAAACCCTAATAAATAGTAACACTAGGTTCTACCAACCTTAACTTTGGTGTAAAAATTGGGTACAACCAATAACACCTATACGACATATTAACATGTGTGCTTGTGAATCATAAGATACAACATTGAGTAGTACCAGTATAGATGGAAAATCCAACATTCTTTGCTCTTAGAGTTTCGATAAGAGGATTGCAATGCCATCTTCTCTAAAGACTAGCGCTCTGCCTCTTTGGTAGGTATAGGCCTCATGGTTTTAATTTTTTTTTTATTTGCTTCTTCTTATATTTGGTCATTGTATTTTTTATAAGTTTGATTGATGGTGAAAAAACTATTTGTTTTTGTTTTTGTTTTTGTTTTATAGGGTTTTGGTTTTCTATAATAGATATTTGTGTTAGGATATTTTAGCATGGGGTACCCTAACATTCTATGACATTCAGGGTTAACCCCGCCCCGAGTTTCTCTTATGAATAAAATATCTTAGTGCTTGGTACGGTGTCAGTGCCATTAACATTGCTTAACCATACTAATTTGAAATTAATAGGATTTATTAGGGTTGTTCAAGGAAATCGGTGGAACCGAGAAACCGAACCGAACCGGCCATATTTTTTAGCTTTTCAATGACCCGGTTCGGTTGTCGATTCCAAATTCGAAGAAATGGACTGAGTCAGTTCGGTTACTTTTTTGAATCCCCGGTGAACCAACTAAAGCATACCGAGTATGGTTTAAGTAAACCTAACAAAAGTTTAGACTTTAGAGTTTTGAGTTGATGAGTTTACTTCCTCTGTTCCTCAGTCCTAACTTCCTCTTAGGGGTGGTAATTGGGTCGGGTCGGGCCAACCTGTCACGGGTCATCCTGGGTTCGGGTTGAGAAACACCAAACCCAAATTCGGCTCATTTATTAAATAGGTCAGATTTGTAAACCCAAACCCGACCTGCTTATAATTGGTGACCCGACCCGACCCGACCCATTAACCCGTATAAGTAAAAAATCACAAAATACATGTGAGAATCAGATGATTATAGGGTGTTTGTGAGAATATTTGAAAATTAATAGTGAAATCAGATCAAAAACTCACATCTAGTAAATGATAACAATCTACAGAAATCACATAAATTAGAAGAAAAAAAAATTGAATAGGGAATATTCCTTAGAGAGGAAGAGAAAGAGAAAGAATAGTATAAGAAAAGTTTAACCTATGAGAATGCTAAAGAATATCAGATTCATTGGGATCGAATGACCCTTCACTCCAAAATAGAGAGAGAGAGAGAGAGAGAGCGCTACATATAAATTTAACAATTAAACACTTTTGAAGAAACACTAAATGAAAAACAAAAAATTCGTAGTTCGAATAATCAAGAGCTCGTTAGTAAAAAACATCTATTCAAAAAAGTATAATAAAATAGAGAAGAATGAAGTAATTGTTACCATCTTTGTCCAAATGGTGCTTTTCAACGAGATTTGGTTAAAGTATAACATTAAATTATATTTGAGTTAAACGGGTTCACGGGTCAACCCAAACCCATGACAGTGAAACCCGAACCCGACCCGTTATCTAAACGGGTTAGTTGGGTCGACCCAAATTGAACCAAAACCCAAACTCGCAAAATTCAAGTCGGGTTCGTGTCGGGTTAACAGGTTCGGGTCAAATTGCAACCCCTACTTCATCTCATCTCTGTCTCTGCGACCTCTCTCTCTCTTTAGTTTTGATATACTCGCTCACTTCGAAGAAGACCTCCACCATTATTAAAGAAGAAGAAGAAGACCTCTATGGCTCCCCACTGCGACCTCTCATTGAACTGATTCGATACACTTTCTCCCTCTTTCCCCACCATTATTAATTCTCTCCACCACCAATAAAACTAAGCTTAGGCTAGGGCTCTACTTCTCTTGATTCGTTTGATTCATCTCTAAAATTGCTAATTCTCTAAAATTGTTAATTATTTGAAATTGTTGATGAATGACCTTTCTCCATTGTTGTTAAAGTAGGTTTGAACTGAGTCGGCTTAGTGAGTTTAAGCGGGTCAAAACTCCCTTTAAGGAAGAGATCATCAGAAGGAGAGAGATGTAGCTAATGAAACAAATTACCTTCCATAGAGGTGCAAGAGTTCATGACAAAACTTTTACTATCAATGTAATCAAAGGTCTCCGAGTAGCACGTCCTAGTTTTTGCCTTTAAATCTGTCATGGCGCAAGAAGAATCTTTGATGGAAACTTCATGATCGTTTTCATGTGACAATCCATGTTGTTCCTGAACGCTGCTTGTGGTGCAATTCTAATCACGGTGGGTCGAGGTTAAGAGGCGTGAAAAAAATTATGTTTTCTGCTCATCCATGCTTTTAAGTCCGCATCTATTTTGATGTAAAGGACCAATGGAGACAAGCTTTGGATCAAAAGATTTATCATGAACTTCTCACATGTTTTCTGGGACTTTAAAGATAGTCTATGACTTTAAAGAGCGTTGAGGAATGCAACTTTTGATATAGCCTTTGATTGATCACTATTTCGGCAGCATTATCTGCAGGTTTTGCCTCTGGCAGAGACATTTGTCACTGTCCAATTTTTTAGACAAATTTAACCCAGTCATTTGAATGAGATTTGGAGTCTATGTTGTGAGTGGGAGAGTCAATTTAGGGATACATGAATGTGATTGTTATAGTCTTGTGATTCCTCTTAGGGACGATAATAAGTGTATAATCATTTTGGGCCTGATGCATTCCGTTGGAGGATGGCACCACTTGACTCTCTCTGAGTTTCTCCCATTAAACTTTGTCTCTTTAGAGGAAGTAATCAGCTGGGAACTAGAAGAAGAAGGAGAAGATCCTTTTAGGTTACCTTTCCACCTCTATTTATAAGGAGGGTTTGACCTAGGAGTGTCCCTGCTCACGTGCCTTATGTAATTCCTAAGGTATCCCTTCAGGGTTATAGGCTCTACATCTCTACCCCAAGGTAGAGGGGTTAACGCCTGCAATCGTCTATTGTGTTCATCGTGACACTACGGTCGTTAGGCAAGTTCTTGCCCAAGACGTCATCGTAGTCAGCACGGAGCTCGCTTGACGACCCGGGCGGCCGACGCTAGCTGGAGTATTCTACTTTTAGAGGAGAGGTCATTCAGTGACCTTCCACCTCGTGGCTAGCGGTAGCGTATTCCTACAATCGCCCCCCCCCCCCCCCCCCCCCCCTCAGGTTTTGCTCGTAAGGAGGGAGAACTGAGGTGGTATGGTCGTGTATTGATCGGTTGTTGTATTGGGAGTTGTGTGACATCATGTCTGTGAATGCTTTGGGAAGGGAGAAGTATAGTAGCCTACTCGCAGTCTCCTACCCCAGTCGAACATTCGAAGGCTACATCGAAGCCTACATGCAAACTTTGAAGCCCATTCAATCCATAAACAAGCTTTCCAAGAATACATGAATATGATGCTTTAAAGACGAAGCCTCGACTCTGAATAAACCTCGAAGAAGAATTCCACATTAGCATAAGATGCTTCGAAGATGAAGCCTCTACTCCACATCAGCATCATAAACACTTCACAGAGATGTCAGACAGCCAGCTCACCAGACAAGAACGACGCTGTTGTTATTCCTTACAGCTATAGTGACAACCAACAACAGCTACAGTGTTAGAGCACAGTTCCAAACCCGACATTTCCGGCATCAACACCCGCCTGATACCTGGAGGGAACCCGGAGGGTACACTTGTAATGTAATCTACCTTGATGACTCAGCCCTTCTTATGTTCTATAAATAGGAGGGAAGGGGAATCAAAGAGGGGTAACAAAATCTCTCCATTGAACCCTTGCAGTTTACCTTCGGCTTACCTGTAAAACACACAGTACTTGAACCTTCAACTACTCGACAGTAATATACATTCTCTTAAAAATCCTTATTAGAGGTCGTGGAGAGACCCATTCTAGACCTCCACTCAAATATATTGTCAATAGGTTATTCGTACTATAGATTATATGATTGAATCCTTTGATAGAAGATAAACTCGTAGTGTAAGAGCCAACTTCCCCTCCGCATGAAGTTAGGCCCCTACATTTGGCGTCGTCTATGCTTGCCTACCTTACCAATTTCCCTTGCTCATTTTCTCCCTTTTCCAACTCCTACAGATTATTCCCAATGGTTCCCACCCTCCGTTCTACTTCCACCCATGCCGGCAACTCCGTCGACGGAGTGGCCGCCCAACTCGCCCTACTTTTCCAGCAATTTGCTCAAGCCGAGGAGTGATACCAAAGACAACTGCACCAGGAACGCGAAAAGTACCGGCAAGAGTTTGAAGCCGAACGGCATCGCCGTTTGGATGATGCTGAAAGACAAAACCGCGTCATCGATGATTTGCACAACACAATCTGAGAGCTGCAACGACTACAGCATCTAGGCGCTCCTCTACCGTCCCGAGCACCCGCCCCGTCACGCGTTTCCGCTTGAGACCAATTGGGACCCCTACAACATATTCAAGCACCTCTGATCCATCTTGGTGCCAAAGGTGCTGCCCCTACTATTCCTCCTACTGGCTCCATCCATCTTGGCATCCACCCCATAGAGGGTTCCTCTAGACACCCCAAACGCCGCCCTGCTCGAGAACCTCTTGGGGAGCGCAGCGCCGAAAACATACCGAACACTCGGCCTCATCACCCTTAAACCCATCAAACCCCCCATCATCCTGCCTATTGTGCACAACAGGACTTTGACTACAAAATCCAACCTGTTATTCACGTCAGCGCGAGGCCAACTCCAAACTCATGGAGTCGGATGAATAACCCCATCTGTCCCAAGCTCCTCACTATCGAGGTGCCTCTTAATTTTTGAACCCCAAAAATCAATAAATATTACAACACCGATCCCCAATCCCGCATCCTCGAATTTCAAAATGCTCTAAGCCTTTACTCTACGGTTGACCACCTGATGTGTCAACTTTTTCTCACAAGCCTTACAGATAGCCCTCTTCGATGGTATCATTACCTTCCCAGTGGCTCTATTCGAAGTTTCGAGCAACTATCCCATCTTTTTATCGCCCAATTTTCCTTCAACAAAGACAGAGAGGTCAGAGTCGATGCCTTCTTCAATTTCAAAAAATCCCCCAATGAAACCCTTGAGGCTTTCACTAAGAGGTTCCTCGACGAGTTGAGCAAAGTCAAAAACCTCGACTGTGCGAATACCATACTCGCGTATTCGAACGCTTTGCCAGATAACAGCCATGTCAAAGAGTGTCTGGTCATCTACAGACCTCGAACCCTCGAGGAGATGCTCTCAAAAGTCAATGGCTATATTGACCTTGACACTACACCAATTTTACTAAATTACCACATACTTTATCTGTGGTAATAGTCATTTTTCCATGGATAAAGTCTGTAGTTGAGGTCTATAGTAAAAGATATCTAATTTATATTGCTATGGAGTAAATCCGTAGTAATTTTTTTGCCAAAGAGTTTGTCTATGGTTATCTAATTTATATTGCTACAGAGTAAATCCGTAGCAATTTTTTTGCCACAGAGTTTGTCTGTGATTATCAAATTTATATTGATACGGAGTAAATCTGAGGCAATTTTTTTACCACGAAGTTTCTTTATAGTTAATTATTGTAAATACCGCAGATGATAACCATTTTGCCATGGATAAAGTCTGTGGTAATTTTTATTTTATTTAATTTTTTTTTAAAATACTGTAATACTATACTCCTGAACCTACAAAGCACTTTAATCCTCCAACAATACATTTCATACACACTAATGATACATAAACAAAAAATAGATATCCAAAATAAATCCCTCATTCCATAAACATTAAAAGATCCAAATACAATTGTTCCATATGCTAAAAGAACATACGTATAAGCGAAAAAGAAGAAAGAATAGAGGGTTCATAAGTTCATAGATCAGATCTACAAGATTTGGATTCAAGGGTAGGAAACACCCTACAAAGAAAGCAAAATACCAGATCAATCATAAATTTTAAACCCTTCTAGTTAACATGTGTCAACATCTAGCGAATATGCATATATCTTAAGCCACATTGGAACATTGGAATATACAGTAAGAAATGAACTTAATGTATGCACATGTAAGTAAAAGAAGTTATAAGTATGAACTTACTAGTCAAGTAAACGCGATATCAACTAAAATTAATATATGTGTGTCACACAAGACTAAAATGTCTATAATAAACCTGCATTCCTGAAAGGCAAAGTAACAAAGAACATTAGGCTACTAGATCTATATCTGAACACCTAGATTTGGGCCCTTAGCTCTATACATACACACCTAAATCAAGCAATTTAATGACATCCATGTAGCATAACATAGTAAACACTTTGAGTTGACCCCATTACAACTATGTTAAAAATTAAGAAGGGCAAAATTAACAACAAATGGAAGAGGGAATTAAATTCATCCAAAAAATGGAAGAGGGAATTTCTTTTGAAAAACAACTATTGAATGATATCTTTAAGGTGAAAGAAACACAAGAAAATTTACCTATCCCTCCGTAGTAAAGCATGCCTAAGAGAACCATTCACCATGAACTCTGTAACAGTTGCCATTGTTGCCCCAGGACCATCTTGCACAACTCCATAAAATGCAACAACATTTGGGTGGTAAAGTTTCCAGAGAATGTCAGCTTCCCACCAAAACTCCACAGTCTAAGGAGGAGATTGATTATTAGATACATACTATCCAATAAACATGATAAATTTGTTTGAACTAACTTCAGAGGAAAATAACAAATACTCAATTACTAAAATATATCTCATTAACTCATTGGTGAGGTAAAAAAGTTATGAAGTTAAGAGAAGCTAAGGTTTAATTCTTCAGAACTAGCAGTCTACAAGAGTCTTTAACAACGTTTAAGTCCACTCTTTAGCCATAACATGTGTAGAAAAGCTAAATTACAAATGTAGCAAAAAAAAGAGAACTCACCAATCTCACTTAGTCAGATGATCGCCAGTAAAGTAACTCTTCTTTATTCACTTGATGGTGACATCAGTGCCCCTCCACTTTCCATGATACACACTCCCAAATGTACCAGACCCCAATTCCTTCAGCTCTTCAAGATCTTCATTCATTATGATTTGTTGATGCCATTCAAAAATAAACATATGCCAAAGGCAAAATCAATTATATCAAAAGAAGTAAAGAAAAACATTGGAACCAAAATCATCAACAAAACAATGCAAAACCAATACACAATCATCACATGATACACTCCCATCACAACAATTACTACACCAATTTAATGAATATACCACAGGTGTGGCAAGTATAATCTTAGGTAATTTTCATACTCATTCACGACTTGCATTTTGCCTTAAAATGACATATTAATTGAGCTACAAAGCTCTACCAAAACCTTAACTGAATCTAGTCCTTCTATGTCCAACTAAAATATTACGCAATCAAATTTGATCATCACTATAGCATAAACACATTAACACATAATTTTTAGTGTCGACAATTAAAACTAGAACCTTGGTCCTGAGATGCTTGCTAAAGTCTATGATTGCAAAGTTTCATACAGCTAGAGTCGACTATGAATGTATCATATTAGTAATTATTTTGCAATTGATTCAATTAAGATATATTAGAGCAAAACCATTAGGTTACAAGAATACATACATGTGTACCTTCTAGTGGAGTTCTTCTATTTGTTCCGCCATGATCTTTGTCTACATTTAAGAGAAACCATGAAATACTTAATATCTCAGTTCCCCAATTATTTTCAAAGGTACACAATTCTGATTGCATGAACTTAGTCTAAAATTGAACGAAATTATGTTTAAAGTACCCTTCTTTGCTCGCTGTGTGACTGCCACCTCAAGCTTTTTCTTAAAGACTATGTACACAAAGATGGTTGGTTGAAGCTTCAACTACAATTCACACAAAGATGCTTAGGAAAGATACTAAGAACTTTATAAAAAATGGGGCAGAAAAAAGTAACAGACTAGCTGCTTACCAGCAGATCCAGAATGTCCAGAAAATGGATGGGAAAGGCATTAACAATAAATGGGGTGTTAGTTAGCCATCTACCTATTGATCGTGTAATTCACGTTTAATGCATATACATGACGTATTTATAATTAAATGTATAGGACTTAAAATTTCTTAGAAGGGGCTGTAGGGTACTCAGGTACTTATAATACATACATCTATTGCAGTAATTTGCTAAGTACTACTGAAATTTAAAAATACTGTATGGTTTTTCTACCTGTTGCAAAGCTGTTCTCACCCAACAATCGATGACAAATCCAGAAACAATGGCTGGACTGTGGCTAAGGAAACGGTTATAGTACAATTTGAGTAGCGCTGATCGTCTCAACTCAGCTTCTTCTCCTAATCTGTATAGGGATATATAAATGTTGAATACCCTGCAATGTTTTGTTACTTAAAATGCCATAATATATTTAGTAATGCTTTTAGAAGAGGGATTCTTTTTCTTCTTCTAATGAATGTATGTTCAAAGTCATATTTCATTTTGAATTCCTTATTCTATCGAGGCATGGAATTAGTAAGTTTTTGGCCTCGGACTTGCATTTGTTAAGCATTCATCTGGAACTAGGATCAAACTCTCCATGAGATTTTATAGTTATCTTCTCGTAATTCTCTTTTGATACATGAGAAGGCAAGCCTTGGTGCTGGTTGGAACTAAATTGCCAACACCTGTGTGTTGGGATAAATTGCTTTTAGGCGCAGCAGAAAAAAAAATTCCTTGCACATACAACTTTTGGTCCAACAAGTCCTTTGTTTATTTACAAGAGTTTGGTCTAGGATCATAATGACCACCAAACACCAATATCATCTCGTAAGTCATAACTACCAATAACATTTCTCGTCTGCTACAAATGCACTAGTAAAACTATTGGGCTCTATAGTGTCGCTACTTGGCACTTGCAGTAGTTTGAAGCCTAAGTCCAGTAAAATTGACATTTTTGGTCAAAAAGATAGAGAGCCTCAACCTCATTTGGTGAAAGGTAACAAATTGATTTTGAAACCCTAATAATTCCATTTTTTTTGTAAGAAATCTACTCTCTTTGTAAAAACATTCTTCTTAGAAGAATTAGTAGTATTTGCAGAATCAGAAGTAGAAGAAGAAACCTACTAATTGATTTGAAAACCCATCTAATAATAATAACTCCATTTTCTTCTAATGCACCAATCCAATACCCATCTCCTCTTAAGAACCCTGTTGTGTTTGATCATCTTGTAAACACATTTGGGTTCCCAACAGACAAAGCAATCAAAGCCTCTAAAAGACTTCTCTCGCTCCGCCTCACCCTCTACTTTGAGTATTGTTCCTGATTTTCTCAAACAAACTCTATGTTATACTGATGCCCAAATCATAACTATCTTTTCCAAGAGACCCACATTACTTTCTTCCAATGTTGAGGAAATACTTAAACCCAAACTCAAGTGCCTTCAGCACCTAAGCTTCTCTGGCTCCTCTCTTATTCATCTAATCATTGCTAATCCCAGCATTCTCACGAGAGACATTGATAACACTATCATCCCCACTGTCGAATTTCTTCGGTCCTTGCAACTCTCTGATCAACACAGTATTAAGGTACTTAGGTGATGTAATCGGCTTCTTACCGCCAGAATTCAGGAGAATGTTTGCTGCAATATTGAAATTTTATGCCAATGTGGGGTTCCCGATATGCAAATTACCCGGTATATGCTAAACTATCTAAGGGTTTTTATGTAGAAACCAGAGTGCTTCAAGGGTTTTGTGGCACGGGCTGATGAATTTGGGGTTAAACGCAATTCTGGATTGTTCATTCAAGCTGTTAAGGTGATGGGAAGCATGAACCAAGCAACTACAGACACAAAGGTTGTGTTGTACAAGAGCTATGGGTGGTCTGAACTGGACATAATATTTACCTTCAGGAAAAGTCCCACTGTCCTGCGGCATTCAAATAAAAATATTAGAGCAACAATGAGTTTCTTAATAGATGAAGTTGGATACAAGCCTAAGGATATTGTAGTGAAACCAGTGCTTCTTAGTTACATCTTGGAGAAGGTGTTAAAGCCCAGGAATGAGGTGTTGAATATATTAGTCTCAAGGGGATTGATAAATAAGAAACCTGAGTTTCAATCGGTGGCAGTCATGTCCAAGGAGAAGTTTCTACAGAATTATGTGGTAAAGTATGTAGATAAAACTCCCAATCTTGAGCATGTAAATTCTAATCTTCTTGGTTGTAGTTAAGAGAAGGTGTTGAAGCCCAGGAATCTCAATTCAGAAAATGGATGGAAAAGGCACTAACAATAAATGCAAAGGCAGTTCCTTTTTACTCAAGCACTTATCTCAGATGTTTAAAGCTGCAACAACAACTCGCTCAGGGATGCATAGGAAACATGATCATAACCTTATCAAATCAGGTACAGAAGGAATTACAAAACTGTTTCAGGTTAGACTAGCGGACTAGTTCAGTCCAATCTAGACTAACTCAGTTTCTGAAAGTAGAAGGAGAGGATTCCTTTGCTTCAATCCATGTGGCAGAGGCTGAAGCTAACAACTACAACATCAGCATTCTCAAGGGTAAAAAGAAAGAATCTTCATATTCTATCTATAATGGAGTAGAAGAAAATTGCAGACTAGCCGTCCAGACAGCCCAGAAAATGGATGGAAAAGGCATTCTCAGATCAGAAAATGGATGGGGGATAAAGATGGCTTTTTTGATGCATGCCTTTCATGGATGTTAGAAGCTCATTGATGCAATAATAAATTACATAAGGATGCTCATAGTATGCTAAATTTGGAGCAAACATTTGACAGTGTCATCTTTACTGCTAATCATATTTTCAAGACCAGATTTCAAGTCTAATGAAGCAGGCGAGGTCATGGGTTGCTTCGACATCCAAATAGGTATTGTCGCACTATGGCAATGTTGATCATCAACCCTGAATTAAGGGTGGTGTTCATGCACCAAAATAATTAGCTCAACACTTTTTTTCTGACGAATTACATCAGTGGTTTCCCGATATGCAGGCACAGTGTTGTCTACTGCCATTCCTTTTGTTATTTGATCACCATTTCTACCGAGGTCTTAAGGAACTGCAATAACTCTTGTGTCTAGCTTAGTCTAGAAATGCAATGGTGATACCATTTCACATACATCAGTCCTCGCCACTTAACCGGTATACTCCTAAGGAAGGAGGAATGTCTCAATTTTCAATTTTCCAAAGTTTGCCATTGGAGAAAAACTTGGTTAAAAATGGTGACAATTACCCCCCTGATATACATTTCTTTAGGAGCTTCTAATAATAACAAGTCTTGGACTATATTTTGTATCAGAATAGAGATGTAACATATTCTTAGAGATGTAACAAGAAATTTAAAACACATATTCTTAGAGATGTAACAAGTAAGAATTTAGATCTCCTAATTTCGGTTTGTTATAGCAGTAGTTAGATACACATATTCTTAGATATGTCTAATAAGAAATCCCTAAGTTCAAAGTACTTTAATCCTTCAAAATTCAACATGAAATCTAAAACACAGATCACAAAAGGCAAATTCAATTAATAGAGAAACTCACCGAATGGTTAGCGGCATCCCAAATCAGACCCTTCACGATGACTTTCAAGCTCCTTATGTCTCCACACCAATTACAGACTTAGAATCGAGATTAAGCTCGAGAGAAATTTTGATTTCCCAATACCATAGCTTTGAGAAATTCAGTGATAGAGAATTCAACAATTGAGAAATCCAAATTGTAGACTATGAAGCTTCAGTGATAGAGAATTTAACAATTAAGAAATCCAAATCGACTGAGAAACTCTTAGCTTTGAGAATCACAAATTGGTAATTCTTTAAAGCAGCAAATTGAAGAAAATTTGAGAAGGAACAAATATATTCGAGAGAGAACCATAAAATCAAAATTTAGGCCTCTGGTTTCCAAGATGAAGTCTCTTAGTAGCTATCCCTCGAACCCTTGCAACTCTAGCAAATACGAGACGAAGGAAATGAAATATAAAATTACCACGGATAAACATCTATTTGCCATAGTAAATATCCGTGTCAAATTTACCATAGCTAATGTTTGTGGCAAATCAAAAATCAGACCGTGGCAAATTCATGATTTTGGTGTAGTGTGAACGCCTCTGGGAATCACATAAACAGGGGCAACCTTCGACCACCAACCAAAATAAACCTTGACAAGGCCATTCTTCTACTCCTATACCCCTGATCGCTCCTATCTCACAGGAGACTGAGAGCCACAAACGCCTTCACTCTGATAATATCGTAGAAGGTCGTAAGAAACGACCAAAGCTGGTCTTACCTAGACTCACTGCCCCCATCAGTACCCTTCTGCCATAGATACAGGCAGACCCCATATGGCGTATCCCTTTCCTCATCGAGGTCAAACCAGGCAAACCGTACTGCGCCAGCCACAAGTGTAACTGTCACCACACCAATAAATACTTCGCTTTACAGTGCTCTCTCGAAATAATACTTAAGACGGGTATACCTCAAACCTCAACCTGCCCCTTCGGCCGACCCTGCCGAGGTCCACATCTGCCAACTTCATTTTAATGAAATAAATAATATCGACAGCGGCCGTTCCAAGAGCAAGCGCAAGTGTGTCAAAGAATACTATAAACTCACTTACCAGGAGAAACTGCCCGCCCTCCTGCCAGAATCAAGCCTTGGTCCTCGACCCGAAGGTATCCCTTTCATCGACTGCAATACATCGCATGTTCATTTTCCCCATTTCGACCCTTTAATCATCATGATTAAGGTCGAACATCTCGTCCTCCACACCATGCTTATCGATATAGGAAGTGCAGCCGATGTACTCTTCCTGTAGGCCATCCAATCCATGAACAAAACAGACCTCATCACTGTCGCCAATGTCGAACTAAAAGGTTTTAATGGGGCCACAGAAGTTGTTGTTAGTCGAATTAGCCTCCCAATCACCACCGGCCCTATCACACTTCAAACCAGCTTTCTTATCATCGATAAGAAGTCTGAATACCTCGGTATCCTCGGGTGCGACTGGCTCCATGCCTTACGTGCTATACTTTCGACCTATCATCAGACCCTTCGTTTCATTACCCCTTATGGTACATTGAATTTAAAAGGCTCTCAACGCCTCACCCGTTCATATGAGCATCCGAAGATCGATCAGACCCAGAAACTCGTCAGACTCTTATAGAAATCATTATCTCCTTTTGTCCCCATAACTTCGATACTTTTCATCTCGCCCATCGAACTCACTGTTTATATTGAGCTCGACGGTCCTGGTCGAGGTACATTCATTAGAACCTTTCTTGACGAGGCAGAACGCCTTGAACTTACAGAATTCCTTCGAGCAAACAAAGACGTCTTTGCATGGACGTTCCAGGAGATGCTAAGTGTCGACCCCAGTTTAGCATTTCACCGCATCGACCTCATCCCTCACTCTACAGTGGTAAAGCAGAAGAAGCGTACATTGGCCCTGCGACTTCGTGAAGCTGCAAACCTCGAAGTCAACAAGCTCATAACCGCGGGTTTCATTAGAGGGGTCAAGTATGCTGATTGGATATCAAACATTGTTGGAGTTCCCAAAAAGAATGGCAAAATCAGAATCTTTGTCGACTTCACAGACCTTAACAAGCACACACCGAAGGACAACTTCCCCCTCCCGATCATTTTAGTACTCCTTGATGCTATTGTTGGACACGAGCGCCTGTCAATGATGGACGCAGCTTTGGGTTACAATCAGGTACCCCTCCTCCCCGAGGATCAACTTAAAACTTCCTTTATCACTGAATAAGGCCTAAACTATTTTAATGTCATGCCCTTCGGCCTTAAAAATGTTGGTGCCACCTACCAATGCCTCGTAACAGCCATGTTTAAACCCTTGCTTGGCAAGTCGGTTGAAGTTTACATCGACGACATGTTATGCAAGAGCCTCCAAAGACAGACCCACATCTAGGACTTAACCGAAGTCTTTTCGATACTTTGAACATACAACATGAAACTTAACCCAGACAAATGCCAGTCTGGTGTTTCGTCTGGTAAATTTTTAGGTCAGCTTATCAGCAAACAAGGTATCGAGATTGACCCTACCCATATCCGAGCCCTTATTGACATGCCTTCGCCTTGAACCAAAAAAGATGTCCAAAAAGTGGCTGGTAAAATAGCGGCCCTCAACCGTTTCATTTTAAAATCCTCAGACCATTGTGTTTGACTCTTTTCTCTCTTACGCGACCAAGGCGTCCACAAAACTAAAAAGAAAACAACCCTGAGATTAACTGGACACCTGACTATGAACAGGCCTTCCTCGAACTTAAAACATACCTTGGTCGACCACCCATTACAGTACCCCTATCGAAGGCGAAACACTCTCCTTATACCTCGCAGTCACCGATACTTCTATTAGTTCAGTTTTCATTCGACTCGAATCAAACATGGAGAAACCTGTATATTTTATCAGCAAAAACCTGACACCTGCAGAAACTCGATACACGAAACTTGAGCTCCTCACCCTCATCTACACTTCCCAAAAACTGAGACCATATTTTAATGCTCACCCCATCTACGTTATAACAAGTTATCCCCTTCGAGAAGTACTCAGCAAAAAAGACAAATCTTGATGAGTTTAACAATGGTCTATTTATCTTGGCGAACACGACATCACATTTGAGAAGCAGATATCTCAGAAAGGCCAAGCAGTCTGCAATTTCCTAGCTAACTTCCCGGTCGAAGATATCGACAGGGAGGAACACAAAGATGACCTACCAGAAAACCAACCTGAACCTACAGACCCATGGAACACTAACATAGGCTGACGACTTTTCACAGATGGATCCGCTGGACCTAATGGTTCGGGGATAGGTATCGTCCTGTTTACACCAACCAATAATCGAATAGAGAAGGCAGTTAAGGTCAACTTTGAATGCTCCAACAACAAGGCTGAGTATGAAGCTTTGATCCATGGCCTCAACCTCGCACTCGACATTGGCATCCCAAAACTTATAGTTTTCACAAATTCCCAACTCATTCAAAGACAGTACTCTGGTGAGAATCAAGCCAGCGGTTGCATGGCCAATATTTTATCCTCGTCCGCCAGTGCATGGACCATTTCCCTAAAAAATCTTCTATTACCCACTACCCTCAAGGAAAAAATAGACACGCAGATGCCCTCGCCTACATCGTAGCTATGTTAGGCCAATACGAATCCTGAACCCTCCATATCAAAGTACTCGAACGCCCAAGTATCGACCAGATGGAAGTCAAAGTCATCAATACTAGGGGCGAGAGTCTCGATCTAGACAACTAGGGAACACCATTCCTCGATTACTTCAACAATGCTACCCTCCCAGATGATCCCAAAGCCAAATAGTTATTATTAGAGAACTGTCACAGATACATTATTCTCAAACGCGAGTTACATCGCAGATCCCCAAATGACATCCTCCTTTGGTGCATTTCTTAAAACGAAGCCTCTATCATCTTATCCAAACTCTATGAAGGTACTTATGGTGCTCATACTGTCGGTAGATCGATGGCTCTTTGAGACTTCTCCCAAGGATTATTTTGGCCCAATATGAAAAAGTAAGCCGAAGAATACGCCAAACACTGTGATAAATGTTAGCGTAATGCCCATGAAATACATAGCCTTTCACAAGACCTCCATTTCAGCCAAGTCTATTGGCTATTTAAATATTGGGCCATCGATCTCATTGGTCCTTTTCCCAAAGCTTCAGGTAGCCGAGAGAATATCCTTGTTACAGGAGATTATTTTACCAAATGGGTCGAAGCTGTACCTTTGTGTCAAACCAGAGAAGAAGAAGTCATCAAATTCCTATGGGAAAACATCATTACACGCTTTGGATGCCCCCATATGATTCGATGTGACAATGGTCTACAGTTTGTTTGGAACAAAGTCAGAAATTTCCTCAAGAAGTACAACATCATCCTCTCCCCCTCAACACCTTACTACCCCCAAGGGAACGGTTAGGTCGAAGTGATCAATAAAACAATAGTCGATGGTCTCAAAAAATGTGTCAACGCAAAGAAAGGATGATGGGTTCAGGAGTTACAGCATGTCCTCTGGGACTATCAAACGAATCCAAGAAAAGCTACAGGCAATACCCCTTTCCTTCTAGCCTATGGTACTGAAGCAGTGCTCCCTACTTAATTCGAAGTCTCACATGAGACCCTAACCTCCCGGATGAACACAATGGGTTTGAATTCAGATGCAACATATTATGGATCGATGAAACCAGAGACCGAGCAATCGCCAACCTCGGCTGTTACCATCTATCAATGCAGAAGTCATACAACAAGAGAGTTCGACCTTAAAGTTTTAATATCGAAGATCTTGTACTTCGACGGGTCGCACAATCCTCGAAGCCTCAGAATGCCGGCAAGCTAGCCGAATTCTGGGAAGGACCTTATGTCGTATATGATAAAATCGACAAGGGTTTGTATTACCTATTGACAGAAGATGAAGAACCTCTACCAAATCCATGGAATACAATGCAGCTAGTCACATACAATCGGTTATGGCCTCAACCATGTTCACCTGATGTAAACACAAACTAATCAATAAACAATTTTTTCCCTCTGAACTTCGTCTCCTGTTATCCAGTAAATTTCCTGGTTTACTCAAAGTATCATGTCAACCCTCGACCCAACTGATACTTGGGGGCGACTTTGAAAATTTTCAAACTCCCAATTTCGAGCAAACTCGAGGGGCAAGGATGGTCGATAGACCGGACCCTCAGGAATGCATTAGGGGCGAATACGTTCTACTTCGATTAGGCTCAGGCGTTCGAAGTCCAGTGAATTTCCTGGTTTACTCTAAGTATCATGTCAACCCTCGACTTGATTGATACTTGGGGGCGACCTTGAAAATTTTCAAACACCCAATTTCGAGCAAACTTGAAGGACAAGGATGGTCGATAGACCGGACCCTCGGGAATGCATTGGGGGCGAACATGTTCTACTTTGATTAGTCTCAGGCCTTCGAAGTCCAGTAAATTTCCTGGTTTACTCTAAGCATCATGTCAACCCTTGACCCGACTGAAACTTGGGGGCGACCTTGAAAATTTTCAAACTCCCAATTTTGAGCAAACTCGAGGGGCAAGGATGGTCGATAGACCGGACCCTCGGGAATGCATTGGGGGCGAACACGTTCTACTTCAATTAGGCTCAGGCCTTTAAAGTCCAGTAAATTTCCTAGTTTACTCTAAGTATCATGTCAACCCTCGACCTGACTGATACTTGGGGGCGACCTTAAAATTTTTCAAGTCTCCAATATTCGAGCAAACTCGAGGGGCGCGAATCGTCAAGAGACCGGACCCTCAAAAATGCATTGGGGGGGGACAACATTCCACTTTGACCTAGATCCGACGTTCGAAGTCCAGTTAATTTCTTGCACTCTCGAGATACCATCTCGAAGCTCTTCAAGGTTTGATCACTTTACAATCATTCTACACTTACAGTATATGCAGATACAAGCATACAAAAATTTCAATAAGACATTTCAGTACAATATATATCAGAGAATCAGGTTCAACAAAAATCAATTCAAATCAAGTTCAGAGCATACATTAGGAATCAAGAACGACAATTCAATACAAATAAAGTTAACACAAATCAGTTTCAGTACAATCTACATCAACAATTCATAGCATTCACAAGTTCAAAGATCAAGTGCAAAGCAAGCTCAACATTGTTCATATATTACAACCCAATAGAATAATTAGAAGAAACACTCTAGAACGCCCAGTTCAATACCTCATATCGGAGTGGCTACACCATCTCCTCCTATAGGCTCCTCGTCAACATGTCTAGAACCCCCAGCCAAAGGATTCGACCCAGCAGTATCCACGACCATATCCGTCACATTCCCAGCAACAGTTTCTTCAATCGCTGGAGTCTTCAAGACACCTCCTGAACCCACAGTAGTAACATCTCCTTCTACCCCATCGGCCTGGGTAGCATCGTCAGCAATAAGATCTTAGGTAGTGGGGAAACATTGCAAAGTTTCATGATCATACCCTAAATCCTTTATGAACTCCTTCAGCCTGACATTATCTGCACATTCATCATCAAACTGCCCTTGGAAGGTTTTCTTCTATTCTGCAATTACCCTATCCTTCTCGGCTACTTTCACCTCAAATACCCGCGTATGATTATAACGCTGAGCTTCAATTCTCCTCTCACATTCATCCTTGATAGTCCCCAGATCTTGCCTCAAAATGCCAATTTCTAAAACCAGCGATGCTTTGGTACCTCGGGCAAGCTCCAGATTGTCAACACATCTTTTAACTTCCTTATTACTACCTTCTGTACCTTGTTGAAAGCCTGTGCCCAAGCATCTGTCTACTAGAATATTCAAGCTGTCAGTATCTCTCAAAACATTGTACCATTTGATTAAGCTCCTTCACTCACTCCCCAATTTTACATTCATGCCCTCGATTACCTTCATCATTTCGTAAAAATTTCCATTCATCTAAACATGGGCAACTTCCCAAAAGTTTAACACCTCTTTCACTAGTCTTCGAAGAGGTAGTCGTATTCCCAGTTGAATTTGGCCTTTATACACCATTATACCCTATCGCAGTTTCGACTCGAAAGTATGCCCTGTTCCCGCTATATTTAACACTACTTCTACCTTCGATAGACCCAATTTTGCTGTAAATCGATCTAGTCTCAGCTTCTCGCTAGCCGAGACAAAACCTGCGACCTTCTCTGACTCAGTCAACTCCACCTCACTATGATCAATATGATCCCTTTCTTCTCTTTCATCACCCGAAGGCTCGACACTACCTTCGCCTTTTTTTTCTCTCCTCCCTCCATCTCTTCCTCATCACTCTCCTCGGTCACTACCATCTTATGATGTCTACTACTAGAAAACCCACCTGCTGGCACAACCACAGCTAAAGGGGCATCGGTTACAATATCTAACACCTCTACGTTGCTGGCCTCATCTATGGGAGTACGACCAGACACACTCGCCTCATCCTCTTTGATCTCTTCATCTATCAGCCTTATTCTCGAAGATCGACGGGTACTCATCTTATTCTACAGAAGAAGAGGCACACAATTATATCGGTACATTCGACTATTACGTGTCAATAACTCATTTTCATCTACCCTCTACAACTGGTACAAACACAACCAAAAACTCAACCCCAATCCCAGCCTTACCGTCAATACCCTCAGAATCTCAAATGGACAAAACCCCCAGACACATGGTTTTCCCCTGTCCTCGATCATATCCTCACAACTACAACCCTAGAAGACTCTACATATAGATGCAAAATACAAAGCCAAACAGAAACAGACAAAAGTCAATCGACCTACCTGTGTGAACGAAAGTACGCTCGAAACTGTAAGCCAGTCGGTCCCTCAGCAACAGCCTGGTAACTTCTCTCAACCTTCACAAAACAATGGTGTACGCTCTCCTCATTTAACTCTCTGGTTTTTGAAAATGGGTTGCCGGGAACAGTAACTTTGCCCTCACACCTATTTATATTTCTGCAAAATTGTAAAAAACTGCCTTGATTCCCTAAACTGCTATCATTTCCACTGCCCCACTTCTCCTGCTTTTCGGTTGAGATGTGTTTTGCCCATTTTACCCCCCTCTTACCATATGTACATGTCCCACATTTACATTTACACAATACTACAAAAACTAAGTCCAACCTTCTGGTCCTTACCCGAAGCTATCAAATCAGATCCTTACATCAAATCAACCTTTTTCTGTAAAACAAAGAAATATTATGATGACCTATATGGCACTCTACCCCAGGAATAACACCATTCTGACAGGCCAACTGTTTGGTTGTCAGTTCATCCAGTCGAAGCCAACAAACCTTTGACATTCCTTCTTCTTGTACACAAGTAATCATCTATATCGTACTTCAAACACTCGTCCGTAGACAACCTGATATTCGATTTCAACAATTTGCCAATCATTCAATTTCTTTCACGTTCGACATTCGACAATATATTTTTCACGCCTAAATTACCTTCGAGTTTTATATTTGTCCTTACAGTATTTTAGTTCGACAGTTATCTTATAAAATTCCAATTTCATTCGGGCAGATGCCCTTATACAAAACACATAGCAAACAGTCACGATAACCAAAATATATAAACATCCCTACAACAAAGCAACCCCTATTTACAGATAAGACTATTCTTTGAAGACTCAGCCTCAACATCTTCCCTGTTTACCACCTCCCCAGCAAAAGACTCCAGCAAGGCCAACCGGTCGCTGGGAATTGGGCCCATCATTTGTAGTACCCCTCACCAGTACGCATGGGGCATCCCACTAATGGGTTTCCCCGGTTCCACTTCAAACAAATCCGACATCACCCAATCTAGGCTTCGATTACCGAAAAACCTCTGTATCAACTCCAGGGTCTTCTCCTGTATACGAAGGACCCTTGTCGCCACCCACTTCTGGTACTTGGTATCAGGAGCGTTTCCGTTGCTTTAGGACGAAGACGCAGACATTGCGCTCGGATAAGAAGAAAAAGATGTGTGAAGTTCTCCCCAAAACACCCTATTTATACTGGAAAGCAGGTACATTTAACCCATCCTTAATCAGAATCGCATTAATAGCAATCTTCAAACGTTTCCCTCATAAACTCAACAGTCAAACTTTTTCAAATTTCCAGACTGAACCGTTTCATCAGCATGTTCACCCAACACCTATTTCTAAGATTTTACAATCAACACATCCCCAGCCTCGAACCATCGACCCCTTTTATACATCATCTAACACCTTTTTCATCGAATTTCGACAATACATAGTCAATTATTCTGTTAAGCCTGAATATTGACCAACGCCTTCGACCATCTTATTATACTTCAAAGTTAATTTTCCCCCGAAGGTAACCATTTCTACATGTTAACATTCGAAGAAATATATTCAATACCGCGCAAACAAATCTATTCACCTACCATGCCTACCATATACAAAAATACATAATTACAGTAAAGTGCCATTCTTATTCTGTTCTGCAGATTACAAAAAAAAATCTATAAAACTACAACAGAAACCTTCAAATACAGTCCTACAAAAAAACCCATCACCACCACCTCGCCACCACTTTAAGATGAACTCGCCCTATTTTCAGACGGGCCAGATCCTCCCGCAGAACCCTGCTCCTCCACCAGACAATCTTCTGCCTGTACGAGATGCTCGGCCAAACCTGACAAGAAAAGATAACGCTCCTCCGGCGCAAGAAAATGCTGTTACAGCATTCCCCACAGGTACGTATAAGAGTGCCTGTAGATTGTCTCCCCAGGTTCTACCTCCACCAGGTCCGACATATCCCAGTCCAGTTCTCTATCACCGAAGATCTTCAACTTCAACTCAGTAATTTTTTGCCCTAAGCGACGATCCCTAGCAAACCCCATTCTTTGCTGATAACGAGTATTCAAAGTAGTATCCATAAAATTTTCATAGAAAACAGAAGAAGAGAATGAAGACGAAGAGTGTACAGTGTTTACACCCTCTTAACCCATATTTATACCCTGATTAACCTCCTTTATTACTCTGAAATCACCACGACTCTTTAACTACCTTCCTTTATTACCTCCCTCAGAATTCTAACAAGTCATAGTCAACCTTCCAACTTCCAATAACCAATAGTCTTTCTCAGCAAACGCCTCTACACCTATTTTTGAGGTCCCTGCTGAGAGGGGGCAAATGTAGTAGCATACTTAAAGCCTCTTACCCCAATCAAATACTCGAAGGTTACATTGAAGCTTACATGCAAACCTCGAAACCCATTCAATCCATAAACAAGCTTTCCAAGAATACACGAAGATGATGCTTCAAAGACGAAGCCTCGACTCTGAATAAGCCTCGAAGATGAACTCCACATCTGCATCAGGTACTTCAAAGACGAAGCCTCGACTCTACATCGACATCTGAAACACTTCGTAGACATGTCAGACAGCCACCTCACCAGATAAGAACGACACAGTTATTGGTCCTTACAGCTACAGTGACAGGACCAACAATAGCTGCAGTGTTAGAGCACTATTCTAGACCCGATATTTCTGGCGTCAACACCAACTTTGGGATACCCGCCCGATACCCAGAGGGTACACTTGTAATGTGACCTGCCTTGATGACTCAGCCCTTCCAATGTTCTATAAATAGGAGGGAAGGGGAATCAAGGAGGGGTTGCAAAATCTCTCCCTTGAACCCTTGCAGTTTACCTTTGACCTACCTGTAAAACACATAGTACTCGAACCTTCGACTACTCGACTGCAATATACAATCTCATAAAAATCCTTATCAGAGGTCGTGAAGAGACCCATTCTAGGCCTCCACGCAAGTATATTGTCAATAGGTTATTCGTATTATAGATTATATGCTTTAATCCTTTGATAGAAGATAAACTCATGGTGTAAGAGCCAACTTCCCCTCCGCATGAAGTTAGTCCCCTACAAGAAGAGTAATTATTTTTTGGAAAAACATCTGGCGTGCGATAGTTGTCATTACTGACGACGTATCACATCATTGTAGTGGGTCTGACATTAATCACAATCGTCTCCCCGTGTACCCTTATATAATAAGACTGACTGTGGTGTGAGAAAAACTTTGGTAATTCAGTATTTGTAATCTCAGTGTTAGTTTGAATTATCTTTTTGCATTTCTGTATTCCTGGAGCGTTGCCTGTGCTTGAAATGGCTGTTAGGCGTGATGATTCGTTTGGTTATAAGCTATCCATTCGTGTGTGTTGGTAATTTAGGTGAGTTTTTTAGCCATTTTGTTTAAATGGAATTGTGGTATATAGGGGGAATGGTATTGTTCTGGAAATCACTGTTAGGCATGATGATTCATTTGGTCGTAAGCTCTCCATCCGTGCGTATTGGTAATTCAAGTGAGTTTTATTGCCATTTTGCTTGAATGGTATTGTGTTTCTCACTCGGTACTATCTCTGACCGGTAGGGGTTTGACCAAATGGTAGTGATGCCAGCGATGTCATGGTTTCATATCGTTGTGAGACTGCAAGAGTAGCTCAACTGTAACACCGAGGTAAATTGGGTATTGTGCATCGTTGGGTCACAGTTAGGGTGGCGGCCACGTAGGGCCGGGTGAGGGCTTAGGGGTAGTAAGTCCCTGTGGTGCCTTAGTTGGCCATGTGGCCATTATGTTCTTTCGTACTTTAGGTTATGTCTGATATTTGTACCTAGCTCGTACAGGGCCTTCCAAGCACTGAATATGAGTCTGTGTACCCCGATGTTAGGAAGACCGAGGCGAGGGATGGTTTCTTCAGGGGAGGAGTCATCGACGGAGGGGTCCGCTACCATGTCACCTTGTGTTGTACCCGTGGAATGGGGGGGGGTAGTCACGATCACGAGGCAGGTTCCTCAGGACTTAGAGGCTGATGCGCATGTAGATTTCATGGTACGTGGGAGAGTGTCCAGGGACATGGCCTAGGAGGCTATTATTAGTAGTCGTACAAGGGGTAACTCTAAAAGCTTTTGGACTTATCCCAGCGTGTGGAGGTTGCCTGTATCATTTGCCAAGTATGAGACTGCTGGGATAAGGATGGAGTACTTAGATGTAGTTAACGAGAGAGTGAGGGCTAATGACAGTAATGAGTAGATTTGGCCAGATTGTCAAACACTGGCGCCTAATCAGTGCATCGCCTACTACAACCAGTTTGATGCGGGCTTGTGGTTCCTGTTGAACGACCTGACAAAAAAAATGCTTGAGTTCATTGGGCCGGGCGCCGGGGCAAATGAATGGTAACTTTTATCGAGTGATGATAGGGTGCCAACTGATCAATTAATCAGTGCTGCCTCATTATAATGTGGGTTATTCTGATATTTTGGTCGCTTATAAGATGAGGCGTTATCCTCGCCAGTGAGATATTGTTCCCGAGAGTATGGGAAATGAGGTGGGGAAGGTCGGGGCTTTAGACGAGCTCGCATTGCCGCGCGTTACTTATTTACGTTCAAGAGCGAGTCTTGAAGGATGGCAGACCCGGACTGCGGCCAAGGCAAAAGCTGTGACAGCCACGGTAACCCGTGTTAAAGGGGGCAAGGACAAACCTAGGTGCCAGAAGGTGATACGCACCTGTGCTCCTGAGTGGAGGTACTAGTATTATATATCTCAGAAATTGAGTGAGCTAAAGATTTTTAAGTTACCTACCAATTGTAACTATTGGTGTCGTCATCCAATCTTGGTGACCAGTGCTTTTGACTTTAATGATGGGCCCAGTTGTCGCTTAGGCCATAACATTTTTATCACCAAGTGTACGGTACAACTTATATTACAATTATATGCAATGCTTCTTCGTCATGTGTTGTACGTGCAGTCTAAATGTCTGCTCATTGTCGTGCAGGTGTGACGCTTTCCAAGGTAGCGCACAAGAATTCTCAGTTACATTTGCTAGGTCACAAGAATAAGGATTGTTAGGTGTAAACAAATATCTTGAATGGGACCATTGACTCTGACAAGTACTGGTCAACGCAGAAGTATAGCGAGCCGGGTTTATGTACCGTGGGTAAAACTGTTTCGGTGTAAAGTGTTCATAGCTATAAATCTGCGGAGTGTGCAGGAATGACGCCTCGGCTTTTGTCTACCAGGAGGAAGGAAATGGCCAGAGCGTCGCAAGCGACACCTCTGGTAATGGGGTTAAGTCCCTGTCTTAAGGGTGTCAGTGCCCATTCGGAGAAGGAAGCCCCGACGGTGAAGCGGCATGAGACTGTGCCCATAGGTCTTATTGACGAGGATATGGATGCTCTTCGGGGAAGGAAAATGAAGCCCTCTCCCAGTCGTTCATGGAGGAAGTGACCCGCTCGATGGATAGTAGGAAGTTATTTTCTGGGGGATTGCCAGAGGGGGAAGTACAGAGTACCCCTTATAAGGATAAAGAGAAAGCTTATCTAGCTGAGGCACTCGAGGATCCTAGGGCTCGTCGTACAGCTATTGTGGCAGCCGTGCGGGTAAGGATTGGCTTGTCGTTTTCTCTTATAGCCATTTTTGCTGTTGTCTAACTAGTTATTTTTGTGGTGTGTAGTGCACCCTCACTTTTTTGAGGCTACACTGCTACGTGGCAAAAATCTGTCTGGTCGCAACGCCAAGCTAGAGCTTCGACTCGCATATATGCAGGACCATCATAAGGGTCTCATTCAAGAGGCCATGGACCGTAAGCTGGCCTCCCATGTGGTAATCATAACTGCAGGGCTTGAAGAACACGTGAAAGTGCTTGGTGAGGAGAAGCTGCAGCTTACGGGGGATCTGGAGGCTATGCATGGATGTCTAAAGATGCTGGCGTTAGAGAAGGAGGCGAGCGAGCAAGCGTTCTGTGACAAGTTGGTGGGGGAGAAATAGGTGGTCGACGAGCTGCAGGGTTGTGTAATAAAGCTAGTGGGGGGAATAACACGTCTGGAGGAGTCTCGCCTCTTTATCGAATGGTGGGTTACTATGCTGGCTCCACCCCTCCTGGTACTTCGGCAATCCCGAGACTTGCCCGAGCTGCGTCACTTGGGATATTATGCACGATAAGCTCCAGTTCCTCTGGAGAACCAAATGGACATCACCCCTGAGGAGCAGGCCCAGCTGGCTGAGGAGGATGCAGCGGTCACAAAACCAGCCACCTGACCTTAAGCGGAGTCGTAGTGTCATGTTTTAAGGCCCATTGTGGCAATGTGTAAAGACTTTTTTAATGAGCCTGTAGTAGCTATGTTAAACTTGGTTGATGGGGCCCTCATAGCCCTGTATTGTGTAAACAATATATTCATTTTTCTGCAAAAAATTTAATAGGCGTTTGCTTTCTATATAATATTATGGATTCCATCTTTGTATTTGTTTATTTTTTGCAGATTTACTTTGCGGCTAATAGTCGCATTGGGACTCACCAAATTGTAGCTAGGACCCAGAAAATTAGGCCCCGTGCTCGTATGGACATCCTGTGTTTTAGCGAGGTGAAATTGGCATGAGTGCGGTGCCAGTCCTCAGCGGATTAGGCTTCATGGTCGTGATGGTGACCCCTACGCTATAAGTAGGGTGCCAGGGCTACTGCCATAAATACTTATTGGGAATTGCATAGAACTTGAAGCATGCTTGAGACTACCTTGGAGGAAGTGGAACGGTGGCTTGACTAGGCATAGTAATTGCTCATAGAAGTTGTTGGGTTTCCTTACATAAATTAATAGGTGCTTGAAAAACATGCGCATAAATACTGGGGCACCCTCTCTTAGGGCATATAAGAGGGGGTTTAGAGTGTTTGAGGTGTCACCATTGTTTGAAGCTTCAACCTGCATGCTTGGTGTGCTTATTAGAAGATGCAGATTAGATCTTAAATGCATTTTGAAGCATGGGTGGCCATGTGGGTGGGCTTCTACACCTAGATGTACTTTGGTCATCGTGGGGTGACAGAGAAACCACTAGAGCTGGTGTATGTCAACCCTTCATCTCTGCCATAGGGGGAGAGGAAAATGCAACAAAAGCCCTGGTTTTGGTATCTCATTCTGCGGGACCAAGTGAAGATGTGGTCCGACCGTGCAGTTGTTCTTAGGGTCATGGCCCTAGAGGATGTGAGGGAGGCCGACATTAAAGGGTCGGGCTATGGGAGTTGGGAGAGGCCATACCCCTGTTGTGTGTGATGTATCAGTGTCAGCTTTGTTTTGTTATGCTCCTCGTTTGTAATCGTTATTATGGAAATAAAAGAGAATCGTGCGAACATATATGTAATTACGTGTAGTAATCCTCATAGGACAAGGTAAATGTAGCTGTTTTTGTGACCTTATAGGGATCGTTAGGCGCGAAGTGCCCAACAACTTTTTTAGTAGTCCTCGTAGAACTATGTACGCGTTATCATTTTAGTGACCTTAGAGGGACGGTTAGGCGCAAAGTGCCCAACAACTTTTTAGTTTTCCTTGTATGAATATGCATGCATTGTCGTTTTAGTGACCTTAGAGAGACGGTTAGACACTATCTGGAGTGCTCCTACTTTTAGTTGAGGGGTCGTTCAGCGACCTTCCACCTCGTGGCTAACGGAAGCGTGCTCCTACAATTATCATGAGTGACAGGTTAGTAGACATCCATGTGTCCATGTTATGTCTGTTATAGTCCTTATAGATATTCATGGGTCAAGTAAGTATTCTTTAGTACTGTTTCCATGTTAGAGTACTTTTAATTATTTTAATGCCTAATATGTCCATATGTGACAATGCTTGGTTAACTGGCAGTTTTGTCTCTGAATATCATAAAGTATCTTTATATGTGAGACATACAATGATGCTATATATCCTGTGGTTGATCCTTCAGAGTGGGGACAGGTACAACTTTATGAACTTTATCATAATTAACTCTTATATCTCCTAATACCATGTGTTTTCTTAAAGTTTTGTTTATTTGTTTATGTTCATACAGCCTCAACCTCCTTACATTTTACCACCCCCATTAGTGAGATGACCTGGAAGGATAAGAAAAGAAAGGATACATGATCCATATGAAAAAAGGCCTCATAAAATATGTAGTACATATGAATATTTTGGTCACAACAAAATAACATGTAAGGGTCCACCTATAGTACCATTACCAAGAGTGGTTAGAACTGGACAAAGGCTAGACACAAATACCAGTAGGGCTAATTTTATGAGAATCATTAGCTTACCAGTAGATACAGGAGGTGAGAGAGCTGTAGGTAGAGCTGGAAGTGGTGGGAGGACTGGAGGTGGAGATAGAGGTAGAACTAGAGGTAGAGGGAGGACTGAAAAATATATAGTGAGAGGAAGGACTGGTATAAGGGGAGGTAGATATAAAGGAAAAATTAGAGGTGGGGGGAGGACTAGAATAAATACATTGGGAGGAAGGACTTGAGGAGACAATGTTGGAGGCAGAATTGGTACAAGGGGAGGTAAAGATAGAGGTAGAGCTAGAGGTGGAGCTAGGGGTAGAGAAAAATAAACTTGTCAAGCTCTAAGGTAGTCAGAAGGTGCTACTCAAGTATCTACTTCTCAAGCTCCAAGGTATCAACAAGGTGATACTCAAGCTTCTCAATCACAAGTAAGAGCTCTAAGGCTGTCACAAAACCAACAGTCTTAAGCTCAAGCTTCAAGTTCAAATCCCTACAAGAAAGTATTTGTTCAATCTATAAGAAAATGGAACATATAAGTAGTGTTTCCAAAATTATGATGTACATTATAATTTTGGAGTGATCACAGCTTTAGGTGATGGCATATTTAACTTTTGAATGCATTTAGTGGTTTTATTTTTTATTTTTTTTGAAGTAGTAGTACTTTTGTTAGTGGTGCATTGTTGGATATGTAGTTTGTTGATATAGAATTTTTTGTGAATGTATATATAGTTTTTTGTGAATATACAGCTTTGTTGGATTTAAATTTTGTCTTCTTGTAGAATATGTTCTTTGTGTACATGTTTTCTTAAAGATTCTAGGTTATTCGAACGACTCCAAATGTCGTTCGAATGACACGATCAATTAAGCTTGAAAATGAAGATAACTAGATAATCATAAACACAATGCCATTCATAAACACAAGTATACAAACTGGAGTACTCTTATAATCTACTATTACATTTATAAACACTGTAGGGGCCTAACTTCGTGTAAAGGGGAAGTCGGCTCTTACACCACAGGATTAATCCTTTACCAGCAGAGTTTAAGTATATAATATATAATACAATTACTCTACTGATAATATACTTGCGTGAAGGCCTAGAATGTAATGCTCCACGACCCATGATGAGGATTTTTAAGAGTATTTATATTGCTTTCGAGTAGTCGAAGGTTCGAGTACTGGGTCTTACAAGGTAATCGAAGGTAAACTGCAAGGGCTCAGGGGAGAGATATTTTGTGTAACCTCTCATTGGTTCCCCATCTCTCCTATTTATAGAATATATGAAGGGCTGAGTCACCAAGGTTAGGTCACATTACAAGGGTACCATCCAGATATCGAGCAGGTATCCCAGAGTTGGTATTGATGCCAAAAATGTCAGATCTGTTACTGTAGCAGTTGTTGGGTCTGTCTATGTACTCTAACACTGTAGCAGTTGGTGGTTATGTCACTGATGCTGGAAGGACCAACAATGTCGCCATCTTGTTTAGTGAGCTAGCTGTCTATCTTGTCATACTTCGACCATGTACTGATATGGTCGAAGTGTTTCTGATGTGATGTGGAGTTTGTCTTTGAGACTTGTTCAGAGTCGAAGCTCCGTCTTTGGATAATCTTTGGAAAGCTTGTTAATGGGTTGAGTGGGGCTTCAAGATGTTCGAGTAGGTGTCGAGGTATCCTTCGAGTGTTTGACTAGGGTAGAAGGCTGCGAGTAGGCTACTACATTCGCCCCCTCTCAGCAAGGGTCTCAAAAATAGGTGTAGGGCATTTGCTGAGAAAAACTATTTGTAGTCGGAAGTTGAATAGTTGACTGTTGTTTTTTGAGGGAGGTAATAAAGGAGGGTAATAAAGGAATGTTGGTGGTTATGGAGTAATAAATAAGGTTAGATGGGGCTATAATTATGGGTTATGAAGGTAGTAACACTGTATACTTTACATTTCTCTGCAGTTTTCTTCTCCTTCTTTTGCCTTTCTTGAAAAACGTTATGAATACCAAGCCTAACACTCGCTAGCAGTAGAGGATGAGATTTGCCAGAGACCGTCGTATAGGGTGAAAGACCGCAGAGCTAAAGTTGAAATTTTTCGGTGACCATGAACTCGACTGGGACATGCCTGACCTGGTAGAGTTAGAGCCTGGGGAACCCATCAATGGGAATCCTATTATTACATATGGAGGTAGATTAAGTTTCATTTTACTACTGCTGAAGAGCGTTACCTCTACCTGATATCTTTGGCCGAATGTCCCGATTTGGTAGAAGAGCAGTTAGAGGAACAAGGCTCGACGAGTGGAACTGGCCAGTCTTAAAATAGGGAGGCTTCTTCTTAAAGTGGTGGCGAGGTGGTCATGATGGGTTTTCCTCTTTTTTTTTGCAAGACTGTATTTTGAAAGTTTCTAATGTTGTTGATCTCTGCAGAATTTTGTATGATTGTACTAAGAGGTCTCCTCTATTTTTGTAATTTGAAGTGGTGTACTAAGAACAAACGTTACTGAAATTCTGTGTTTGTATTTGATAAACCATATATGCGAGTAGATTATAGGCGTGGTATTGACCATATGTCCTCGAATGCTAATATGTAGAAACGGTTACCTTCTGGGAAAAATTGACTTCGAGTTGTAATGTGCTGCTTGAGGAAATAGGTCAACAGTCGGTTATAATGAATAACTATTTCAGAATACTTAAATCTTGAGGTTTGTACCATAGGGATTGTTAGAGGGTGCAAAAAGAAAGGGGTTGAATACGCCTTCTGATAAAACGGTTATGTCTGGGAAGTTGAGGAGGTTGGACTGTTGAGTTTTCGATGAGGAAAACTGAAGACTTGCTATTAATGCAGTTCAGATTAAGGAGAGGTTAAATGTATCTGATTTTCAGTATAAATAGACTATTTCTGGGAGAATTGTATTCGTCTGTTCTGATCATGCAATTCTCCTAAAAATTGAATTTGGAATTTTTATGTTTATTTGTACTGTTTTGATCTGTATGGAATGACATTGGAAGTTGATAAGATAACTGTCGAAATATAATTCTGCATTATGTGTAAGTAAAATTATAAATTATAGAAGTAAAATTCTGATCTGTCGAAGTAAAATTATGATCTTTTGAAGTAAAATTCTGAATTGTGTGTAAATAGGATAGACATAAAATTCGAAGGTGATTTAGGTGCGATCATATTATCGAATGTCGAATGTTCAAACTACGATATAGCTGAAGGTTTGTTGGATTTGACTGAACAAACTGACAGCCAAGATAGGTGGTCTGTCAGATCGGTACTGGCTCCTGGGGCAGTGCGCCATGCAGGTTATCATAATGTTTCTGCATTTTACAGAAAAGGTTGAGTTGATGTGGAGATTTTATTGGACAACTTCGAGTGAGGATCAGAGGGTTCGAGTTGTTTTTTGATTTTAAAATTTCGTAAGTGTGAGTGTATGACACATACATGGGGTGAAAGAGGGTAAAATTGTCAAATCACGTCTCAGCCGAAAAGCAGGGGTAGTGGGGTAGTGGTAATGATGGCGGTTTTGGGAATCAAAACAATTTTTTACGATTCTGAGGAGGTATAAATATGTGGAGGAAATAACCAAAATACTGTTCACAGACAAAACCAGAGAGTGAGAGGAAGAGACTCACGCCATTTTTACGTAAAGCTTGAGAAAGGGTACTGAGGTTGCCGCTGAGTATCGGTTGAATTTCCATTTTGATTGTTCTTCCGCTAATATAGGCATGTCGATTGATCTTTGTCTATTTTGTTTGAATTTTCTTTTTGTCTCTGTATGTAGCGTCTTCTGGGTTTGTAGTGTTAAGGATATGTTCGAGTACAGGGGGAAATCGTGTGTAAGGGGTTTAGTTCATCTAGGATTTTGAGGGTGTTTGATGATGGGATTGGGATTGGGATCGGGGTAGAGTTTTCGACTGTGTTTGTATCTGTGGGAGAGGTAGATACAAATGGGTTATTGACACGTAATATTTGAAGGTATCGATCTAATTGCATGCCTCTTCTTCTGTAGGCTAAGATGCGTACCTGTCGAGCTTCGAGACTAAGACTGATAGATGAAGAGGTCAAAGAAAATGAGGCTAGTGTGTCTTGTCGTGCTCTGATGGATAAAGGCAGCGACATAGAAGAACTAGTCATAGCAAAAGATATCCCACTGACAGTGGTGGTTCCTGAAACTGGGGTTTCGAGTAGTAGGCTTTGTAAGATGGTAGTGTTTGAGGATAGTGTTGAGGAAGATATGGGGGGAGGACAGAGAAAGAGAGGCAAAGGTCGGGCTGAACCTTTGGGTGGCAAAAGAGGTGAAGAAGGGCAAGGTGACCAAGATGAAGATTCGACCGAGTCGGATGAGGTTGTTGGTTCTGTTCCAGATAGGGAGAAGAAGGGGCTAAATCGATTTGTGGGTAAACATAGTTTGTCAAAGGTAGGGGTTATATTGTATTTTACGGGGTCAGAGTACAGCTTAAAAATCGAAGCCTCGAGAAGGTATCATGGCGTATAGAGGCCAGATTCGACTGGGGATGTGATTGTCCATTCGAAGGCTGGTGAAGGTGATGTTGAACTTCTGGGAAGTTGCCCCAATTCAGATGAATGGGAATTTTTATAAAATGATAAAGGTAATTGAGGGCATGAATGTAAAATTGAGGAGTGAGAGAATGGGTTTAATTAAGTGGTATGATGTTGTATCATTCTATTCGAGGAAGGCGAATTTGAATGTGGGCACCTACCATATCCAGTGCCATGCAGATAAGCTCTGGTTGTTTGATCTACGCTCGATGGGTCTGGGGTGGAATAGAGATTTGGCTGTAGTATGGGGTAATTATAAGAATGCCGAAGGGGAGGATTCTTATATGTTACATCATAAATTCTACAATCCGAGTAAGTTTTCTGCCGAACAGTTTTTGATATATTGCTCGAATAAGCTGTGATCGTATTTATGTTTGTTTTATAGGTCCTCAAAACAGGACTTGGGCGAATTCGAGGGATTATATTGACGCCCTATTCGACTCAGACGAGGAGTGGGTGCATTTCATTTCAAGAGTCTTGGTATCAAGAGGAAGAGGCTGAAGAAGACAGATTCACACTTTCGAAGCATACCCATTACGTCAAAGCCATCAAAGAAGAGGGGAGGCGAAGGTGTTTTAAAGGTAGTCGAAGGCATGAAGGAGGATAATTTGGTGAGGAAGGTAAAGTATGTTCCGAAGGCGCAACGGGCGTTGAAGCAGGCAGCAGCAGTACACGATATAACTAGTAATGCCTCGAGATAGAGGTCGAAATAGGCATCGGCCCAAGCTGAGAAAGGGAAGGGCAAAAGGTTATTCCCGAGTCTCCCAGGGTACAACAGGCGAAGGGTACCCAGCGGAAAAGGCGCAAGGCATAGGGGGAAGACGATGCAGAGGATGCGGGTGAAGATATGATGGAGGCTGAGCTAGAGGATCATGCTTTGGCAGTTGCTACTTTGATGGCGGAACTCTGTGCCGATGACCCTGACGAGGGGTCGAAGCAGATAAGGAAAAGTATGTACCAGGTAAGTATCTATTTGTTTGTAAGATTCATACATTTTTTCGAGTGCTTGATTCTTTGAGAGGTACTGACGGTTCGAATATTCTAGCAGACGGATGCTTGGGTGCAGTATTTTCAGAAGGCAGTGGAAGTGTTAAAGAGGAAGTTACAAGAAGCGGCTGATAGTCTGGAGCTTGCTCGAGTGACTGAAGCGTCGGTGGTGTCTGAGAATAAAACTTTGAAGCAAGATCTGGAGGCTGTCAATGATGCATTCGAGAAGAAATTGGAGGGTCAACATTTTAATCATGAGTAGGTGTTGAGGTCGAAGCTTGCTGAGAAGGAGCAGGAAAAGAAGGCACAAAGGGAGCGTTACCAGGGGCAGTTTAATTATGAATATGCAGTTACTGTCAGACTGAAGGAGTTTATTAAGGATTTGGGGTATGATCCCAAAACTCTGCAACGCTTTCCTATTACCCAAGATCCTGCAGCTAAAGATGCTTTACAGATGGAGGGGATGGAGGTAGATATTGTTGTTGAAGGTGTTGGAGGTGGTGTGGAGGCTTATGTGATCGACAATGCTGCTATTGAGAGTACAACTGATGTGGTCGTCGATGGTACAGGGTCAAAATCTTCTATTGGAGGTGCTGAGGATGTTGGCGCTGAAGAACCTGTTGGGGAAGAAGGTGCAGCCACGCCGATATGAGGTATTTGTACTGGAGTGCCATGCTTGTTTTTCTGATTTTTCTGTTGGGTTGTAATATTTGAACAATGTTGAGCTCTAGGTGTACTTGATCTTTGAACTTGTGCTTACTTTGAATTGCTGTGCTGGAACTGACTTGTAGACTATTCTAAAACTGATTTGTGTTAAACTTGAATTGTGCTGAATTGCTGTGATAGATACTTGATATATGCTCTGAACATGATTTAACTTGATTTTTGGTAAAAATGCTTCTCTGATAATGTGCTGAAGTATCTTGTGTGTAGTAGAATTGTAGATATCCCTGAATAATTATGTCTCCATATGCTGTAACTGTCGAATGATTGTAGAGTGAACGAACCTTGAAGAACTTTGAGATTGACTCCTGAAAATTCAAAGAGTTGATCTGGACTTCGATGGCCTAAGCCACAGCGAAGTAAGACGTGGTCGCCCCCAACGTATTCTCGAGGGTCCGGTTTCTCGACCATTCGTGCCCTTCGAGTTTGCTCGAATGTTGGGAGTTTGAAAATTTTCGAGGTCGCCCCCAAGTATCAGTCGGGCCGAGGGTGGCATGATACTTAGATGAAACCAAGAAATTTACTGGACTTCGAAGGCCTAAGCCACAACGAAGTAAGACGTGTTCACCGCCAATACATTCTTGAGGGTCCGGTCTTTCGACCATTCATTCCCCTCGAGTTTGCTCGAATGTTGGAAGCTTGAAATTTTTTAAGGCCGCCCCCAAGTATTAGTCGGGTCGAAGGGTTGACATGATACTCAGGCTTAACCAAGAAATTACTTTGAAGGCTAGAGCCACAACGAAGTAAGATGTGTTCACCGCTAACGCATTCCTGAGGGTTTGATCTTTCTACCATTCGTCCCCCCCCGAGTTTGCTCGAATGTTGGAAGCTTGAACATTTTCAAGGTCACCCCAAGTATCAGTCGGGTCGAAGGGTTGACATGATACTCAGGCTTAACCAAGAAATTCATTGGAAAGCAGGAGACGAAGTGAGGATGGAAACAATTTTTTATTGATTATTATGTATTTATATCGGGTGTACAAGGTGAAGGTCGTGGCCTATTGTATGAGATCAGCTGCATTGTGTTCCATGGATTAGGTAGAAGTTCTTTGTCTTCTATTATCAGGTAGTATGAACCCTTGTCAGTTTTATCGTACACGACATAAGGTCCTTCCCAGGATTCGGCTAACTTGCCGGCATTTCAAGGATTCGAATATTGAGTGACACGTCGAAGTACTAGATCTCCAATGTTGAAACTTCGTGGTCAAACTCTCTTGTTGTATGACTTCTGAAGTGATGTATGGAAACGGCCAAGGTTGACGATGGCTTGGTCTCTGGTCTCGTCGATCCGTAACATGTTGCATCCGAGCTCAAACTCATTGCCTTCGTCTGGGAGGTTGGGATCTAGTGTGGGTACTTCGAATTGAGTAGGGAGCACTGCTTCAGTACCATAGGCTAGAAGGAAAGAGGTTGTTCGATAGGCCCAGAGTAGATGTTGTAACTCTTAAACCCATCGGCCTTTCTTTGCATCGACACGTTTCTTGAGACCGTCGACTATGGTTTTATTAATTGCTTCGACTTGACCATTCCCTTGGGATAGTAAGGTGTTGAGGGTGAGAGGATGATGTTTTGTTTTTTAAGGAAATTTCTGACTTTGTTCCCGACAAACTGTGGACTATTGACACATCGAATCATATGAGAGCATTCGAAGCGTGTGATGATATTTTCCCACATAAATTTGATGACGTCTTCTTTTTTGATTCAACCCAAAGGTACGGCTTCAACCCATTTAGTAAAATAATCTGCTGCAACAAGGATGTTTTCTCGGCTACCCGAAGCTTTAGGGAAGGGACCGATGAGATCGATAGCCCATCATTTGAATGGCCCAGAGACTTGACTGAAGGTCTCGTAAAGGGCTCTAGATGTCATGAGCATGGTGCTGGCATTTGTTACAGTGTTTGGCATGCTCTTCGGCTTGTTTTTTCATATTTGGCCAAAATAAACCTTAGGATACGGCTCGAAGGGCCATGGATCGACCAGCAGTATGAGCACCGCAGGTACCTTCATGGAGTTTGGTTAGAATCTTAGAGGCTTTGGTTTGAGAGATGCATCGAAGGAGGACACCATTTGGTGATTTGCGATGTAACTTGTGTTTGTGGATGGTGTATCTGCGACAGTTTTCTAGTAAGGATTATTTAGCATTTGGGTCATTTGGGAGGGTAGCATTGTTGAAATAATGGAGGAAAGGTGTTCGCTAGTTGTTTGGATTGAGACTTTCGTCCCCAGTATTGATGGCATTAACTTCCATCTGGTCGATGTTTGGGCATTCGAGTACTTTGATTTGGAGGGTTCGGGATTTTGATTGGCCTAGCATACCTGCTATATAGGTGAGGGCATCTGCGTGTCAATTTTCTTCTCAAGGGTAATTGGTGATAGTAGATTTTTCAGGAAAATGGTCCATGCGCTGTCAAACAAGGGCAGAATATTAGGCCATGCGACCGTTGGCTTGATTTTCACTGGTGTAATGTCTCTAAACAATTTGGGAATCTGTGAAAATTGCAAGTTTGGGGATGTCGAGGTCATGGATGAAAGCTTCATACTCAGCTTCGTTATTGGAATATTTGAAGTTTAACTTAACTGCCTTCTCAATTCGATCATTCATAGGTGTAACCAGAACTATACCAATCCCTGAACCGTTAGGCTCAGCAGATCCATATGTAAATAAATGACATCCTGTGGTAGGGTTCCATGGATCTGTTACTTTGGTTTGGTCTTCTGTCAAGTCGTCTTCATGTTCCTCCCAATCGACATCTTTAACTGGGAAGTCAGCAAGGAAATCAGCTACTGCTTGACCTTTTTGGGATATCTGCTTCTCGAATGTGATGTCATGTTTACCAAGGTAAACATTCCATTATTGTACTCATCTTGATTTCTCTTTTTTGCTGAGTACTTCTCGAAGGGGATAACTTTCTATGACACGGATGGGGTGGGCTTGAGAATATGGCTTGAGTTTTTGCGTAGTGTAGACGAGGGTGAGAAGCAAACGCTCAAGTTTTGAATATCAAGTTTCTACGGGTGTTAGAGTTTTGCTGATGAAATATACAGGTTTTTCGATGTTTGATTCGAGTCGAATGAGAGCTGAACTGATTGATGTATCTATAACAACGAGATATAAAGAGAGTGTCTCGCCTTCGATAGGGGTGTTGATGATGGGTGGTTGACCAAGGTAGGTTTTGAGTTCGAGGAAGGCCTGCTCACATTCGGGTGTCCAGTTAATCTCAGGGTTGTTTTCTTTTGGCTCTGTGGATGCGTTGGTCGCGTAATAGAGAAAATAGCCAAGTGCAACGGTATGAGGATTTAGAAATGAAACTATTAAGGGCCGCTATCTTGTCAGCCACCTTTTGGACATCATTTTTGGTTTGGGGCGAAGGCATGTCGATGAGAGCTCGAATATGGGCAAGGTCAATCTTGATACCTCATTTACTGATGAGATGGCCTAAAAATTTACCAGACAAAGCACCAAATTGGTATTTGTCTGGGTTGAGTTTCACGTTGTATGTTTGAAGTATCGAAAAGACTTCGGTTAGGTTCTGGATGTGGGCCTATTTTTGGAGGCTCTTGCATAACATGTCATCGATGTAAACTTCGACCGACTTGCCAAGCAGGGGTTTAAACATGGTTGTAACAAGGCGTTAATAGGTGGCGCCCGCATTTTTGAGGCCAAAGGGCATTACATTAAAGCAGTAAAAGCCTTGTTCAGTAATGAAAGAAGTTTTAAGTTGATCTTCGGGGAGGAGAGGTACCTGATTGTAACCCGAAGCTGCGTCCATCATAGACAGACGCTCATGTTCGGCAGTAGCATCGAGGAGTACTGAAATGATCAGAAAGGGGAAGCTGTCCTTCGATGTGTGCTTGTTGTGGTCTGTGAAGTCGACGTAGATTCTGATCTTGCCATTCTTTTTGGGAACTGCAACAAGTTTGATATCCAATTAGCATATTTTACTTCTTTGATGAAACCTACGGCTATGAGCTTGTCTACTTCGAGGTTCACGGCTTCTCGAAGTCGTGGGGCCAAAGTACGCTTACTCTGCTTTACTGTTGCGGAATGGGGGATGAGATCGAGGTGGTGGCATGCCAAACTGGGGTCGACACCGGGCATCTCCTGGAACGTCCATGCAAAGACGTCTTTGTTTGCTCGAAGGAAGTCTATAAGTTTGAGGCGCTTGGCCTCGTCGAGAAAGGTTCAAATAAATTTACCTCTACCAGGACTGTCGAGTTCGATAAAGAGATTAGGCTTGATGGGTGAGGTGGCATCTGTCGAAGATATAGGGCTAGAGAGAGACATGGATTTCAATGGGAGGCTGACGAGTCTCTGGGTCCTATCGATCTACGGATGCTCGCATGAACGGGCGAGGCCTTGAAAGCCTTTTAAATTCTAAGTACCCAAGGAGGTAATAAAACGGAGGGTCTGATGGTAGACCGAAGGTATGGCACGCATGGCATGGAGTCAGTTGCGCCCGAGGATACTAAGATATTCTGACTTCTTGTCGACGACAAGAAAGCTGGTTTGAAGTATGACAGGGTCAGTGGTAACTAGGAGGCTGATTTGGCCAACAGGAACTTTTGTGGCCCCATTAAAACCTTTGAGTTCTACATTTGCGACAGTAATGAGGTCCATTTTCTTCATAGCTTGGACATCTTGGAGGAAAAGTATATTGGCTGCACTTCTTATATTGATGAGCATGGTGTGGAGGACGAGGTGTTCGATCTTAATCATGATGACTAATTGATCAGAATGGGGAAAATAAACATGTGATCTATTGCAATCGATGAAAGAAATGCCTCGGGTCAAGGGGAGAGGCTTGATTATAGCAGGAGGGCAGGCAAGTTCTCCAGGTTAGTGAATTTGTAACACTTTTCGACACGCTTACGTTTACCCTTAGAACGGCCGTTGTCGATATTGTTGACTTCAATAAAATTTATTCAGTAGATGTGGACCTCGACCGGGTCGACAACAGAAGTGGGTTGAGGTTAGAGGTACGATCCATCAAGATATCTAGGAAGGTCAGCAACATACTGATGTAGATGACCTGCTTTGAGGATGATTTTGAGGGAACACTTCAAGGCGAAGCATTTGTTGGTGTGGCTGCAGTTACACTTGTGGCTGACGCAATAAGATTTACCCAGTTTTACTTCAATGGGAAAAGGGATATGCCATATGGGGTCTGCCTGAACCTGTGGTAGAAGGGTGCTGAGAGGGGCAGTGAGTGTGGGTAGAACCGGCTTTGGTCGCTTCCTGCAAACTTCGGCATTATTGTCATTGAGAAGGCGTTTGCGGCTCCCAGTCTTCTGTGAGACAGGAGCGATCAGGGGTGAGGGAATAAAAGGTGGGCCTTGTCGAGGTTTATTGATGGTAGTTGTCGAAGGTTGCCCTATATACACGATTCATGGAGGCGCTCAAGGTCGATATAACCATTGACTTTTGAGAGCATCTCCTCGAGGGTTTGAGGTTTATGGAGGACCAGGTACTCTTTGACACAGCTATGGTCTGGAAGAGCATTTGAGTACGCGAGTACAGTATTTGCGCAGTCAAGGTTTATGAATTTTTGTGACTCGTCAAGGAACCTCTTGATGAAGGCTTCAAGGGTTTCACTGCTGGATTTTCTAAAGTTGAAGAGGGCATCGACTCGGACCTCTCTGTCTTTGTTGAAGGCAAACTTTGTAATGAAAAGGTGGGATAGTTGCTCAAAGCTTTGAATAGAGTCACTGGGAAGGTTATGGTACCATCGTAGAGGGCTATCTGTAAGACTTATGGGAAAAAGGTGACACATCAGGTAGTCGACTGTGGAGTAGAGGCTAAGAGAATTTTGGAATTCGAGGATATGGGATTGAGGGTCGGTGTTACAGTATTTGCTGAGCTTGGAAGCACAGAAATTTGGAGGTACCTCGATGGCAAGGAGTTTGGGGTAAAGGGGGTTATTCACTCGATTCTATGAGTTAGGAGTTGGGATCGCGCTAACGCGGATAACATATTGGGTCTTATAGTCGAAGTCCTACTTTGTACAATAGGCAAGATAAGGGGGTGATCGAAGGGTTCGAGGGTGATGAGGCTGAATGTGTGGTATGTTTTCTGCGCTGTGCTCCCCAAGACGTTCTCGGGTAGGGTGGCGTTTGTGGTGTCTGGAGGAGCGAAGGGTAGAATTAGAGAAGTCTTTTGTGGGGTAGAGGCCAAGGTGGATGAAGGCAGTGGGGGGAACAGTAGGGGCAGCGCCTTTGGTGCCACGGTGAGCTGGAGGTGATGGGATATTGGGTAAGGGTCCCAATCGATCTCTAGCGGAGATACGATATGGGGTGGGTACTTAGGATGGTAGGAGAGCATCCAGAGGTTGTAGCTCTCAGACTGTGTTGCGCAGCTCGTCAATGGCGTGGTTCTGTCTTTCGGCATCGTCCAGACGGCGGTGCCATTCGGCTTCCAATTCTTGCTGGTGTTTTTTACGTTCCTAGTGCAGTTGTGTATGGTGTCGCTCCTTGGCTTGAGCGAACTGTTGGGAAAGCAGGATGAGTTGGGCAGCCACTCCGTCGACGGAGTTGCCGGCATGAGTGGAGCTGGAACGGAGGGTGGGGGCCATTGAGAATAAACTATGGGAGTTGGAAAAAGGAGACAGTGAACAAGGGAGATTGGTAGGGTGGGAAGCACAGACGGCGCCAAATGTAGGGGCCTAGCTTCGTGTAGAGGGGATGTCGGCTCTTACACCATAGGATTAATCTTTTACCAAAAGAGTTCAAGTATATAATCTATAGTGCAATTACTCTACTAACAATATACTTGCATGGAGGCATAGAATGTGACGCTCCACGATCTCTGATGAAGATGTTTCAGAGTGTTTATATTGTTGTAGAGTAGTCAAAGGTTCAAGTACTGGGTTTTACAAGGTGATTGAAGGTAAACTGTAAGGGGTCAGGGGAGAGATTTTTTGTGTAACCTCTCCTTGGTTCCCCATCTCTCCTATTTATAGAACATAGGAAGGGTTGAGTCACCAAGGTTAGATCACATTACAAGGGTACCATCCGGATATCGAACAGGTATCCCAAAGTTGGTATTGATGCCAGAAATGTCGGATCTGTCACTGTAACAGTTGTTGAGTCTGCCTCTGTACTCTGACACTGTAGCAGTTGTTGGGGCTGTCACTGTAGCTGTAAGGACCAACAACGCCACCTTCATGTCTAGTGAGCTGTTGTCTGTCCTGTCATACTTCGACCATGTACGGATATGGTCAAAGTATTTTTGATGTGATGTGGAGTTCATCTTCGAAGCTTGTTCAGAGTCAAAGCTTCGTCTTTGGATAATCTTTGGAAGGCTTGTTAATGGGTTAAGTGGGCTTCGAGATGTTCGAGTAGGCGTCGAGGTAGCCTTCGAGTGTTTGACTGGGGTAGAATGCTGCGAGTAGGCTACTACAAACACAGTGCTAACTACATTCTCAGATCACAATTGGAGTACTCTTACAATTTTACTAATTACATTCAACCTAGACTAGAATTGTCCTTAAACTGCCTGTAAAACTCATTTAAATCTATTGCTACATTAATCTTCACTTCCATGTGCACTTTATCCTTAGTTCCAGCATTATTATTTGTAGCTGCTTCAATAACATCTTCAAGCCATATGAACTTCCCACATAGTATTTTTTGACACTTGAGAAACTTCTTGTCTTTGCTACTCTCAATTCTAAAGGTGCACAACTTCATTGGAGACCCACAACCTTTCTTTTTACAAATAATACTTCTCCATCGATAATGATTCTGCCAATGTTCAGTGCCAGCATACCCAAAACATCCCCCTTCAAAGGGACCTGTACTAGATTTAGTTTGTATCCCACTTGCTTCTAAAAGCCATTGAAACTCCCCACAAATTGAGTATTTACATGCTAAGAATTTCCTATTAGGGTTCTTAGTTGTTTTTGAAACACAAAGTTTCATTATGCTATTACAATTGGGTTTTCTGTACTTGCTATAAACCCAAGGGCAACTCTCCACACTATGAGAACCTTGATCACAAAGTGGGCAACATTCAACCTGCAGGAAACACATATTTATAAAATTAAAATTAAAGTTTTTTTTTTCTACCTGATCACATATAAGATATTTCTAATACAAAACTAACCCTTATGCACTAATATGCAATATAAAATACCAAGTAATAGAGTGTCAAACAACACAATAACACATAAATACAATTTTACCAAAATGAATTCTCAAGCTAAACCAACATTACAAACTTCAACTAAACATAAATGCGCCTCAAACATCCCAAACCCCATATATTCAAAAAATCCAACAACCAAAAAAGGGAAACTAAGCAATAACCAACACATTGCTTCCCCATTTCTACTATTAAGAATCCAAATTCCATACTAGTGATCCAAACCAAATTCCATTTCTACTAAGCAATAACCAATGTAAGCATATCTCCAAATTTCCAATAATCAAGATCTGACATTTAATTAGGAAAATTTCATAATCTACATAACTTAAATTAATGGTGAGAAACACTAATTACCTAAGATTTCTTTAAGCCACCACCACCCATTAAGATACAACAAATAGAGATTGAGAAAGAGAAAAAACTATTGTGAATGAGTGAGAGAGATGATTGAAATCAGTTGGAGGGAGTATTAAATCGGTTGGAGGGAGTGTAAAATCAGTTGGAGAGGAGAGCGGAGAGGATGGTAACCTAAAATCACTGGTTGAACAGGTTAAGAAGATCACGTACTTGTCACGTGAGGGGCAAAATGGTCTTAACATATTTTTCTATCAAGTCAGCATTAGTCTCCTACGGTTGACTAACAGTCAAGAAGAAAATGGCGGGTCGTCACTCATAAATGACAAATATGGAGGTAGATACTATTATGAGAAACTAAATGGGGGTATGAGAAACTAAATAGGGGTATAAGCTAAAAACCTTTATTAGTATATTACAATGTGTCTAGTATCCACCAAGGCCATCGTACCAATTTCAATCTCTAAGGGCAGTCAATCCTTAAAGCATCACCATAGTTCCAACAGAATCACCATAGTTCAGCAAAGATGTTCTCCCTATAGAAGCACCAGAAGTGATATCACCATATGAATCTTCTAAAATCCTTAAAGCATCCTAAAATAAGAAATCATACAGGGACATCTACAAGTATAAATGGCATAAAATTTGTAGGCCAAACTGACAAATTTAATTTCGTCTACAAGTTAAAAGGGAATCATAAGGTGTCATGAATAGAAGTCGTACTAAATAATAGATTTATAGAACTTCAAACCTTACAAGTTTTCTTGCAAGTACACACTTCTCTTGAGTTTCAGAATATTATTTAGAAGAACCCTCCCTTTACATAATCAAATAGGAAAACAAGAGTGAGTCACTTCCATGCCTAACTAAGTCTATCATACTCATGATAGTAGCATTGACCATTTGCAACAACTGAGCTTACCCCTTAAAATATGGCTATGATAACCAATGAGAAACAATGTACTTGATGTGATACCTGTTTTATTGTCCAATCTTTATTGAGAAAAGTGAAATCCTTGCAGCGTCACCTCCTTGTGACCAAAACCCAGTCCCTATAATACTCCCTGCAACATTAACATGGTTGTAATAAGATAAAAGATGGGCAATGGAGTGAGCTGCAGTAAGTACACGCCCATGATATAGAAACGAAAAAGAGAATTCTTTCTAATAAAGTACAAATGTACTTTTGGTTAGTATGGCTTGGCTTACCTAATCGCAATCTCTCTGGTTGTGTTCAAGCAGTATTACGTTCATCATAGGCAATCATTTCTTTCACTCTAATGTTAATAAATCTACTAGAGAAGAATTAGTCCTTACTTTGGATATTTGCATATTTAAATCAAAACTGTCATGGACCAGCTGAGATACAAGCTTGGTGTGGCACATGCCTCATGTAAGCCTAATTATTGATCTTCTTTCAATAGTCTTTTGTCATAATATCACATAATATCAAGGCAACTTACAACTGTACAAAGATTCAATGAAAATTTACTTTCATTAATTTATCAACAAGATTACAAGGCTTTAATTCCAACTTGGATGTATCGGATTCACTTCCTCTACAATATAACTACTAAGTAAATAGCTTACAACCAAAGGGAAACATTAAAGTTGGAGACGAAGCGTACTCCCCCTTAAGGCCAACCTAAGCTTTACATAAATTAGCAAAACTTTTTACAAGGCTTTCTTACATCCTAAAGATTCTATTTGAAAAATATTGGGTCGATACGCTGAGGCGTTACACTCTCCCCCACTTAGCTTGGAGACATCCTCGTCGACTTCTTCTTCTTCTTCGTCTTCCTCATCTGCCTCTTCTCATTCATTCCTGTTTGGCTTCAATCTTCCTAAGTCGTATCAGCAAGGGGTGAAAATCTTAGTGTTCCTAGCTGGTTTCTACTTCTAGCAGGTTCTTCCACTTCACTAGGTACTCGTAGACTTCTTCCTTGGTGTCCGGATCAACATAGATAACTCGGTGGGCAAGAACACTCTGGAACTTTGTCTAGGGTTGACTTGCTTATGAGAAATTTGAGGCCTCGCGAAACTTCGGCTTGGATCTTCCTTGTCTTTGTGGTAAGGCTTGAGAGCGCTGACATGAAATACTAGGTGGGCAAAACGAAGATGGGGTGGCAGTTGAAGCTTGTAAGAAAATCTTTCCAACTTTATCAATAAATGGCATCAGGCCTACATATCTGGGTACCAAGCCTTTGTATGCTCAATTGCTTCTGTGTTGAAGGTGGGAGGTCTTGATAAGAACAAGGTCTCTGACTTTAAAAGGATCTGGTCGCCTCTTCTGATCTACCCATTTCTTCATTCTGGAGGACGCTTTCTCCAAGTAGGCACGAGCAATATCAGTATTTCTCTGCCATTCTTTATAAACTGGTAGGCTATCAAAACTTTTCCTTTATAACCAGAGATCACAGTGTGCAGTGTGAGGGGTTTCTATCCCAATAGTATCTCGGAGAGACTCTTGTTGGTTGAGGAACTCTTTTGCAGATTAAAGCAAAATTGTACTACATCTAGTAGTTCGACCCAGTTCTTCTTATTCGTACTAACAAAATGCCAAAAATATTCCTCCAATATTGCGTTGAAGCGTTCAGTTCGACCATCTAATTGTGGGTGGTTACTAGTTGAGAAGTTGAGAGTGGATCCCAATAATTTGAACACTTCCTTCCAAAACTTCCCAGTAAATCTTGGATCTCTATCGCTGACGATGTCCCGTGGCACGCCCCAATACTTGACAATGTGATTCACAAAGAGACGCGTTATTTCATCTGCTGGGCAAATAATTGAATCTGCAATGAACGTTGCATACTTAGAGAATCTATCAATGATCACGAGTATAGAACCATATCTTTCTATTTTAGGTAACCTGAAGATAAAGTCTGGAGAAGCGATTTCCCAAGGTCGTGTCGGTACTAGAAGTGGTTCAAGCTGTCCAAGTGGAAAGTCTCGTTTAACTTTGTCCTGCTGGAAAATGTTGACGTATAATCCATCACTTCTTCATGGTCCTTTGGCCAATAATAACCCTTGTACAATAAGGATAGTATTCTCCGCCAACCTGGATGGACTGCCCAAAGAGTGTCCTGGTAATCCTTTATCTGCTCCCATCTTAAACCTGCAAACCAAGGAAGGTAAATTTGTTGTCCCTTCGTATATAGAAGACCATCTTCTACATAAAACCATTTAGTTTTCCCCTTTTTTACCAAGTTAATGATGATCAGGGTTTAATGATCCACCGCCAACCCTTCGTGGATCCTATCTTGAAGAGTGCTGGTAACGTGAAATTGAGACTGCTCAGCTGATATAGAGATGGCCCCTAGTTCAGCTTTATGACTCAGCATATCAGCTATATTGTTCATCCTCCCTGGCTTGTGCTCGAGATCTAAATCAAACTCTATTAGAAACTCTTTCCCACAAGCCTCTTTCGATATCAGCTTCTTCTGTGTAAGGAAATGGCTTACCACATTGTTATCAGCCTTCACTAGAACCTTCACTCTCAATAAATAGTATTTCCATACTCGTAGACAATACACAATAGCTAGGAGTTCCTTTTATTGCGCTGAATACTGCCTCTTTATATCATTCAGCTTCATACTTTTATACGCAACCAGATGCTCATCTTGTAACAACACTTCACCGATAGCATAATTAGACGCATCAGTATGTACTTTAAATAGCTTGGTAAAATTTGCCAATGCTAAAACTGGGTCGCTAATCACTGCACTCTTCAAATTATCAAATGATGTTTGACATTTCTCAGACCATGACCAAGGTAAGTCCTTCCTGAGAAGATCTGTAAGGGGTACCGCATGCTTCGAATATCCTTCGATGAACTAGTGGTAGTAGTTCACGAGGTAAAAAAAAGAGCAAACTTCTATAACCTCTGTAAGAGTTTTTCACTCCTCAATAGCGTATACCTTTTCCATATCCATACGAATCTATCCTCCGCCAATAATGTGTCCAAGAAATATAGCTTATTCCTGAGAAAATGAATATTTCTCAAACTTGATATAGAGCTGATTCTGTCATAGATCTTGGAATACTAGGCGAAGATGTTTAAGGTGTTCTTTCATAGTGCGGTTGTATATAACAATATCATCCAGGTATACCATCACAATCTTATCAATATATTTCTGGAAGAGCTCATTCATTAGAGTACAAAATGTTATGGGAGCGTTAGTCAAGCCGAATGACATAACAAGAAATTCGTATTCCCCATATGGAGTGGAACACGTCGCCTTCGGTTTGTTATCGGTAACAATCCTGACTTGATAGTAACCTGGTCTTAAATCAATTTTAGAGAAGTACTTCACAGATGTAAGCTGGTCAAACAAGTCGGCAGTGAGCGGAATTGGATACATGTTCTTCAGCATAACCTTGTTCACGGATCGACAGTCGATGCATAATTACAAACTTCCATTGTGTTTCTTCTAAAATAAGACCGGGGCACCATATATCGCCTTTGAGGGGCGAATAAAGCCCGATTCCAACAATTTATTAAGTTGTCTGCGAAGCTCAGTAAGTTTAGGTGGACTCATCCTATACGGTCTTTTGGCAGGCGGCCTCGCTCCTGGTATTAACTCGATCTGATGATTGATAGGCCTTTGTGGACGTAACACCTTTGGCAGTTCCTTCTGCATTACATCCTGGAACTCAGTGAGTTCCAGTGAGAGTTCCTTTGGCATGGCATTATGATTCTGATCATCCGGCTCCAACTGTAAGGTAACAAGGTAAGTCAACTCCCCTTGCTTTAGTCCCTTCTCCTATTGAAGAGATGATAATATTTTACCCTCATCTCTATGCATAGATATCTATACAATTGAAGGATTGTCACCAAATATCCCCAAGTAATTAACGAACGACATTGGCACTGCTTTGTGGTAACAAAGAAAGTTCATCCCAAAAATAATCTTGAAATCATCTAACGTCACTACGAGAAGATTAACCTTCCCACTCCGCTGTCCTATTTGAACTCGAATAAACTTAACAATGCCATCTATTGTCATTGCAGCTGAGTTAAATGGCTTTCATCCTGTCAGAATCCTTCACCAAACGCAGTCCCAAGCAATTCACTTCCTGGATGGCTATAAAGTTATGGGTAGCACCTATATCAACCATCACCAAAGTACTCTACCCATATATATTGAGGTCCACGTTCATGAATCCCTTCTTAGGTGTAGTCTCTGCCAACTAAGTGGTCACAATATTGAGCAAGTGAAGAGAACCCATATGAGTTTTACCGTTATCACCTCCTTGCGTTCTGTCATTGGCTCACTCTCATTCGATGCCAATAGGGCATTCAATACTGTCTTTTAAGGGCATTAATAAGGATTATAATTCCCTCCACAAAGAAAACACTTCAAGTTCCTTAGACATCCTTGAAACATGGACAAGGATGAGGTACCACCATTGTAGCGCGGCCTGTGGTACTCCCTCCCAGGATTGGAACTCGAGGCAACGCTCATACTTACTCTACCACTTCTGACTTGGCCATGGCCATGGCTTTGGCTTTAGCCTTGGTCTCCTCTACTTCTAGCTTGGTATCCCCCATTCTTGCCTCTTTTCTAACTGTAGGAGGATTCAGTTCTCTATTGTGACTGGGATGTAGACTAAAACTGAGTCTGTCGATGCTCACCCTAAGTCATTGATTTCTTAAGCCATTTATTATAACATGCATTTTCCTTTTCGTCCTTAAGCCATTGATTTCTTAGTTTAAGGGTTTCTTCAGCATTATCATCCATTCTTTTAACATGGAAGGGTGTGTCCATCCATTCTTGATTACAATCTAGACATCTTCTTCGAGTAATTGTAAGAATGCAAATAAGGATAGTCTTTACCATTGAAGAGGGGCGTGTGATTTATAGGACCTCCAGATCTTTCAGGATCTATTAATCTCAAATACACGAGTTATGATCTATACTTAGGTTTTTAAGCCTTCGAGCTTGACTGCTTTGATAATAATTAAAAAATTTAAGTCCTTGAGATTAATCGATTATAAGTAATTAGGTCAAATTGGCTAGGTCAATAATCCTTGAAACTAATTTTCTAATAATGGAACCCTAGCTTAATTCAATTTGATCCTATAATCTAGTGGCAATAAACAATAATCAACAATAACAGAAATACACGATATTGACCTTGTGGGAAATCTTTCACAAGAGAAAACCCCACAGGTCTTTATCGAATACTCGACAACTAAAATCTACTATACTATTGGGTTCTTGGCTCAATGGTGGTTATGATGCTCTATCAAGAGAGGAGTCGTGGGTTCGTAACCCCATGGGGTTGGATACTCAGGGTTACAGATCCCTATATGAAATTGGCTCGTCTTGCAAAAAAAAAAAACAACAACTAACAAACTAAAATCCACTATGATAAAAAATTACAGGAAGTTCAATTAATTACAGACTCAATAAATGTATCCTGTGGTTACCTCTCTTCAAGCAATATTTTCATAGTCAATCTTCCATTCTCGCAACGCCCTTCGTTCTCACCATGCCTCGCTTCGAATCATGCACCAAAGCTCCTAAGTTTAAATCCCTTAAGCTCTCAAATATCAAATTAGGTATTTGAAATTCTAAGATTGATTCAAGTTGAGGTTTAATTCTTGTTGAATCTTTCGTTGAATTTTCTTTTTTCTCAAATATCTCAAGCCCTAAAAATTGGTTTTGGAAGAGTTGAAAAAGAAAATATAAAATAAACTTTTTAATAGAAAAAAGAAAATACCGTACTCTATTCGAACATAACAAAAGTCTATTCGAATAGAGATGCTTCTGCCAGGAGGATCTATACCGCTTTATTTCTGACTCAGTATATTGGCACAGATTAGGCCAAAGGATTTTTATGGTTCGCTTTTGGATCGATTCGATGCGATATTTTTACACTATGGCCAATCTATTTTTGAGCCTGTATTCATGTATTTAGCTTAGGCCTAGTTTAAGTATTTTGTATGGCAAAACTCTAATTTCTATTATGAGTAGGATTTCAACTCCACTCTATAAATAGATATTGTAACCCATAAATGGGCAATTAAGCCTATTTATATTGTAATCATTTTTATCTTTTTGAGCAATAAAGAGAAAACTTTAGATAAATATTTCCTCAAATTTGTTATTATTTTATTTTTTCAATTATTGTTCTTCTATAGGATTGATTGTGGTCACATGACGTTTGTCATAGGCAATGGTATGATTAGTACTCCATCTCTTCCATCTTTTCCACCTCTGTAGAAACTAACACAAAGAATAAGAAATTCGAGAATGACTAACTTTATTATTATTCGATCATTACAATGGAAGAAGACCTTCTCCTTATATAGTTACAATTACTTAGGCGTTAAGTAAGAATATCCTATATTTAGAGAATTATATATTTAGTATATATCCTATATTAGGTATATTCTATATTCAACACTTCCCCTCAAGATGGAGCATAGATGTCAATCATGCCCAGCTTATCAATCATATCGTTAAATATTCGTCCACAAACTCCCTTCGTAAGAATATCTGTAAGTTGATCTTTCGACATCACGAATGGAAAAGATATACACCTTTTGTTAATATTTTCTCTGATAAAGAATCGATCTCCTTCAACATGTTTCATACGGTCATGTTGAATTGGATTATGTGCAATCATAATCGCTGCTTTATTGTCACAGTGTAGATCCATTGCTTTCATGAGTTTAAATCCAATATCCTTCAATATATTCCGTATCCATAGTAGTTCACATACTCTATGAGCCATACCTCGAAACTCAGATTATGTACTTGACCTAGCAACAACCTTTTGCTTCTTAGCTCTAAATGTCACCAAATTCCCACATACAAACATGAAATAGCCTGAGGTTGACTTTTTGTTTGTCATATCTCCTACCCAATCTGCATCGGTGTATCCCATTACTTCCATATCACCACCTTTCCATAATAAGAGACCTTTTCTTGGAGATTTTTTTAAGTACCTTAGTATTCGAAAGACTGCCTTCATATGTTCTTCGCTTGGATTATGCATGAATTGACTTACGACGCTAATGGCATATGGAATATCCGGTCGAGTATGGGAGAGATAAATTAGTCTTCCCACTAAGGGTTGGTACCTTCCTTTGTCACATGGAACTTGGTCGAGAAACATTCTCAAGTGATGATTCGCTTCAATTGGTGTATCTACCGGTTTGCAATCAAGCATCCCAGTTTTTACAAGAAGGTCTAATATATACTTTCGTTGAGACATGAAAATACCTTGACTTGATCTTGCAACTTTAATGCCTAAGAAGTATTTTAACTGTCCCAAATCCTTCATCTCAAATTCCCGTGACAAATAGTTCTTCAGTGCCTCCATTTCTACTGAGTCATTTCCAGTAACAACCATATCATCAACATAAACAATAAGAGCAGTAAGCTTTCCTGACTTCCATTTTATAAACAAGGTATGATCATAATTACTTTGCCTATATCCAAATGCCTTCATGCTCTTTGAAAACCGTCCAAACCAAGCTCGTGGCGACTATTTTAACCCGTACAATGCCTTCTTTAATTTGCATACTTTTCCTCCTTCAGAATTTGTGACTCCATGTGGTAACTCCATGTATACTTCTTCTAAGTCTCCATTGAGAAATGTATTCTTCACGTCAAACTGTTGTAATGGCCAGCCTTGATTGGCTGTAAGAGAAATGAATACACGAATAGTGTTTATCTTTGCCACTGGGGCGAAGGTCTCCCCGTAATCCACACCATATGTCTGCGTATACCCTTTGGCAACTAGTCTGGCTTTATACCTATCAGTACTTCCATCTGAATTCATCTTTACAGTAAAGATCCAACGACACCCAACAATACGATATCCGTGGGGCTTATCAACAAGTTCCCAAGTGGAATTCTTCTGTAATGCATTCATCTCTTCATTCATGGCTTTCTTCCATCGTGGATTTGATAGTGCTTCCTGCAAATTACTAGGAATAGATACAGGGGATAATTGTTTCATAGTGCATGTAAACGACTTAGCCAACCTATGGGTGGACACATAATCAGAAATTGGGTTTTTGGCTTTAGAATTGATATCTGGTTCATAAGTCGATTTTGGAATACCTTTAGTAGGCCTTTCTAAACGTCTAGGTTGAATATCATTAACAGTGTTAGGATTAGGTAATACCTGAGGTTCGACATTCTGTAGCAGTGCTTCAGTAGATGGTGCTAGAATGTTGGAGTCACAGGCAACTTCTACTACTTCAGCTTGATCTCCCCCTGTCGTCTGATCCTCTTCATTCATATGAAGTTCATCTTTAATACCCTGATCTCCCCCTGTCATCTGCTCTGCTTCACTTTCATTTTAATCATCAGTTAGGTTACTACGCCTGTTTAAATTACTCGTCAAATCTTCTAGTTCCTGAAATATATCCCCAATAATAGGGAACTTTCCTTCACCATCATTATGTTTCTCCCCCTAAAGAGAAGATACCACAAAATACGTCTCCAATTCTCAAAACGAAACATCCAAAGAGATATACACCTTCCCCTCCACAGGATCATAACAATGATAACCCTTTTTAAAATCAGCATATCGAAGAAACACATACTTTCGAGTACAATGATCTAATTTTCCTTGCTGATGTTTAGGTATATGAATAAAGACAACACATCCAAAAACACGTGGTTCTAGGTTTGGCATTACAGGGATGGTGATAAGATCATGAAGTTTTTGGAAGGGGGTCTAAAATTTAATGACCCTAAATGGTGTGCGGTTTATCAAGTAAGCAGCAGATTTTAACGCTTCTCCCCAATAATTCAATGACATATTCATTCCAAAAAGAGATGCACGAACAACTTTTAAAAGTTGTTTATTTATTCGTTCAGCTAACCCATTTTGCTGTGGGGTATAAACATTAGAGGTTTGATGTCGAATGCCGTTATTTATCAAGAACTCCGACATGTCATTACTAGTAAATTTTCCTCCATTATCAGATTGATACACTTGTATCCTCCTTTGGAATTGGGTCAAAACCATCTGATAATTTTTTTAAAATACTTCAAAGACTTCACTTTATGGGTAATTAGGGATACCCACATCATACGAGTACACTCATCAATAAAAGTTACAAAATAACGAACTCCAGACAATGAAGGAATACGTGCAGGACCCTATACATCAGAGTGAATAATACTAAAAAGTTTTAAACTTTTATTAAAACTTGGAGAGTATGTAATACGATGACTCTTAGCGAGTTCACAAATATCACACTTAAACTCTGAAATACTACAATTCAAAAATAACGACGAATTTAATTTTTGAAGATACCCGAAGGAGAGATGACCCAGTCACCGATGTCATAACCACACATTAACTTTTCCTTCTTCAATTCCTCCAACTTTATTCACCTGATGAATTCTGCTCTCCACTATTAGTCAGGTCCAAATAGTAGAAATTGCCTTTTCTAACACCACTACCAAGAACCTGCCCAATCACTATGTACTGAAAAATGTAGAATTGAGGCCAAAATGTCACAGTACATGTAAGTGCAACAGTGATCCTACTGATAGACAAGATATTGTACTCTAGAGCAGGAACAATAAGGACAAAGTTTAATGTCAGGGATTCAGATATGTTAGTGAAACCTTCTCCAATTACAGGAGAGGAACCTCCATTTGCAATGTATATAGAGGTTTGGGTTGAACGTGTAATGGATGATAATATGCTAAAGTCGTTTACCATGTGATCTGATGCACCAGTATCAATTAACCAAGTACTATTCAAAGAATTTATAACTAAAACACTACATTTAGTTTTCATACCTGACTGGGCAATGTGAGAATTAAGGTTTGAGTTTGATCATACCATTGCTGTATCATCATTGGAACCCATTGGTAGAACTGCTACATTGATTTTCTGGTATATGCTACAGTAACTTCGAACTGATCCAGTAATTTTCTGGTATCTGCTACAGTAACTTCGAACTGCTACAGTCTTGATCTGTTATAGCTACAGTAACTTCGAACTTCGCAACATAATTAAGCTTTGTGACAGCAATTCGCAGTGGAATTCAATTCAATTCGAAAGAACGGGGTTCAATTATCGAACCCGCTCTGATGCCATGTAGAAACTAATACAAAGAATAAGAGATTCGAGAAGGACTAACTTTATTATCATTCGATCATTACAATGGAAGAAGACATTCTCCTTATATAGTTACAATTACTTGTGCGCTAAGTAAGAATATTTTATATTTAGAGAATTATACATTTAGTATATATCTTATAGGTATATTTTATATTCAACATATATTTTATATTCAACAACCTCTAATGTAAATAACTGTTCAAGAGGAGAATGGGTATGATTAGTCCTCGATGTATTTTTTTTATTAAAACCAAAACTATTCAACCGTGGAGAGTTACTTTCAAGAACAGCTCTCTCCATCCCTCCATCCCTTTTATTTTAAGGTTTTAGTATTTTACTGATAAAGATTCAAACCCATTGTTGTTCCAGAGAATTAGGGTTCAAGATTCATTGCTTTCTAAAAAAGAAGATCAAGTGACAAGGTTCCTGAGCCCCAAAATTTAAGCTTTAGAATGGAGGTATGTGTGTCCCTCCTACTTACAACCATATTCTTTTAATTTCTTTTTAATGCAATTGTATGCGAGAGTCGAGAGTCGAGAGTCCATAGTAACTATCAGCAAAAAAGGAAATGGTGTCTTGGTTTGCTCCAATCTCTCACACATATTTCCAAAAAAATTTATTTGCAACCATGAGATATAATTAGACTTTAGAAATCAAAACTTGTACTACAAAATATCATGCTTATGAAGTTATTCGCTTATAACATAGGACACATTTTGCCATTTAAATCATGCATGACTCTTATCGGCTGTCATTAGATTTACATGAGTCCTTTTCATTATCACATATACGTTATGTCATTTATTAATTGGAGATATGCAACTAGATAATATGGTAGATGGTATTCACAAGCTTGGGGAGCCATGATTCTCGTCGGGCTAATGCTTTTTGCCCTCGGTTGGTTCATCCAGAGCGAGAACCTTCTCCCCCTCTAGGAAAGAGGAACACCACCACCAACTTATTGTTGATCATCATCAGCAGTTCCCGACATCTGCATTTAAAGCCGATGGAATATAGTGCTTCCTCGTCTGAGATAAATGTTTAATTGTCCATCATTTATATTTTGATTTGTTTTAGTTTGGCTTTGATAAATTTATATGAATTGATTGCCCATAGAAGTTTCATTAAGCTAACTAATAGCAAAGGCCATGGGTGTAAACGTGTTCGTAACATGGACCCCCGGTGTTGCCTTAAACACGGATTATAACGGCCACACCATTGCTCACTAATTGTAACTAACAGCTAATACCATATGCACTCAAGTATTCATAATATGGACTCATGGTGTGACCCATAGGTGGTCTATAGCGGTCACATTGTGGGACACTAGTTACAACTAACAACCAAGCTTATGTGTACAAAAGTGTTCGTACCAGGGAACTACAGTGTGGCCCTATAGGTGTTAATATTTCCTCAGAACGTAGTTTGTAATTTTCTCCACTTATGTTTGAGTAGTATTGCGGCCACACGACGTTTCTTGCATGCAAAAGTATGATTAATACGCCAGAATCAATATATTTTCTTACAGCTGGAGCACTTCATCAATTCTCCATTCTCTTTACTAATTACTAGTTGCAACTAGCACCTTTTGACTGCTGGAGATGACAATGTGGATTATTAGTCCCAAAGTTTCTCGAGATTTATTCCTCCATTATTCATAGTCTTCCTGCTTCAAAGTATTCTCCAACTCAAAGATAAGGTTAGCTTGCTCAAAAAAGAAGAAGATAAAGTTAGCTTCAATAAAAGAGTTAGCCTATGAGGGTTATTCTCTTTCTTTTCTTTTTGGCAAAGCAAAATAGATAGATTAGGTCCCGTAAGACAATAAGTGTACAACAGTGTTAATGAGGTTTTCAGCCTTGAGCAGAATATTACAACAATATTTAGGCTAATGAGCACCACATGCAGCAAGAGCGTGGGCTACAAAAATAAGAGATCTAATATAAAACTCGGAAAAAAAAAATGAGAAATGAGCCGCCAAAATTTGAAAATTTGGAGCTAAAGTAAGATCTCCCCAAGATAGATCGATGGAGCTGTCCTCGAACGCCTTCAAGAGTCTCTTGCAATCGATTACGAAACAAACTTTTACCACCCTAGCGTCCCTTGCTGCTCCTTTAATGGCTGCTAGAGCCTCCACTTCTTCTGGGTCAGCGGCCATGAAGAAGTCATGACCTGCAAAAAAAATGAATTAGCATCATATTTTAATAACATAACCTGAACCACCCTTCTACCGCCAGGGTAAGAGTAAGAAGTAAGATAGTCAAGATAATGGTCGATAAATGGGGGATGAGGTTACTGGGGCCGTTCTAATATAATTCTTGGCAAGTCTAATCATCTCTAGATGAGAATAGCAATTATTTTCAAAGATTATATTATTACAGTCACTTCAGATAACATACATAATTGTCACTAGTTTCCCCAAAGGGAAATGGTATCTAAGCCTGAACAACTTTTATTAGCAAGAAAATGCAACACCTTGTGAAGAGAGTCAGAGTAGGTCCAAACACTATTATTTAGAGAAAAGCCATAAGCATACCAAATGTCTTTAAGATTCTTACAAAAAAAAAAAAGAGCGCATGAGTAGTGGTTTCTTCTTCCTCTTCGTATCTAGGATAAATAGCATTGCCCATATCTCCTCCATGAGACAGATTGATCCTGTTGGGCAAACTTTCATTCAGAGCTCTCCGCAAGAAGTATTGGATTCTAAAGGGTACTTTGAGCTTTCATATAGAGAGCCATATTTTGTCAAGGCAGAGTTCCAAATGAAGTTGGTTACGTTTAGTTCCAAACTCTTCTATCAAAAAGTTATAGACCGATTTAACAGTTAGCAAGCCATCTTTCTTTTTGATCCAATTGAGCCTATCCTTGGAAGGATTATGGCTGAGGAGAATAGACAAGATATGAATAACAATAAAATCAGGGAAAATATTATAGACGGGGTCTATCTTTCAAGAATGAGGAAGGGGGCAGAGAAGATTCACAATATTAGATATCACCCTATTATCAGGGACTGGGCCCGTGAGCCTATCAAAAGTGATATTCGGGATCTAAGGTTCTTGCTAAAAATCAATGTCTTCACTATTCCCGATGTGCCAGTGGAGGTTGGTCATGAGGGTTATTCTTTTGGATAGAGAAATCATTTCTCTAAGGTACGAATTTTGTTGGGGATATGGCCAAAAACAAATTTGATAAATATACAATACAAGGTGCCTTGATAAATGACATTTTTAAACAAGAATAGGAGTAAATAGTGATTATAACGCACTCTATTTAAAAAAGACTATAAACAGATTTGATATACTACAAAATAATGATTATAATGGACAGAGTAAAATTTGTCTAATAATATAGCATTTGGGACAGCTTTGATTTAGTTTCTTACATTTTTATTTATGGGACGAGACAGAATCACTTTCTGTTCTTAATAATAGAATTTTTGGGATGGTTGGACATGGCCGTCCCTAATTATAGGTTTAGGGACTGTTAGACAAAAAACCAAGAAAATAAAATGTTAAATTCAACTCAATCTCTGGAGGATGAAGTTAAACTCCTCTTCTCCCTCAACTATCTATGATAGCGAATACGCAAAATGAAGCAATCCTTCTCCCGCAACTCTCTATAAAGGCAATCAATAGCAGAAAAACTCAAATCAGCCATAAACATCACAAATTGGAATTTCCCCCAAATCAGTAGTAGTAAACCTAAAAAGAGGTAAGTTTTTGTTTTTCATGATGTTAATGTTTTTGTTTTATGCTTATACCCTAAGTTCTATCTTTAGGAAATTTAGAAATTTGATATTGGGTTGCCCATGTGATAGAATTGGATAATTGGGAAAATTTCAGATGTGGGCTTATATTAGTATGAACTATTTGATTGTTACCTGTTTGGTGAATATATGATTTCTTAGTGTTAGTGTGATTCACAAGTTAAAATGAGCTATAGTGAAAACCATGTTTTCACTCAGATGTGGGTTTATAAGCGTTCATTCATATTTCTTATCAGAGTTGCAATGAAAGCTTTCTATGTTTAGTTATGCCTATGTTAGTGATCGATTTCTTATCAAAGTGGCCTAATGTGATACTTTTTGTTGCTGACAAGATGATAGAAGTTGGTATACCCTTTATAGTGTCGTAGGGCATTAGGCTTTTCAGAGGTTTTAGGAGAATGCAGGGTATGGAAATTAAACAGTAATTGGGGAGATGGTAAATTTTATGGAGAAAGGATGTCATGTCACTAGTTGTTTCTTTTCATAGATATAAACTCAAAATTTTTGGCCCCTATCTCAGAAGAAAGAACAGGGTCTACAGCCGCATACTTAATAGCATCATCTGAATAAATGTTGTTGATAGGCAATGAACCACTCAATCCCAATAGGCCTCTTAATATCCATTTATCTCCCTAGACCAATTTGGCTAATTGCTTAAATTTTTATCATCGTCATTGTTATATTGATGAGAAATGGCTTTGATCTTTTTTTCGCCTATGGTTACAATGCAATTTTCGTAGGTAACCTCCATAAGATGCAAACAAGAAAAAAAATGCTTGGGGATTTAGTATATCATCTTGTGGTTTCACTTCTATATTATAGGAGTTCCAGAGACTTAATGAAGATCAAACTCATAGGTGTTTATGGCACTGATATTCTTTTAGGTTGAAGTCCATTTAATTAGTAACTTCTTATATTGGGAAGTAATTTGGAGATACCTTTAAACTGTAGTATCTTCATTGCTCTTGTGCTTGTAGCTAAAGAAACATTCTTGAAACCGTTCTCGATAGCTATCTCTAGCCCTATCTAATTACTTTGAGCTTTATGAAGAATGGCTGGCAGACCCTGTATCTCTTCTCCCGGCATAGCAAAGTATACACTTGCCTTCATCATCCCTGAGAATGCCTTGGCCATCCCAAGATAGTTTCTTGACCGAAGTTGGAGCTTTGTATTAAAACCCACCATAAAGCTCAGTAATAAGATCTTCGATACAATCCTGCATCATACACTTTGAAAATGAATCCTCATACCTAACAACACTAATGGTCTTTTTCTCAATACCAGCAGGGTTGAGCTTCAAAGAGAACTTTACATCTTGTTTTTCTATTAAAAAAATAATGCTCATACTACCACCAGGCTAATGTCCGTAACATAGGAGCTCATACCCTTAACCTTAGAATAGAGCACACAAAAAATTAGATCTAAAGAAAACATGAAACAAAACCACGACCGCATGTCCTTAGAAGTTGCACATTCTCAAACTCAAATGAGAGAAGATTTGCTCTCATTATTGCACAATACACATGGTGAAGTCAGAGCAAACCCCTTGAGCATCAACTTGTCTAGTAACTAGACCTTAAGATTAGAGCTTCCAATACAAACCAAAGAACCTCGGCAAATTTGATTTAAATTTCAGACCAGTCTTGCCCTGTCTTTATACCACCTCATTCTCTGATTGAAATTTACACTGAAGAATCTGAAAAGTTACAATTACATCTTGACTTTTGTCTCCACAAGGGCTCTCTCTGCACCATAGGCTTTGACTATTTTTTTCTCCTTGCCTAGAAATAAAGACATCATTAGAAACAAATTATACCCAACTCATGTAATAAAGCCAACTCATAACGACTTCTTTATTCTCATGTTCATGTCTCCAATAGTATGTTAATTCAAAACAACCATAATCAACACAATTTATCCTTTGACAAGAAACATAAATGATTGGCCCTTTAACAACAAAATCCCATTGCTTCTTTACATTGTCTGAAAATTCTGGATGAATCGTTCACATATTATAAAATCGGAATGGGGCGTGTTTAGGTCTAGGTACCACCTATGGTGAGAAAGCAAAGGTTTGAGAATGATCAGATTCACTCTGGGCAGTACTCTTTATAAAGCACACATTTTTCTGTGGTCTAGGTATCTATCCTGGAACAGTATCCAACCAAGCATTATTGGAAGAACCTATCAAGCGTACATTTTTCTGTGGTTTTCCTTTTCATTAATTCACTATGCCAAGTATTATGAAAAAAAATCAAACAGTATAGCCCAGATTTAGGACACTCAACTAAAGAACTATGATCAATGAAGTCAAAATATCCTCTATCCCCTTACTCATATACCTTCAACCCCTTTCTTTCACCTACATCACATCAGAACATTAACGTAGCCACTATGAATAGAGGACTTGGCAAGGAAGTTAACTGTAATAGTAGTTTAAACCAAACTCTTAGCAGTTAGACAAAATCCATGCACACAACCCACCAAGCCCATCATTCTAAATACAATGACTTGGGGCAAAGAATGTAACAATGTAGGATTCATGTGCCCTTTCAAAAATGCCGAAATGACCCCAATCCTATCCAAGTAAATTGTAAGAAAATAATTTTTATAACCAATGATCCCATAGGAGCAAGAGAAATAGGCTAACTTTTAAAAAAATTAGATAACAAGGCTGGTGAGATTTTGCATGAAAATGCTAAATAAAAGACCTAGGTCATCTTAATCTCTTGGAATATGAATTTGCTTTACCTCTTAAATAAGGGTTTCAGTACCTTGTACACCAATAGTTCAAACTAATATATGGAAAACCAAACTGTTCTAGTAGCTTAATATTCCAAAGAAACTGCATTTACTTCCTTCAAAATTACTGGGATGATAATGTCCACCGTCAGCGTGTCTTTAGCTTAGAGCGTGAAATTGTCGAGTGCTTTGATTAAATTTATTCTCCAAAGGACTATTAGCTTTGGGTCATACCTTCGTTGTGGTAATAAGGTGCCTAAAAGACTGTCTAAAATGTGTGCTTAACAATTTATGTTCTTCACCTTTTACATTATAGTACTTTATTAAATAAATTTCATGTAATATTATTTTTTTGTTATTAGATAACATTTATCAACATGTGGGTTACTTATCAATATTCAAGGGTTGTGGCTAAACTCAGTATTTATCTCTCTCTCTCTCTCTCTGCAACAGCAAGTAATAGTAATTAGAATTTATTTAATTGGATTGAAAGACCGTGAAAGCAATTGTGTTTTAAGGATCCTATCTCTCTCTCATTAGGTACTCCTAATTCTACCGATTTCTTCTAGTTTCTTTCAATTAAGCTCTTTATTTATGTTTCTACGATTCCATCTCTATCTAGCTATTAATTTCTTAATGGATTTTATTAGGTTGATCGAAGGTATCTTTGAGAGGCAATTGTTATTGGGTTTCCTACTCCCTTATCCGATGGACCGTTGCACATAGATTTCATTATTATCTTCTAAATTTATATTTATGATTTAATTTATATTAAGCTATGCTGATTACAATTGTTGAAAACTTCCATTTGACATATCTTTATTTTGTTTTGTAGATTGGCACATCTTTTTTATAACAAAATGTTTATTGCAAGAATCTCCTAGTACTTTCAGATATGGTTCATTCTTGTTGTATACGAGTATTTTACATTTCACTATACTATGTGATGAATAGCATTTGGTGGGATCCTAACTTCTAGATGTTTATACTCATGCTATGAAACTATACTTTATTCGGGTGTTAATTTTTGTAGTTGTTGAGATTTATATATATTATCATGCATCGTGGTTGATATGACATTAATGTGATATCTAATTGTCGTATAGTTTGTGTGGATTTCATAATCTTAGGAATTAGGAGTGTGTCGTATGCATACTTTTTTTACAAGGAAGCTGTGTGTATACTGACCCTAAGCACTCTCAAACCCAAGGATTACGTTATCCACTTGAGTGTTTATACATTATATATGTTTTCTAATAAGTACAAAATGGAAATGTCCAATTTATAGGGAAGTCTTGCCAAATTTTTTGTAAGATTTGCTTCTGCGCATGACTCTGTTATAGATATGACGTGTCACTTGATTTCTTATATATTTAGTTTCATAACATGTACTTGATTTTATTATTCTATTTTGGTCTACAATTAATTTTAAATGTTGTGGTTAACATTGCAACAATTTGACTTTTTTGTTGTTTCAAGTAGTTTCTTAACAACTCTGGGAACCATACCAACAAGTATTAATTCTACGTAAACATGTTATTCGAGTGTTGATAGTTCCATGTTAAGTGTGTAAGAGGTTGGGTCATTAATTGGAGTGCTCCAATTGCATTTAGTCATTGAACAATAATTTTCAATGTTCTACTTAGATTGAGACCTTATTTATCTAGGTGGATTGGTGTTTGTAGAAATTTGTATATAAAAATTTGCAATCAATAATTTTAATCTCTATGAACATGAAATGTTATGATATTACTATATTATGATGTAATATATTATTATTTTTTCTCTTTTAAATTAACTTGTGGCTGATAAATGTTTTGTAAGTCCAACAGGGGATGTAATCCAAATTGTATAAAATATTGTATTTAGCTTTACCTTAATTAGGCACGATTTCTTTAGCCTATTTTAATTTTAGCAGGTAAATTTGGCACCATACTTTTTGAGACAAACAAATCCGTCTCAAATGTTATGTATTCAAAACAGATTATTCCGTCTCTAATAATATTAGTATAGGCGGAAAAATTTGGCCTCATACTTTTAGAAACAACCACAACCGTCTCAAATATTAAGTATTAGAGACAGTTGCAATCCGTCCCCAAAGGATTTGAAAAAATCAAGACTTCTAGAGACAGATTCTTGTTATCTCTAAAGTTGTCCCTTATAGTATTAGAAACAGTTGTGTCTGTCTTTAATGTATTTAGGACACCCCCATAAAAGTTCAAAACTTTTTCATCCCTAAAATTGTATTTAATGGTTATCGGGACAGAATAATAGCTTTTTGGGACACTTTTTAGCTCTCATGAAATGTAGTTTTTCTTGTAGTAATAAATATACATTACAAGGCTACGATTAGCCCATGTGTCTTCCTGAAGAACTTTGCCAGTAGATTTGTTATCATAGCTATTTATGTGGATGATTTAAATATCATCGGGACTCCTGAAGAGATAACCTGCGCCACCATATACCTAAAGAAGGAATTCAAGATAAAAAGACCTTAACAAGAATAAGTATTGTCTCAGCATGCAGATCGAACATCTTAGTGGTAGAATTCTAGTACACTGGGTCACATATATACAGAGCGAGTATTAAAACATTTTAATTTGGATGTTGCTCACTCGTTGAGTACCCCAATGGCCGTTAGATGACTGGAAGTGGAAGTGTCTAAGGATCCATTCCATTCTCTAGAAGATGGGGAAGAACTATACGGTCCTGAAGTACCATATTTAGGAGCTATAGGTACTTTGTTATAATGATATAGGAGGATCTAAATATCAAACCTCTTAAGAAGACATCAACTCGCTCGAATGAGGCTTAGAGCCGTTCGAATCAAATATGAGGAAAGAAAAGCCAATTTGTCTGCCTCAAGTTTTAGGTTTAAATTGGCAAGTCATTCGAAGGACATTTGGAGTCGTTCAAACGACTCTAGGCTCAGAAGACCAATTTAATTTGTCTTGTTTTTAAGGCTTAAATTGGCTTATTGTCCAGAAGACCAGTTTTGTATGTCTCTGCTTTTAGGCTTAATTGAGCCAGTTGTTCAAATGACTATTACAACTACTTTTTATTTTAGTGCATTTAAGGGTATATTTGTCATATTTTGTAACTAGGAAACTTGTAACCTTTATTAAAGGGCAAGGCTAAGCAAGATGAAAAGATCCAAGTTTGTAAACTAGAACTTAGGGTTTGAAAGGAATTCAATTGAAATCAATCAATCGAGCAATTGAAGTTCTTATTGGGAAATTATCCTGCCAAATTGTTTGTATCCGTTTAATTCTTCATTACAGGTGATCTTTAATTTGATTGTGGATTAAGTGGTATCAAATTTTTAAGTTACGATCCTTGGGGGGTTGTTGGTTTATGGCCTCTACACGTGACCGACTCAAACAAACGAAGGAGATTATTGTGAGTCCTCTAAAGATTTAGAGAAAACCTAGCTTGAAGAAGAATACAAATTTGGAGATGGGCGATTCTGAAGATAAGCTCATGAAACTCAAAAATAAACTTTCTGACCTAACTACAACTTTAAGGGAGTTGATAGTGCAATTGCACCTCGTGAATCTTGTTGAAATATCCACTTCGGCAAAGCAATAAAAGTGCAAGAAGAATAAAGGAGTTATGGAGAAGGGAAATGATGAAGGTGACGAGGATGATGATAGAGATTCTAGTGATGCTGAATCCGTCGATGAGAGATCGGTTATTGGTAAGTTCATAAATCCTATGCGCAATCTTCATATCGATTTTAAAATTAAAATTCAAGTATTTGACGGGTCAATCGATACTGAGTAATTAGATAACTGGCTAGATAGGATAGAAACCTACTTTTTAGTTTACGACTATTGAAATGCTCAAAAAATATGATTTTCAATATTGAAATTTACAAGTCATGCACTCACGTGGTGAAAGTTCTATAAGAAATGTCAAGCAGTAGAAAGCTTGAGTTAAAAAGAGGTTAATGTGTTGGTGAGGAAGCAATTATATTCTATTGGGCATGAGCAAGAGAGATGGTTCAAATGGTATTATTTACGCCAAAAGTATGGGCAATCTGTACAAGATTTTACTACGGAGTTTTATAACCAAGCTTCGATTTTAGACATTGATGTAGACGAGTCACTACAAGAAAAACTACCATTAGGGATGGTAAAAAAGTGTCCCAAAAGGCTGTTAATCCATCCCTACAGCTATTAGGGATGTCTTTAGGGACGGTAAAGTGTTGTCCATTTAGGGTGGCGTCCCAAATGCATTAGGGATGGACACATCCGTTTCAAATACTATTAAGGACGGCTTTAGAGACGCCAAAAATCCGTCTCTAAAAGTCTTTATTTTTCAACTCCTTTGGGGACGGAGTACAACTGTCCCTAATACATAATATTAGAGACGAATTTGTTTGTCTCTAAAAGTATGACGCCAAATTTTCCCGCCAGCGCCAATATAATTGGGGACGGATTATTCTGCCTCTAATACACAATATTTGAGACAAATTTGTTTGTCTCTAAAAGTATGACGCTAAATTTTCTCTCAAGCGCTAATATTATTGGGGATAGATTACTCTGTCTCTAATACGCAATATTTAAGAAGAATTTGTTTGCCTCTAAAAATATGGCGCCAATATTAATCGAGACGGAATAAATCGTCCCTAAAGAAGGTAATGTTAAATGTAGCATTTTTGCAATTTGAATTACACCCCTGTTAGATAGTACAAATCATTCATCAACCACAAGTTAATTTAAAAGAGAGAAAGATTTATTTACAAGGTTCTACAAACTCTAATTTCATATAAATAAATAAGGTCTCAATCCCACCTAGAACATTAAAAATTATTATTCAATCACTAAATACACAACTTGAGCATTCAAATTAATTATCCAGCCTCTTACGCACTAAACATAGAACCATCAACACACGAACAATATCTCTACGTATAATAAACACTTGCTTGTATCGCTCCCATAGTCCCATAATTGTTAAGAAACTATTTGAAACAAAAAAATCAAACCTCAACCATAACAAATAAAAATAATTGCAAACCAAAAGATAATAAAACAATGAAGTACACATTATGAAACTGAAAATATAAAAAAATCAAATGACGCGTTACATCTATATTAGAGTCTTGAGGGGAAACAAATTAAATAGGAGAAACCCTACCGAAAATTCGACAACACTTACCCTGTAAATTGGACATTTTCATTTTGTACCTACTAGAAAACATATACAATTTATAAATACCCAAGTGAATAACGTAATCTTTCGGTTTGAGAACCCTTAGTGCTAGTATACACACAACACGCTCCCAATTCCTAAGATTATGAAATCCACACAATTTGCACGACAATTGGATATCACATTAAGGTTATATCAACCATGAGGCTTGATAATATATATAAATCTCAACAACTACAAACATTAATACCTGATTAAGTATAATTTCATAGCATGAGTATAAATATCAAGAAGTTGCAACACTATACTACCAAATGCTACTTGACACTTAGTATGGTGAAATATAAAGTATTCGTATACACCAAAAATAAATATACCTGAAAGGACTAGAAGATTCTTGCAACCAGTATTTTGTCAAAAAAGAATATCAGTGCCAATCTACGAAGCAAAAAAAAAACTGTGAAAACGAAGTTATGCCACTATATCTTATTGGTCTACAAATGTCATATGTTGGTTAAGCCAATTTTAGCTCTAAAATACCAACATATCGGGTTAAAATTTCAAAAATCCCACTTACAAATCACTAATGCAACAACAAAAGCAGAAGCAAGTTCAACCTCTATGAACTTATCTAAAACAAATTTCCTCGCTTAAATCCAGCACCTAGAAAACCCTAATCCAACAACTATGCCACAATCCAATTTCAGTTGAGGGTTTCAGCTCTTGAAGCAATGTCGGCTAGTGCAAGAGAATTGCTTGAGTATCTTAGCAAACATCCAATGGCGGCTTCAAGTTTAACTTCTCAAGACATGACACAAACCCCTCAGGTTGTTTCTGCTACTACTATTCTTACAAACGATGCCAAAGAGTAAGCAATTAGGAAATATCTATCTATTCCCTTGCCTGCAATCGACAGAAATAGATTTGGTGGAGTAAATAACTTTTCCACAAACAAACAAAACTGGAAAGATACAGAACTTGGACAAATTGGAGGAATTAAATTGAGAGAAACGACAGTTGGAGAGGTAAATACCTTAGGAAATACTACATTCATAGTTTGAAATGTGGAGTTACTAAAAGAGCTATTTCCAGCATCTTGCTTTAGCTTACAATTGTAGAGACATTTATGATCACTGGATGGGACAGATTTAAATGATCCTCTTGGTCTAGAAGATGCAGAAGGGCACAACAATACTTTCTTGTACCTTCCAACCGATGCAAACCCTCGACTATGTTGAGTGCTAACGAGCCTAAACTACAACAAAAAATGGCAGCTGCATATACTTTTTTGGCATCAACTTACCTTAGGCTATTTGTCAAATCTCCAGAAAATATGGTAAAGGTACAAGATCACATAAAGAGCAGATTTGAACATTTTCATTCTTATGAGCTTCCATTAAGGGATTATGTACCTGATCGGAAAACATTTGAGACTATTGCAAAGCTGTTCAACCTCTCCAGTCTATACAAGTTTACTCTCTACAAAATATTGTATGTTGGGGCAAAGTGTGCTTATGGAAGCAATCTAAAATAATTATAGTATGGGATCCACCTGAGCTTTGTTGGATTACATTCTTGCACTCTTTTTATGAAGGCTGTTGAGACACTAAATATTCCATACTCAGAACTGTTAAATTACTTGAGCTGCTGTTCTGGTTTCAAACCCGTACTTGAGTCAATAGTATATATACTAAACAACTATGTCGGAAGCGCGGACTCTGAACATGAAGCAGGAATATGGAAATATGCACGCCTTTTTGACAAGCAATTCATGTCTCGTTTTGCAAACAAAGCATTGTGCTGAATTTGTGATGGTACTTGCATACATATTGCAGTTAACTGATCCTGCTTTATATGCAAATGTTCTTGGAATAGCCCAAATTGCTGGAAGGGGTGCTCATGAGAAGTTGAAAGCAGAAGCTATGGCAAGGAGGACACTACAAATAAAAGGGTGTGCCACTCCAAGTTCTCTCTGCTACACATATAGCTTGTATTAATTTTCATTTTAATATAGCATTTAATTTTCGTTTCCAACCTTAAGAACATGGAAAAAATTTCCCGGTATTGAAGCTCTATAGTTTCTCCTCAGACTGCACTATCTTTTCTATGCTTTTCAAATTGGTATAAGTTGTGTTTGCATCCAAAAAGGGAAGCAAAGGAGTAGTTTGTGTAGGGAGAAAAACACATATTGCAAGTATTTTATGCAAAAAAAAAACAAAAAAACAAAAGTAGAAGTCAACTCTATTCAAGATTTCTTATCTAAAAAAGAAAAACATCGTTACCTTAGAATATTGATCATCTTTGAGACTCGACGATATTAATTATTATCTAGAAAAGGGATGCCTGCAACTCGCATCAATCGCTTAACTTCGACTTGAATTGTACTGTTCACAGAGGTCTTTAAAACCATCCAGAGCATTTATATTATCCTAATAAATTCAAAACAAAATTTATGATAAATTAAAATTTTGAATAAACAAGTTATACAATTTGAAAATACTTAACTATGTATATTAACTATTACCTTTACTGATTTTCAAACCCCATCAAGAGACGTATTACTTGGCACCTTCCGAGATAGCATCGTCAATGGGAACATTGCTCCATTCCATGCAAGGTTTCCTAAAGTGAAATATATTGATGTTAATTAACTGGGGTATTCAGGTGCGTGAAAAAATATTGAGGTGCTAGTTGCCCAAAAAATAAATCTATCTCGTACAGAAAATCTGGATATGCGTAAAACAACAAATATATATTCAAGACAATAAAAATTGACCTAGATGAGACATCAACTTGGGTTCAATAGGTCCAAGTGGTTGGCAATCTTCTTCATTTCACTCCAAGATCTATCGTGACAGTGAAGCTCCTTTACCATGATATCTCTGTTTCACGTTTTTTACAAATCTGAGGTGTTGAGTCATTTGGTAAATATCAGTAGTAAGACTCAAAGTTCTTACTTTTCAAAAATAGATGGTTGTGCCGTAATTAGGAAAAAGTCTAGGGCAGCAGTAACAAACCTAGATCAAGCAGTGGGGATACTTATATATCTCTGGAAAAAAGACCATCTCAAGCTGTACATGATCATGAAATTCTGAAGAAAAAATGTCATCGTCGTCAACTGAGACAGGTTTTGGAGAGTTCAGTTATGGTGTCTGTTCATGTTGTTTGCGAATCAGTTCCCTCTTCAGGGAGTATTGGAATCTATTGACTCAAGAAAGAAAAATATTGTAGTTCAGTTATGGTGTCTGTAGAAGTTGATGTTGCAGATGTTCATCTTGAAATGAAGAATGATGAACTTTCCCGAAAGTCTAAACTCCGTGAGAACTGCCGTTCTGACGGCTTGTTTGACGTGCCATTCGCCGAGGAAGAAAAACAGACTGGAGGTTCTTATGTACTATCATCTTCTGAATCTAAAAGGCTAAAATGTGGTGTCCTCATAAGGCAATCTAGTCCATGTAGTAGAGGTAAGTCTATATCCAATGAACCACCTGACTAAACAAATTTGAAGACTAATGTTTTCATACTCAAATTAATGGTAGTTACTCAAATTAAACATAACATACAAGCAAACCAAACTAAAAGCTGAATCAAGATAAAGACAGACGATTACTTGATGTTGTTTATTGCATCCAATGCTTTTTTATACAACTAAAGGCAAGAGTATTATGGCCTACAAATGTACTTATAGAGTATCTGGAAACTAAGCAAAAGCAAAGAAAAGTAGCAAGCAAAAATGTTGTTACAACTTCTCATCTGCCTCTCATGGCTCACTGTAGCATCAACAGTTGCAACTGGTTGCTAAGAAAAATGCGAGGATTTTAACATTCCTTACCCATTCGGGATTGGAGAGCAAAATTGTTACAAATCAGGACTAGATTTAGTCTGTAATGAATCATTCAGCCCTCTGAGACTGCTATACGCTAATATGCTTGTAGTAGACATATCATTAAATGGTGCAATGACTGCCAATCTTGGGGTTTCTTATGACTGCTATGACAAATTTGGTGCTTCCACCAATAATGTTGCATGGGGAATCACGTTGTCAAGTCCGTTTACCTTCTCCGACACTCAAAACAAGTTAACGGCAATCGGTTGTGATACATATGCTGTCATGTCAGACAGCTTTGTAGTTATTTTTGAAAGTGGGTGTACGTCGGATTGTGTGAATGAGGATAACGTTGTTGAAGGATCATGCTCTGGCATTGGATGTTGTAAAACAGCAATCCCGAAGAATTTGATAACTCTGAATGTGAGTTTGAGTAGCTTTTATAATCACAACTACTCGTGGGCTTACAATCCCTGTAGTTATGCATTTTTGGTTGATTCTGAGCAGTTTAATTTTTCTCGGTCGGATCTTTAAAACTTTACTGGCATGGGACCAGAGATTAACAATGATATTAGTTTCCCAGCGGTTCTTGACTGGGTGGTCGAACTGGAGACTTGTGAAGAAGCTAAGAGGAATTTGATAAGCTATGTGTGTGAGGATAATAGTGGTTACGTTGAGTCCACCAATGGCCCTGGATATAATTGTTACTGCAATCCAGGTTATGAGGGGATTCCTTATTTTGCCAATGGGTGCCAAGGTATCACTAAAAGTTTATCTGTTAAACCTATATAAATTTGTATAGAGCATCTCAGCCCTCCAGCGATGAAGTTTGACTGCTTTATTAGTGACAGACCATGTAGATGAGACTAAGTGACGGCTAACCAAAAGACTTACTTTGTGTTGCAATTTTTTTCTTACAGATATTGATGAGTGCTCGGCTCCATAAAAAACTTGAGAGAAAACTTGAACTAACACGCAGGGGGGTTACTACTGCTCTTGCCCACAGGGTTATGATGACCTAGGTGATAAAAATGAAGATGGAGTTGATTGCATTCTTCATGTAAAGCGAAAAAAGTTACAAACTTTACAACTTGCATTAGGTAATTACCTATGTAACATGGACACTCCATATTCAACAAAAAAAATTGTGCCCAAACGTGTGGAACACTCGGACACACCGACACTCGTGTCAACACTCCAACGGACACTTCTTGCTTAGATCATAACTTTTTTGACATAGCTTTTAGAAAGTTTTCAATTCGTATACATGTTATTCAACCATACTAACTAGTATCATTATTTTTGTTTGTTATTAGTCGTAAATTAACCCATAAGTTAATATAACCCATAAGTGTTGGGATATATTTGTTATTAGTCGTAAAAATATCGTAAATTAACCCATAAGTGTGTTGATAGGTTAAGTAACCAACATAAGCATAGTAGAAAATAAGAAATAAATTTTTTATAGCCGTGTCCGACACCGACACCCGTATCCGTGTCGTTGTTACCTAGGTAATTAATTACCTTCTGTATCAAAAAAATTAATTTTCTCAATTACTTTTTTAACAAGTCATTTTTTCCTATCTATGTGAAATTATTTATATGATTAATCGAATAAGCTGATAAATGCTATTTAAGAATACACAATCAAATTCAATCTAGAGAATCATTAAATGACAGACTTCCATAAAAAGATGGAGATGAAATTGCTTGCACTTGAAACAATTTCCCAATAATGAAGACCACCCTAGGTAAAAGTCCTTTCATGTGCTAATAATAATATTATCACCATAGGTAACTTTTCACTTTGATGGAATAGAGAAAAAAAATAATATGTATTGGAAGAACGAGTTCAATGAAACTACGTATTACTATTTTGTTTACTAAAATCTTCAGGCTGTATGTATGCAGGTGTTTGCTCCGGATTTCTGCTTTTACTGGTTGGTATTTCGTGGTTATACTTCTGCACTCAAAAAAGAAAACTCATACAACTCAAAGAAAAGTTCTTTCAGCAGAACGGAGGCTACTTATTAAAACAACTAATATCATCACAAGAAGGTGGATTTGAAACATCAAAGATTTTTTTAGCCAAGGAGTTAAAACGGGCTACCAATAATTACAATAAGAGTAGGATCCTTGGAAGGGGAGGCTAGGGGATAGTTAATAAAGGAATTTTAGCAGACAACAACGTAGTTGCCATTAAGAAGTCAAAAATAGCTGATGAAACCCAAATTGAGCAATTTATTAATAAGATTTTGGTGTAGTGAAGACAGATCAATCCTACATATGCAGCTCAATCCAAGGGACACCATAAGAATATTTGTGACCATCAAATACAGTAAACACATAATCAAAAAACTCTAACATTCAATATTATAAAGATCATAACACCAATTCATACAAAAAAACAACTTACTATTAAAGGACAACTTAGAGATATAAATACCTCAATTCAAAACCCTTAATTCCAATAAGCAAGGCCCAGGCTTCAATTAAGTTTGCAGTACTTCAATCAACCAATAAAATAAATTTAGAAATTGATAGATAGATTGATAACAATGAACCCCAGAAACAAAAATAAATATGGAGTACCTGATGAGACAGAGATGGAATCCTTGAAACACAATTGAGTTCACAATCCTTTAATCCAATAAAATCAATTCTAGCTACTATTGACTACTACAGAGAGATAGAGACTGAGTTCTACAGAGAACGTACCCTAGAAGATAAATAGTTGGTATTTTTTTACTGAAATCCAAATTGATGAAGATCAAAAACACTGAAACCCCAATTGAAGAAGATCAAATTAGATATCATAACAATGAGATAGAGAGAAAGACTGTTGAAGAATTGGATGATTGGAGCAATGTTAGAAATTATGTGTTGTAGAAGTAAAAACTGATGTGAGATCGATTGAGACCTAAACTTGATTTCTCCCAAAATTAAATAGAAAATTAAAATTAGGAGATATTAGAGGGAGGAGATAACAGAGGGTTTCAATTGAGGTTGAAGGATTTGAGGGGAAGAGGAGTTGAACTTGGGTGAAGAGAGACTGAGTTGAAGTTAAAATTATTACTTTGTTTTTGCGGCTTTTGTCTGTCCCTAAATATCAACAATTAGGACGGCCATGTACAATAGTCCCTAAACTTATACCATTAAAGATCGGGTGATTATTTTTGTCCCACAAACTAAAATATTAGAGACTGAATCAAAACCGTCCTAAATATTTAATTATTAGAGACAAATTTTATTCTGTCTCTAATATCTCGTCCCTAATAATCAATTTTTTTATAGTGAGTATGAAGTGTTCAAGAAGTATACTGGGGGATTGTTGGAGTCCATTAGATGGGAGTTGAAGTTTTTTACTGTAAAAAATATCGAAGACGCTACCGTGAAAACAATTATTATTGAAGGCAAATACTTGAAGAGTGACAAGAAAGACGACAAGAGCAAGTCGGGGTACAAGTCTAGTTGGAAGAATGAGTACAATGGGGAGTCTAAAGGAGAGGGGTCTTCATCCAAGGGGAATTATTGCAGTCATTGAAAGGAAAATGGGCTCATTTCATATAAATGTTGGAAACTTTACTCGGAGCTTAGGCCGAAGGAGGAGAAAGGCAAGAGGGACAAACGTGCACTAGCCGTAACGATTGTTGATCTTCCAGATTTGGATAAACCAAATCCTAAGCTTACTCTTATGTTTATGTAAACTATGGTTACCAAGGAGGCGAGTCGGGAAGAAATATTTCCTGTCAGTATTTAGGTGAAGCAGAGCTTAGTAGAGGCCATTATTGATCTGGGTAGTCAAAAGAATTTAATCTCTGAGGCAGTGGGGAAGAAGATGTGTTTGGCTACTATAGATAATCCTAAGCCGTATGGTTTGGGGTGGATTCATAAAGATGCGGAGTTGAAGATCACGAAGCAGTGTACATTTAAGTTTGTGATCACTTAGTTATTTATTGACGAGGTGACGTGTGAGGTAGTTCTTTTAAATGTGTGTCAAATCATTTTGGGTAGCTCTTATCTTTGGGACTGAGATGCGATTCAATATTGTAGAGCTCACAAGTATTGTCTTGTAAAGGAAGGAAAATAGTTTCATATCAATGCTTCTAAGGAACATGTCACCACAAATAATTTCGTAATGACGACTCAGGTGAAGAGGTTTGTTAATGCGAGTGATAAATTTGTGTTATTGTTGGTGTAACCGGTTCAATAGGGTCTGTCGGCTAGAGTATTGTCTAGTATGACAATGCTGCCTAAGCAATAAATCGAAATGGGGAAGTTATAAGAGTATTAAGACTAGTTTCTTGGCATAGATGGGATATTGCAGAAGACGGATGTGGAGCATGATATCACATTGGTGAATAGTGAGTCACTACCCAATATTGGGTTATATTGAACTTTTGTAACTGAGTCTAATGAGATCAAGAAACAGGTACAAGAGCTCCTAAAATAAGGGGTTATTAATCCGAGTTGCTAACCTTGTGGTTCACCGGTATTATTGGTACCAAAGAAGGATGGGTCTTAGAGAATATGTATAGATTATTAGGCAATGAACAAAATTATTGTGAGGAATTGTTATCCACTTCCATAGATTGACAAACTTTTAGATAAGTTACAGGAGGCTCAATTTTTCACCAAGCTAGATTTTAAGTTGGGTTACCATCAAGTTAGAATCCAAGAAGAAGATACATGGAAGACAGTTTTCAAGACCAAACAAAGACTTTTTGAGTTGTTGGTGATGCCTCTTGGGTTATGCAACGCTCCAACAACATTTATGCGGTTGATGAATGAGGTACTTCGTACTTTTATTGATGATTTTGTGATTGTTTATTTAGATTATATCTTGATATATAGTCAAACATGGGAGGAGCACCTCGTGCATATGCGCGAAGTGTTGCAAGCCTTGAGATTGCAGCAACTTTTTCTCAATGGGAAAAAGTGTGAGTTTGAAAAGAAGGAACTAGTGTACTTAGGGTTTATTGTTGGTAGAGGTGAACTTAAGGTTGATTCAGAGAGGGTCACGGTCATTACTAATTGTCCTAAACCCCGTACAGTGACAGAAGTGTAAATTTTTTTGGGTTCTTGTCAGTATTTATGGAAGTTTATTTGACATTTTTTACAGATTGTATTATATTTGCCTTCCTTGACAAAAGCTGGTATGAAGTTTATGTTGACAGATCACCATGAGAAGACTTAAGAGGAAGATTACAGATGCACCAGTGTTAACGTTGCCGAATTTGCAAAGTCCATTTCAAGTTGAAATAGATGCGTCATACAATGTATTAGGGGCAATTTAATTGTAGAATAGGAAGCCGGTTGCCCACCATTCTGAGATGTTTATAGGAGCAGTGCGCAACTATCCTACCTATGATAAGGATTTTTATGCATTATATCAATCAGTGAAGTATTGACAGAGTTACTTATTGAGGAAGGAGGTTGTGGTACACTCTGATCACAAGCCGTTATAATTCTTATCCACACAGTCCAAGCTACAATAAGCTCACCATATGAATTAGATATCGTATCTACAGTAATTTACTTTAATTATCAAGTATAAGAAGGGAGTGGATAACAAAATTGCTGACATATTATCTCGACCCCCATTACTAACTATTTTTGCTTTGTTGGTAGCTATACAGATACAACCTATTATTTTGTCATAGAATGTTAAAGGGTTTGGCAACGATAAGGAGCTCAGTGTGATTCACCAAAATTTATTGCAAGGTATGAGATTTGAGTATGAATTGAAGGAGGGTTTAATTTATAGGGGTAGCCTACTATGTATTCCTGAGGGTGGAGACCGTTTGCATTCAATTAGAAAGGTACATTGTTCCTGGGTGGTAGGTCATTTCGGTGTTGAGAAGACTCTTTTAAATTTATAGTGTTATGTTAATTAGCTGAAGATACGGGTAGATATTACTCATGTGGTTCGTGGTTGCGTTCTATACAACACATCAAAGCCTTTTAATCGCAAGTTGGGATAGTACTTACCATTACCAGTTCCTAGCCAACCTTGGGAGAGCTTTTCGATGGATTTTATGGGTGGTTTGACCATGACCAAGTGTTAGAATGATTATCTGTTTGTGGTACTAGATCGATACAGCAAGATGCTAGTTCTTATTCCATGCCAGAAGACGGTCGATGATCACCGGGGAAGGAGTAGCGCAATTATTTTTCAGAAACGCTTAAAGGTATTTTAGGCTCCCTTCTTCTATTATTTCTGATAGGGATATCCACTTTTGGGGCATTCCTGGATATTATTATGGGGGATGATAAACACAAAGTTGAAGAGATGTATCACCTTTACCTGTAGACTGACGGGCAAATGGAGGTAGTTAATCGTACTTTGGTTTACTTATTATGGGGATTCTATTCTAACCATCCTAAGACTTGGGATGAGAGTTCACTGTATCTTCATTTTGTGTTTAACCAGGCAATTTATGGTTTTACTTTGAAGTCTCCATTTGAAGTTTGTCTTGGGTACTTGCCTCAAAGTCCCTTTAATATGGCCTTTAGTCTTGGAGATAAGACGGTGTTAGGGAAGGAAGAAGATGAGCAAATTAAAGCCCAGTATTTCATTGAGAGAATAAGCAAGGTTTATGAGGCGGTTGAAGTACAATTGAAGAAGATTCAAGCAAAGTATAAGGCTCGACAAGACAAGCATCGAGTTGAGTATAGTTTTCAAGTGGGTGACCTAGTATGGCTGTATTTGGGTAAGGAACGACTAAAGGGAGAAGGTAAGAAACTTAGGCCTATCTATTATGGTCCGTTTACGATAGTTAAGAGGATTGGCAACAACGCATTCTAATTGGATTTGCCACAATTTATGAAGATGTATTTGGTAGGGTTGTACATCAAAACCCGTTAACCTGTGAAACCGACCCGGACCGACCCAAACCGGCCAGTTCGGTCTGGATTTGAAGGCAGCCAGATCAGTTTTTAGATATTAAGACCCGATTGTACTCATATCGGTTTTGGTTTTTGGGCTCGGGTAACTGACCAGACCCGAACCGGACCGAAACAAGGTCAATATGGTAAATTCCAAAATTATAAAACCAAACCTATCTCATATCTTCTTACACAACCAAATTCCACATCCTCCTCTTCCATCTCTTCAAGCATACCTCAACCTTCATATTAACCCCAACAACAACAATTCAAACCCAAACCCAAAAATAATCTCAATCTCTTCCAGCTCCCCATGTTTTGCCAATCTTGAATATAAATCCTAATTCGAATGGCATGAGTGGGCTTAGTTCACCTGCAAATACTTTGACTGAACCTGTTTAGGATACTGTGAAGAGAGATCTGTCAAGAATTATGAGTAATTTAAAGTTTGTTGTGTTTCCGAACCCGAATCGCGAGGACCCAGAGAAGGCGTTGAGGGATTGGGATCTTTGGGGCTTTTCTTCTTCAGTGTTTTGGTGTTTGAAAGAGTAAAAAATTTGAGGGGTTAATGGTCAGGTGGGAGAAACGTAATGGCATGAATAAAAGATGAGGATGTTGCTCTTTATTTTCCCAAAGCCACCAAGTTTATTTTTTTTGCCAAATTATCCTCTCTTTTTTGTCAACCAGAACAACATCCCATCTATCTTTTTTGTAAGGTAACAAGGGCAGAATATGTTAGGATGTTCTTTTAGAAAATTAGGGTTTCTGGGGTTATAGTTTTAATCTCTTTTAGAGAACCGAGCTGGCTTGTATTGTCATGGTCTACATTAGTTTAGAAGGTGATACGGGGGCAAAATGGGTTATGTTGATGGCGGTGATCGTAGGGAAAGATTCGTCGAGCTGTTATGATAAACCGATAAGAAACCCGGCCTGACCTGACTTAGTCCCGCTCGGTTCCGGTTTATGTTTGGAACCAGTCCGGCTTGGGTTCGGGTTCATAAATATATAACCCAGTAAGGCCGGTTCATATCTAGCCCAGGACAATTCGGGCCGACCCAACCCATAAACAACCCTAGTATTCAATAATTAATACCGAGTATTTAAAACTATTTGAGCCGTCTCTTCTAGATGAAGACTCTACAATCGATACTCGCCTACCATCAATTGAAGATTAATGGATAGAAAGAGAAGATCCGTTGCAGGAGGATAATATTATCGAAGTAAAGGTTCATGCTACAAGACGGGGAAGTACCGAGTCGTTCCGAGTTGTAAAAAAAGGTCAACTACCTAGCAAGTCGAAATGGTACAACAGGGAAATGAGCGCGGCCGCTTTCGTTTATCTCTAGTTCTAGCTAGAGTAAGAGCTCAAGGCTCCTAAAGAAGGGAGCCATGATCTAGAAGGATCTGAAGATCAATCCCCTTAAAAAGATGCCAACTCGTTCGAATGAGCCTTGGAGTCGTTCAAACGAGATATGAGGAAGGCAAAGCCAATCTGTCGACCTCAAGTTTTAGGCTTAAATTTGTAAGTCGTTTGAACGACATTTGGAGTAGTTTGAATTACTCTGGGTTTAGAAGACCAATTCGATCTGCCTTATTTTCAATGTTTAAATTAGCTTGTCGTTCGAACAACATTTGGAGTCATACGAACGACTATGAATTCCAGAAGCCTTGTTCTGCCTCTCTCTATTTTTAGGTTTAATTGAGTCGTTCGAATGACTATCGCGACTTCATTTTATTTTAGTACGTTTAAAGGGAATATTTGTCATATTTTGCAACTAGAAAACTTGTAACTTTCATAAAATGGCAAGGTTAAGCAAGATGAAAGGATTCAAGCTTGTAAACTATAACTTAGGATATAAAAGAGGAATTCAATTAAAAACAATCAATCGAGCAATTGAAGCTCTTATTGGGAAATAATCCCACAAAATCATTCGTATCCATTTAATTCTTTGTTACAGGTAATCTCTAATTTAATTGTGGATTATATACCTTACAGGTTATACCAGACCTGACATTTCATTTGCAGTGAACTTATTGGCTCGCCACAGTTCCCAGCCTATGCTGAGACGTTGGAATGGAGTTAAGCATGTTATGTTATCTGCGTGGAATAGTTGATTTAGGTATACTCAATACCTAAGCAACATCATAGGTAAACTAAAGTTAGTTGGTAACGCAGATACATGTCACTTATCAGATCCATGCATAGCTCATTTACAAATGGAATATGTATTCACTTATGGAGGTACTATGATATTATAGCATTCAGTCAAACAGACAATGGTTGCGACATCCTCAAACTACTCTAAGATACCCGCTCTACATGAAGACAGAAGAAAATGTGTTTGGTTGTAGTCGATGGCAGACCACATCAACGTTAGCTGCGGAGTACATTTTGTTACTTCATCTTCGACAGTTTTGTTTGAGAAAAACATCACTTCCGTTGCTTAGCTGATAAGTGGATTCATCAAAGGAGAAAAAACAAAACATATTGCCCTGAAGTTCTTTCACACTCATGAGCTCAAGCAGAACAGAGAAGTCGATATCCAACATATACACACTTCATAGAATCTTGCATATTTGTTCACCAAGTCATTACCAACTCTACGTTCAAGAGATTAGTTCTAGGCATCAGGATGCGGTAATTCAGATCGCTTACTTCAGGTGGAGATTTTCCTTCAGAGGAAGAATCACCATCATCACTCTAGTAGTGATAGGACATATACGCTCTATATTCTTTCTCCTGAGTACTGGGTTTTTCCCATTGGGTTTAGCAGTTGAGGTTTTAATGAGGCAGCTAGAAATACACGTCCAACACCGATATGGGACTGGTATAGTGTTACCCTTGCCTCCTATGCGCAGTTATTCCCCACTTGGGTTTGCTGGCCATAGATTGTTGGGACATAGAGCACATACCACCGGGCACCACCGTATAGCACCGACTAGGAGCCTACCCCTAGGGTTTAGGTTAAGAGAAAGAGAGAGATTATAGGAGAGCCTCCTGTTTATTTATATAGAGTCTCCTCCTCCCTTATGTAATAAGTTAGTTTATGCTCTTAATAAAATTAAGTTTTATCTCCATATATCTTCTATATCTTTTTTATTTGGTTCATACACTTGTAAGTTTATTATACCAGACTCCCTCAATGAAACTTCTTCTAGCATTGTTAACTTTCTTAATGACAGATCTTATATAGTTAAATCTACCAAGACATGTGCTCTATGTCCCTCAAATAACCAAAGAACAGAATGTGGATTGGCCTAAAATAATTAGATATCGTTTACCATCCATATATGTGGTTAATAAGATTCTAGTCTAATATCTCTTCGTGTCTTGTGCGAGTAACACTACAATGGCCAGTAGTCTTTACAGGCAAAATGAGTACATCATCTTTAGTAAATACGAGCTTTTGACCCTTCACTCGTTCATGCATGCAACAGCCAATAAAATATCATTTTCATAGAAAATCAAAAGTAATGTCTCTTTTAAACTTTGAGTCTAGCTTAGAGCATCCATAGCAGTCAAGAGGGTTGATTGGATGAATATTGAGGTGAATCTAATCTACCTCAATCCACCCCATAGCAATTTCAATCTACCCCAAGGTGAATTCAACCCAGCGCACTTCTGAACTGTGCGGTAAAATAGACATCTCAGATGCATCCACGTGGACAAATCTCAACCATTCCAACCCAACGCAGTTTTAAACCGTGCTTAACTAACATCCAATTAAAATCTGACACGTATTATTATTTTTTAAATATGTAGCCGCGCAGTTCAGAACCGCGCAGCATCACCCTGTAAGCTAAAAGGCTAAACACTTGTGTTTTTGTTCTAGTGTTACTTGAATTGTTTTTCTAAGTGTTAAAAGGCATAAACACTTGTGTTTGAGGTTTTACCCAAGGCATACCGAACCTTACTCCACAAGTTTCCCAACCCAACCCATTTCTTCATTTAATCACTTCAAAATGTCGGGTTCTTCTAGTTCGCGACCGAGGAAAAATGCTTCCAAAACTACACGTAACTCTAACGCTGAAGTAAAACAAAGGGGGAATGCCGACATCACAAATAATTGGCCGATACAATTAACGTCAGACAACGATCCCACCCCATCGTACGATGAGTTGAATCGAGTAGATATCCTCCGGATGGCTGGGTCCATATTTCTGCTGGGTCAGAGGAAATATCGGTAAGTTTTATGTAAATTTCATGTGTTATTAACGTATATTGCAATGTGTTCGATGAAATGCCCGAATGAACTTCTAACGTGTTAATGTTTTTTTTTTGTCAAAGCCGAGATAAATTACAGTATAGGAGATCATTGGATAAGGTACTGAAGTGGTACCGATGGATTGCCGTGTACCCAGCGTTGACGAAGTTGGTCGAGGGTATGGGTTTTGTGGACTTTTGCTCGATTAATGCGGGAAACTTGGATAACCATCTCATTCATGATCTCGTGGAGCGGTGATGGCCTTCCACCCATACCTTTCACTTCCCTTGCGGGGAACTGGGTTTCACACCGTTAGACTTCGTCATGCTAACGGGCATATCTTTTGGTAGGGGCCGCGAACTCCCGTACGGCGAGAGGTACTCCAAATTAAAGGAAGCAACAAATATGTTTCCGGGAATCACAATCTCTGACATGAGGTACGGTAACATCACTCTCACCTATTTAAAAAAGTGGCAAGAGCCTTTGAATCCAAATCTCCACAATTACGACTCATAAATGGATATCGTGTATGCACGGGCATTAATTGCCTATATGATGAGTAATCTCTTCTTCTCAAATGGTGCCACATCCCTTCGGGCGGGTTATCTAGCAGCCTTGACAGACTATGATATTCTTGGTACATCGGGTTTTGACTGGGGTACGCCAATTATGGCGGCTTTGTATCGGGGGCTTGATGAAGTCTCAGTTCTGAGGCCCGGGAAGGTGAAGAAATTGATCACCGGATTCTATGCGGTGTTGGAGTACTGGTTCTTCGAGTACTGTCAGGTTAGAATGTATCTAGTTAAGGTACCAAACTTTAACCATATTTATCCTCATATTTCTGGGTAGAGAGATGAAAGGGCGAGTACCGGGGCTGAAATCCATCACTCTTTTGTTGTGATCAGAGATATGATAGAATGGAAGGACTTAACCAACATAGATTGGAAACCATGGCACAAGTCTAAGAAATTGAGACGTCCAGAGGTAAGAGTTGCTTCAACGCTGAGCACCCAAAGGATTCCATTGGTGTCAGTCCCATACGGCCATGGTACGCTTTGGTATTTTGGAGACCGGTGCATACGTCAGATGACCAGGCTTGATAGTGTGCCCTATGACCCCCCTCAGGAGATTATGGAATTCCCAAGGTACGATCGAGAGTTATATCAGAGTCTGAATGATGTGGACTTCTACGATGTTCGCGATTATCTTATTCCCTCAATAGATTACGTAGCATATTGGCGTCCCGTTCATCCAAATCCCAAGATCGATTGTACTTTAGTAAAGAGGACGGGAAATATTTGGTCGGTCGGGCGTGATCTAGTGAGGCCCGATGTAATCATACTACCTATGTCGAGTTTAGCTACGTCTTTACAGGTGCAAGACTATGGTGTTCAGGAGACCGACGATCCACGTGATATGGGATGGTTCATGGATGTGGCAGGACTGAACGATCAACGTAGACGGATATCGATCCCGGTGATGCAGGTACCATACCCGTGTCCACCTGCGTATAGTACGGATGAGTTGTGGCATCAAAACTAAGGATTACGCTATGCGGCATGTGAAGACTCGAGGCAATACGCTGATCGCACGACCGAGTTAGAGGAACAGCTGAGGCGAAGGGATGAGATCATCCGAGAGACCTCCGATAGACTAGCTGAGATGTCTATTTCCTACCAGACAGAGCCGGTTATGCAATGTACCTATGACGAGAGTCTCGCACGTGGCAGACGCGCCTGCCAAACGGAGAGAGGTCGTCCCAATTAGGCTATATTTTATTTAGAACTTTTATTTATATTTTGTTTAAACTATGTTATGTATTAATATTGTTTAAACTTTGTTTTATTCGGAGTATTAATATATTAATTATTTTGATAATTATATTTTGGAAACTTGTTGTACAAGTTACTCAACGGACATATTAACGGCTATATATTTTGTCTTGGAAACTTGTTGCACAAGTTACTCAACGGCTATATTTATTTTTTGAAACTTGTTGTACAAGTTACTCAATGGCTATAATAACGGCTATATTTTTTTTGGGCACTTGTTAGCGGCTATATTTCTTTTGGACACTTGTTAACGGCTATATTAACGGCTAGTTTTTTTTATCTATAAATATCATTCATCTCCTACACTCTCCTCCCATCTAATCTTCTACACTATCCTCTCTCCATACCCCTCTCTTCAAAATCACTATGTCTTCATCAAGCTCCCAATCTAATTCTCAAAACCACTCTCAATCCTCCAATACGAACCAATAAAGAAACGTCTTTCCTCATCAAATTGGCACATTTGATCCGTTGCAAATGCCTAACACTTCACAAGGTTAGAATCACCATGTTCGCCAACTATATCTGCCACCCAATAATCAATCTCAATTTCAAACCCATGGATATTACCCTTATTACCCAAACCAAGGATATTACCCTCAATTTGATGGGTATACGGGCTCGTACCCTCAATCGGGAAATCCATATTATTCATCTCAAACTTTTTTCGCCGGTGGAAGTTCAAATACCACGCCAATGCAAGGTACATGGGGTTTAAATTATTTAAATCTTAATATATCGCCAGTTGCATCTCTAGTCATCTCCAAGGAACTCAATCCGGTTCTCACGAGAAGTAATACGTAAACTCATGGGAAGGCAAAGTCTACAAGAAAAACGGCATCGACAGCTATTATTGTTGAGGATGAAGCTCAGGCTGAGGAACTCAATCCGGTTCTCATGAGAAGTAATACGCGCGGGAAGGCAAAGTCTAAAAGAAAAACGGCATCGACACCTATTATAGTTGAGGATGTACTTGAGGCTTTGGAGGATGTTCATGACGACAAAGAAGAATACTCTAACTCCAAGAATTGGTCGTCCGATGACTTCGTGAATCTTGCATGTGCTTGGTCCCAAGTGTCTCAAAACCTCGCTACCACGAACAGCCAAAAAGCCGCTATATTTTGGTTCAAGGTGCGTGATCAATTCAACTCCTTCTATGTTGACCAATCGATGTGGCGATCTTACAACAGTGTTAATTGTGCGTATAAGGGACGGCTCAATAAGGAATATTCAATTTTTAGAGATATCATTCAAGACCCTGAGAGCCGATATCATACCGGTATTGGAACGGATAACTTCGTAAGTATTTCATTAATTTTTCTCATTTCATTAATGTTTAAAAGTGAATCATACTCTAAAAGATTTTAAAACTTGATTTCTAGGAACGTATGGCAAACGATACATTTTATCAAACCCAAGGCAAACCATTTAAACTTGGGGAAGCGTACAAAGTTTTGGAAACTTTCCCAAAATGGTCACAAATTCATCACATCGGCCATCCCGCCCGCAACGTTGCTAGGAAGTCAAATTTTAACGATAGCCCGGGTAACTCCACCAATATCAATCCTGAAACACCTACATTCGGCACTCCAAATATCACAATTTCGGATGATTCTATCGATGTGGATGCACCATTATATTCTTGTGGAGATTTAAGACAGGACGGCCAAAAAATATACAAGGCATAAGAAGCGACAAAGTCAAGTATAGTTTTTTGGGGGAAAAGGATGGTTGAGACAACGTCCAACATGATGAAGTCATGGAATCTGAGTGACGAGCAGAAGAAAGAGGAAAAAGAAGCTAAAGCTAGATGTCGAGAGGAACGAAAGTTGATGAAAGAGGCTGAGTTTCAAAGGAGGCGTGAAGCGGAGCTAAATCGAAAAAAAAACTTCGACGACTCGCATATGTTAAAGGTGATATCAACAGACCTTGGTAACCTACAACTGACTCAAAGGCGTTGGATGAAGAAGCAGATTAAAGAATATTCGAAGAAGTTGATGGAGCAGTATCCAAGTGATCACAACGCTTCTAGTGATGAAGAATGATGTAATCCTTAGCATTAATAGTAGTTATTAAGATCTATGTAATTTCATAATTTCAATAAAATTGTTATTAATGGTTCGTATTTGGAAATGATGAATACTTGGAAACAAAAAACATTATGACTTCAACATTAAACTTGAAAAGAAAATACATTACTTTAGAAAATACAATCTAAACTATGATGAAGACTGTAATTACTCTGCCCCTTTTCGACTCCACAAATGCCCGATAAGTTCATCTCGTAATTGGAAATGAGCTCCTTCATTTCTAATTTCACGAACCTTCTGGATGTACTCTGCCATAGTGTAGATCGCGTGTCTTGGATTTAAGTCCTCCTTCAAATTATCTAAGGCTTTTCTAAACTCGGGATCAATGTCCATTTGCCGGATGTAAGTATGACGTTCATCTTCTACGATCATATTGTGTAAGATTATACATGTGTACATAACATTTCCTAGATCACTAGGTTTCCAAAACCGCGCACCGTTTGCCAATATTTGAAACCTAGCTTGTAATACCCTAAAAGCACGTTCTATGTCTTTCCGGCATGATTCTTGCATCTTCGAAAAATATCTTTCGGCATCGTTGAACAGATTTCTTATGGTTTAAACAAGTGTTTGCCATCTTGGATAGACACCATCCGCTAATTAATACCCCATAGTGTGCGGTACCGTGCCTATATTATAATTGCATGGCGGCGCAACTCCATTAGAAAAGTTGTTAAAAAGCCGCCCTTGATGCAAGACGTTCATGTCGTTGTTAGAACCGAGCACCCCAAAGAATGCGTGCCATATCAAAAGATTTTAGGATACAACCGCTTCTAAAATCACCGTCGAGATTTTCTTATACCCGGTATATTATCCTGCCCACCCGATAGAACAATTCTTCCATTTCCAATGCATACAATCTAAACTACCTAACATCCCCAGGAAGCCTCGCGATCCATTCACTTCTAACAAGTGTAATGTATTGTCTTCATTGGGAGATCTAAGGTATTGAGCTTTGAATTGTGTTATAATAGTTTTACAAAATTCTTTCAAGCACAAAGTAGCCGTAGACTCCCCAAATTGAAGGTATTCTTCTTGGGCGTCTGCGCTCGTACCGTAACATAACATGTAAAGTGCGCACATTATTTTTGGTGTGAGGATAAGCCCATAGTCTTGGCGGCATTTTCTCTTTGAATAAAATAGGGATTCGAAGAAAGTATTTGATGATAAATACGATGATACACACCTTCGCTCATACGGAATCGACGACGAAATGAGATACCTTTGAATCTTGGGTTGTCACCGAAGTAATCCCGGTTAAGGTTATCTTCCCCCAATTTATGCTCACAGCTTTTCCATTTGTCAATCCGTCCCCTTTTACTACCTCCCCGTGTCCGTGATAATGTCGCCTCTTGCTCTTTTTCTTCTGCTTCTCCCATCTCAATTATCATCTTGCCATACACGTGCAACAGCTCAATTTGACGTTGAAATAGTTCTTCGTCACTGGACGATGATGAAGATGATGACTCCGAAGATAAGAGTGATGTCTCATGCCTGAGAAAGTCATCAATGATTTTGTCAGACATGATTCGGCGCAATTGATAAGAAATGAAGAAGTTTGAGTTTTGAGATATAAGATGAATGAGTTGATTGTATAAGAGAGTAGGAGATGAATGGGGGCTATAAATAGAGAAAAAAACTAACCGTTGAGCACCTCGTTGAAGAAGTTTGATCAGGGAAAAAGTCAGGTGAAATAATGGGGAACCAAAGATATTTTTTATGCAGGCTTATGCCGCGCACTTCTGAACCGCACTGCAAAAACTAGCCATTTAGAAATCTTTAAATCTCAGCCGTCCACGTGGTTAAATCTTAGTCGTTGAAACCCAGCGTACTTCAAAACTGCGCTTAATAGGATCCATTGATATTGGGACACGTGTCATCATCATTAGCCTGAAGTGTTGCCGCGCACTTTTAAACTGCGCGCTATGTATGCAGTACACTTCAGAACCGCACGGCTCTCAATCCACCCTCAGGGTGGATTTTCCACCCAAATCCACCCTTGGATGGATTTTTGAATTGCCACGTCAGGAATTTACCTAGCTGCTGGGAAGGATTTGGGGTGGAAAAGAGGGTGGATTGGGAATTCACTCTGCCACGTCAGGGTGTACCTAGCTGCTGTGGATGCTCTTAGCGACTCCGGGGAGTAGTTGAGACTTTACTTTCCTGCTCCTCCAGGATGCTAAAGGACAACTAGACTATTTCAAAAACTAATAAAATCATCTCATCTACGGTTATTTAAAAATCAAAAGAGCCCCTGAGTTTTACCCCTTGGACACCGGACTCCCTCCCCCAGTTTTATTATCGCCTTTAGTAATCCTTATAGCGTGCAAAACAAAGCCTTAACTCTGATCAGTATGCACCCTCGTATTATATTTGAAGAAAATCGATTCATTTGGAAAGAGAAGAGTAAATAGGGAAGTACAAAAAATTATGTTAAGGGATAGTTTCTGCAATGGCATAATTCGTAGCTCGAAACAGCTCAAAATTATCTCTTACACCAAATGTACCTGTGACAAAAATTAATGTAAAGCAAGAAATGATACAGGTGATTTAGCGTGGAAAACCTTTGAAGGTAAAATACCACAACATTGAGTTGAGGATTTTAGTAACAGTAATTTTTATTTCTTGAGGCTGATATCTTATTACAAGTGATCTCTCAAACTAGAAATGCTTGATCTTGAAATAAGAAGTTTTGTGGTGTTCAGAATCTAGAAATTCTTATGTTAGAATCTAGACAATCTAGTTTTTTTGGGTCTTTATCCCCTCTGGAGCTTTTTCTTTATATAAACCTTATCTGCAGCTCGTTATCATGCTGAAGCATGTTCTCCAGATAATGAGGTAAGGGGTGGTTGACTGTATAACTGCTTAGTTCGTGGGAGAGAGGTGTCTTTGACTTGTTCACATTTTCTTTAGTGCTTGATCCACGTTCTTTATCAGTTTGTGGTCTAGGTGGCAATGCTGACTATACATCTTACGTGTGCAATGCGTGAGTCTGATATTGAGATAGTTTGAATTTGGACTAGGTCAAGGAATAGGTCCCTATAATCACCCTCCGCAACTAAAGGCACGAGTGGCTTTGGTTGTGAAATAACCTATGAATTGTTGGTGTTGGAAGTGAAAAAGATAAAATGTAATGATTTAGATTTGACAGATGGGTACTCGGTATTTATTTATGGAGGGATGTATTTGGCATTTATGAGATAGAAAAGATTGATGTACTTGACGCTTAGGGTTCCGAGAGTGACTCTATTTTGAATGATGACTGTTTTGGAAACGTACCTGTGCATTAAATGTTAGATTGATATAAATATTACCTGCATCGGAGATTCTGTCAAGATACTCTGTTACTGTGTATATAACCCTTGTAATCTTGTTGAGAATGGTGAAGACTAGGAGAATGGTATACGAAGAGAGAGTGTCTACAGAATTTCAGTGGCTGAAGCTGCGTTATTTTGGTGACCAAGCGTTGGAAAATCTTATACCCATTCCTGTTCTACCGACTTACCATGGGATGTCGGAAGATGAAGCTGTTGAAGCTGAAGATGATTTTTATCATATGTAGAGATTTTATTACATTGTTCTGACATGCGAGCAGCGTTGGAGATGCATTCGCATCCTTACAGAGGACAAGGTTGAGGAGACATATATGGAGGCTGGCGTACATGCGAGATATTACTACTGGTATCTTGAGAGGGACTAGGTTCTAAGGCATGACTCCCTTTAATCTCTACCAAGTCTTAGTTGGTGGGGGTTATGGAGGAGGAGACGATGGCGGTGGAGGAGGAAGACAGAAATTTAAAGTCTTTCTGTTGCATTGTCATCTTCTCTTGTCGTAAAAAAGATCCTCTCGCTGAGGGTTGGTTCAAACACTGACACCTTTGCTTCCTTAGTTTTTTATGGAAATAAATGGTCTGAAGGAGGGATCAGGCTCAGTGATTTCTAGTTCCTATTTTGCTTTAGAAGTTTCTCTATTGGATATGTTTTAAATACTGATATGTAACCTGTAGAACAATCTGTAATCTGAATGACTTGTTATCTATAAAGTACTCTGTAACTAATATTCGAGCTAATGAAAAATATTTGTTCAATCCTGTGTTGAGAGATAAAATTAGTTATTTTTATTGAAATCGAGCTAGAAGAAGTCTATATATGTATTTCGGAGGATGAGAATGCAATATAGTGAAGTCAAACTAAAAAATAGAGTTTTGTTTGGTCGAACTGTTAAAAATATATGTAAAGTTGTAAATATGTACATGGATTTAAAATTCGTATCGATCTAAAAATGTTTTATAAATCATGGAATAGAATATTCTTACAGATATGAAACATGCAGAAATTGAAAATTCGAGCTTATGAAGATCTTTATATAGGGGGAGAGATTATAAAGAGAAGGTTGATACGCGAGGGGACGAATTCAAAGAGGACGATGTGTATAGATAACTTTCCATTATGATTTTAGGGTTTCAGTTATGGAAAAATAGGTTGTAAATGTAGGAATGGTGAGGGATTTTAAGTGATCTTGAAAATCATATAAATAGGAGGGGATGTGATGTAAAGAGGAGGAAGAAAAGAGAATATGGTGAGGTCTCACTCTGAGAGAGTCCGCCCTGCAGCAGAAGGACGACTAGCAATAAAGATTGTTAAAGTGAGGGAAAGGATTTTTGGGTTGTTAGATTATGATTCTGACTTGCCTGAGTCTGAGATCCAGTTCGAAGGCCTGGATTTGAGGGCGAGGAAACTTGAGATTGGGTATCATTTATACTTGGAGATATTTCGTAAAGTGATTTTGGAGTCTGCAGCTCGAAAAGCGATTGTGAGGCAAATTGTTGTCGAAGAGATAGAGTAAGAAGATGTAAGGATTACTCGGGGAAAAATAATTAGGTGTGGCTCCCTAGGTCATACTAGATGTTTTATGTGTAATTATATGTGAGGGAGCGAACTGAATGAGATTGAATAACTATAATTGGAATGTAGGTTGAATGCTTTGCTTGAATTTGTCCTGATTTGTAGCAAATGATATTGGAATTGTTTGTAAATAAAATTAATTAATTTTGAAAGTTGATATCTTTGGAAACGACGTCAGTAGTTCTATAAGTAGCAGAAGTAGGAATATAAAAATTAAGTGAACTTTATTTTGTGTCTCTTGTGTAATAGCAGAAAAAGATCAATTGCGTGTGAGCATTGTGTCATCATGAGTGTGGGAAGGTCAGAGAGAGATGATTTGGCTAGGATGGATGAGAATATATTAAAATATAAGGTTTGGGATAATGATGGGAAGGTATTTTCACCAAAAAGGTGTAATACGTCTGACATTAATTGTTGAAGGGACGCCTCTCAAGATGACTTTTAGACCCTCGAAACCATTTTTTCATACACTAATAGATGGGCCTTAATTAAGCTCAAGTTGTGAACCCGGTCTCAGGATTCGGTTGCTCCTATTCCTGACAATGGATCGGTTCAAACGTTGAGTTGTGTATACTCGCTTTAGCAATTAATCGCGTGCAGTTCTAGTCACCTAGAAGCACCTGTGCTGGAAGGTGGGGCAAACCTCTTAGAATCACCTTTCCACACTAGTTATGCCAGGGAATGTACTTCCTCCAGACAAACGTAGCCACTATCAGGGGTCTTAATGAACGCGTTCTTAATACTCCCGGTCCGAGCTCTATAAGCCTTTTTATCTATCTATGTATTTTATGGCTTAATCTTGGTTTCTTTTAAAGTCAATGTCCTGTTCCGTAAAATGTTAAACCGGGTCGTAACCTCCCGGGGTCTTAGTATGCGGTGCCACACACTGGTGATGAAATCCTACTTTTTGTTTGCCCTTTATCTAAAGTTTAGAATTTAAAAGTGGACAAACATCAAACACATGAACAAAAATTGACCGCTTCGCAGGAGGGTACGGTGGAAGAAACTACCTGCGGGGCAGCCTTTTTAGGGGCTCGTTGTTTACCCCGGTGAAACTGTTGAGATGGCACACCCGGGATCTTTGGCTCAAGTAGGCGTTGTAGAGAAGTCTTCCCCAGATGTGGGTTCCAATATTGCCCCTGCAGAAAAAAGAAAAAAAAAGTACAATTTTATCCTCGCTTTAATTACACACTCTTTGCTCAAGAGTACAATATTTTGCCTCACTACAAGTCACTCAAAGAGAGGAAGAAAAGATAACCCTATCTAGTTTTTGGTCGGTCCTTAGCTTCCTTTGATAGTCACTGTAAAACAAATAAAGTAGTCACCGCAAGACAAAGAAAAATTCCTCAAAGTGCAAAAGTAAAATAAAAATGTAATAAACGAAATTTATGTTTTTTAAAAAGTGAAACCGAAAAAAAAATTAAACACAATAAAAACTTTTTCTAATTACCGTTCGAACCCGGCAATGGCGCCATTTTGATAACGGTCAAAATCCAGCGTTTAGTATGGGTAAAAATTAGAGTATCGCTCACTTTCGAATGGAACTAGAAATTAGTTTTGCTCTTGTGTTTTAGTTATCTAAGGTTATAAAACCGTAAAAATCAATGATATGGTTTTAATCAAGAATAAAGGTCTAGGGGCATCGGATTTTACCACCATTTACATACAATATCAACATAACATCGTATATTAAATTCTCCACTTAATTGAAATAACAAACTTCGATCTTTTGTCAATGTAATCCCATGATTAATTATAACTCAAGTAGAATATATTGTATGAACTAAGTATGTACTAAAAACACATTCCATGAAAGCTATGTTAACTATGAAATGTTAATTAGGATCATACCTTAGAAAAATACAATATTAATACAATTTTACTATATCATTTGAGAATCACAAAACTATTCTTAATATCTCTACTTAAAGAGATCATAGGATGATAATGGATGTCTCCAACAATATAGTTTTGGGATTTGTGATAATATGCTCATATTGTGTTGGAAAAAAATGTATTCTACTACATGATATCATACGCTTATGGCGGATCCATCCTCACCCCTAGTGAGGACTTAGCCGGCCATTATAGCAACTATAAAACCTAAATGATATGAGAATAAAATGAACATAAACTAATAACAAAAAGAAGAATTTTATTGACTTACAAAATGAAATGCTCCAAATGCTTACAAGACTTGCACCAACTTACTCTCATAATGCTCTCTTGCACTCTACAAGACTGATTCCCTCAAAATTGGATGATCTTATGAGCTCACCACCTCTCCTTTTATAGGTGAAGGAGAGGGTTCTTACATTTAATATTATATTTATAACCTATGCCATGATGTACATAAATTTGTAACCTCCAAGAGTTATCCTCCAAAATTGTAACCTCCCCATGTGGGACCCTTGTGTTTGACAACTCTACATCCTTCTCCAGCAGTTCATCCTTTGAGCTATACATTCCGGTATTTGCACATATTTGGTAAATGAGCTCCATGTGACCTGAAATATAAAAATTGGTTTTATAAGTCATGTTTAATAATAAAATTTAGAATAATAAACATTAAGTTATAGGGGAATAATGGTCATTTTATGTGTCCATCATCTACCTCTGGTCATACGATTGAGTCCTAGAACATAAAATCTGTAAATGTAGAGTCCGAGGGAGAGGACAAAGTAGTACTTGCTCAATTTCTTGATTTCCCTGGTAAATTGGTATCGCACCCTCCGAACTTTGATGTGTTCAAAGAGTTCTGTAAAGCCAAAGCCATTATAGGGGAAAAATGGGGCAATGTGGTAGAACATGCCAGTAGGTTATTTCGAGGTATAAATGTATCATCTGGGGAAGAGATTTTCTTCTTGTTGTTTAACTTAGAAAAGGAGAAATTTAATAGGGGAGTGGAGGAATCAACCTCACTTGAGTATTTTGATTGGAATGTCTAAGGCAACTTGGACCACGGATTCCTGTGTTATTTGTCCCAGCTGGAATATGGGCTGAGTTTATCCCTTAACAATCTCATTAAAGGTATAATTAATACCATAGGGGACTGTCCCGCCCAATTGAATAAGAACATGTGGAAGGTGATCAACATTTGTGAAACTTTGAATAGATTATGGGAGGAGAATGATGTAGAGAGGGGAATAACTCATGAGGATGTTTTGAAGTATTATGTTGCGATATATTACGCTACAAGTCCTCAGTCGAAGGCGGCATGAAAGAAATCATTGTTAAATACTATTGCTCGAGAAGGTGTTGAGCTCAAAGTAGTTCAGAAAGAACTCGGCATCAGTAGATATAAAAGAGCTAACAGAAGGTTAGAAAAAGTATAAAAGTCACAGGCGAAGAGACCAATGACGAGGGTTGGAGCTAGCAAGAAGGGGGAGCGGATGGGGAGAAGTGCCCGGTGTTGCCGAGGGCTACAGAAATGGATTTGGAGGATGTTCTTGAAGTGACCACTTTGAGCAAGTTAGCTCTAAAATTCTCGAAGAAGAAGATTATGAAGCGTTGCTCGGCCTCTGGAACCACGGTGAGTGGGAGGTCGAGGGGGATGCAAAAAAAGAGGAGGATAAATCTTCCAGCTACTGTATTAGGGGCAAAGGCTGTTGAGGGTCGACCCGCTGAGGAAGATGAGCTATGAGCTGTAGAGAATAGACTAAGGCTTGCAGCTCGAAAGGGTACTGAGGAGCTGAGCACCTCCGCTCATTTGAAGTTGAGCAAAATGGTAAAGTGATGACTTTTTTATTTCTAAATTTTGTATTTGGATTTAAGTTAAATATTTGTTTGGCTTTTGTAGACTGCTCTCTTGCTGAAAGGTATTTTCCTCGGGATCGAGGAGGGAAAAGCTGAGCTCGAGAGTGGGAAAATCGAGCTTGAGAAGAAGGTTGCCGGCTTGAATCTGACTTGGCTCTAGAGGGAAAGCGATTGGTTGCTGCGAAGGCTGCGCATAAGATTTTTATAAGTGAGTAGGAAAATCGAGCTTGAGAAGAAGGTTGCTCGGCTTGAATCTGACTTGGCTCTAGAGGGAAAGCGATTGGTTGCTGCGAAGGCTGCGCATAAGATTTTTATAAGTGAGCTTACCAAGGAGGCACAGAAGAATCTGGATGACGTCACAGTACAACACGACAGATTTGGGCGTTAGCTCCTCGTAGTGGGGTACACAAAAGCTTACCTCAAAGCCATCATGGCTGGTACCTACACCGAAGATGACGAAGGGGAAGAGGAGGTCGCTGCTGATGGAGGTGTGGTAACAGGGTTGGATTCGGTCTCCCCAAAACTGACCTAGAGAATCGAGGGGAAGATAATGAGAAGGTAGAGTTAAGTTATTGAAGTTTGGCTGTGTGGTTTTGTGTGTTTTAAAAAATTGTAATTGTATGGGGTACTATTTTGCAGGATAAATTTTGGATAGGCTAAGAGATTTGTAAACATTGTTTATAGGAACATAATAATATGCGCCTCAGAATTGAGGAATTATAGAATGAGCTTACTAAGGAGAAAAACTCCTCAGCGTCCTTGTTGACTTCACAAGCGGAGCTATAGGCTAGAAAAGAGCAGGAAATATTTGACTTGTATGCTGCACTACTTTAGAGCTACAAAGTAAAGTTAGGAAATATATATAGATCATAAACGTGTTAGCAGGTTAGGGACGATGGTAATCGAACATGTCCTGATGATGCAAAACTATTTAGCGAATCAGAACATAGATTATGTGTACCTTGAAAGTGGATGTAGACATTATTGCCAACGAACTGAGATCTTACTTCGACCTTAAGTTTAGAAGTAGTCTCACAACAATAGAATGTCAGAAAATAAAAATCTTTTAGAATTCTGAAAGTCATATGTATTGTGATTTGTTTATATATATGGAGTGTTGTTGAATCGAACTTGATATATTGTATCCGTGATGTAGGTCGAATTGGAGACTGCTCGATTGAGTGAACAACATACGCTCCAATATAACCATGAGTTTGTGGCAGAGTTTGATCAGATTAGAGAGGTACCTAAAGATAGGGAGGATCAACATGTTAAAGTGCAAATCCAGTTTGCCGAGGTGACAAAAACTATTTGTGACTTGACTCAGAAGATCAAGGAGAAAGAAGCTGAGTTAAAAGAAGTGCAAAACGAGCTCGTGGAGGCACAGACCAAAACAACGAAGTTCAAAAGCAGGATCGATTTGTTGATGGGAAAAGTAAAGAAGCAGAGACCGCTTGATTCCGAATAAAGTCGCTAGAAGTGACAGAAAAATCGCTACAAGATTTTTTAGCTAGTTTGAAGGGTCAAATGAGCAGAAAAATAAACGAGCTTGAGCAAACTTGAGCTAATCTGGGAAGTTCTATAAATGCACTTGAGTAATTGAAGAGTGAAATGACTAGAAAAGACAATGAGCTTGAAAAAGCTCAAGTTACCTGGCTCGCTCTGAAAATATGGTTGATCAATTGAGTGAGGCCTTGCCTGCTAAAGATATGGATTTCCGTATGGTTGAAAAATGGTGTGGCAAAATGAATTAGAGGGTAACTCAATTGAAGGCAGATTTAGCTACAGCCAATTCGCGTATTAGGAAGGCTGAGGCTGGGGAGAGGTCGAAGAAGAAAAAAGGTGATGCCAGGGACTCTGTGGTAAAAGGGGAAGTGGTTAACCCATCTGCCCAAATTAAAGAGTTGGAGGTGAATATAGCTCGCATTCAAGCTCATGTACAGAGAGAAAATGAACGCTTAAGGGAGAACCAGGATAGGTTAGATATCGCTCTTCACAGAGAGAGCGAGTTAGAGGGCATGATTAGGGGGAAGGATCTGCTGTTGAGGAAGAAGGATGAGTTATTGAAGAAGGCTCCTATTGAGGGAAGTGAAGGGAATGATAGGGAACTGGAGAAACTTCGTGCTCAGGTGGCAGAGTTGAGGACCATGAATTGGATTGAGCTAGAGAAAGCAAGGGAGAAGATGGCGGAGCATCATGAGATTATGACACGCGTAGATAAGCGTATGGTTCAAAAACTTGAAAGATTTTTACCAGAGATTACAAAAATGTTTTTTCAAGGTCGTTATGCTCGATCGAAACTCTTTTTTCTAAGAAATATTTCACTCACAGGAGCTAATGGCTATTATTGCCTATTTAATGGAGGAAGTAATAGGGCTTGAGTTTGAGAGGGATACCTTACATGACTGTGTGTCATTCTGAGGAAGTGTTTGTAATGTCGATATAGATCGAGCTAATTGTCTGAAGGCCATGGAAAGGAAGTTAGGTTCCCAGCCTGATAACTTGATAAAGCAAGGCAAGATTATTGTAACTTCCCAAGCTCCAAAATTTATGGCTGAACGTCCTCCTATCGTAGGAGAAAGTGAAGCTGACCTTGCATAAGCAGAGAAGAACCGTAAGAAGTTACTTGTAAAAGTAACCTATAGTTGCAAACATATAGAGAGATAAAAACTAGTTTTATCTTTGCTTTATCTTATGTCTGATAGAGATCTTTGATGAAAAACTAGTATTACCTTTGTTTTAATCGCAGATATATGTATAGATGGGTGATTGAAAGCTAGTATTACCTTTACTTTAATCTGTGTATAGAGGGCGATTGAAAGCTTGTATTACCTTTACTTTAATCTATTTAGTTGGGCGATTAAAAACTAGTATTACCTTTGCTTTAATCTATGTATAGAGGGCGATTGAAAGCTAGTATTACCTTTGCTTCAATCTGTGTATAAAGGACGATTGAAAGCTAGTATTATTTTTACTTTAATCTGTTTAGATGGGTGATTGAAACCTAGTATTACCTTTGCTTTAATCTATGAGATTTAGTAGAATCTACGCAAGTATAGAGTAATGTGGGAAAAAACTTGAGATTTTTCATTAAGTACAATAGAATGTACACTATATGGAGATTGAAATCTCACTTATGGAATGGAAAGAACGAGAGTATTGAAATGGATAAACGAAAGACTTAACGATAATACCGCTTCAGTCGCCTAGTGTTCCATGGATTTAGGATTCGAACTCTTTGCTTAGTCATGAGATAGTATGATCCCAGACCAGTTCAACAAATGATAAGGAATGGACCTTCCCAATTTTCTGCCAGTTTCATGGCATGGGCTTCCTTCCTATGTTGTGGTATCTCTCTAAGGACGAGATCATCGATTTAGAACTTACAGTTTTGGACTCGTCTGTTGTATGAGCTGGCTAGCATATGGTGATATCGACCTAGGTTGGCAATAGCGTGTTCCCTAGTTTCATCAATCCAGTTTATATTACAGGCCAACTTGAACTCATTTTTTTCATCTGTAAGCTTATAATCTTTTACTGGGTGATGGTATTCTGTTGGAATGACGGCTTATGTGCCATAGGCCAGGAGGAAGGGGGAACAGCCGGTTGATTGATGAGTTGTGTGGTATGCCCATAGGACATGAAGAAGTTCCTGTATCCAATATTCTTTTTTCTGTGATTGAAGCATTTTCTTAAGTCCATCCATTATGGTTTTGTTGGTGATTTCGGCTTAACCATTGCCTTGAGGGTAGTATGGATTGGATGGTGAGTTAATAATATTGTGTTTATTAAGGAAGGCTATGATTTTTTCACCAATGAATTGTGACCAATTATCGATTCTAATCAGGTGAGAGATAATATTTTTTCAGATAAAAGAGATGACCACTTCTTCTCTACTTCGACAGAGAGGAACTGCTTCCACCCATTTCCTAAAATAATCGGTTACTACGAGTAAGAAACGTCGGTTACCTAGAGTATTAGGAAACTCTTCGACAGGATCGAGTGCCTACCGTATGAATGGCCAGAAAACATTGTTGGTGTGTAGTTTGAGTGTAGGGGCACGGATCATGTGTCCATGTCATTGACATGTATCACATTTGCATAAGTACTCTTCTGCTTGCTTGCGCAGGCTTGGCCAGAATATTCTTTGTATAATTGCTCAATTAGCGAGTGATCGACCTACGGCATGGGAGCCACAAATTCCTTCATGTAAATCTTTGAGCATTCCATATGCTTTTTGATTTGAGAGGCACTAAAGAAAGAGCCTTGTGACTGAGCGGCGATATAGATGACCGTTCTGAACTATGTAACGCTTCGAGTTTTTGATCAACTATTGGTACTCTTTTTGATCTGTTGGAAGTAGCCTGTCAAATTTGTTCTTCGGGCCAAGATAGGCAATAATCGTCAATCGTCGTCCTCTTCTTTATCGCCACCAGTGTTGATCATGCATACAGAAATGAGATCAATATTGGGGGTGGATATCACTTCGATTTATAGATAACGTACATTTGTACCCAAGACCGCTGCTAAATAAGCCAAGGAATCGACGTGTCGGTTTTTACCTCGAGGAAGATAATCGAAAGTGGCTTTTACAAATCTGCTCATTCTAACGGTAATGAGGGCTGCATACACGATCATCTTTTTATTCTTCTTGTACAATTCTGAGTAATGGTAGACGGTGAGTAGAGAATCTGTGTAAACTGAGAGCTCTGGGACACCAAGCTCGAGTGCGAGGTCTAGTCCATGAATTAGAGCTTCGTATTATGTAAATTTTTGGAGGCTTCAAATTTAAACAGATTAATTTCTTGGTAATCAATACAATTCCAATTCCTGACCCCCTGTGGGTCTGCTGAACCATCTGTAAGAAGTCTCTGCCCTTTCCTTGTAATCCATTCAACTCCCTCGTCAAATACTTTGGTGGGTAAATCTTCTATAATTCCTTCTGTAAGGTCAGGAGTGTGCTCCTCCCAATTGGGATCTTCCACAGGAAAATATGTGAGAAAATTGGCAACGGCCTGACCATTTTTTGAATGGCATTATTCGAACTTGATATCATGCTCGCCCAAACTGACTGACTATTGTTGCACTCTCTGTGATTTTTCTTTTTTCGACAAAACTTCTCGAAGTGGGTAGTTTGTCATGACTTTGACTAAATGAGATTAGAAGTAGCGTTGAAGCTTCTTTGAAGTATAAACAAGAGTTAGAAGAAGTCTCTCGATTTTAAAATTCCTTATTTCCGTCAGAGTGAGGGTTTTACTGATAAAATAGACTGGTTTTTAGACCTTGCCCTCAAGTTGAAAGAGAACCAAGCTGATAGAAATGTCTGTCACTTCCAGCTAGATGATCAGTTCCTTGTTATCTACCGGGGTGCTCATGTGAAAGATTTCCCCATATAGGTTTTAAGTTCCTGAAATGCTGCCTCGCATTCGGATGACTATTGGACCTCTTCGTTTGGCTAAAGTTTTCCTTGTTTGGTACAGCCTCTGAGCAGTAGGAACAGCCAACGACAGCAATTTAAAGACTTCGAAACGAATCGGTTGATAGCTGCAATCATGCCAACAAGTTTTTAGAGATGGTATGTTGAGGAGAGCTTGAATTTGATCTGGATCGGCCTTAATCTCCATATTGCCGATGAGATGGCCGAGGAACTTGCCTGAAAGTACTCCAAATTGACATTTATCAAGATTGAGCCGCATCTTGTAAGATCAGAAAATGTTGAATATTATGGTTAGATATGTGATATGGTCCTTTGACTGTATGCTCTTGCACAGTAGATCATCGATGTAGACTTCAACAATTTTCCCAAAGTGTGCTTTAAAAATAGTTGTCATTAACCGTTGATAAGCTGCGTCGGCATTCTTTAGTCCGAAGGGCATGAATTTATAACAGTAAAGTCCTCTTTCAGTGATAAAAGTGGTAGTTCCCTTATCTTCTTCCAAGAGAGGAATCTGATTATATCCAGAAGTAGCATCCATCATAAATAAGAGCTCGTGACCTGCAGTGGAATCAAGAATTTGATGGATGATGGGAAGAGAGAAACTGTCATTCGGAGTGTATTTATTTAGATCAGTAAAATCTACGCAAACTCGAAGCTTTCCATTCTTCTTTGGAACTGCGACGATGTTGGAGATCCAATCCGGATACTTGGCTTCTCGAATGAACCACACTTTGATCAACTTATCGATCTCAATGTTGACTTCATCTCGAAGACAAGGTGAGAGCCGCCGCTATTTCTGTTTGACCGCCGTGCCATTGATGTTGATGGCCAATCTATGGCATGCCTTGGATGGATCAACCCCGAGCATCTCTTTGAAAGTCCACGCAAAGATGTCTCGATTTATTCGTAAGAAGTGAACGAGAGTATCCTTATCATGTTGGATTAGCTTGGTACCGATAAATGTACCTTGGCTAGGTCCATCAATGTCTATATAGTCTGTAGGTTCTTCTGTTGAAGGCGGATCATCAATGTAACCAACTTTTTGTAATTCTTATGTGGAAGGTTGATCATCGATGTGACCAGCTTTCTATAATTGTTATGCAGCGTATCTGTTGGATGTGTCAAGAATGGTAGAAATGGTATTCTCGGAAGCTCTTGAAAGATTTTGACTGCCTTAGATTTCGTAGATGCCATCATTGTGCTTGAAGCGGAGTGCTTGATAATAAGTGGAAGCGATTACTTCCATGTTGTGGATCTAGCAGTGGCCCATAATCCTGAGATAACGAGATTTGGCATTGATAATGTAGAATATGATGCTGATTGTGGCTAGTATAGCGGTGATAGGTAAGGTGATCTTGCCAAATTGTTCTTCTTTAGAACTATTATTTCCACTGATGTCGGCATCGCTTAGAATAACATGATCGGCCAACCCCAGCTGATCAATCGTGCTCTAAAAAAGAATCTCAATATCGCTTCTAGTATCGATCATCATTATATGTATGACAAACTTCTTCATCTTGGGCATTATTACTAATGCATCATGATGTGGAAATTTTACATGACTGATGTCGCAATCTTCGAATGAAATCCCAAGCCAGCGATTGCTCAACTCAGAAGATGCTTGGCTTCTTTATCTTGAGGTGTGAGACTGCAACATTTTGACAGTCTCCTGTGCTTGAATCGACATGAGTTATTTATCTGATGAATCTTGATCATGTTATTGTAGTACATGTGGTACATATATTTCTCCTCAGCTTGATCTTTAACCTGGACCACTTCGATATGTGTCTTGTAACTTCCATTCTTGTATGATTCCAGATCAACAATGTATTCGTACATTCTCCCATCTTTGAAGATATATTAAAGTAACCTCTATAAAGCATAGTAGTTGTCAGTGTTATGATGATTTACCTTGTGGTGCATGCAGTATAATCTGCCTTCGATTGGTTCCATCGGTTGAGATAGACGGTAGGACTTGTCTTTTGATTTAATTGGAAAAATTGTGGAGAGTTGAACATACATCTTTAAGAGGAACGACTTTGGTAATAAATTGCCTTTCCAAGGTTTGCCAGCATTCGCCTTGGAATGCTTTTGATCAACCTGGTCCTCCTTCTCTTCACTGTTTCATTATGCAGTTGGACCTTTAGTGGTTAGAACGGATTTAGTAGACTTATGCCTTTTGGTCATCATCCTTTCCAGGTCGGCATACCCATTGACCTTGATGATCATATCCTCCATATTACTACAACTCTACAGATGATGGTTTGATCCTATATAACACTCCTCACGATCGACCAACATACAGGTCCAAGTATCCGTCATTATCATTTACATACGCGTCACCCACATCCATATATCTTTCATATATGATATATCACACATGTAATTTTTAAATTGCTATAAATTTTAATTTTTAGATTTCTCTAAACACAAAAAATAATTTTCACAAACAATACATTCATACTTCACAAATCTTCTATTAACCTTTTATATAGGAATGAGAATCTAACGCAACACCAAATCCTTTCCTCACAACGCTGCTGCAAAACCACCTTTGTGACTCAATCTCCGCAACTCTCTCTCGCTTTGACTGTTGATCACTATCGATTAAATCCCCACGAGATTCTCTGTTGCCTCTTCTCCTCCCTCTCTCACTGCTTTTCAAGTTTTCAGAAGTTGAAAAATGCTTAAATGACACAAATGAAGCATTATTTATATTTTTTCTTTCTAATTGTTGAAAGTTATTGATCCTCGCACGAGCCGTCCTTGGTTTTGGAACCGAGGCATCCCTTCCACTATCAATATCATCCATCTTGCACCTTTTCGGTAAAAACATTTTCCCATCATTGCCCTTTGATTAATATTTTAATCTATTTGCATCTATCTTTTCTAAATCTCCCTCTGACCACCCCACACTCATGATGACTCACACTTACACACAATCGGGTTTTCACAACTTTTACACAAGGGACATAATCGGAAGCTCCCTATTTTTTATATTCTTGCTTCTTCTACTTATAGAAATACTGACGTCATTTCTAAAGCTCTCAAAATTTTCAAAAATATTCAAATCCATTTTTCACAATAGTCACAAACAACATTTACAACAATAAAAGATCGATTTAACTTTTATTCTCGTATCATTTCTTTGCTAATTATTCAAACATATTACATACATTCATACCACCCCTATTTACATTCACTTTATTCACCTCACATATAATTACACCTAAGACATCTCTGAAGTCACGAGTTATCCTCCAGAGTTTGGATAACAAATTTTATTCATCTCGAATACAAATCAGGTACTTTACAGATAGCAAGTTCTTCAAGTGCTTTACAGATAACAGGTCATTCAGGTACTCTAAAACAACAAATCCTTTAGTTCATCTGACTTCAGTGATGTTTCACTCCAAGAATCTTCTGATACAAAGAAAGCATTGGAAGTCACCATAGGTCCTTCCTCTTTCGCACCATCTTACTCTGACCAAAAACTCAATTTGGATGAAGTCTGGGCATGAAAGAAATTGACTCAGTGCTTGAACCCACTCTTCAAACAGAAGGTCTTCTCAGCGCCAAAATTTGATGGAAGTGTAGAAGTAAATTTTCATTCTCCATCAACCTCCTCCACTACCATTGCTGCCTCTTCTATAACCACCACATCTGAAGAGTTGGTAGAAATAAAGAGGGCATGGCCTTAGAATCTAGTCCTACGCAAGACATCTGCGCAACTGCTCCGTAGTTACACCGAACTCCGCATCTGCTCCGTAGTTACACCGAACTCCGCATCTGTCTCCCCAACCTTATCTTCCGCAAGGATACGAAGCAAAACTCAACATTGCTCACCTGTTAAGAGAACGTGATGAAATCTCCACATACAGTAAAAAATTTCTTCAGCTTCAGCCGCTTCATCATCTGACATACCTTGATACGTCGGAGGAACGGGAACGGGAACGGGAGTAGACATCTCCAAGGATTGATCACCAAAATATTTCAACTTCAACTTCTGTATCTCAATAGTGATTCTCTCTTCAAGAAACATTCTCCGGGTCTTCACCATCGCCAAAACTTTTAGAGAATTTGGCAACAAACAAGCGTACTTTGCCACAAACCTCGGTAGAGATACTATTTATATAACCCTACATTTAATGTGCAGGTACGTTTTCCCAAGCGTCATCATTCAATATAGACGAAACCCTCCAAACCCTAATAGTCGTGTACATCAATATTCCCATCATTATTCAATGCACATACGTTTCCCCATATACGTGCATTTTTCATGCAGTCAAATTAACATCATTACTTCCATTATTTTTAAACTTCCAACCCAAATACCCATATACCTACAAATTATTTCTCAACCAAAACCACTCATGACTTTAGTTGCGAGGGGGCAATTGTAGGGGCCTACCCCTCGATCTTGCCCAAATTGAATTGTCTCGAGTTTGAATTTCCTCTATATCAGACTTACGCATTCTACACTTGACTTGAACAGTCAACATTTCTACCTACTCTACGAACTGATGAAGAACGTGGGTCAAGCTCAAACATAAAAACTTAAACAAGTCCAAGACACCTGTCTCTCACGAACTCAATAGCTACTCAGTGAACCGCCACTAACAACATTGTTCGGAAAATATGCTTCAGTACGATGAAGAACTACGAAGAAGGCCTATATAAAGAAAAAGTTCCAGAAGAGACAAGAACCAGAAAAATGCATGAGAAATCACAAAGAAAACTATATTATCCAGATTGTCAAAGCATCCAAAACTTCTTGTTTACAAGATTCAAGTCTTTCTAAGTCGAGAGATTACTTGTAATAAGATATCAGCCTCAAGCAATACAAGTCACTATTACAAAAACCTTCAACTCAAAGTCATGGTTTTTTACCTATTCAGAGATTTTCTACGCTAAATCACATTTGTCATTTCTTGCTTTATATTAGATTTTGTCACAGGTGCATTGATGTAAAAGCTAATTCCAAGCCACTTTGAGCTTGCAAAATTAAGCAATTACAAAAAGAATGTTCAAAGATAACTTGGGTAAGATAATAGAAGTATACATTGACGACATGATCTGCAAGATCCTGAAACGAGTGGATCATTGTAACAATCTGCAAACCATTTTCGACATCCTTCGTACGTACCACATGAAACTAAACCCTAAAAAATGCCAATTTGGGGTTGCATCTGGAAAGTTCATAGGTCACCTAGTAAGCAAAATAAGTATAGAAATCGATCCATCAAAAATCAAAACACTTATGGCCATGCCATCACCACGAACTAAAAAAGATGTCCAAAAACTTATCGGAAAGGTTGCCTCTCTAAATAGATTCATCTCAAAGCCATCTGATCGATACAAACTTCTTTACCTCCTGCTTTGAGAAAACCCCTCATTTATGACAAAGAAACAACCCCAGGAAATCATCTGGACTCCAGAATGTGAATTGTCTTTTCAAGATCTCAAAAGATACTTAGGGCATCCTCCCATAATGAGTACTCTTGTTGAAGGCAAAGCATTAATAATGTATTTATTAACAACAGATGACTTAATCAGTTATGGTCTTATTCAAGAAAACAATGGAGTGGAAAACCATATCTACTTTATCATCAAAACTCTCATGCCTGCAGAAAAAATATACACCACTACTAATAAATAGCTTATAGCTCTTGTGTATAGTTTCCTAAAACTTCAACCTTATTTCCAAGCATACCCCATAAAAGTCAGCACTAAATTCCCCTTCAAACTAGTGCTTTAAAAAAAAGAGTCTAGAAGGGTCTAATAATGGTCTGTTTTCCTAGGAGAATTTGGCATTTCCTTTGAACCAAAAATATTAGTCAAAGGACAAGCAGTAGCAGACTTCTTTGTATATTTTCCCGCCGAAGACCCAGAATAGGAAGAACTCAAAGAAGTGTTAGTCGATGACTCATTTGCAGAGCTAGACACATGGTTAAAAAGTACAGGATAAAAACTTTTTATAAATAGATTTGTTAGACCAAGAGGATAAGGGATTGGCATAGTTCTTGTTACACCTTCCAATCATTGAATTGAAAAGGCAATCAAACTCAAGTTCTATGCAGCAAACAATGAAACCAAGTATGAAGCCATCTTACAGGGCCTCGACCTCGCACTAACATTGGGAGCAGAAGAAATTACTATCTACGTGAACTCCTTGCTCATAGCCAACCATTACAATAAAATCTTCAAAACATCAAGCAAAATGGTTGACTACGCAGCGCTGGCCAAAGATAAAATAAAGCAATTCAAATACGCCATAATTTCATATTTGTCATGCGGAGAAAACTAACATGTCGATGTTCTAGCATACATTGTTGTTATACTTGAAGACAGTGAGAAAAGGACACTAGATATTGAAGTTATCAAACATTCCAGCCTCAAAGCAAGCCATACCATGCAAATCCAAGTTGCTGACAATGATGATCCCGAAGATTGGAGAAAACCACACCTTACATACTTAAATTCTAATATTCTCCCCAAGAATAAGGAGGAAGCTCGATTATTGTTAGCTAAGTGTCCAAGATTCAAAGTTCAAGGAGGAATACTATACCAAATCGCAGGAGGAGGACCACTAATCGATTGCATCTCTCAAAAACAAGCCCAAGTCAAAGTAAAGGAACTCCACGAAGGAATCTGTGTTGTACATTCGCCCAATTTTGTACTTTCAAGACAGTACTTGGCCAAAAAACTTGGGCAAGTTATCAGAAAATTGGGAAGGTCCTTACATTGTCAACGATAAGACCAATAGCGGAACATACTAGTTAATGACCAAAAATGAACTACAGCTCGAATTCCCATAGAATATAACCCACCTGAAAAAGCTCAACAGATAAAAGTTGTAATCTATTTCACTTTTCTTCAATAAAGAAGCTCTCTTAACCATCAATAAATCTTTTGCTTTATGTTTCTTTCTTCTGACAACACTTGCACCTGTGTATGTCAAACCTCAATATTTTCCCTTCGATAAATAGGTCTCCTAATACAAGAACCTCTTATTTTTACTTCATTACCACATTAGATAATTCATCACATGTCTATCTTATGCATCAAACCAGATATCCCATAATGGAAAGGCATCTGGCAACTATTCCTCAATCACCCATGCCATCCATGGCTCCCCTGTCAATAAACACAGATAAACACTTAACAAAGTGATCCTAATAAACCTAACAATAAGTATATCTTACTCCGTTCCAACTCTCATCTCGAACAAAAACACTTAAACATATTATACATCCTTACTACATCGGCAACTAATTTTAGTTGTCTTATCGATCAAACAGATATCCCATAGAGGAATCTATCTAACAGTTAATACTTGAAAAACTTAGCATTGCTAACTTCTTGTCACTCTCAGTTATTGAGTACCATACCTCTGTTTCATACATCGACAAACCCAAATATTTTGTTATGCAAAAATTCAACAATTAACCAAGTTATTCAACAATCTTATTCATTACGATCAAATACCTAACCATCAATATAAATAGTTATCAAACTTATCAAAAGTCATTCACCAATCAAATTACGAACAATGTTAACGGGTCCCATTGACCACTTGTACAAAAATTATTAACCGACTTCAACAATCAAATAACAAGAAAGAGATACAATGATAACATTCTTATCTATTTTTTTGGGGAGAAAATTGGAGTTATCACCTTAACCGAAAGACTAGGAGTTAGCTCATCGAGAAGCTCCCCTCTCATCTGCTCTGCACTATCGGCCAAAATAGAAGCCACTTCTTGAGCGTCAAAAACTTCCTCCTCCTCGGCATCAGAGTCCACAAAGATCACCCCAACTGCAGTAGCCATGCCTTTGTAAAAATATTTTCTCTCCTCCATCATGTTGAACTCCCCAAAAAAATTGGCCTTCATACGCTCGAGAGAATCGATGTTAATTCGATCTGCTTCTGCTTTAGCTTCAGCAAGAATCTTGACGCTCTCTGCCTCCATCGACCTGTGGACAGATAATATCCATTCCCAAACATCGTCCTTAATTTTGGACTTTTGCAGGGCCAATGCCTCTTCTCTCTCTTTCGCCAGGTCACCCCTTATCTTCTCGACTTCTTTCTTCTTCTCCATCTCCCAAGCCTTCTTCGCCCATGAATGGCAGTCTCCTTTGACTTCACCGCTCCCAGCTTCAGTTTCTCTAGCTTTGCATCCAGGCTTTCCTTCTCCTATACCAACTCATCATTTTCCTTGACGAGCTCCTTCTCGATATTTTTGTAAATAAGGAGTTGGTTCGCCAAAGCCTCAGTACCAAGAAGATGAGGCCTCCCATTGACCAACAACTTCTTAATCTGCATAATAGTCATAATATGAGTTCTCGATTATGAAAGTAACTTTATTAGTCGAAATAGGCATAAAATTTTCTAACCTTATTCATTGCTTTTTGACCTTCGATGAAGAAGGTCGACAAACTCTCTACTCCAACTAAGCAGTCAACAATCTCTTCCTTGAGAGTAGTTGTCCCAGTAGCATAGGACTCAATGGTTCGTCGGGCCTCATCCTCGGAATCTCCAAGATTCCAGCAACCTTAGTTTTTAGCTTATTGGGAGAACTTTTCTTCCTAGTGCCAGTCTTCTGTTGCACAAGAGTAGTCAACTTCAGGGAACTGAAAGTCCCAATTCAACTACCCCAGCCTTTTCCAGAATCTCATCTAGTGCCTGTCGAACCAACCTCCTCGATGGTTGTACAGAGGCAGCAGGAGGGTTGGTAGCTCTATTCTTACCGAAAGACCCACTCAACAGGGCCTTTTTTTTTTCTCTCTCTTTTTTTCTCTCTCTCTACCATAGCAGAGTCAGTGGTATACCCACTGAGGGCAGGGTTGTCGAAGGGAAGACTTAATTTAGTAGCCCTCTTGTTTCTGGTCGACATTTTTTTGTCGATCAGTAGAACTTCATAGTCTTTGGTTCAAGATCTCTTTAATCCCACTTCTTGAAATAACTCCTCGACCTCCCCTTGATATGCAACTAGATAATCGATCCACCCAAAGTAGTTGATTCTCAAGTTGTATAGTTTCTCTGAAACGTTCGAGTTCCTATCAACTTCCTTTGCAGCTGCAACACAAAATTCAGTTAGTACTTCATCAAATAGCAGTACTTAAAAAAAATTACTCTTACATTAATTCAAACATATTATAAACTAACCTAGATGGAAACTTTTTCTCTTCAATGGCTCCCCAGGATCTTTAGGGTCGAACTCATAGTTCCCCAAAATAAGTAAATAGCCGGCAAAGTATTGCTTACTAGTCGATAAGAAACCTGACTAAATATCTATAGCCAACTTTTTGAGGATTCTGCTTTAGTGTATAGAACACACAAAGGTCATCCACAAAAATCACCTGCTCCCTTTTCTCTTGTAATCGACCATTTAACACTGCCATCACTCTAAACATGTCGTATACATTTGGATTTAACTGACCAGGAGCAACATCATAGAAGTTTAAGAACTTCTTTTGGTCAGCTCGAAGGGGTAACTTCAACCCCTTCTTTATTTGTTTGGGATGTACCATAATACCCTTCAAGGGGAGCTCTTGCTCAGTCATTTCCCCCAGGTACTCCTCCAACCTAATGTCCTCAGGGATGCCATACTTCCGTTTAAAGGATGGAATTTCCTTTGTTTCCTCGGCATCCCCATAACACTCCCCCACAAAATCAATCTTTCCCTCTTCCTTTCCTCCTTCTCTACTCTCACCAGCACATTCTTCTCGATCACTGGGTTGTGGCTCATGTTCCAAGTCTGTTTTTGTTCTTTCCTCATCAGAAAATTTGACCATCTCTTTTTCCAACCTAGCTCGATTCTCTCGAGCCATTTTATCTCCCCAACTCTGTAGTTCCTACCCAAATCCTATACATAGGTAGTTATGTCAATTATTATTGGTTCTACATCTACAAGATTTGCAAATATTCCTTCTGCGTCAGCATCAGGACAATTAAAAGTATGAACTGGTTCAGCCATTTACTTTTAAACCATAAATAGAATTCCTTTTTTAAGTTAGTAAGATACCATATCTCATACATTTCATGTTCTAATCTGTTAGTCTACATCCAATGCTCTACCACAACTCATTCTAACTACTATCTGGTTCTTGAATAAAATAAAACGATAATTATTACCAGTTTTAATTTTTTCAAAAATATCACGTCCTTTCTCGATCCAACTCACACATTCATTTTACTTAAGTCCTAACATCGATATGGTTTCGATTTTTCCATCGACAAACTACTTAATTTTTCTCGAATATTTTTTTACACGAAGAGAGAAGATTCTCGAAGAAGTTTCATACGACGCCCAGATTCCCGCCAAAAGTCACCAAATCCAAATTTTTATGATTCTATCTTTTCTCCGGGGTAAATTCCGGTAATATACATTGTCAAATCCGGTATAGTCTTTTCCCCAAAATCCTCCCTCCATCAAATCCTAAAACATCCAACACCATACCAAAATACTTATGGTAACAAAAAAATTCCCCTTACTCCAAATCAAATAAAACCCCACATCCACACAACCCATTACCACCAATGATCACTCCAACATCAATAAACATCAACAAATATTACCCAATCATCTCCAAATCACAGGCACTACAAACCCTAAAACCTATTTTTGCCAATTTCTACATGAATACTCATTCTAACTCAAATTACTTCTTCACACTCACTCATACATATCTAAACTACAATGGGTTTGTAAGAAATAATCCATACAAACAAACACAATCGAATAAATGTATTTCAAAAAACAAGAAACTAACCTTGACGACGAGCAGCTTCTAAGTCTATCTTTTTCGCAAGTTTATCTTGGTTAACACAGAAATCTCCTCTGAACCAATGATCGAAGGGTTAATAACTGCAGAGCACAACGAATCACCTTCAAAATTTATGGGAAAAATAAAATGTGAACAGTTGACAAAGCACTATTTATAGGCCCCACGTGACTATTCATCACACCCCTTTGAGACCCTTCGACTACTCACCAAACATAACGCTTAACACGTCTCTTCTCGAAGTCTAAAACCATTTGTCTCCTCAAAGCCAACAAGCTATTGCACTGCTGCTCTAAACCATCCAAATACATCTCTACCTCCTCCGTTTTCCCAATCTTCACCACTGTAATTCTCAAACGCACAAAAAAAGTCTGCACATCAAATTCCTCATAACTTAATACATCACCCATAGGAATACACCTCACCATTATTCTTTGAAGTCAATGAATTCCATCTTTCCTTTCTTATCAATTCCTATTTTTACAGGACAGTTGTAACCGCATTCCAAATTTCAAATTTCTAAAACACGTTCCATAAACAATCAATTACTGCAAAAAACTTTGAATACTGATTCATCAAAAATCTTTTTTTTTTATTATCAAGAAGCATACATTCATTATTTTACAATTAGAACAAGACACATGCCTATTCCACACCTCATCCTTAAGGTTCATAATTTTTTTTCTCGACACAACAACAAGTAATTGTATCGAGAATGAGGCGATTGTAGTAGCATATTCCCTATACTCGATAAAGACAAACTTAATAGATCCAGGTCAAAGGTATCTTATCATTCGAGAAGGGTTTGTGATAGCATATTCTATAGACTCGATAAAGAGAAGCCAGCATAACCAAATCAAAGATATATATTTGTTTGAGAAGGAATCGGGTTCACATCCCTTTACAGTAACCGTTACACTTGGTCAAATAGAGTTGTTGTATATGATCCGCAAAGTTTGGCCACCACCCATAAAACTAGGAGACCAATAATTTGTAACTATCTGTATCCACTATAAATACAGGCAGAGCTTATGTTAACAAGGAACCCCATCTTTTTTTATCACTCTAAATTATATTAGGCAAATCTCTTCACAATTGTAATAAATTAGCACATATTGAATTTATACTTTCAAACCCTCCTCGAGGTTGTGGTTTTTCTCAGGACTTACTGAGTTTCTACATAAAATCTAGTGTGTTCTAAACTTATTTGCAAACTCATTACTATAAGTATTAGCGCAGTTTACCTACCGGAAAATTAGTCATTACATGAACCTAGTGTCATGACCTACAATCAACACACTACAGCAAATACATGTTTTTACATCACTAAAATAAATGACGTAAAAGGGATTTAACAAATGGCGTCGAAGGCGATGACGTGGAAAGGTAAGAACTAACAACGTCATTAAATAAGTGACGGGAAAAACTTAGGACTAACGTCATTAATTAAGTGACGCATAAGGGGTTTCAAAAAATGACGTTATTAATGCCCAATTTGGTGGCCGGCCGACAAATATATTCTATTGACGTCACTAAATAACATCATTAAAAAATGTAGTTAAAATCTTTTAGCGTCATATTTGAAGTGACGTGGTAGTGTTTTCATATATTAGCAATGACATTTTTAAAATGACGTCAATACCTCGAAAAATACAAAAAAAATAAAAAAAATTAAATATTGTCAATAAACTGCCATATCATTATTTACAAGACCACCACCATATTCTACAAAATAGTAAAATATTTAGCTAAATTATATTACTTTCATTCAAAACAATGTACACGAACTCAATCACTTCATTATTTGAATTACAGAGCTAAATCACTGATAAACTTAACCAATGCACAAAAAAACTAATAAAGTAACCATAAATAAGGGTCTCGAATGTTTCACTGCCATAATGTTTACAGCCTTTGAGTGTCTTTATGTGGTTCTACTAATCTGGATCAATTTGTAAACCTGTCAAAGCATACAAATTAAACATTAGCTCTGTAAATGTGGGTACACAATAAGATGCTTGCAATCGTAAAAAAAAATAAAAATAATACAGAACAAGAGGAGAAGGAAAATACCTATTTGTTTGAAGGATTTCACCTCCATGACAATTATACATTCTGGATCCCCATAAATTGTCTATGTATAAGATTAGAGTCGAAATGAGCTAAACATAAGGAAAGTTTGTGATAATGTACAAGATATATGCACAAATGTGATTGTACTACATCGATAAGGTTAAAAGAGAGGGGAAATATCATTACCATACTTAACCCTGGTAAATTTAAAGTTGTATGAGATTGTGCGACTGTGTGAACACCACATCACTGCAAACCACTATCCTTAAGTTGGGAATTCTTTTCTCAGGTGTGTGTTTGCATATGGCAAAAACCACAGTTTTGAGTTGGGAATCTTAAGCAGAAACCTTCGCCCATGCTTCTTCCCGAGCCACCTGCTTACCAATGAAACCAGAGACTCTCAGATTGAAAAATATAATAAACAAAACTTAATGGTTAGATTATATACACTGGTTAGAGACTCCAAGTCCTACATACTTCAAAAACTTAAACAAAATTATATCAATCTATTCACATCCTTGAAGAAATCCAAGACATAATTGTACTTTTCAGCGTGATTGGAACAGATCGTAAGAACTTGATTGAATAGATATTTATGAAATATGATTAGTGAGGCAGTATTAATGAAACATGATGAACGAACTTATACAATAACATGCTAATGATATTATGCAGCATATGAAGTAGTTTGCCCTTCTAACACGTGAAATAACCACTATCAGATATATGTTTTAAGAACATGATAAAAAAAACTATGTTTCTACCTTTTCACCTTCAAGCTCCTTCCTCACTCTTATCATTTCGTGCTCCAGAGCTTCTACTTTCTATTCTACATGTATAATAAAAGAAAACATATGAGTATTTTCCGCAGAAATTGACACCAAGTTGTAAGGGTCTTTAAACCTCAGAACAAATATTGAGAAGCAAATAGAATTCATTTTAATGAAAAAGTTTGCCTCTGACAATGTGATATATTCCCAAGGAGCACAAAATCATTCAGTTGCGATATATCATAACCTAAGACTTGCAATGTATCGTTACGTTAGATTATGAAGTAACCTTAAAAAGACTAGGCTTCCACTCAAGTGTTATATAAAATCTTATATTGGAAAATTATTTAGCAGATTCAATACATCTTTTTTCGATACTTTGTGATTAATGAAAAAATGCCTGATACAAGTATTTTCACATGGATCAAAATATATCATACGCCATATATCATGATGAGCATGCAAACTAAGTAGTATTAGTCAGGGCATACTTTTCTGGTATTTGCATAAATTTGTTGTTCTTCTTGAACTCGGGATCTAGTTGACGAACTTTCTTTTCTAAAATAACCAACCTTTCCCGTGCGTCCTCCTAGATGCAAAAAAGCACATAGCCTCTTTAGTTAATGTAGAGATTCAATAGTTTAAAATCAAAATTTAAATGAGGCATACCAGTTTGGATCTCAAGGTTTCCACAAGTACGCGGCTTTCCTTTTTAGATTCCTGGAAACGTGAAGAAAAAAAACATATTTAACATAATATTTCAGGAACTATGTATTGAAAACATTTTAGATATCTTTATTTATCGGGATGAAGTAGAATTCACACCTGAAGTTTATTAATTACTTCCTTGAGCTCTCTTTTTTGTCACAAAGAGGCATTTATTTGTCTCTTTAACTCTTCTTGAGCTTCTGAGTGAGTAAGGAATCTGAAATCAACTACAAAGTTATTTGGTTGTTAATAGAAAAATAGAGGTCGAACTAAGTATCACTTCACCAATCTAGGACCCTCGATTCAATAATAGGAAGTTTCAATCTATCTTGCAAAAATTAATGCAGAACATGGACATGTGAGTAATTTGCAAATGAATTTCAGAAATAGACAATAACATTATCTACAATAATACGTATATAAATGCTTTGAGATAGATAAGAAACAAAAAGTAATGGCAAGAAACGAAAAGTAATAGATAATAAATATATGGAATTTAATTATCGGGATGAAGTAGAATTCTCTAGAGCCGACTTTAGCATAGCGGATAACAAAAGAGTAGTTAGAAGAAGAAGATAGAACCCTTGTAGCTCAAGTAGCTAAGAGGTGTGTGCTAGAGTTAAAGAAGCCGGACTTGCATACGTTAAAAAGAGTTAGAGTTGTAGTTGTAAGCTTTAGAAACTTACAACCTATAATAAAACATCAAACCTTTGTGTTTGTCTACATCCAGTTGCAAACATAATATGAGAGAAACCATTAATATTTCCTTTATTAGTCTTCAAAGATAGTGAACCATCTGGTGCTTTTAGAATTGCCTGAGGTGATTCCTCATTGTGAAACTCAATTCCTCTTAGTGACATTTGTTCGGAAACAAAATCTCTGACCTGCATAAATTTGAGAAATGTGGTGATGAAATACAAAAGAGGAAAAACAATCACCTCCTCATCATAGCCTCTTAAAACGTTATTTTGCCTGATAAATAAGTGGACATCACTTTTTAAACCGTTAAAAATGCCGGCAAACTCTATAGCAATATAGCCACCGCCTATTATTGTGATCTTTTTGGGTCTTGAGGGAAAGTCAAGGGCAGCATCGGAATCTATAGCTTATTGACTTCCCGGGATGTCAGGAATAAAAGGACGTCCCCCAACTGATATCAGAATGTGCCTTATTGTATACAGTTTCCCATCAACATCAACAGTGTGCGGGTCGAGAATCTATAGAACTCATTTATTATGATCACAAGGAAAAAAATAATATTACATAGCTAAGTAGATATCATGTTTAAAATTTTAACCTGGTTTAAGAACATCATCCAATCTTTCTGCGGCCTTTGATTGATTTTACTCCAGCATTTTTCAAAATGTTCTTATAGATTCTAATAAGATGTTGTAACTCCGAGTTCTTATTAGCCATCAAGGTGCTCCAATCATGTGCAGGTTCAGTTTCATAGTTCCATCCATAGCCACGACTATCTTCAAAATCATGGGAATATTTGGACGAGTACACAAGTAGCTTTTTTGGAACACGTCCCTACAGTACGCATCTGTGAATTAAGGAAATAGACATCCAACTTGGATGAGTTTTTCGCTTGAAAAAACCTAAAAATATTTAAAATAGACCAGGAGTTCTGATATAAGTAGAACGAATGACAAGTTGGATGACTAAAGCTCTATTATTTCTAAATATGTTTCAGTAACAGAAAGTTACTCCGCTATTTTCTGCAGAATATTTTCTTTTGAGCAAAAGATATAGAAAAGGTAACTCTATTATGAAGTACGAATAAAAATGACTGAATTGAAAGAATGAGAGGAGAGCTTAAGAACTTCGTGCATTAAAATGTGATCCGTACGTTTTTGTAGCATTTCATTTCACCGTCATTTTCTCTAGATTTGAGCACGGATTTACTTGAACTGATCTGCTCAAGTAATCTAGCATCGCTTCAGATAATTTAAGAAGCATTTTCGGGATATAAGAATATCATGTGATAGAGTACCTTTGGGAAACCCTGGGGTGGGAGGGAGTGGTGTTGTGCTTAGAGAGCATAATGGTTCAGTTATTGGAGTAGTGGTAAAGAATCTGCCAATGACTATTGCTTACTTTGCAGAATGTACAGCTATGCTTGAAGGTCTTACTAGAGCTACAGAATTGGGATACACAAGAGTATTAGTCACTTCTTATTCTACATCAGCCAGCCTTGCATTCAAAAAAGCGATTCAATTCCATTAAGTCTTCAGTCTAGTTTGAGATGTGTCCAGTAGTAGTTCAAAAGTATCTGTTTACCCCAGTTTGGAGAGAAGTTAACTTATCAGCAGATAAAGCACCCAAGAGAGGAAGTAGAAGTAGACTCGCATCAGGACCCTATGAGTGGCACATTGCGGGACCTTCCTTCATCACAAATTTGGAATTTCCTAGTGTAGATTATTTTAGATTCTCTTTGTAACTGTTAGAAGCCACAAATAATTAGTGTCCTACGGAGTTGTGATGTCATAGGTACATAATCATGCCTTACCATCTAATACTATTCTAAGTTTTTCCCATGGACCCCAGGCTGTTTAAACATGAGCTCCCCAAGTAGATGAGCTAAAAAACCTAGAAATTTAAAATACTCAATCTTGGGTTTTAGGTCTTGGTCAGGCTTAGATTGAAGTATTCTAGGGCATTTGGTGATGAGTTTTGTGATTTGTGAAACCATTCAGAGCTCAAGTACAGAGTCTGCATTCTTAGTAGACTTAATGTTGAGCTTCTTCGAAGCCGAATTAGCCAATTCTAAAGACAACCCACATGAGTATATAAGATAAGGAATAGTGGGTGATTTCCCATTTGGGGATACTGATATTGTTGATTTGAGAGATTGGGTTTGAAAAAAAGAAAAATGAAGTATTGTTCTACTTCTACTAATTAGTTGTTGGGACACAAAATGAAACATTTTTCTGAACAAATGCTTGTAATAAAAGGGTTTAGACGAAACTTACAAGCTTCCCCCTTGAGCAATCTTTGCAGGAAGAACAAACCCTAGAAAAAATTTCACCCCTTTAATGTTTGATATTGTATCTCAAATATAATTCCTCCCAAATTGGACTCCAATACAATATGAATTGAATCAAATCCAAAACCCTAAATGCGGCAGGAGACCCAAACCAATCTGTAACCCTTATGTTTTTTGGTTTTGCAAAACCCTAGAATTTAATATAAAGAAGGAAGGGAAATGAAAAAAGGCATTTTTAATTTATATGAAAAACCTCATTCCATATCCAAATATCAAAGTACTTGGTTAACAACATGTGAAAGACACAAGGGTAGAAACTGGACATACAACACCAACTTAAGCATGAATTTTTGTCTTTCCAGTTATGCATATAGAAGACTTCAAGTTCACTCTACAATGTCACCGCCACCAGCTTTAGCAGAGGTTTCCATCTTCTGAGCATCCTCTCCATCATCTGGGATATCAAAAGTTCACAATGTAAGATTGTCTCTCAAAAGTTGCCTGATCAGAGTGATATCTTTGTATGATTCCTCACTCAGGCTATCAAGTTTTAAGATAGCTTCATCAAAAGCTTGCTTTGCAGGTGGCATGCCCTTTTAGACTAGTTCAGAATCTCATAATAAAAGACTGAGAAGTTCAAAGCCAAGCCTAATTGAATAGAATGAGTAGGAGACAGATCAGCCTCTGCCGTAGTGGAGGCCATCTAATAGGCTTTAAGTGACTAATCAGCAAATTATTTCCTCTCATTCCCACTCTTAAACTCTGCAAGGTAGCAATAATAATCCCTTTTCATCTTATAGTAAAATACAGTAGATTCCCCCGTAGTCGACGAAGGAATGAGATGCTCATCGATCACAGTCATGATATTATTGCAAATACTAGACAACTATGACTCAACTTTATTTATATACTCTCTGATTCTCTTAGCGTTTACTTCATTCCCTCTTCCTTCCTCTTTCTGCTCTATCAATGATAAAATCCTCCATGAAGCTCTTTGATAATATAAAAGCATAAAGGAAAGATAAATACAAGGTAGGGAATGGGGATAACTCTCTCAGCCTATAGGCAAACTGAGAGATAACCTAAACACCAAGGAAACCAACCACTAAAAAGCCTAGATTTCCACAAAAGAAATCATCCCAAACAGTGTACTAAAGGGAATTCAAGGCTAAAATACAAAATCTAGATTAAGCCAAACAACAGTATAACTATACAGTTAACAACCCGTCACAGTAAAAGTAGTTCCAAGAAAATCCAACACCGCTAAAAGTCATCTTCTTCTTTTTTGTGGTGACAGCTTATAAACTACTTGAAGAAGATCATGTAACATGTGTATAAAAATGATCGATTCGTAACAATAATCTAGGTCTTTCAAATGAAAAGATCATTTCTCTATCGCGGGCTTTATTGTAATGATCACTAACTCGCAATAAAGGCTAAATGAAATAAAGTTACAATATCACTTTTAGCAATAACTAAAAACAACTGACCTTTTGATAAATCGTTCAATCGAAATAGGAACCTTGTTGTAGAACTTTCTTCCCCACCTCCTCTACTATAGACTTTCTAGTTTATATCCATGTGAAACAAAAACATAAACAAAAATAAATATGGTGCCGAAACTTCCTCTTACGCCCTCAATTGCTTAAGTGTCTCTACCTTGCGCTTCGTCATGTGGGGAATCATTCTACAAAAAGAAACAAATTAACCAAACTAATGAAAATGACACAAATCTAATCAAAACTATTGAAATCAAATCAAACCTCATCAATGAAACATAAATCAAAACAAACCCATTAATGAAGCTAAAATCAAAACAAACCCAACATTGAAACACAAACCCAATCAATCAAACATACTCCAAAATTCAAATCGACAAAGAGAGAGAGGTGAGATTGAGATTGCTGACCCGCAAATGGTTCTTCAAATGATCTCAACATGTGATTTGAAGTGAATCAGACCATGATATGGCTTGGTGTTCATATGTTTGAGATGAAACCTCATCTTCTGTCGAACGATACCGCTCGATATACAAATCTCTTTGGATCGAAGCATGAAGAATTTGTTTGCCATGGTAACCCATCAAGGTTTTTCATCCATAGCATTCGATTGCGATGTTGTACAGATTTATCCTGATTATCGAAGTTCCCCCCCAATTGATATAAAAAACTCCTCTATAACTTGACCCTCTCAATAGTCGTGATTTCAATCAAAACATAGCAACGTCAGTAGCGGATAAATGACTTGAAAATGGACTATGTATGGCATTTTCTTTTAAGGGCATAAATTAAAATGATGTTGATGGAGAAAGAGACAATAATTAATGTCACTTTATAATAAAATGAGGTGGAAATACAAGACATTACGTAATCGATTATAACTTTGGAACTATAACGTCACTTTCAAACAAAATGATGTTGTTTAGATGGCGTGATAAATCATACTTGTTGTAGTGACAAGAATATTGCCACTTGTTCTTCAATATCTAAATGTTTGCTAGCTCTCAAACCCTTCCCTCTCAGCCTATCACAAACACTAATAAAGCGAGCATTATTCATTCGCAACATATTATGGTAGATAATATCACTTTCATCATACAACCAACGTAAATTTGCATTCCTATGCTCCCTCCTATTGACAGAAGGTGTTATGTCATATTGGGTGGCCTCAATCAACATTAATACCAGGTTAACTGCAGTGGCTACAGCCGCAGCAGTGGCCTCTAATTTCAATGTTTTATCCTATTCACAATCCAAAACCTCTACAATTAATACAATTCATTGCAACTAACATAACACCAATTTAATTAACAATGAAACCAACAAATTCAATTCAACTAATTCAATGCAACCAATTTCCATTAACAACCAATAAACCAATCATCATAATTTCATAGAGAATACATACATAGAGATAGAGAGAAATCAAAATACCTTGTCAAGTGTTGTTAAGGTTGATAATGGCTGGAAAAAGATGCAGAAAAGCGCTGGAGAGAGACGCAGAAAGAGGCGTGATAATGGCTGGGAGAGAGGCGTTGAGGGAGACGAGAGGCACTGTGGGAGACACTAAGAGAGACGGAGAGATGCACGGGAGAGAGCACAGAGTGAGGCATGGAGAGAGGCGTGAACAATCGGGATAGAGGCGATGTGAGGGAGACGAGGAGGCACTGATGTTATGTTTTTTTTTGTTTTTTTGTTTTTGTTTTTTTTTTTGTTATGATTTGGCAAGATTTGGCAAGTTTGGAGAGTTGGGGGTAGGTTTTTATTAGGCGGCAGATTTGAGTTTTTTTGGGTTGAAAACCCCAAAATACCCTAACTTAAACTGGTCTCGGGTGGGAAACGACTAACACCACGGTAAAGGGGGAAAACGTGCAGTCAAAGGCAAACTAGAAGTTTTGAGGCTAGAAGTCAACCCAAAAACCTTCAAAGGGGAGGGGGGGTGAAGTTTTGAGTTTAGAAGTGAGGCCAAACTTCTAACCTAACTTCTAGTTTTTATTTTTTTTTGGAGATTTTGCTTACTTTTAAATATATATATAGATATATATATAAAAACATGTTAAGGATGAGAAGTTTTCAAAACATCTCACCTTTGACCAAAAAATAAACAAGCTGATATTAAAACTGAAAATAACTTTGTTCATCTTCTATAAATTCGTGTTACAAGTATTGTCAAAACGGAGGTTCAATCCAATTCATACAATAAAAATCCTTGCTGAAAGTGTAAGACATTCTGCAACCACGATCTCGACTCCATTTATAAGGTTTATCAATAGAGTACTTGGTATGCATGAAGTAGTTCCTTTCAGTATTTTCGTCTAAATGGCATCCTGCATCCTCCAGTCCTCTTGTAATTGATGACTTTGGAACTAAAACAGGTAAATCCCCGTCATTTGCAAACAATACTCCACCTCCAAACTTTGGTAATTCGACCCAACTCATTTGGGAACGATCAAGCCTGAATATTACGACTCTTGCATGATATGTGGAAGCGAGGAATATTTCCCCATAGAACTCTACCAGCTCCCAATCATAAAGCAATGGCTATAAATCAAAGATGTAGCCCTTCGCTTGTCTAGGCCTTGGGAACTCAGTCCAGCTTCGTTGAGTTACGTTAAAAGTTCCTAAAATCCCTGACTTACTCATACAGTAATAGAATCCACATGGGTTGTAGTCCAAGTTTTGCTTCCGGGATGACACAAATTGATAATAAGTTTCAAGGTCGTAGAGACCATTATGAAGATGATGCAGTCATGAGAACTCGAGAAGGTGGCTGTATCATTCTCCCCTAGTTCGGTACTTAGTTCATGAAAGTTTTTCCTCTCCTTAGTAAAAGGGTTGAATAGGAAAAGCAACACTTTTTTCTCGAATGTGAGACAGTAACAACCAACTACGCTTTATAACAAAGACTCTAACTCTTACAGATTTATGAAAATCCTGAGCTGAATCTTTGAGACCGGTGTTCTTAACGATATAAGTTTTCTTGTGGTACGGATTGTAGAGGTTACATGAAGTCAAGGTGTAGTCCCAAGATTCTTCTCCGGGATGACAATACGTAATAATTAGTTTAGGGCTTGACACGTCTCACCGGAGGAGGGCACCACTCGACTCTCTCCGGGTCTCTTCTTCCTCGTCCTTTTCTCTTAGGCTATTCGAGCTTCTTTGATGGAGGAGGCAGTTCTCCCCAAAAAGTCCTCTCTTAGGTTACCTTCCATATCTATATATAGGGAGGGTTTAACCTAACAGTGCTCATGCTCACGTGTCTTTGGGGTCGTTGGGCATGTACCCGCCCGAAATGTGCTCGTCACTAGCAGGGAGCCCGTATGACGACAAGAACGGTCGATGCTAGCTGGAGTGCTCCTAATTTTGGTAAAGAGGTCATCCAGCGACCTTCCACCTCATGGCTAGCGGGAGCATGCTCTTACCATGCTAGTTGGAGTGCTCCTAATTTTGGTTGAGAGGCTGTTCAGTGACCTTCTACCTCGTGGTTAGCGAGAGTGTGCTCCTGCAATCGCCCCCCTCAGTTCTTGTTCGTAACGAGGACGAGCTGAGTCACCCTAAAAGTCCACTGAGCAAAACAAAATGAGCGTGACTTAGTTCTGTCAATTAATCGGCCAACAAACATGGGCCTCTTCGTGACTGGGCTCTTTTAAGTGTGGGTCTCGTTGGGCGGCCAAAACATCAACTAACAGGCATATTTTGCTTATAATATTTGAGGGCCACAATCGTTATTATTGTGTTTGGGGCTTAAAACGTCTCACCAGAGTAGGGCACCACTCACTCTTTCTGGGCTGACTCTTCATGCGTAAGCACATGCTCTTCTAGCTAGGCAGCTCGTAGTTGTGCTCTTTGGAAACGAGCATAATATTTAATGCTTATATGGAGCACATAGCATCAACTAATGTTATTAACATTTAGAGGATCATTTTTTACGTCCTATCTTTGTATACAATTTGTTGTTCAATAAAAAATGCCTTAAACTTGCATTTTATTTTTACGTAAAAAATTACTTAAATAAAATAGGCAATCTCCACTTATACATCCTTATGGAGTGTGTTCTCATGGGACTACTCTTCGTGATAGCTCGTATCTTTTTCATATAATCATTGACTTGGCACGGTCTACCCTAGCGATATCCAATACGTTGTGGGCCGGTAAAACTAGACAATTCGTCCCTGCCCAAGGAAATACAATACTTCGATTCAACTTTTTACGTCAAATCATTTTCAAATCACTCTTCAAGAACGCCCCCAGTCATGTGAGTGCATTTTTTCTTCAAAAAATGACTCTTGTCTTTGGGAGGGCATCCTACTTCAAGGACGCCCTCAGTCATGTGAGTGCATTTTTCCTTCAAAAAATGACCATTGCCGTTGCGAGGACGACCTACTTCAAGGACTCCCCCAGTCATGTGAGTGCGTTTTTCCTTCAAAAAACAACTCTTGTCTTTGGGAGGGAATCCTACTTCAAGGACGCCCTCAGTCATGTGAGTGCATTTTTCCTTCAAAAAACGACTCTCGTCGTTGCGAGGACGGTTCATTATTTGAGCAAGGGCTCATATGAGAGCAAGGGGCTCGATTGAGAGCATGGGCTCGTTACATGAGCAGAAGCTCATATGAGAGCATGGGGCTCGATTGAGAACATGGGCTCGTTACATGAGCAAGGGCTCATATGAGAGCAAGGGGCTCGATTGAGACCATGGGCTCGCTACATGAACAAGGGCTCATTATTTGAGCAAGGGCTCATATGAGAGTAAGGGCTCGTTATTTGAGCAAGGGCTCATATGAGAGTAAGAGCTCATATGAGAGCATGGGCTCGTAACATGAGTAAGGGCTCATATGAGTGCAAGGGGCTTGATTAAGAGAAAGGGTTCATATGAGAGTACGGGGCACATCGTAAGAGCAAGGGCTCATATGAGTGCAAGGGGCTCGATTGAGAGCATAGGCTCGTTACATGAGCAAGGGCTCATATGAGAGCATCGGCTCGTTACATGAGCAAGGGCTCATATGAAAGCAAGGGGCTTAATTTAGAGCAAGGGCTCATATGAGAGTACGTGGCTCATCGTAAGAGCAAGGGGTTCATATGAGAGTAAGGGCCCGTTCAAGTCCAATGGGCTCGATTGAGAGCAAGGGCTCATATAAAAGTACGGGGCTCATCGTAAGAGTAAGGGCTCATATAAGTGCAAGGGGCTCGATTGAGAGCAAGGTCTCATATGAGAGCAAGGGGCTCGATTGAGAGCATGGGCTCGTTACATGAGCAAGGGATCATATGAGAGCATGGGCTCGTTACATAAGCAAGGGCTCATATGAGAGCAATGGCCCGTTATTTGAGCAAGGGCTCATATGAGAGCAAAGGGCTCGATTGAGAGCAAGGGCTCATATACGAGCATGGGGCTCAATTCAGAGCATGGGCTCGTTACATGAGCAATGGCTCATATGAGAGCAAAGGGCTCGATTGAGAGCATGGGGTCGTTACATGAGAAGGGGATCATATGAGAGCATGGGCTCGTTACATGAGCAAGGGCTCATATGAGAGCATGGGCTCATTATTTGAGCAAGGGCTCATATGAGAGTACGGGGCTTATCGTAAGAGCAAGGGATTATATGAGTGCAAGGGGCTCGATTGAGAGTAAGGGATCATATAAGTGCAAGGGGCTCGATTGAGAGAAATGGCTCATTACCTTCTCTTAGTAGTAATCTTGGGGAGAGGGCAACTCTCAGCTCTCATCTCTACCAAAATTTGCTCCTAGTGCATGGTGGTCTCTGTAGAGAGGGCAACTTTCATCTATGCCATAGCTTACTCTTAGTGGTGGTCATGGGGAGAGGGCAGCTCTCATCTCCACCATAACCTGTTCCTAGTGGTGGTCTTCGGAGAGAGGGCAGCTCTCATCTTTGCCAAAATCTGCTCCTAGTGGTGGTCTCCGGAGATAGGGCAGCTCTCATCTTTGCCAAAATCTACTCCTAGTGGTGGTCTCCGGAGAGAGGGAAACTCTCATCTTTGCCAAAATCTGTTCCTAGTGGTGGTCTCAGTGGAGACCATTGCTGCTGGCAGTAGAGATCATTTATTCGCGGAACGCAGACGGCGCCAATTGTAGTCCCAAGATTCCTCTCCGGGATAGAAATACGTAATAATTAGTTTTGGGCTTGACACGTCTCACCGGAGGAGGGCACCACTCGACTCTCTCCGGGTCTCTTCTTCTTCTTCCTCTTCCTCTTAGGCTATTCGGGGTTCTTTGATGGAGGAGGCGGTTCTCCCCAAAAAGTCCTCTCTTAGGTTACCTTCCCAATCTATTTATAGGGAGAGTTTGACCTAGCAGTGCTCCTGCTCACGTGTCTTTGGGGTCGGTGGGCGAGTACCCGCCTGAGACGTGCTCGTCACTAGCAGGGAGCTCGTATGACGACCTAAACGGTCGATCCTAGCTGGAATGCTCCTAATTTTGGTAGAGAGGCCGTCCAACGACCTTCCACCTCGTGGCTAGCAGGAACGTGTTCTTACCATGCTAGCTCGAGTGCTCCTAATTTTGGTTGAGATGCCGTTCAGTGACCTTCCACCTCGTGGCTAGCGGGAGCGTGCTCCTACAATGCTAGCTGGAGTGCTCCTAGTTTTGGTAGAGATATCGTTCAGTGACCTTCCTCCTCGTGGCTAGTGGGAGTGTGCTCCTACACAAGGATTTCTTGTACCATGTTAGGAGCTAGGGCATCTCTACTAATGGTTGTTCCGGCCTTATGGCTTGCCAACTCTTACAAACAGCACGTAAACGTGTTCGATCAACAAACGCAAGTTTATTCATCACAAACTCCATAAGTTCTTGTGGGAGATCAGACCATGGTCTCTTCTCCCCCTTCTTTAAAGCAGGTAATCTTCGCATCTTCGCTACCAGATCTCCCCTGAAGTGAGGAACATACCTTAATAGTATTTAGGTTGTCTTTGCTTCTGAGGTGTTGTAGTACTAATCTCTGATTATAAGTGAGAGATTGATAGAGCTATATATACAAAGATATAGGCAAAGGAGTAACCTAAGCCAAGTTTGACACTAATTCCAAATTGTTTATAATAATAGTAACACTTATTAAAAACTGACGTGAATATTACGAGCGGAAGCAAGATTCGTAAGAAAATCACGTTGTATTTGAGAGTTAGGAAAACTAGGGTTTCAACTAAACAAATCAACTTACTTTAATCAAAATCAACTTAACTGCCAAATAAGCTAGACCTCCCCTTTTATAGAACACAAGGAGGGTTAGAATTAAGAACATTAATTCTAATTGAAATAAAATTCTACTTAAACTGGAAAATTGCTAATAAGCTAGGTTGGGTCTCTCCAACAGGCTTTAAGCTAAATCATAAAATATATAAAGCATTAAATAAGCATAGGTCACATGGAGGTAGACGACCTTATGAGTGATGATTCACATCAAACCCTCCGTCTAAGAAAAGGTCCAGAAATCAAGGGGGCGGTGCTCCAGAGGACTCACGCACGTATGTAGTGTATCCCAGTCTCTTCGTCTTCATCCCGCAAAACGCACACAAAATTTGTACGGTTGAACTCTTCTGAAAATCTTGAAGTCTTCCACAAAATTTTCCATACCCCGAGACTGTACCCGAGAGAGGGGATGTGATGCTGCCACTGACATCTCTACGTCCATTGACTCCCAAAGCAGAAGAAAAAATTGAAATCCGATTCTCAAAATTTAGTAAAAAGTCATCCCAAAATGAATCAACAAACAATGGGTGTTCGGACGTGTTTCGGGTCTTTTGGTGACTTGTGCACTGCTTGGCTTGAGTGGCATGGGTTGGTTCACTTCTGCTTGAAACATCACCTGATGGCATGGCTGGAGTGGGACCTACAAATAAAGTGGATATGTTAGGCTTAGGTTTGGGCCTCGGCCGGATCATGGTTTTGAGCCCCTGAAACTGTTGGAGAATAAATTGTTGCTGAATCTTGCTCTTGGGCTGTTGAGAATAAATTTGTTTTCCCACCAAATTTTGAATTATGAGGTAAAGTTGGTGGGCTTGGGATGATTGGGATGATTTAAAAGAAAACATGCATGCATATTTAAATTCCTTATGCGCGTGTGGGGCACGTGAGAGAACTTCCTCACGAACTGATATTCTCTCTTCCAATAACTCGAAAACCTGCAACTGTTGTTTTAGAGTTTTTGAAACAGGTTAAAATTTCGGCCAAAACGCCGATTGTTGGTGCCCTCTGGACTCTGCAAAGAGGTTTGTAGATTTTTCTTTCTCTCCCCATCGCGAGTATTTTTAGACGCAACTCCGTCTCTGGATCAGTTGGGTTGTTTGTACCGGTCACGATTCCGGTTGAACCTTCCATTGGAGAAGAGCACTGTAATCCAACGAAGGTTTTATGTGTTCTTCTATCGTGATTTGTGGTCTTCTCTGTGGCTGTTTTTCTCCTTAAAAAATTTGAGAAAAATTTGTGCTTTGTTTTGTGATGACGACGACAGTTGGTATGATTGTCGGAACCCTAGGATCGCCGGTTGTCATGGTAACGATAACCTTGTCTTCGTCAGTGCCGCTCGTGATCGCTGATGGGTGGTCATTAACTGGACCTTCCAAAACGGTCGGCGTCTTTTTGCTCGCCGCATCAAACATCGGAGTTTCCGATCTCACGTCGTTATCGACGAAAAGACATACAAACGGGGTTTCCGTTTCACCGGCTTGTACGGTGGTGCTCCAATCTTCGGGATAATCGTCGTAAATAGGCGGTAAAATCGTCGTTGATTGGGGGGGAGCGAGAAAAAGACTCCCATACCCAAAACCTCGACAAACCCTTCAAGTTTGTCAACTATACCCGTTAGGGTTGCTACACCTTGAGCTAGAGTAGGTTTCTTCGTCGCGGTTCTTCCACGAGGCATCTTTGCTTTGAAACTGACTACACGTAGATCTAACGCAGCTCTGGTACCAATTGATGTGAATACTATGAACGTGGAAACAAGATTCGTAAGAAAATCACGTTGTATTTGAGAATTAAGGAAACTAGAGTTTCAACTAAACAAATCAACTTACTTTAATCAAAATCAACTTAACTTTCAAATAACCTAGACCTCCCATTTTATAGAACACAAGGAGGGTTAGAATTATGAACCTTAATTCTAATTGAAATAGAATTCTACTTAAACTAAAAAATTGTTAATAAGCTAAGCTAAAACATAAAATATATAAAGCATTAAATATACATAAGTCACATGGAGGTAGACAAAATTATGAGTGATGATTCACATCAAAAACACTGCTCGGTTTTGGCCTTTGGGGAGTCCGCCACCAATAATAGTATTAACAATGTAAGAACCAAAAATACCTATTTTAGAAAGAAGAAGAAAAAAAATCTAGATATTCTTCTCCTCAAATATCTAAATACATGTTATTCTCCATGCATTGGAGCTTTTCACCGATTGATTTTGATTCGTTTCGATGATATTAAGCGAAGCACATTAGTTTTGATCATTTAATCGACCCCATTGGACCGTCATATATGTAATACGTGTGCCCCAAACTCAGTAAACTAAAGCCATTCGTGGAATCAGTCTAGCGGTGCCCAAACGCAGCTGACCATTTTCTTTTGTTTAATGACAAAACGACATGTGAAACCATCACACCATGGGTTACAATCCATGAGCTGAAGTATCTTGTGACAAAATGTCTGTTAAATTAGGACTGGACGCCACGCTATATTAAATTTCTCACCGATATTATCCATTGAGCAAGGATGTGTATTGAGACTTACCGAAGAATCGTTCAATCGTGACCCAACAACATCCCCCAACTGTCCCTTTTAGCTTTTCAATTATACTAACAGCATCAACATCAACAAAAGGCAACCCCTCTCTCTACAATCACACTTCTTACAGATTGCGGTTCACTGGTTTTGTGCATGAAGCACATAATGAAGCTTTAAATATAAAGCCTTTTGAAACCTGTAAAAGAAAGTCATCCCTGATGGCTGATGCCTCAATATAAAGTCTATCTGCATCTGTGTATTTTTACGTACTCATTAGTTAGACAGAATGAGTAGTCTCAGGATGACGTCGTTGCTACTAATATTGACACTGAGTTTGATCTTCAATCCGCTTTCAGAAGCGAAACACGAAACGAGGAAGAGTCCTTCTGCAGTTGTAACTGGGACTGTTTACTGCGACACATGTTTTCAATAAGATTTCTCAAGGACCAGCCACTCCATATCAGGTAACACCATCTGTCATTTTAAACTTGATGTATTCGCATGTTAATATGGTATGCTAAGCTACTATATCCTTATAGCATTGCAGATGCTTTAGTTGCGGTGGAGTGCAGAAGTGAGTTTCTACAAGGAAGTGGAGACGGATGAACATGGAGTGTTTAAAGTTCGTCTGCCTTTAACGGTTAGCAAGCACTTTAAGAGAATTAAGCAATGTTCAGTGAAGTTAATTAGCAGCAGTGAACCGTTCTGTGGAGTAGCCTCGTCTACTACGTCTTCGTCCCTCCATCTGAAGTCGAGAAAAGAAAGGACAGATTACATTTTTTCAGCTGGGTTTTTCACTTTCAAGCCTCTAACAGAGCCAGAGTTGTGTAATCAGAAACCAAACATCCCAACGATAACTAAACAATTCGATTCTATCAAGACCTTCTTTCGTTCTCCAAATGTGCCGATAGTTCAAAATCCACCTCCAACTTTACCACCTCTTTTTTCGTTGCTACCACCCCCAACTGTACCGGTAGTTCAAAATCCACCTCCAAATTTACCACCATTTTTTCCGTTGCTACCACCTATGCCAACCTTCCCACCTCTGCTAGCCCTCCCTTCTCTGCCGACCCTCCCTGCTATGCCTGCTCTCCCACAACTTCCTGCATTACCAAAATTACCACCTATACTTGGCTTAGGGCAGGAAATAAATGCTACCATTCCGCTGAATACAAAGGAAAATCCCTTGTCGGATGAGAAAACATTCTCTCTCCCAACAATCCCCTCTTTCCCATCACCATCTGCCGCTCTTGGAATTCCCATGCCACCAAATCACCTTCAACCACCGTCCCTGCCTAACCCATTTCTGCCATCACCGCCAGCCTTCAATCTTCCACCAATACTTCCGCCGGGTATAGTACCTGGGATAACTCCACCACCACCCCCTACCTTCGCATTCCCTCCTTTCCCTCCTTTCCCATTTCTACCTCACCTGGTTTCCCTGGCATTCCGCCAGCTTCATCCTTGACAAAAACTTCTCCTTAACTAAGCTATTGTCTTGTTTTACTCCTTTGTATTAGCAGGATTGAGAAGAAAATGACAAAACTTCCCTGGCATTCCACCAGCTTCGTCTTTGATAAAAACTTCTTCTTAACTAAACTATGAACTATGTATATTACTAAGCTATTGTCTTACCCTTTCTTTGTATTCGCAGGCTTGAGAAGAAAATGATGAAACTGATTACTGATATAATAATGTTGTCTAATAGATGTGAAAAGCTTGTATTGGAGGATGTGAATCAGTTCTATTGTTTCTTTTAATAATTATTGCAGTTTGTACTTTGTTAACATTTTTATTCCTGTGTCAAAGTATCTTCATGGTGACTATGACTTTCAGTGCATCAAACTTCAAATTAATCCATACTCATTTCGGCGGTTTGATAAATAAATCATGCATGGTTAGGAGTTTTGCAACAATTTCCTCAAGGTAGCATATAAATACAGCAATAGAAACAAAGAAGGGGGATGAGGAAACATCGGTAAATGAGGCAATGAGGTAATCTTTTATATTCACAGAAATCATATCAAAATACAAACAATGAAAGGGAGCTTCATGCAGGTGGTATACCAGCCGCCAGTTCTAGAAGTTAATAATGAAAATAAAGAAGGAAATATGGGTAAATGTCAACAAAAGAGCACCCCTAAGTAAGCATGCTGAAGAGAAAAACGAATACCACCATCACCTTCTACTTCCCCAGCAAGCGCTGCCCACGTTTATTGGCACCTTTCATACGGGAATTGAGCTCATCCACATCGTTATGAAAAGGTTCCAGTGTTTTGACTTGGCTGTTTTTATAGTAGAAAATATTAGATTTAGAACAAACCGATTGAGACCAATTCATGCTAAAATGCTATTTTGGCTTGCAGCAAAAATACAAAGAGCTCACTAAGTAAAAATAGCGAGGCTGACCTGTCAATTTCGCATCCCATGTCAAGAGCCATAACTTTCAATTCACCCAAGATGTTGCTTAAGTCGTTAAAAGCATCATCTTGCTTTTCCTTTTCGACCTGTTAAACATGCCAGATTATAAAATGTGTTCAAAGATTTAAATATTGGTAGAATTTTACTTTCTCAATTTATTATCAATAAACACAGAAGCATACCTCAACCCTCTGAAGTGTAGTTGTGGGTTCAGAAGAAGACTGTGGAGGTCTCAACTGTCCTCTGGTAGTGGATGTCAAACCCAATCTCTCCCTTTCATCTGACTGATTTTCCTTTCTTTTATGTAGATAATCTGAAAATGAACCAATTAAGGTGAATACAAGACGTTGATTTGGATAGATCAGGTTGAAAGAGTAGAAGGTGCATTATTTTATTACCTCTTGAATTGGTTGGGCCTGTAATGGTATGAGTCTTCTTCGGCTTCCATGTCTTGGAAAACATACCCCCAAGACTGCCAAGAAGCTTCTCACCCTGAAGTTAACACAATGAATACAAAGAAAATTATAGCCACACAGTAACAGCAATAAAGAAAGATAACACTTGCTACGGAGTTGTTGATTGGGAAGAAAGAGTCCCAGATGCATGCAGAAAACACATGGCTTACATGTATAGAGTATGATTACAGCATAATTATGTCTCTTAGAGGAACTCTTGCAAAATAGTGACACAACGATTATTATGATAATCTAGAGTAAAAAATTTATGTTCTTCTACTTATACAAAGGGCTGCAGCCACATGAGGCTTATCGAGTATGGGCTTGGCTGGAGACAAGTATGTCCAGGAAGGCACGGGCATTACCTCATTCGAGGCAGTAAAAGAGCTTATACCTACAAGAGCAGCATTTTTTGGTTACTTCTGACTCAAGAAACACGCCTAAGAGACAAACATGACTAAGATAATCTTAGTTATGAAACCAAGACAATGAAACATATAGCACCATCAACGTCTACCAAGACAATGAACCCAAGACAATTTGATGGCACCATGTGCATAAAAGTGGATTTGTAGGATGACGATTGAATCAACCAAAAAAAAGACTATCCTTTACCAAAACTAAATAAAATAGAAAGACCATCCATAACCATGTCAGAAATCAGTCCTGTTTCGTATATATACCTGAGTAATATACAAATTGTTAAGGTTTCTCAAACTATCCTAGAATTGTTCCTTTGCTTCTCGCATTAGAAGCTTAAAAATCTATTTTTTTAATTACAGTATATCAGTTTTAGAAACCCACTTAGTTGGATGCCAATAAGCTTCAAATCGGAAAATTTACTTTAGCACATGTCTTTTCCAACAAATATCCAAGAAGACTAATTATAGAATTATCATTATCATATCATACTCATTTACTTGTCCGAACAATATCTGTTGGCAATGGCAATATCAGTCCTCCTCTTCGTCCATTTACATCTAAACTATGGTACTCAAATACTTAAAATTGAGTTCTGATAGGTATCCGGCTCTTCATTAAGTTATGTCTTTCTATCTTTCAGGATCATGTCAATCATTTTTTTGTACCATAACATCAAAAACATATCTTGAATTCAATTGTCTCGTCAATCCATCCATTTCAGCCCCACCTAGCTTCCTCTAGCCCTCTATTAGCACCAAATGAAACTGAATTGAAAGCCGAGGTTCCTGTTGCCACTAGGCAACAAGGTGGTAATAGATTAGTGTTCGTTATCAGGCATTAACGTGCTTATCAGTATTGTCATCACCTATCATTCTTGTACACTAACCTAAACATATAAATTGAATAGCATTTATGATATATCCTTTATCGACCTAATTCTAGATAAAACCTAGCAGTTAATAATTTTGACTTATACATAGAATGGCTACAATCTTCAGTTATGCTGATTCTGAGACCAAGAAGATCTACGTGGAACACAAATGTCGTAGATAAGGATACACATTGTGTAACTAAAGTTGACACCTAAATTTTAAGGAGAAATCCATCCCCTTAGGACAGTATAAAGCCCCTCTTCACTCTGTGTTTTCCTTTCCTAATATATATATTGAATACTGCATGAGTTAGCCTAATCAAAACTTAATAGTGAAGTTTAACAATCAAATGCATCACTGCCCTTCCATTTTTAAATGTCTAAGTTTGCATCTACAACCCAATGAAATTTGGCATCATAACCATTGAAGGCAAAGAAGTTATTTCTCAAAACCGAACGTCATTTATGGATAGGTCATCTCGTATTGAATCCTAATGTGTCATTCTCCATAATCTAAAGCTATAATCTAGAGGAGACCCTCGTAAGCTGTCTTAAAGCTGACAATGAGTTGTTTGAGTTCATTCCCTAGAGAGTACATGGGTAGCTTCACCAGCCCCATATTTAAGGGTCTATTTGGTATAGACAGCTACTAACCTTTAGTAAGTTATCCTTCTTCATCTGGGCATATCCCTACGAGTCCCCAACAATGAAAGTTCACATTTGTCATAACCTGTGGGCATATCCCTTAAGGTGCCCACCTAAGATTTTTGTCTTATGGTATGAATAGTTCTCTTATCCTTCTCTAATTTTTTTTTGCAATAAGTTGACAACCCTACCTTTTACGCAACACAGAGCTGAAGGCTTTATTCATCTTTATAAAGGATCCCTAATGCTTTGACTCCATATTCTTCAAGTTACTCAAACACCAAGATAAGTACAACTAGAAATATTATCCCAGACTAATATCCTAACTTTAAATTTCAAATTGAAAAATCTATTCTTCTCAAACGGAAGAAACTTCGAGAGTGGTTTTTTTTTGCATAATAAGGTTCTCGTTTAAATGCTACAATCATTGGTGAAACCGCAAGCTTCAAATATAAGAAAACCTTTTTTGTTGCATTCGCAACTATAATAATCACTAAAATATGAAATAGGGATTTGAAGACTAAAAGTTTTCATACCCGAGAGAGATCGCGATCAATATCAGCAGCCGCCATGTGGGTTCTAGTAATCTGCTCACCCTGCTGGTGCAAAGTTACCAAAGTCTTGCTCGCTTCTTCTCTAATATCTTCAGCAATCTTCAAACAGCCATGAACTGATTTTGTAGTCTCCTCAGCTTTGTATACCGCATAGCTCTCCAGTTCCTGAACCGACTGATTCTCTAGTCCTCCCGACTCGCGAAAGTCATTCTTATATTTACTCCTTGCTGTTGAAGTAACAGAGTATGAAGACGAAGAGGACGCTCTAGCTCCTCCCTTTCCCTCATCAAAAGGGTTGGTTTTAACATTCGGCGTAACAATGACAGGTTCTGAAGAGGTTCTTCTAGTGGAATTCAGGGTTTGCTTAGAAGTAGAGTCAGGACTAGTATCAAAAGGGTTATTATTACTTGACGGTGCATCAGCAGAGTTTTGCTTCACAATCTTGCTCAAAGGCGACTTTATGAATTCAAACATTTTAGTTGGAATCTAAATTTGTACTCAAACAATTACACCTGCAAATACAAACAAAACAAACCCATACTTAAAACCCTAATATAGTTTATATTAATAAAAGGCTGTAAATTTAACTAAATACTCCAAATCAGGGAAACATTTTAATCCAAATAAACTCCAAAACCCAGTAAAAGGGTATGGAGGAAAATCAAGAACAAGATAACCCCAAACTTTAAGAATCAAAATCAACAATACCCAATGCAACAAATTGGATAAAAAATCAAAATTAAAATCAAAACAGAATTAAGTATTAAGAATCAAAATCAAGAACTGTGAGAGATGAACCTTAGAGTAAGAATCGATTACTGTGAGAATCAAGAACTTAATCCAGATTCCAGTGATGTTTGCTCAACCCAAAATGGAGATGGAGATGGAGAAATTAGGGTTTTATTGGGGGAGCAGACACGGAGAAGAAAAGTTCTTGAAAGAGTGGGAAGAAACAGGCGAGAAGGAGAGCCGCGGAGATCTAGTCTTGTTTTCAAATTTTAGACCGTTTGGGATGGACTTTGGCTATTTCTTGTGTACATTAAAATATCAAACTTATCGCACAAATGTTGGAATATCGTAGAAGTCATAGCTTCTAGACCCGCTAAATGTTGAAATGAGTTATCATCAATATAGTATAGACTATTGAGAGATAATCGATATAGAGCAATTGTATAATCATATATCATATGAACAAAAGAGGGAGAAGAGAGATTTATTATTGATTATTCATTGTGTTCTATGTACGTAATACAAAGATATCTAAAGATAACCCTACAACAAATGTTATCTAACCTACTCAAACTCTCCCCATAACCCTATCGGGCAGCTTGTTAGGAGTCCTGATAAGACTTGGGTTCCTAACTTGGGTTGGACGCAACTTCTAACACTCCCCTTTGGGGTGTTTCATACTAATTAAAACATCTGTCTAGCAAAACCTCATTATGGCAAAAAGCTGTGCAACGAAAAAGTACAATCATATGTCCTGTATGGGTTGTGGACGCGTATACGTTGCCTCATTAAAACCTCTAGCCAGTCAAACCTCCTAGGATAAAAACAACGCTATCAGGAAAAAGAGTACAACATGCATATGTCCACGTCAGGGTGAGACTACTCCCTCTGATGTCGATCTCCCTGAGATATTGATAAATGAATCTTCTGCATGTTAATTAGCTGCTTGAACGTAAGTGGTGCAAGAGTCTTCGTGCATGGATTTGCAAATATGTCTTCTGAAATATCTTAAACAACGCCAATCTCGTTCGTCTTTTATAAGTCATAAGGTTGGAATGGCTTCTATGAAATATGATTCGTTCTGTCGTCATTGATAAATCCCCATTGCCTTGAATGATGCAAGCTGAATTGTTTTCATACATAGTCGATGTTTTATCTTGGATAGAACACGTCACAACTTCGGTTGATGAGATGTGTCTTGGAGCGCAACTGTCATTCTCTGCTAGCTTCATGAAGTGTAAGAATCTTCGTGGCTCGAGGTGTAGCTATCACCGTCTGCTTCATCGATCTCCAAGAATCTTTATGTATCCCCGTACATAAACACATAATCCATTTGACAATGGTCTTTATGTGGGTCTGAAAAATATTATGTATCGGTGTACTCCATACTTTTACTTTTGCCATTTCGAGTAGAACAGACCATAGTCTTTCATACCGATTAGATACCTCAGGATGTGCCTGATCTCGATCCAGTGCCTTTAGGTAAGAACAAAACTATGGCAAGCCAAACAGTTCACTACAAATGAGTCATTGGGTCAAGTATACCCAGCTAACTATAGCAAAGCACATCCTAGTTATGGCATCACAACCCTAGGAGCTTCTCCCTTTATTAGGATGATAAAGGATGTCGTTGTCCACATCCAAGTGATAGACGCGCAATAAATGACTTAACACTGTGTGTTACATCCATATCGAAGTGTTTAGATAACTCTTCCAATAAATATTGCTCGGTGTATAAGTACCATTATCAAGATGTTTGATCTGCAAATCGAGACACTCTTGATTTCCCAAGGTCTTGTACTTTGAATTCTTTTCCAAGGTATTCGGCGGCTCTCGCGATCTCCCCCGGAGGTCTAATGATTTTCAAATCATTTAGTACACTGATATAATGATATTGAAGCTAATTTATGTGTTCTAAATAAGAACTCATGAGCAGATAATAATATTTGCAAAGTCCTTGACCTTCAAACACTTACTACATCACATGGGCCCATTGCTTCAAGTCAATAATAACTTTTCCAGCTTTATTACATACACACCTCGTGTATCGGGCTAGTTTCTTCCAGAAGCTTATACCTTCCCAGGTAGCTTCATGTATATATTCGTATCTAGTTTCCCATATAGATACGTGGTATTTACATCAGACACATGTCTAGCTTGTCTCCGACAACTTGACAGACTGATCAGTACTGAAACGTTATAGTGTCCATAACCGGGTAATAGGTTATACTGCAATCGATGCCAGATCTCTTATAGATTTACTGGGCAACTAGTCTTGCCTTGCCATATTATCTCTTTGAGTTAATCGTGTATCCGTACCTTTCCCATTTATATCCGACAGGCTCAATTGTATCATTTCGCATTATACTAGCAAGCTGAGCTCCGCTTGGATTCCAGAGGCCCACTTTGGCCAATGTATAATAACATAGAGTTATTTATAATAAGTGGCTCTAAATCCTCATCCTTGATGGCGAGCACAGCAGCGAATATGAATACCTTATTGATAAATTTCTACTGAATAATCCTATGTTGTGCAATTACAGACTTTTAATAGATTGATATCTTATTATCATCATACGTGTATGTGCCACGTCGGGCTAGTCTCGTAATGCATCAACTGGTCACGTAGTTACTATTGCCTCGTTAATGGGTGGTTCCATCCTCGATGAACCGACTATACCATTAGTCATATTTTTCATTTATTCTGTAGTTCCTCGACTCATAATACTTTCTTCTAACGGTGCTCCGCACTAAGTGCGAGCCTCAGATTCGTTTGTGGTACTAATTCCCCTGGAATGTTTTGTTGTTGTATTAGTTCCCCCAGAATGTTTTGCTGTGTAAGTGTATTACTTGCAGGTACATACACTTACGATACTTTAATAGTGTCTATGAATATGTCTAGCAATTCATTTAACCTATTGGAGGTTTATAATTTGTTGAACCTTATTGTCACATTACTTATGTATATGGATTTAGATAAGACAACGATGATATTTTCCAAGATCTCTTAGAAACATCCTCAGCATTGACTGTCATATCTCTCCCCAATGTTGGGAATATCGTCTCATCAAAGTGACAATTATCTGCCTTGCAGTATATACATCGCTAGTGGGTCCAAATATTCAGTGATAAATACGAATCATAACCTACATAATGTCAGGCTGACGTTGAGAGTCTCATTTTTATACATTGTGGTGCGATTGGCACCTGTACATAACATCCAAATGTTCGTCGATGGGTGACACCGGGATCCAATCCAGTTACTAGTCATTGTTGAGAAAAAATAATTTGATAATTTGTTAAGGGATGAACCCTAATCAGTGTTGTGGGAGCAAGAATGCATATCACACACACTAGCCGGAAGTTGTGATCGTAATAATAGCGGCCTAGCGATTATCCTAAATAGCTTGATTAGGTTCTCCGCCAATCCCGAGTTGGGTATGGTATGGGGTACTCACGATGCTCAATTATCTATCCCATTTAGTGGTAAAATAATCATCAAAAGCCTGTGAGTCGAACTCCTAAGCCCCCGTTAAGTCGCATCGATCGACTTTGATCGGTTAATCCAGGAACTGAGTCAGCGATCGAATGATTTAAGTGATAAGTTGTACTAACGTTACAGTCCTAGATTTTATGAGTAGGCAAACGTAAGACCATCTCTTAGATGCATCTTTTATGACCATAAATATTTAAGTGGGCCATAATGTAGATGGAAAGGTCCACATATGTCTCCATGGATGCGTTTGGAGCAAAGGCTGGAGATCCCACTCCACCTTGGTCATACTAAGATGAAATACTAGACTTTCCTCCAAAGTAATCGTTACATGTACATTTTCTGGATCTTCTCTCCTTTTAAGGAAAGTTGAGATGTAATCCCGATAATCCTCCTCACTATCCAAATCCTGAGGAGTGTATTGGAAATCGTTCCAATAGCGTGTTCTAACCTTTAAACATGGAGTGAATGCACAGAACCTTGTCTATCATTTTCTCTGATAGTCATTACGTGATAAGTATTATCATGTATCTCCCTAAACTCAGTAAAATCTGGCTAGATTTACTAGTTTATAAAGTAGACTAGATACTCTGTATCGTACCGTTATAGAGTAATAGCGTAATACACTAAGTGTGTTCTATCATATTGGTTGTGCCAATGATATTCGTGCCATCCCTGATGTATAAGGTTAGACAAGAAATATATTCATATCTTAAAAAGGATCAAGTACGTTGTACTAATGTCTCTTAGACATGTGGCGCCACTTATCCGATTGTCGGTCATGCTCAATGAGCAGATAGATCCATAGGCTGGTTGTATATAGTAGTTCAACTATCATACATGGAACTTAACTACTTCCCAAGCAATAAATTCACAAAATAAAATTATAAAACAATCTCACATAGATGGGATACCAAACTAATACATGTCATGAACATTTTATTAAACTAAACACTGAAGAGTTCCCAACTCATTCAATGATAGAACTAATAAAGCAAAACTACCACTTCAACAAGTAAAGTTACTACTTGGTAATGCTCTCTAGGTGAAATCATTCATCAATTGAGAATTTACTACTGTTCATTCTTAGAACTTGATCCAATACTGCATTAGTATCATGGGAGGAATCTAAAGCTGCAGATTCTGTCATAGCGTGGTATGTGCTAACTGTGATCACGTGATAAGTCTGGGGCTAGTCTCTTTGGATCGTCTGGGGTGCCTTGCAATCCCATACCCGACTATCTCGTATTCATTTTAGAATTCTTCTTATTCCATTTTGGTTCATTGGTGAACTTCTTGTTCCCCATGCCTCAGGTTACTGATGGTTATAATTGAATCCTGCCGTTGTTACCACCTCTCGTTAATCTACAGTTGTAACCCTATCTGTAACTTCTCCTGTCACTAGACCCAACATTGTGTAACCTTGTCACATGCTTACTTTTAGTAGGCATAAACTTGAGGTTCATAACCAGTAGCTCATTGTTTTGCTCATAAATGAGAAAAACATGAGTTAGGTCTGCGTGCACAGTGATCTATCAAATATTGAATCAGAAGTACAATATTTGAAGTGTAGAAATTATAATAGAATATTCTCAATATCTCTATTTACCTCAACTATTTCTCCATGTGAGATTATAGTAGAGTTGCACTGCTGAATAAAAATTTTGCCGCAGTCGTATAATACTATCATAGTATAAGTTAATCCATTATCAGACCTTCTTGAATATGGAGGCGAGGGTGCCAAACAAAGCTCCTACTTTATTATTTAAATACTCATTGTTCTCAATAATAGTCTTTTCCAGATTCTGCAATAGCAGATGGATTTCAGTATCCATACTGGTCAAGTTTATTGGTACCTAAAATAGAAATTGTAGTATGAAAAGTACTCAATGTTCTGAGTGTTACCAATAGCTATTATGCATGTAGATCAATACCAGTAGTAGTACTTGATAAACATATCAATTGTATTAAAGAAAAATCATAGTACTTAGAATAAAGATAAATAACTGATTCCTAATCATGTTATAGTTGAACCCTGTTCATATTCTAAAACTCATAAAATTCTTTCTTAATAATTAAATCTCAAATTTTACCCTGTAAAAATGGTGATCTTAATCTCAGATATGTGTTTTAATAGAATCTTAGCCAAGATTGCTATTCAAAACCACTAGATGTGTGATTTCCTTATTTTGAGAACTAGGGTAATCTAAGCCCTCAAGTTCGATAAGGTTAATATATTTTAGCCAAATGATCAATTTCCTACGAATATGAAGGGTATTAGATGTTTAGCTGATAAGTAGTCTCACCCCGAAGTCTGCTGGGTTTACAAGGTAGGTTGATTATGCCTGTCTTTGAACTAACATTCTAGGGTATTATAGGTTGCTATTAATGCCTATGTACCTCTAAATGATATCTTGTAACATCTAATTGTACCTAGATACAAAAAATTGGTTCCTCAGACACTGATTTTTTAGAAATAAGACAGAGTCAATTCCTAATTGGGCACTAATTATTTATCCTTGACAATTAATTATAATTTAGATATGACTCCTAGTCGTATTCTAAATTAGTCTTGGTTTTGTATTATTTGTGATCTCTGATCATGATAATTATTATCTTTGGGGCATACTAGTAATATCCTATTAGCTATCATAAGATACTTAAATAGGTATTACACCATGTACTTGTATCACATATAAATGAGTCAGTGTTCCTATACGAGGCACATATTCCCAAAAAAATTATAAAAAAAAATTTATTAAAAAAAATTCAAAATGGATTCCCCACGAGGTTGGTCCAGTCAATAGGAATTTATAAAAAAAATTGAGCTCAATTTAACCTAAAATAGCCATTTTAGTGTCTGGACCGGTTTTGGAATGGTCAGACTCGGTCTGGGTCAAGGCCTGGACCAGGTTGACTTGGTCTGAACCAGTCTGACCTGGTCTGCCACGTGCCATGCACGCACAGGTCATACGTGCTACATGTGCGGGCTGCACACATGTCACATGTGTCACACACACGGGCTGCACACATGCCTGCCACGTCACTACTCCGGTGGCCGTCCGACAAATATTCCGGTACCGTTCAACAAATATTTTAGCCAGCATCCGGTCTCTGGTGACAGTCCGACGACTATGAAGGCATGTCACATCAGCATGCCCCATATCCTCGACACGTGTCACTGCTGACATCACAGTGGATAATGATGATTTCATATAGGAAAATTATTAAAAATCAAAAAATAAAATTTTATTATCTTGCTGACGTCATCGACAAAAAATATACCGTTTTTGGCCGTGAAACTGTCTCGTTTCAACGTACTATTTCTGGCGATTGGGAAATTTCCCTAAGACGTGCCATATACCATTGGAAAGCTCTCAGAGTTGGTTATCCAACCCAAGTAGTCTTGCCTCTATCCAATATCTACAAATAAGTATATACAAGTTTAAATACAACCCTTTTTCAAGGGTAAAAATCACCAAAAACCCTAATTTTTAATCCAAAAAAAATAAGGAAAATATGTTTTGGAACCATGATAATCTATCATATAACATAAAATAACATGGAATCTTAATATACAATCAAAAATTATAAAATACTTGTTCTCCTGATCGTTTGGTTTTCCTGAAAACTTTGATTATAAGGTAATTTTCTGTTATCCTCGTTTCTAGAACTTGCGTGTTGATAATGTAATAGCCTAATTTCGTATTTTAAACATAGCCTTTACACCAAAGATAATCAGAGCGATTATGAACAAAAAATAACTACTAGCACAAAGTTTAGCGTGGAAAACCTTTGAATAGGTAAAAACTTACGACCTCTCTTGAGGATTTAAAAAGATTGATGGATATTATTGATAGTTACTAGCTATTACAAAGAATGCTCTGAGTATTTTGTAAAGACTTTCTTGATATGAAAAGTCTATCTTTTATCTGTAGCTCTATGGTCTTATTTATAGGTCTTATCATATGGCCGTTATCTACTTTAATGGCAAACGTTACAATATATGGTTTTGATGAGTCTTCATAGTGATTTGTGTAACGACTTGATTTGTGCCACGTGTATGTTGACGAGGTCGAGTGGTCATATGATGGTCGAAGATGGGGCTTGAGTCCAAGATGCGGAATAAGCTCCTTACAGATAACGTATTAAGAGATAATCGATATAGAGCAATTGTATAATCCTATATCATATGAACAAAAGAGAGAGAGAGAGAGAGAAGAGAGATTTCTTATTTATTGTTCATTGTGTTCTTTGTACGTAATATAGAGATATCTAAAGATAACCTTATAACAAAGGTTACCTAACCTACTCAAACTCTCCCCATAACCCTATCGGGCCTATGGGATTGTTAGGAGTCCTAATAGGACACCCCAACCCTGTTGGGTTCCTAACTTGGGCTGGACCTAACTCCTAATATAGACAAATTTGCCCACAAATAGAGTTTTTCAAGAGACAAAAATGAGCTAAGAATCAGTATTAAATTCTCGAGATTAGATAAATGTCAATTTCAATTCAAAAGAGCAGAAGAAATCCAATCATGCTCATGGTACTTTTGTGGTTTCTCTTAAATCTTAAGGGTATTATAGTAAGAAAAAACCTATCATTTAAAACATAAATTGTAGTTCTCCTAAATTTTCTCTACCACCCACAATTACGAAAACCCACAAAATGGCAGTTAAGAGCACATATTCTTCCCCCATATCTTCTTCAAATTTTTTTCTCTATCCCACAAACTTCATCTTCTTCACCAGTTATACATCCTTCCCTCCTCCTGTCCTCCCTCACCACACCAGACACATTTTTTTTTCTCTCTCTTTATCTCTTTCTCTCATTGCTGATTTATTTCTCCTATACTTATCTTCAAGGCATGCATTAAGATTTTTCTTATACTATTTTAATTTTCTAATTGTAGATTTAATTTATATTTACCATTACTGCTCTGATATCATTCTAGAACACACAAATTTTACTCCCATAAGCCTCTTCCTCAAAGATCAGGACCTCTATCTCTCTCTATATCTAAAGTATTTTTCACTATTGCTTTTGGGTTTAAATTTGCTTAACTGTGACTGTGATTGGGAGAATCTCATTATTGTGCTTTTTCCCCTTGCTAAGATTGTAATAATAAATGAGTATGGTAATTATTGTATGTACTTTTTTATCTTGGATTTTTCTGGTGTTTACTTTATGGAAATTATGAGAATAAATACTACTTTTTGCCATCTTTACAAAATCTGACCTAGGGAACAATAAATTCTAAAATCGATACTGGCAAGAGGAAAAACCAATTTTGCCCCTACTAAAGTTGTAATATAACAGCAAACAACCACCTATTTTTGGGTTTTACAAGTACAAATGTAACATCTGAAATAATAAAAAAATTGTAAAACTCATTTAAAACTATTATATCAAGCCACGTGTACGTGTGTCATTTATTTTAGTACAGTTTGCCCTACTTTTTGTCAGATTTGTTATTTGTAAGAAGGCAGACTCTTTCACCAATTTTGTTACTATTTCCCATCTTATTTATGGTTAGTTATCACGTACGGTTTATAGGAGTTCGTCTGGTTTTTGATGCCAAAAGCGATCCCGATTCATCGAACAACTTTTTCTTCTTACTCGACCGCAAAAACCGTCCTGATTATTTGTCACAAACCATCTATGTGACTGTTGCCAACCAAGTATTTGATTAAAGACTGGTACACTACTTCTTGGGCGTAGAGGAAATGATGGTACTCTACTCCTGTAGATGGTACTTTATTGTACTCATCTCATGGAATAAATGATAGAAAATCGTTTGTATGGCTGCTGCTAACCAAACTGTGTTATTTATATAGTTAAACTCTAGCATTCTTTCAGACAACTATGTCATTTGGTAACAGCTAGTTATCATTTTTGTTATATAACTTTGTCATTTGTTTTATATAACTTTGTCATTTATTTCAAAAAATATCAACTGCTTGAATATTACAGTAGGTTTGTTGGTCGTGGGCTCCACAAATATGAATGTCACTTCCTAAATAATAATAATAATAATTTAAATCATTTACAAATATATTATCACGCCACGTGTCCAAATTTAATTCCTCGATGTACACACGTCGTTATATTTCGAGACTTGTAAGGCATACACTGTCACCATTTCATGCATTTATTGTTATTTGTTGCAGGCTAATTTTTCACGCTTTTAACCATTAGTTATATTGAATCATGCAGACTTTGTCACCATCAATTATATTATTTGGTATTTGTTTACTGTTGTTTAGGGTTAGGTAATACGTACGATTCATACGAGTTCGTCTGGCTTTTGGCGCCAAAAACCATCCCCATTCCTCAAAAAAATTCTTCTTACACGACGACTGTAAAAACTGCAAAAACCATCATGATTCTACACATCGTATGCGTGATTGACAATCACAAAAACCATCCCGGTAGCACAAACTATTTTCTCACAATCGTTGTGATTCTACACATCGTGTGTGTGTGTGTGTATGATTTCAGTATTATTTCAGTGGCAAATCATTTGTGTGAGTACTGCCTACCAAGTGTTTGATTAACGTCTATTTTTTCTTTAACAATGAAGTCTGATAAAGAAGTAAATGAGGAATTTGATGAGGAAAACCAAACGCATGAGGGTAGAGCCCATAAGGGAACCTCTAATGCTAAAAATTACACATCTCGGTGTATAGGTATGGGACTGCACACAATGTTTGTAGCTCTGCCTGAAGAGGAGATCATACCACTTGCTTTACACCGTTACTACCGATTGATCCAATAGCGACGATGTCGGCGTTGGTTGTGGAAATATTTGATCGTCATCTCGGTGATATGAAGTTCTAATTTAGGAGAACGATAATTCAAATGAAACCCATTCATGTTTGCCTAATTTTGGATCCATGTGTCTCTCCTATTATAGATGACTTTTTATTTGTTAATCATGAACATATAACAAATTTCAAAATAAGGCGATTCCCCAAGAAGAAGAATACATATAAGTTGAAGGAAATTAACGGGGCTTTAAAATAGGAAAAATTGGAAAGCCATCATGGTAAGATTCTAATTTGGTGTTTGTTTGGTCTGCTTTATCATTATTCTTCCTTGTATTTATCACCCCCAAAAATTTTGTATTGTATTTGCCATTTTTGGGTTATTATTTTCTAAGGTTCTTATCATCACATTATATATTCTTTGACATTTTTTACCCATTCTTATTTTTTGCCGTGTGTAATTTTGTTTTGCAAACGATGTTCTTTGATTAAATTTGTTAAAAATTATACTATCATTTCTCCTCCCGAAAAAGGGGAGAAACGTTGAGGTGAAGTATGTTGATCTGGTAAATGACCTAGTAGAGTTCAACAAATTCCCCTGGGGTGAGCAAGTCTATAATTTCTTGTAGAGTCAAATGGTGGAGTTTGTCGGTTATCGATCGGCCGCTGAAAAAAAATCAGATAAAACTTTATCACTACAAAGATATACTTGGGTGTTGATGATATGACAGTCCTCTCTATTCCTGGCCTGAAGTTTCCAAGAATTCACGAATCCAAATATTTGTTCCCTAAGCTATAAAGATTGTGGATGACATCCTTTAAGCATCACCAAATCGTGACGCTTAAAAAGTTTTTTGCCAACCCCAATTTACTGGTAATAGCTATGAAGACATCTGAGATTGACATGCAGCATGAACTTGTGCAAAAGGTCATGGTAATCTTCCATTATTTATATGAATGATTCATTTTATTGCTTCATTGTCATTTAATTTAGGTTTCGAATCATTTTATTTGCTTGGGGTTAGCATTTGGTATCTTCTTCTTGTCATTTGTTTGATTATTTTCTCTATTATTACTAAGTCCCTTTTTGTCATCTGTTTTATGCCTATTATCATTGTTAATTTTTTTTTGTCATTTCTAAATTATAGTTTGTCATCTGTTTAAATATTTTAGAGAAATCACATTGAAGCACCTGCAATTGGCGGTGCGTCTACAATCGGTAGCAGTTCTTCCACCACTAAGATCGGAGTTGTAGTGGTTAAGGTATGCTCCCAATTGGAGGACCATAGTAAAATGTTGCAGAAGTTGGATGACCATAGTAAAATGTTGCATAACCATGGTAAAATGTTGGAACAAATTTTATGTCTACAGTTAGGGATAGTAGTACCCTACCACTTGGAGATGGTACTCTACTCCTTGGGCAGTACCAGTTCTCTACTCCTATAAAAACTGTGAAATGCAAGCGAGAAGAAGGTAATGAGAAAGAAGATGAGAAAAGGAAAAAGGCGAAGCCGAGAACCTGGTGTAATGGCGTATTTTTTGGGAGGAAAACCTTCGCCAATACTTGTTCGTAAGGATTGCATAATAAAGAGCTAAATAACCAAGATTTTACGTGGAAAACTCAGCAGAAACTGAGAAAAACCACGACCTCGAGGAGGATTTCATATAAAATCTAGTAGATGCTAGTTATTATTAGTTTTCAGAGTGTTGCTAATATTTAGGATTGAGAAATGTAAGACTTGCGCTCCCTTTAGAACCTATTCTCTGCCTATATTTATAGTATATACAGGTAGTTCACAAAAAGAAAGAAAGAGTCTCATATTCCGGGGGTAGTGGGCAAACTTTGTGGATCTTTAACAGTTCCTTCTTGACCGGGATTCAACGGCTACTTTTGGTAAGTCGAGGACTTGCAGAATCTCTAGAATGTTGAGTTGCCTTTAACTACTGAGTGTTGAGCTGTCTTCGACTACATAGTATTGAGCTATCTTTGACTATAGAATGTTGACTTATTCTTGTCGAATCTGGAGAATATGATACTACAATCGCCCCATTCTCGACAGAAGTACTTGTAGTTGTGTCAAGAAGAAATCTGGAAGTGGAAGAGGTGCTCGAATATTTGCAGAAGTCAGCATATGTCATTACCGAGGTCAAGGTGAACTGTATCTGGTCAAGTTGGTTTTCGAGGCGTAATTAATGTTGTTCACTGAATAAAAGGGGAAGAAGTTGGGTATAAATTAGAAGTGATGGAAGGTGGAATGGTGGTGTTTTATGGAGTGATGTCTCCCCAAGTATGGTAGATGATGTGGTCTGGGGCAGAAGACGGTGAGTGTTCTGACGAAATTTGGTGCAGACCAAGAAATGAAAAATTGTTATGTGATCGGATCAGAGCATTGGGGTGGGAACAAAGATTAAACAGAGACAAGATGTATCTGTTAGAATCAGTGGTATCATCATGCGATTGTGAAGGTAATGTATGGTATCAGTTGGGGGTGAAGGGGTAACTGTCGATACTGAGGATGGAGATTTGAAGCTTGGATGGGCGTTCAGAGATCTTGCCGAACGTGTGATTGTTCTTGCAATTTTTTGCTGCATTTTTCCTGCTGAAGCGTCTCTTAGAAGTTTAGTGACTTGAGAGTCATTGAGTTTCAAGGACTAAAAGAGGCTTTAATATCAGATTCTAGCGAAAAGCAAATATCGAAATTAGTGATATGTTGAAGTAAGTTAGTAATAGCAGATAAATTATAATGGAAGAAATATCAAGTATTTAGAAATGAATGTACTCAAAAGAGATAGATATCGAATCTAAGAAATGAGAATGTAATCGAATGAGAGAGATATCGAATGTTAGAAACAAGTTATGAAATAAATAAATATGTGTATTTAATTTATTTGTGTCTATGCGTTGCATCGAGTACTGAATATTATGAGAACATGTTACTATAATGTTGTCGAATGTAATATGTACTGTCATCTGTTGGGAAATAAAAATTATGGTTAAAAGAAGTGCTTGTCGAATAAAATAAAATTGATGTCGAATATAATCCCATAATTATAGGAACTTGTAGGGTAGTATGAATATGGGAATGTACATGCAATACGAATATGGCAAGATGTGTTCCACTAGGTGATGGTATGAAATATAAGGAAAACGATGTAAATTAGATATTGGATAAGATAGATCATACACAGATGGAGACGAATGTGTCTACAGAAATACTTCAAGAATTTGAAGGATTGAAGTACGAATGTCGAGGTTTATTAATGGGTAGAAGATTAAGAATCAAAAAAGTCGAGAAAAAATACATGAAGCATTACATTCGAGGAACTGGACGGTCGCAAAGTGGTGCGACGAACAGTCACGTGGGGTCTATAAATATATCAGAGGTGGGCGACTGTTCATATCTTTGGCAAACTAAAAAAAAATTGAGGGAGTGAATTGCTGTTGCTCGTTACTGAAGTGGTTAGATACGATTGCTAAGGAGGAGATTAGTGTGTTTATCAAAAGGGCTAAGCGAGCAAAGGAGAGGGATACAAAAGCGGCACGGGAACAAGGTTAGTGATTCTCCTAAATTGTTTCGCAGTTTGATGGATTGCTTATAAATGAATAGATAATGTGTATGTGAATTGGAAATGAATGAGTTATGTCCATGGATAAGAAATTAAATCTGGGTCTGTTAACTTTGAGTTTGGGAATTATGGTTTTCGGTAACCATAATTGTATAAGATAAGAAAAGGATTTTTTTGGCAGGAAGTGGAGGAAGAATTGTATAAGATAAGAAGAGGATTTTTTTGGCAGGATCGATAACTTAGCGATTGATCAAGATCGGTTAAGTGATATTTTTCAAGAAGCATGGTTGAAGAGGTCGAGAACAAAAGGTTCGGAAGTACCAATTATCGGGGGGAAAATGTCGGCGAAGAGCAAAAGAGCTACAGATGTGAGTTTTCCCTTGAGCAATCCTTCGCTGACAGGGTACAACACAAATACGAAAATCGATGCTATGCTGGGGGAGTATTTTATCACAAACAAGAAGAAAAGGAAGGTGAACGCGGAAGCACCTCCGTTGCTGAATCCAAAAAGGAATACTCGACAGTCGATAGCTGAGGGTGTCGAAGTGACTGCCAAACTAGCTTTCGTGGGTAGTAGGCTACCTCCACGAAGTTCAAACAGTGTGTCTCCTAAGAAGACGACTGGTGGGACATTGAAGGATAAAGATGTTAGAGAACAAGTTGTCGATGCTCGCAGAGCAATGAAGCTGGAGCCGAACAAACTGCTCAAGGAGGTGACAGCTCGGATAAATGAAGAAAAATTGCAAAAGTGCAAGGAAGTGAGGGTGCATTATTTAGAATAATTCGAGGAGGCAGAAGAAAGGAAAAAAATACTGCAAGGGTCTTGTTAAAGCTGATGGGTTTTTATGTGACGACAGTTCAGATGACGATGTCCCCCAGACGCCTGATATTCGTGAAGTAACTGAGTTGGTCAACAATAAAGTGACGATAGAGGTTGATAGTCGTCGTCCTGGGGAAGTATCAGATGTGTTGGTACCTGAATGCGCCTTAAATAAAGAAAAATCTCTGTCTGAAATGTTAAATCTTGTCTAAAGAATGTTGTGTGAAGTGAAAGTATGTAACAATTGGTCAGTGGGACCGAAAACATTTTAATTTGGTGTGTGCGAAGGATTTTGGTATTTTTTAATCTTTTTGTTAAATAACTATTTTGCATGTGTAAATGAGTTTAAATAGTAGATATGATAAAGTGATAGTAGATTCGAGCAGATAAGTAAAGAATGTTTGTGTGCGCGAAATGTGAAAGATGGCCAATAAATGGCAAGTAAGGAGTACCAGATGTATATCCAGAGATAGGTATCTAGATTTAGATTTGGAGAAGAACAAGAGCTCGTAAGGGATTGTTCGACAAGTAAAGAGCGCGAAGTAAACTATCCTGTAATTGGATAGTGGCCGCGTGAAGTTTAGATAGGATTTAGGATACTTGTGTAAGCAATGACCTAAAAACAAATCAAGATAGTAAGGAATTAGCTTGTCTCAGGCATACTTGGTAAGTATTGATTGAGAGAAAACGAAGTAGTAAAGAGATCGTCTATCTGATACATACTTGAGAAGTATAGATCGAGATCAAATCGAAGTAGAAAAAGATCATTTGTCAGATCTACACGTGAAAAGTATAGATCGAGAACAAATTGAATTAGTAAAGAAGATAATGATAAACAAATTTTTATTTGATCCGAGGAAAACGATTATAGGGTATTATTTGTAAAAGAGTTTTAGCTTAGCAGTGTTCCATGGGTACTCAAGCGGAACTTCTTCTTCATTCATGAGCCAAGAAGTTCTGTTATCTATTTTGTTGCATACAATGTAGGGTCCCTCCCAGTTTTCTGGTAATTTTCTAGAATTTTTAGGTTGAGTATGATCCTGTATTCGTCGCAGGACAAGGTCTCCAATACCGAATTTATGTTCTCGAACTTTCTTGTTGTATGCTTTTTTCAATGTATCATGGTATAGTCCCAAATTTTCAATGGCTTTATCTCTGGTTTCCTTGATCCAATTGAGGTTGTAAAAGAGACCGAGTTTATTGTCTTTATCTAAAATTTTACGTCAAGTACTTGGGTGATCGAGGTCTGAGAGTATGACTGCTTCAGTACCGAAGGCCATCATGAATGGAGTGTACTCTGTTGAGACTCAAGGAGTGGTGTGGTAAGCCTATAATACACTGGGTAGTTCGTCGACCCATCTGCCTTTCTTGTCGTTGAGGCGCTTGCGTATGCCAGATTTGATGTTTTTATTGATGGCTTCAGTTTGTTTGTTACCTTTAGGATAATATGGTGTGGAAGTTGTTAACCGAATCTTGTATTTATAAAGGAAAACAAGGAATTTAGTGGTGACAAACTACTTACCATTATCAGAGCGTATCATTTGTGGACAACCAAATCTGGTAATGATCTGCTTCCAAAGAAAGTTGATAACTTCATTCTTATCAGTATGGGATAGAGGAACTGCATCAACCCACTTGGTGAAGTAATCGGTGGTAACTAAGATGAACCTTCTATTTCCTGATGCTGGATGGAAGGTGCCAATAATATCGATTCCCTATTATTTAAATGGCCAAAGGACATTGCTAACATGTAAGTCGAGGGTCGGGCTCTTGATGTCCTGAGGATGGATTTGGCATTTGTAGCATTTATGAACAAAGTCTTCGTAGTCTTGTCTCATCTTGGGCCAATAAAGTCCTTGTATAAATGCACGTTGGGCTAGCGATCGTCCGGAAACATGTGCACCACAGATACCTTCGTGAAGTTCTTTAATTTTGATTTGATCCTATTTTTGTGAGATGGATTCAATATGTGGTCCGCCTCTAGTGAGCCGATATAATATTCCATTTTGGACGGTGAATCAGGGGTACTTGGCTAACAGGGATCGAGCTTCTTCTTTGTCGTTGGGGTGGATGTTGGTGTTGAGGTAAGCACAAAATGGTCTTCTCTAGTTGTCAGGGTCGTCATCTTCAGTAATGGTTATCTAGAGTGTTGACAAGGTATCGAGGCTAGAATGTTTGATGATCTCAATTTCTAAAGATTGTTTTTCACTATCTCCCAGGATTGTAGTGATGTAAGCTAATGCATCGGCATGACGATTTTCTTGTCGAAGTAAATACGAAATGGTATGCTTGAATTTTTTTATCTTTTCTTCGACCAGGGCTGCGTAATTAACCATTTTTCTTGTTGTCTTAAAAATTTTGTTGTAATGATTGGCGACAAGTAAGTAGTTGACATATACTGCTAATTCCACAGCTCTGAGAGTAATTACAAGATCGAGACCGTGCAAGATTCTTTCATACTCTGTTTCATTATTGGTAACATAGAATTTAAGTTTGATAGCTTTTTTTTATGCGATGATTGAAAGGCGTGACGAGGACTATGCCAATTTTGGATCCTTGTGGTCTTGCCGATCCGTCCGTAAAAAGTCACCAACCGGAACTCTTGGACCATGCGTCTTGTTCTTCAATTGAGTCGTCTGTGAAGATTTCTTCGAGTTCTTCCCAATCAGGGTCTTCGACGGGAAAATTTGCCAAAAAGTCGGCCACTGCTTATCCTTTGATGGATATTTGAGGTTCAAAGGAAATGTCATATTCCCCAAGGAAAACAGACCATTGCTGAACTCATCGAGATTTTTTTTTTGGGGAGTACGAGTTTGAGGGGGTATTTTGCAATGACTATGATGGGTGAGCTTGGAAGTATGGACGGAGTTTTTGAGAGCTGTAAACCAAAGCGAGCAATTGCTTTTTCGTAGTAGTATATCATTTTTCAACAGGCATAAGAGTTTTACTGATAAAGTAAATAGGTTTCTCGATGCCTGCATCTTCTCGAATAAGGACAGAGCTGATGGATTCATCAGTAGTGGATAAGTACATGGTGAGTGTTTCGCCATCAATTGGGGTACTCATTATAGGAAAATGCCCCAAATATCGTTTAAGATCTTGGAATGCCATTTCATAGTCAGGAGTCCAAATAACTTCTTTTTGTTGTTTGCTCAAAAGAGGAGTGGGGTTGCCACGAAGAAGAAGGTAAAGAAGTTTACATCGATCAGATGACTTTGAGATGAATCTATGAAGAACGGCTATTTTACCGACAAATTTTTGAACATTTTTTTTCGTTCGAGGAGAGGGCATTGCCATGAGTACTTTAATTTGCGCAGAATCGATTTCGATTCCACTTTTGCTGACTAAATGGCCCAAGAATTTTCCAAATGCGACGCCAAATTGACATTTTTCTGGGTTTAGTTTCATCTGATATTTGCGAAGGATATCGATGATGGTTTGGAGGTTGTGGAGATGATCTTTCCTTTTCTGGCTTTTACAGATCATATCGTCGATATAGACCTCCATTATTTTGTCTAGCTGATCTTTGAACATTTGGGTGACCAGTCGTTGGTAAGTAGCTCCAGCATTTTTTAGCCCAAAAGTTATTACTATACAACAGTAGAGTCCTCTTTCAGTGATGAAGGTGGTTTTCTCTTGATCCTCTTCAGCGAGTGGAACTTGGTTGTATTCTGAGGCAGCATCCATCATAGAAAGAAGTTCGTGTCCTGCAACTGAGTCGAGAAGTTGCAAAATTAGTGGTAGCGAAAAGTTGTCTTTGGGTGTGAATTTGTTGGGTTCTGTGAAGTCGACACAAACCCGTATTTTGCCGTTTTTCTTGGGCACGACGACGATATTATAAACCTACTTTGGATATTTAGCTTCCCGAATAAAGCCGACATGAAAGAGTTTATCAATTTCTTTGTTGACTGCATCTCGAAGTCGGGGAGCTAAATTCCTTCTTTTTTGGATGATTGCTTTGCTGTCGGGAAGGAGGTTAAGGTGATGGAAAGCAATTGAAGGATTGATTCCAAGCATTTCCTAAAAAATCCAGGCGAAGATGTCGATTTTTTTTTGAAGTAGTTGTATCATGGCCTCTTTTTCCTCGATTGATAGCTTGGATCCAATGAAAGTTTTGTGCCCTGGGCCATCGAGTTTAACAGTTTCGACCATTTCAGCATCATGTTGCTCAAATGTGGGTGGTGTTTCTAGTTGTAGTTGCTATGCTTTGAGAAGTTTAACTGTATGAGGGTTGGCTGTGGTATTTTTGCACATTCGTGCGACTGCTTAGCTGCCCTTGATTTCATAGACTCCATGATCCGTAAGAAAATGTAGCGCTAAATGATAAGTCGAGGGTACTGCTTTGATAGAATGCAACCATCTGCGTCCTAAAATGCCCAAATATTTGGACTCTTCATCGATGACAAGAAATTTGACGAATGTTGTCTTTGAACCTGCTTGAACTGGTAGAGTGATTTCTCCTGTGGTTAATTCTTTTGAGCCATTAAAGCCTACAATTGTTGTTATCGATGCCTTTACTGAATCTGTAAGGCCTAAGACTTCGATTGCTCTTCGGAATAAGACATTCGTGGCACTTCCAGTGTCAATGAGAAGCGTATGTAAGTAATCCTGTCCGACTTTGAGCATAATAAAAAGAGGGTCATTATGAGGATATTTCACATGACTGGTGTCACAGTCCTCGAATGTTATTTGGTAAGGACGTTTAGATTTGCTTGTGCTTGGGAGAAGTTTTGCCAATTTGTCTGAGGAAGTCATTTTGCAGCAAGACCTAATACGATCGTCTTATTTTCTTTTCTTCTCTTTTTCAATCTCGATCACATACAGATGTCGAACTTGTCCCTAGACCTAATTTTTCTCGAATTCTATGGTTTTTGCTTGTTTTTTGAGAAATTTCTGAATGTCAATGACATAATTATGGAATCTTCCAGCTAAGAGGATACGATAAAAATACGTATGAGGGAGTAATAGCTATCAGCTTCATGATTATGCACATTATGATACTGACACATGGGTCTGTTCAGATGATCTGTAATTACTTGTGGCGCGATGTAACACTCGTCTCCCTTTAAAATTGGCAAGATAGCAGAGAAGGTTGCTGTCATTGGTGGCAGAATTGGGGCAGGTCTGTCGGGCTTGCCTTCTTTTCGTTTAATGTTATCAGTGTTTTTGCCACGTTACTTCGGTGCTTCAGTAGTGACTGCTCATTGGGACGGGATCGAAAATGTTTCTCGAGAATGTATGACAAAAGAGCTTTTCATTTTATCTTTCTTTGATCATTCTAGACCGATGTAATTATTAACCACGTCAATCATTTCAGTGACCGTACGTGGTTTGTGTACAGTAAACTCTTCGCAAACTTTTAAGCCGATGTGCAAGGCGGAGGTGAATGCTGGAACCACGATTTTGGGGTATGAATTTCCAATCTTCCGTATTTTTTGTAGAAAATGTTTATAAAAGTTTGTCAGGGTTTCTTTCGTGCCTTGCTTGAGGTAAAACAAAGATTCAACGATTATTTTGCGCTCCCTAGCATGAACGTAGTTGGATTCGAAAAGATTTTGCAATTGGCTGAAGGTGGTGATGGAGGCTTCTTGGATAGTGTGGAACCATCGGAGTTGTTGCTCTTTTAGGCTCATGTTGAATAGCCTACACAACATATGGTCGAGCTTGGAGTATAACCCAACTACGGCTTTGAAATATTAAACATGCATCAATGGATCAATTAGGCCTGCATACTGAATGAATTTGGGCATATGAAATTTTTTTAGAATGGGCATATTTTCGAGATATGGGGATATAGGGTTTGTTTCGATCCTATCAAGCGCAGATCATCGGCCTGGGATGCCAGATTTGATGGCTTAAATTATGTTGTTAAGGTCATCTAAAGTGACGAATTGTTGTAGGGGAAGAGGTAAGGCTGCAACCTGAGGAACAAAATTACCTTGTCCCTCTGGTCTTAATCGATTTCTGACGGTCCTTCTTTCTAGCGAAGAGGTTTGATGACGTGTACGTCGACTTCCTTGGGTTGTCGAGGCTGAAGAAGTAAAACTGAAATGTCGAGAGGCTCTATTTGGATTTCCAGATTTGGATCGAGACATTCGCTGATCGTCTTCTCTCAGCTGTTCATCACGTTGAATTGCTCTTGATTGATGTTCACTTCGAGCCAGTGGAGGGGACGTCTGGCGAGCAGTAATTCAATCTTGTGTCCTTCACAATCTTTCTATCTCTTTTTAATGTGTTTAACTTTGCTGATCCAGGGCTTTTCTCAGTTCATCTCTTTCTGTTTGTAACGCTTGAGCGTGGATGCGCTGATCTTCTAGTCCCTATTTTTTTTTTACGAGCATTTGTTTTTAAAGTTCAAGGACTGCACCATGCAGATTAAGAGCTCCTGGTATGTCCTGATCTCTTACGGTACTGGAATGGCTCATCAAATTCATGTTTGTCATCAGATGGTGTTTAAATTAGAAATGGTAGAAAAAAATGTAGTTTTTCCACAGATGGTGCCAATTGTAATGACATGTTTTCCAGGAGAAAAACTTTTGCAAATACTTGTTCGTAAAGATTGCGTAATAAAGAGCTAAGCAACCAAGATTTTACGTGGAAAACTCAGCAGAAACTGAGAAAAACTACGACCTCGAGGATGATTTGATGTAAAATCTAGTAGATGCTAGTTATTACAAGTTTTTAGAGTGTTGCTAGTGTTTAGGATTGAGAAATGTAAGACTTTCGGTCCCTTTAGAACCTATTATTTGCCTATATTTATAGTATATACAGGCAGTTTACAAAAAGAAAGAAATAGTCTCCTATTCCGGGGGTAGTGGGCGAACTTTGGGGATCTCTAACAGTTCCTTCTTGACCGGGCTTCAATGACAACTTTTGGTAAGTCGAGGACTTCCAGAATCTTCTAGAATGTTTAGCTGTCTTCGACTATAGAGTGTTGAGCTATCTTCGACTATAGAATGTTGGCTTATTCTTGTCGAATCTGGAGAATATGATACTACACCTTGCAAAGAGATATCCAACAAAAAAATCAAAAGATTGAAGAGAAGAAAAAGGTATGGGAAAAAGGGAGAAGGCAGAAGAAGAACATGGAAAGGAACGCAAGACCAATGCCAACAAGAAGGCAGAAGAAGCTGATGTGCCCCTGAAGAAAAAAGTTGAAGACACGAAGGAAAACACTTTTACTGATAAACAGTTGGATCATATCCCACTAATCTTTCTAAAAAATTTAATCCCCAAGATCCCCAAGAAGGGCTTGGGTAATAGATCGTCAATGAAGAAATGGGAAGAATTCCCAGAACTTGATAAAATTCAATCAACTGTAAAAAATTTGATTCGGTAAGTTACCCCTAGAGAGAGATTAAAGATGGTAAAAGATTTAATGGTGCAGGGTGAAGTTGAAGTTGAGAGGGAAGTAAATTTGAAAGTGATATCGTCTGAATATGGTGGTGATCGTCTAGAGGTATCATCCGTTTATGACTTCTTATCATTTATTTGATTTTATTTGACATTTGCTTTTCAAAAAATTGGCATTGACTTTATACACTTTGTCATTTGTTCAAAAGTCTGTTATTTGTTCGGATGTCTTTGTCATTATATTTTTTCAGAACTTTTATTTGTTCTGATGTCTTTGTTCATTTTATTTGTTGTATATGAAGTGGAAGAAGGGTGATAAAAAAGATGATGAAGATGAGAAAGATGATGATGATGATGAAAAAGATGGCGAGGAGAAAGTTAAATCTGTTAAAGAAGACTGACCTCAAGTTGCTGAAGAAGAAAAAGTTCCAAGAGGTATTTATCTAACATTTGTTTTGAGCTATTTATCATATTTATTGCTACCCTGTTGTTTATTTATTTAATTTTACCATTCGTAGTATGTATATCCTATTTTATAAATGGAGGATTCAGAACAACTAACTGTAGTGGTGTATTATGATGGAAAAAAAAAGATGTAGTGGAACAAGCTAATGAGGTATTTACCTAATATTTGTTTGTATTGAGCTATCAATAATATTAACATCACCTATCCATACCATTTTTAATTTGTTTCTTCTTCTTTACTATTTGTTGTATAGACTATAGGGGTTGCAGAGGTAGCAAAAATTAATATAGTATTTTTCAACCAGGAGGAAGTTGTTGATAAAGCTAATCATGTAACTTATCATTTGTTTGCTAGTAACTTTTTATTTTTTTATATTTATTTTACCATATCTTGTATCGCTCTTATCATTTGTAGTCTGTTTATTTACAGACTAGTGCAGACGAAATAATTGTTGTATCTATCAAGGAACAGACTATGAAAGTTGTAAAAACTGAAGTAGTATTCTCCCACCAGGAGAAAGATGTAAATGAAGCTAATCAGGTAACTTATTATTTGTTTGTTGGTAACTTCTCATTTTCTTCTATTTAATTTCTCATATCTTGTATCACTCTTATCATTTGTAGTCTGTTTATTTACAGACTACTGTAGACCAAACAACTGGTTTATCTGTCAAGGAACAGAGTAAAGAGGAGGTGGTTGATGGCAATGATGATGATGATGGAACTTCACAGAAAAATCTAGACCCTGTGAAAATAATTAAAGAAATGGTTGTTGACTAGACCAATTTATGAAGTACTTTTAAACCAAACAACTGGTTTATTACTCATTCTTATGTAATATGCACATTTATATTTCATTTTCTTATTTCATGACATATATGATCCAGCTTGTTTTAATGGAGTTAAAAGTGGATGTTACCTTAAAAAAGATGCATAAACTTACTGACGAAGATATTACTGAGAGATCCACGAAATTCGCTATTAAAATGAACCTATTGTATGGTCACCTTGAAAAGCTTCTTCCTAATGTATTATTTCAATCTTTTATTGAAAAACCCATCTCCCAGGATAAGAAAAACCAGGTGGGCCAAGTTTGGTCACTGAGGAAGGATAAATTATCTCCTGAAGCTATAGACTACAACACAAGTACTTATAGGAGGATAGGTAAAGAAATTGTTTGCCTTAATGCTTTCTACACCTTACATCCAAACAAATGGTTGGACAATGAGGTATTTATATCATTTATTTATTTTCTTCTATTATTTATTGGGTTATCCCTGTCATATACATTATTTTTTATAAAACTGTCATTTGTTCTAGAGTCTCTGCCATTTGTTTTCAAATTGTCTGTCATTTTTCATTGCACTTTGGCATTTATTTATACAGAAGTTGTTTTCCTTGAAATTTATCATTTGTTTTGACATTGTTGTCATTTTTATTTCTAAAATTTATCATTTGCTGTTTATAATTTGTCATTGTCATTTTCTGTTCAGGTCATTAATATTTACATTAAAGCCCTGATTCAATATTTTAATTCACAATATCGTACCTGCCCAGCTAAAGAAAAGATTGTGTTGTCGGATGTCTATTCCTGTCAAATTATAGGTAGAGCTTTCAATGTCTGGACTCGTATTATGCCATCTCCAACAGGTGTGGAATTGAAGAAGAAATAAATTTAGGAATAAATTACTTTTATGCAATGGGATTCTACAGTTTCGCGTTACTTCCATTAAGGAGATTTGAAAGTGATAAATTCAAAAATTAAGACTCCTTCCCTGGAATCTCAATGATAACCATTGGGTCCTCTGTGTTGTGTCCTTTAAGGGAAGAAAAATATGTATCTATGATTCACTGGTGGATGCAAAAATTACAAATGCACAGAAGAAGATGAATTTATCTCTTGGACACCAGCCTATTGAAGATCAGCTATCAACAATCCTCTCGAAAATGTTGATATGGACAGATTTTGCTAATTGTAGTCCACCTACTGGTTTAGAGATAAAGACTTATGGTATTAACTCCAGATGGACTGCTCGTTGTGGGGAGTGTCTAATACAGCCAAATAGTAATGACTGCGGGATATATATGCTTGTCTTTATGGACAATATCCTAAGGGAGATAAGAATTCTAGATCTGATAGATGGTGATGAATGTCGTCACACAATTGCTTATGACATATTGAGGCTGGGAGTTGAGCCGGAGGAGATTTGTAACCTTTGACATCTATTTTGTTGTAAAGTATAATTTTTGTAGATTTGTAAAGTTATAAATAGCTATGAATATCATTATCTTATATGATATTTATCATTTTTTATATTTTCTTTGTCATTCATATATGACATATATTTCATTTGTTAGAATAGAGTCAGAATGTAGTCTATCTAGTTGGATGTATTTGGCATTTCTTATTTATCTTGTCACCTTTTAATGTAATAGTTATCATCCAGTTCTTAAATTTTTTTGTGTGGAATAACACAATTAGAATGTTACCCCCAAATATATCATAACACAAATCTTCTACAATGGATAATGAGAGTCCAAGAGCAACAAAATATTACACAACCTCTGAAGATGAAGAAGAAATGGATCATGTCATCCATCCATCCATTAGTCATTTTATGAAATTTATGAAATTTATTTCATCCATCCATTAGTCACTTTATGAAATTTATGAAATTTATTTCATCCATCCATTAGCCAACTGTCATTTGGTTTTGTATTTTTGTCATTTACCATCTTATGTCATGGTATTATGAAAATGTTGTCATTTGTTATATATCTTTTATTATTTCTTATTCAACATTTATCATTATTATCGATTCATACTATCTTTTCAAAGAATTTGCTCTTTTGTTCTTGTCTTGTCAAGTCGTTCTACGACAAAAATATCATTTGTCATTCATTATATATAATTTGCCATTCGTCATATATGATTTGTCATTCATTGTATATTATTTGTCATTCGTCATCTTTGATTTGTGAAACATAAACCAACAATTGATCTATTTGGTTTGTAGATAAAGAATTGATCTATTTCTTATTTGTTATCTATTATTGGTCATTTTTTATTTATGATTTGTAATCATCATCATCAGCAGCATGCTAAGATTATATTTCTTTAATTCAAAATTACAATACTCATTGGACACAAAAAAGAAATTTTCATTAGCTCAAATATTATTACAGATCACAGTTTACATTACATCAGTTTACACACTGAAACACTTCGCAACCCTCACCACCTCGAAGGCGGTGGTGGTGGTGGTGGTCGGTCTCCCCTACCACTACTACCGGCTCTTCCTCTAATTTTACTCAGGGTACTGGCAAGACTTCATCGGACGTATACCAGCCGCTTTATCCACTGCTGTAACAGCATCCTCTACCAGAAGATGCAGACCGTCCCTCTGCCCTTACTCTGATGTCACCATATAGTGAAAGCGGACCATTTGTTAATAATCGTCATCCGCCTCTTCCACCTCTTCATACGTTATACCATGGAAGGTAAGATGCACTGGAACGGGAGTAGGAAGTTCAAGGGACTAGGTCCTAAAGTATCGAAGTTGCAGCTCCTGCACTTTGCAAGAACCCTAGCCTCATACGCTTGGCGTCTAGTGGTCGCCATCTTCTTTACAGAATAGTCACAGAGGAAATAGCTGTAAAAGATTAAAATAAAGGAAGTACTTAGCGAATAAACCACAACAGTATTTATACCATACCACTGTAAACTATAGCAGTATTAATGCTGAGTTCCAAATTCCCAATGTCAGAATGAATTCAAACACAACAATCTTGACCAAACCCATTGGTTCCAGGGAACCCTACAGCTACAATAGATATTCATGAAGGAACATTAGGAATGATCCCTGGGTACTGAATGTAGTGTCTATGTAGTTGAATGTACTTATCATTTTATAAAATATATGTCATCCATCAATTAGTCGCCTGTCATTTGTTTTTTCCGTGTTTGTCATTTACCATCTTATGTCATGGTATTATGAAAATGTTATTATTTATTATATATCTTTTATCATTTCTCATTCAACATTTATCATTGTTATCGATTCCTACTATCTTTTCAAAGAATTTGCTCTTTTGTTCCTGTCTTGTTAAGCTGTTCTAAGATGAAAAGATTATTTAACACGTCACGCTATTCTGTTTCTGCTTATATATAGAGTGGACTCCATATATGTAAAGTTCCACTCCAAAATTAACCATAATAGATCCAGGCCGACCACGCCATCTACACAACAACTAGCTTACATGGGAGAAATGCCAAACTACGGAGGATGACTTCTCAGGGAGGGTTTTTGATTTCTTTGCAAAGCTTCAACCAGCTGTCGAAGACATTGGCAATTGGATGGCTGCCAGTCTTACAACCATAGATTCGAATCTTGAATGTATTGTTGACATAGTTGAATCGCTAGAGGAGATGTTAGATCTAATTGAGGAGAGGTTGTCCGGTCTTAAACCATAGATTTGCTTATCTTCTGTAATATTGTTGTTCGATGAAATTTTATTGTTTATCATTTGTATTTCAGATTTAAATATTTATTCCTAAAAAGTTTAGCATTCTAGAGTAAGTTATTAACGTCACTAAAGATAAGGAATATTGCACTTCACTCCTACATATTTGACTACTTGTTAAGATCAAGATATTTTAACTTGGACAAAAAATCTTGTAGCATCTCCGTTTTGACCTCAGAGATCCTTAGTTGAGTATAAGTTTCATTTGTAATAGTATCGAGGATCTGATTGCTCGTTTGACCATAATTTGTGATGTCTTCCGCCGTTGACGATTGTGGCCTTTTAGAATCATCGGGTGTAGAGGACTCTCAAAACCAAGTTTTGAACTGACAATGGTATTGTGGGTAATGGCAGAATCTCTTATCGGGTGGTTTAGAGACTCTGCAAATGAGACTACAATCGTACTTTTTTACCTCATCTACCTACACCCATAAACCATACCTACCAAATTTACGAGCGCATTCACAGAACCACCTGTTAGGGTTAAGGCTTGTGCATGAGAGAATAAGATTATAATTTTTACCACACTAACAAATAAGGGAATGCATCGTTGGTAGGGAAATATGTAATGCTTTAGAATTGAAAAGAACTGGATGTAAGTGTGCATGTTATGTAGTTAACACTCCATGGTGTTGATAATTCATAGTAGGAAAATGACAAGCTATTTATAAAGATATGATAACAACTTATATGAGGATGATATTATCTTTACGGTGGCACTTAACTTTCATTATGATGATATCGTTGGTCACAACAAATGCCAAATGCTCTGCTTTAATTCTGACAGCTTCTTTCCTTCATAGTCAATGCGACAAGTCAATCTTAATTATATGATTTTGACAACTTTGTTTAAAGTCAATTTTGATTACGTTTATAACAACCTATCTATCCAAAACATCCATGTTGGTAGGGAAATATGTAATACTTGATGATTCACAAAAGTAAAATGATAATGTATTTATAAAGAAATGACAAATACAAATGGGAGGATGACATTAAAATTATGTTGGCAAATAATTGCACTAAAATGATACTATTTGTAAGAACAAATGATAAATTAGCCTTTTAATTCCAAGATAATCTTTCCTATTTCCTATACAGTCGATGTGACAAATCAATCTTTCCAATACATAAAAGCAGTTGAGTATAAGAGATTCAAGATATGCATTCTCAACAACAACCCCAACAATATTATCACCACCACGACCCCCAGTTCTTTAATCTAAACCCTATACCAACGCCAGACCTTCTCAAGTTATTACACCTACAAAGATATTTCGCTTCTTTGATGTTCCCAAATTCATCAATATCTTTTACCAATCCGAATAAGAAACCGAAGAATAATTTCCATACTTCGTTGGATATATTCTTGGAAATCCAGTCTGTGGTGACCGATTGTGTGTTGAGTATTTTGTATGATCTACCACCGCTGATATTTAAAGAGTTGCCTCATAGATATGGAATTTCTTACTTTGGGGGGTTAGATGAGATGGAGGGGACTGGAGAGGTTTATCAAGATGGCGACATAAGGAAATTTGAGAACTCAGCATTAAATTTTAGGTGTGAGATGACTATAGGTGGTACTGTGGTGGTAAAAATGGAGATGTGGAGGAGTGAAGGTTAAGGTGAGGACTATGGACCAGACAAAGGGAGGAGGCGTTGTTTGAACTTTGAAACTTGAAAGACTTGTTGTTACTTGTTACCCTAAAGGTTATAGACTTAAAGGGTAGCTTCAATATAGAAAATTACAATTAAACCAAATTACTTAAATAAGCCATCTATTTATTAAATGGATTAGGCGGGTTCGGGTCAAATGGTCTGCAACCCCTTCAGGCCAAGCCCAAACCCGCCATATACTAGGTTGGCTTGGGTCGGGTTGGTGAGTCGTGGGTCACTTTGCTAGCTCTATAGGGAAGTATGTAATACTTCATAAGTCAGACCAGTAAAATGACAATATATTTAAAGAGAAATGACAAATACTAATGGGAGGGTGACATTAAATTTACGGTACTGCACTAAAATGATACTCTTTAAAAGAACAAATGACAAATAAGCTGTTTAAATTCCAAGAGCTTCTATCCTATACAGTCGATGTGACAAGTCAATCTTTATTACTTGATTAGACAACTTAGCTTAAGGTCAACTTTGATTACGTTTAGAACAAGTTATTTATCCAAAACATCTACGTGGTTCTCGCCACTCTAAACCCTATGCCCTAAACCCTGCCACGCATGATTCAAAAACCTAATAAAATTCTCTCAAATATGTATAAAAATCCCAAAATAATTTTCTTTTCATCTATATATTCTCAAGTCTCAACTATTCAAACCCTTAAATCTTTTTATAACTTCTCAAGAAATGTCGCACTCCCACTCTACTCGATTTAGCCATGCCTCTTCCAACACCTCTCAAGATTGGTTTGAGGCAGTAGGGATTGAGGAAGAACAGAATGATGAACTTCTCTTCAAGTTGAATAGAATTTGCCTAATAGAGAAGGATGTCTCTGGTAAGAAGGTGTAACTGCTGAAAGAGCATTCTGAAGAGTTCAAGGAGAAATAAGGAGAGTTCGATGAAATGGATGGCGAACTGGATAAAAGTATAAAAAAGAAAAGAAAGCGTTCCAAAGAGTTCAAGTTCCATATCTGCTTCTTGGAAGATCAACTCTACGCTCTAAAGTTGGATCGGGATGAGCACAAGAAACTGTGGGAGGAGTCGGCCTGTAAAATTAGCTATCTCGAGCAGAAGATCTAGGCTATGGAACGCGATCAAAATTCCTCAAGTGAGGAGTTGTGAACATTTGAATTGTTTTATTTTTAGTTTGTTTTTAGGTTTTTTTTTTTTTACTATTATTGTTTTTCCCTTGTTTGAACATTTGTTTTGTTTGTTTCGTCCACTTTTTTTCTTTCAAATAGTGATTTCCGTCTAATATAGGGAAACAAACTGCTAAAAAGTTTCGTCCGAAAATAATGATATAAGGGAACCAAATGATAAAAGCTTAATTAACAATGATAGATAAATGTTGAACTTAACAAAACTAATGATAAATTTTCAACTGACAAATGACAAATTCTCTGTAAAACTATGACAGTTTAGGAAAGAAAAAATGATTTATGGGATACAAACAAATACGAAATTCTTATGAACATATGACTAGTTGATGTGACAAGTAATTATACTTGATTAGACAATTCAATTTAATATTCTCATTGATTATGACTTACGTGTACATCAAGTAATGACGGCGCCAAAGTAATAATACATTTTACTCTAAACATCGTATAATTCCAGACACGCGTCCCTTCTCAATGCATTCAATTCCCCATTATATATAAACCCTAACCCTAATCTCAAATCAACTATTCTCAACTCTTCAACTATTCAAACCCTAACCCTAAACTCTTTTCAACTTCTTAAGAAAAATATCGCACTCCACTCGATTTAGCCATGTCTCTTCGAACACTTCATACGATTGGTTTGAGTTGGTAGGGATGCAGGAAGATCGGCATGACCAACGTCTCTACAAATTGAATAGATTATGCACAGGGCCGGCCCTACACTTTCCTTGTGCGAAGGGGAAAAAATGAGTCTTTTACTATAAAAAAAATTGTTTTGAGATTTTTTTTGTAGTATTAAACATAACGCATGCATCTTAATGTATAATATTGATTCATAAAGTAAACACAAAATGGAGTATATTAAATAATAGTTGTCATAGTACATTAATGAAAATACATTTTTAATGTTGCAAAACTCAAGCAAAACACATTTAGCGTCTTCGAAATCACCAATATCTTCGATCAATTTCTCAAATGCAAACCTCAAAAAAACAAACAAAAGCACTATACATTAGTTATTATTTTACGAAATAAAAATGTCAAATTCATACAAACATGAGGCATTAATTAAAATCAACAACAAAATATTATTCAAAAATTTATCTACAAGTCTTTCTAGATGCAAATTCACCAATTATACTCTTATAATCAAGATTTTGTAACAAATATTTTTCTATAGACATCATTGCTAATCAATTTAGTCTTTCTTGTAAGATAGTCGACCGCAAGTAAGATTTTAGTATTTTTAGTTTTGAAAAACTTCTTTCTCCTGATGCGACTGTAACCGGTATCGTTAATAATATTCTATAAGCAATACAAGCATTTGGAAAAGAATCAATTTTATTCATGAAAATCAATATCTCCAAAGCGGTCTTTGTTTCTTTTGGTAACATCGTGGGCAAGGCTTTTATTTCTCAGAATAAATCTTCTCCATCAACATCAGTTAAACTTTCATGCTTCAGAACCTTTTCAAGATTATCACAATGTGCACTTAAATGACTATCATCTAATGAATTTAACTTATCAAAACTAAACAAAAATCCAAAGATATTCTCATATTCTTGATATTGTTCAAACCTAATATCCAATAAACCAAGAAATTGATCAATGATAAAATTATAATAATGTTTTCTAAATGAATCCTTAGGTGAATCCTGAACTAGTGTTGGTGTTTCATGATTTACATTTCTAAATAATACGTTTTTCAACAAATATAGGGTTAATATCCATTTTATTAGTAATTTTTTTAAAAGTAGCTATGGCATCTTCAAACCCCGTTGTTTTATATGTTATAATATATCCTCGCAACCATTTTATTTGCTCAATAGCAATGTCCAAAGGCATGTCTTTAGCTTGTAACTTTTTGCTAACTAAGTTAACAACATATAATATATCATACCAAATAATCATATTTACTAAAAACTCAAAATTTTCTAGCCCATGTCTCGCTAATGAATTAGCCTCACTACTTATTTTTGAGTCTTTATCTTTAGCTAAATCAAGTAAGCATCTCTAATTTCATGAGTTTGATAACGTATTACTTTTACGCTATCTATACGACTTTCTCAACGTGTAGCCGAATGAGATTTGAGAGTTAAATCGGATCTGATATTATTTTTCAAAATGTCCCATCGCTTTGTCGAAGAAAAAAATATGGTATAAATACGTTGTACCACTCCAAAAAAATCTCTTGCTTTACTAGAACAATTTGCAATATCACAAAGTGACAAGTTTAGACTATGATAATCACATGGAACATATAAAGCTCTAGGATTTATGTTTAGTAATCATTTTTGAACACCTTGGTGTTTTCCTTTCATATTAGAACCATTATCATACCCTTGCCCTCTAACATCATAAATACTAAGATAAAGCATCTTTAGTACATCTTCTAAAACTTTAAAAAGTTTTTTCCCGATGAATCATGTAATTGTAAAAATTCTAAGAAATACTCGACTATTTTAACGGGACTCGTCGACACATCTATGCATCGTAATATCAAAGACATTCGTTCTTTATGGCTAGAATCCGGAGTACAATCTAGAATTACCAAAAAATATTTTGCTTTCTTAATTGTTTGAATGATCACACTCTTCATTTCGAACGATAAAATAATAATCAATTCATTTTGAATTTTATTACTCAAATAATAATTATGAATTGTTTTTATAGATTTGTTATGCGGATTCTTACTTGTTTGAAAATGATGAATATGTTCCTTTATTACTGGATCCCATTCTCCAATCATTTCTATTAAGCTTAAAAAAAATTTCATTATTTTTTTCATAAATTTTCTCACTTTTTCCACGAAATATCAAGTTTTGCTTACCAAAATATTTTACTACATAAATTATTCTACACATTACCGCCTTACAATATTCTTTTTCGTTGTTGATTTGGCTTTGAAGATCTTTGTTAATTGTTTGATTTGATTCTAATCTCGTTATTAATTCAATCAAATAAGTCATGCACATGATATGTTCATTACTCAACTCATATTCTTTAAGCCTAACACTAAAATGTATCCAATCTTTAAATCCTTCATTTACTAAATTACCTACTCGTAGTCCTTTAGAAAATAACTTACAACAAAAACAATAAACTCTATTCGTATCATGTGAATAAACAAGCCACTTTCTATCATGTTTTTTACAGTTCGGTAGATAACGAGTATAATGCGTTGAAGATAAACGTCTTCCAGTTTCATCTTTAGGGCCTTTTTCAAATGTTGTATCTCGTGTATATCCATTTATTACTAATTTATCTATAAAGTTTTTCATAAGATTATCCCAATTCCTTGGGTCATAAATGTCTATAGTATTTGGTTGTTCATTATTATTTAAACCAACATTTATATTACTATTCAATCTAATATCAATATTTTCGCTTTCATTACCATTCAAACCAACATTTACATTGTCACTCAAACCGATATCAATATTTTCACTTTCATTACAATCCAAACCAACATTTATATTATCATTCAATCCTACATTTTCATGACCTAAGCTTTCTAAATTCCGGGAATTTATAAATAAATTTTTCCATCGCTCCTTATTGACTTTGTATGAATTTAGAGTCTATTCTCTTCCTTTTTTTCTTATCATTTCTGCCTAATTCTTTAGGAGGCATTTTATGGTAAAATCTAGAAATTAAATACTAAATCAAGTAAATAAATTAATAGAATAGCAAATTAGTAAATAATAATAGATAGAGATCACTAGAGAGAGTAATTATGGATTGAGACTGAGGAGAGCAAAGCATAATTCTTGTCTCTTAACTTTGAAACTTAGAAGACAATTAATGAACCCCTGATTTTGGAATATCAAACCCTCAAATTTGTGTTCAAATACGTAATTCACATCACATGAGCATGTGAATCAGTGAATATCAAACCCTTGATTTTGCGCTCAAAATTTATGATCAACTTGACTTTGGAAATTGGAATGACGATTGAATTCTTGAATGAACCCTTAATTTTGGAATTATAAGCACACAATCGGAGACCTCCAAACCGAGAAAGAGAGAGCAATTGAGTAAACAAAACAAATTAAGTAATTAACCAAGAATTGAAACTAGTCGTTGCCGAGTATAGAGATGAAAGTTTTTTTTTTCTTCTAAAGACAGAGAGAGAGAATGAGAGAGAAAAAAAGAGTGAGAAGGAATTCGAGGAAAGACTAATACAAGTATTAGTTGGGTTGGTTTAGTTAAGTTGGCCCAATACCCAAGCCCAACAACCCAAATCGAAACTGGCTGTATAATTTATTTATTTTTCTTTTAAGGGCTTAGGCAAAAAAAATATTGGGCCCTTTTGCGCTTGGGCCCTGTGCCATCGCACACTTTGCACACCCAAAGGGCCGGCCCTGATTATGCATAATAGAGAAGGATATCTCTATAAGAAGGCATAAATGCTAAAAGAGTATTACGAAGACTTCAGGAAGAAATTAGGAGAGTTCGATGAAATAAAGGAAGAACTGTATAAAATTATAGCAAAGAGAGATCATCATTTTGAAGAGTTCAAGTTCCATATGCGCTTCTTGAAAGATCAGCTCTGCACTGTAAAGTTGGACCGGGATGGGTACAAGAAACTGTGGGAGAAGTCGGCTTCTAAGATTAGCTGTCTCGAGCAGAAGATCCAGGCTATGGAGCGCGATCATAAATTCTCAGAACGTGAGGAGTCATGAACATTTGTTCTAGTTTTTTTGGTTTTTAGTTTGTTTTAAGTCTTTTATTAGTTTTTTATGCTACTGGCCTTGTATGAACATTTGTTTTGTTTTGTTCTCTTTCATTTGCTTTTTGCTTTTAAATAGTAGTTTTTGTCTGATATGAGGAAAACAAAATAATAACAGTTCCGTAAGAAAATAATGATAAAAGGTCGTTTAGCGATGAACTTAATAAAACAGATGACAATTCAGTAGCAAATAATGACATAATGGAAAAAAAAACAAATTTGAAATTCTATGTAAACAAATGCCAATTCAGAAGCAAATAATGATATAATGTAAATAAAGAAATGAGAAATTCTTTGTGCATAAATAACAATTTAGAAGCAAACAATGATATAATGGAAATAAGCAAATAAGAAATTCTTTGTGAACCAATGACAGTTCAGAAGCAAATAATGATATAATGAAATCAAACATATGAAAAAAAAAAATTTAAACAAATGATAGTTATAATTAGACAAATGAGGATTTTAACAAAACTAACGATAAAGATCATACAAATAAATGATTCATAAAGTACCCAAAATCACCAGCGCAAACTGATTGCAATATCTTTATCTGGGATGATAAGTGACTCAGTGTTCATCGTAAAAGGCGGTGCCATTGTCGGACATGCATTGTCGTCGGATGTGATTGGTAGAAGCTTACAAGAACGACAATTATGTCTGTTTTTTCGACACCTGCTGCAAAATCTTAGTTTGGCAACCAGACCAGACATTTTTTCCCTTCTCTTCTTTTGTGTACAGTGACAATCGGCTCAAACTGTTGGTATAGGAGCACGAATGCATGGATCAGTTTTTAAAATTTTCCACTGCTTAATTCCTCTGGTAGGAATCCATATCGGTTTATAAACAAGCTTGTATGTATCATTACTGAAGTACTTAGAGACACGTGTAGTTGGATCAATATTAGCAAGACCGAGAGTGCGTACTTTGCGTTTACAAGGTATCCCTATCGTTTGCCACCAACGACAATAACAAGTACCATCTTCAATATTTACTGAATCAGTTTTGCCATAACTAGTCATCTAAAAATTGTTATGTGATGTACGAACTCTGCAGGTTAGTAAATCCTCTACAAACTTTCTACTCTCACAGTGATCCGTAGCCCATGGTATTAAGCGAGCTTGAATCATCTCAGTTTCTTCCCTATACGTGTAGGATATTTTTGAACAGATTCTATACAATTTCTCAATAACACATGGATAGGGAGATCTCTCACTTTCAAAATAACGTTATTCCAACTCTCGACATGATTAGTGTAAGCCACTCCGTATCTGAACAAATGGCAAACAATTAAAATTAAATGCCAAATTAGAATAACCTGATGCCAAATGGGAACATAACAACTGCAAAAGGAATAATAATGAATTGAGGACAAATAATGGCAAAAAAAATGACAAATAAGTATGCAAACGGTGTAATGATGACTATTCCTAAAATAACAAATGACAAGTTGATAAATAGAGAATGACCACTTACATATTCATTGAAATGTATAAATTAGACCATGTTTCCTTGGGAATACCTAGTATGTATTGGAGACCCACTGGATTCGTATTTCAGATAATATTTATGTGTTCATCGAAATCAATACCTAGTATGTATTGGAATGCACAAAACGTATGGATTGCAAATGGAAACACCTTGGGTACAACATTAATAATTTCGTTGTTCTTATCAGAGATGATGACGAATCGAGTGTCATAACCGTAGAAATTAGACCCAAACATCTCCAGGAAGTATGTCCAACTTTCAATGGTCTCCGAGTCTGTTACTGAAAACACAAGTAGAAAAATATGGTTGTTTGGGTCAATGGCGATGGTTGTTAGTAGAGTCCCACGATATCTCCCTTTCAAAAAAGTTCCGTCAATCACAACAACGGGTCTCAATAGTTTATAAGTTTTTTTGGGAGGACCAAAACACCAAAAATACCTTGTGAATCTCTTATCCTTACAACTCGTAGTTGTGTGTCAAACACCAAATTCGGGTCAACCAACCTCACTTCTATAAAGTAGCTCATAAGTAGTTGGTATGCGTGCTCAAAGCTGCTTCGCATCTGAAATAATTACGTAGATCAAATGATAAACATATACGTACAAATGGCACAGTTAGTCAACCAAATGACATGCGATAAAATGATAAACATTGTTGTACGAATGATAGGTATTGGGAAACAAATGACATATAAGATGATGATACCTCTGCGTGGGCTTTTTCTTTAGCACGCCAGACAAGATTGTATGTTACATCAATATTGTGATTAATTTGTATATCATCAATAATTCTAGAAGGTTTGTAGTTTGGGTCTTTTCACAGTTTTTGCTTGATTATAGAAGTAACCCATCTACTAGACGCTGCCTTATATGCGTTCCCACCATCAGTTTCTACTCGGATGCATATATGCACGGAGCAATAAGTATTTACTCTAAATAGGGCAGAACTGACCAACTTTGTCGCGTAAATCAGTAAAGAACATTTCGAGTAAATCCGTAAAGGGCATTTAGGACCTTTGTAATGTACCATGATTTTATATTCGTTGCTCAGAACGTGTTCGAGATTGAACTTGTTTACAACTACATAAGCTCTTATGTGATTCTTGAGTACAATCTTACCTCGATATAAATCACCAATGTTAAACTCTTTACTGAAGTCATGGATATCCTTCATCTACGCAGCAAATTTGAACCTAAAATCCATGAGATCTTTTACCTGTTCGGGCTGTGACTCAAACCGAAATTCAGTTTAACAAATGAGAAATATGCTTCTTAGCATGATACAAATTTGATAAGAAATGTTAAAACATACCACACAAATGATAAATTCTGTGAGCTTACCTGAAGGTTCAGTATGTCCAATGATAGGTTCGGGTTTAATTGAAAGAGGAACATTAGTTAACATAAGTTCATTTGAAAGAGGAACATCAATAGGGATAGTTTAAAAAGATTCATTTGAATGAGGAACATTAGTTAACATAGGTTCGGGTTTAATTGAAAGAGGAACATTAGTTAACATAGGTTCATTTGAAAGAGGAACATCAATAGGGATAGTTTGAAAAGATTCATTTGAATGAGGAACATTAGTTAACATAGGTTCATTTGAGTGATGAACATTTGATTAAGGAATACTAGATTTATTTGAAGAAGGAATATCAGCACAAATAGTTTCAAAAGAATTATTTGATTGAGAAACATCATCATCATCCACTAAAGGTCTAAACCTACATGGATCAAGCCCTCTATTGTTTGTTTTAGGGCAACCCCTGTATTTAGGTTCAAGATCAGGAAATAAGTTATGATGCAAAAGTCCCCTCGCTTTGGTAGTGGACAACCCTTTACCTGAACCAGTATCTTTGGTGGTAGACAACCCTTTACCCGAAGAATAAAATCATAAATAAAGTTATGGGAGTTCTGGGAAGGTACCCTAAGCTCATTAACAATCCATATGTGAAAGGGTGTGTCAGGATTGCTTTTTTGCATGTTGATCATTACGATAAAGTCCTGGACTGATGAAATTGCGCATGCACAACCATGGACGAAGTTGTACAGCTTACAGTCCTTACGGTGGATTTTGTTTATTTCTTCAAGGAGTGTAACGAAATCTTCATATGACGAGTACGCTCTTAGTGAGGTAAGTTTGGTACTTCCTCCAACATAACTAACGATTGACCCGATCTTTGGACGTACTATATCCCCCTCAAAATGTACAATGGTATAAAGCTGAACTCCATCCATCCCTGAAACAAATGATATAAATAAATAATTCCAGTGATAAAGTAGCAAAAAATAAATGAGAAATAATATAAAACTCAACTCTAACAATCCCTCAAACAAATGATAGGAATCCCGAATTAAATGATATAAATGAACAATTTCGGTGATATAGTAGCAAATAATAAATGCTAAAAATGACACAAGAAAAATGACAAATAATAAAGTAGTAGAAAACAAATGATAAAGTAGCAAAAGAAAAATGATTTTGTACAAAGTGTATCATCTTTTTTCTTTCTTTTTTTTGATCAAATTTTTGTTTTATTTATTTAGCAAAGCAATAGTACATGTGGAGGATATAAAACCTGGCCACTAGTTTATTGCCTAATTCTAGCTGTTCATATTTTATCCAAGTAAGTTACCCGAATCTGCCTTGGTAGCATGGACACATTCCAAAATAGTTGTAAATGTTGGGAACTACCGAGTTTTGATAGTCCATCAGCCATTTCATTTCCTTCTCTGAAAGTGTGTATCATGATGATATGTAGCTCCCTTCCTAGCTGACTAATGAGTTTCTAAGTTACACTGTACTTTGCAGGACATGCGTGTTTGCACCTATACCAGTTTAATAAAAGTTCAGCATCCACCTCAACAATGAGAGGAAGCCAGCCATGCCTTTTGCAGTGCAATAAACCATAAAGTAAAGCGAACATTTCTACAGATGTATTAGTGCTATTACCCATTGCTATGTTGTAACCAAGCTGAAGTTTACCAATATTGTTTTGAATAATACCTCCTCCACCACTCAATCTTGAAGTAAGTACTAAACCGTCCCTGTTTAACTTGAAGTAACCTATATGCAGATGTATCCATCTGATGATAACTGGTCTTTTTATATGTACCGATTGCTTGACGAGTTGTAGGACCTGAAGAGAGATAAGGTCGCTAAAATTACTGCTTTGGGTTATCTTGATTTTGCATAACATTTTTATATGTGTATGCAAGAGATAAGTGTATCGTCTTATATAACATTTTTCTTAAGAAAAAAAACTCTCGAATCATGATGCGGATACACAGTTAGAGATGATGGATATAGAGTTAGAGATGATATTTACTGCAGCAATTACTTCAACGGTCGGAGAGAAGGATAACAACGATCTTTAGCAATGAGAATAACCTAGGATAACATCGATCTTTTTTTCTCCAATGACCTCTGTGTAAGGACTTTTACCAATGCACAACGATAGTTGGAAGACTTGGTACATGAAGGAGACAAACAGTACATCTAGGAGAATCTGCTTTGATTTTTGTAGAAGCTTTGTTGTTGTTGAAGAAGAAGAAGAAGAAGAAGAAGCTTTGATTTTTTTTAAGGTTGGTAGTTTATTTTAGGGGGAATCTTCCCTCTTATTACTGTTCTTCTTATTGTAACAGATTATACTTCTCAACAACTTCAGTAGGAATAATTTCTTATTTTTTTGTATTATTTGTCATTTGTTGTAGTAGAACTATTGTCATTGTTTTGGAAATCTTTGTATTTTTTTTGTTATAGCTTTGTCATTTGTTCAGTAATCTTTGTGTGTTGGTAGATTTATTACTGTAGTAGATTAGACTACTCATCAACATTTAATATTAGAGAGTAGGGGTGGCGGCTAGGGGGTAATAGGTGAGACCATTATCGATTTGTTAATTTTAGTATCGATTTTGTAAAGTTGGCAAAAAGTAGTATTTATTATCATAATTTCCGTTTACTTTATTCTTTGAATTTTCAGATTATTTTTGGCATTATTTCGATATAATAGACAAAAGGAAACCCACAACTAATTGATATAAGGGCATACACGACTAGGGCTACAACTTTTGTCTGAATTTTCAATTTTGTCCAATTTCGGAACCCTATTTTACAGTTTCGATTTCCGAAAATCGGTTTTTTGAATTTTTCCGAAATTTTTTGGATCAGAATCGGATAGTTTTCTTAAATTTCAAAATTTTTGATCTGATTTTTTCGAATAAGATCCAATCCGATTATTCCAAATACCCTCAAATCCGATTTTTTTAAATATTCTTATTCAATTTTTTTTTTTTTTTTTTTTTTTTTTTTTTTTTTTCAGATGGAGATGTGGTGGTGATGTTACCATTGTATGAGTAATGGTTGGATATTTTGATTTGGGAACATTACGTTTAATTTTACATATAAAAAAGCCAATTATTTTCACAAATATTATCTGAAACTTCCTATTCTTCCGAATTGTTAATCCAAATTTTTGATTATTCCGAAAAATTTAATTTTTCTGAATTCGGAATACTTTTTGGATTTTCAAAAGAAGAAAAAAATCGGATTGGATCGAAACAGATTTTATAGTTCTGAATTTTTTTAGAAAAATTCCGACTGCCCTCATTTCCGATCCGATCCGAAAACAGGCCTATACATGACACTTAGCCTTTTGCATTGTAAGTTTTCATCTTTCGTGAATTTCTTAAAATACTAATTTTGCACAATATAACCTAAATCTCAAAACTACGCTGTGATTATTTTCGCTATTTAAAATTGTGTTGTGATGATCATTTTCTCTCCTTTATGTAGGTGTTGGGTTTACTATCAAAGTATCAATGTCAACTCCTTAAGTCCTCGCTAATGTAATGGCACATTAACATTGCCTGAAGAAGTTTTTGTTGGAAGAACTATGGTGAAGTGGCCAATTAAGGATACACATGTCTTCAGAGTTTGTGGTGAATGGAATTCTTGAATATGTACGTGTGACGTTTTGAGTACCCATTAGATGGAAATCTTTCTTGGCCTAGAGTCATAGTTGGTTCAACTTCGTCCCATCGTAGAGATAAGATGTGTTGTACATCTCCGGTTCCGATTTATGCTGGTTGTGACTAAGATGGATTTGATTGCAAAAAGTGACTAAGCTGTAAATCTTTTCAACATTGTGTTGGATGTATTCGACAGTAATTATTAGTTTTTATGATGCTAACAGATATCATTTTTTGCAAGAAATCTAATTTAAATTTAGTCTATTTTTTATATAATCTTCTCCTTTTAAATATTATACTCGCCCTATATATAATTAGGTACATGGGTTGGGTTTTAGCGCTGAAGGCGTGTTAATGAACAGTGCCGAATGCGTGTTCATCGAGGCGAGCCAGGGGTACTAGTAGTATACTATTATGATCAAGAAGAATCAAACTTGAGTTTGATCCAGTCATGATCAAGGGATTATTATATACGGTACCCTTTGAAATATCAATGCCACATATCCCCCTTGAGGATTGAACTTCCCAATAATGCTAAAAAAGCTAGGAGGTCCACAATGAAGAGTTTTTGAATTTTCTTGAATATATAAACAAAAGAGATAGAGAGTGAGAGAGAAAGAGAGAAGTGGGTGGAGAGTTTGAGCCGTTGATTGCTAGTCGAGGGGCCATTTTCATACCCGGGAGTTTTGACTCTTCACATTATATAATATATGATTTGGTATAACCCTGTTGAAGATGCTCTTACACAAATTATTGAAATAAACAAATGGAGTTACGTGTGCAACTAGTAGTGAGGTGACTAAGGGTCTGCTTGGTATTTTAATCAAAGAAAATAAACGATATTTCTTGATTCAATGGATGTATAAACAGCAGAGCCTAAATAATTTCACGTATTGAACGAGACTTGAGCGAATTTGGCTACTGAATATCACTGTCATCTCACAAGTGTCCTATCCTCGATTTTTCAACAACAACAACAATGGCGACGACGACGTCCCCATTCTCTGCAATCTCTCCTCGACCAAACACATTCTCCCAGTTCATCTACTCAAACTCAAACAACACCATCCCAAATCAATTCCCATCCAAAACAACCCCACGCCAAAGAAGATCTCTCGTCGTAAATAATGTCCCCACCAATCAAACTCTTAAGCTCAAACAACAACTTTTCCCTGAAGAAGAACAAGAAGGTTTGATTACTTTTATTCCAATTTGCAAGTGTGAGTATACTTTAGTTTTGTGATTTTAAGATTGTTGTATTTTCTTATGTTATTTAGGTGTTATTACAAGTGATTTGAGTTTGGCATTGGATGATCCTGAGTCGATAGCTTCAAATATAAAGTACCATGCAGAGTTCACACCTGCATTTTCTCCGGGGCGATTCCAGCTCCCAAAGGCGTATTTTGCGACTGCTCAAAGTGTTAGGGATTCACTTATTATGAATTGGAATGCGACGTATGATCATTATGACAAGTTGAATATGAAGCAGGCTTATTATCTGTCTATGGAGTTTCTGCAGGTTTGGTTTCTGGTTCTTGTATTATTTTGCATGGAGAATAGTGGGAATTTTAATTGAAGAAGTCGTAAATTTTAATGGATATTGTAGAACATGTCTTAGGTAATATTGTTTTTGACAGAATGCAGTCGAAATACTGTCTTTAGGTGCGAACAACCTAACCAAAAAAGATGGACCTAGTCGCTTAGACCATGTATTATTTTTGCAACTGCTATTCGAATGGAGATCGGGGATGGGGGACGTCTCTAATGGATGATGAGCCTGCTTTTACCCTTAATGTTTTCAATAAGCTCTCAAAGTGTACAAAACCGCATTTTCTTAGGGTTTATTAGGAAATTATACATCACCATTTTTAGAGATTTTCTTGGTTTTATTAGATAACTTTTTCATTATGCTAATTAGAAGTTTTTAATAACAAAGTATTCATTTATGCTGCACTGGGGGTTGCAGGGGAGAGCTTTGCTAAATGCAATTGGTAATTTAGAACTCTCGGGTGCTTATGCAGATGCTTTGAGCAAGCTTGGGTATGATCTAGAAAATGTGGCTGGACAGGTCAGATTGGCTAACCATGTTTTTCTTCAGTATTTCTTGGTTTCTGATATGTATAGTCTTCTAGGTGTTTTCTCTTGGAGATAAGTTCATTTGAAAATCCTCAAGCTAAATAAAAAAGTTCTTTTGAAAATCTATATCTTACAATACACCACATTTGGTTATGCTATATCTTAAAAACGGGGAGGGGGTAATGTCTATAAATTGGTTATGCTAGCACTAAATGTGTGTCTAGATGGCCATAGTAGATGGATAATGATAGGAATCGTGGTCGTGGATCGTACATCTCGTACGTCGTGTGCGCACCTTTTTTATTTAGTTATTTCTATTAATTTAATTCCTTGAATAATAAGACTAGTTTCCTAATTAGATTGGTATTAGGGTTTCTATTTGTGCTAGGTCTTTTCTACTATAAAAGAGAGTCTAAGCTTAGTTTATTTGTTACATTAGCTTTAGTGAGAAAAAGGCTTAGCCTTAGAGAGCGATGTAAAGTTTGGGGTGAATCTAAAAACCCTAGGTCTTCGACCATTTATTTTATGCAATTGAGAGATCTTAGTTTTAATTGAGATTAATTTAGCTTCCGCGCACATACTTTTTAACAGATAATTTGAATCAACAAAAAGAATGTGATAGTAATATCTCATCTATTAACATTGGTCCATTGACTTACCCATTGGACGGACCACACTAGACATTCTTGTGTTGTTTGATTATTCTTTCTTTTCGATCATTTTTAGATTAATGTCATTGCCATCATCTTCAATACACTTTCTTTCTCAAATCCCTTTACAATCCCACTATGAATTCGTCCCAAGATTTAAATGATATTTCTTGAAACCAGGCTTCCTTTTAATAACCTTATCTAGCATTCCATCCTCGGACTCCAAATACTTAACATATTGAAGTGTCTGACATTTTTTTTACCGATGATAGGAACCTGATGCCGCACTTGGTAATGGTGGTCTTGGGAGGCTAGCGTCCTGTTTTTTGGATTCTTTGGCAACATTGAACTACCCAGCATGGGGTTATGGACTTAGATACAAGTATGGATTGTTCAAACAGAATATCACAAAAGATGGTCAGGAAGAAGTTGTTGAAAATTGGCTTGAGGTAACTTTTTTTAGCGTACATAAAAATTATCTTATCTAATGACCTCTAAGTTCCAGTGCATCTTAATATATGTAGTTTGATATTCTTATGCTACATTGTTTTTTTGTGTCTGTAATATCATACTCTCATTAATTAAAGTTCCCCCTTGCAGATGGGTAATCCCTGGGAAATCGTAAGGAATGATGTATCATACCATGTTAAGTTTTATGGAAAAGTCGTTACAGGATCAGATGGAAGGAAACACTGGGTTGGAGGAGAAGATGTAAGAGCTGTTGCCCATGATGTCCCTATACCCGGATATAAAACGAAAACGACAATCAACCTTCGATTGTGGTCGACAAAAGTTACATCACAAGATTTTGATTTAGGTGCTTTTAATGCTGGAGCTCACGCCAAAGCATATGAAGCTCAAACAAATGCTGAAAAGGTTCGGACCTTCGCTCAAAACTTCTACTTATTCTGGGCTACTTAATTTGATATTTTTTTTGTGTTCCTTGCATTCATGAACAAAGATATGGTTCCCAGCCAAGCATGCTGTGGAAAGACAAAAAAGGCACAAGTTTTGTGCGAACCACTGAAATACTGTATGCAAGAAACATCATCCAAATTCGTTTTCTGCTTTGGAGTCAGCTCTAGCAAAAGCTTACTCGTATATTATGTTATTTTTCTCAATCTACCTATTAAATAATGATCAATTCTATTTATAAGAAAATGATCAATTCGGAAAACATGCTAATTAACATTTGGACTCTGAAACTCTTATTGCCCTTTTGGACACTTATTTTGGTACCGAGTAAGTTTTCAACTGATAAATGGATGACTCATTTCTAAAAACCCTTAATTGCGATACTGACTACGTTATATCGATATAGATTAGCTTCAAAAGTTGATGTCTGTAAGAACTAACTGTTCCTTTCACCCCAAGATTTATCTTGACTTAAAATGGAGTCTGTGGCTTGCGGAGGTACCGTGGCAAGCCCTGAGAGACTAGTTAAGAGAATGGTGAAAAATGATCAACTCAACGAACTTCTGGATTCCAAAAAAAAAAAAAACTAACTGCTCCCAATGCTTCTGATATCAGATTTGCTATGTACTATACCCTGGTGATGAATCAGTGGAGGGGAAAATTCTCCGTTTGAAGCAGCAGTATATGCTGTGCTCTGCATCTCTTCAAGACATTATTGCACGTTTTGAGAAGAGATCCGGAGTATCTGCGAACTGGGAAGAATTTCCGGAAAAGGTTGCAGTACAGATGAACGATACTCACCCAACACTCTGTATTCCCGAGCTCATGAGAATATTAATAGATGTGAAGAGTATGAGCTGGAAGGCAGCTTGGGGAATTACCCAAAGGTACTTCCCTTTTTTGATGTTTTACAGTCGTATAATGACGCAGATTGCTTATTCAAGCCTTGTATAACAAGAATAGATTACTTCAAAACTATCTTCTGTCTTAGACATACTTATACCTGGACGAAATGTGACATGTGCCAGATTGCGTCCTTGATATTTTGGGTACTTAGGTTCGGTAACTGGTGTTTTTTTGTGGGTATATTAGATGTGGAGTTTATAGAAAAAAAAATTCTTTGCAAGTGATTTTTTCTTCTAAATGTTAGTTAGTGATTTCTCATTAGGAGATAGCAGATTTAAGTTCGATAATATGCTTATTAATATACTTGTCATCATTCCGTAACCTGTATCCAGAACTGTGGCTTACACAAACCATACAGTTTTACCTGAAGCTTTGGAGAAATGGAGCTTGGAGCTTATGGAGAAACTGCTTCCTCGACATGTAGAGATCATAGAAAAAATTGACGAGGAGGTACTCTTAATTAAGGAGGCTACATCTAAGTGATACATGTAGATATCATATAAACTTTCTTGTATCCAATTTTAAACTTTTTTTTATTTCGTATTTGAATCCCAGCTCATTCACATCATAGTTTCGAAATATGGTGCAGACGATCTGTATTTATTGGAGAATAAAGTGAAAGAAATGAGGATCCTTGACAATTTTGAGATACCCCCCTCTGTTGTTGACTTACTTGATAAGTTAGAAGAAACCTCTCTAGTCAATTCTGACAAAGAAAATAAAAAATCTCGCAAAGAAGATGAAATTCCTAGTGAAGATATTGTAGCTACTGATGGAGAAGAAGATTCCGAAGTAAAGGTCACTAGGAAGATTTTAATGCCAGATTCAAAACTGCCGAAAATGGTTCGTATGGCTAATTTGTGTGTTGCTGGTGGACATGCTGTAAATGGAGTTGCGGAGATTCATAGTGAAATCGTAAAAGAGGAGGTATTCAATGATTTCTATCAGGTAAGTCTTTTAAGAGGCCACTTATATCTCTGTATGTTAAATTGTATTGTTGATTGATCCTATTAATCAAACCAAATTCTGGTGTTTTTAATCGCACTGAGTACTCATCAGTCATGTCACTAATTTTTGGCAAACTCTTTGTGGCAGTTATGGCCTGAGAAATTTCAAAACAAAACTAATGGGGTGACACCAAGAAGATGGATGTGTTTCTGTAATCCAGATCTGAGTGCAATAATAACCAAGTGGACTGGTACAGAAAACTGGGTTCTAGATACTGAAAAGCTGGCAGAACTTCAGAAGGTAATCTGCCCTTTCCAATTTCGAAATTCAATGGATTTTTGATTTATTTTTTCGTCTTCTTCTTTTGACATTGTTCTTCGTCAAAGCAGTTAACCCTTCAACTTCAGCTTAATCCCAGTTTTTTTCTCCAAAATATAGACCTTAAACATCTGGACTCAGATTGATTTACTCTATCAAGACAAGGAGGTTATTGTCAGTTATTGCACGCATATAATTTGGAGTTTGCAATATATATCAGTATCATTAATGAGCCAAAAATTTGGAGACAGGAACACTCAAAATTCTGATACCGACATGCTTGGACAATCTTGTCATCAGAATTGTACCATATTATGTACATACACTATAACATAACTGCACTGTAACCAGTAATCTGTCATACCCTTAAAATAAATTTATTTTGATTGGATCTCGTGTTAGTTACTTTGTGACTGACACGGTTAGTACATATCTTTTATTTTCCACATAAATAAAAAAACACGGGAATTTTAGTGATGATTGGAAGTAAAATGGTAGTTGTTGTTTCTGAATCTGATGGCGTTCTTTGGTTGAAGTTAAAGATCAGATTTGCTCATGTGAAACCCAAGTTTAATTATTGTTTTGGGAATGAGGTCGGGTATTAGACATCTCTGTTTCAATGAAAGTGTTCATACAGTGAGAAGAAAATGAGTTTATAGGGGTACTAGTAAAACATGTTCTTTTATGTACTTGTACGCATTGTTACCTTGCGGTTTTCTCCTTGCCTTTGATTTTGTGAAATGTAGATGATATTGTTTATTTAAGATAATTTTGTGACAGTCAGTCTATTTTTAAAAAGTTAACCCAAATTGCAAACAGTTTGCAGATAATGAAGATCTCCAGATGCAGTGGCGGGCTGCAAAAAGGAGCAACAAGATGAAGGTCGTGTCATTCATCCAAGAGAAAACGGGATACGGTGTTAGCCCTGATGCAATGTTTGATGTACAGGTATAACCAGCACTTTCTAAGTGTACAAAAAGAAATGAATAGCGGTAAACTTCAAGGGAAGGTCAAAATGGTTTCAAGATTAAGCTAAAGAAGACAGAACATACTGCCTCTAGCCCTAACTAAATCTATCTGGGAAGTTGGCAGTCATTACTGAGATATAATGTGTCTAAATGATAGGTCGCGGGTCGTCACACCCACTACCTAAGTACATGGTTTGTGATCGGTCTCTATTTTTGTTTCCTATGTTAGTTTATTTTAGGATATTATATTTTGTTCTAGAGAATCCTCTAAAAAGGGATTACTCTAGTAGTTTCTTGTTTTAGGAGTGTAGAGAAAGGGGTGGAGATCTCCTATATATATAGGAGATCCTAAGGTATGAGGTAGGGATGTTGAGTATTGAGAGAAAGGGAAGAACCGTAGGAGATCTAGAGAGAACGAAGAGAGTTTGTAGTAGTATTTTAATTAAATAAAAGAAATTGTATTTCGTTAAGTGCTTCCGCAATCTTAGTTTTTAACAAATTGGTACCAGAGCAAGGACTATTTTGCTGAAGATTTTTTTTACGAAGATGGGTAAGAAAATACCCGAGGAAGGTTAAGCAACCAACTCAAGGCGAATGATTGAAGACCGTGGAAAAATATAATGCGTTTCTAGTAGAATCCAACAAAGAGCTTACCGCCTCGAACAAATTGATGACAAAACAAATGGAAGCATTATTGTTAGTGGTGTTGTTAAATCCGGCAAGAGTAGCCTCTTCGGAAGTTGTGAGGGACGATATTGACGGTAGCGAGGGAAGGTAAAGGGAGAAGGAGAGGTATTCCTATGGGATCCTTCATGCGCGACTAGCGGGCATCAAACCTATAAATCCTCCGCCGCCGCCGTTGCAAGTAGTAGGCGTGGGAAGGAAACGATTTTTGCCCGAGATCATGTTGGCAGGTTCGTTCCGGAAGGGGAAAGAACCCATGTTTACAATTCATTTGCAGGTCTGACTATGGATGTCTAGAGTGTCGACAAATTAGCAAATTTGGTAGAGGTTGAAGGATACAATGACACCCAAACCCGCCGCCGTACGTCGATAAATTCGAGCGACGACACCGCGATTGGCGATGGGTTAGGGGTGCCCCAAGGAGGGAAAGAGATGTCCCCTATGTTTTCGGGTACCAACGATCAAGAGAGAGAGACCCAAGACAACACCGGAATTTGCGTAGGGGGCGAAAATGGCCGCGTAACAAACCAGAGAATCGAGGAAGAAGACGTGGGCATGCCAGCCCCGAGGCAAGGCACATACATGCCTAGGCAAGGGCAGGGCATGAGTGGCATGCCTCTACCATAACAGACACTGAGGGCATGAACAACAACACCCATGGCATCAGGCAGGGCATGCCTAGGTCGGGGCGAGGCAAGGCAGGGATAGTACGGGGCAAGGCAGATTTGATACATGGCATGGCATGTCGGGGAACGGTCATGGCATGCCTCCGTAGGGTGTGCCAATGGAGGGCATGCTACATGTGACTTCTCCACGTGCCGAGCACATAGGCACGAGCATTGCTGGAACCCGTTTATACCAGACGAGTCAGACTTATCTTCTTCACTCGTAACCCACGACAACAATGGAGGAACATGAAGAGAGAGAGACGCCAACAACTCCACTAACCTTCCCCACCTCAATAACAACGGTGTACGTCACCCCTCCGACCATATCCCCCGGCTCTAGAAACAACGCCACCTCCAACAGCTACAAGGCTGATAGCCCCGTCGGTTATAGCGCTCACCGATACGCCAACAACTACGCCACCGGTCGACATCACTATCCATACACCGCCCCTATAACGAGGGTGTCCACACGACAGCTCCGACGACAGTTACAATCCAAGGATCCTCAAACAGTAGAGGGAGTTTCCCGCATAACGTACAACGAGATGTGGGAAATAACAATGACAGGAACGGTTATGGGTACAATGGAAACACTAGTGGAGATTGGAGGACTGGAGAGCATAACATAGGAGGACAGGTGTCGCAGGAGCGCCACCTTATGTGCCTTCACGACCACAGAGACCACCTACCCCTCCTCACCTACGCCTCCTCAGGGACCACAATATTCAGGATAAGGCAATCAGTAAAGACATTGGGCATCGGGAAACGGGTTCTCAACTGAGAACAGGTATTGGGATGGCTCTAACTAGAGAGGACACGGGGATAGGTACATTTTTCATGATAGAAGAGGTCGAGGTTGCGGTAACTTCGAAACACGTTATCGCACGGAGAACTATCAACCAACAACTGCGGGTATTGGGGCTACTAAATACGGACAGTAACCACAGTATGGTACTCAGGGATATGGTTACCAGGGCAACCCGAAAAGTCAGGTTGCGAACGCCATTATTTATGTGTTCCAGAATTTGAACTCGGGCGTGAAGATTAACGTTCCAGATTTTGATGGAAAATCAGGTGCAATGGTTTTATATAGTTAAATAGGTTCGATAAGATGCTTGCATTCAAGAAGTACACTGGATAGAGGGCAGCAACACTGGTAGAGACAAAGCTGACAAGGTACACACTAAATTGGTGGGAAAATATTCAACGGTTACAGCCAGCAGTTATGATTACATCACTGATTGGGAGGTTATGAAGGGCGAGATGATGGCTCGTTTTATCCCGAGCACTTACGAGGAGGAAAGTTTTTCTAAGCTTCAGACCTTACGTTAGAGGAGTTAGTCTGTGGATGATTATGCTAGTGATTTTTACATGCTATAGTCACGTGTTGTTTTATCCGAGTCCGAGGCGCAACGGGTTAGTCATTTTCGTTTGGGTCTTACGAAGCACATTCAGGACGAGATAATCTTATTATCTTCACAGTCCTTATCAGAGACAGTAGAGATGGCGCGTAGAGTTGAGACTAAGCTAAAGCCATCGGGGTATCCGTCTTTTTCAGCACCAACTACAGTGATCCCGACACCGACTTCTACAACATCAGCAGTTGGGGGCAAACTAGCAGGGATTATTAGGACAACCATTTGTTACAGCTGCGGGAAGATAGGACATATGAGACGTGAGTGTCCAAGCTCACGGAAAGCGACGCTTCTTTCTCAACAGTTACATGATCACGTCGATGAGGCATTATAGCAGTTATTTAGTCAGGAGTATGAGGACGCAGAGGTGACAACAGTTGATCTTCCGTTTCCTTGAATTCGTGGACAAATCTTTCAAAGAGGGGGAGAGTTGATAAATCGCGGGTCGTCACACTCACGAGCTAGGTACATGGTTTGTGGCTGGTCTCTATTTTTGTTTCCTATGTTAGTTTATTTTAGGATATTATATTTTGTTCTAGAGAATCCTCTAAAAAGAGATTACTCTAGTAGTTTCCTGTTTTAGGAGTGTAGAGAAAGAGGTGGAAATCTCATGCATATAGGAGATCCTAGGGTCTGAGGTAGGGATGTTGAGTATTGAGAGAAAGGGAAGAATCCTAGGAGATTTAGAGAGAGTTTGTAGTAGTATTTTAATTAAATAAAAGATATCTTATTTCGTTAAGTGCTTCCGCAATCTTAGTTTCTAACACTAAATGACATGTCTTAATTATACAAACCATCCTATTTTAATATAATATGGTTAATGTTCCCAAGACTCCTGTACTTGTTTTTTAAATAATAGACTGGATACCTTGCTTATCTTGTACTTTTTTCAGGTGAAACGCATTCACGAATATAAGCGACAATTGATGAACATCATGGGAGTTATTTACCGTTATAAGAAGATGAAAGAAATGAGTGCGGAAGAAAGGATAGTGAAGTTTGTTCCCCGCGTATGCATATTTGGAGGAAAAGCATTTGCTACATATGTGCAGGCGAAGAGGATTGTGAAATTAATCACAGATGTTGCAACTACTATCAATCATGATTCCGATATTGGAAATCTGTTAAAGGTAAATTATCTTGTTGATAAGACTTATTTAAAAAAAAAATCTTAATTGCTTATAAATTGTTAGGAAAGCATTGCAGCATCCCATTTTAGGCATTCTGATATCCTTAATATTTGAAATTAAGTATTAAACATTGTATATAAGAAATTTTGATTTACTCAAAAGTTTTCAAGAATTGTTTGGTTTGCATTGTCAATGGGTTTATCTGATTGATACCATGAGTGTATTTTTTGGTTGGAACTAAATAATGATTATTACATCCTACAATTTCTCTTGCAAATGGATTCAGAAAAATGTACTTAATATATCTATTATGAAATTAATTTCAAGTTAGAGACTAACTGGTGATTTTGTTACTGTTATAAAGTCGGTAATTCATTATAGGAAATATAAATGTGTTTTAGTGGTAGTTCGTATGGTCTGGGAAGCATTTTGCAGAATCTGTAGCCTTATCCCTCACCAATGTCAGGTTATTACACTAAATATTAAATATTAGCCTATTAACTTCTCGTGGTTGGCTTGTTGTTTTTGAGAGAATTAGCCTAATTAAGCTCAAAGTATCGCCATTTCTAAGCTTCCTTCCATCACTGACTTCTTTGCTAATGTGGCAATATTAACTTCTAACGTTAGGATTTTTTTCGTAAAAGAATAGGGATATGGGATAATTACTGGCACTGATTATGGTGTTGAACGTTTTGATATCATATCAAATTAGCATGGTTATTGAGGGAAGAATCATCTAGTCATATGTATCTTTTGCTTTAATTCCAAATAGTGACTTGCTGCAGTACTTAGATATATGATAATCTGTTTCCATTTTTTAGGTCGTCTTCATCCCGGATTACAATGTCAGTGTTGCCGAACTGCTTATTCCTGCCAGTGAGCTGTCACAACATATCAGGTACTTTTTGGGAACTCACGCTATATAAACTAGAGACTGTCAGAAGTTCCCATGCATATCCATATCAAAACGTTTCTTGTAATATTCTTCAAAAATAATATTTATAGTCGAAAAAGTGCTGAAGAAAGAAAATAAAAGTTTCTTTACCTAGAAATGTAGATACATTCGGGTTAACTTGCTACAAAATTCAAGCCCTTGCAGGAAGCCAGTGTATTGGGATACCTGATGCTATAAATAGAATTCATTGAATAATATGAATAAATATGTATTTGACTGGGCCTCCATATTTCTTGAAAGGTTAGATTTGCATTGCAGATATTCTTTCTTTAATTGACCTGTTCCCTTCTCCTTTCTTTTTGTACAGTACGGCTGGGATGGAGGCTAGCGGAACCAGTAACATGAAATTTGTAATGAATGGTTGTCTCCTGATTGGTACATTAGATGGTGCTAATGTTGAAATAAGAGAAGAGGTGGGAGAGGACAACTTTTTCCTCTTTGGTGCTGAAGCTCACGAGATCGCAGGGCTAAGAAAAGAAAGATCCGAGGGAAAGGTATACTCTTAAGAAACCAATACAGGAAATACTTAATATGTAGCTTTGTACTTTGATAAGATATTTTGAAGAGAGATATCACAAGTGTTTTTTCTTTCTCTAATTTTGAGAAAATTTCTTAGTAATTTCAAAATTTCATGATCTTATATGCAGTTTGTCCCAGATCCACGGTTCGAAGAAGTGAAAGAATATGTTAGAAGTGGTGTTTTTGGACCCTACAGTTACAATGAACTGATGGGATCCTTGGAAGGAAACGAAGGTTATGGACGTGCTGATTATTTTCTTGTTGGAAAGGATTTCCCCAGTTACATTGAATGTCAAGAAAAGGTCGACGAGGCATATAGAGACCAAAAGGTGAGTATCTAAAATTATCCGTTATAAAGAAAGTCACACTAGTTTGCAGATATACTAAATATTGGTGATAGGGGTATAAAAGCTTGCACATAGTGCGTGGCATCTTTATGTATATGCATAATACTTTGATTATGAAGACATGAAGTTTCTCTAAAAATGACATTGTAGTTTTGAAGATGCAGCTGCCTGAGAACTCAATAAATAAAAATTAAAAAGGGTTTAAGCTTGCTGGTTCAGAGATTGAAGGCCTGATCAAACAGACAGTTAAGCGATAGAGCAATAGTGGAGAGCATGAAGTCCCCAATTAGGTAAAAGAAGATAGAAGGTCCAGGAGTTGGCGGATAGAGTCAGTCTTACCCAAGAGTCTATGTATAGTGTATAGTGTAGGGTTGGCTTCATTTTGTTAGGATAACATCTAATCACTGTTTACTCTTAAGAGGAAATGAGCTACATGTGGGCATAACTGTCACGATCAAAGAGAAAGGAGGTAGGTGACAACAGAACTCCCATTTGAAAGAGACTTTAGGGTCGAGTCCAAATTGAAGATGAACTCAAAATGAAGACCTTCGAGGCTCAAGGTGAACTCGAACTAATCACTCAAGAAAATGTTGAACTCGTGATTAAGGTCATTGGCCCGTGAGCTCAATCTTAAGATGTCTGATGTATTACGAGGTATTGGTGGATACATATAATGATCTTGAGCAAGAAATGGCTTTAGGTTCCTTCAGATACGTATGCTTAAACACCGGATTTAAATCCATGTATACCTCCCTGCCCTGCAGGCTCCATAAGATGAATCCTATCAGATAGGAAATTTAACTGTCATTTTTACACAGGCTTATAGGTGCCACATGAAGTTTCGAACTTATTCGCTTTTGTCGAGGTTTTACTCAGCATTATGGAGATCATCCTAAGATTGACCCCATCCTGAGCTTGTAGACACAGTTTTCACCCTTCATAAATGCCACATTTGATAATGAATTTCCAGAGGAATTCATTTCTTGCATGTGTGATCTCTTCACACTTAAGAACACCCTCAAAATAGTCATATCTTCATCATCTTTTCGCCTCACATGAATGAAAGTCTCAAAATGATTTGTTAGGGATAAAATTTTCTGAGGGTCATCTACATAATGAGGTCTTCACCAAAAGTAATCCGGTTGGTTTTCTCTCTTTGATGACAAATACTGTTGTCTTCTAGTCCTGGTGGACCTATATATGTCAAATTGAGTTTGTTTGCAGAAGATTTGAACTTTACTTATATACATAATTACATTATGCATGATTTTTTTTCCTTGGGATATCAAATATAATTGAACAACAATACATGCATTTAACATGCATAAATAATGTGAATACGCACATGCATATATATAGATTTGTTATGCAATTACGTATAAGCTGCTCAGCCTGTCCACATACCTAGATTATGCCCCATGTGCGAGTGTACGTATAAATAAATGACATAGTAGTTATATGTCTTCCACTCTCTCTTAGTAGTTAATTATTTATCATATTGACATACATGCATATCATTGGCATTTCTTTCCATGTTGTCTTATGTTTCTATTTCCTATCTTGGCAGAGATGGACCAGAATGTCGATCTTAAATACTGCTGGTTCCCACAAGTTTAGCAGTGACCGAACCATTCATGAATATGCAAAAGACATATGGAAGATAGAGCCTGCCAAATTACAATAGAAATGATAACTATTTATAGGAACTTAGTTGAGTTCTAGTTCTTTCACACTGCTGTACTAAAAGGTACTCTCTATCCTCTGTAAATCAACGAGTTGCCCAGTTTAATTTCTTTTTTTATTTTTTATTCTTGCAACTGCGGCAAATGTAAAGAGACTGGCTCAGAAGCTCATTTGTCTAATAAAAGTTGAATGCTTCAATGCAATGAGTACATCATGTCTTTAAGATGTTTTTAGTGAAGATCAATTAAGCCTGCCATAATTTTGATTTCCTACTTTAAGTAAATAGATCTCAACTTAAGGAAATCGTAGCATTAACTCATTCGCTTTAAAATAAAAATCAACTCTGTGGTCCACTGTTAAATTTTTTTTCTCTTAATTCAACGCATAATAACAGAGTATGACTGGGATCCTCATTTTGAGACCATAGATAAAGGTTTAAAATGGTATGTTATAACGGTGCAACGGCGAGAGGCCGGTAACGTTATAACCGTTAAAATGGTGTTATAATGTTGTTATATTTTCTTAAGCCAAATAATAACTCAAGGATAGCCAAATTGTTTAAAATTTAAAAATAGTGATAGCACATATATTTTCAATACGGACTTATATGGGGTACTTAGGTTGCATCGGCGCCATTAAAGTAGTAGACATTACGACATTGCTTTATATTTTCTCAAATTTTGCTATAACTTTCAATTATAACGGTCGTTATTTTATAAATAACAGTTTATATAACACTGCTATAACAATATATAACGATATATAACTTCGGTATAATTTTTTGTTGTTGAAAATAATGCAATGTAACAGTAAATAACGTAACGGATGTTATTTATTAGAACGGAACGGGCTCAAGGCATTACCGTTATAAAGGTGTTATAACGGTTATTTAAAACCATGTCCTTTGGTTGCCTATGGGTACACGTGTGAAGGAAACTTTATACATTTTCATGATTTAGAAGCTAATTATCAGTCTGATAAAACCAATGAGTGACACCAACCGAACTCATCAATAAGTTTAGGACTTCTATGAATTTCTATTTGATTCTTCCCGTATCATATGCTAGACATGAATTTTCCTCCTCAAAAATCCAGTTTTACAGTTACAGTTTCAGTTCCAGTTCCAGTTCCAGTTCCAATTCCAAGGTAGTTGAACTGCCTCATAATTGGGTTATTATGAACCAAACAAGGTCTTAGAACCTTAGCATGAGTTAAAAGGGTTCGCATAAAACCAGTATGAATCGAGAGCGGTGTCCTTGATATATGACTCTCCTTCGGTTATCCCTTCAATCAAGTATGTAAAATCCCAAACTTGATGAACTTGTACAAAAAGAAAAATATGTTCAGATGGATCACAATAATCCCACATCTCTAGCATTAGTACCTAGACAATTACTTTATCAATAGATGTCGGCATCCTGAAGGTTGAGGAGCAATGAAAAAAATAGGGTTATTTAGAAATGGTTCCAACTAATGTCTGATTATACCAGATAAGAGTCCCCTAATCCGAGTCCTCTTAAATTCAAAAAGGGTTTATAGTTTAAAAAGGGTTCTTGTTCAGGTCATCACCAGATGCAGTAGTACTCAATGTGGCGCCCTCCACACCATAACGAAGGCCACTGCATCAACAACTCTCATAGTTAAGGTGAGCCCACAGGCAGTCGAACTTTAAAAGTTCTCTAGATTATCAATGCCATTTTTGAATCCTGAAGTCTAGCAATAGTTCACCCAAAATATGGCCTGATGATTTACACCCCTTGTATGGCGACAACAATTATAAGCGGCAAGCTGAATTTACACTCCTGAGAATATATTTCTGCGACAGATAAGAAGAGTCTCAAATAAAACTGGAAAGTTGCTAGGCCAGTTACAGAGTTAAAAGTTACGTTTTTACAAGTATAATTTCTAAGTTCTAGTTTCTGAGGGTGCCAGAAAATAAGTACCCAATAGTTTGCCTAGCCTGTAAAACCAAAAACTAATTACCTTTTGAACTTTAAAGTATCAATCAAATGCAAGAGGATATAAAGGTGCCATGAACAGATAAACGAAATACCTAATACCAAGTTGGAACTCAAGAGCTCTGCTCATCTTCTAAGAATAAGCTGATGATGGTCAAGTACTAAAAACTATCATTTGCCCTTTCATCCTGGATCTGAAGCCATAAGACAGGGTATCATGTATTTTTTATTTTTTTATTTGTTTATTTATTTCTCAATTGATCTCCATCTTGCTTTAACCACCTCGTGATCCCGGAGCACTTTCACGTAATTGGAGTTTGATCATAAAAAGATCCCACAAGAATTAAGCGGAACCTTCAATCAATCTTCAAAAGGATATCCACAATGAACTTCTACTATATACAATGAAGAGCTTGCAAGTTGATATTTCCAAAACACAAAGCAACAGCCTTCAGAGCTTGAAAGGATATTCCCATCTGTAAATACTTGGACGAAAATAAAGTACCTCTTCGCAACTTCAGGAGTTGACGTCTCGTTAACCTTTTTGTTTCCTTGATCCTAAAGTCACTAAACCATCTAATTTTCACTCCATTGCTCCAACATCTTATATGTAGACCAAAATCTTGTGATTCTCAACTCCAAGCAAAATTAATGTCACCTGATTGGAACTACACCAAACCCAGTTCACCCGGACGAAGCAAACCTCACAGGCCTCAATGTGTGCTTCTCAGAACAACCTGAACAGAAACGTAGCTAATGTTAATAGTTTATAAAATCTTTGAATGGATTTTTTTTTTTTGAAAGGATTAACAATTTACATTATGAGTGACTAAGCACAAAAAGTTTAAGAAAAGCAAAATTATTGTGCAGAAGTCACATCTAATCAGACCATCTTATGACTTATCTCACCAAACTAAAAACTTTATTTTCATACCTTTTATTAACTTACATATATGATCCATCTCCTAATAATGAGAACTGAAGCTCATCAGAATCTAATGAATCCTGTAATTGAAGTAGAAGGTAAGGTCAGTTAGCGAGAGATTCAGGAAGGGCAAAAGCAGGAAATGGAATCCTATCAATCATTACCTCACTAGACTCGAAACCTGAAGCACCATTATGTGGTGGCAGTTCCATACACGTAGATAAAAGTAGTGCACCGTCAGTGGCAGACACCTACATTATCAGTGACACAAATAAAAGAGAAAATTGAATGTTCATTTCCCTGCTAGTGGATCTAAGAAATATTAAAAAGCACATTGTAATTTGAAACTTGATTTGTAGATAGAGGTTGCTAAGAATGCTACTTGATTTGACAACTGGCTAAAGCTTGCCTCCATGGTATTATGCGTGCTGAATGGTCTTGCTTCGAACCCAGAAGGGCCGAATCCCTATGTTAATGTAAGAGAAAACCAGATTTAGAGTATTTTATCACATGCTGGAAAGATCATTCAGATGTTTGGATAAAATACATGCACTATACCTGACTATTTTGGTTCCGAATAAATTTGGGGCTAGCAATTGAATAAAGGGACTGCGCTGAGTCAGACATGCCAGCAGGCATATACTGAATAGGGGCAGAAATTGGTGTTGCAACTAACTGGAGAGAGCTTGAGCGATGTCCATTGCTTTTATTTCCAACTGATGCTATATTACTGTGCCCTACGGTCAAGAAACAAATAATAACAAAGCCTATAAGCTTGCACTTGTGCTTATGAGTAATATAAGATTGAAATATGTTTTACCTTCTTCCTCTCCCTGTTCTTGTGGATGATTAACATTAGCCCCGCTGTTTGAATCGGCGTCAGCAGTTCGAGATTTCTTCTTCCTGTGGTCTATTTCCACTCCATTCATTAGTCTAAAACTACGACTCTCATTTTCCAGAGCCATTATCATCTGTTCTCCAACATTTTCTTCAGCATTGTGGGGTTGAGTTACTAATGATGTTTGCAAGGCATATTCTTGGGGCTTTCTAGTCGTCGCGTTTATAGCACTTTCCACTTCTATTAAAACATTGTCCAAGACACGCTTGGCCACTGAGTAAACCTCTTCATTAAGTGCACCCTTTCTTGCAATACTAATGGCCTTGCCAAAAAGATCATTATAGCGAAACAGTATATGTGCCATACAATCAGATTGAATTGGATTTCCATGTCTGTCCCTTACAATCTCTGTCTTAGCGTCTTTTGTCCACCTCTTCAAAATATACTGGGTTGGAAGTTCGTGGATATTTCTGTGGTAAAGTACTTTTATCATATGCCGACATAAAATTCCAATAAAGTAGAACTTTTTACAGCTGCACACAACATGACAGTCGGAAGAATCAATAGTAACAAGGCCTGTCACATTTTTTTCCTGAGTAACTTCATACTTGTATATTGTTCCATCTACACCATATTCTTCAATCTTACACAAAAGCCACTGTTTATACTCCTCGAGGAACATTTCAAATACAACCCGTGTGTACGTATCTGCTGCCTGCTTCAGCATTGGTGCCGGAACAAACAAACTCGGTAATTCCCGAGTTGAGTGGAAATCTTCATGCAATTCCATCTGACGCCAAGATTCAACTGCTTTTTCATAACGAGCAATGAACTCTGGAAAAGAATAAGTTCTTTTCACAAACTTCTTCATGAACTTGCTTATAGTTCTACCATGTTCAGTAGTAGTCATATTTGCATAAACATTTTCACGACCATAGACTAAAGCCCATTTCTCACGCACCTTGAATAAATCGCCCAACCACTTATTTCTTGCCAGGCTATATTTTTGTAGTATCTTTGACCACCCGGATATAAAGTCTTCTTCGGTATCATTAGAGTACAGACACTTGCTGAATTCATACTGAAACTCCGGCAGTTTATACAAAAAAGGAATGTGATTAACGCCATTTTTAAATATATGATACAAAGAAAGACGATGTTGTGCTTCTGGTATCACAATAGAGATGGCCTCTTTAACTGCCTCATAGTGGTCTGTGAGGATAATCTTTGGCTTGCACCCAGACATTGCTTTCATAAATGTCTCAAACAACCGTACAAAAGATTCAGTGGTCTTGTCTAATACAAAGGCCCCACCAAGTAGCACGTTTTGTTTATGATGATTGAATCCAATGAACGGTGCAAACGACCAGCCCTTTCTGCCAGTTAGAAGCGTAGTATCAAAAACAATTACGTCCCCGAAATACTTGTAATCCATAATTGACCTGGCATCAGCCCAAAAAAGATTGGCTAACTTATTGTCATTATCAACTATAACTGAATAAAAGAATGATGGATTTTCCAATTGCTTCATTTTGAAATAGTCTACAATTGCATAAATATCATCCTTCTTAAATTCTTCTTTACGCGTAATTCCCAGAACATTCTGTACCACTTCAACATCCTCACATCCTCCTAACTGTTGACCCGCACAATCAAGACCACCAGCTAAAGGAATCTCCTTTAAGTCTTTAGCTTCACCAATTTGACCGCCTACTATTTTCCTTTTTGACCGCAATGTATATGTGGATGGGGTTGTAAGAAGGTGATTATGTTCATAAATAACATTACTAACAACCCAAGTATCGTCCTTTTCATATTTGATAACCATACGTGCCATGCAGTTTGTTCTTACTTGTGGACGTTCCTTTTTCACATATTGATATCGATAATCCTTTTTCCGAATACCTTGTTTAAAACATACAAATACCCTTTTCCTCACCGTTCCATCTGCTCTCTTGACAAGTTTGTCTCTCCGAACGACAAAACCCATTTTCCGGGCAAATTCATCATATCTATCAAATGCTTTTTCTTCCGATTCAAACACCATACCTTCATAAACTGTGTTCTCATTTGTTTCAGTATCAACTTCGTCCAACAAATTTGACGGTCCTCGTGCACTTTGATCATCATCTATTAAAATTTGGCCAGCATCCCTCTTTAGAATTTGTTTTACAACTTTTACTGTGTCACCACCTGCTGAAGTTGCAGAGTATCTACTATCTGAGCTCCTTTCCCCACCATCCATAGCTGTTCAACATCAGAATAAGCATTTAAGGAGCTAGTAGAGTAATTAAAAGTGGACCACTACACTGAGGTTCGTCGGAAAAGTGGCATTTACATACAAAACGACGTAGCTAGGGAGCATGAAATCATCTCTGAGCAATTAATTAAGCAACGAGAAAAAAATAAGAGTACATCACAAAATAAAACTGAAGTAGATTTACTGTACACATGTAACAATAACAAAATACTACAAGTGCTCACGATGTTTACTAAATTAGGTAAACCAAAATTCTCCCCCCAAGAAGAGCCAAAAAACAGTATAATGTATCCATTTAACAGCTAAGATCTCTGTCTCTCTCTCTCTCTCTCTACGTCATGACTCCTCCACCATTTTCCACTGCAACTGTTGCAAGCACAGATAACATATGTATCCCCAACTCTCCTACAAGCTATTGGGTCATTAGGCCATGATCTTCATACCATATTCAGGTATCCTAATTTCTTCCTCTCTCCAGTATTTTGTTGCTAAGATGTTTGTGGCATTAGCAAACAATAATCATCTGGTCAAGAAAAGTGCCAAAAAGTTCTCTATCATTTTCATATAGATGTTCCCATTTACGCTCACACTAATATCTCCGTTAATGACGATCTTGAGATTTCCATTGCTAGTAAGTTGATCAAGCATAAACGGAATAAACATGTATATCCTATTTTAGTTCCTACTCTCTGTCTCCTACATATTGTGCTTTTATCACGGCTATATATTTCATATCTACTTTATTCATTATTTTGACTACAGGAAGCAATGTGCAAGGAAATGATAGCTCTTGAAAATAATTCTACCATGCTTATGATCTTGTGAGATTACTCAGGGGAAATAAACCAGTGAAATGCAAGTGGGTCAATACACAGAGTGATTGAGCTACAGATTGTTACACTTAGAACTAGTCCAGTATAAAACTAGTCATTTACAGTCTTTGCATTCCTTTTAATGCCATCTTCTCCTTCCACAGAACTCATTCGATCTCAAACGGTAAGGTCCCAAAGAACTTTACAAATCTTTCTTCTAAATGGCTTGCACCACCACGTTTTCTATGATTTAATAAAACCTTGTTTAAAGACCCAAGGGACACCAAAATTTGAGGAAATGATCCAAAACCTCCATCACAACCAAAATAGAAGTAAGTGATCAATAATCTCATTCGATATAATGAAACGTAGACACGAATAATCCACAACCATGCCTCTTCGTGTTAGTTCATCTCTAGTCGTTATTCACCTTCAAGCTACCCCTCACCTCAATAAAATAAGGTCGCTTTAAACGAAATCTCTATCTCCAAACCAAGAGTATTGGGAAGTTCATACATCAATACCCACCTCTTACATTCCTAGCTTCATATGCATACTTATCGATTTCACGGAAAATTTCACACTTTAGTCTCATTTTCCATTTATATTCTCCACTCCGCATGATAACCGAAGTGAGAGATTCATTGAGCCAAGATCCTCCACTTTTCTCTCAATAAACTCCCTCTGAAAATGGTACTTTTATTTAGCCGTACTCCTCTCCATTTTGTAGAACTCCTTCAATCTTCTGAAATTTTTTAGATTACAAGCTTTTTAGAGAGATAGATATACTAAAGCAAGTTGCCACGAGTAGTCCCATGCATCATACATAAATTAATTCTCTATCCATTCCCAATGTTGATTTCAATGTCCTCTTTAAACTCACATTACGTCTTGAAATCGATATCTAAGGCCCACATCATATGTGAAGTTAGCTTATTCGGTAGTCTTCCATACTCATCTATCTCAAATTTAGCATGCATGACCTTGGCCTATAACCCATTTATATCGTTATAAAATATTTATTTCCAATCTTCGGGCAAAGATATGTGCATCTCCCTAGAGATCTCAATCCCAATCCACCCACTTCTAACTAAATCCCAATGTAGTATTTGAAATTGAAATTTCTCGACTGAAATTTCTGGAACCTCGTGGAATTTTTGGAATTCCAAAATTCGTGTTCTATCGATCTATGAATATTTTTCTCTCGAGTGATTTCTCATTGTTATTGCCAACAACAGTTTTCACCGTTGTGTGTTTGAACTGAATCAACTGAAGAGTTTGAGTTGGCTAAGGTTAGTCACTGCAACTTCTACAATCTGCTTAGAAGTTTTAGGATTTGTGTAGGAGAAATTTCATTAAACTTTATCTATTTTTATTAGGAGTTAATAATAGTTGTTGTTGCTATTCAATTTGAGTGTTGATTTGTCTTAGACTTGGGCGGCGATTTAGTGTTTTCTGTGGTGTTATGCTCAAAATTTCATGTGGTTGCGTGATTTTAGTTAATATGTTGATTTGGTGGTATTTTGCATAATTGATAATATGGTTGAAGAAAAATCTCATTTGTTGCAAGCTATTGGTGTGAGATTAGTAGGATCTAACTATGGGTAGTGACTTTATGCCATGACCCATTTAAATGGGCAGTGGTGGAGCCAAGAAATTAATTGAGTGGGGGCAAAGTGGTATAAGTAGACGAAAATTGGGGATTTAGGGACGTGAGCCCCTCAAAAAATAGACACTGTAAAATAATACTTTAGCTTTTCTCTATCAAGTCTGAAAGCTACTCTGAACGTGAATGTAAGTTTAATACATGGAACTATGTTATGGTTAATTGTACATATATATTGTTGTTTCTAAGTTCAAATAGAAAAACAATGGGAAAGTAGTAGAAATATAATTTTTTTTTAATAGGGACTACAGCGGGAGAACGACGATATAAGGAGAAAAATTTAAAAATACGAGTTCAAGTTGGAGAAGATAAATATGAAGAGAGAACTCAGAGAAGTTTGGGAAACAGGTTAGGAGAAATAATTAAGGAGAATAAATAGAGCATACTTTAGGAGAATAACACCAAAGAGTGATATTGTAAGAATTAAGAGACTCGGAAGGAAAGACATTATTATCGCTTCTAGCCTAAAAATCAGGCTCGTAGATCAAAAAAGTTCCAAAATCTATGTAGTTGCCTTCACTCACTCCCATGTAGATCTGTCATAGTGGAGTCCGCCTAGTATATGCCCCCACCGCACAAAAACTTTGTGAAACCTCACTTCACGCTACATAGCCCGGAAGTTAATGCGAATTGGTTTCTCCCACTTTTCTCTCCTCAAATTCTTTTTTTTTTTTAAATGGCGTATTTGCCTAACAGGCCTATTAATTCTTAGTTATTTTACATTAATAAAATTAACAACCTAATCGAATTAAATCAAAGAACAGTATTTAAACAGTTTTTTGTTGTCTTTCAAGAAATAATATTTACGGATCTTATTAATTATTTATTGATTGCCTTAAAAATATTTGCGGGAAACGAATAAAATCCGTTAGGATTATTATTTCAAAATTGATTTACTACAAATTATTTTAGGGAAACGAATAAAATCCCCCAATTTTTTTGGGGGAAGTGACGATGATCTATTAGGACTTTTTTTTTTAATTTGACCCGCTACAAATTACTTTGGAGAGACGAATAAAATTCGTGATTGTTTTTTTAGGGAAACAATTATGATGCGCTCAAGGTAGTTAATGCTTGTTGCAATACGATTCGACCACGAGCGAAAATATGTTACAGATAACGGGATTAATGCAATGCCATTGCGAAATAATAGGCAAAAATTGTATATAATCCTAATAAATGTATACATAAATCTGTTTATGCAATATAGTAATTAAGAAAAACATATAAAGGTATAATAAAATATAACTAACAAACCATTTGCCAAGTAGCAAACTAACAAATCATTGGCTTCAGAAGAGTTCTTGGAATGTAGGTGCTTCATATCTTAGGTTTTGCTTTGAATAAGGTAATTAAATATCTCATTTCTCATATCTTCTATCTTAATCTTATTGAAGAGCTTATAATTTTCGTAATTGTATCATATATAGTAATATTATCTAATAGATTTAGCAATTATTTACTATATATTATTTGTTGGCATAATATTAGCGTATATTCACACGATATTTTCCTTGTTTGTGTCTTCTATCGTACTTCATTTGGTTTATTGCATTTGCGTTGTATTAGAAGATGCGACAATATCGACAAAAAATAATAAAATGCGATGCAAAGCGACAAAATACAACGCATCTGCGTTCAGTCGCATTTAAGGGGCTGTGATGGAGATGTGATGTGATGATTCCAGACCGCATAATTCACATTTGTCACATATGCGAGCGCATCTGACTACCTTGGATCCGCTAAAATTATTATTTTAAAGTTGATCCGCTGCGTATCATTTGGGGTGACAAATAAAATTTTTTTTTTTTTTTTTTTTTTGTAAAAGCGATTAAAATTTGATAAGGTTACCTTTTTTATTTTATTTTAACCCGCTACTAATTATTTTGTGGGAGACGATTATGAATTATGATCCAGGTTAATTTCTTTTAATAAAGAAAACAATTAAAAACCTTCAAGGGCTAATATGGAAAAGAGAGAAAAAATTTAGGAGAGAAAAGTAGCAGGATTTTAGCAGTGATTTGTGGAGCTAGGTGGCGAGAAGTGAGAGGGGTCTAATGAAGTGTTTTGTACGGTGGGAGCTTATACCGGGCGGACTCACCACTGTGTATGGGTAGAGGGTTATGGGATTATGTTAACAGACTAGCCGTATTTTGTCTAAATACGTATGTTTGTCACTGGATCTTTTGTCTAGCAGTTAGTTATAGCATTTATTTGAAGGTCCGACGGTAAGTTAGGACTTATTTAGGATCGAACGGCATGTTGATTCCGTTTAGGATTCAATTGTTAGTTTCCATCTGGTTTAGCATATGACAGTTGGTCACATGACCCGCATCTCATTGAGCAGTATCTCCTTATTGCTTCTGGGCTTCTGGCTTCTGGTTAGGTAACATTTGGTTTCTGGCAACTGGTATCGCTTATAAGTGGATTCCTTGTTATCTCAAGTGTTCTTCTTAATAAGCGATCTTGGTCCAATTGGACATGGACTGTGACTACCTGTCGCTCCATCTCCACATATTATGTGCTCATTTGCATAACACTGGAGAAGCAAGAATACATTTAAAGTTTCTAAATCCAATTTTTGCAGATTCCGACCAATAGCACATGCATTGGGTTAATCCTCATCTACACCACGTTGAGAAAACAACAAACACCATGAACTAAACTATAAAGGGTAGTAGCTCAGTACCTCAGTTGCCACCCCAAAAAATCTTCATCACTCCATGATGATACATTGATACCCATGTTAACAAGAACCCATCAAAGTGTTTAACCAAATCGTGAAATACTACAGCACCCATTGTCTCACAAGGATCAATCAATCCCAAATCTTATTTTTCGACGAAATTCTCCAATAACTAACTATATATAAGCTACTACTATTCCCACTCATGATCTCAAACACTGCCAATCTCTTAAATAAATTGCCATTAAAAGGAAGTTATTATATTCATGATTCAGATACACCCATTAAAACAATACATGCTCAAACTTAATTGATTAAGGTTTCTTAGCAGATCAAAATGAAAATGAGTAGAAATACCTAATTAGGAGCTTCAGATGAGAGATTCAAAATCCATACTTGGTGGAGTTACTGTTTAGGAGAGGGAGAGCGCAGATGTTAGACTGCTGGAGATGATTATAGAGCTGAGATTCTAGAGACGAGGGAGATGGCAATGGAAGAGGGGAGACTTTCGTTGCGCATCCGTGCGCATCCCGGATGACTACTCCATGCATTTTGCATTTTTGGAGGACAGCAAGGTGATGGGCCCTACAAAACTAAACCCTTTGAATTCTAATTAATTTTTTTTTTATATTTGTTTTACTTTCTGTAATTTCGGGCTCAGAGTTGGGGTGCCCAAAAATAAAAAAATAATTTTTTTTTGTAATTTCGGTCACATAGTTTGGCGCCCAAAACTGAAAAAGTTCAAAAAAAAAATCAAATTTTGTAATTTGGGGCGCAAGTCTTCAAATTTTGGTCGTTTATTGCTCTTTCTTGGCCTATTCACAAGGGAGGGTACTAAACTTTAGCGAGTCGTACTTCGAGGTCAATTCCCAATTCTTGAAATGTCATTCCCGGGAGACTTCCGAATTACCTTCTTCAGACTATGCATCCTCCACTTCAGACTATGCATTCTCAAAGGCACTTCAGACTATGCATTCCCAAAGGCATTCCAGTTGAAAAGTAAACAAGGCTCAAAGAAGCTCATTCAAAATAGACATTACGGGGAAAAAAAGACTTGCGCTTAAAGAATCTCATTCAAAAGGGAAAAAAAGACTCAAGGAAAGCCTGATGCCCGATACTCCTTACCCTACTGCCTGATCCTCCCGTGTGGAGAGCAGGGCGCCAGAGTTAAAAAGAGTAAGAAGATAGAAGCCATCGTGTGGAGAAGCAAATATGGGTTATGGCTTCGCTGTATCATCAATCTGAGTTGACTTAGGAGTGGCCGCTTGCTCATTTAAGGGATGGGCATGGGTACCTTTAGCATCCGCTCGACGACTATCGGTCTACTCTTTTTCCTAACTGCTGCCTTTGATCTAACTATCGGGAGATCAGCCCATCTTCGCTCTATTCTTTCTTCATCTAGCTATAATATGCACTGAAGCTTCTATTTAAAGCCCTATCTCCTTCCTAGCATTTATCTTCTATTTTTTATGGCTTAGTCGGTCTCTCACCTGTGGCCTGGTTCCTGAGATAGTAAGAGAGCAAGCAAGATGTGCACCACCCGAGATCCTTAGTAATAGAGAACAACAATCGTCTACCAAGGACCCTATAAGCCACTGTCATAGAAAATAACAAATCCTATACAGGAACACACTACGCACCATTGCGGTCAACGTCATCGTAAAGATCGTGATCGTCGAGTTCTAAGTTGATGGGAGTTATAGGAGGTTCTTCGTCGAAATTAAGAGCATCTCCGGTGCCAACATAATCTCTGGTACTAACATGATTTATTTAGGAATGGAGGGAAGATTAGAGTGATGGTGGGAAGATTAGAGTAATGGAGGGAAGAAGCTTTTAACTTACCCTAAATAACCTAACTAAACAAAATCTAAAGAACCTAACTAAACAAAAATCTAACTAAATCAATTTAACTTGGGGTGTGGGAGAAGTAAAAAAATGATTTGAAAAGTTGTAAATATTCAACACTTGGAAAGGCATACATGTCATTAAGTTGGGGTGTGTATCTAAGGTAAAAATGGGGTGTGCAAGTAGTGACTCCCATAGAAAAGAGATGAATGTTGATGTTCATTTTAGAGTATCTTTAGTAGAGTTAAGGGAATAATGTGCTACTTCAGTCGTAACAAGAAAAAGATTAAATGCCTGGTATTTATTAAAGTTAAGGGAATGTTGTGTTTCGCGCCTTCAAGGGCCGGCGAGAAATTTAAGCTATGTAATACAAAAAGAGATATGGATGCGTGGAACAGGAAAGTTAATCATAACTCTACCATAGCAATCTAATCGAGATTAAAAGAAAGAAAATCGATATTTAGCTTGACATTTTAAGCAATAATTAACTTCACTAGATCTCTCCGGATATTTTGTTTATATTTATATGTTACTGTTAGGAGTTGGGTACGACCCAAGGTGGGAACATAACTGGGTTGGGGTGTCCTACTGGGATCCTAACAAGCCCATATAAACTAGGGTTTAGGGGGAGAGTTTTAAGAGAAAGTATTTAACCCTCAAAAGGGTATAATATTATAACACATAACAACTTATCAATAATAAGTTCTCTATTCTTATCTCATATCTATATGTGTGTATGATTACATAATAGAATAGCTTGTTATCCAACACGTTATCAGCACTGCGAAGAGCTAGTGGATCAAAAAGACATAAAGGCTCTCTAAAGAAGCATTTTTTTTTTTTTTTTTGCATTGCGGAAAACGTATATTTTTTTTGTAAATTTTGTTTTAAGTATTAATTACATGATCTAACATATAGGATATGTAGATCTGAGTTTATGGATTAATACCTATTTTTTCGAAAATTTTAGACTTATTTTTAGTGTTTTTACACCCTCGTGAAAGGTTATTTTCAAACTAAAATAAGGATCATTCTAGTGATAATATTAAGGCGCTTGTAATTTTGTTGCGTAGCTTACTTTATCACGATCACATCCATATATCACACTCCTTCGGGAGATATCCCTGTCACCGGGAAAACGGTGTTGAAACTGGGCAGTTCACGGTCAAAAACCTAAATTTTGGTGGTAGATTAGGTCAGGGTGACATCACCAAGCATTTAGAGATTATTTTAATAATAATTGTAATAGCCTATTTTTGTATTGCACGAAGATAGCGCTTTACACTTTCGAAATCTAGAGCGTTTAGTTATGAATAGGAAATAAACGATACTAGATTTAGCGTGGAAAACCCTTGAATGGGTTAAAAACCACGACCTCTCCTGAGGATTTTAGAAAGAGAGATGTATTATTTAGACTGCTAGCTATTACAGAGAGAGAAAGAGATAGAAAAGGTCTCTTAGAGGTTCTCAGATTCTCAGAGCAGTCCCCCCTGATTCGTAGCTATCTAGTCTTATTTATAGGTCTTATAATATGACCATTGGCTACATTTAATGAGGAACGTTACAATATCAGGTTTTGATGAGTCTTCATGGTAGACTTTTGTAACGTCTTGATACTTGTTGATTTGTAACAGATCTATTAGCATTATCTGGTTGTAGCTTCATACGATCTCCTGTGATGCTCGAGTACATACGATCTGTCAACAAGTGGAGGAGTATCTTCAGTAGCGTAAAGTCACAGGACGCTTTGATATCTCCGAACTGTTGATGACGATGCGATCTCCAATAGTGTTCGTGTGCATTCGAACTGTTGATAGATATCTGAGTATTTAGTGCGATTTTATTGGATGCTTTGTCATCATCGAGCTGTAGATGAGTAAGTCTGTATAACGATCTCCTTGCTTTAGTCCTTGATTGGTTATCAGTATGTTTACTCGAGTTATGTGATTTCGTATATCAGACTCAATATGAGGATTTGAAATAAGTCCTTACAACTTCCCCCTCTCAGCCAATAGCAGGAGAAACGTACGTTGCGAGTGGTGTTGGTTGAGATGTCCAGTCGTCTAAATTGAATGCTGTATTGATGGCCCCATTTTTCCTTGGAAGAATAGTACTTTCAACTGCTGGGTCTCCCAGAAATTCCTCTTGAGACCTGTACTTGAAATGAATACCTTATTGGAAGTTGTGGAGTGCATTAAATGTTACTGCTATAAAATATTGTGAATAGTTGCTATCACTGTTTACCCTAGTTAACGTTGTCAGACTTTTATGCTGGGTTGAGTAGCAGTGATGGTGACAACTCGACATCAAGGATATGAAATTAGAGTTCAGACAAAAATGGTGATTCTGCAAACTCGCTATTTTGGCAACCAAAGCCTTTCGTTGCCAACTCCGATCCATGTACCTCCAAATTTCCATGGCGGAAGATGATTTTCATCAACTGTGGTGATTCCACTATGTGGTTTTGTTTGTTGCTCACCGTCAATCCTGCCTGTGGATACTTGCAGAAGATGCGGTGTTGGCGGAAGACGAGAAGGCGGGGAAGTCGTCTGAGAAGTACTGTCGATACCCTGCGAAAGATTGGGTATTATAACGGTGGAGGAGGTCCTTCGTTGGAAGTGAAGGTGGGGGTTATGGAGGAGTGGTGGGATTAATTTTGTCCTCTGCCTCATTCCAATTTCCATCCTTGAGCTTTGAGTTTTTCTGCTGGACCCTCCATAGTTTCTTTTCAAGTGTTGCACTGTCATCTGCAACGTAGGCTATTCTTTGTAGAAGATAAAAATGTCTGTAGAACTTGTAATCTTTATCTCCGAACTGTTGAAGTGTTTGTTCTTGTAACTTGCTTTTCTTGAATAAGAAATTTGAAATTTGAAATCCATTATCTTGTTTTGTAATTGTTTGAAGCTGCTTTTAGAACTGTTGTAATACACCATTGAACAAATATCGAACTAGTCACTGATGACATAGGTCGAAAATATGTAGGTCGTAGTGATGATATATTCGAACTGTAGGTCGCCCTGATATATATGTGTGGCCTTATTGAGATTTTAGTTTTGTTATGTCTGTGGTGATGATAAGGTCATGATCCCTTTCGTGCCATAAGTTATTTAGAGCCATGCCGTTGTCAACTTAAATACTTGTTATCATCGATGGGACTGGGTCAGAGCCTTTGAGTACGCGCTGGATATACTTGTGAGAGCTGTTGATATTGAAATCATTCCTCGTGGTGATGAGAGTTATCCGTTCTATCATTGTATGTAAGGTTGGATGGTTGATCATAATAAAATGATTTGCTTGTGCTGAGGCCGGCTCATCATTGCTTTCTGTATCTATAATAATTTTTGAATGAAATGGAACTGAAGCAGGATTTGTCGCTGATTTTTCTGCGTCTGTCAAGCCGACATTGTGGTAAGTGACAGCTGTAATAGATGTACTTAGGTTATTTTGAATTGGAACCATGCTATAAAAAAGTGTAGCAGGATCGTGCAGCCGTGGAAGGTTGTTGCTAGAAGTAATCGTGCTGTAAGATCTGTGTAAATCTTCTTGGGCAGTGAGTCGGTAATAATGGCAGAAGAGAGGGACAAATGTGATAACAGAACACGTTACCCCAAAAACCATTATGAGGGCAAACGAAAAGACGTGCCTGTTAGGAGAGATGACGTGGACACGTGTCTCGAAGAGCCGCCGTTTCAAAAACCGAGGGGCAATATAAAAGCTTTTCTTCCCTCTTCTCTTAAAAAATAATCAGTTGCAGACAGAAGCAGAAGCATTTCTAGAAAGAGAAACTTTTTGAATTTTGAACGCAGTCCTCCAGCGTTGTGGGATCATCTTATTAAGAAAGACAAAGTTTTGTCGTCTGAGGTGCGAGCGGTAACCGGAGTCGAAGACTGTTACTCTTCTAGTACAGGTTAGTGCCTCTTTTTCCAATTTTTCTTATGCTGCATTAGTTTCTTGAAAAATTGGTAGGCTGTGTTTGTGAACTGTTTGGGTAGATTAATATTGTGTTGGGTACGGCTGAGGGAGGAGGCCTGTTTTGTTAATAAAAATATTTGAATAGATTTTCCCTTTACGTGTGGTAGATGCGCTCAAAAAATCTGAAACCCAGTAGTAAATTTTTTGTCTCTGCCAGTAGTGAGGAATCATCATCGTCTGAAAGGACTATGGATGATTATGTGGTAATTGGTACGATGACTCCTGATAATTCGTCTATGTCTTCTGGGAGGGGTGTGGGAGTGCATGCTGGGGATGAAACTGGGCAATTTTTTAAGTATCCCGAGAATGTAGACGTAGCGAAGAAATTTTTACAGTATAAAAAGAGTTTGGACGGAGAATGGGGGGATTATGTGATGAATGCAGGGTTGTGGTTTAGAACTCTGGTGAGACCGAGTGGTAATGTAGAGCATTATCAGGTGCCTTCTCTGGATCATTGGAAGAAAAATATGGATATAGGGGATGATATAGATATCATTTATTATAATGGGACTGGATCAGAGGTCGTAGGGGAAGGATTTCTCTGTTATTTGAACCAGGTCGCGTATGGGCTAAAAATTCCCTTAACCTTTTTCCAAAAGGGGTAATGAATGCACTAATGAGTTGCCCTGGTCAATTAAATGGTAATATTTTTGAGATGATGAAGGTTTTTGAATTCCTTAATCAAAAGTGAAGAGATGGTGGTATTGCGAGATAGTTCGTTGCAGACGATGTCTTGAAATACTATAAGTTTAAGTATATGAAAGATCGGAAGAGTGGATACTTGTTTAGTGATTCGGCGAGGCCGAAATTCTTTGATTTTGAGTCTTCTGGGAGGCCCTGGTGTGACCATCTTGTGATGGTGAGGGGCAATTGTATGCAAGTGCCTGGGGAACCCGCGCTCGAGCTGATATATAAGAGTTTTAACGAGAGTAAGTATCTTCATTTTGTCTGAAGTTTGTTTCTCGACTTACTGCGATCTGCTAACATAGTTTTGTTGCTATTTTGGCAGAGCCTAAACCAAAAACTTCTGTTGATACATCGAGTTTGTTCGACATCGTTAGTCGAGAAGAGAACAAACTGAACAAAGTTCTCAGAGAGCTAGGAATTCGCAGGGAGAAGAGGCTTAACTCTGTAGTTGAGAAAGTGCAACGAGCTCATCAAAATCGAGCTATGGCTGCATCTGGCTCTGCTTACGCCGATGTTATGGAGATTCCTGCTTGTGCTGTAGGTTCTTCGAGCTCCTTGGTTCGTCGACCAAGAGTGAAAAAGTCGAGGCCGCCTTCTGAGTAAACAACGTCTGTGCAGCTACCGTCGGTTGGTACTGAGGGGGTGGCTGCTGATGTGAATATGGCTCCTCCTCTGAAGAAGCAGAAAAAAGAATCTGGGAAAGATATCCGAGCTTCTTCGAAGGGTGTCAACCTTGAAGCCGTAGAGCAGGAGGCGTTGGACTTGGCTACGCATGATCCCATCCGCCTAAATACACAAATCCGATCCAGCATTTTTCAGGTATGTAATGTTGTATTTGATTAAATATTTTTTTAGATAATGATCCGACCTTGTAATATTATTTTACTGTATCTGTGGTGCAGCTTTCTGTTGCTTGGAAATTGGTCGCAGAGGTGTTGAAGTTAGATGCTGTGAATCGTGCTAAACTTGTTCGGCAACATGATGCAGACAAAGCTGCTTTGCGAGAGCAATTCAAACAGGAGAAAATATTGCAGAGGGAGCAGTTCGAGAAAGAGAAGGTGCTCCAGATGGAGCAGTTCGGGAAGGATGTTGTTGCTACAAAGCAAGAGGTTGCAGATGAAGTGAAGAAAGCTGTTGATATTGCGGTGGCTGCCCGCAATAAACTGATTCAAGCCTTTTATGCCTTGGGTTTGAGCAGAGCGGATGTCGACCTTGGTCTTGTGGGGAAGTATGGCGAGATTGTCTTCCCAGGGGATGATGCTTCTCTAGTGGCTGAACAGTCCCCGGCTCCTCCCGTGGATGATGATCCGACCAAGGAGGTAGCAGGATATAAATCTTAATTCTGCAGTTGTAGTATAGATCTGGAGACTTAATCAAGCTTTATCCTTTGTATTGATGGTAGAACTGTTTTGGACGAGGTTTTGAAATTTATGTGCTTGTTGTTCATATATTGTTGTTTTGATATGAATGTATGATTTGTATGTAGGAGCTAGTTCATTTGAGGGGGAAAGTGCTCGAGATGGAGAAGGCCTTGAGTCGAGCAAGGGATTCTATAAATTGTACTCAATAGGTACATAATAAACTTGAATATGAGAGACGCCTTCATAAGTCAAATTTTGATAAAACCTTTAAGGAATTATTCAAACTTCAATGTAGATATGGGAAGATCAAAATTGAGAGGGATGAGGTTTTGCGAAAAGAGACCGATAGGTTCATTTTACTCCAAAAATCCCTTAAGGATAAGCGATTCGTAGATGAGAGTGTCAAAGATTATTATTGTCTTTGACGCTGTACTTCGAGGCTGAGGTTGATAGTGAACGGGGTTTGAAGGAGGCCTACTTAGAACTGTTGACCAAGAGAGACATAGTGCCAAACCTAGTTCGGGTGAAATTCTTAGCGCAAGAAGCGCGCAATCACCATAGTAGAGAGGCGCAAAGATGCTCAGCTCGGGCTAGAGTATCCATCATATGGAGTGGTGTAGGTTCATTGCCTGATGAGCTTGACTTTTGTAGGGGCAAAGGGCAATGAGGATTCTTTTCTTCAATATAAAAAAGGAGGATAGAAAGATCCACACGCAATTTGAAAGCAAACTGAGGCATGCTTGTGATGAACTGGAACGATTCAGGGGTCATAATGCATGTCTGGAGGTAGAAAAGGTAGAGTGTGCTAGACTGTTGCAGAACTCCGAGAAGAGGGTGACCTTGTTAGAAACATATTTACTAGATATGCAAAAACGTCTGCAAGTATCCCAATCACGCTTGCAAAAGATAATTACGCTAAAGCGGGGCAAACGTGCTGCCGCTACGGACCAGGAACGTTAGATTGCCGATGTGATTGCATTTTATGGGCCTGAGCTCGAAAGAGTAGAAAATGAATTTAGACGTTATATCTCGAGCTGTGGTAAAGATGTGGAAGTAGAGAATAATAAGGTTGAAAATATGTGGTTTGCAAAAAGGGATGAGGGTGGGAGAACTTCAAACTCAAAATCACGAGCTGAAGACTCTGAGGGGGAGGAGGTCGAAGAGCTGCTGCCTCACACACGACATAAAACCCGTCTGCAAGAGGTCGTAATCTTTAATGAACCTTTACAAGTTAATGTTAGTGGTTGTAAGGTGTGGTCACAAACCAGCTAGACTGTGACATTTAGTTGTACGTTGTCTTCGTGTATCATAGCTTGATGTTGTAACACATATTGTAGAATGATATGTTTTGTAGTAATAAATATCTGCTGATATATATATTGTCTCTTGTGATATGCTTTTCTAGGTTGAGAACAAAGGGAATGAAAACGTTACTTCCCTATCCGCGTCAAATAAAAAATTGTCTGCCAGGTTGCAGCAATGTTTATTGGCAGTTGAAAGAAAGACTTTGCTGAATTCAAAGCTGGAGTCGGAGATGCTGGAGCTTCAGAGTCGTCTAAATGCTGTGACTGTAGAGTTGTCATGTAAGGATGCTGAGATATTGACTGTTAATAATGAATCCGAACAGTGGAAAGAATCTCTGAAGAAGAAAAAGTTGGAGACCATGGCTGCGAATCAACAAGTGCTAGATCTGTTAAGTACTATTGGAAAATAGAAGAATGATCTGCTGCATCATCAGTTGGTGATAACAACTAATACGGAGCTCTTAAAGAAGCAAGATTCTGAAATCCTTTATATGCGTGAGCGCTTGAAAAAACTGAACTGGGATTTACGTGAAGCTCGAGACTCATGTCAGAGAAAGAACGACCGTGCCAAAACTCACGAGGTGGCATGTTCCAAGAGAGATCGATAGCTTCGTGAGGTTAACGATAAGTATAATTCGTTGACCACTGCTCTTGATCGGGATAAGCAATCTCTGGTTCAGGAGTGCATTCAAGGTAATGAGGTGTTCGAGTAACTTCACGCGAAGTATAAAGAGTCGCAGAGGATGATAGACGCCGCTAAAAACGAGATCAGTTATTCGAGGAAAGTAGATATAAAGCTGGACCGTCTGAAGCAAGAGATGGAACGCAGTGTGCAGATAATGAGGTAATATAAAGGCTCGCTGCTGCAGGAGAAAAAATCTCTAGAAGCCCGGAGTAAAGAGCTTGTCGATGAACTAAGCAAGGTGAAAATCGAATTCTATGAAGCTACGCTGTAGACTGCGGAAAACGTTACGTTGCGTGCTATGGCTATATTGCATGCTGATGTAGAGAAATTTCAAACAGGGCGTGAGGAGATTTTGGCTGCTACCACTGAATATGTCATGGAATATGACTTGCAGCTAGCACGGTAATCTTACATAGATAACTTGATGCCGAGGGTTATAGAATTGTTGAATGCACCTTTTACTCTAGTGGATGCGACTATTCCGTCCCCTGCCTTACTTTCATCTGGGCCTGGAGAGAGTTCGAATGTTGTATTCCCAAAGTGTGAGCAGTAGTTCCATTTGAATGAGACAGAATGTAAGTATGACTTTGCTGTAGAAAAAAGTTAAATGTTGTTGTTATTTCTATGTATAATCGAATTTGGTGATCCAACGAATGATCATATAGGGATTTAGTGATGTGGTAAGTCAGTTTGAACTGCATAACGTGTATAAGTTATTTTGAACAAAACAAACTAAAGATTGTAATAAGATATTTGAAGGTTGCATTATAGCTAAGTCAAATTGATTGTCTCAATAAGCAACCCTTTGGGCAGCGTGTATGTAGGTCCCTGTCATGGGTCGATCTGATCGTTCGTGACGAGACATTAAATATTGCATAGCTGAGTGACGTCTTTGCCAGATTGAATTGAATGACTCAATAAGCGATCCTTATAGAGCGCGTATATAGTTTAAGAGCCATGAAGCAAATCCCGATTATAGGTCGAGCAGGGCGACTGTGATGGGTCCTGTATTGAATATTGCATAGCTAAATGGCGTCTCAGCCATATCGAACTGATTGACTCAATAAGCAATCCTCGGAGAGCGTGTATGTATTTGAGGAGCTATGAAGCAGATCCTGGTTATAGGTCGAGCGTAGCGACCGTGATAGGACCTGTATTGAATATTGCATAGCTAAATGACGTCTCAACCAGATCGAATTGATTGACTCAATAAGCAATCCTCAGAGAGCGTGTATGTATTTGAGGAACTATGAAGCAGATCCCGGTTATAGGTTAAGCGTAGAGAGCGTGATGGGACCTGTATTGAATATTGCATAGCTAAATGACGTCTTAACCAGATCTAATTGATTGACTCAATAAGCGATCCTCGGAGAGTGTGTATGTATTTGAGGTACGATGAAGCAGGTCCCGGTTATAGGTCGAGCGTAGCAATCGTGATGGGACCTATATTGAATATTGCATGGCGTCTCAGCCAGATCGAATAAACGATCCTCGGAGAGCGTGTATGCTAGGAAGCAGATATTGTTGTAGTAGGTCGATTCGAACGAACCATACGAAGACGAGTACAACGTTGAAATAGATTTGCAGCATGATGAGGAAAATTTGCTTTATTGAGTGAAATTTGAAGTTACAGCATGCTTAATTTCGATATAGCTTTAGTCGGCGGGTATTCCATGGATTAGGTATAGGAACTCCATCATGTGTACTAAGGTCGTAAGATCCCAAACCGCTTGTGCCAGTTACGATGAAAGGACCTTCCCAATTGTCTGCTAACTTCCCCACATTTGGCGCTTTGCGATGGTGAGGAATTTCCCTGAGAACGAGGTCCTTGATTTTGAATTCTCGATGTCGAACGTGCTTGTTATAAGACCGTTATAAAGCAAGCTGATATCTTCCCAGATTGACTATGGCTCTTTCACGTTCTTCGATCATATTGAGGTTGCATGCGATCTGAAATTTATTTTCTTCATCTATCATCTCGTGATCGTGTATTGGGTGATGATACTGAGTGGGTATTATAGCTTCCGTCCTGTAGGCCAGTAAGAATGGAGTACAACCTGTTGCTGTTCTTGGCATTGTTCGATATGCCTAATGAACGTGTGCTAACTCGTTCACCCAATTCCCTTTTTTGTCATCTAAACGTTTCTTGAGTCCGTCCACAATCGTTCGATTAATAATTTCAGCTTATCCATTTCCTTGAGGGCAGTAAGGGTTTGAAGGGGAGTTAATGATATTGCGTTGATTGAGGAACACGACGACTTTGGAGCCAACAAACTGTAGTCCATTATCGATTCTGATAAGATGCGGTCTGCTGGACTGAATGATAATGTGCTCCCAAATGAATCTGATGACTTCTTCTTCTCGTGTTCGGCACAAAGGGACTGCCTCTACCCATTTAGTGAAGTAGTCCGTAGCGACCAACAAATGCTTTCGTTTTCTTGGTGCTGTAGGAAATTCTCCTACAAGATCGAGAGTCCATCATCTAAATGGCCAGGTGACTTGGCTTGAGTATAGTTCGAGCGCTGGGGCTCGTATCTTCAGACCGTGACACTGGCAAGCGTCACACTTGCGTGCGTACTCAATCGCTTGGGATTTCATCTTAGGCCAGAACATTCCTTGCGTTAATGCTCTGTTAGCAAGAGATCGTCCTGCGGCATGGGACCCGCATGTGCCTTCGTGTAGATCATGCAATAATTGTTGTGCTTCTTGTTCGGATAGGCAGAAGAGGTATGGACCAGTGACTGATATTTTGTGGTGGAGGTTATCCCGGACAATATATCTACGGGAATTGTCGATTAATCTTCGTCGTTCTGTAGGATCTTCTAGGAGTGGGCCATCAAATTTGTTGTGAATTTCGATATATCTTATGAAGGGTTGTCTCCAATCACTTCCGATCTCTTCGTTTCCCCCAGTATTGATGGCGTTAGATACGGTAGCATTAATGTTGGGGTTAAAAATGACATTGATTTTTAAATAGCGAGCTTCTGATCCAAGGACCCCAGTGAGGTAAGCAAGTACATCTGAATGTCAATTTTCTCCCCTTGGTAAATGTTCCATAAATTTTTTTTTAAATTTGTTCATTCGTTCGACTACTGCAGCAGCATAGTCAATCATTTTCCCATTGGCTTGATAGATACCCGTGTGATGATTAACGATCAGTAATGAATCGGTGTAGACAGAGAGCTCTGCTACGCCCAGTGTAAGTGCCATGTCCAAGCCATGAATTAATGCCTCATATTTTGCTACATTATTAGTTACTTCGAAATTGAGGTGAATGGATTTTTCGAGCCGATCATTGGAAGGCATAATAAGAACAATCCCCACCCCTGATCCTGCTGATCCGACGGAGCCATCCGTCAAAAGTCGTCAACCCTTATTTGTTACCCAATCGGATTTTTCTTTAGGCTGTTCTGTGAGTGGTTCATCTTTGTTTTCATCTAAATCTTCTTCCCAATCAGGATCATCTACTGGAAAGTCAGCTAGAAAGTCTGTTATAGCCTGCCCTTTTACAGAGTGGCGTGGCTCAAAGTGGATGTCGTGTTATCCGAGTGTTACGGACTACTACTGAATACGTCGAGATTTTTTGCGTTTAGATAAGATTTCACGGAGTGGATAGTTTGTTAATACCCGAACAACATGGGCTTGAAAATACTATTTCAATTTCTTTGACGTATAGACGAGGGCCAAAAGAAGCTTCTCGATCTTGGTGTATCTTGTTTTCGCAGGGGTCAAAGTCTTACTGATAAAATAGACTAGTTTCTGGGTCTTTTCATCGAGTCGGAGGAGGACGGGGCTGAGAGATGTATCTGTGACGGCCAAGTATACTATTAGTTCTTCTCCATCTATTGGTGTGCTCATAACTGGTGGTTTACCCAAATGTTGTTTGAGGTCAAGGAAAGCGGCTTCGCATTTCTCCGTCCACTCGATCTCGGGATCCTTCTTTGACTTTCCTCACCATGTACCTTGTTTAAGCAGGTCGAATAGAGGTCGGCATCTGTCTGATGATTTGGATACAAATTGGTTAAGTGCTGCGATCTTCCCGACTAGTTTCTGAACATCTTTTTTTATCTTTGGAGAAGGCATAGCTAAGAGAGCTTGTATACGTGATGGATCAGCTTCAATTCCTCGTTTGCTGATGAGGTGTCCTAAATTTTTTCCGGATTATACTCCAAACTGGCATTTGTTAGGATTCAAACGCATCTTGTAAGCTCGCAAGATTGCAAAAGTTGTTCGTAGATCTGCTAGGTGGTCTTCTTTCTTGAAACTCTTGTAAAGTATGTCGTCGATATAAACCTCTATAATTTTACCGAGCTGATCTTTGAACATTTGCGTCTTCAATCTCTGATAGGTAGTGCCAACATTTTTTAAGCCAAAAGGCATGACCTTATAGCAATACAGGCCTTGCTCGGTGATGAATACAGTCTTGTCTTGATCGTCAGGGAAAAGCGGTATCTGATTGTACCCTGATGTAGCATCCACCATAGAGAGAAGTTTGTACCTGGCTGTTGAATCGAGCAGATGGTTGATGATTGGGAGTGGAAAGCTATCTTTTGGGGTGTGTCGATTGAGATCTGTGAAGTTGACGCAGATTCTAATCTTGCCATTTTTCTTTGGAACTACGACGATGTTTGAGATCTAGTCTGGGTAAATAGCTTTACGGATAAAATCGACTTCAATCAATTTGTTGATCTTTTTGTTTACTTTGTCTCAATTTTTTTGTACTAGAGTTCATTGCTTCTGTTTAACCAGTTCTGCCTTCTCTTTCAACTCGAGCTTGTGGCACAACATGGCTGGATCGATCCCTGGCATTTCGTGGAACGTCCACGCAAAATTGTCGTGATTATCTAAAAGGAATTGTATAAGACCTGAACGTTCCTTCCTGCTCAAGAGGGTCCCAATATAAGTTCCTCTTTGCATTCCGTTGATCTTGATATATTCTGTTAGTTCGACGCTTGGCAGCTGATGTTCTGCTGGTACTAAATGCTGTAATTGCTATGCTGGAGCTGCTGTAGCTGGCTTGGCTTCAATTATATTATCGCAAGCTCGGGCTAATTTTTGGCTGCCTTTAATATCATAGATTCCTCCTTTCCAGTTGAAATGCAACGCTTGATGATACGGTGAGGGAATAGCTTTCATGTTATGCAGCCATGGTCGTCCCAGGATGCCCAAGTAACGGGATTTTGTATTGATGACGTAAAAAACTACGTCAAGTGTGACTGTTCCGACCGTGATGGGAAGTATAATTTTTCCAACGAGTTCTTCCTTGGAACCGTTGAATCCAGAGACGTTGATGTCAATTGGCACGACTCTGTCCGCTAAACCCATTTAGTCGATCATGCTCTGAAATAACAGTTCGATGTTGCTGCCGGTATTTACCATCATTGTATGCAGAACTATGTTCTTCATTTTTAACATGATGACGAGAGCATTATGATGTGGGAAGTTGACGTGACGTACATTGCAGTCTTCGAAAGAAATCCCAGGTCGTCGGCTGCTGGATTCTGGCAACAAACGTACTTCTTTATCTAACATTGTTAGATCATAGCATTATTCAATGCGCATGCGTTTGGATCTGTTGGAGTGGCTGACTGTCTGAGTCTCAATAAAGTATAGATGTTTCTCCTCATTCCCTTCCTCAGTCTGGACGACCGTGATTTCAGTTTTGTAGCTGCCATCTTTGTAACTTTTTACGTCCACAATATATTCAAGCATTCGACCATGCGAAAATATACTTAAGAGGAGGAGTTTCAACATGAAACATTGTTCCGTGTCATGTTGGTGGATCTTATGGTGAATGCAGTACGGTTTTCCTTGCATGGGTTGAAGAGTATTGACATTTTTGAAGAGCTCATCCTTTTGCAGTAGCGGATATATGTTGGCAATAGAAGTTGTTAACTGCGGTAGGCGTGAAACTGGTCTCTTTTGTCTTTGGCGAGTTCGGTTATCATAGGACTTGAATCGTTTCCTATCGCCTCCATAGTCTTTACTGCTATTGCGAGTACGTTCTCCGGAATAATCATTGGCGGATAGAGCGATGCGTTGAGGCTTTTATTTTTCAGCTGTCAGTCTCTCGAGGTCGATGAAGTTGTTGACCTTTTCCATCATATCTTCTAACGTTTGCGGCTTGTTAAGGATAAGATGTTCCTTGACTCGTCCATCTATGAGTAACGCATTCGTAAAAGTGGAGATCGTGATCTTTTTGTCGAGGTTATCGGGCTAGCACGAAAAATTTTCTGGTAAAAACCTTCAACCTTTCTCTTGGCGCTTGCTTAAGACTGAACAAAGAGTAAAGACTTTCCTCCTTGTCTTTATTATGCGAGTAGTTCTTGATGAATAGTTCGCGAGAGTTGCTCGAAGGTGATGATAGGGCCCTCATTCAGTGTATGAAACCATCGCAGTGGTTCGCCTTCTAAGCTGGTCAGGAATAAACGATAGAGGATGTGGTTGGAGGAGGAATACAGTCGCCAAAAATCTTGAAATTCTTGGTCGTGTTCCACAGGATCTCCCCCTTCGTATTTCTGAATCGTTGGAGTACGAAAACTGGTTGATACTTCTTCGTCTTGCAACTCATGTGCAAGCAGACTCTTCTGCAACCTTGAATAGTTGCTCCTCCCGTTAGCGAGTATTTGAGCGTCTAAGAGCTCTTTGATGCATTTGTCCACCTGTTCTGGAGTAAGGTGCTATCGAGACGTGATAGTTCGTCTTGTTGTTGGGCCTCTTGCAGGGTTATGCTCCCCTGTTGCTTCTCCCATACGGTCATAAACTAAAATTCGAGATTTTTCCCTGCTTTGCTCCTCTTGTGCAGGTAGATCTATTACCCCTCCAGCGGGTAATGGTGGATTGATGTGACTCCGAGGCAGGACTGGTTCTTGCTGAATCTGAGGAAGCGCGGTATTTCTACCTTGATGCCCCAAGCAATCATGGACTGATATTCTCGAGGCGGCGGACAGAGCGTTCTACTATCTCGGATTTGTCGTTATTTGAGCTTGTAGTGCCCTGATAGTATCCTGCATGCTGGCCAGCTATTTCTCCATCCGTCGCTTAGTTTTTGTCTACGCAGCCATTCGTAGATCAGTCACTCCTTCAGCAGCGTCAGGCAGGGCGCATTGTGATTTGTCGTGATTTGCCATCTTTGAAAGATAAAAGTAGTAAAAACTGGATCGGAGAACGCTGAGTGTAATCTTCGTTCCCACAGATGGCGCCAAATGTAATAGCTTATTTTCATATTGCACGTAGATAACGCTTTACACCTTTGAAATCTAGAGTGTTTAGTTATGAATTGAAAATAAATGACACTAGATTTAGCGTGGAAAACCCTTGAATGGGTTAAAAACTACGACCTCTCCTGAGGATTTTCGAAAGAGAGAGGTATTATTTAGACTGCTAGCTATTACAGAGAGAGAGAGAGAGAGAGAGAGAGAGATAGAAAAGATCTCTTAGAGGTTCTCAGATTCTCATAGTAGTCCCCCCTGATACGTAGCTATCTAGTCTTATTTATAGGTCTTATAATATGACCGTTTGCTACATTTGATGAAGAACGTTACAATATCAGATTTTGATGAGTCTTTATGGTGGACTTTTGTAACGTCTTGATACTTGTTGATTTGTAACGGATCTATTAACATTATCTGGTTGTAGCTTCATACGATCTCCTGTGATGCTCGCGTGCATACGATCTGTCATCAAGTGGAGGAGTATCTTCAGTAGCGCGAAGTCACAGGACGCTTTGATATCTCCGAACTGTTGATGACGATGCGACCTCCAATAGTGTTCGCGTGTATTCGAACTGTTGATAGATATCTGAGTATTTAGTGTGATTTTATTGGATGCTTCGTCATCCTTGTGCTGTAGACGAGTAAGTCTGTATAACGATCTCTTTGCTTTAGTCCTTGATTAGTTATCAATATGTTTACTCGAGTTATGTGAGTTCGCATATCGGACTCAATATGGGGATTTGAAATAAGTCCTTACAATAATAATAATAATATATCATGCTGACGTCATTGAGGTTAAGACCTGATCCAGACCCATTTGAGGAAAATTGGGCCTGGATTAGACATAATCCACCAAAATTAGACTGAACCATGTTCACTGACGTGGATGGGAACCGGGTCCACAGTGACACATTTCAAGGACACATGGCAGGTGGGACCCACCCATGCTGACATGACAAGCATGTGGCATGTGGTATCCACTTATGTACAACAGTAGTGACACGTCTTATATTGTATCAATGACACATATTGCACTGTAGTAGTGATACATGTCAGACAGTTTGACCGGAGTCAACCCGGTCTAGGCCTGACCTAGACCGAGTCAGACCGGTCTAGACACTAAAATTGGCTTTTAAAGCCTAATTTTTGGTTAAATTTAGTCAAATTTTTTTTGGAAAATTCTTATTGATTGGACCTACCCTTGGGGGGACCCATTTTTTCAAAAAAATTAAGAAAATATTTTTAAATTTTTTTGGGAACGGATGCCTTGTATAGGAAAACTGACTAATTTATATATAATATAAAAATATAAATTAATGCCTACTTAAGTATCTTATGATAGCTTATATAATATTAATGGTATTCCCCTAGAATGCTAATTATCTTGACCAGGGATCAGAGATAATATAAAACCAAGATAGAGTATGACTGGGAGTCGTATTTAAATTACGGTTAAATGTCAAGGGCAATAATTACAGATCAATTGAGAATTTACTTAATCTTATTTTCTAAAAACTTGGTGTCTGAAGAACCAATTTTATGTATCTAGGTGCAATTAGATGTTATTTAATAATATTTAGAGGTATATATGCACTAGTAGCAACCTATAATACCCTAGAATGTTAGTTCAAAGATAAAATTAGTTTGCCTATCTTATGAACTCAGTAGACTTTGGGGTGGGATCACTTGTCAGCTAAACATCTAATACTCCTCATATTCATAGCAAATAGGATCATTTGGCTAGAATATACAAACCTTATAGAATTTTAGGGATTTTAACACCCTATTTGTTAGAATAATGATCGCAACATCTAGTTGTTTTGAATAACTATCTTGGGTAAGACCCTATTAAAGCGCACTTTAAGGTTAAGATCACCATTTTATGGGGTAAAGTTAGAATTTGACGCTTAATAGGATCTCATGAGTATAAAGCCATGAACAAGGTTTACTTGCAAGTAATGATTGGGAATCATGTACTTCATTACACTATATACTATGAATCTCAAGTAATAATTGAAAATCATGTACCTAATAGGATTTCATGAGTAATAGGATATGAACAAGGTTCACCTACAAGTAATAATTGGGAATCACTAACTTGAATACTATAAATTGCCTTTAAATTATTAATGTATATTAAGTACTACTACTGGTATTGATATACATGTATAATAGATGTTGGCGACACTCAGAACATTGAGTACCTCCCATACTACAACTCTATTTGGGTACCAATTAACTTGACCTGTATGGATACTAAAATCTACCTGCTATTGTAGAATCTGGAAAAGATTATTGCTGAGAACAATGAGTCTCTAAAATAATAAAGTAGGGGCTTTGTTTGCACTCTCACCTCCACATTCAGAAAGACCTGATAATTGATTACCCTATACTATTCTAGTATCGTATGATTGCGGCATAATTTTTATTTGGCAGTGCAACTCCACTATAATGTTATGTAGAGAAATAGTTGAGGTAAATAGAGATATTAGGAATATACTATTAAACTTTTTGCGCTTCAAATATTGTGCTTTCGAGGTAATATTCGATAGATCATTGTACACGTAGATCTGATTTAAGTTTTTCTCATTTCAGAGCAAAACAATGAGCTACTGGTTAGGAACCTCAAGTTTATGCGCTTACTAAGAGTAAACATGTGCTAGGATCATACAATATTGGGTCTAGTGATAGGGGAAGTTACAGACAGGGTTGCAACTGTGGATAGACAATAGGTGATAACAACGGCAGGATTAAAATTTTAGCCAACAGTAACCTGAGGTAAGGGGAATAAAAAGTTTACCAATGGACCAAAATAGAATAGGAAGAATTCGTAAATAGAAATGAGATAGTCAAGCATGGGATTGTAAGGCACCCCAGACAATCTAAAGAGATCAGCCCCAGACTTATCACGTGGTTACATCAGGTGCAGACCTCACCATGGCAGAGTCTGTGGCCTTAGATTTCTCCCATGATACCAATGCAGCTTTGAATCATGTTCTAAGAATGAACAAGGAAATTCTCAATAGATGAATGATTTCACTTATAGAGCATTTCCAAGTAGTAACTTTACTTATTGCATAGTAGTAGTTTTGCTTTATTAGTATTATCAATGAGTAAGTTGGGAAATCTTCACTATTTAATTTAATAGAATGCTCGTGACATGTACTGGTTTGGTATCATATTTATGAGATTGATCTTTGATTATGAGAATTTATAACTTGGGATATAGTTAAATTCCATGTATGATAGTTGATCGACTATATACGACCGACCATATGGATATATCTGCTCATTGAGCATTACCGATAATCAGATGAGTGGTGACACATGTCTAAGAGACATTGGTATCAAATACTCGATCCTTTTGAGATATGAACATATTTCTTATCTCTAACCTTGTGCATCAGGGATGTCACAAATATCATTGACACGGTTAGCATGATAGAATGCACTGAGTGCGCCACGATATTACTCTCTAAAGGTACGATACGAGGTATCTAGTCCGCTCTATACACTAATAAATCTAATTAGATTTTACTGAGTTTTATGAGGATACATGATAATTCTTATTACGTAATAACTATCGGAGAAAATGATAAACAAAGGTTCTGTGCATTCCCTACATGTCTAAAGGTTAGAACACGCTATTAGAACGGTTTCTAATATACTCCTCCGGCCTAGGATAATGAGGAGGATTGTCAGGAATACATCTTGACTCTCCTTAAAAGGAGAGAAGATCCCGAGAGTGTATGTGTAACGATTGCTTTAAAGGAAAGTCTATTATTTGTCATTGTATGACCATGGTGGAGTGGGATCTCTTGCCTTTACTCCAAACGTATCAATAGGGACACATGTGGACCTATCCATCCACATGGTGGCCCACTTGAGTATTTATGGTTATAATAGATGTATCTTGGAGATCGCTTTACGTTTTCCTATTATTAACAACTAGGAATGCAACGTTATCATGACCTCTCACTTAGATTATTCAATTGTAGGCTCAATTTCTGGATTAACCGATCAAGTTAATCGATATATGCGAGTTGATGGGGGATTGCGAGTTGAACTCACAGGCTTTTGATGATTATTTTAATGCTAAAAGGGATAGATGATTAAGCATCTTGAGTACCCCATATCATACCCAACTCAGGATTGACAGAGAACCAAATCAAGCGATTTAGGATAATCGTTAGGCCATTGTTATTATGATCGCAACTTCAAGCTAGTGTGTGGGCTATGCACTTTTGTTCCCGCAGTACTGATTAGGATTCGTCCCATGGCTAATCTTCAAATCTTTCCCAAAGTAACTAGTAACTGGGTTGGAGCCCGGTGTTGCCCATCAACGAACATTTGGATGCTCAGTACAGGCTTCACTCGTATCACCACAATAGACAAAGATCGGTGGCCTGGTATTATATGGGTTATGATTCGCATCTATCACTAGATATTTAAAGCCCACTAGCGACTAATATACTACGAGATTCGCATATTATTACTTTGATGAGGCAATATTCCCAGTATTGAGGGGAAATATGACACTCAATGCTGAGGATGCTACCATGATTAGTTGGAAAACATCATCGTTATCTCATCTAGATCTATTTACATAAGTTAAGTGGCAATAAGGTTCAACGGATTATAAACTTGCAATAGGTCATAAATGAATTGCCCAACACATTCATAGATACTATTGAAGTATCGTAGGTATATGTACGTGCAAGTAATGCAAATACATAGCTAAACATTATGGGGGAATTAGTACCGTAAACGAATCTGTGGCTTGCTCTTAATGCTCCGTTGGAAGAAAGTATACTGAGCCAGGGAGCTACAGAATAAAGAACAAATATGACTAATGGTGTAGTCCGTTCATCGCGGATGGAACCATTCATCAACGAGGTAATAGTTGTTACGCGACCAGTTGATGCATTATGAGACAAGCCCAGAGTGGCACATACATATGATAATAAGATGATTTTGTTCTATTAAAAGTCTGTAATAGCACAATGGATGATCGTTCAATAGTGATTTGTCGACAAGGTATTCATATTCGCCACTGTGTTCACCATCAAGGATAAGAATTCTGAACCACTTATTGTGAACGACTGTATGTTGTTATTCATTGGCTAAAGTGGGCGTTTGTAACCATGTGAAAATCAGCTTGCTAGCATAATGTAAAGTGATACTATGGAGCCTATCGGTTACATATGGGAATGGTATGAAAACATGATTAACTCAGAAAAATAATTAGGTTAAGGTAAGACTGGTTACCCAGGAATTCTCTGAGAGACCTGACATTGATTGTAATGATACATATTATCCGGTTATGGACACTATAACATTTTGGTATGGATCAGTCTATCAGTTGTCAAGGACAAGCTAGACATGCATCTTATGTAATTACCGCGTATCTATATGGGAAACAAGATACGAATATCTACATGATGCCTCCCGGGGATGTATAAGCTTCTAGAAGCAATTAAGCCTGACACACGAGGTGTGTTTATAATAAAACTGGATAAGTCATTGCTGACTTGAAGCAATCAGAGCCCATGTGACATAGTAAGATCGACTGTATATTTGAAGGTAAAGGACTTTGCAAATAGTTTTATATGTCCATGCGTTGTCATTAAAAACACAGATATTAGTTTAAGTTATTATAACAGTTGATTTGGTTACCATTAGAACTTCGGGGGAGATCATGAGGGCCGCTGAATAACTTAGGAAGGAATTCGAAATGAAAGACCTTGGGGAAACCAATTATTATCTCGGTTTGTAGATATATATCGCTTGGCATACTCGTATACCAAGCGATATATATCGGGAGAGTTATCTAACACTTCAATATGGATGCAACACATGGTTCTAAGTCACTTATTATCGTCCATCACTTGGATGTGAATAATGACACCTTCCACCATCCTAATGGGGGGAGAAACTTCTAGGGTCCTGACGCCATAACTAGGAAGTGCTTCGCTATAGTTAGTTGGGTATACTAAACCCAATAACTCAATTACAAGGAACTGTTTGGCTTCCCATAGTTTTATTCCAACCCAAAGGCACTGGAATGAGATCAAGCACATTCTGAAGTATCTGATCGACATGAAAAACTAGGGGGGGGGGGGTTCTACTCGAAATGGTAAACATAAAATTATAAGAGGTACGTCGATATAAAATACTTGTGAGACCTACATAGAGGCCATTGCGAAATGAACTATATGTTTATGTATGGGGATACAACAAATTCTTGGAGATCGATGAAGCAGACGACGTTTGTTACATCTTCGAACCACAAGGGAATTCTTGTACTTCATGAAGCTGGTAGAGAATGATCGTTGCGCTCCAAGATACATCACATCAACTGAAGTTGTGACATGTATGAAGACAACTCAGCTTGCATTATTAAAGTCAATGGAGATTTTATCAATAACAACATAACGAATCACATTTCACAGAAGTCCTTTCATACTTTTGAATTACAGAAGGCGAATGAGATTGACGTTATTCAAGACATTTCAAAAGACAACTTTACAAACCTATTCATAAAGACTCTTGCACCACTTATGTTCAAGCAGCTGGTACATAAAATTGGTATGAACAAGTTTGTATTCATCAATATCTCAGGGAGATAGATCTCAGGGGAGATCGATGTTAAGGGGAGTAATCTCGTCCTGACGTAGATGCAAGCGTATTGTACTCTTTTTCTTGATAGTACAATTTTTATCCTCAGAGGTTTTACTGACTAATTTTTTTGATGTGGCAACGTATACATGTCCACAACTCATGTAGGGCATAGTATTGTGCTCTTTCCACTCACAGCTTTTTGCCTAAGGGGGTTTTGCTAGGCGAAGGTTTTGACGAGTCGTCTTAGTATGGAATACCCCAAGGGAGAGTGTTAGGAGTTGGGTCCGGCCCAAGGTAGGGACCTAACTGGGTTGAGGCGTTCTACTGGGCTCATAACAAGCCCACATAATCTAGGATTTATGGGGAAAGTTTTAAAAGAGAGTATTTAACCCCCAAAAGGGTTCAGTATTGTAACACAGAACAGCCTATCAATAATAACCTCTCTATTCTTCTCTCATATCTATGTGTGTGTATGATTGCATAGTAAATAGCTTGTTATCTAGAAGTTACATTATTCCATTATAGACTATTGCACTTTATGGATTTACCGCCTAGAATTTGAATTCGGGATTGTTTAATAGAGTTGGCACTTATTGTGGCTCACCCCTCATTCATCACTTTTATCCTGGTTCACTAGGTTGATTAACTTGGATCATCATTAACCAGTCTGAATTTGTTGAACTCTCATAAACACCCTTAACCTCAGTCATTAATGGTAAAGTTGGGGTGGTTAGAAGTTGAGGGTAGTTTTGGGAGTTCTCAAATTTGTACTAGTCAAGATTAGTAAACTCATTAAACCGGAGGTTGATTGAACCGCAATAAGTTATTAACTAGAGGGTCAATCATGATTTCAACTTCTAACTTGGGGGGGGGGGGGGGGGGGGGGATATTCACAAAATTGTCAATGATCACTCGAAAGAGAATTTTTAATGTGAGGTAGTTATATCAAAACACATTTTCAAAATAACAATCAAATTCTTAATTAATTTTTGAGTTGAAATGTAGTAGATATGCTGGTTACGCATATTCTGATTTTTATACTCACTACAAGAAAACTACCTTTAGGGAGAGCTAAAAAGTGTCCCCAAAAGCTAGTATTTCATCCGTATAAGTATTAGCGACGACATACCGTTATCCTTTAAGGGGGGGGGGGGGGGGATCCCAAATGCATTAAGGACGGGTACAACCGTTTCTAATACTATTAGGGACAACATCAGAGACGATAAAACTTCATCTCTAAAAGTTCTAGTTTTTTCAAATCTTTTGGGGACAGATTACAATCGTTCCTAATATATAATATTTGAGACGGTTGTATCTGTCTCTAAAAGTTTAGCGCCAAATTTTCCCGCCAACGCCAATATTATTAGCCCGTCTCTAATACATAACATTTAAGATGGATTTATTTGTCTCTAAAAGTATTAGGCCAAATTTACCCGATAACGCCAAATTCCGTCCCCAAAAAAGGTAAAGCTAATTGCAGCACAATATTTTTTACCATTTCAATTACATCCCCTGTTGGACTATACAAAACATTCATTAGCCACAAGTTAATTTAAACGAGAGAAAACATTAATAAATTGTTTCATAACATGGTAATGTCATAACATTTCATGTTTTCATGTTCATAGAGCTCAAAATTATTGATTTCAAACATTTATTTACCAGCTTCTATAAACACCAATTCCACATAGATAAATAAGGTCTCAATCTAAGTAAAACATTGTTCAATCACTAAATTCAACTGGTGCACTCAAATTAATTATCCAACCTCTTTCGCAATCAACATGGAACCATCGACACTCGAACGACATCTCTACGTAGATTTAGCAGTTGCTGTATCACTCCCATAATTGTTCAGAAACTGCATGAAACAACAAAAAGTTACAACACCAACCACGATATTAAAAAATGATTGCAGACTAAAAGATAATAAAGCAGTCAAGTAAACATTATGAAACTGAATATATGGGAAATCAAGTGACGTATTACATTTATATCAGAGTCATGCGCAGAAGCAAATCAAATAAGTAAAATCCTGCCAAAAATTTAGCAACACTTTCCCTGTAAATTAAACAGTTCCATTTTTCACCTGTTAGAAAATATATACAATTTATGAACACTCAAGTAGATAACACGTAATCCTTCGGTTTGATAAGGTTTAGGGACAGTATACACATAGCATACTCCCAATTCCTAAGATTATGTAATCCACACAAATTGTACGAGAATTGGATATCACCTTAAGGTCACATCAACTACGAGGCATGATAGTATATGTAAATCATAATAACTACTAAAATTAATACCCGAATAAAGTATTTCATAGCATCAGTATAAATATTTAGAAATTGGGATAATATACCTACCAAATGCTATTCGACACATAGTATAGTAAAATGTAAAATACTTGTATACACCAAGAATGAACCATACCTGAAAGGACTAGGAGACTCTTGTAACCAACATTTTCTCCAAAAAGAATATCAGTGCCAATCTATGAAATAAAAGAAAGATTTATTAAAAGGAAGTTCTCCGCAATTTTAATCAGCATAGCTTAATATAAATTCAATTTTTTTTTTTGCAAAAGGTATGATTGAATAAGAGACGAAACAAGAGTATAAGAGAGGGGAGGCAGAACCTACACCCAAACAAAAACAAATTAAGAAACTCTAAAGTATTCTACCAAGGGATCCTCAAAATAAGAGATGAAATGAGGAGATCCTACAAAGTCTTCCGTCTCAAAACAAGGCATAGCAAGCCCTTTTTTTTGCAGCTTGAGCTGCGGAGAAGTTCCCTTCCTTCCAGATATATGATATGCGCAATAAAGAAAAGTGTTTTCCAATCCTGCCCATTTAGTGCGATACTTCCAAGGGACCGCGTTATTAATGAATGAACTAACTGTAGCATCATAGTCAGCTTCAAGCCAAATCTTCTACCAACCCATATCAGCAGCCCAACTCATGGCCTCCAATAACACGCAACATTCAGCTTTAGGTCTGTTAAGAACTCCCAAACCTTTAATACGGACCCCCAAAACTTCACCCGAGTGAGTCCGAGCGATCACCCCCAATCCAGCCTTACCCGGGTTCCCTAGAGTGGAGTTGTGGTAGTTTAGTTTGGTCTCTTCGAACCAAGGAAACTTCCATCTACAGCTCACAATGCAGGGGGCAGGCCTAGCTCAAGCTTTCACCCCCAACTTTGAAATAATTTGCAAATCAGCTATCATATTATGCATACTGTTAACCGAAAGAGAAGCAGCTTCCTTAATCAGCACCATCAAATGCAATTTAATCTTGATTCTGTTAAACCTCTCTTCTCTGAAGATGATCGAGTTCCTTGCCATCCAGATAAGATGCGAGAGATTAATCACGGCAGCGCGCGAAAGATCTTTTATGTACCTGCTCATCGTTTCTCCCAAACCCAACAAGTCTTGCATGTTGTTAGGGAAGCTGTTGAGCATAAACAAATCAATAAGCCACTGCCAAAGAGGAGCAACAATCCCAAAGAAGATCCTGAATCGATTATGAGTGCATGTGACAGAGAGAGCATCTAGAAGGGAAGGAGAGTCGACGACGTCTCAAGTTGTCCTCCATTGCGAGCACATTCTGACTAACTCTCCACAAGAAGGACTTGGACATTGGATGCAAGGCTTGACAATGCATAAATTTGTTCCACCAAACCTTTGGGTTCTTACTTCTAATAGCGTCAAGAACACTTCTCACTGTGAAGGTTCCTTGAGTATGATGTCTCCAAACCCTTTTGTCGATCAGATTTCTATTAACTTCAAATTATCTGAAATCAATGCCATGTTCAGCTAGGAAGTCAGCCACCATGGGAGGCGCACACCAGCCCGAATGATCGATAATAGAGCTCAATTTAACAGAAAGATGCCTCCAGATTTCAGGATCCATCGAAACAGCTTCCATCAGCGAATAATCAGCCCCCCAACAGTCTCTCCAGAAATCAATATTGCGACCATTCCCAATCAGCCATCTTGAGTTTTTCTCAACCGTCTTTATGGCACCTTTTAGCCCATTCCAGATGGAAGAAGGTTTGGAATAATTGATAGTCTCCCCATTCTTCTTGGTGAACTTGGCTCTAAAAAAATCAGCCCACGGCTCCTGAGATGTAAGGAAGCCCCAACTCATTTTCATCATCAACGCCATATTAATGTATTTGAGAGACAATATACCCAGGCCGCCCTCTTCTTCAGGCTTGCACACTTTATCCCAGCTGACCGTTACCAGCTTTCTCACTGAAGGATCCCCTGACCAAAGAAAATTTATGATAATTTATTATCCCTCTTTAATGGATGCCCTTGGCCATTTGTAGATCGCCATGTTGAAAATTGGGAGACTAGTAAGAATAAACTTGATCAGAATTACTCTGCTTGGAAAAGAAAGAAGTTTTCCACTCCATTTTGTAGCCCTTGCTCTGATTTTATCAATAGGCGGAGAGACGGTACTTCTCGTCACCCTTCCTTGAATTAAAGGAATGTCCAAATATTTCTCCGGAAATACCCCAACACTGAACCCAAAAAGATTGGAAATTGTAGTTCTTCTCTAGGCAGACAATGCCCCGCTAAAAATTTTACATTTACTGCTGCTGATCCACTGGCAAGCCGATTGTTGGTAAACTTGGAGAAGATCTTTAAGCGCATGCAATCCTCTGAGATTCCCATTGGCAAAGATGATAATATCGTCTGCAAAGAGTAGATGAGAGGGGTTATTGCAACCTTTAAGAGTCACCATCGGTTTAATAATTTTGTTCCTTCGGAGTCAGTGGATTCCTCTGCTCAGAACATCCTCCACCAGAGCAAATAAAAGCAGAGAAAACGGGCACCCTTGTCGTAATCCTCTCTCAGCTTTAAAGAACCCACAAGGCCCCCCATTAATCATCACTGAAATGTTAGCACTCTTCAGAAGCACTTTATTTTAAAGATAATAATAAGACCTATGTGCAACAGATAATTGAGTAGGAAACCTAATAACACTAGCCTCTCAAAGTAACAAGGTCATTCAAGTAAGGAAAAAATATCTATCATTTAGATTTCAGAAAAATTTAATCCTAAATAGGCAACATAGAATTTTTCTCGAATAATTACTAATATTTTTCTGACTTTTCTCTCATGTGTAAAAATGAGCACGCATCAATTTAAAGTAAAGCGAAGGCTTATAATTACTAGAACCAGCAGACGTTTTTCTGGATTGATCTCATGGATAGAAGTTCAATTGCCATTGAAGGTGTCGAGTTAATATTGCCATAGACTTTCTATCATTCATCTCCACTAAACTGACCATACTAGACTTAGGATCATGAAGATCTTTTAAAGGTTGTAATGTAGGCTAAGGACAGGTAATGCATAGGAAATGGTTTTTTGTTGGCATCCTGAGAATAACTTAAGGTCTTCCCATTCTGGTTCACGTTTACCTTTTCTTCCACGTTTCATGATTTTTCTTTATAACATAGCTCGACCATGTACTTTATTTTTTGAGTCCTTTTTGCTTGATAATCTCATGTTTGATACTTTTTTTCTTTCTTTTTATATTTCCAAGGTGTTTATCTTGCTCACTAATTTCTTGTTTTTCTCTTTTTCTTATACTATTTCACATTTCTTTGTTTATAACCACTGCTGCAACTATCAACTTCCTTAAGCATTCTCAGAACGGGGTAAAGGTAGCTAGCTATCTTATAAACGATAGCTTATTTAAGCTCAATAGGGTGGCTAATGGAAAATAATTTAAGGTATTTTCATACGAAGGCCAAAAGGGTTTTTACAAAGAAATGCAATGAATAATAAGATCATGAATTTAAGGATGCTGAATCTGGAAATAGTTTATGTATGATACTCAAAGGTAATTCAAGGCTCAGATATTTCACTTGGGTTTAAAAAGCTTCTACAGTTATCCTCAAGTTTTATAATTTTGACCAACTATTCATCTAGACTAAGTAGTATATGACTGTTGGGAAAGTATTTTTACCAAACACTTTTTCAATGAATTAGTGTAAGAAAAGGGAAATGCACTAATCTAGTAATAAATAATAGCATTACTATGACAGAGTTACTAAACTAGATGTATGCATCACTTAATCATAAATATAAATGTTTACTCTTTAGTCTCAATGTATGACAAAAAAGATTAGGCAAGTCGTATTTTGTTTTCTTTTTTCCTGAAAAGCACTTTATTTTTCCCAAAATCAAAAATATAACCCCATAACCCAAACTTAAAATGAACATTGTTCCTAATGTTTTAGATATTCTAGTAAAATAAATTTGTTGGATATAATGAAGATATTATCATTCACTACCAAAAAAATAGCTTTTCACAACGGACTATATCCGTTGCTAAAGGCTTTTCGCAACGGATAATATCTGTAGCACAAATGTTGCCGTAGGGGGTGTTGTGGATGGTTTTGTAACGGACGAGGTCTATTGCTGAAAGTAAAGTTTCTGCAATAGTCGCATTCCATTGCCTTTGGTTGACTATTAGCAATGGATTTAGTCTGTTATAACAACTTTCACAACACCTTCTTATGCAATGCTTCATCTCCGTTGCTGTAGCAGTTTTTTGTTGCAAATAGTATATTTTTTACGGCGGATTTCGTCTGTTACAAATTCATTTTCATATTTAAAAAAGTTATACCAAATAAATTGCCTAAATTATTGTAATAAATGTACATTCTAGTTACGAGAAACACATACAATAATTTTATTAACAGCTCAAGATAATCTTACAATAACAAATAAATGAAACTTGAATCAAATTAAGACATATTACAGAGTGAGTGTTATGTTTTTCACATCCTTCTACACTACGATGAGTCAAAATCTGCTTTCTAAAGGGCAGGCCTTATTAAGTCCAGCAACCAAATGGGAACGTACAATGTAGAAGTTGCTAGAACTACACTGAGTATAGATGGTGTATGCAGACTAACCAGAGCTAAAGTATCTCTCTCTTTGCTACTTCTGGATTGAATGTGCATCTGAGAATGCATTATCCCTACAAAAACTGGATAAAGTTTCACTTCCACCCTCGATCATGCCTGCAAGAACAAAATTAGAAACCACTAATTTATTCGTTGTTGCACGTGAGTCTGACAAGATTTAACAACTAATAACAAATTTTAATTAAACAGGGAATCAGGCAGAATAGATGATTCATCTAGAGGTGGACTAGAAAAATGAAATAATTTGTTGCTAGATAAAATGAAAAAAACAAAAATATTAGGAAGGAGTACCAGATAATTTGACAGGTGTGCTATTTTCGAGTGACATTTTTGGCACGTATCAATAAAATGGTATACAATATGGACATTTATTATAAGGATACCAAATACAATTCTTTTTTTTTTATAGAAGAAAAACACAACATTTTATTAATATACCTCCATTTCAGGCACATGGGAAGCTTCAAAATAAACACTACATAAATGAAGTAAGAAACTCAGTTTCTTTTTGCCCAAAAGTCTAATGCATTACTACTATACAAAATAAAGATAAGCATACCAAAATGATCTTCCATTCTTCTTCTCTTCCCCGTCAATGCTCACGAGTGATGAATAGGTATCTTTTATGGATATAAGGTAGGCGAGAGCGGGTATGTCAAAGTATACATACCACGACATTTAAGACATCCCTTAGAATCTAAGTGGTAGACCAAGAAATAGCGTCCTAGCGTATCAACCACATTTTTAACTCTATAACAACAAGTAGTCAAAGAGTAGTACATATTATTACCTGAAACCAATTTGGATTTTTAGGACTTTGCTGAGCAGCAAGGACTTCGACAAACCCTTTATTCTTGGGCCCTTCCATGTTACTCGCATATGCTTGGGAAAGATGATGATTAGGAGATGCAAAATTAAATTGTGTGAGCACATATATCTTCGATATGTTACTGTTTAAGCAATTGCTCACAGGAATGCCGATCAGCCTGTAATTTTCTCCTATTAGTAGAGTATCTTCTATGATTGCACCCTCTGATATACAAAATCATAGCCCAACCACTGAATGGTGAATTTTGCAGTTCTGTTGAAGAGAAAGATGAGTTTGTAAAAGAATTTAATGAGAGCTTACTACGTGCTTACATAACAGCAAATACGCATAATTTTCGACCCTGAACTGTATTTTGGAATATCAGTTGTCTATTTCAAAAATGAAGTGATCTAATTTCTACAGGGATTTTACCTTGATTACGCATCCCTCACCAATAACACTATTAGTTACATCAGCATCAAGCATCTTGGAAGGTGGCAAATATCGAGGTTGTGTATATATTGGAGAAGAACGATCATAAAAGATGCATCAAGGTAGTTCATGTTCAACAAGAACCGCTATAAACAAGCTATTCAATAATTCCATTTGCTTGATTTTGATCTCTACCAAAAATTACCTGATATCAGGGACTGGCTTTTTGGTAATTCCCAAATTTGCATTATAGAGCGCCTTAATGGTACTAATATCTTCCCAATAGCCATCACAGAGATATGCTTGCACCTATACATATTAAGCATCAATTCTGAGTAAGGACATTATGAGCTTTTTTTAACAACTCAACATATTTATAAGACTAGTAAGGGAACTGTTACAGGTACATAGCTACTGGGATTATGCCACGTAACAGAAGTGAAATCTAAGTTTTGAACCAAGAAAATCTGATAATCCATATCGACCATACTATATGATCATAACTATTTGAATGGTTTAGCTCTTTTAGGAAGCCATGAGAAGATGCAAGAATTTTGGTATGCTGTCCAAAATGTTAAGAATCTCTAGGTAAATTGTAATGGGAGACTTGATCTAAACACTTACCTTTCCTGGCCCCATAATTGGATGAGTGCACCCACTAACTAGCCTATATGCAACTCTTTAGTTACCCACTTGATTACTTTTTAATGCAATTACGCTTCTATTCTAAATGCGCAAATGAAAAAATATAATGGCGATCAACAACATAAATAACTACAGTTAAATGAGCATAGAAGAATCATACCCTCATTCCAATGGATGTAGTACCAGGAATAACTTCACTACCAAAATCATTTGCTCCAGGGAACTTGTCACGAAGTAAATTCAACATAACTTTATTGATGACAACATATATACCCATACTAGCAATGTAAGGCATCCCTTTAGTTCTCTCGTCGTCAAGTCCTAAAATGGTCGTATCAACCTGAAACATTCAAAGAAAATAATGTAAGATAAAATTTACCTTAAACTGAAAAATCTGCATTTGACAAGAAAACAAGCATCATGTTCAGGAACATATGGATATATATGACGTTATATCTACCTTCAATGCTTTCAACTACTCTCCTTTTGGTTTCTATGCAATTTCAATTATGCGGCCTTCTTCATCAATCTTCATTAGGCCAAATGTAGTGGCACGTTTTTCATCCATCGGTAGAGCAGCCACAGTGATATCAACATCAGTTTCCCTGTGAGCTTGAATAAACTTCTCGTAATCCATACGGCACAAATGATCTCCAGAAAGAATAAGGTATTCCATTACGTTGTGTTCCTCAAACAACCATTATTACTGCCTTACGGCATCTGCTGTACCCTATAAATACAATACCAAATTTTAATCAAACAGGGAATCGGGCAGGATAGACGATTCAGCTAGAGGTGGACTAGCAAAATAAGATACTTTGTTGCTAGGTAAAATGAAAAAAACAAAAATATCAAGGAGTGCCAAATAATTTTAGATGACAGGGGTGTGTTATTTTCGAGTGATAATTTTTGCATGTATCAATAAAATGGTATACAATATGAACACTTATTATAAGGATACCAAATATAGGACATTAAGAATCAAATAGTCAAAAAGTGCTCAACTAGTAAATAAATGCATAAAAGACTCAGAAAATATGACTCTACATGCATATACTAGATATAGAAAAGCTTGTAGAAGCTAACCAAGATAAAACAGAGAACTCGAGTGAGGACAATCATAACAATTATGTAGAATTTTCTAAGTGGTATACCAAGAAATAACGTCTTAGCGTATCAACCACATTTCCAACACTACAACAAGTAGTCAAAGAGTAGTACATATTATTACCTCAAACCAATTTAGATTTTCAGGACTTTGCTGTGCATCAAGGACTTCGACAAACCCTTCATTCTTGTACCCTCCCATATTACTCACATATTCCCACGGAAGATGACGATTAAGAGATGTAGAATTAAATTGCATGAGCACATATATCTTCGATATGTTACTGTTCAAGCAATTGCTCACATGAATGTCGATAAGCCTGTAATTTGCTCCTAGAGGAATGGCGGGCTTCGCTCTCTTTTTGGTAAGAGGGTATAATCGAGTTCCAGCTCCACCCCCAAGTATAATTCCCAGAACACTCTACAATGAATTATAAATGAAAAATATTAAACTTTCCCATTCAACACATTAGCATAAAAGTAAAGTAATTTACTCATAAACCTTGCCAAAACTGAAGCAAAATATGCTATGACTATGATAAAAGCGAAATATGATTGATTCCCAAAGCAAAACTGCCCAAATCCTACAGAAAATTAAATCCCGATGTCTTCAACGAATCTTTTTACCCTCGTACAAGATCCCCAATTCAAATTAAGAAGTAAGTATTGAACAAATCATATTTAATGGGTAGTAAATACTTTAAATGTCCTTAATATCTACTTCAATGGGTAGCAACTCACATTCAATGGGTAATTCGTACATTTAAGCATATAAGAACCCTAAGTTAGATTCAACGTATAACATTTTAGATCTAATTACAAAGCAAGAATAGGAATAAGAAGTAGGAAGTGGAATTGACCGAATGAAGATTTTAATTAGAGAGGAGATTGGTTTGAGTACTTGTAATTGCAGAAGAAGGAAGGGAGAACCATCACTCACACAAACTATAGTGGAGTACATCCCAATTTAATATGAAGATCATGGGTAAGGAGGAATCCAGAGAGAAATATGGGGAAGTTGATCCCTGTCTCTAACAAAATCATGGCTAAAGATGAGAAGATTTGGGGAAGGGAAAATCAATCGAAGAAGAAAGAGGAAGGGAAGTTTCGCGGGTTTTGTTTTGATTTACTAAAATAAAAGTATCGGGACTTATATCTTGCTGATTCGTAAAGGCAACATATTCGGACTTATGGCGACAAATTTTCTCTCTAGCAAGTTTGTAACAGACTTTCTCCGTTGCCAAAAGACTTACCCTTGTGTTACCAAAAGCTGTTTTTTTGGTAGTGATTGTTGTGCTGAAATTTAATAATGTAAAAGACAAGAAATATATTATGAAATAAAAATTTCATTAGGGAATCACAAAGTACATAATAAAGGAAAAATACATGACATTTTGTTTTTTTGGTTTTATGTTTTGTTTTTTATAGATTCAAATAAATTGAAAAATATATTGATAGATAGATAGATCGTAAAAACTAAGGTTGACGACCAGCGCCGCGGGTACCAGACTCTTCAAATCTAGTTGTGAATGACCTCTGTAGCTCCTCCTGTGCTACAGTGGCCACAACAGATCATTCCTCCTCCCTGCTTGTGGTGTGAAATAAACTCTTAATCACTCATCCAAATAAATTTAGGAAAAATTTGACTGTAGTCCCACCTATAGATTGAATATTTGCTTTTAGTTCCCAAGTTGTTTAAATATGTAGTTTTGGTCCCCAAATTGCCTTTGACCACAGGTCAACCTTCGTTGAACTCAAATTTTAACATGAACTGACTAAACAACTCTCACGCGAGTTGCACGTGATTTCCTCTAACAAAAAATTATCTCAAACAAAAAATTATTTTTAGAGGGAAAATTTAGGAAAATTTGTATCTTCTGCAACTATAAAAATTTGGAAAACTAGAATACAACAATTTAATACCTAATCTTTCCAAGCCTTTGATCACAATGTAAGTCTATCTCTCTCCCTTTCTCTTTCTTTATTTTTGAATAGGTAAAATTTATAAATCTCTCTCTATTATCTGTTGATTTGGTTTTTCCATTTTAAAAGTTAGAAGATTTGTGTTAAGAATTAGAGTTTGGATTACAAAATTGGGGTATTTTAAAAGTAGTTTGGATTATAAAATTAGGGTTTTTGTTTTCTGTAATTAGGGTATATTAAAAAATTTGGGGTTTTACAAGTGGTGTTTTTAAATTAGGTGTTTTGGGTATGTTACCATGATATTTGTCTTAACTATATAGTATTTGGGGGTATGCTACAATGATAGGAATGACCTAAAAAATGTTATTATTTATTAGGGAGGTAGACGGTCTGAACCTGGGGAGACAGGGTACACACATCGTCTATACATTGATGAGAACATACATATATTTGAAAATGTAAATGGGGATCAGTTTTACTATCAAGGTCTGTTGGAGTATATTATGTCTGATGTTGTCGGGATAAATAAAGCTATCTCACCTGGTTCTGGGATTGTGGTGAAGACACTGTGTGCAGGTAAGATAATGGATGTTTGTGATAATACAAGTTTGTATAAGATGTGGCATTGTAGTGATTTAGATAGTATGTGAGATGAAAATTTCTATGTATATACAGTGCCTATAGAAGTTGTGCCCCCACCTTTAATTCAACAACCAGGTGTAGTTATGATGGAACCAGATGAAGGACTACCAATATGTCCTACTTCTCAAGTTGAGGTTGAGGTTGAGGTTGAGACTACACAGTTTGATCCACTGCAGTATGAGAGTACACAGTATGACCCACTTTAACATGAGACTATTACCAGGGGTAAACAAAAGGTAGTTATGACTCAAACAAAAAAAGACATGTATCAATGCCAAAGAGAAAAGGCAATAATTTATAAAGTGGTGAAGAGAACAATAAAAGAGTTAAGAAACCAAGGGCAAGTGAAGTATCTGAGGAAGAACTTAATGATTTGCCACATATAGACTTTAGTGATGATGAACCTAATATTGAAACTGAGGGTAGAGTTGGATTTGGGGAAGATGCTCCAGTTAATACCGAAACTGAGGCTAGAGTTGGATTGGGGGGAAATGCTCCAGTTAATGCTGAAACTGAGGCTAAAGTTGAATTGGGGGGAGAGGCTTCAAATGATGATGAAGAAGTTGATAAATTTGATGCTTGGAATAGATAGGCCGAAACTAACCTAGATAGCCTAGATGCAGAAGAAGGGTATTACTTAAATAACTCATCAGTTGATGGTAATGATGGTCCAACCCAAGCTGATATAGACAAATGTGATGATGAGTTCAGAGATTTGACCAAAGAATGTGATAACATTTATGTAACAGAAGAAGCTGAAGTGCATCATACTACATTACCTGTGCATAATCATGGGTTAGAGATGGTTATTAGCATAGAGTGGCCCACAGTTGATACTTATAGAGCTTTTTTAAGGCAATGGGCTATTATGAACAAGCACCAATTCTAATATAAAAAGATGACTATATGAGGGTAAGATACATTTGTACTGAGGCTGAAACATTTAACTGTCAATAGATGTTCTTTGCTAGGGTTAACCCAGATAGTACAACTTTCAGTATGAGGGCCAGTAGTAATCTTATTCACACATGTCTTAGTAGGAGTGGCCAATCTAACAAAAATGCAAATAGCCAGTAGGTGGCAAAGGAAGTTGTAGAAACAATTAGGACAGTGAGAGCCACTAGACCAGCAGGTGTGAAGGAGCTGATTTCAAGAAGGTATGGTGTTGATATTTCATATTATACTTCATGGAATGCTTGGACTATATGCATGGAGAGGGTAGTTGGATCATATGATGAGGGTTATATTCTAGAACTTGATTTTATGAGACAAGTCTTATTGGCTAACCCTGGCAGTTTAGCCAAATGTAATAAACATCTTCAAAGTAACTAGTGGAAAAGATCATTGGTGATGTTTAAGACAAGTTTTGATGGATGATTTAGTTGGTGTCGACCTGTACTTGGTTTGGATGGCTGTTTTCTGAAGGGTAAATATGGGGGGGGGAGGGTATGTCTATCTGTGATTGCCTTGGATGGCAATAATGGCCCATTCCCTATTGTAGTTTACTTATGCAGATCAGAATGTAAAGAAACTTGGACCAACTTCTTTGAGGTTCTTCAGCTCTATCTCATTCTACATAATCAAAATCTAATATTCATATTAGATAGACAGAAAGGACTTATTGATGTTGTAACTGTACTTTTTCCTCATGCAAATCACAGATTCTGCTTTAGACATATGTACAAGAATATGAAGAAGTTTCACAGAGGGACCCAAATAGAGTGGTTAGTGTGGAGTACAACAAATGCATTTAAGCAATCTGAAAAGAGCAAGCACATGGACCAACTCAAACTGGAAAACCCAGCTGCTCATGACTGGTTACTTAAGGAGCCATTTGAACATTGGGCTAGGTCCCACTTTAATTTTACTGCCAAGTGTGAACATATCACAAACAACTTCAGTGAGTCTTTTAACATATAGATTTTAAAGATTAGAGATAGGCTAAGCCATAAGTTACTAGAAAAACTGAATATAATGTTGATAAAACTCATGTATGAGATGAGGCTCAAGGCAAAAGAGTGGGAGGAAATAGGTAAGCTAAACAAGATCTTTTCTTATTGTTTGAGATCTCTTCTTTTCATGAACTACTATGTGACTATATGTATAACTTTTTTACAGGTTTGGTATTGGTCCTTAGAGTACAAGCCCACATTGATTTGATGATCAAATGATATGGTCAATATCAGGTGTAAGGGATCAATTTTTTCTTGTAATTGGGATAAATGGCCAAAGATGGAGAGTAAACACCAACACACATGAATGTGACTGCCATGAACGACAACTTTCTAGACTACCATGTGTGCATACTGCTAGTGTTATACTCCCTTATGGGTGGCCATGGACTAAGTAAGTAAAGTATTTTTTGGTTAATAATCTAAATGCTTACAAAGTTGTGTCTCTAGTTTTTTAAAAGCTAACTTTTTTATAGATGGCTAACAGCTATGTTTCTTGTTTTCACAAAGTTGTTTCATATGTCCAAACATATAAAAATGCCATATATCATGTAGTTGATGGATCAGAATGGGAGAAGGTTTGTATTTGAACACAAGTGTATCTGAGTTGAAATTTGATATGTACGCTTATTTTTGTATTATATGCAGCCTACAAACCATTTTCTACCTCCCCCATTGGTGAGAGGAGCCGGGAGACCTAGAAAACAAAGAATCCCTAATCCAGATGAAGAAAAGAGGTAGAAGAGATGTAGAAAATGTGGTGGTTATGGTCACAACAAGAAAACTTGTAAGGGTGCACCAACAACACCAAGTCCATGAATGGCAAGAGCACTTAAGATGGTAGATACAAATGTTAGCATGGCAAGACATATAAGCAGTGTTAGCTTACCACCTGCAACACCAAATATGAAAGGGAGGGGAAGTGGTGGTATAGGTGGTGGTGGTGGTGGGTGATCTTCTAGGGGTGCAAGGCAAACTGAAGATACTGAAGCTCCAAGGCCAACTCAAGCAAATCAAGCTCCAATGCAAACTAGGGCATCAACACAACAAGTTTAATCCCTAAGGCAAGAACAATCAAGGCAAACTCAAAGCCAAACTCAAGCTACTCAAGGCCTAAGATAAAGTCAATCAAGGCAAACTCAAGTTACTGATGCCCCAAGGAAAACTAGAGCAAGTCAAGCCCAATTGCAATCTCAAGCTATAGGGACTTATCCCTCGATCTCACACAAAGTCGAGCTTATCCAGCCTGAATTACCTCCATCCCAGGTTCACACATTTTTAACACATAACACTCCAGTCAACATTCCAACTAGCCCCACGAACTACTTAAGTACGTGGATCGAGCTAAACTCAAAAAACATTATCAAGTCAAAGATATCTGTCTCCCATGAACTCGTCAGTTATTCAGTCAACCTCCACTAACAGCATTATTCAGAAAATGTGCTCTAACACGATGAAGAGTTGTGGGAAAAGCCTATATAAAGGAAAAGTTCCAGAAGAGACAGGGACCAAAAAAATTACTCAAACTTCTTATTTGCGAGATCAAAAGAATTTATATATTTAGAGATAACTTGTAATAAAGATATCAACTTCAAGCAATAAAGATACTTTTACAAAAATCCCCCATACGAGGTCGTGGGTTTTTACCTATTTCAGAGGTTTTCCACGCTAAAAACACCCGTTTCCATTTCTTACTTTCCATTAGAATATTGTTACAGGTTCATTGATGTGATAGCTAATTCCTAATCATTTCGAGCTTACAGAATTGGGCCATTACATTTGGCACCGTCTGTGGGAAAGATTATATTTCCACGATACCCTAAGGCAATCTTTCACTACTATTTTCAATTATGGCTTCTTCTAGACGACCGGCCGCAGGAACTCAGCTCAAAATTTTTGAAGATTCGGGACAGCTTACTGAGTTACGGGCGAATCTCCAAGCCGAGATAGAGAAATGCGCCGAACTCGAACTTCAGTTGACAAAGGATCATGGACTCCGAGAGAAAGAGCTCGATGCAGAATAACAAGCTCGTTTGACAGCGCTCGAATGGTACGAAGATCAGATGACAACGATGCAGATTGTACTCGAGGCTCTGCAAAATACTTAGCAGTCTCCTCCAGCCAGGGGTCACGATCAACTTCCACAGACCTCCCGCATTTTAGCAAGGGAAAGATAGGGACCTCGGGGAGTTGCCAGTAAAGCCATTTTCAAAAATCTACCACACGAACTGCAGCCCTCCATCCATTTTGGGGGAGAAGTTCAATCAGAAACCAGTCGAGGTCACCAGATTTCTATCCGTCAGGAGGAAGACCAGCGACCTCTACATTAAGTTCTAGCACGAGATCACTTGAGTGAAGGTACGGGAACTCATCATCCCATGACAGCATGTCCGGCGATTCAGCCAACACATTACAAAAGAACACATGGACCAACAGATTAAGGAATTGATCGAGGCACAAGGTCTAGGTACTATCGGAGATACCACAAAGTTACAATGAAGTCCGATTGCCAAGGAACTATTCGATATGGAAATACCAAAAGGTTTCCATACTCCCAAAATTCACAAATACAAAGGTACTGACCCGAAGAAGTATATTCAATAATACCGTGATTCATTGGAGTTGTACTCCAATCTTAACCACATTCTCTGCCGTCTGTTTGCCATAAGTTTATAGGTAGAGCCACTCCGATGGTTCCATTCTCTTCCTAAGGAATCTATTTACACGTTTGATCAGCTGCAAAAATAGTTCATCAAGACATATGCTCACAACATAGACAAAGAGGAGAACTTGTATTAGCTTATCGGTCTTAAGTAGTCACATGGAGAAAAGCTTAAAGACTTTTTATAGAAATTCCTAGAGCTCGCGAGAAAGGTGGATAACCTTGGCCAAAAAATAGCTGTGACCGTTTTCACCAATGCTCTCCAGCTTGATTACAAAGCCAAAGAATTCATCTTCCTTAACAAGCCTGCGACATTAGAGGAGATGATCACCAAAGTCAACGGTTACATCGACTTGGTGAGGATGATGTCTGAGTGACAAATGTCTACTAAATCTGTCATCTCCACCAAAGCCCCACCTACAGATCGAGCCAGCGGGCCTAAGGAGGAACAGGGAGATCAGAAGCGCACCAAGGGGAAAACTAGATACCCTCGGAGAAGCGGTCCTTAAAACAAACCCGTCATCCTAAAGCTGAATGTCCGAATCTCTACAATTTTTCTACTGCTATTAAAAGACCCACTCTACCGCGTCTCTCAACCGCTGGAGCCCATCGATAATCGACCATTTTGCTTACATCATAAGGTAAATCATCATACTACTGACAATTGCTATGCTCTATAGCGGTTGTTTGAGCTCATTTTTAAGGAAGGATGGATACTTGAATACATTATTGACCTAAAGTCATACCAGGATATAAGAAGCAGTTTGAAGTTGTCCAAGTCAACAATAGAGCTGAGGAGAAGCATCTCTACTATATATACCTTAGCAATATGATCAAAATCAACCAGATCACCCATTCTAGCCGATCAAAGAGCCAGAGGCTCTCAGAATGTTGTGATCTTATACCTCAAGACAAAGAAGCCAAACTTCTTCCCGATTCGAGCAATCGCCGACTTAGAATATCCTTCGAGGATTGCGATACGAGCCATGTCAAATTTCTACATCATGATGCGTTAGTCATATTGCTCAAGATGAAACAGTTTGTCATGCACACAATAATGATCGATACTAGAAGAGGTATTGAAATTCTTTTTCAGAGTATGATCGACCAGATGGGTTTGGCCAACCAAGTCAATCAGAGTGATACAGATATCAGTGGGTTCAATGGTTCCAGGGAGAAACGAGTAGGCAAGATTATCTTACCTATTACCGTAGGACCAACCACAATTGACGTCGTTGTCTACGTCATCAATATCAAATCTCGCTATCTTGGGATTATGGGCCGCTGTTGGATACACAATATGAAACCAATCGCTCCCACCTATCACCAAGCACTTCGATTCAAACATGACAACGGTATTTATGAGATTAGAGGTAGTCAAAATCTCTCTCGAGCTTGTGAAAATACTGTCTCAGCCATCCTAGATACTAGAAACAGATTTACCGCATTGCAATTACAGAAAATTGATCACCTCAACGATCAATCACCTACAGAGGAGCCCACAGAATATGTCAGCATGGAGGGACCTAGCAAAGGTACATTCATCGGAACTAAGCTGGTTCAGCATGAGAAAGATACTCTCATTCTGTTCTTGCAACTCAATCGAGACATTTTTGCATAATCTTTTGAAGAAATGCTTAGAGTTGATCCGGCCATGGCTTGCCACAAGTTAACCATCAATATCAACGCCACAGAGGTCAAACAGATATAGCGACGACTTTCACCTCATCTTTGAGATGAAGTTAACGCCGAGATCTAGAAATTGATCAAAGTGGGATTCATTCGAGAAACTAAATATCTGGACCGGATATCCAACATTGTTATTGTCCCAAAGAAGAACAGAAAAGTTTGTGTTTGAGTAAATTTCAAAGATCTGAACAAACATACTCTAAGTGACAGTTTTCCATCTTCCCAATATTCATCAGATCCTCGATTCTATAGCAGGACATGATTTCCTATCTATGATGGACGCTGCTTCAGGGTATAATTAAATCTCACTTCTGGTAGTAGATCAAGAGAAGACAACGTTCATCACCAAAAGTGGCATTTATTGTTACAAAGTCATACCCTTCAGGCTCAAGAACGCAGGTGCCACATATCAGCAATTGATGATTATTATGCTCAAAGCACACCTAGGGAAAATCGTTGAAGTCTATATCGATGATCTCTTATGCAAAAGTGTACAGTCAGATAATCAAATCTCATATCTCAACACAATATTCAACATCCTTCGATCTTACAGAATACGTCTCAAGCCTGATAAATGTCAATTCGTGGTACATTCTGGCCGCTTTCTAGGCCACCTCATCAGCAATAAAGGGATTAAGGCTGATCCTGATCAAATTCGGTCTTTCCTTGACTTGCCTTCTCCAAAGACAACAAAAGACGTTCAAAAACTCGCCGACAAGATTGCCGCGACCAACCGTTTTGTCTCTAAATCTTCAGACCGCTGCCGTTGGCTATTCCTATTACTTTGTAGATATACCAAACGAGGAAAGGATCAGCCAACTGCAGAAGTCACATGGACACCAGAATGCGAAGTAGCTTTTCTGGATCTCAAAATCTATTTGGGGAGGTCTCCCATAATGAACACCCCAGTAGGTGATGAGGAACTGATAATCTACCTAGCAGTCATAAATACTACTTTTAGCTCAGTTCTCATTTGCCTGGAAGGGAAAATAGAGAAACCAGTCTTCTTCATTAGCAAAACACTCACACCAGCGGAAACAAGGTACTTTAAAATTTAGAAACTTCTTCTCACCCTTGTTTACACTTCGTAGAAACTCAAGCACTACTTCCAAGTACATTCCGTCAAAGTTATGGTGAACTACCCACTTCAGGTTGTTCTGTCTAAAAAAAAGAAGTCACGAAGAGTACAGTAGTGGCCAGTCAGTTTCGGAGGACATGATATCAAGTTTGAACAGTGTCATTACGAAAAAGGTCAGGCCGTTGCCAATTTTTTCGTAGATTTTCCTGTGGAAGATCCTGAGTGGGAGGAGAACAACCCGGACCTTACCGAAGACACACCGGAGAATCTAACCCTCAAGCCATTCGGTGAACAAGCCGACTAGATCACCACGTCAGGGTGGAGGCTTCTCACAGATGGATCAGCAGGACCCGTAGGGTCAGGGATCGGGATTGTTTTGATTGCCCCTTCTAATGACAGAATTGAGAAATTAATCCGCTTGGATTTTGAGGCCTCAAATAATGTTACCAAGTATGAAGCTCTCATTCACGGACTCAACCTCGCACTTGAGCTCGATGTCCCCAAACTCTCAGTTTACACAGATTCATTACTCATCCTTTATCATTATTCCAAGCAATGCAAGAAGAACCAGAAGATAATCAAATACACTACCCTCGTTGCAAATAGGATGAGTAAGTTTGCGAAAGAAACTCTCGAATATCTTCCTCGAGGTAAAAACAAACATACCGATTCCTTGGCATATCTAGCCGGGGTCTTGGGTACAAAAGCTCGATATCTCCAGATCGAAATCATTTCAACCCCCAGCGTTGATCGCATATCTGTATGCATGATCAACACTGGGGGAAATAAATGGGGAGACGACGATTGGCGAAAGCCTTTCTTAGTCTACCTCGGTTTGGACAATAAGTGCAACAGACCACTCCCAGCAAATCCAAAAGAATGCCAACAGCTGATCAATAACTCGAAGTGTTATATTACCCAAAACGGTATGCTTTACTGCCTTTCTGTTACAAGGCCTTACCTCAAGTGCCTCTCGAAGTCTAAAGTAGACGAACTACTTCCCGAATTACACAAAGGAACTTGTGGCTCCCACGCCGCAGGTAGATCATTAGCGAATTGAGCTATAACTCAAGGAGTATTCTGGCCCGGCATGCACAAATAACCAGAAGGGTATTCCCGCGGGTGCGACACCTGCCAGAGACATGAACATATGATACGCGCTCCTGCGCTCGAACTCCATGCAAGCAAGGTTTTCTGGCTATTCAAAAGATGGGTACTTGACCTCGTCGACGAATTCCCTAACTCTCCAGGTAATCGCCATCACCTACTCGTAGCTAGCGATTACTTTACAAAATGGGCAGAAGCAATTCTACTATGTCGAACCAGAGAAGAAGAAGTCATCTTTTTTATCTTGAGCCACATAATCACTCGATTTGGGTACCCCCACCTAATTTGTATTGATAGCGGGCCCCAATATGTGGGAGAAAAGGTTGTAACCTTCCTAAACCACCACAATATCATCTACTCACCATCAAATCCATACTACCCTCAAGGCAATGGCCAAGTTAAAATCACCAACAAAACCATCGTAGATGGACTCAAAAAATGGCTTCACTCACAGTAAAATGGAAATTGGGTTTGCGAACTACCTTACGTGTCCTGTAAACGTATTGAATCACTCCTCGACAATCCACTTAGTGTACCCCGTTCCTCCTTGCTTATGGCACTGAGGTTGTTATTCCTTTTGAATATCATCATCCAGTTTACGATCACGAGCTGACTGACGAGGAAATGAGTTCGAATTGGCTTGCAACCTCAATATGATAGATGAAACCAGGGAACGTGCCATCGCTAACCTAGGTCGATATCATCATATGCTTGCCAAATCGTATAATAACAGAGTCAGGAGCCGTACTTTCCAAATCAAAGATCTCGTCCTCAGAAATTCCTCAACATCGCGAAGAGCCTCACGCTGAAAAATTAGCTGATAATTGGGAGGGTCCATTCATTATCATAGGTCTCTCAGGCCTAGGATCATACTATCTCATGAGAGAAGAGGGAGTCCCCATTTTAAATCCTTGGAACACTAGGCGACTGAAATGGTACTATCGTTAGGTGTCTTACTACTCCATTTCTATCGTTTGTTTATTTATTTTTCAATTCCAAAAGTTTGATTCTAATCTCCGTCCAATGTAAATTCTGAACTTATCAATGAAAGTTTTTTTAGAACAATATCATTATCTTCACGAACATTTATCCGCATTCTACATATTAAAGCATAGATAATACTAGCTTACAATCAATCTTATCCAAGTTAGATCAAGAATATCACTTGATTTGGCTTTTTTACTATATCTCTACGATTGTAGCAAGTGTAAAAACTTATTTTATATCAAAGACTCTACCAAACAAGAGATATGGCAAAGGTAATACTAGTCTTCATCTTTTTTAACTTGTTTGGATCATTTATACCGGCTGGATCAAGGATAACACTTGGTTTAGCTGACTCTTTATATCTCTACGATTGTAGCAAGTGTAAAAACTTGTTTTATATCAAAAATTCTGCCAAACAAGAGATAAGGCAAAGGTAATACTAGTCTTCATCTTTTTCAACTTGTTTGAATCATTTATACTGGTTGGATCAAGGATAATACTTGGTTTAGCTGACTCTTTACATCTCTACGATTGTAGCAAGTGGAAGAACTTGTTTCATATCAAGGACTCTACCAATCAAGAGATAAGGCAAACGTAATACTAATCTTCATCTTTTTTAACTTGTTTGGATCATTTATATCTTTGCAATTATAGCAAGTGTAAAAACTTGTTTTATATCTAAGACTCTGCCAAACAAGAGATAAGGCAAAGGTAACACTAGTCTTCATCTTTTTTAACTTATTTGGATCATTTATACTGGCTGGATTAAGGATAATACTTAGTTTAGCTGACTCTCTACATCTCTGTGATTATAACAAGTGTAAAAACTTGTTTCATATCAATGACCCTACCAAACAAGAGATAAGGCAAAGGTAATACTAGTCGTTATCTTTTTTAACTTGTTTAGATCATTTATACCGGCTGGATCAAGGATAACACTTGGTTTAGCTTACTCTTTACATCTTTGCGATTGTAGCAAGTGTAAAAACTTGTTTCATATCAAAGACTCTGCCTTAAAAGAGATAAGGTAAAGGTAATACTAATTTTCATCTTTTTCAACTTGTTTGGATCATTTATACCGGTTGGATCAATGATAACACTTGGTTTAGTTGACTCTTTACATCTCTACGATTGTAGCAAGTGGAAAAACTTGTTTCATATCAAAGACTCTGTCAAAAAAGAGATAAGATAAAGGTAATACTAGTCTTCATCTTTTTCAACTTGTTTAAATCATTTCTACCGGTTGGATCAAGGATATCACTTGGTTTAACTGACTCTTTACATCTCTGCGATTGTAGCAAGTGTAAAAACTTGTTTCACATCAAAGACTCAGTCAGGCATAAGATAAGACAAATGTCATACTAGCTTTCATCTCTTTCAATATGTCTGCAACATTTCTATAGTTCAAATTAAGTTTTAACTTGGTTTAACTCAACCCATTTCTGCGATTAAAACGAATGTAAAAAAATTGTTTTATATTAAAGACCCCACCAGACACAAGATAAGGCAATGATCATACTAGCTTTCATCTATTTTTAATGTGTCTACTACATATACTATTTATTTTCAAGTCAAATTCATATTATAAGGGTTTTTTTTTTCTGCTGATGGAGAGTCAGCAGTGCTTCCCCCTACATCAGGAGGTCAAACTTTTAGTTCGTGGGTCACAATATCTCTATCCAATTCAATCAATGTAGCAGTTCGAGGACCCAGTTGGGTCTCCTTGACTCCCAGACAGTTCTTTCGATCTATCTTAGCTCCACAAATACATCCCTTATCCGACAGAGTTTTGAACAAGGTATCTCATTCTGATTCAAGTCTTTTTACTTTCTCTACAAAATATGCAACAATTGCCTTTAGCAGGTCAGATCGTGATGCATCAGGTATGACCATTGTTGCAAATCTCATTCTCAACCTCTAGAGGCGTAACTCTAACCTAGCATACTCATTCTTCAGTTTAGTCATTTCCGCATCAACCTTAGCATGATAGATCACATATTCTTCCAACTTTGCAATATACTTCGCTGATTCAGCAAGGTTCATGGCTTCTAAGTCTACTACCCAAACACGAAGTCTTCCAATTTATGCGTTTAACTCTTCCCTAGCCGGTATATCTTTTAATAATTCTTTTTTTCTCTTCACCAACGATTCCTTTGCTTTGATATTCCCTTCCAGAACTTTCTCCCTGATATGAGCAGCATCCAACTTATGTTGGCATTCCCTCAAATTGGTAATTCCCTTTTGGACATACCCCTGAATACCGCCACTCTCTAGCTCTCTAATTCGACCTGAGAGACTAACTACATACCCTCGAACTACATGAGCCTTAACCTTAGTTCTAGTTCCCCCTGAATGCTCTCTAGTCTCGGCTTTCTTGGCACGCGCAATGGCTTACGCCAGTTAGGCCTTAAGTCGTGCAACCCTCTCGTTTAAATCGCTACACCTTCATTGCATTTCCCAGAATTTCATATCCTTGTCGGGTAGGGCTATTTGCAAATGTTCTGCTGCGGCTTCTGAAACTGATAGATTTTCTCGAGATACCCTCAGCTCGTCATCTTTTTCGACGAATTTTTGTCTCATTCACTCCACCTCGTTCCTACATCTCTGGAGATCAGATTGAAATCGTTCCTCTAATTGTTCCAACGCCTGAATATGGTATTGAGCCGTGTCGGCCTGCTTACCCTTCATAGCCAACGCGTCAACTCGACTTTGAAGCTTCTCGACGCATTTTGTTACCTCCGCTAGCTCTTTTAATCTCTTTTTTATCTCGAAGTCTTTCTCTTCGACCTGAAGAGTCAGGTCGGAAACGGCCTAGGTCAACTCCTTAAGTCAAAAATGCGCCTATACGCATTGATCTTTACTATTCTCATTCTCCTCCTTCATCTTATCGATCTGCTCCACAAATTCCCGATTACACATGAGTACGTCGTTCTGACATAAACGAAATGAATCTAATTCGACCTTGGAAATATAACAACTTTTGGTACAGTTCAATTCAACAAGCCTTTGAATATATACATACTACATTTCTAAAGAGACTATGTGATTTTTAAACATTTGCTTCAAAATACTTTTAGACTAAAAGTTTGGAGTTCATTCTCAGATGAACAATTTATGAGTCTTCTTTTGGCGTACAAGGTACATACTTTTGTTATACTACTCTATATTAATAGCGTTGGATTTTTACCATGCATCTATATCTTATTTACTTGATAGCTTAATGTTGGAATAACATGCAAGTTGAACGACCTATTCCCATCTAACCTGTAGTTCCGCTTGCGTAGACAGCAAGGCTTTAGAGGTTTCTCTTTCCCTAGCAAATCTAGACTCTAGATCATTTATTCTGAGACTCATCTCTCTAATTGTCTACAAAAGGTTTATAAAACAAAGTCAATCTACAGAAGTTTCTTCCCCATACACAGTTCAAACAACTTACAAATATGTATACAAACACACGTGTCTACCTTACCTTCTCACTACCACCTTCGGGGAGCTCGACATCATCCCCTTGATTGTCGAGCACCATATGGCGGGAAGCACCATCCAGACCGTCTACGATCTCTACCACTTCTGCTGCCTCCTCATCTTCTTCCACAACATAGGTGTTTGCCTTAATGGCATCCGCCTCCTCCTCAGAATTGCCTTTCTGCATCAAATGATGCCCTAGTCCGTCACGCTCCTCAACCATCTCATCAAGATTAACCTTTGTCTCCACCTGCAGCTGACCAATCGCCACGACATGTAAAGCCTTCAACTACCTGACTTCCTTTAAAGCGTCAGTCTTGGATTGAGCTAATTCTTTTTCCAGCTCGACATTTGCCTTCTTCAGCTCACTTTTCTCTTCCTCTATACCGAGCCATATCCCCCTTAACAAGATGAGCAACCATAAAAAATTATATCGATCTCAGCGATTAGCTCGAAACGCATTAAGCAGTTCTTTCCGAAAATATAAACTTACCATCTTGCTTGTGTCTTCCACTCCATGGAAAACCGCCAACCTGGCCCTTTCCTCAACCTCTCGGAGGTCGTCCACCGTAGCAGATCGCCCCTATGCGACCTTCTCTCCTGACTCCCCCGAGGGTTCGACCCTCCTCCTCTTATCTTTCACGACCTCACCACTTCTAGTTGTACCAGAGGCCGACAGAGCCTTTAGCATCCGTTTCTATGGATATTTTAGAGTTACTTTGCTTGGTTTGATAGGACTCGGCTGAGCCGAACTTCCAGTTCCAGGAGTCTTGGACAAATTAGTTTGAACCTCCTCACCACTTACTTGTATTTTTCCTTCATCGACCCCTGCCATTGACCTGGTAGACTAAGCTTTTCAAACCTTGTTCGACCTACTATCAACCCTCTTCTTTCTACTCAGGTCGAGCCCCTCTAATACAAGTTCGAGTTCAGTCTTCTCCTCCGCAACTTTTTCCAATAGAGATTCCTTCCTCTCTACTTTAAACTTAACATCTGCAATCAACAATATTTTACTATCAACTACAGTTGTCAGCGAAATGTAATAATAATTATATTTATGCATGTCTATACTTACTTTGCTTTACAGTTCTAAACCGAAGGTTCAAAGGTTCTTTATTATCTCTTTGAAGACAATTACCCTTCACCCATATGATGTTGTCATTCCAGGTTTGATCTGTTGAATTCAGATCGAAAAAGCGACGCCGAGTTACGCTCGCACAAAAATATGACCCCCCACTGGCCTTAAAATTCTTCACCCCTTAAAACTCTAAGACGTCCTCAAGGGTTATCCTCCTCACTTTTCCCTCATTTTCCCATTTTTCATTCAGATGGTCACACACAGTTATTACCTCCCACATATTACCATTCAATTGAACAAGACATGCCCCAATTACATTTATAATCCTCTTCGCCAAATTGGTGAGGGGAAGGCTCAACCCGTACTCTAATTGAGATAGGTAATACAAAAAACCCTCTGAGAGGTCACTCCGAACATCCCCATCAAAATATTCTAACAAGATTGATTCATTTATACCCCTATCTCGTTTTTCCACTTCTAAATCAGCCAACGGGTAAAAATATTCTTCCCCCACCGCTACCGTACACCACCTAAACTACCTACCGGCAAACTCTACACATTTTCCCCACATCCCTCTTACAACCGCCTTGGCTTTACAAAACTCTCTAAAGGCATCAGAACTAGGAGGATAAGATACCAATTGACCAGGGAAACCCAGGAATTGTTCCAATCCTACTTCCCCTTCGTTATCAGACTCATTCGTCCGATCAGAGGTCGATACCTCATTAATAGATGAACTACCCATCCTAAAAACCATTTCTACAGGAACATTTTTGACCTACACAGATGCCTCCCACGCTCGAACTATATACAGGTTAAGGTATTTATCATTCTTCAATCTCTATATATATATATATATATCTGATAAGTCATTTACGTATAACAATATATCTTTAACATATATATACATCAACATATATCGAATACATCTCTACTAACCTTCAGTATCCGAATGAGAATCGGCAGTTGCGTCTAACTTTTCCCTCTCAACGCTGCTGTATAACCACCTATGAGATCCAAAATATTTTGCCATCTTCAACCATTTATCACCTTCGGATAACTCTTTATCAAATCCCCTGATCTTTCGTCTCTCTTTCTGAGTGTTCTCTAAATTTTTTGAAGTTGTAAAACGTTTGATTTGAGACGAAGAAGCACTATTTATCCTTTCTCTCTCAAGCGGCTGGCATTTATTGTTCCTCGCACGAGCCGTCCTCGATTCCAGAACCTAGGCGTCCTTCCCACTCTCCATGTCAGACCTCTTGTACCTTTTTAATAAAACCACATTTCCATCATTACAACTCCCCTCATTTTTTTAACATATTTTTTCTCCCTATTTCCATATCTTTTCTTAACCTTCCCACACTCATGATGACTCACTCTGTACGATGTCAGAGTTCTATTTCTTTTTTCATGCAAAATAAAACTAGAAGCTTCTGCATTTTCATATTTTTGTTTCTCTGTCCTTGTTTATCATACTTATAGTAATTGACGTCATGTTCTAAACTGTGCAAAAAATTTTAATTATTCAAAATAATTTGCTAAAGCAGTCTCAAAATAGATTTGCCCCTATAGAGGATTCGATTAACGTATATTATTTATGCTACATTCAAAAAAATTATATTATTCAAGAAACACTTTACAGAACATCCATCACGACCTTAGTAACCTAAATAAACATCATCCAATTGCATTATTCGTCGGTCCTCAGATCTTTGAATTTGATCTCAACTTCAGCAATTAAACCAACCAACTTCTCTCGATCTACCTAAGCCCTTACCAATACACGAAAACACACCTCATAAAAATAACGAGCATACTTCAGCTCTCTACTCCTTACATCTAACCTTCGAGCTCACATTCTCTCACCCATAGCACAACATCATAACCAAACGAACCACAGATCCTCACACATACTTCAATAATCTTTATAGCCAATCGTCCTTTCACGACAAGATGAATCCTCTGAGATCAAGCCGTACCATCCTGATATGTCCTCCGCTTTTCATTCATCCCACCCATATTTATACATTTCTCACACACTTTCCTCTCAGATACGTGATTTTTACCTTGTATCTCGTAACAAAAAACCCAAAATCTTGGAATAAATTATTAGAACTTATCCTCTCACTAGTACACATATTAGTTACTATACTCGACCTTACGTTACCACGAGTAGTATCCCTATCGACCTATAATAGCTTAAATTTTTTCGATTAATATTTCCTACAAATTTTCTCCCTTACCTGTTAAAATAATAAATTATCTATACATCAACCCGATATTGTCAACACGTACTCATCTTAGTTCAAGCAACATTATAACATTGCTTCATCACATATAAGCAGTTATTCAACCAACACCCAACACCCAACATAATTCAGTTCGATTCAATTTTTTTTTTGACTAAATATAGTTTATTAAATATCAACTTTTATTCATGTCAAAGACATTACATACAATTTACAGATAACAAGTTTTCAACACATCGACCTCAGAAAAATAGCAGAATGTTATCCATCCAGCACCAAACTCTAGGTACTTTACAGATAACAAGTTTTCCATGTTTGTTAAAAGTCACAGGCCATTCAGGAAGCCGAGGCGTCATGTCTTCCATTTCCTCTTGATTTAGTGATTTTTTACCCTGATGCAATGCAAACATTGGACACAACAAAAAGTTTCCTTCACATAAGTTTAGTCGAAGTCCAGTCGAACTTCAAATGGAGACAATGCAGGCAGTAAACTCAATGTTGGCCCCCATAAAACAAGATGAAGGTCTTCTGAGCGCAAAAACACGATGGAAATGCATCAACAGCCTCCCCCTTCCAATCTTCCTCCTCCACTGCTATCACCGCCTCTTCTATAACCACAGCCACTGAAGAGTTGGTAGAGGTGAAGAGGGCCCGACCTTAGAATCCATGGCGATACAAGAAATTAGCATATCTGCCACGTAGATACACCTATCCCTGCATATGAATCCCTAACTCTGTCATCCGCATGAGTGCGGAGACAGACCCAACGTTCCTCGCCTGTCAAGATGAGAACATAAAATCTCCACTTATAGTAGAAATCTTCCTCAGCTTCAGCCGCTTCCTCTCCCGACAAGCCTTAGTACGTCGGAGGAATAGGGGCGGACATCACCATTTCCAAGGAATGGTCATCAAAGTATTTTAACTTGAACCTCTGCATTTCAAACGCAATCCTCTCTTCAAAAACCATCCTCCGAGTTTTTACCATCTCAGAAAAAGTTATGCATCCAGGAATTGTTTCAAAGATTTGTTACAGATACTCTTTATATAACCCTAAATTTATTGTACAGGTACGTATTCCCAAGCGTCATCATTCATTATGGACCTGACTATTCAAATGCGACCGTCACATATATCCGCATCATCATTTAATACTCATCACTTCCCAATATCACATAACTTCTACCCAGTCAAACACCATCATTACTCCATTTCAAATTTTAAACTTTTAAGCACATTCTTTCTCAACCAAAGCCACTCGTGACTTCAGTTGCGAGGGGGAGATTGTAGGGACTTATCCCTTGATCTCACACAAAATTGAGCTCATCCAGCTCGAATTACCTCCATCCCAGGTTCACGTATTTTTAATACTTAACACTTCAATCAAAATTCTAATCAGCCCCACGAACTACCTAAGAACGTGGATCGAGCTAAACCCAGGAAAATTTATCCAGTCAAAGACCCCTGTTTCCCACAAACTCGTTAGTTATTCAGTTAATCGTCACTAACCGCATTATTCGAAAAACGTGCTCCAGCACGATGAAGAGTTGTGGGAAAAGCCTATATAAAGGGAAAGTTCAATAAGAGACGGGGACCAGAAAAATTACTCAAACTTCTTATTTACGAGATTAAAAACATTTCTATATTTAGAGATCACTTGTAATAAAGATATCCGCTTCAAGCAATAAAGATACTTTTACAAAATTCCTCTATACGAGGTTGTGGTTTTTTTTACCTATTTTAGAGGTTTTCTATGCTATGAATACCTGTTTCCATTTCTTACTTTCCATTAGAATATAGTTACAGGTTCATTGGTGTGATAGCTAATTCTTAATCATTTAGAGCTTACAGAATTTGGCCATTACACAAGCAACTGATACCTCAAGGAAAATTAGAGAAAGTCAAGCCCAATGACAGTCTCAAGCTATTGCAGCCCCAAGGCAAACTAGTGTAAGTAAAGCTCAAAGCCAGTATCAAGCTACTGAAGCCCCAAAGAAAAGTAGAGCAAGTCAAGTCCAAAGGCAATCTCAAGTTACTCAAGCCCAAATGCAAAGTCAAGCAAGTCAAGCCCAAAGGCAGAATCAAGCTACTGAAGCCCTAAAGCAGAATCAAGCAAGTTAATCCTAAAGGCAGTCTCAAGCTACTTAAGCCCCAAGGCAGAGTCAAGCAAGTTAATCCCAAAGGCAGTCTCAAGCTGCTCAAACTCAAAGGCAAACTAGGGCATCAACATGGCAAGCTCAAACCCCAAGGCAAACTAGGGCATCAACACAGCAAGCTCAAGCCCCAAGCTCTAATCCTTACAAGAAAGGCTATCAATCTCCTGGCAAGAATTGGAAAGTATGGCAGTGCAACTTAATTTAGAAACATTTAACTGCATGCTAAAAAGTATATTTGTTTAGCTATGCAGACTAAAAATGTTTATTGTTTGTTAGACTGAAAATGTTTGTTAGAGTAAAAATGTTAATAGGTACTTTATTAACTGAATGTTTCTTTCACGAATGTTTCTTTCATGAATGTTAACAGGTACTCTATGTATGTTTCTTTCATGAATGTTTTTTGTTTGTCTATTTTGTAACTTAACAGGTACTCACCCTATTATATGCCTATGCTTATTTTTCAGGAATAATGTTGTTAATGTCTCACAGTGGTCTTACTGGTCTGAAATGTGCAGAAGGTAGGGGAAAAGGTTTGACTATTCTGAAATGTACAAAAGGTATAGGGAAAGGTCTGACTAGTCTAAAATGTACAGAAGGTACTCACACAGTCAAACTAAAATGTGCAGAATATCACAGTGGTCTAAAATGTGCAGGTGTGTAGGTACTCAATGATCTAAAATGTGCAAGTACCCATTTTTTGTCTGAAATTGCCACAATACAAACAAGGGAAAAGGCAAAAAAAAAATGGCAGTTCCACAATATAAAAAAGAGAAAGGCAGTTCCACAATACATAAAATGGTAGTTCCATAATACACAAAAAGGCAGTTTCACAATATAAAAAATGACAATTCCGCAATACAAAGAGATATTAATTACATTTCTATTGATTCACAAAATAATTCACACTTTCTAGAATCCCAAACAAAAAACAAAAATATCTCTACATCCCAAAAAGAGAAGGGATCCTAAACGAGAACCTAGAAAATAAGCAATACCCACAGACACAAACAAAATCTTTATCTTTCTCCTATGTTTCATTTTCTTCAATCTCTTCCTCTTCTTCTTCCTCGTCTGTCTCTGATCCAGGAGGATCTAGTATTTTTGAAGATTTATAAAATTTGTTCGAACGAAGTTGAGTGTCGTTCGAACGAGTTGACATGTTCTTTAGAAATTTGGCCCAGAGCCACTTTTTTGTTGGAACGAAATTGAGTATCGTTCAAACGAGTTAACATGTCCTCTAGAAATATGGCCTGGAGCCATATGTCGCTCAAACAAAGTTGAGTGTCGTTCGAATGAGTTGGTCTACTTTTCTAGGGTTTAGACTAATTAGTCGTAAAGTCGTTCGAACGACTTTGGTACTATTTTGGAATCTCAGGCGTTGTTTTGTCTTGAGATCCGTTCTTTTATGATTTTCAAGTTCCCTAGTATATAAAGGGATCTTAGGTTATCTTTATTTGAGAATGTCAGATCCTAAATAAGTTTGAGAGTAGCCTAGGGTTTTTGAGTGATTCATTGTAATCTATTTCGCTTTTTTTAAGCAATTGAAGCTTTATTTTTCCCAATTTTGGTGTTTCTTGTATCTTTCAGCTAACAATAGCTTCCTCATCGTATTGTGGATAAGTCTCATCTTCTTCTTCTTCATCTGTCTCTTATTCTTCCTCGTTTGTTTCTTCTACTTCCTCTTCTTCTGTCCACCCATACTCACTCTCCTCCTCCTCCATCCAGCTAGCCTCACTGTTGGAGGATAAACCATATTATCCAGCAAATCTAATGTACTCTTCTTCAGAAGAAGAGTCACTCTTAGTTATAGAGAAAATATGCATTTTTTTTAGGTTAAGAAAAGAAAATAAAATAGAAGAAATACTTGTGTTTTGAAGAAGGTATGGGGAAAGGCTTGGTTTTATAAAGAATAAAGAAAAGGCATTTAAGGAGTTTTATAAGATTTTGGTTTCCCAATGTTGGTAGTTGAGGGAATAATGGTTAGGGGGAAAGGTTTGGGGTTATGTTAAGTATGTGCTATGTGTAGAGTGTGCATACAAGATTACTAACTTGTATAAGAAGAATTGTATAAGATGAATTGCACATATCCATAATTTGTATCATAAGAAACTCTTAATTTTATCCCATTGAGGATTTACCTTTAAACTCTTTGCAAAATTCATCCAATCTCATAGTCACACTTACCTTGACATTCAAATTAGTTGTAGTCTCAAATTCTGCATTCTTCTTTTCTTCTTCATGCATATAGTTCTTTAACCACATAAAGTGATTACATTGAACATTTTTACAAACTAAGATTTTCTTACCCTTGCTTCTCTAAGCAGTGGATTTACATAACTTCATGAATCCACAACTACCTTTAGGGTAAACTATAGTCCTCCAAGGATATTCTCTCTACCAGTACCCAGTTTCCTCACAGCCAAAGCAACCACCTTTGAAAGAGGAGCTACTCATACTTGGTGAATTTGAAGATTGTACAATGGCCTAACTCAACTATTGAAAAGTACCGCAGGTAGGGAATTGGCATTTAAAGTACTTTCTACCAGGGTTCTCTATTGATTTAAAAACATGGAATTGTATTATTCTACTACAATTTAGCTTCTTGCAAATACTATATAACCATAAACAATCCCCAATACCATGAAAAGCTTGATCACAGAAAGGGCACAAATCATCCTACAACAAAAATTATAAGTCATCAATAAATTAGTCTTTAGTCCCAATTTCTTACCTTTAAGCTTCAATGGTGATTTCTCAAAATTCATATAAAATACCTGATTAATTAGAGAGACAGAGAAATATAAAGTGATTTTTCCTTCATATCATCACCACCACCACCACCTTCACCTCCACTTCTACCTCCCATAGACACAAAGATAAACCAACACCAGGTATTTGGGAAGGAGATAACCAACACCAAAACTTAGAAAAATTAAAGGGATTTATGAAGGAGATGACCATTAGGGATTGCTTTGGGGAATAGATAACCTGAAGACAACTTGTTTACCTATTAGAGGAACTCATGTCTAACTCATGTGAGGGTAGTTTAGTCAGTTCATGTCAAAATTTGAGTTTAACGAAGGTTGACCTATGGTCAGAGGCAATTTGGGGACCAAAAATACATATTTAAACAACTTGGGGACTAAAGGTAAATATTCAGTCTATAGGTGGGACTTTAGTCTAATTTTCTCATAAATTTAGAGCATCCATTATTGCTGGCTCAATGATTCGTACATATAGATCATCATTTGGAAATTGAGGGTTAGGTGAGCATGACTAAACTGAGACCCAGTTGGGTTGACACTATTAGCAATCTCTGGGGTCCAGGTAACTTGAAAACTATTGTTTAATATTGTACTGATTTGTTTCCTCTTGATCTCTTTTCTAGTAACGTCAATGGTATACCCTAGAATCATGTATAATAGTATCCTAGTGATTTGGATAGGAAGAATAAGGCTTCTTAACTGGCCGTAGTCAGGGAAAGGCACATTATTTTCAATTGACTCAAAAAGTTCCCTTTGGATGTTGTACGGTAATCGTGTTTGAAGGCAAATAAACAAGTGAACATGGGCAAGGTGGACGTCAGTCTCATGAGAAGAGGGTAGTACATTAGTAACTATCCACTTAAAGGTGGCTACTTGATTAATGTACATAGGTGTGGCTACAAGGCCGCCATTACTGAGCTTGAAGCCTCTATGGTAATTTAGGTCTACCACATAAGTGGTGATGGTCCCATTTGTAATGTTTTTGCCCTAAGCTCCCTAAGCCAATATCAAGAACTTGAGATATCGTTTTGAATTTTACCATTATTTCTCAACCACTTAAATTTTCCCACCATAGACCCTACCGATAAATCGAAAGATTCAACGAAGTCATAGATCTCCTGGACTATAGTAGGGCAGAAAGTTGCCCCGGGAGTGTAGAATAGTGCTTGCCACCCACACCTTGTGATTTCTGTGTTAAAATAGGCGTTATAATGCATGTTCATGAATAGCCTTGTGCAATGTTCTTCCTCCTAAATCTTAACCACCTTCTTGTAATAGGTCTGAGGCCAGAGAGAGAACCTCAAAAAATTTAGGTGTGGGGCCCACAGATCCATGATCACATCTTGATTGTGCCTTTGACACTGACGTTCGCGGGTTAGAGAGAGAGAAAAAGATTGAACTTCGAGCTTGGTCTTCTATGGAGAGAGTTGAGATATAAAATGTGATATGATTTCAAAATCGAGAAGTAGAGGGGTATTTATAGGAGAGAGAGGAATCTTATCTTTTAATTAAATATTAATTGATTTGAAATAAGGGTGTCTAGGTGCAATGTATGTGTAGCCATGTGATGGCTTGTTCCCCACCTATATTATTGTCACATTGAATACTTTGATGTCCAAGAAACATCTACATATGTGACTTAATGTGAGAACAAAATTATTTGAAATGGGTATCATTTAAAGAATATTTCCTTATGATAATTTTTGTTTTAATTGAAGCGTCTCCAAGAGTACTTGGTTTTTTTGTCACATGGGCATAAGCTTGTTGTCGATCCAAACTATGAAAATTAGGAAAAAGTAAAATAATGTGGGTTGCCTCCCACACAACACTAAGTTTTACGTCTTCAAACAGACAAAATATGCCTCCAAATGTAGTTCTTTCTATTAGAATTTCAAAGGTATATGGAATTTTCATAAATAAGTTGGATCAAGGGATTATCCAAATAGATTACTCGATATGTCCATAAGAAATGGTTAAGATTGCCGGCCCAATTTTTTGGATATTTATGAATACTCTAGTCTAGGATGTACACATCTATTGTGTCGGTGTTGTTGATATCTCATAATAGGTGGAATTGCATTATAAAAATTAGTGCAATTCTGGATAGTATACTTCATAATTATCACTATATGGGAACTTCCAAAGCATCAAAATAAATTCTTTAGGAATTCTATTTGAGCTTTTATTATTGAGATGTGCATGCAATGGCTTGGGACCATTTAGATTCAGAGTCAACATCTATCAAGGCAAACGAGTTTCCCTTAGAAATAGGGAATAGCCCTGCAAACCCTATGGTCCATAATTCGAAGATTTTGTTAGGGATAGGATCATATGGTGTTATCTATCATCAAAAACTAATCCCTAGGATTTGACATGCCGGACAGCTCATGCAGTAAGAGTGACCATCTTGGTATAAAGAGGGCCCATTCGGGAGTACATTAGCAATTGTTCTTTTTTAACTAAAGAATCCTTTACAAGCCTTGAAGTGACAGTACTCGAGTATTTTGTGAATCTGGTCATCAGGGATGCATCTCCTAATAACTTGATTGGATTCTATCTTGTAGAGATATGGTCCATCCCAAGAAAAGTCTTTTATATCCTAGGGGAATTTTTCCCTGGCATGAAGTGACCAATGACGCAGCATCCTTTATGTGACAAGATAATTTTATATGTCAGTGTACCAGTGACAAATAGTGATAGATTTAGTTGTTCATCTGCGAAGGTTTCTATTATAGGAAGGAGTTGGTAAAATACCTAGTAGTCCAGACATGTGGTCAACTACAGTATTTTTAACTCCATTTTTTGTCCCGAATTTTGATATTAAGTTCCTGCAGCAGCAGGACCCAACAGATTAGACGGGACTTGGCATCTTTCTTTGATATAAAATATTTTAAGGCTGAATGGTCTGTAAAGATTATGATTTTGGATCCTAATAGGTAAGACCAAAATTTCCTTAAAGCAACCACAACGGCTAACAGTTTTTTTGTGGTAGTGTAGTTTGTTATGCTGCATCTAGAGTACGACTGGCATTGTTGATGACATGTGCCTTTCCATCCACTCTCTATCCTAAATTTGCCCCTACTGCATATATTAGGGTATATCCCAATCGGGTAGTTTGATGATAGGGGCATATGTTAATAGTAATTTGAGCTTTTCGAAGACTTCTTCACAGGGTTTATCGAATATAAATTTGGTGTCCTTAGCTAGTAAGTAATACAGGGGTTAAGCAATTTTACTAAAGTGTTTAATAAATCTATAGAAGAATCCTGCATGGCCTAAAAATGATCGTGTCACGCCCCAAATTTGGTAATCGGTAGCTTGACAAATTACTAGATTCTAAGTAGTGCAGGTCGGGGAATCCAAAGATTCTACCCCACAAATAGCCAAGCCGTAGACAAATTCTGGCTCGACTATTCACATATAGCAATAATCATCAGAGTAAAGAAATGAAATAACAACATAGTGGAAGCGAAAAACATATATACATATCTGACAGAAATATATACAATGTCAAAAATAAGGTACAACAACATACGCTGAGATAACAACAAAAGTCTAAACTAAAATTGGTCGGCAGCGTCAACTTCTCCAAACACTACTGGGGCTCTCAGCAACTCAAACTACTCAACCTCTGAAAGGGGGGAAACAATGCGAGAGTGAGAAAAATCACGGCTCACTGAATACCCAACAAGTCTAAATAACATACTAGTAAACAGATACAGATAAGGAGAGTGAAGTGAAACAGATAGAGTAAGTTAAAGTAGAATAATAGTAACTAATAGATTCATGATCCAAGTAACTGAGTAGTAAAAACAAAAAGGAAATATAAGAGTAACCGGAGTAAGAATAAGGAATATAAGAAAAGGAGGGAATGTGACAATGAGGGAAAGATGCAATGATATGCCAATGATGTGATATGTGCTAAGTTCTAAATGCTAAATGAGTTGATGTTGAAAACGCAATGTAATCCTATTATAATATTTAATGGTTGATCAACCACTAGCATGTTTGACTTAAAGAGATCTGTTAAAGGGATACAATGGGTACCATTTTTGTCAAGCTCGACCAAGCTAGTGGATACTCACTTGATCAAAGTGCTCCAGGCTTTTTAACCCACGGAGCCAACGTCCGAACTGCATTTCATTCCGAGGAATTTCAACCTCAAGGATAACCCCTGTACCGGATTGAAAATACTTTCTCATACCTTCCCACACTCCCGGATGGGTTTATAAGGTATGATAGTATCCATCCTGGACCCACCTACAATTTCAACCCGATGTAGGACTCCTGCGATTCTATCGGAGGTTAAGCGATGTAGAGCTTTATTATGTATCCGATCTCAATAAGTTAAAAGAGTTTACATGATTTGAAAAGATGTAACAGATCCTAAGGATCACAATGTAAGAGTCGTGAACCCGACAAACAAATAAACATATGATAACTACCTACAGAAGAGCGTGGCAACAATCCTAAACAAAATGCCCAATGACTCAGTTGCACCATCTAAAACGATGAAACAGCAACCTAACCGTCATCACAACTAAACAGCCTTAGTCTCTAGAAGACTGAACTCAGCAACAAGAATGCAACTACTAGTAACTACACTAACAACTTCTAGTAAAACCCAAAGCCAATGTAACTATAGTAACTAAAGAGTTAACAGTTACGGAGAAGTACTATGAAAATAAAACCTAACTGATCACAACACTTGTATTCTCAGAGTACTACTCAAATCAGCATCTATTAACTAGTAAAGGAATTTAGAAATGAAGGGAAAACTCGCCTGAAGGAAATCCCGAGTCCTGCGGAAAACCAACCCGGAAACCCAACTGCGATCCGCGGAAAAGCAAATGGAACGCCTGGTAATCTAACACACACCAGGAGCAACAAACAACCAACAATTTAAGGAAACGAGAATAAAATCTAAACCCTAGAAATTAAACCCTAAGCCAAATCAGGCGGAATTGACGGAAAAGAATAAGGGAATTACTTACCGAGGATAGGAGAAGAAATCGCGGCGAAGCTGAGGAAGAATCCACGAGCGAAGAGGAAGGTTGGATTAGGAGTAAGGAGGAGAGAGGAAAAGGCTAGGGAGAGGAGAGAATGAAGGAGTGAAGAGAGGAATGAAGAAATGAAGTATATAAACCCAGACGCAGCTGAAATCGCCCCTCTGTTCGAACAGGGAAGATCCTGTTCGAACAGGACAAGGCTTGTTCGAACAGAATGTTGCAAGAATGAAAGAAAACTATCCCTGGAGGATCCTGTTCTAACAGACAAAGTCCTGTTCGAACAGAATTGGTCTGTTCAAAAACTGTACTTACCAGAAAAGCTAAGGAATTGCCGGGAGACACCACAGACCACCCCGGGCACCCCGGAACTCCATGGACCACCTCCACCAACACACAAACACTTCTACAAACCTTACCAAGGTTCCCCAAGGTGAACACACCACCTCTACCTCCCCTCGGCAGCCAAAGTGCCCAAGCCCCCAAAAAGGAATCTTTTCCTCGGGCGACCCCGGAAATCCACCGGCCACTCCAACGGTTCACCAGAACCACCCCAAATCACACACACAACACATAAATACCACTACCAAACTTTCTAAAGGCTCTCAAGGCCACAAAACCACCTCTAACTCCAAAACACCTCTGAACCGCCCAAAACTACTAAAGGAATCTAATACTAAACCACCGAAAGGAATAAATGGATGCATAAAGGATGAGTAGAATGGATGAAAGAGTACTTGCGGGAAATGAATGCAGAACTTAATGTGAAGGAAAGGAATCTAATATGCCAATGAGATTAAGAATAGGATTAAGAGTGAATATTAGGAATAATTAAATACGGGTCATTACAATCTACCCCCCTAAAAGAAAATTTCGTCCTCGAAATTAAATACATACCTCAGCCTAAGAATAAATGCGGATAATGTCTCCTTACATCGGCCACCAACTCCCAGGTAGCCTCCTCTAGCCCATGGTGACTCCATTAGACTCTCACAAACGGATTAACCTTACTACGAAGAACTTTCTCCTCCCGATCCAAAATACACTCCGGATGTTCAATATACGAGACATCGCCCTGAACCTCTATCGGTCCCCAATCAATCACGTGAGTAGGATCCCGCTCGTACTTCCTTAACATAGAAACGCGGAAGACGCTGTGAACTCTGCTCAGCTGTGGCGGTAATGCTAACCGGTACGTTAACTCTCCAACTTTATCCAGAATCTCAAACGGCCCAATATATCTCGGAGCTAGCTTCCCCTTCTTACTGAAACGCATCACGCCCTTCATCGGTGAAACCTTCAACAAAACATGATCTCCAATCCGAAACTCTAACGGTCTCTTACGAATGTCGGGGTAACTCTTCTGCCAGCTCTGAGCTGTACGTAGTCGATCTCTGATAATTGTAACTGCCTTTGTGGTCTCCCGAACTAAGTCTGGCCCCAGTAAACTCTGCTTGCAAACTTCTGCCCAACTCAAAGGTGATCTGCATGGTCTACCATATAAAGCCTCGTATGGTGCCATCCCGATGCTCGACTAAAAGCTGTTGCTGTGCGCGAACTCCGCCCAAGGTAAGTACTCGTCCCAGCTGTTCTTGAAGTCCAAAACACAAGCTTAAAGCATATCCTCAAGGATCTGGTTAACACGCTTTGTCTGACCGTCGATCTGAGGATGAAATGTTGTACTGAAATCCAGTCTAGTATCCATAGCTCGCTGAAAACTCTGCCAAAATTTTCTGGTAAACCTGGCTTTTCTATCTGACACAATAGACACTGAAACCCCGTATAAATGAACAATTTCCCTCACATATATCCTGCTCAACTCATCCACTGTGAACGTCATGCGAACTGGAATAAAATGTGCCAATTTGGTTAGCCGGTCCACAATTACCCAAATAGAATCATGTAGATTCTTCGTCCGCGGTAAACCCGATATGAAGTCCATCGTCACATCCTCCCATTTCCACTCCGGAGTAGGTAAGGGTTTAAGCTATCCCGCTGATTTCTGATGCTCGGCCTTCACCTGCTGGCAAGTAAGACATTTAGAAACAAAATCAGCTATCTCGCACTTCATATTGTCCCACAAAAAATGTCTCTTCAGGTCCTGGTACATCTTCGTACTGCCTGGATTGATAGTGTATCCCGAACCATGAGCCTCACTCAGAACCTCATATTTCAGTACCTCGGAATCTGGCATGCATAATCTGCCCCTGTATCTGATGCTGCCATCTGAACTAGCTGTCCAATCAGGTCGGGTGTCGTATGATGCCCAAGACTGTAATCTGTCGTTCTGCTGCTGCACCTCCATAATCCGAGAAATCAAAGAAGGTTAAACTCTCAGATTTGCAATAAGGTCACCCGTAGTCTGTGAACTCATAGTCAACCCGAACTCTACGATATCACCAAGAATCGTCCACTCGCGAATCATTAGACATGCAAGTAATCTCCTAGGTAAACGGCTCAAATTGTCGGCCACCACGTTTGCCTTCCCCGGATGGTACTGCCAATCTACATCATAATCCTTCAGAAATTCCATCAACCTACATTGTCTCATGTTATGCTCCTTTTAAAAGAAAAGATACCGCAAACTCTTGTGATCAGAAAAGAGCTCGAACCTCTCCCCGTATAAGTAATGTCTCCAGATCTTCAGTGCATAAACCACTGCTGCCAATTCGAGGTCATGAGTAGGATAATTCCTCTCGTGTACCTTAAGTTATCTCGAAGCGTAAGCCACCGCCTTGCCCTCCTGCATCAAAATGCAACCAAACTCACTAAGCGATGCATCACTGTATACTTTATATCTCTGCCCACTGGATGGAACGATCAGAATTGGTGTTGTCATCAATCTGCTCTTCAAGTCGGCAAAAGCTAAAGTTTATCGGTCATCCCAAATGAACCGAACGTCCTTCTGTGTCAAACGAGTCAAAGGAGCTGCAATCAGCGAAAGCCCCTCAATAAATCTACGATAGTAACCCGCTAAACCCAGAAAACTGTGAATCTCAAAAACACTCGTCGGCTGTGCCCAATCTGCGACTGCTACAACCTTGGAAGGATCTACTGCAATTCCATACTTAGATACCATGTGTCCTAGGAATTTCACCCCCTACTGCCAAAACTCACACTTCTTAAACTTAGCAAATAGTGCATTCTCCCACAAGGTCTGTAAAGCAATCCTCAAATGTTCCTCGTGCTCTACCTTGGTCTTCGAATAGATCAATATGCTATCGACAAATACAATGATGAACCGTTCAAGAAAAGGGCTGAAAACATGGTTTATCAAGTCCGTAAAGGTTGCGGGTGCGTTCCTCAAACCGAACGGTATTACCCAAAACTCATAGTGTCCGTAACGAGTCGGAAAAGCTGTCTTCGACAAATCAGCTGCCCTGATCCTCAGCTGGTGGTATCCCGATCTAAGATCAATCTTCGAAAAGAACTGTGTTCCTCAAAGCTGGTCAAACAAGTCCTCGATCCTCAGCAACGGATATTTGTTCTTGATTGTGACTTTCTTCAACTCGCGGTAGTCTATACATAAACGCATCGAACCGTCCTTCTTCTTTGCGAACAAAACTGGAGCTCCCCACGGTGAAGTTCTCGGTCAAATGAAACCCTGATTCATCAACTCAGAAATCTAATCCTTCAGCTCTTCCAGCTCAACAGGCGCCATACGGTACAGTGCCTTCGAAATCAGTGTTGTACCCAGAACAAGATCTATGCCAAAGTCAATCGCTCTCGTCGGCGGTAACCCGGGAATCTGCTGGAATACGTCAGAATAATTGCAAACTACCGGAATAAAGCTGACGTCCACGTTCGAGGACTCTAACTCTAAGAAAGCTAGTAAGTCGTCCCCTGTCCACACAGGTTTTGAACTAGAGAACACGAAGCGCCTCTCGCCAGGAATACGAAAGGTAGATGTCTTCTCGAAGCAATCTAAAGTGACCCGGTATGTCGACAACCAATCCATGCCTAGGATGATGCCAAACTCATGCATCGGCAAAACTAATAGGTCTGTTGAGAGGATACGCCCACAAACTTCTATCGGGCAATCTCTACATATACGTGAGATGGACACTGAAGAATCTAAAGGAGTACCCACGGAAACCTCATCTATCAATAAAGAAGAGTCAAAACCAATAATGCAGAGGAATGCAGATACGATGAATAAATGCGATGCACCAGAATCGAAAAGGACATGAGCGGGCGATGAAGAAATATGGACCGTACTTTCCACCACAGGTGAAGCGGTGCGAGCACCTCGCCTCCCTACTACGTATATCCTACTCTGTCCGCGGCCCTGCCCTTGTTATACTGGATGATGGGGTCTCTGAACACCCTGAGGTCCTAGAACTATATGTCTGCCTTGAGGACCCTGGAACTGTCGCTGTAGAAACTGCTGAATCTGCTGCGGTCGCGGCTGAAAACCAACTGGACTCTGAAATTGTCTATGTGGCTGTGGTCCTCTGACTGGCTTAGGACAGTGTTGCTTGACGTACCCCGACTCCCTTCAGTTCCAACACTGACGTGAAGCAAACAGTGTTCTCTCAAAATACTGTTCTTCCACAACTCTAGCTGGAGTACTCTCAAACCTCGGCCTCTTTGAACCCAAGCTAGTGTACTGCGTCTGGACTGCCTTGCCCTTATCAGGTCTTTAGTCTTGCCTCTGCTGGTCCCTCAAGTCCTTGGAGTTGCGATCCTCGGTATCATTCTGCTCCAAAGCCAAAGCTTTAGACAAAACCTCTCTATATGTACTGGCACCGGAAGTAATCAAGAACCTCCTAAAATATGGACGAAGTCCCTTTAGGAACTTCATCTTCCTTTTCTCCTCATCATCAACAATGAACGAAACGTAACGAGATAGCTCGTTAAATCGCTGATCATACCCAGCAAAATACTCATATCACCCTGCTCAAGTGCGTAAAACACTGAAATGCAGGCATCCTTGTAGCTCTGAGGGAAGTACTGATCGAAGAAACGCTCCTGGAATGATGACCAAAGAATAAGAGACTCCAAAACTGTCCTCTTGGCCATATCCCACCAATAATCTGCATCACCCTGAAGTAAGTAAGCTGTCAAGTGTCACCCGCTGATCGTCGGGACACTTCATCGCATCCAAGGTCTTCTCTATAGACCTGAACCAAGTCTCGGCCTCCGAAGGAATTAACGTGCCGGAAAATATAGGGAGTTTGTACCTCTGAAGCTACTCTAAGTAATTGTGCTCCCTGTACACTGGACTCCTAGCCTGCTGAAAGAAAGTGGCAAAACTCTCCATAAACTGTCTCATCTCGGCTGAAACACCTGAAGCTGCTGGTGCTGGTAAAACTCCTGGGTGCCCTGGAAGCACTGGAGTAGGTAGGGTACCCTGCTGAAGCTGAACCCCTGGTATTACTCCCACGCTAACCCCAGCCTTAGAAACTATCAGCTCAGTTGGCAGGATCAGAACGGACCCCGAACTATCCTGACTGACCACTAGCTCATCAACCACTACGCCACTGCACAAACCTTGACAAACACCTCCTCGGATACCCTCACAGGTTCGAGCACGACCTCTGACTCTATCACCTCTAGCCATCTGTTACGAATAAGGAAATACAACTCAAAACGGATAGGGAAGCATTAAAATAGGAAAGGAATTTGATAAATATGAAAATCCGAAAAGAATCGATCCTAACTCCACCTAAAGAGTAACTCGTCATGTGATCTGAAATAATAGAGATAAGGATTTACCTTACGCTCTGATGCCAAATCTGTCACGCCCCAAAATCTGGTAATCAGTAGCTTGACCAATTACTAGAATCTAAGTAGTGCAGGTCGGGGAATCCAAAGATTCTACCACACAAATAGCCAAGCCGTAGACAAATTCTGGCTCGACTATTCACATATAGCAATAATTATCAGAGTAAAGAAATGAAATAACAACATAGCGGAAGCAAAAAGCATATATACATATTTGACATAAATATATACAATGTCCAAAAAAAGGTACAAAAACATACGCTGAGATAATAACAAAAGTCTAAACTAAAACTGGTCGGCAGTGTCAACTGCTCCAAACACTGCTGAGGCTCTCAGCAACTCAAACTACTCAACCTCTGAAAGGGGAGAAACAATGCGAGAGTGAGCAAAACCATGGCTCACTGAATACCCAACAAGTCTAAATAACATACTAGTAAACAGATACAAATAAGGAGAGTGAAATGAAACAAATAGAGTAAGTTAAAGTATAATAATAGTAACTAATAGATTCATAATCCAAGTAACTGAATAGTAAGAGCAGAAAGGAAATATAAGAGTAACCGGAGTAAAAATAAGGAATATAGGAAAAGGAGGGAATACGACAATGAGAGAAAGATGTAATGATATGCCTATGATGTGATATGTGCTAAGTTCTAAATGCTAAACGAGTTGATGTTAAAAACGTGATACAATCCTATTATAATAATTAATGATTGATCAACCGCTAGCATGTTTGACTTAAAGAGATCTGTTAAAGGGATACAATGGGTACCATTTTTGTCAAGCTCGACCAAGCTAGTGGATACTCACTTGATCAAAGTGTTCCAGGCTTTTTAACCCACAGAGCCAACGTCTGAACTGTATTTCATTCCGAGGAATTTCAACCTCAAGGATAACCCCTGTACCGGATTGTAAATACTTTCTCATACATTCCCACACTCCCGGATGGGTTTATAAGGTAGGATAGTATCCATCCTGGACCTACCTACTATTTCAACCCGATGTAGGACTCCTGCGATCCAATCGGAGGTCAAGCGATGTAGAGCCTTGTTATGTATCCTATCTCGATAAGTTAAAAGAGTTTGCATGATTTGAAGAGATGTAACAGATCCCAAGGATCACAATATAACAGCCGTGAACCCGGCAAACAAACATAGGATAACCACCTACAGAAGAGCGTGGCAACAATCCTAAGCAAAATGCCCAATGACTCGGTTGCACCATCTAAACTGATGAAACAGTAGCCTAACCGTCATCACAACTAAACAACTTTAGTCTCTAGAAGACTGGACTCAACAACAAGAATGCAACTACTAGTAACTACACTAGCAACTTCTAACAAAACCCAAAGCCAATGTAACTATAGTAACTAAAGAGTTAACAGTTACGGAGAAGTAATATGAAAATAAAACCTAACTGATCACAACACTTTCATGCTCAGTGTACTATTCAAATCAACATCTATTAACTAGTAGAGGAATTTAGAAATGAAGGGAAAACTCGCCTGAAGGAAATCCCGAGTCTTGCGGAAAACCAACCCGAAAACCCAACTACGATTCGCGGAAAAGCAAATAGAATGCCTGGTAATCTAACACACACCAGGAACAACAAACAACCAACAATTTAAGGAAATGAGAATAAAATTCAAACCCTCGAAATCAAACCCTATGCCAAATCAGGTAAAATTGACAGAAAGGAATAAGAGAATTACTTACCGAGCATAGGAGAAGAGATCGCGGCGAAGCTGAGGAAGAATCTGCGAGCGAAGAGGAAGGTTGGATTAGGAGAGAGGAAAAGGTTAGGGAGAGAAGAGTGTGAAGGAGTGAAGAGAGGAATGAAGAAATGAAATATATAAACCCAGACGTAGCTGAAATTGTGCCTCTGTTCAAACAGGGAAGATCCTGTTCGAACATAACAAGTCTTGTTCGAGCAGAATGTTGCAGGAATGAAAGAAAACTATCCCTGGAAGATCCTGTTCGAACAGAAAAAGTCTTGTTCGAACAAAACTGGTCTGTTCAAAAACTGGACTTACCAGAAAAGCTAAGGAATTGCCGAGAGACACCACAGACCACCCCGGACACCCCGAAACTCCACGGACCACCTCCACCACCACAGAAACACTTTTACGAACCTAACCAAGGTTCCCCAAGGTGAACACACCACCTCTACCGCCCCTCGGCAACCAAAATGCCTAAGCCCCCAAAAAGGAATCTTTTCCTTGGGCGACCCTGGAAATCCACCGGCCACTCTAATGGTTCACCGGAACCACCCCAAATCACACACATAGCACATAAATACCACTACCAAACATTCTACAGGCTCCCAAGGCCACAAAACCACCTCTAACTCCAAAACACCTCTGAACCGCCCAAAACTACTAAATGAATCTAATACTAAACCACCGAAATGAATAAATGGATGCACAATGGATGAGTAGAATGGATGAAAGAGTACATGCGGGAAATGAATGCGGAACTTAAGGTGAAGGAATGGAATCTAATATGCCAATGAGATTAAGAATAGGATTAAGAGTGAATATTAGGAATAATTAAATACGGGTCATTACAGATCGGATGTCTCTCATCGTTTTTGGCGGTAGTAGCATTGAAATTGTGTCGATCTTAGCTTTATCCACCTCTATTCCTTTATTGAAAGTGATGTGTCCCAACATAATGCCTTGTGTCACGATAAAATGGTATTTTCCCAATTTTGAATTATATTAGTCTCTGAACATCATTAATGAACAAGGTCGAGGTAGGTTAGATATTCATCAAATGAGGAACCAAATACTATGAAATTGTCCATGAAAACTTCATGGATTTTTCCACCATATCAGATAAAATACTCATCATACACCGTCGAAAGGTCGCAGATGCATTGCATATCCCAAATAGCATGCGATGATATGCAAAAGTTTTGTATGGGCAAGTAAATATGGCTTTTCCCTAATCCTCTAGTGCTATGATAATCAGGTTATACCCCGAGTAGCCATCTAGAAACTAATAATGAGACTTACCAGCTAATCGTTCTAATATTTGGTAAATGAATAGGAGAGGAAAGTGATCCTCTCGTGTGACCGTGCTTAGTTTTTGATAGCCGATACATACATGCCACCTTGTGGTCGATCGAGTGGGCACTAAATCTTTGCTCCCACTTTCAGCTACCATAATTCCTGACTTCTTTAGGACAACTTGAACCATGTTGACCCATTTACTGTCAGAGATGGGATAAATTACCCCTATATCGAGTAATTTGATAATTTCTTTCTTGACCACCTCCATCATATTAAAGTTTAATCATTTTTTGCATTTTGTGGGAGTTTTTAGCACCATCTTTTAAGTGTATACGATGCGTGCAAATGGTGGGACTAATTCCCTCTAAATTGACTTTGGACCAACCTATAACTGTCTTGTTCCTTTTAAGAACACTTAAGAGCTTGTCTTCTTGATTGGTAGTTAGATTGGATGCTATGAAAATAGGGAGAGTCTCATTGTCACCTAGGTAGGCATATTTAAGAGTTTCTGGCAAGGTGTTAAGCTCGAGCTGAAGAGGTTGGATGATAAAGGGTAGAGATGTGGTAGGGATAAGAGCTTCTATACTAGGTTAAAATTTCTTATGTGGAGGTGTTAAATCTATATATTTCTTTATTTCTTCAACTTCCTACAACTCGTCTAAATATTCCCCTACGTGCATGATACAAATCTTCAATAGGTCTTTTAAATATGTTCGTGGAAATAAATCTTATGCGCATTTTTCAATGGTATTGATACCTGTAAGGTCACCTTTGTTTGAGATTTGGCTACTATTGTTGAACACATTATTAGGGCTAATTACCTTTAGAGTTCGCATAAACAGGTCTAGGACACCCGTGGGACAGTTAATCACGAGGTAGGCTATAGCTAACAATGGCTTGCCTAGAATAAGGGGGATCTCTTTGGCTGTGTGACAAACCATCATTAGTCTAATCAAAATCCTACTTATCAAATTAATATAGTAAAAAGGCAATTAGAGTATCAATCTTCGAAGAGGAACATTATTCTAGGGTAAACTAAAATCTAAGGAAAAGAGGGCTATGTTTATCAAAATTCTACGTTAATTTAGGTGTTGAATTTTTTAGTATTAAGGGTAACTAAACCTTCAAATTCCACTCTATATTATCATATTAGGGTTTAATTTAATAGGTTTTTGGTCTTTTCCTTGAATTCTCTTTTTTGAATCGAATTTGAGGGTTTAGAATTTTTTAATGATCTCTCCACGAAGAACAAATCAAAGAGTTCAACCCATCAAGGTCTAAACTCAAATTCTAGGTTGCTGACCCAGGGGTTATTCCTCCTTTGTTAAAAATAAGAATAATCCCTAGGTTTAGAGGTCATTAAGTGGTCTGAGAAATCCATTTCTTATTCATGACATCGATTCCTCAACATGTTAAAATTGCTCTTCTCTTCCCCTAACTTGCCCAGTTCAAGGAAGATAAAGAACAACCCTAAAGAGTAATCAAAGACCTCTAGGTCTGACCACATGCAAGAAAATTCAAATATACACCTATAAAGCTTCCTCCATAGATATAGTTTGAGGGGATTAGACCAACAACATCTTAATAAACAAGATTAATGAAAGAAAACTAGCAAACTATCATTAAACTTGAACTTAAGGATTTTAGATACAAACTCAGCTCTGAAACTCTCCAAAACCCTGTAAAACTAAAAAGTAGTTTTGGAGAGAATAAGTATAACATTAAATAGAAAAACCATAATTTTAAAATGTCTTAACTAACCCCAAGTCTTCTCTAGCAGTGAAGTTTGAGCGCTCGTTGAAGATTTCTTCTTAATAGACCACCTTGAGATGTGTGTTTAAGAATTGTGACAATCGACGCCAGGTGACCGATGATCGCCAGTGGTATGCCCTTGGTCGGTGGCGATCGTCGGTGGATGGTGGCCGGAGTCTCCCCCCTTTTGGAGCTTTGCTTCGCTTGCCTGATAGATGATGTTTTCAGGTCGAGCCTCTAGTTCTCATGTCTCAGTGATAATTTTGGTATTCAGAGATCTCAACTAGCCCAATTCTAATTGAAACTAATCTGCTGAATAGCTAAAAAACCTCAGTGTGGTTCTGTTGTTATTTTAGCTCTTATTTGGCCATTTTCTTGCCAAATTGATTCTAGTAGAGTAGATAACCTAAAAATGAGGTAACTACGCAATAATTAACCAAAAAAAGGTTTCATGACGGCCAAAAATACTCATAAAAGGGGATTAAATTTTGCACAAAAATATGTTTATCACTACGCTTAACACATCCTCCATGTCCATTATGACAAAATCAACTTGGAATATGAGTTCTCCAACTTTGATAAATACGTCTTCGAGTATGCCTCTTGGATGTTTTTCAAATCTATCAGCCAGATGCAATAGAATCCGAGTGTAGTTGCCTACTCGCAGCCTTCTAGCTCCAGCCGAGCATTCGAAGGCTACATCGAAGCCTACCTGATAGCTCGAAGCCTAATAAGTCCATGGTCAAGCCCTCCAAGACTATACAAACATTCGACAATAAACAATCTTCGATGCTTAAGGCAGATACGTCAGCGCATGAGCTCCACATTAGCACCAGAAACACTTCGACCATGGCCGCACATGGTTGAAGGCAGACATGTCAGACAACCAGCTCACCAGATATAATGGCGGGGCACGCCGCTCGACAACTGCAGTGTCATAACCAATAACGGCCTTAGTGTTAAAGCAAATAGGACAACAGCTGCAGTGTCAAACCCGACAATTTCGGCGTCAGAACCGACTCTGGGTTCAAGTTAGTTGTCCCTGGAGGATGCACTTGTAATTTGACCTCCCTTGGTGACTCAGCCCTTCCTATGTTCTATAAATAGGAGGGAGGGGGAACCAAAGAGGGGTTACGAAATCTCTCCCCTGATCCCTTATAATTTATCTTCAATCACCCTATACTCTAAATTTTGACTACTCGACAGTTATATCAATACTCTTAACAATCCTCATCAGAGGTTGTGGAGTATCCCATTCTAGGCCTCCACGCAAGTGAATTGCTTGTAAATTAGTCGTATTATTGATTATATGCTTGAATCCTCTGATAGAAGATAATTTTTTGGTGTAAGAGCCAACTTCTCCTCCTTGCGATGTTAGGCCCCTACATTTGGCACCGTTCGTGCTTTCCCACCCTACCAGTCTCCCCTTGCCTTATATTTTCCTTTTTCTAATTCCACCAAACCACTTCCAATGGCACCCACCCTCCGCTCCACTTCCACCCACGCCGGCAACTCTGCCGACAGAGTTGCTGCCCAGTTAGCCTTTTTAACTCAGTAATTCACTCAGGCTGAGGAGCGACTCCAAGCACAATTACGTGAGGAGCATGAAGAACGCCGACAAGATTTTGAAGCCGAATGGAAATGCCGTTTGGATGACGCTAACAGATTGTACCGCGCCATCGAAGATCTACGTAACACAGTTCGTGAGTTGTAACGACTACAGCCTCTAGACGCCCCTCTGCCATCTTGAGCACCCGCCCCATCGCGCATGTCTGTCCGAGCTCGACTGGGGCCCCTACCACATCTGGAAGTACCCCCGGTCCATCATGGTGTTGAGGGTGCTCCCCCCACTATCCCCCATACTGGCTCCATCCATCTTGGCATCTACCCCACTGAGGGTTTCTTTGATTCTACCCTACGCTCCAACAGATACCCCAATTGTCACCCTGCTTGAGAACGCCTCAGGGAGCGCAGCGCCGAGCACACACCGAATACTCGGCCTCGTCACCCTTGAACCCATTGATCCCCTCCTCAACCTGCCTATTGTGTGCAGCAGGACTTCAACTAAAAAATCCACCCTGCCATCCATATCAGTGCGAGCCCAACATCAAACTCGTGGAGTCGGCTAAACAACCTCTTATGCCCCAAACTCCTCGCTATCGAGGTGCCTCCAAGTTTTTGAGCCCTCAAAATCATTAAATATCGCAACGCAGATCCTCAATCTCACATCCTCGAATTCCAAAATACTCTTAGCCTTTACTCCACGGCTGACCACATTCGAGCAATTATCCAACCTATTCATTGCCTAATTCACCTTCAACAAGGACCGTGAAGTCCAAGTCGATACCCTCTTCAATTTTGGAAAATCCCCCAGTGAAACCCTTGAGGCCTTCACTAAGAGGTCCTTCGACGAGTTGTGGAAAGTTAAAACCCTTAACTACGCGAACACCGTACTCGCGTATTCGAACGCTTTGCCGGATAACAGCCGTGTCAAAGAGTACCTGATCATCTACAAACCGCAAACCCTCGAAGAGATGCTCTCAAAAGTCAATGGGTATATCGGCCTTAAGCGCCTCCACAAATCAAATAAATAGGGGTAGCCTTCGACCACCAATCCAAATAAACCTTGACAAGGCACACCCTCTACTCCTACATCCCTGATCGTTCCCATCTCACAAGAGATTGAGAGCCACAAACGTCCCCATACTAACAACACTACCAAAGCCTACAAAAAATGACCAAAGCCAGTCCTCCTCAAACTTACTGCCCCTATCAGCACCCTTCTACTACAGATCTAGGCAGAACCCATATGGCATATCCCTTTCCCATCAAAGTCAAACCAGGCAAACCTTATTGTGCCAACCACAGCTGTAACTACCACTATACCAACAGATGCTTTGCCCTGCAGCGCTCTCTCGAAATAATACTCAAGGTGGGTCGTCTACATCAGTACGTTGCCAACCTCCCTAGTTACCACGACTGGTTGTACCTCAAACCTCAACCCGCCCTATTGTCAACCCAGCAGAAGTACACAATTTCCAAGTTTATTTCATCGAGGTAAATAATATCGATAACGGCCATTCCAAGAGCAAGCGCAAGCGTGTCAAAGAATGCTACAAACTCACTTACCAGGAGAAGCTACCCACCATCTTGCCATAGTCAAGTCAATGCTCTCGATCAGAGGATATCTTAATTATTGACTGTGACATATCGCATGTTTATTTTCCCCATTCTGACCTTTTAGTCATAATGATTAAAGTCGAACGCCTCATCCTCTACACCATGCTTATCGATACAAAAAGTGTAGCCGATGTACTTTTCCTTCAAACCGTCCAAGCCATGAACAAAACAAGCCTCATCACTGCCGCCAATGCTGAACTAAAAGATTTTTAATGGGGCTACCGAAGTTACCGTTGGTCGAATTAGCCTTCCAGTTACTATCAGCCCAGTTACACTTCAAGCCATCTTTCTTGTCGAAATTTAAGTACCTCAGAATCCTTGTGCGCGACTGGCTCCATGCCATGTGCGCCATACCTTTGACTTATCATCAGACCCATCATTTTAATACCCCCAGTGGAACGTGGAACATAAAAGGTTCTCAACGTCTCGCCCGTTCATGTGAGCATCCGTAGATTGATCAGATCTGGAAACTTGTCAAACTACCATAGCAATCACTATCTCCTTCTATCCCTATACCTTCTACACCTGCCCTTTCACCCACTGTCTATATTTAACTCGACGGTCTTGGTCAAGGTACATTCATTGGAACATTTCTAAATGAGGTAGAGCGCCTCGAACTCGCAGACTTCCTTCATGAAAACAAAGACATCTTTACATGGACATTTCAGGAGATGCCCAGTGTCGACCCCAGTTTAGCATGTCACCACCTCGACCTCGACCTCGTCCCCCATTCTGCAGTAGTAAAATAGAAGAAGTATACCTTGATACAATGACTTCGAGAATCTATAAACCTCCAGGTCGACAAACTCGTAGCCGCGGGTTTCATCAGAGAAGTCAAGTATGCAGATAGGATATCCAATACTATTGCAGTTCCTAAAAAGAACTGTAAGATCAAAATCTGCATCGACTTCACAGACCTTAACAAATACACACCGAAGGACAGCTTCCCCCTCCCGATCATTTCAATACTCCTAGATGCCACTGCTAGACATGAGCACCTATCAATGATGGACGCGGCTTCGGGTTATAATCTGGTACCCCTCCCCCCTGAGGATAAACTTAAAACTTCATTTATCACTGAACAAGGCCTTTATTATTTTAATATCATGCCTTTCGGCCTCAAAAATGTGTGCGCCACCTACCAATGCCTTATTACATTTATATTTAAACCCTTGCAGGGCAAGTCGGTCGAAGTATACATCGACGACATGTTATGCAAGAGCCTCCAAAAATAGACCCACATCCAAGACCTAACCGCAGTCTTTTCGATACTTTGAACATACAACATAAAAATTAACACTGACAAATGCCAGTTTGGTGTTTCGTCTGGCAAATATTTAGGCCACCAAATCAGCAAACGAGGTATCGAGATCGACCTTACTCATATCTGAGCCCTCATCGATATGCCATCCCCCCGAACCAAAAATGATGTCCAAAAGATGGCTGGTAAGATAGCGGCCCTAAGCAGTTTTATTTCCAAATCCTTGGACTACTGTGCTTGGCTCTTCTCTCTCTTACATGACCAAGGTGTCCACAAGGCTAAAAAGAAAAACAACCCTGAGATCAATTGGATACCCGACTGTGAAAAGGCCTTACTCGAACTTAAAACATACCTTGGTCGACCACCCCCCATCAGTACCCCTGTAGAAGGCAAAACGTTTTCTTTATACCACGCGATCACCGACACTTCTATCAGCTCAATCCTCATTCGATTCGAATCAATCATCAAGAAACTCGTATATTTTATCAATAAAATTCTGACACCTGCAGAAACTCGATACGCGAAACTTGAGCATTTACTCGTCACCCTCATCTACACTTCCCAAAAACTTAAACCATATTTTCAAGCTCACCTTATCCGCGTTATAACACTTTATCCCCTTTGAGAAGTACTCAGGAAGAAAGAAAAATCCAAACGATTATAACATTGGTCCGTTTATCTTGGGGAACATGATATCACATTTGAGAAGCAAGTATCCCTGAAATGCCAAGCGGACGTCGATTTCCTTGCTGACTTCCTGGTCGAAGATGTCGACTGGGAGGAACACGAAGACGACCTACCAGAAGACCAGCCTGAATCTATAGACCCATGGAACCCTAATACAGGCTGGCGTCTCTTCACAGACAGATCCACTGGACCAAACTGTTCAGGGATCGGTATCGTCCTGGTCACACCCACCAATGATCGAATTGAAAAGGCAGTTAAGTTAAACTTCGAATGCTCCAGCAACGAGGTTGAGTAAGAAGCCTTGATCCATGGACTCGGCCTCGCACTCTACCTCGACGTCTCTAAACTAGCAATTTTCACAGATTCCCAACTCGTCCGGAGACAATACACCGGTGAAAATCAAGCCAACGGTCGCATGGATAAATATGTTTCTCTCGTCCGCCAGCGCATGGACTGTTTCCCTAAAAAATCTTTTATTACTCACTATCCCTGAGGTAAAAACAGACACACAGATACCCTCGCCTATATAGCAACTATGTAGGCCAGTCCGTATCCTGAACTCTTTATATCAAAGTACTCTAGCGCCCAAGTATCAACTAGATGGAAGTCAATGCCATCAATGTTGGGGGTGAGAGTCTCGATCCAAACGACTTGCAAACACCATTCTACGATTACTTCAACAATGCAATCCTTCCAGATGATCCCAAAGCTAAACGGTCATTTTAGAAAACTACCGCTGATACACCATCCTCAAACGCGAGTTATATTGTAAATCCCCAAATGGCATCCTCCTTCGACGCATTTCTCAAAACGAAGCCTCTTCAATTCTTGCCGATCTCCACGAAGGTACCTGCGGTGTTCATACCACTGGTCGATCTATGACCCTCCGAGACGTCTCTCAAGGTTTATTCTGGCCCAATATGAAGAAGTAAGTCGAAGAGTACGCCAAACACTGTGATAAATGCCAGCACCATGCCCACGACATCCATAGCCCCTTATAAGATCTCCACTTTAGCCAAGTCTCTTGGCCATTCAAACGATGGGCCATCAATCTTGTGGGCCCATTTCACAAAGCTTTGAGTAGTGGAGAGAGCATCCTTGTTGTAATAGATTATTTTACCAAATGGGTCAAAGTTGTACCTTTGTGTCGAACCAAAGAAGAAGAAGTTATTAAATTTCAATGGGAGAACATTATTACACACTTCGGCTGCCTTCATATGATTTGATGTGATAATGGTCCACAATTCATCGGGAACAAAGTCAGAAATTTCCTCAAGAAGTACAACATCATCCTCTCCCCCTCAACATCTTACTACCCCCAAGGGAATGGTCAGGTCAAAGTAATCAAAAAACCATTATCGACGGTCTCAAGAAGCCTGTCGTTGCAAAGAAAGGATGATGGGTTCAGGAATTACAATACGTCCTCTGGGCCTATCGAACAACACCAAGAAAAGTAGCGGGATGCCCCCCTTTTCATCTCGCCTATGGTACTGAAGCAGTGCTAACTACCCAATTCGAAGTACCAACATGCGACCCCAGCATTCCTGACAAAGATAATGAATTCGGACTCGGGTAGAATATGTTATAGATTGACAAAATAAGAGACCGAGCCATCGCCAACCTCGACCGTTACCATCTATCACTCCAAAAATCATATAACAAGAGAATTCAATCACGATATTTCTATATTGGAGATCTTGTATTTCGACGTGTCACACAGTCTTTGAAGCCTCGAAATACCGATAAGCTAGCCGAATCCTAGGAAGAACCTTATGTCGTGTACGATAAAACCGACAAGGGTTCATATTACCTGATGATAGAAGATGAAGAGCCTTTGCCAAATCCATGGAATACAATGCAGTTAGTACCATACAACAGGCCATGGCTTTCACCTTGTTCCACTTATATAAATACAGTATAAACAATAAAACACTTTTTCCTCTGAACTTTGTCTCCCATTTTCCAGTGAATTTCTTGGTTTTGCCTAAGTATCATATCAACCCTTCGAACCGACTGATACTTGGGGACGACCTTAAAATTTTCGAAGTCTCCAAATTTTGAGCAAACTCGAGGGGCATGAATTATCAAGAGACCGGACCCTCGAGAATGCATTGGGGGCGACCACGTTCTACTTCGATTAGGCCCTCGAAGTCCAGTGAATTTCTTGGTTTCGCCTAAGTAACATGTCAACCCTTCGACTCGATTGATACTTAGTGACCTAAAAAATTTTCAAGTCTCTAAATTTTGAGAAAACTCGAGGGGCATGAATAGTTGAGAGACCGGACCCTCAGGAATGCATTGGGGGAGACCACATTCTACTTCGATCAGGCCCAGGCCTTTAAAGCCCAGTGAATTTCTTGGTTTTGCCTAAGTATCTTGTCAACCCTTCGGCCCGACTGATACTTGGGGGCGACCTTGAAATTTTTCAAGTCTCCAAATTTCGAACGAACTTGAGGGGCGTGAATGGTCAAGAGACTGGACCATCGAGAATGCATTGGGAGCGACCACGTTCTACTTCAATCAGCCCCAGGCCTCGAGGTCTAGTAAATTTCTTGGCTTTGCCTAAGTATCACGTCAACCCTTTGACCCGACTGATACTTGGGAGCAACCTTGAAAATTTTCAAGTCACCAAAATTCGAGCAAACTCGGGGGGCATGAATGGTCAAGAGGCCGTCGAGAATATATTAGGGGTAACCACGTCCTACTTTATTTTAGCTCAGGCCTTCGAAGTTCAGTAATTTTCTTGGTCTCACCTAAGTGTCATGAACATCTCTCGACTGATACTTGGAGAACCATCTTGAAGCTCTTCAAGGTTTGATAATTCTACAGGCATTCTGCACTTGCAACATATACAGATACAAGTATACCAGAATATCAACAATGCTACTACATCCATGAAGTTTCAGTACAACATATATTAAAGAATCAAGTTTAACACAATTAAATAAGCCAACTTAAATCAAGTTTAGCATACATCAGTAAGTCCAATCAATCACAAGTTCACAACTCAAGTGCAAAGCAAGCTCAACATTATTCAAATATTATAACACAATAGAAAGATCAGAAAAATAGTTCGGTACGCCCAGCACAACACTTCCTATAGGTGTGGCCACATCATCTCCCATGTTCGGTTCTTCAACACCGATACTTCTAGTACCCTCAGCAGAAGGATTTGACCCAGCAGTCACAGTACCAACAGTATCTTCAACAACAAGATCATTGGTTGTGGAAATGCACTTCAAAGTTTCAGGATCATACCCCAAATTATCTATGAACGCCTTCAGCCTGGCAGTAACTTCACATTCATCATCGAACTGCCCTTGGAATGTCTCCCTCTATTTTGTAATAACCCTATCCTTCTCAGCCAGCTTCGACCCCAGAACTTGAATATGATTGTAACGCTGAGCTTCAAGTCTCCTCTCACATTCATCTCTGATAGTCCCCTGCTCTTGCTTCAAAACTTTAATCTCAAAAACCAGTGATGCTTCGGTTCCTCGAGCAAGCTCCAGATTGTCAACTACCTGCTTCAACTGCCTTATTGTTACTTTTTACGCCTTGATGAAAGCCTGCACCCAAGTCTGCTAGAATATTCGAGCCATCAGTATCTCTCGAAGCATGGTGCACTTAAGAGAAATTTCATAATTTCAAAAAAACAATTACCTGATGCATAGTCTTATTCATCTGCCTCCCAGCTTCGTCTGGGTCAGTGCTACAGAATGTCGCCGTCGAAGCAGCCGTAACTCGAGCATGCTCCTCCAGTTTGAATGTTGTTATTTCATTATCCACATCCTTTGCATCATCGCCCCCCAGTGCCCTACGCCTCTTACGTTGAGTTCCCTTCTGCTGTTGTACCCTCAGAGATTTGGGAAAGACCTTGCCCTTCCCTTTGCTAACCTATATCGATATCTGCTTCGACGCCTGCCTCGAGGAGTTACGAACAACTTTAACCACTGGCGCTGCTTGCTTTGGCGCCTGTTGCCCCTTGGGAACATAATTTACCTTCCTTGCCAACTTCACCTTCTCCATTCCTTCGACCCCTCTTGATGAACTTTCACCCCCCCCCCTCTATTCTTTGATGGCTTTGGTGTAATGGGTACATTTTAAAGCTGGGAATCTGTCTTCTTCTGCCTCTTCCTCTTGATACCTAGTTTCCTGAAAACATAGTTTACCCACTCCACGTCCGCATTGATCAGCTCATCAATATAATTCCTCAGATTTGTCAGAGCTCAATTACTTGGTGTTGCAGAATAAACAAAACATGATTATCAGTCTATTCGATCAATATGCCAAAAAATCTTCAGCCATCAACTTACCTGGATTATAAAGCCTATGTTATAACTGATAAGGGTCATCCCCTTCGGCATTCTCATAATTACCCCGTACAACTATCAGGTCCTTGTCCCACCCTGGACTCATCGAGCACAAATCAAAAAACTAGGGCTTATCTCACTATAACAAATACGGATTTAACGTCATTTGTACAAATGACGTCGAAGGCGATGACGTGGAAAGGTAGTGACTAACAACGTCATTAAATAATGACGGGAAAAGCTAGGTATTAATGTCATTAATTAAGTGATGTATAAGGAGTTTTAAAAGATGACGTTATTGATACTCAATTCCAGTGGCCGGCCGGCTAATGTATTCTATTGACGTCATTAAATAACGTCATTAAAAAATAACGTTGTAGCATTTTCATATATCAACAATGACATTTTTAAAATGGCGTCAATACCTAGAAAAATACAAAAAAAAAATTATAAATTAAAATCAAATATTGTCAATCCACTGGGACCACCACCACATTCTACAAAAAGGTAAAATATTTGGCTAAATTATATTACTTTTATTCAATATAATGTGTTCAAACTTACGCACTTCATGATTTGAATTACAGAGCTAAATCACTAGTAAACTTAACCAATGCATAAACAAACTAATAAAATAACCATAAAGAAGGGTCTCGGATGTTTTACTGCCAGAATGCTTAGAGCTTTTGAGTGCCTTTTTGCGTTTCTACTAGTCTGGATCAATTTATAAACATATCAAAGCATACAAATTAAACATTAGCTCAGTAAAGGTGAGTACACAAATTAAACTGGTAAACATTACCTCTGGGTTTTTCACCATCTCATCCACGCCAAGAACAAGGCAAGCTACTTCTGCTACCATAATTAAAGCATTAATCTGGTACATAAGTAATGCGATTGTAATCAACGTTAATGTTCATTTTGTTATCATACATAGAATAGTAATCAAAGAATATAAATTAAATTGGTAATACCTTTACAACTGCAAGTTCCCATATGAAATTCCCAAAAGAATATGTAATTCCACCAGTGTTGACATCTACTCCATAAAGGGTGCTCTCACCTATTTATCAGCAAAAAACTACCACTTACAAACCAATACTAAGTTGAATGTTATTATTTGGCGCATATCTTTAATTCAAACTATGAAGTAATAAATCCTACTGCTAAAATGTCAAGGATCTAACCAAATGGAAGCACATGATGTTACAAAGAAATGCATTAATTTTTTAAACTTCTTTACTAAAGGATTTTTTTTTCCTTTTCCCAGCGTTGGACTCTTAGTTAATTAATCTTCCTGATGTTGTGTGTTACTTCTCAAAGCACCATTTCTATATTGTATATTATTCCCTAGCAAGAAGAAAAGTATAAATTTACACCACATCTAAAATTACCCAACACTTTAGTTAGGTGATGACCTTCTCTGTGTGTATAGGTTTGTGAGTTCTGTTGCTGATGATGTTATGGTCCTTGATGAGGTTGTGTGCCTGAGAACATACCCTTAACAGGTCTCCACGTTCCCATCAAATATTTAGGTACATTTTCTCCAAAGTTCATGTTTATGTCAGCTCCATTAGCCCCGTTAAATGTAATCCCAGGTTCATCTGACCAATCTTTATTACTACTGCTATCAGCATACGGTGGCCTCTCTTGACCCTGTTGTATATTTGCAGCCATGTTCCTGAAATGTTTGCAAAACCTGTGGAGAACTCGTCGGGGTTAAAGGGGATAGATTTACTAAACCCTCTTGATCCACTGTGGTTCCTTGAACCTCCTCCTGCAGTCTGACCTACACTTGGTTGTTGGTAATTGGTACTTGTTGACCCCTGAGCACTCAGATCTTGTTCTGCGTGTAGCTTTTGAGTAGCGACCCAAATATTTTCTTTGATAGAATCACTGTTTGGGTCCAACCGTAGGGCTTTATAAAACTCTTTCTCAAGATCTCAAGATAATCTCGGTAATTACCTTGTGCATAATAAGCCAAGCCGAGGTGACTGTATGCTTCATAATCAAAGGTTACAGTTTGAGTGCATATAGAATATCTTTCTCATATAAACCAAAACTCTTATAAGCCTCTATTTTCAGTTCCCAATTTGATTCGGAAATTCGTAACATCATTTGGAGAGTTGTAATGAATTTCATAGTCATAGGATCGAAACCTAATTTTGTAGCCTTTCCAATATATATTTTGAAGCGTTCAGTGTTAAGCGTCAGTGTTGATGGCTCAGCCATAATCCATTTTTGCAATATGGGATTAAGCTACACCATGGGATCGTAAATTATTGATGTTGGGCTCCATTAGTTTCTCTACATCGTATCTAAGTAAACGGGAACATTTCTTCAGAACAGATACAAGGTTGTTTTCAGTCTCCATGAAGGTTCTAATGAAATTACAAGACGGTATTCTAAGTTTCTGTCGAGGACCCCAGCTAGTAGCGGACAAGACAAAACTTCGTCAGTCTTTCTCTTGTCTGCATTCCTCCATACTTTCCCGCCTAGGTTCAAAAATTCAAGACCAGATCAAAGGAAGAGAATAGAGAATCCCACCTCAACTCAGCACAAAAAGAGCCTAAGTAAAAAAACCACAAGAAAATAGACATTACGGGGAGATCTCAAAATAAGTCTACTCCCCTGGGGTGTGCCGCAGAAACGATCTTGAGGTAGACATATGGGATTGGATTTACCTTCACTAGAGATTGGATTTACCTTCACTAGGATAGATCTTACATCGTTCAGTTATTCAGTTGCATTCCTACCATCTTCAGTCAATGGAGGAATGAGATGTTCATCCATCACAATCCAGATATCATTGTAAATACTAGATAGCTATGACTCAACTTTATTTTTATACTCTCTGATTCTCTTAGCGTTTACTTTATCCCTCTTCCTTCCTATTTTTGTTCTATCGACGATAAAATCCCCCATAGAGCTCTTTGATAATATAAAAGCATAAAGGAAAGATAAATACAAGGTAGGGAATGCGGATAACTTTCCCAACCTATAGGTAAACTGAGAAATACCTGAACACCAAAGAAACCAACCACTAAAAGGCCTAAATTTCCACAAAAGAACTCAACCCAAACAGATCACTACGAAAGGGAATACAAGGCTAAAACACAAAATCTAGATTAAGGCAAACAACAATATAACTATACAGTTAACAGCCCATCACAGTAAAAACAGCTCCAAAAAAATCCAACACCATAAAAATAGATCTCCAAAGAGGGTGAGGTAAAGCAATAGCCTGCAAAGATTGAAGGCTCCCCCAACAATTCTTAAACAACCCTCACCCATCCATATCATCTAATTCTAATTCCCATTCTTCTGCTCATATGACTATAGAACTCAAGTTACAACAGAAGCAACATTATAAAACCAAAATATAAAATCAGAGATTAATTAAGAATCACAAGAGATTGCTAAAAATATAAAACTACTCCAAACGGAATCAACTTACAAATTTTTGTTGTCCGAAACCTTATAAGAATTTACACGAATTAAAAATAGTGGGGAATTTGGGGTTGCATCGTTAATTGGGATATCTAAACCAAATTGTGGGGAAAATATTAAAAATTGGCTTGAAGAATTACTGCTGAAGGGGGAAGTTCATACCTACTCCAAGATTAATCCTTGCAGATTAGGGCTGAAGTTAGGATTGAATTGCACCGTAAAAACCTTATGGAGATTGGCCTGAAGTTACGATTGCATGGCGGCTAAATCTCCTCTCTCGATTGTGCCACAAATCTCCTCTCTCGATTGTGTCGCAAAAACCTTATGTAAGATTTTCTTCATTGGAAAACTTCCACTTTCGATTGTGCCTCCTAAATCTCCTCTCTCTCGTATTGGGTTGATTATCATGGTGATCCCACAAAATTCTCTACTAAATCGCATCCTAATTTCTATTTTCCGCAACCTCTATCGTATTTTTCTAAATTTTATTAATAGAAACAATTTCATTTAAGCCATTAATGACGTTATTATAGTATTTTAAATTACTACAGAAAATGGCAAGCAACGTCAGTTTCTAATAAAATGACTTTAATGCATTAATGAACTTTTTAAGTTACGGAGAAAAACGAAAAATATAATAATTAACGTCATTATTCAAAAAAATGACGTTTATTAGTTGACGTCGTAGCACTTATTAGCTGTAGTGTCTGTGTGATATTGGATATGGTACGTACCCACCTTTTGGATTTCTTTTCTCGAATAAAATGATACAATATCGTACCACTCGATCAGGCCTTTCCCTTTACTTATTAGCTTTACATTCATACCCTCGACAACCATCATCATTTCATAGAAATTCCCATTCATCTGGCATGAGGCAACCTCCCAGAAGTTCAGCACCTCCTTCACTAGCCTTTGAAGGAGTAGTTGCATCCCTAGCAGAATTTGGCCCCTAAATGCCATAAAACCCTCTTGAGGTCGAGATTTGAAGGTATACCACCCCTACCTTCGATAACTCCAGTTTAGCCATAAATCTATCCAATCTAATCTTCTCTTTAGCTGAGACCAACCCCACAGCTTCCCCCAAATCAGTAAAACTCTCACTATCACCACTTTGCTCCCCCTCTTCCCTTTCATCCCCTGAAGACTCGATACTACCTTCGTGTCCTCTTCTCTCTCTTCCCTCCATCTTTTTATCCCTCTCCTCGATCACTCGAGCCTTTCTACGGCTCTTACTCGAAGCTGCCATTTCAGGTACCACCACAGTTAATGGAGCATTTGTTACTATTTCTAACTCCTCCAAGTCATTGCTCTCATCCATGGGAGTACAACCAGACATACTCGGTTCATTTTCTTTGATCTCCTCGTCTATTAGCCTCAGCCTTGAAGATCGACGGGTACGCATCTTACCCTACAGAAGAAAAAGGCCCGCAATTAGATTGATATATTTGACTATTACGTGTCAATGGCTTATTTTCACCTACCCTCTCCAACTCATACTGCCATAGTCCAATGTTCGACTCCAATCCCTATTATACCGTCAATACCATCAGAACCTCAAAAGGCTATAACCACAGATTCATGGTTTCTCGCCATCCTTGGTCATATTATCACAACTATTAACCCTAGCAGCCTCTACCCTAATATATACTCCACATATAGAAACCGAAGGCGAAGCAGCAAAACAGAAGTAAGACGACATACCTGTTTGAGTAGAGTATTTCATTCTTCCTCCCAGCAAATCAAATGATCCCACAGCAACGACCGAGCTTTATAAAAAAATAGCGTATGTTTTCCTTCACTGACTCTCTAGTTTTTTCTCTAAGTAGGTAATCGAGAACAATAACTTTGCTCTTACCACTATATATACCTCCTCAAAATAACAAAAAACTGCCTCAATTTCTAAAACCGCTATCATTACCACTACCCCTACTTTTTGGCTGAGATGTGTTTTGATGACTATACCCTCTATTACCCACACGTGCGCATCCCACGCTCATATTTACACAATTTTACACATAAACCAAGTCGAACCTTCTGATCCCTGCTCAAAGTTGTCAAATCAAATCCTTACATCAAATCAACCTTTTTCCGCAATCCAAGGAAACATTATGATGCCTGTAGGGCACTCTGCCCAAGGCTCAGTACAATTTCTAACATACCAGCTGTTTGGACTGTTAGTTCTGACAGTCGAAGACCACCTAGCTTTGAAGTCCCTTCTTCCCACCCGCGAATAATCGTTTACATCATGTCTTGAACATTTGGCCACATATAACCTAATATTCGATTTCAAAATATGTCAATCATTCAATTTCTTTCATGTTCGACATTTGACAAGTTGTTATCACGCCTAAATTACCATCGAGTATTATGTTTGTCCTACTTACACACAGACAAATCAGTATCTCACTTCGACAGTTACCTCATAGGTTTTCAATTTCATTCGAGCATTAGCCCTTACACCGAAACACAGATGAAAACAATCAACATCAACATAAAAAACTGCAAACATTCCTACATACCATTCTATACCAGTACTTTTAACCCATTAAAGAAGCCCCAATTAACAGACGGGACACTTCTTCCAGAACCTAACCTCAGCATCTTCCTTGTCCACCACCTCCTCGGCTATGGATTCTAGGAAGACAAACCGATTACTGGGGAGCGATCTCATCCACTATAACACCCTCTACCAGTATGTATAGGGCATCCTACCGATGGGTTCCCCTGGCTCCAGTTCAACCAAGTCCAGCATAACCCAATCCAGACCTCGATCACCAAAAAACTTCTACTTCAGCTCGAGGGTCTTCTCCTGTATAAGAAGGTCTCTTGCCGCCACTCGTTTCTGGTACCTGGTGTTAGGAGTATTTCTACTGCTTCGGTTTGAAGATGCAGACATGTTTACTTAGAGAAGATGCAGGTGTCTAAAGTTCTTTTAAAAAACCCTACTTATACCTGAAGGCATGCACATTTAAACCCTACTTAATCAGACCCCGTATTTATCATAGTCTTCAATAGTTTACCACAAAATCTCAGTAGTCAAACATTTTCAACTTCCCAGACTCAATTGTTTTATCGACATGAGTACTCAACACCTATTTCTGAGGTTTTGCAGTCGACGCATCCCTAGTCTCAAACCCTCGACCCCTATATACTTTTTCCCGCAACTCTTTCAATATATACATTGAGCTTCAAGAATTCAGAGTCAATTATTCATTCCAGGTCGAATATTAACCAATGTCTTCGATAACTATGGCAATACGAAGTACTTTTTCCCTCGCAGATTATTGTTTCTACCATTTACACTTCATTCAAAAGTTTAATAGTCTATTCGTCTACCATATCTATCATATATAAAATACATTATTCAATTAAATTACCTTTTTATTTCATTACCTTGATCATATAAAAGAAGAGAGAAGGGAAGAAGAGAAAAATGTACAGATTTCAGCAAAAAAAACAAAAGACTTTGAATATAGTCATACAAAGCAAAACCCATCACCACCTTACGAAGAACTCGCCCTATTTTCAGACGGTCCAGTTCTTCCCGTTGAGCCCTACTCATCCTCCAATAACTGATCCTCATCCTGCACAATACGCTCGGCCAAACCCGACAGGAAGAGGTAACGTTCTTCAATAGCTGTAAACCTCTACTGTATCATCCCCCACAAGTACGTATAGGAGTACCCATTAATTAGCTCCCCAGGTTCTACCTCTACCAGGTCCGGCATCTCCCAATCGAGCTCCTTGTCGCCAAAAAACTTCAACTTCAGTTCAGCCATTTTCTATCCTATTCGACGGTCTCTGGAAAATCCCATCTTTCTCTGATAACGTGTGTTGGGAGTGGTGTCCATGTTGTTTTCACGTAATGCCATAATGCAGAGGAAGATAGTGAAAATGAAGAATATAAAGTATTAACCCCTCATAAGCCATATTTATGCCTTCATTAACATCATTTATTACTCCGTAATCACCATAACTTCTTAATTACCCTCCTTTATTACCTTCCACGGAAATCCAATATGCAACAGTTAACCGTTAAACTTCCAACAACCAACAGTTTTTCTCAGCAAATGCCTCTACACCTATCTCTGAGACCCTTGCTGAGAGGGGGCGAATGTAGTAGCCTACTCCTAGCCTTCTGGCACCAGTCGAGCATTCAAAGTCTACATCGAAGCCTACCTAATAGTACAAAGCCTAATAAGTCCATGGTCAAGCCCTCCAAGACTATACAAACATTTGACAATGAACAAGCTTCAAAGCCGAAGGCAGATACATCAGCGCATAAGCTCCACATCAGCACAAGAAATACTTTGACCATGGTCACACATGGTCAAAGTCAGACATGTCAGACAGCCAGCTCACCAGGCAAAACGGCGGGGCACGCCGCTCGACAACTACAGTTTTAGAGACAATAATGACCACAGTGTCAGAGCAAATAGGACAACAGCTACAGTGTCAAACCCGACAGTTTCGGCGTTAGAACCGACTCCAGGTACAAGTCAGTTATCCCTGGAGGATACACTTGTAATTTGACCTCCCTTGGTACCTCATCCCTTCCTATGTTCTATAAATAGAAGGAAGGGGGAACCAACGAGGGGTTACGAAATCTCTCCCCTGATCCCTTAAAGTTTACCTTCGATCACCCTGTACTCGAAATCTCGACTACTCGACAGTTATATCAATACTCTTAAAAATTCTCATCAGAGGTTGTGGAGTGTCCCATTCTAGGCCTCCACGTAAGTGTATTGCCAGTAAACTAGTCTTATTGATTATATGCTTGAATCCTCCGAAAGAAGATAATTTTGTGGTGTAAGAGCCAACTTCTCCTCCTTGCGAAGTTAGGCCCCTACAGTTGGAGTATCTGAATCATGAAGTTTTAGTGGGGTAACTGTCTCGGTAAAGAACAATTTCTTGTAGATGTTAGGACGATGTCTTCTAGTGTACATTTCTTTAAGAAACTTGGCATAAATGGGAACACATTTTATAGCTTCACATAACAAATTGTTAATGTGAACATGGCCTATTATTTCCATTAACTCATAATATTGATCGCTCTTATGTCTACCTTTGAGGCACTGAGGATAAGGGATACTAGGAATGTAGCGTACTTCGGGTTAAATAGGTGTTATGCTAAGAATCCAAGCTAGCATAATGATACTTAAGGGATCATTAGTACTTACCTCTACGGGGTTCATCCTTAATATCCACAACCGTTTTTTGAGCGGTGTGGAGTTCAAGGAATCCTTTTTTTTTATTTTAGCCTGGTTATCAACCATTTTACCACTCCTAAGAGTGGTGATTACATGCACTTGCTCTATTGATTTTTTACCTTGAGTACCTTTGGGATTTACCTTCAGTTGGCTAGGTAATTTGTCTTTTTATCATTTGCTGACTTTGTCAAATATGCTCCCTAATTGTTGTTCTATTCCTGATAGGGATTGAGAATAAAGGTTCATTTGATTTTTGAGAGATCTTACGCGACCTTCTATTCGACTTTAAAATTCTATTAATCGAGTTGTGAGTAGAATTCTAGGTAGGTACTGATTATCATTTTTTTGCCGCAAAACTTGCTGGACATACTTAGAAGTACTGGGATTTGTTTGGTTATTTCTCCAAGCAAAATTAGGGCGGTTCTGCCATGGTAGTTTATGGTACAGAGCATTAACATACTCTGTACTATAGATGTCAGTGTTGAGGGGGTGATATCCTTCAATATGAGAAAATTCACCACACGTCATACACAACTGTTGGATATTATTCACCTGGGATGGTGAATTAGAGAGTTATTTGGTCTTCTTTGTAAGGGCATCCATCATGGCAAAAAGTGTCATGTTATAGCTAATCTCTAGGACTCCTCCCTTTTTGCTACGATCGTTCTTATGGGGATCAAAGTCCCGAAGTTGTGATTTTTCTTCAAATGCCTCCAATGCTTCATAAGCATTTTAAGATTGAAGGTTTTGGAAATCTCTTGGGTGAATAGATTTTAACCTATATCAGTTGTCGGGTATAATGTCACAATAGAATATCTAGATTAAGTACTGGATTTTAAGACCCTAATGTGAGCATTGCAGGAGAAGATCCTTAAATCTTTCTCAAGCCTCGTTGAATGATTCAGACTGATTTTGGTAAAATTCGATTATTTTGTTCTTGATAGTTAGAGTTTTGGCCATAGTAAATAATCTTGATGTGAACTTCTTTGAGAGTTTGACCCATGTTCTAATTGACGTATGAATTAATGAGTCTAACTGTAGGCCTACTTCTCTTTTAAAGAGAAGGGGAAAATATGGAGGCGAATAGATTCCTTCGTCACATTTTAATAGCACAAAAGTGTGCATTATCCTTTTGAAGTCTATTATGTGTCTATAGGGGAATTCATTATCAAACCCGTGATAGGTGGATAACATGATTATGACACCAGGATTTCTCTCATAGCTTTGAGTTATAATGTCAAGCAAGAATATAAAGGAAGGCATTGTGCCCACCTCAGGGGTCCAATAATCTCGCAGAGATTTTTGAGCCATTAGAAGATCAATGTTTATTTCGACTGTCAAATGAATGGGATCAATTAAACTTGAATCAATTTCCTCTAGATTATCAGCTTATACGATCCCTATGATGTTACTATGATGACGTCTTCTAATGCATTTTTACAAGGGCCAGAAGACCCGTTAACCGAGACTGGTTCAAGTAAACCTCTAAGGCATTTTTCTACTATATCCCAATGTATATATCATGTACTAACTACTACTAACTAGGGATTAAGTCCAAGTTAGCACTACTACGGAGAGCCAATTGCACGCAATAAACATTTTTAAATAAAATTATGGGTCTCCATATAATCTCTATATATGTAAAGTAGAAGATACCTTGGTTTGGCTCTAGGTGCTTGATTCCTACATAAAAGCTTCCATGTTCTAGTATTGAATCACAAGTAAGTGCTTGATCCGAATGGCGCACATAGCCACAGGCCGTTGGTGAGTCACACTTTTGGTTGTCAATACCCAGATTCGGTGACGCTACACCTTCTATCAATAGCCAATAACGTCCACTCAAGTGTTTGCTATGAATTCGAGATCGATAACCAGGTCCGGTATCTCCTAGTTTTGCAGGTGATGAAATCCTTTGAAAATATTCTATAGGGGCCTAACTTCTTTTAGAGGGGAAGTTGGCTCTTACAACACGGGGTTGATCTTCTATCAAAGGAATACAAGTAAATAATCTAAAGTTTGAACAAACTAGAGACAAATACTTGCGTAGAGGCCCAGATGTGACACTCTACGACCTCTGATGAGGATTTTTAAGAAGTATTATTTTACTGATGAGTAATCAAAGGTTCAAATACTGGGCTTAACAAAGTGGTCGAAGGTAAACGGTAAGGGGTCTAGGGGAAATTTTTCTAACACCTCCTTGGCTCCCCGTCTCTCCTATTTATATAACCATAGGAAGCTGAGTCACCAAGCATGGGTTAGATTACATGAGTACTGTTCGGATATCCTGGCGGGGTATGGGCGCCGGACATGTCTGTACGGTCACTGTAACTGTTGTGGGAGGTGTAACTGTACTTTTATACTGTGGCACAGTGGTTGGGCCTATCACTGTAGCTGCAAGGACTAATCATTGAGCCAGCTTGTCTGGTGAGCTGGCTGCCTATCCTATCATATTTTTACCATATGCAGATATGGTCGAAGGCTTTCTGCTGCGATTTGTGAGTCTGTCCTCGAGGCTTATTTGGAGTCGAAGCTTCACCTTTAGAGGATCTCTGTAAGGCTTGCTTTGAGGATTGAATAGGCTTCGACATTTTCGGGTAGGCTACGATGTAAGCTTCGAGCGTCTGAGGGGATCGAAGACTGCGAGTAGGCTACTACATCTTCTACTATATAGCTCTTAAGTTTTAATTATTTAAGGTCGACGAGGACAGTTATCAGAATTTGTGTAATATAACTTTTGTTATATCACTAGTGGGTGGTACCACAAGTTAGGGGTCCCTTATAAGAGTTTCCTCCGCAGGGTGCAGCCATAACGTTAGTTACTACCTTTACTAAGTGGTGCAGAATTCAAACAATCAATAAAACCAAATAAAATAAAGCTACACTAACTTTATACTTTTTTTTTCATTTTTTTTTTAAATAATATAAAGCTCGCTAGAAAAATAAAAGTTACCTTAAAAAGGCTCCATGGTTGGGAGCTGATACTTAGTCAAAGCTTGAACAGTGAACTCAACTTCTGTTCCCCGGTGGCAACAACGCCAATTGATGCACTGGAATTTCATCTTCAATCAATTCCGGCTATTGATGTAGTATGTTGGTAAACGGAGTTGAACCATACTGGACATTGAAGTCTGCTATTCAGTTTATGAACGGGGTTTCTAATTGTTTACTGGAGTTGGTTGAAGATTAGTTTGAGAGGAGAGGAATATTCTAGAGGAGAAACTATGACTTCGAGATTATACGCCTCTTACTTAAGCCTTTTTTATCTGAATCTACTTGTGGGTTTACCTTCCCAAGGCTCTCTTTGAGTACCCTTCTTAGTGGCTCTTACTCGCGACTATCCTGAGTCGGGACCTTTTTTACTTAAGATAGAGTTCGGACCTTACTTTTTAGGGGAAAGGCCTCACCGTCAGTAGTCAGTCTAGAGATAAAGGGACAACTCAGTCCTACACTTATTAGGCTCCAGTATCTTGTTATGCCCTAGTGGATGTTGCAGAGTCCTACCACTTTAAGGCTTTGAGCCCTTCTTAGAAGCCACCTGGGTCCTCGGATGTCATCCTAATAAGGACTCACACCACTATGTACCAGCTGAGTGAGCTAAAACATGGCTAGTCTACATAGAGCGCCACCTACACTAGTCTCTACCTTATAAGTAATCGAGGCCTGACTAATCCTCCACGCATTACAAGAAAAACTACATTTAGGGATGGCAAAAAGGCATCCCAAAAGGCTACTAATCTGTCCCTACAGCTATTAGCTAGGGACGTCTTTAGGGACGGCAAAGTGTGGTCCCTTTAGGGTGGCGTCTTAAATACATTAGGGACTAACACATCCATTTCTAATGCTATTAAGGACGGCTTTAGAGATGCCAAAAATCTTCATCTAAAGGTCTTTATTTTTTAACTCTTTTGGGGACGGAGTACAACCGTCACTAATACGTAATATTATAGATGAATTTGTATGTCTCTAAAACTATGGCGCCAAATTTTCCCGCCAGTGCCAATATTATTAGGGACGAATTATTCTGTCTCTAATATACAATATTTGAGACGAACTTGTTTGTCTCTAAAAGTATGGTGATAAATTTTCCCGTTAGCACCAATATTATTGGGGACGGATTATTCTGTTACTAATACACAACATTTTAGACGAATTTGTTTGTCACTAATGGTATGGTGCCAAATTTTCCTGCCATCACCAATATTATTGGGGACGGATTATTTTGTCTCTAATACACAATATTTGAGACGAATTTGTTTGTCTCAAAAATTATGGTACAATTTTTTCCACAGGCGCCAATATTAATAGAGACGGAATAAATCGCCACTAAAGAAGGATGTTAAATATCATATTTTTACAATTTTAATTACGCCCCTGTTAGATAGTGCAAATCATTCATCAACCATAAGTTAATTTAAAAGAGAGAATAATTTATTTACAAGGTTTCACAAACACCAATTTTATATAAATAAATAAGGTCTCAATCCACCTAGAATATTAAAAATTATTGTTTAATCACTAAATACAACTTGAGCATTCAAATTAATTATCCAACCTCTTACATACTAAATATGGAACCATCAACACACGAATAGTATCTCTATGTATAATAAACACTTACATGTATCTCTCCCATAATTGTTAAAAAACTACCTGAAAAAAAAATCAAATTGTTGCAACCTCAACCACAACATATAAAAATAATTGCAAATCAAAAGATAACAAAATAATGAAGTACACATTATGAAATTGAAAATATAAAAAATTAAATGACGCGTCACATCTATATCAGAGTCCTGCATAGAAGCAAATCAAATAGGAGAAATCCTATGAAAAATTCGGCAGCACTTTCCCTATAAATTGGACATTTCCATTTTATACCTGCTAGAAAACATATACAATTTAAAAAAACTCAAGTGAATAATGTAATCTTTCAGTTTGAGAACGCTTAGGGCCAGTATACACACAGCACGCTCCCAATTCCTAAGATTATGAAATTCACACAAATCGTACGACAATTAGATATCACATTAAGGTCATATCAACTATGAGGATTGATAATATATATAAATCTCAACAACTACAAACATTAACACCTGATTAAGTATAATTTTATAGCATGAGTATAAATATCTAGAAGTTGCAACGCTACCACCAAATGCTACTCGACACGTAGTATGGTGAAATGTAAAATATTCGTATACACCAAGAATAAACATACCTGAAAGGACTAGAAGACTCTTGCAACCAGTATTCTATCCAAAAAGAATATCAGTGCCAATCTATGAAGCAAAAAAAACTATGAAAAAAAGTTATGCCACTATATCATGTTGGTCTACAAAATGTCATATGTTGGGTAAGTCAATTTTAGCTCTAAAATACGAACATATCTGGTCAAAAATTTAGAAATCCCACTAATGAGATCATTACAACAACAAAAGCATAAGTCAACTATATTCAAGATTTCTTATCAAGAAAAGAAAAACATAGTTGCCTTAACATAATGATCAGCTTTGAGACTCGACGATACTAATTATTATCCGGAAAAGGGATGCCTGTAATTTGCATCAATCGCTTAACTCCGACTTGAATTGTAATGTTCATAAAGGCCTTTACATTCTTAATTTCTTGTTGGTGTTGAGCTTCTTTCTCGTCAGCTTCTGATTGTAACTTGGCAAGCTCATTGTTCTAAAATGATAATGATAAAGACTGTGACCTTACATTTTTGGGACGGGCAACTACTCTTTTGCACAAAACTCGTCCATGTCCATCTTCTCTAATCATTGAAAATATTATCCCTTGCTTCAATATTAGTCTCTCGCTCTTCCTCTAGTAACTCAAGCAAACGTCATCGAATTATTTCCTAACCAATATAAAAAAATATGTCATTCATAATTTATGAAACTATATATATTACAAAGAGTCTAACCCCTACTTTAAAGATTAATGGATACCTATTGTTCTAAACTTATTACAGTAATTACATATATATGAATTTTCTATTACCTCTCTTTCAGCTGATCCATCTTCTCTATTATATAAATCATTTCTGGTACATCAAGTGGCTCTGTAAATGCTAAGACCGTCGATCGGTTCATTGTCCTCCATTCTCTATTGATATAAGATTTTATAAACAAGCGTAAGAAAGTAAGATATTTAAGTGTTACTTAGCTAATATGAGTTTCGTAAACAATCGACTACAAAGAAGATAAGTTTGACTTGTAACATATATATATATATATATTATAATATATATATATATAAATAAAAACCTTTGCTTTTAAATGTGCAAATTTCTTCCTCCCAGTCTTAGGGTGACAAGTAAGATTTGCCCGATTATCACTATTTTTCTGTGCCATTGCCTGTAAAATAGTAGCCAAATTTTAAAAGTTTCCCAATTATATTAAATATAAAATATAACAGTAGAACAAATCATAATTGTGTCTTTTTAGACCCCAATATCTTATACACGGGGGGGGGGGGGGGGTATGCTTGTAAGACGCTCCTCATCAGTATTATACTTTTTATAATGTTGAAGCTTTATTTTGTACTTAAAGGCCTTCCAAGAAAATGCCATTTTTTGGAAACAAACTTCTTTAAAACCATCCGGAGCATTTATATTATCCTAATAAATTCAAAACAAATTAAATTTATAACAAATTAAAATTTTGAATAATCAAGTTATACATTTTAAAAATGCTTAAATATGTATATTAACTACTACCTTTACTGATTTCCAAACCCCGTCAAGAGATGTATTACTTTCCACCTTCCAAGATAGCATTGTCAATGGGAACATCGCTTCATTCCGTGCAAGGTTACCTAAAGTGAAATATTCAAGTGGGTGAAAAAATATTGAGGTGCTAGTTGCCCAAAATATAAAGCTACCTCGTATAAAAAATTTGGATATGCATAAAGCAATGAATATATATTCAAGACAATAAAAATTGACCTAGATGAAACATCAACTTGGGTTTATTAGGTCCAAGTGGTTTGTAATCTTCATTCCACTACAAGATCTGGATTTTTCCATTATCCCACTCACTCCATAGTCTGGCATATCCTCTTCCATTCATATGAGCCTTATTGCAAGACGAGGAGCCCTTAATAATACCTATTAATTGTCAGAGATAAACAAAGAATAACATAGTCAAGGATTAAACATAAATTTAAGGGACAAAATTCTCATGCTCACTAGATCATTTTCAATATAAGTTGAAAAAAATAATTACATATATGCCTATAGGTGGTAATCCTAGCTAGCATATGCTTGAGTCTGACTCCTACTCCTCTTCACTAGCAGATCAATCTTGTTAAGCTAAGCTTTAAGCTATAATATTAACGGAAATGACGCAATTACTCTGTATTATTTTCTCTGCTTTGCTCTGATTACAAATGTCACTGCCTATATGTTTCAGTTGGTTTACAAGGTTCTGAGAAAAAACGTTCAAATTATCATAGTATCACTTATGGTGATCATTAAAACTCATATTAATGGAAGACGATGTGTGGCTCCCTTTGATCTCTCAAACATGTCCAAAATGCTAAACCTCATCACTTTTTACCTCCCATTGAAGGAACAATAGGGGGCATTGAAGGAGGATCAGCTTCAATCTCATAATCTGTCCAGCTTGAAAATAGTATCTAACGACTATGCATAAGAGATAATAGAGCTATATTAAATATCGGGAATAGTGGGGAAAAACTCCTAAGAATTTTAATTTCTTAGGAATAAGGCAAATGAAACCAAATACTAGAATATTAAATATCATCCAAGGCATACTAATAGTCTAGTGTTTAGGGAAAAATATTACTCGATAATCTAGAGTAATACAACATTATGGTCACAAAGTAGAGAAGAAACATAAATCAATTGTAGATGCGAGGTATAAAATCTGGGCCTGTAGATGGAGAATATAAATATGAGTTTATAGATGATGGCTTGTCCCAAGAATCTGGAGCAAACTATACCTAATTAATAATAAACCTAGTAATCATAAAATAATAATTGACTATACCTAATGAATATCAGAACTAGATAAGAGAAAAATAATTAATCATAAAAATTCTACAAATAATAGAATTCTACATGAGGTAGGTTGTCCTAGCTCAAATATACAAAATTACCTCATTAATATTTCTTCACAAACGAGAGAGCAAAATTTTCCAATTAGAATACCCCTTTCCATGGAAACAGCATACACAAAGTGGTACATTATTAATAATTCAAGGTTTTCTAATAAAGGAATTGCCAAGCAATAATGATGCATTATCATTACGAAATAATTCCTTGGAAAGGGAGAGTGGAATAAGGAAACAATGCAGAGACAGCTATTTGTAATCAATTGTGCAAAAAATAAACTTTAGATTATGCACAAAACAACAATCACAAGTACATGGAAAAAATGTTCTACTATAAACTAATTTAATACATATTTGTTTGCATTTCTGCAGGTTCACTAGTGTTACTAGGCTGTGTATAGAGATTAACCTTACAAAAAATTACCCTGATAAAATTTGGGTAGGAGGAATCAAGGATAGGTAGCTGTAAATAATTTTTTATGAAAAGATGCCCAAATACTGGTATGGGTATTGTAGGGGCCTATCCCTCGATCTTAGCTAAAAACGAGCTATCCCCACTTCGAATTACCTTCATATCAGGCTCATGCATTCTCCACACGACTTCTCCAGTCAACATTGCCACATACATCACGAACTGATAAAGAACGTGAGTCGAGCTCAAACTGAAAAACCTGACCAAGTCAAAACCACCTGTCTCTCACAAACTCAGCAGTTACTCAGTCAACAGCCACTAACCACATTGTTCAGAGAACGTGCTTCGATACTATGAAGAACTGCGGAAGAGGCCTATATAAAGGAAAAGTTTCAGAAGAGACAATGACCATAAAAAGATACGAAAAATCACCAAAAAAACTATATCTTCTGAGATTCTCAACACTCCAAACTTCTTATTCACAAGATCAAACATTTCTAAGTTCAGAAATAACTTGTAACAAGATATCATCAGCCTAAAGTAATAAAAGTCACTATTACAAAACCTTCAACACAAGGTCGTAGTTTATAGCCTATTCATAGGTTTTCTATGCTAAATACCTGTGTCATTTCTTATTTACTAGATTTAAGTCACATGTACATTGGTGTAAGGACTAATTCCAGGCCTCGTCGAGCTCACTAAATTACGCTATTACATTTGGCGACGTCTGTGGGAAAGAAATTATTTCCACGATATCCTAAGGCATTCAGCGACTCAACTACAATATTTCAATCATGGTCACATCCAAGCGACCAACTACTGGAGTCCAGCTCGATCTCTCGATTGAGCCGGAGTAACTTTCGGAGCTCAGAGCGAATCTCAACACTGAAACAGAGAAGCGCAACAAGCTCGAACAATAATTAACTCGCGACCGAGAGCTCCGTGAGAATGAACTCGATACCGAACGACAAGCTCATCTGACAGTGTTCAAATGATACGAAGATTAAATGACAACAATGTAGACTGCCTTGCAGGCTCTACAGAACATTCAGTAAACTCCTCCAACACAAGATCGTGATTAGGTTCCAGAAGCCTCCAGGATTTATGTGCGGGAAAGATTGGGACCTCAAGAAGCCACCAGCAAAGCTATTTCGAGACATATTTGGAATGAACCTCAACCTTCCATTCATTTGGGGGGAGATTCAATCTGAAATCAGCCAAGGTTACGGATGTTCCATCTGTCAAGAGGAAGAACAGAGACCTCTACCTCGAGTTCCAGTGCGAGATCGCTTGAGTGTAGGTACCGATAGTCATAATCCACAACCGCCTCATCAAGCCGCTCAACCGATCTGTCACTATGTCACACAAAAGCATATGAACCAACGTATTAAGGAGTTGAACGAAGCACAAGTTATGGGCACTACCGACGAACTTACCAAGTTACAAGGAAATCCAATTGCCAAAGAACTATTCTAAAAGGTTTTCATACTCTGAATATTTGTAAATACAAGGGTACCGATCACAAGGAACATATTTAGCAATACTGTGATTCATTAGGGTTGTACTATAATCTCAACCACATTCTTTGTTGTCTATTCGCCACAAGTCTGCAAGAGGAACCACTCCAATGGTTCCATTCTCTGCCTGAAGACTCCATATATACATTTGACCAACTGCAGAAACAATTCATCAAGACATATGCTCACAACAGAGACAAAGAAAAAAATTTGTATTCTTTTATCAGTCTCAAACAATCCAATGGAGAGAAGCTCGAGGCATTTGCAAAGAAATTATTGGAGCTCACGCATAAAGTGGACAATCTTGATCAAAAAACCGTTGTTACTACTTTTACCAACGTACTCCAGCTGGACTGCAAAGCCAAAGAGTACCCCTTCCTCAACAAACCTGTGACCTTGGAGGATATGATCACTAAAGTCAATAGTTACGTCAACCTAGAAAGGATGATGTCCGAAAGGCATAAATCTACTAAATCAGTCCTTACCACAAGAGGTCCCTCAATAGATCGGAATACAGAACCTAAGGAGGACCAAGGTGACTAGAAGCGCGCCAAGGGAAATACTGGCAACCCTCAAAAAAGCGGACCACAAGTTAAACCAGTACTCCCAAAGATGAATATTTGAATCTCCGTAATTTTTTAGATCCTCACGAAAGATAAGCTCTACCGTCTCTCCCGACCATTGGAACCGATCAAGAGACGATCGTACTGCATACACCATAAAGTAAACCATCATTATACTAACAATTTCTATGCTTTAAATAGGTTGCTCGGATACATTTTCAAGGAGGGACGGATGCCTGAATATATTATCGACCTGGAATCATACAAGTATGGCAGCTATAAGAAGCAGCTTGAAGTTGCCCAGGTCAAAGATCACGCTGAGGAGAAGCATCTTTATTGTATGTGCCACAGCAACATGATCGAGATCAATCAGATTGTCAGAATGTTGCGATCTCACACCTTAAGATAAAGAAGCCAAACTTCTGCCTGAGTCGAGCAATTGCCGGCTCAGAATATCATTCGAAGATTGTGATACTAGCCATGTCAAATTTCCACATCATGATGCATTAGTCATAATGCTCAAGATAAAAAAATTTGGCATGCACGCAATGATGATTGATACTGGTAGCGATATTGAGATCCTCTTTCAGAGCACTATTGACCAAATGGGATTGGCCGATCAAGTTATTCAAAGTGATACCAATATCAGTGGACTCAATAGTTTTAAAGAAGAGCGAGTAGGGAAGATCATCTTACTTATTGTCGTAGGACCAGCCACCATTGACGTCATATTCTATGTGATCAACGCCAAATCTTGTTATCTCATGATTATGGGCCGTTGTTGGATTCATAATATGGAAACAATCGCTTCCACCTATCATCAAGTACTCTGCTTTAAACACGACGATGTTATTATAAAATCAGAGGCAGTCAAAAGCTTTCTCGAGCTTGCAAAAATACCGTCTCTGCAATTCTAGATACCTCCGATAAATATGCTGCATAGCAATTATAGCAAGCTGATCACCCCGATGATCAGCCTTCCACGGAGGTGCCCACCGAATACATCAACATTGATAGACCAAGCAGAGGTACTTTCATCGGTACTAATATGGTTCAACATGAAAAGGATGCTCTCATTTAGTTCTTACGACTAAATAGAGACATTTTTGCATGGTCTTTCGAAGAAATGCCTGGGGTCAATCCGGCCAAGACATGTTACAAATTAGCAATCAACATCAATGCCACCGTAGTCAAAGATATATAGCAACGCCTATCACCACGACTTTGAGATAAAATTAACATGGAGATCGAGAAATTGATCGAAATGTAATTCATTCGTGAAGCCAAGTATCCAGATTGGATATCTAACATCATCGCTATCCCGAAGAAGAATAGAAAGGTTCACGTTTGTATAGATTTTACCGATCTCAACAAACATACTCCAAAGGACAGTTTTCCTCTTCCTAACATTCATCAGATCCTTGATTCCATAGCAGGTCATGAACTTCTATCTATAATGGACGCTGCTTTAGGATATAATCAGATTCTACTCTTAGATGAAGATTAAGAAAAAACTACTTTCGTCACTGAAAGAGGACTTTATTGTTTCAAAGTCATGCCCTTCGAACTCAAGAACGTAGGTGCAACTTATCAAATATTGCTGGTTACTATGTTCAAAGCACATCTCGGGAAAGTCGTAGAAGTCTACATTAACGATCTCTTGTGCAAGAGCGTACAGTTCATCAATTACATTTTAGATCTCAACACAATTTTCAACATACTTTGATCTTACAGGATGCGTCTCAATCCTAATAAGTATCAATTCGAAGTACATTTAAGTCAACTTCTAGGCCACCTCATCAACAAGAAAGGGATTGAGGCCGATCCAGATCAGATTCGGGGTCTCCTCGACATGCCATCTCCAAAACTACAAAAGATGTTCAGAAACTTGCCGGCAAGATTACCGCTATCAACCGTTTCGCTTCAAAGTTATCAGACCGCTGTCATTGGTTGCTCCTATTACTCCGTGGTTGTACCATACGAGGAAAAGTTTAGCCAAATACAGATGTTCAATGGACATCAGAATGCGAGGCAGCTTTTAAAGATCTAAAAACCTATTTGGGAAAGTCTCCCATCATGAGCACCCCAATAGATAATGAGGAACTGATTATCAACCTCGCAGTTACAGATACTTCATTCATCTCGGTTCTCATTCGACGTGAAGGGAAAATTGAGAATCCAATATACTTCATTAGCAAAACCTTCACTCTAGCAGAAACGAGCTACTCTAAAATTAAGAAACTTCTTCTCACTCATGTTTATACGTCAGAGAAGCTCAAGCACTACTTCCAAGCTCATTCAGTCAAAGTCATGACAAACTACCCACTTCGGGAAGCTTTATCCAAGAAAGAAAATTTTAGAAGAGTAAAACAATGGTCAATCAGCTTGGGAGAACATGATATTAAGTTTGATACAAATGCCATTCCAAAAAAGGACAGGCCGTGGCCAATTTCCTCACAGAATTTCCAGTGGAAAATCCCGAGTGGGAGGAGCACAATTCTAAACTTTCAGAGGAAGTTACAGAAGATCCACCCCCCAAAGTATTTGGCGAGCGAACTGAATAGATTACAAATATAGGGTGGAGACTTCTTACATATGGATCAGCAGGACCCGCAGGGTTAGGAATTGGAATCGTACTGATTAACCCTTCCAACGAAAGAATTAAGAAATCAATCCGCCTGGATTTTGAGACCTTAAATAATGTCACCGAGTACGAAGCTCTCATTTATGGACTCGACCTCTCCCTCGAGCTCAACGTCCCTGAACTCTCCGTTTACGCAGATTCATTACTCATCGTCCACCATTACTCTGAGTAATATAAGAAGAATGGCAAGATGATCAAATATGCATCCCTCGTTCTAGATAGGATGAGTAAGTTTGCGCAAGCAACTCTCGATTATCTTCCTCGAGGCAAAAACAGATACGCCGATTCCTTGGCATATCTAGCTAGGGTTTTGGGCACAGAAGCTTGATATTTCCAGATCAAAGTGATTTCAACCCCCAGTATTAATCGTATTTTTATATGCATGATCAACACTGGGGGTGATTAAGGGGGAGACGATGATTGGTGAAAGTCTTTCTTAGTTTATCTCAGTATCAACAACAAATGTGAATGACCATTTCCAGCAGATTAGAAGGACATCCAACAGCCGATAGATAGCTCAAACTACTACACCAATTAAAACGGTACCTTATACCACCATTCAGTCACGGGGCCATACCTTAGTGCCTCGCCAAACAGAAAGTGGACGAGATGCTCTGCGATTTACTTAAAGCAACTTGTGGCTCTCATGCCGCAGGTCGATCAGTAGCAAATAGAACCATAACACAAGGAATATTCAGGCCCGGCATGTGCAAGCAAGAAGAAGAGTACTTACGTATATGTGATGCATGTCAGCGACATGGAAAGATGAAACGTGCCCCTATGCTTGAACACCATGCAAGCAAGGTGTTTTGGCCATTGAAAAGATGGGCACTCGATCCCGTCGGTGAATTTCCTAATTCTCCAGGTAACCACCGCCACATCCTCATAGCTACCGATTATTTTACAAAATGGGTAAAAGAAGTTCCACTCTGTCAAACTAGAGAAGAAGATGTTAGGGAAATTAATACTATTTTACCTCTGCAGTAGTATTTGAGAGCAGAGATATTTAGGACAACATCAAAAATAAAATGAATAAGAGGTATTGAAATAATGATCCAGAAATGTTGAGTCCAGGACTAGGTTTATATCTTTAAGATGTTTTGTCATACTACCCTTTGTAAACAGTTGATTACTGCGTCGCCTCCAGGATAAAACAGCAGAGTTGGAACTTCTTTTACAAGGAAGAAAGACCTTCGTATGATTTGCACTTTTAATTAGTTTACTAGAATTCTAGACTCATGATTATATTGAAGAAAAGAGAAGAACTGTGTATTCGATTGATTGAAAAACTGAGGCACAGTTTTTCTTTATATAGAGCAAGTTCGAAATGGTAACAAGAGTTAATGGTGAGACACGTCATCAAAAATATTCCAAACAAAAGTGAAATGTTTAAGATTTATTTACTAAACAGTTATGTTTGAGGAATTCAAAACGAAAGAGTTCAGTTCAAAATAGACTCGGTTCGAATTTGGTCTACTGGGAACTTCAGGTCGAAATAGACTAAGTTTGAATTGGTCTTGAGGGAACTCCAAGTCGAATAGGCTTAGTTCAAAATGATTCAAGTTGAGATTGAATGAACTCAGTTTGAATTGGTCTAGGTAGAATGGACTTAGTTTGAATTGGTCCAGGTCGAATAGAATTGGTTTTAACAAAATCAATTCTTCCATAGAGACCCAAGTCTGAGGCACAAGCCCATAGGCCAAACAAAGTTTTAAACCTATTTTTTTGGCCCAGCCCGCCCAACATATAAAATAAAGGACCAAGGTTATATCAAGGAAACAAACTACTCTTCCAAGCAATGTGGGACTAAAGAAACCACATAGAGGTTTTTGATGATATAAAACCCAACAATCCCCCACTATATCGAGAAAACATATTCGAGTGAAAAATCTAAAGTTGTGCGTAAGTAGAAGTGTCTTTCGACTTGAACCTTTACATAGTGAATATACTTTTGAAGTACTAGAGATTAGAGTGATATTCGTCTTGAATTCTAATTCTGGAGGGTACAACTAAAGCACACGATACACAACTTTTAGAATGTAAAGTTCTGAAATTGTCAGCGCTATACGGCCATACGCTTGTATCCTGGTTCTAATGAATGTTCTAAATAACTTGCCCAAGTTCCCATAGGAAGTGGCCTCACTTCTATAATCATTGAGATGAGTCTATCAGGAGTACTCCTATAGCTAAGTACCTTACTCCACATAGAGTATAGCCCTCATTAAGAGTTAGAGAATAACTCAACCTTAAATCGTTACAGGATATCATATTCTTATAGAGATGGACTAGGAGTAACTACCCCTTCTTAAAAAATGCATGATTCTCCTTAATTATCATATGACTTTTTTTTCCCTTTGAACTTATTTCTTGGGATCTCTAGTCTATAGGTTGGGTTACCATCACAGATATTCTAACTATACGGGCTTTAGCCCCATCCCTTTCGAGGTGTTCCACACCTTCTCCCGAGTTAAACCTTTCGTCAAAGGATCAGGGAGGTTTGCTTTTGACCGAACAAAATCCACTCTGACAGCCCCAGAAGTGAGTTTCTTTCTTACGGTACTGTGCTTACAACGTATTTGCCATTTCTTGTCGTTGTAATAATGATTCTAGATTTTTGCAATAGCTGCAGTACTATTGCAGTGGATAAGTATGGCTGGTAACGGCTTATCCCATAAAGGAATATCTGACATAAGGTTTCTTAACCAGTCTGCCTCCTCACTGGCAGCAGCTAGTGTTATCAATTCTGACTCCATCGTAGATTGGGCTAAAATACTTTGTTTTGGACCTCCAAGAAATTGCCCCACCAGCAATGTTAAAGATATAACCGCTGGTAGCCTTGGAGTCTTCAGATAGGGTATTCTAATCAGTATCAGTAAATCTCTCTAGGACTACGGGGAATCGCTCATAGTGTATTCCTAGGTTCATGGTTCTTTTCTGATACTGCATGACCCTTTTTATAGTATACCAATACTCCACACCATGATTACTAGTAAATCTACATAACATCCCCACTGTGTAAGCAAAGTCTGGCCTAGTACAATCAGTATAATACTAGCATACTCAGTTTGTCTAATATTGTCACCAGTATTCCTGAATAGCTTCTGACTAGGGTCGTAAGGGGTACACACAGGTTTACAGTCATAGTAGTTATACCTTTTTAAGATCTTCTCAATATAATAAGATTGATCTAAAGTTATACCACTTTCAATCCTAGTAATCTTAATTCCCAAAATTACACTGACTTCCCCCAAATCCTTCATGTCAAAATTTAGACTTAGTAGAACCTTGACATCATTAGCAACAGAGATGTTAGATCTAATAATCAGCAAATCATCCACATATAAGCATATAATAGTGATAACATTATCTACGGCCTTGTAATAAATGTATTTGTCACTTTTATTAATTTTAAAACCATGTGATATGCCTAAGTTGTCACATTTCTCATACCACTGCTTTGGTGTCTATTTGAGACCAAATAAGGACTTCACTAATTTATAGACTTTACGTTCCTGATTAGGCACGATAAGTCCCTCAGGCTGGTCCATGTAAATCTCTTCATCCAAGTTACCGTTCAAAAAACCAGCTTTAACATCCATTTGGTGAACTACTAAGTTATGTACAGCAGCAGTGGCAAGTAATACTCTAATTGAAGTAATTCTAGTAACAGGAGAATTAAGTGTCAAAGAAATCAATGTTCTCTCTCTGTCTAAATCCTTTAGCTACAAGCCTAGCTTTGTATTTCTCAACTGTCCCATTAGATCTCAATTTCTTTTTACAGATCCATTAACAACCAATTACCTTGCATCCGGGAGGTAAATCAGAAAGAACCTAAATTCCATTGGACTCCAGAGAGTCCATCTCACTATTGATAGCATCCGGCCAAGCATTTGAATCAGGGGAGGTAAGTGCCTCTTTGAGGGTAGACGGATCTCCCTCTAGAGTATATACTTCAAAATCAGGACAAAAATCCTTCTGCACTCGAGCTATCTTGCTCCTTCTAACATTTGTAATAATGTTTATAGTTTCCACATTTCTAGGTTATCCTATTCTAGGTGCAGCAAAACTAGATGAGGAACCCCCACTATCTCTAGATATGAAAGGAAACTTATCTTCATAAAAGTCAACATTAACCGATTCAATATTAGTTTTGTTTTGCAAGTCTAAAAATCTATACGCTTTACTGTTAATTACATAACCAATGAAAACACATTTAAAAGCACGACTAACAAGTCTTGACCTTTTGGGATCAAGTTTCCTGGCATATGCTAAACATCCCCAAACTCTAAAGTATGATACATTCGGTTTTCTGCCATTCCATAATTCCAATGGTGTAGCCAAGGTCTTAGAGTTAGCAACTCTGTTTAACACATAACAAATAGTTAATAATATCTTTCCCCACTAATGGGAAGCAGCTCCAGAACTTAGCATAATAATAACTACAAGTTCTGTATAAGTTTAGTTCTTATGTTCAGCCTTACCGTTCATCTCAGGTGAAGGAGTTGTGGTCTCGTGAATAATACATGTGGACTAATACAGCTCGTGGAAAGCCCCTGAGTCATATTCAGCTCCTCTGTCACTCCAAAAATGTTTTATTTTCTTTCAAAATTAAGTCTCAATTTCAGCAAGGAAAATCTTAAACATGTTCAGAGCTTCGCTCTTGTGAGCCATAAGATATACTTTTTCAACCCAGCCTCCTCCGTATAATACTTTTTCAGGAGAGCATCCCAAATTTCCTTAGCGGATTCCAACACAGAGTAGAAATTATACAGGTCATCGCTAAGTCCATTCAGAATGAAATTCTTACAAAGAAAATCATCTGCAGTCCATTTCTTTAGGGCCTTAACAGATTAAGGGGATACGGGTTCGACTTCATTTGGTTTAGTAGAGTTACACGACTCAGCTACTTTCTTAGTGGTTAAATAAATAAATAAATCTGTTTCCACCAACGAAAATTCTTACCTTCAAATTTGAATGGTTTGTTATTGTCGGTGAAGACAGATCGGATATCACTATCTCCGTCCATAGCAGATACTTAAACATCTTTAAATTGTTAGGGAAATTAATACTATTTTACCTCTGCAGTAGTATTTGAGAGCAGAGATCTTTAGAACAACATCAAAAATAAAATGAATAGGAGGTATTGAAATGATGATCCAAAAATGCAGAGTCGAGGACAAGGTATCTATCTTTAAGACATTTTGTCGCACTGCCCTTTGCAAATAGTTGATTGTTGCGTCGCCTCCAGGATAAAACAGCAGAGTTGGAACTTCTCTTACAAGGAAAAAGGACCTTCGTATGATTTACACTTTCAATTAGTTTACTCAAATTCTAGACTCATGATTATATTGAAGAAAAGAGAAGAACTGTGTATTCGATTGATTAAAAAACTGAGGCACAGTTTTTCTTTATATAGAGCAAGTTCGAAATGGTAACAAGAGTTAATGGTGAGACACGTCATCAAAAATATTCCAAACAAAAGTGAAATGTTTAAGATTTATTTACTAAACAGTTATGTTTGAGGAATTCAAAACGAAAGAGTTCAGTTCAAAATAGACTCGGTTCGAATTTGGTCTACTGGGAACTTCAGGTCGAAATAGACTAAGTTTGAATTGGTCTTGAGGGAACTCCAAGTCGAATAGGCTTAGTTCAAAATGATTCAGGTTGAGATTGAATGAACTCAGTTTGAATTGGTCTAGGTAGAATGGACTTAGTTCGAATTGGTCCAGGTCGAATAGAATTGGCTTTAAAAAAATCAAGTCTTCCATAGAGGCCCAAGTTTGAGGCACAAGCCCATAGGCCAAACAAAGTTTTAAACCTATTTTTTTGGCCCGACCTGCCCAACATAAAGAATAAAGGACCAAGGTTATATCAAGGAAACAAACTACTCTTCTAAGCAAAATTGGACTAAAGAAACCACATAGAGGTTTTTAAAGATATAAAACCCAACTGAAGAGGTCATATCTTTTATCTGGGAACACATCATCACTCGGTTTGGGTGCCCCCACCTAATTCGTATCGATAATGGGCCCCAATTTGTTGGAGAAAAGGTTATAGCTTTCCTCAACCAACATAACATCATTCACTCACCATTCAATCCCTACTACCCTTATGGAATGGCCAAGCCGAAATCACCAAAAAAACCATCACAGAAGGGCTCAAAAAAAGCTACACACTCAGAAAAAAGGGGAATTGGGTTTGCAAACTCCCTCATGTCTTATAGGCATATCGTACCACTCTACGACAGTCGACAGGCTGCACTCCATTCTTCCATGCCTATGGCACTAAGGCCGCCATTTCTTCAGAATATCATCACCCAGTCAAAGATCACGAGTTAACTGACAAGGAAAATGAGTTCGAATTGGCCTACAACCTCAATTGGATCGATGAAACTAGGGAACGCGTCATAGCTAACCTAGGTTGATATCACCAAATACTAGCCAGCTCGTACAATAAATAAGTCAGAAGCCGTACTTTCTAAATCAATGATCTCGTCCTCAGAGAAATACTTCAACACCGCAAAGAGTCTCATGCTGGAAAACTGGCAGACAAATGAGAGGGTCCATTCCTTATCACAGGTCTCTCAGGCCTGGGATCATATTACCTCATGACAGAAGAGGACGTCTACATCTCAAGTCCGTGGAATACTAGGTAACTTAAACGATATTATCGTTAGATCCCTCACTACTCCATTTCAGTTTCTCGTTTTTCATTCCAAAAGTGAGATTTCTATCTCCATCCAATGTACATCCTTTTTCTGAAATCAATAAAACTTACAAGTTTTCTTCATACATCTCTCTACTTTATAGACAACACATAGATTAAAGCATAGACGATACTAGCTATCAATCGATATCATTCCAGTTAAATCAAGAATACACTTGGTTTGGCTGACTCTACTAAATCTCCTACGATTAGAGCAAAATAGCACTTGTTTTTAATCAACAGACTCTACCAGACATAAGATAAAGCAAAGGTAATACTAGCTTTCATCTCTTTCAATATGTCTATGACATTATTCCAGTTAAATCAAAAATATACTTGGTTTGGCTGACTCTACTAAATCTCTTGGGTTTAGAGCAAGGTAGCACTTGTTTTCAATCAACGAACACTACCATACATAAGATAAAGCAAAGGTAATACTAGCTTTCATCTCTTTCAAAATGCCTGCGAAATCATTCTAGTTAAATCAAGAATACACTTGGTTTGGCTGACTCTATTAAATCTCCTGCGATTAGAACAAGGTTGTACTTGTTTTCAATTAATGGACTCTTCCAGACATAAGATTAAGCAAAGGTAACACTAGCTTCATCTCTTTCAATATGTCTGTGACATCATACCAGTTAAATCAAGAATACACTTGGTTTGGCTGACTCTACTAAATCTCGTGCGGTTAGAACAAGGTAGAACTTATTTTCAATCAAAGGAATCTACCATACATAAGATAAAGCAAAGGTAAAACTAGATCTTATCTCTTTCAATATGTCTACGATATTCTACCGGTTTGATCAAGGTTATGCTTGCATCGACTAACTCTACTCAACTCCTAGATTAAAACAAAGGTGATACTAGTTTTCAATCGAAGAGCTCAAATAAACATAAGATAAAGCAAAGGTAAAACTAACTTTCATCTCTCAACATGACTACGAAATATATTATTTCTATTTCAGGTTTATATGCAACCACTACATTAGAGTTTTTTTTCTATTGTGGAGGGGTCATCTTCGCTTACCCCTACAACAGGAGGTCAACTAGCCATGAATACTCGAGCTCAAACAGTCACAACAGTCCTGCCCTCTTCTATCAATTCAGTAGTTCGAGGACCCAGATCTGTTCCCATAGAGCTAGTACAATCTACTCAATCTTTATCAACCTTGCAAAAACATTCCCTTTTTGACATACAATCAAACAAGGTATCTCTTTCTAACTCAATTCTTTTAACTTCTTCTACAAAATAAGCAATCACAGACCTTAACAAATCTAAATATGAGGCCTGAGAAACAACTAAGTGAGACCAAGCCGTTCTCGACCTCTGAAGACGATCTTCAAGCCTTTTTTGCTTAGTCTTTTGACGTTCCTCTGTCTACCCAATCTGCAAAGACGATGTTCTCTACAGATTTTTTATCAGCCTTTACTGACTCAACTCTATTAACGGCCTCCAATTCAACAACTTGAGTACGGAGTGTCTCGATCTCTTTCTTCAGTTCATTCACATCTAGAATTTTCTTTAATAATTCTACTTTGTCCCTTATCACAATCTCATTTGATCTGATAACACTCACTAATACTCTCTCCTTGGTGAGAGCAGCATTTAATTTTTTTTCACACGCCCGTAATTGCACTACCCCTTTACGCACATACCCATGAATCCGAGCAACATTCCCCTCCAACTCCCTTATTTGAGCTGATAAGCTAACAACATCGCCTTGAACAAGAGAGATTTTGCCATAATTTTTTTTCCCCTTCGAGAGCTACCCAACCTCAGCATTCCAGGCATGCAAGTTGACCTAACCCAACTCGGCCTTTAGGTGTACCACCCTTTCATTCAACTTATTACATCTTCGCAGAACTATCCGTAATTCCATATCCTTTGTAGAAAATGCTATAGTCAATTGCTCAGCTGCCAATTCAGACGCAGTTATTTTGTCTTGAGCTCCCATTACGTCGTTATCTTTATCAACTAGTTTCTTCTTCAATCGCCCCAGTTCGCTCCTGCTATTCCCCAAATCAGTTCAAATGTACTCTTGATTATTCTTTTCCTTAAATAGATCATTTCTCAAACCAACCACCAACCGATTTAAACTTTCCTCTGATCCTTCTAAAGCCTGCATACGGTAACGGGCCATGTCTACCTCCTTGCTCTTTACCAACAGTACATCATTCTGGTTTTTAAGTTTTATTACATGTTCTTTTTAACTCCTCAAACTCTTTTTGACCTTTCTAAATTTCGGCATCCTTCTCATCAATCTGCCGAGTTAGGTCGATAGCTGTCTACATTGCCTCAATGAACTTGAAGTATACCTTTACATGTTGGTCTTCCCTATCCTCACTCACCTCTCGCATCCTATCAAGCTTTTCTAAAAAACTCTCGATTACATTGGAGAGCTTCATCTTCGCGCAGGCGATCTGACTCCAATTCGACCTGCACATTACAAATATATTATATCAGTTTGATTTGAAGCATCCATCACTACATTTCTCATTTCTAACAAGATATCTATTTTTTGACATTCACTGGGTAAAACTACTTCTGAACTTAAAGTCGAAGTATAATCTCGGATGGATGCTCCATAACATATATTTGCAAATCTAAGGTACGCATTCTCTATACTTGAGTATGCCCAAATCTAAATTCTTTTATGTCAAGCACCATTCCAGTGCCGTTCACCCCTAAATCGGTAATGGGTAGCTGGTTTGTCTTTACATTCTATTCATTACTTTGTAGCTCTATACTAATGAAGCATATGAATCAAAATTTCTTACTTTATTCTAACCTGGAGTTCTGCTTGCGAAGATAGCAGGGACACTGAGGTCTATCTCCCCGTAGCAAGCTTAACCTCTAAATCTTTTATTCTGAGGCATATGTCCTTAAGTTCCTATAGTAAGGTTTACAAAAGGTAACTAAGCCTACAAAATTTTATCCAAAATATGTCCAACCAGTTTACAAACATCCCATAATATTCATACGATCATAGTACAATCACACTATCTTACCTTCTCAGCTTCAGTCTCCGGGCGTTCGATGTCATCTCCTTGGTTATTCCTTGCCGTCTGAGGAGACACACCATCCAACCCATCAACCACCCCAGCAGCATCATCTCCAAACTCTTCATCCTCTTCCTCCATATAAGTGTCAGCCCTAATGGCATCCACCTCCTCTTCAGAATATCCTTTGGACATAAGGTGATGCCCAAGCCTGTCACACACAGCTCCCACCTCTTCCAAGTCCATTCTCGCCTCCGCTTGTAGCCTGTTAATCTCAACAACTTAGGAAGCCTTCAGAGCCTCCAGCCACTTCCCCTCCATTCTCAAATCGTTTTTCAATCAAGCTACGTTCCTTTCGAGCTCGATCGACTTCCTCTTTAGCTCAACTCTCTCCTCCTCAACCCTAAGGCATATTCCCATCATCAATCGAGTAGTCTAGAAAATAGCAAATCGAAATTCTTGATTAGTTCAAATCATAGTACAAAATTCATCATAAACAAGTACTCGAGCATATGAACCTACCATTTTTCTCATTTCCTCCTCTCCGCAGGGCACTGTCAACCTGGCCTTCTCCTCTACCTCTTTCCAATTGTCTTCCATATCAGGTCAGTTTTCAATGACCTTCCCACCTGATACTTCAGAAGTTTTAGCCCTTCTCTTTTTTGCCTTTTCTACAGCTGCACCACTTCCCGAGGCCCCAGCAACGGCAGCACTCTTCAGTGGTTGCCTTTGGGGGAACGTTCGAGTTAATTTGTTTGACATAATGGATTCAGGTAATCCTTTGTCCATTACAGGGGTCTTCAGCAAGCTAGCTTGCTTTTCCCCATCAATCCCTTTCTTTTTGTTGTCGTCAGCACTCGTCATCTACCATGTTGACTGAGATTTCAAAACTATTTCAACTCGTCATCAGAACCTCCCAGCTTCTTCTGTACGTGCTTCTTCTTCTACTCTTATAACAACAATGACGTCATTTTCAAAGCTATCAAAACATAATTTCAAATATTTTCAAATTCATTTTTACACAACAGTCACAAACAACATTCCCAAAAATAAAGGATTTATTCAACAAATTATTTTAGATTATTCAAACTTAAAATAATCCTATTCTGTCACCCTATTTTACATCCGCTCCAGGCACCTCACATATAATTACATTAGAAATAACCGTGGTCACCTGGGAACCACATCCAACCGGTCAACCTACAGCAATCCTCATATCCTTAAATTCAATCTCTACCTCAGTAATCAATCCGACCACCTCTTCTCGATCTGCAGGATCCCTTACCAGATCACGAAAAAATCCCTCAAAGAAAAATCGGACATACTCAGGTTCCCTATCCCTTGAATCTAATCCTTTAAGCTGACACTCCCTCACTAGCAGCTCAGCATCATAACCCAACAATCCAAAGTTTCTCTCCCACACTTCTGGGATCTTTATGGTCAATCGTCCTTCAGCGGTACTACAAATCCTCTGGGATCGAGTGCGCACCATTCTTATCTCTTCCCCCCATATTCAGAAATCTTTCTGCCTTATTTATATATATTTTACTACCGATTCCCCTCAAAAAGTGCTAATATCCTTTTATCTCGTAACAAAAATACCAAAATCTTGCGAGAGTTATTTCTACTTATCAGTTCCCCTCGAACTCAATCATTCTACATCTTTTTAGGTTAAACTTATTCTTTCCAGACTTCAATTCCTCGTTGAGGTCGAATCTTCATTTTAAAAATTCCTACAATTTTTTCTCAACCACATTTCCAACATGCATGACGAATCAGACTTACATCTTAACATGCATTTTTACATATATATCTCAGTTCAAATATAACAAGTATTTGTACTTTCTGCACTTATACATTTCATTTCATACATTCTTCATATCATACATCTCAATTTATAGAGCTATCCTATATCTATATCAGCACGAAAATTGGATAACAAATTTTTTTCATGTCGAAACAGATTACAAGTGCTTTTATAGATAACAAGTCTTTCAAGTACTCAACAATAGGTACTTCATAGATAACAAGTTTTTTAGTGCTTTTACAAGTAATAGGTCATTCAGACACACTGACGCATCAAATCCTTCAGTTCGTTCTGCTTCAGTGATCTTTCACCCTGATGCAAAGCAGAAATTGAAGACAACGAGTATCCCCACCCATATAAGTTTGTTTGAAGTCTAGACGAACTTCAAATGAAAACTATAAAAGCAGAAGACTCAGTGCTTGAACCAACCCTTCAAACTAAAGGTCTTCTTAGCGCTAAAAAGTAATAGAAATACAGAAGTAGACTTTCACTTTGCATCTCCCTCCTCCACTACCATCGCCGCCTCCTCTAAAAACCACCACCTCCGCAGAGTTGGTAGAGATGAAGAGGACCCGACCTTAGAATCTATTGTGGCACAAGAAATTAGCGCAACTGCCCCACAGTCACTCTTATCCCTGTATTTGTCTCCCCAACCTTGTCCTCCGCAAGAATGCGGAGGCAAGCCCAACGTTGCTCGCCTGTTAAAACAACGCATTGAAATCTCCATCTGCAATAAAATTCCCCCTTAGCTTCAATTGCTTCGTCTGTCGGCATGTATCTATAAATCGGAGGGACATGAGCAGGAACAAGATCCTTCAAAGAGCGATCCCCAAAAAATATCAACTTCAACCTCTGCATTTCTGAAGCAATTTACTCTTTAAGAACCATCCTATGAGTTTTCACCATCTTTAAAACATGCAAAAAAAATTGCAGCATACCACAGAGTACTTTGTTACAATCTACGGTACAGGTATCCTTTATATAACCTTTCATTTATTGTGTAGGTACGCTTTCCCAAGCATCATCATTCAGTAAGATAAAACTCTTCAAACCCTAACCGTCACGTCCATAAATTCTTATCAATATTCAATGTCAATGCACATACATCCTCCTTTGATACGCGTATTTTCCATACAGTCAGCACACATCATTACTTCTTTCAAAATTCGAATTTCCAACCCAAAAACCCATATATCCGAATACTTTCTCAACCAAAGCCACTCGTGACTACAGTTGTGAGGGGGCGATTGTAGGGGCCTATCCCGTGATCTTACCTAAAAATGAGTTGTCCCTAGTTCGAATTACCTCCATATCAAGCTCACATATTCTCCACACGACTTCTCGAGTCAATATTACCACATACTCTACGAACTGATGAAGAACGTGGGTCGAGCTCAAACTGAAAAAACTAAATAGGTCAAAACCACATGTTTCTCAGGAACTCAACAGTTACTCAGTCAACAGCCACTAACCACATTGTTTGAAAAATGTGCTTCAGCACGATGAAGAACTGTAGAAGAGGCTTATATAAAGGAAAAGTTCCAGAAGAAACAGGAACCATAAAAAGATATGAAAAATCACCAAGAAGACTATATCATCTGAGATTCTCGACACTCCAAACTTCTTATTCACAAGATCAAACATTTCTAAGTCCAGAAATAACTTGCAATAAGATATCATTAGCCTAAAGCAATAAAAGTCACTATTACAAAACTTTTAACACGAGGTTATAGTTTTTAGCCTATTCATAGGTTTTCCAAGCTAAATACATGTATCATTTCTTGTTTACTAGATTGTAGTCACAGGTACATTGGTGTAAGGACTAATTCTAGGCCATGCTGAGCTCACAGAATTAGGCCATTATATGTATTATCATAAAAGATTTTGTAGACCAATCACTCAAGAGTAGAGGTAGCATCAACAAGTCTAACACATGTAGCCCTATGGAGAAAGGCAATCCCATCAATGTTATACCTAAAGAAGATGCTCCTAATTCTAATACTAAGACTGAAGAGACTATAAACCAATTTAATATGCTTGGAGATGATAGTGCGGTTGAAGAAGGTGAATGTGGGCAGTTCATAGTCGCTGAAAAGAATAAGAAGCACTATTTAGAATCTGGGTCAGATTGGATAGCATGTTGATAAATAGTGATTTTGTTGTGCAATTTCCTGTTCTCCAAGTACATCACCTTGACAGTGCATATTTTAGAAAGAACAAAAATAATATATATATGTATATATAATTATATACCTATGGCATTGCCAGTCTTAAGAGGCTCATTGCTTTCACTAACCAAATCTTCATCATCCTTATCTTCACTCGAATATTCGTCCTCTAGTTGAAAACGTGGCCTATATTCTTCCTCAACCACTTTCTTATTGCCATTTTTTCTTCTATTTGGTTTGTTTTCTTTTGATGAGACAAACTCATTCAAGTAGCAATCCTACGCAACCCCAAAGCATCCATTTTAGCATTGTTTTCTTCGATCCTTTTTAGCCGAACCATATCGCATGCTACGACATCTTCCATACAGTTATGAGTACGTTTATTTGTCATGATAGACCTGTAAAATAGAATACAAGCACATGAACACCATTAGTTCCATAACAATCATACAATAAGTAATATAATATCATGTACATTGAATGGAAAGGGAGAGAGAGAGAAAGCTTAAATAAAGCTTGAATTAATCAAAAAAAACAAAAAAAAAGTTAAAAACATAAAGCTTGAATTGATAATTGATAATTGATTGAATAAGATATTTCTCTTAGCTATTACAGCATCTCTATTTAAAAAAACTAATTCAAGAACAATAAAGAAAGTCCTAGAGTTTTCCTTGAGAAATGTGCAACATAAGTTCCTACATCAAAAACCACCTAAATTATCATCCTCCACATCCTCCTCTATATGATCATCATCAGGAAGAGTTATATCAATTGTTGTGCCATCTACTCCTTGTCCCGCCTAAGACATGTTTGAAGTATCGTCTAGTTGTTGCATGTTAAATGGCTCAGCTCGAGTGACTTTTAATTCTTCATCCTGAACAGTTGGTACCTATCGAACCTGTCTCTTGGTGATATTCTTACTACAACATGCCAATCAGGTTCTAAAGGATCTTGCACATACCAAACTTGTTCTGCTTGAGAAGCTAGGATAAAAGGCTCATCGAGAACGCTATTATCTTTGTATAACAAATTATTGAAGTTCGCAAGCACACAGCCCAAATCATCTAATTTCTTGCGCCTTTGATTTTTATTCCAATTACATTTGAATAACACACACTTCATGCCATTGGGATACTGAATTTTAATGATGTCTATTAACTCTTCATGGAAAGTAATTTCTCCATCGGCTGCTAACGCAAGTTTAATATTACGACTATCACTCGCAAATGAGGGACTTCGCTCATCAAATGTTTTCCATGCGCGAGAATCGGCCGGATGGCTCATCACACCATCATCAATTCTTTCCTTTGTATGCCATTTCATGAGAGAAGTTGTGTGGGATGACCAAAACAATCTTTGTAATCTTGGCTTCAGAGGGAAATATCTTACCTTTTTCATAGCTGCTTTTGGTAGATTGTCACCCTTTGCATCATCGATGGAAACGTCACTTTTATGTCTTGAAGTCCCACAAATGTCACATTTCTCAAGATTCCCGGTTTCATTATGAAATAGCATACAATACTATGGCAAGCATCCCAAGTTTGATAATTGAATCCTAAATCCTTAGTTATTTGCTAACATTATAGTATGATTTTGGGATCTTTGCATTAGGAAACACCTTCTTCAAGAATTCTAACAACATCATGAAAGAACGATTAGTCCAACCATTAAGCTGCTTCAAGTGTAAGAGTTCGATGACGAATGACAGTTGTGTAATGTTCGTTGGATAATTCTCGTTCAAATCGCTTTTTGCCTCTTGAAAAAGTTCAAAATATTTGGGAACATTTTCACCGAATTCCATGGTTTCTTCTTCTCTAGGTTCTTCAACATTGCCCGCATTCCAAGCACCCCCAATCCTCGTTCCTTCTTGAAGCATTGCAGTCATATTAGCATGTACGTTCGACTCATGATGCATATCAGGATCGGGAATGTCATCCCTCATAATGTTGTTACACACACCACCAAAAGACTCCCCATGATAAATCCAATCCTTGTATCTCCTTTCAAAGCCATACATCTCTATGTGAGTTAGAACTTTTTGTTGATTGTGGTATACTCAATTTACACATTTACTGCACGGGCAATAGATATGTAACGTTCGGATATTCTTGTTTTTATAAGCAAAAGTAAGAAATATTTTGACCCTATCAATATATGCCCTTGAATTCCTATAAAGTGAGATCCAACTCTATTCCATATTAATTTTTTCTAGAATGTCTCGCCAATCACCTAAAATTAAACACATAAATATATTTAATCTTAACAAATGAAAAAAAAAATTATATATATATATATTAAAATCCAAATGGTAAACATAAATATATTGTATTGAGGAGAGAGGGAGGGGTGGTTTTCACTAATCACCTATTATATTAGCGTACAAGAAAAGAAACCAAAAGCACAATCAACAAATGTGAAACTGACAGGTTTTTGGTCATGACAAAATTGTGTCCTCACCGCTTGATAAAAATTCATACAACTAATTAAGCGAACTGCATGGAAAATGTTTAACAATAATTCGTATCGATTTTGGTTTGAATTGTTAGCATACAATTGTGATACTAATACTATATATACTTATGCTCAATTTTTTAAGAAATTGGATCATGGATATTCAAAGTTACTTTGACCATTACAGAAGGTGAAGAATGAAGATATTGAAGATATTCAAATGTTTGACTTTTAATACAAAGAGGATAAAGGGTTGCATAACACTTTGCTTTGCTTTGATACAGGCTATTACAGATGCACTAGGTTTCAAACTTTAAGTTAACCTCGATATTGTAACTACTAAAATCATGAAAAATGGGTAATGAAAGATCAACACAGTAGTCGAGTGCAACCAAATTATTGACATGGATATAAATCCCACTTACAAACAGTAAGATAGAGAGATAAACAAACTAAGATTTACCAGCTACAGCCATGGAGATTACTCAATTATTGACAAACTAAGATTTTCCAACTACAACCAAGTTATTGAATGTTATTCTAAATACTAACACAGCTTTTACTTTAATGTTTCTAAGGAGATTCAAATTGGGATTGAAGTTCTGGAAAATCAAAAACCCCAAACTCAACATTCCTAAATAGTAAGATAGGGAGAGAGTCGGTGCAACCAAATTTATTAACTAATTAACAACCAAAAAAATTTGCAAAAAGTCTGCCAACATATGTAACCGATTTTAAGAATCAACTATCATGAGAAAGGAATTATTTAATCACAACAGAAAATTTGAATACTACACATTAAACCTAACAATTTTAGAAGGAAAAAAATTAGAGTTTGAAATCGAAAAACATGCAAGAGCAAATCAACAAATCAACAAATCAACAATAGAGATTAGCAATAGAGTACAACAATCAGCAAATCCAAATGCAACCCCAAGAGCAGTAAAAGAGATTAGCAATTGAGTGCAACAATCAACAAATTTGAGTGCAACAATCAGTAAATCAAATTGTGAATTGGAGTTTTGAGAAGTTTGAGCAGTGGGAAAGAGTTGAGGGAGAAGGATTGTGATGAAGAGTTAAGTTGTAGAAGGACTGAGTGAAGAGAGATGAGTAAACAAAATTAAGTTAAACTTTTAGTATTCTATTTTCGCAGTGTTTTTTCCCCCAAACCCTAAACATAACTATTAGGGATGATGGGTTAATCCTAAACATAACCTATTAGGGAAATTCATGTCCTACCATCCCTGAACTTATACAATTAGGGACGGGTATATCCAATTGTCCCTAAACTTATACTATTAAAGACGGGGTGATTTTATTTGTCTCATAAACAAAAATAATAAGAGACATAATCAAAACCGTCCCAAATGTGATATTATTAGAGACAAATTTTACTCCGTCTTTAATATTTGGTCCCTAATAATCTTTTGTTTGTAGTGATGTACATCGTCTTTGGGAGGCATACCCCTATGCATAATTAGTCCTTCAGAGGGGGCTAGGAATAGGGATTAGTCTCACTTAAGAGGGTTAATCCTCCTAAACTTCTTAGATCACAAGGTATACCCTTTCATAGAAAGGCACACTCTGATGCCTCTAGGGGACTTAAGGAAGGATGTTAGGAATAGGGGTTAGACACAATTAAGAGCGTTAACCCTCCAAGACCCTCTCTCAAATCCTTAAGGGGGAGACTCAAAGATGGCCCAAATACTAGACTCAGCTAATAGTTACTTAAGTAAGCTAGCTTCCTTCCCTAGTCAGAGCTAAGAGGTTTAGCCGGCCATACCTGGGTTTGAGTCCAAGCAAGTCTTAAACTAAATACTTTACTCTTAAACCAAAAAGTATTCTCTTAAATTGTATTCCTGATGAGTGCATAATTATGACATTTTTAATATACCCGAACATGTATTTTAGTCGTCCATTATATTTAATTTCAGGTACTTATGCATGTTTGTTTGATTGCAGCTATTGGGGATGGATATTTGAAACCAAGCTCTTAAAGTCAAGTAAAAGTGTCTCCAGCAGTTCATAGCGCAAAAAGTCAAAGACACAATATATTTAGTCTCAAGATCGAAGAAATATATATACAAATATTCTTGGAGAATAAGATCAAAGAATATATTACATCCAAAATCCTTGAAGATATTTTATATTGAAGATATATACAAGAGTTTTCATGAAGAAATATCTCTACATCACTTAAGGAAATTATATGCATGAATATTAGGTAATTGGTTGTAATATTAGAAGATATTATTCTGTAAATATTCTTTAGAATTTAATGTATAGTTTCTAAATTTGGGTTCCTTCTCCTATAAAAGGAACCATCTCCCCATTGTAATTGGGCATCTTATATTGGAGCAAGTTTAGAAGAAATAAAGTCTTAGTTTTATTTAATTGTCTTTTCTCTCTTTTATTTTCTTTTATAAATAATTAGATGTTAATGCGATGAAGTCCGAGATGAGCGGCTAATCTCCTAGCTAAGGCTAGGATGAGGCCTCTTCTTAGATGAGCAATAGTTGGTATTAATTAGGTTCTAATTAGTTTTCTCTTAGTACTTCATGATTGATAAGTTAGTGCATCATATCGAAGGCTTGACCATAGCTTCAGTTTGGTGTGCGATAACTTTGGATACAAACAAGTGTTACTAACCGTAGAATTGATTTGGAGATCTAAATAAGATAAAACACTAGAAAACTCACTCAAGCTTAGCCATAGTTGAGTTGATAATTCACTAAGACATTCTTTACCATCACTTAAAAGTATAACCACTAAATGTTTGACCATAGATTTAGTATTTATTTTACAGCATCGTACGTGTCTTAACACGAACATATAATGGGTGGGGATATTAGGATCTAGTTGAATATTGATTAGTACTTTGAAAGGAAGAGGCCAAGTCCGAACCTTAGCTCTCTCTTATTAAGTTTTATAATTAGTTTTTACTTCTTCTTAGATTCATCTCTTATAAAACCGTAATTCGGCCTAGAAAGTATTTGTTTTCCCAAGCCTCCTTGCGGATTCGGTCCCACTTATCTGTACTACAATTCGACAACCGAACTTTGAGATGGTATTTTGCTGGAGGCCATATAAACCTCTTATCAAATGGCTTCGTTGCCGGGGAGGCATCGTTGAAAACTATTCTCTCTAATACTGAATTTTTTTTGTTAATTTTCTTTATTAATTCTTTCTAATACCATGCCAATGATTTCTAAATTCATTGTTTCTAAAAGTATAGTTGGCCGGTAATAACATATAGTGCTTCTATTATTATCGTTTCTCCTTCTGCTTCTCTAGTTTAGTTTTTTTTTTAAAGGATTGTTTCGAGTTTTTGGCGCTACAGTAACTATGAAGTCTGTTCCTGAATGTTTCACCATTTTTTATCATCTATAGTTTATAGTTGGGAAATACATTTGCTACAAAAGTTTTAGATAATTCAAAACCCTTTCTAAATTGCTATAGATCATATTTTTCTGTTTAGTCATTTGTGAGTTACAGCCTTTTGAAAAAATAGTAAAAATATAGTCTCCGTTAAGGACGCCGCTGTATATTCATCACCTGTTTTGAGCATTAGGGAAGCTAAATTCTAGAAAACTTCCTTCTTTAATGTATTTCATTTTTGAATTATCTTTCCAAATTGATATTATTTAATGTTCTCTCTCAACCGAGCTGAAAGATATGCGCATTTGAAAATCAGGACATCATAGACTACAATATACTTGGAAATTGAATTAATATTGTTGTCGCAAGTTCACTAATCCTTTTTCTCTTGTTTTCCAGGATAGTCACAAAGTTAGAAATGAGACGGATAATATGCAAAGTTAAAAGCATAATCAAATCTATCATTCTTGTGCCCCCTAAGTGAAGGGGTACATTCTTCTTTCGCCCCCTAAGTGAAGGGGCGGCCACAGCTTCACCGGGAAAAACTTCCCGTAGGTTGGTAGCTCCCTAAACTTGACATCTATAAGGGGTTCATATCCGCTCCGCCCCGGCACTAGGAACATAAAGTCGTGTGGACTGTGCAAATACACGCAGCTCTAATAAAATATTTGTTGTGATTAGATTGACCTATTAACATGTTTAATTTTTTTTTCATTCCAACATTAGTAAATGTAAAAACTATTAGGGACTTGCATAATTTTATCACCTAAAAAGGTCTCTAACAAGTAGGACCACACATTAGGGATACGAAGAAATTTGTATCACACAAAAATTGAACGGCCCAGACCTGAAAATAACTGATAATAAAATAGAGTAGCAAGACTTCCGCGGGATTTCATCACCCAACGGATAGGTGTACCGGACTGGGGTACAAACACGAGTTCGTAGGATACCGCCCCAGCCTAGCACCACAAAATACTGGTTGTAGATTTGTGACTTCACCATTCCGAGTACTGACGTACAATAAGGCAACTCGCTCGGGCGTGAGGACTGAACATCTACTTTAAGCTGGTACTAGCATAGTGACGCAGGGGAGTATAGGAACCAAAGCCTTTTGTCATCCTACCCATTGTGAGCATAGAAGAATATAGAGAAGACATATTTACTACTTTTAAAAATTGTTGATGTGCTAGAGTTTAAGCTTGATTGGCTATTTATTACATTGGGTGTTGCTTTTATTTCAAAATGTCATACATGTAAGAACATTTGAATCCATACAGCTCACTGTAATGGCCAAATTTCATAGCTCGATACGATTAGGAATTAGTTATCACACCAAATAAACCTATAACAATACTCTACTTGAAAATAAGAAATACAAACAGGTGTTTTTAGCGTGGAAAACCTCTGAATAGGTAAAAAACCACGACCTCGTATGGAGGATTTTTGTAATAGCATCTTTATTGCTTTGACTGAATATCTTTATTACAAGTGATCTCTAGAACATAGAAATACTTTTGATCTCGTAAATAATAAGTTTTGAGTAATTTTTCTGGCCCTTGTCTCTTCTTAAACTTTTCCTATTTATAGGCTTCTCCACAACTCTTCATCGAACTAGAATACATTTTCCGAATAATGTGGTTAGTGGTGGTTGACTGAATAGCTGACAAATTCATGGGAGACAGGTGTTTTTGACTGTATAACATTTTTCGGGTTTAGCTCGATGTAATTTCTTAAGTAGTTTGTGGGGTTGGCTAGAATATTAACTAGAATGTTAAGTGCTAAAATTGTGTGAACCTGAGAAGAAGGTAAATCGATCCGGATGAGCTTGATTTTAAGTGAGATCGAGGGATAAGTCCCTACAATCGTCCCCTCGAAATTGAAGTCACGAGTGGCTTTGGTTAAGAAAGAATATGTAAAAAGTTGTAAATTCAAAATGGGGTAATGATGGCATTTGACTGGTGGAAGTTACGTGATATTGGGAAGTGACAGGTACTAAATGCTAATGCAGATATATGTGATGGTTGTGTTTGAATAGTCGCATCTATAATAAATGATGATGCTTGGGAAAAGTTACCTGCACAATAAAGCTAGGGTTATATAAAGAGTGTCAGCCCTTGTTCCTCCGACGTACCAAGGCTTATCGGGAGAGGAAGCGGTTGAAGCTGAGGAAGATTTCAACCATAAGTGGAGATTTCATGTTTTCCTCTTGACAGGTGAGGAACGTTGGGCTTGTCTCCGCACTCTTGCTGAAGATAGGGTTAAGGGTTCATATTCAGGAAAAGGTGCATCTGCGGGGCAGATATGTTGATTTCTTGTGTTGTTGTCGATTCTAATGTCGGGCCCTCTTCATCTTTACCAACTCTTCGGTGGTGGCGGTTATAGAAGAGGCGGTGATGGCAGTGAAGGAGGAGGATCGGAAGGGGGATCCTGCTGATGCATTTCTACCGTGTTTTTACGCTCAGATGACCTTTCATCTTGTTTTGTGGGTGCCAACACTGAGTCCACTGCTTACATGGTTCATGCTTGGAGTTCAACTGGGCTTCAACCGAGCCATGTAAGGGAAGATCTTTGTTGGTTCCAATGTCTTCTTTGCATCAGGGTGAAGAATCACTAAAGCAAGAAGAACTGGAATACATGATTCCTCTGCGTGCCTGAATAACCTGTAGCTTTTAACAAACAGGGAAAACTTGTTATCTGTAAAGTACATGGAGTTCGGTGCTGGACGGATAACATTCTATTGTATTCCTGTGTGAAAACTTGTTATCTATAAATTGTATGTACTATGTTTGATATGAATAAAGTTAATTTTCATGAAATTGTGCATAGAAAAATTTCTTGAATCAATCTGAAATGTGTTGTTGAATAATTGTCTGATAAGTGATGAAACAATGTTGTGATTCTGTTCGAACTGAGATGAATACGTGCTTTCAATGTCGTCCAGATATAAATGATTTATGTTTAACAGGTGATGGATAAAAATTGTAGGAAATATGTAAACTCGAGTTGTTATAGGTCAAAAAGAGGGAATGTTTGTGGTAGTGTCAGGTTGAATACAGTGAAGACTTTAAGATTTGAGGTCTCTGTTACGAGTTAAATGATAAAAATCACGTGTTTGGAGGGTAAAGTTGGTGAGAGATGTATAAATGTGGGTCTGATGAAAGAAAAATGGAGGAGAGTATGAGGATGGTACTGCTCGATCTGAGAGGATTCGCTCTGCGTGGAAGGACGATTGTCTTTAAAGATTACAGCAGTTCATGTTTATGAGGTAGATAGAATAGGTAGATCGAGAGAAGTTGGCTAGTACAATTGCTGAAGTTGAGATGAAACCCGACAATCTAAGAACCGACGAATAATATAATTGGATGACCTGCTAAATGTGTCTTATAAATAATATAAATATTGTGAATGTAACATAAATAAAATAAGTCAATCGGATCCTCTATAGGGGCGAATCTTTTTTGAGATTGTTTTAGCAAACATTTTAAATTTATTTGAACATTCGCACAACTTAGAAAATGACGTCAGTCCCTATAAGTATGATAAACAAAGACTGAGAAACATAAATATAAAAATACAGAAGCTCCTAGTTTTATTTTGCATGAAAAAGGAAATAGAGCTCTGACATCTTACAGTTTGAGTCATCATGAGTGAGGGGAGCTCAAGAAAAGATATGGAAAGAGGGAGAAAAAATATGTTAAAAAATAAGGGGAGTTGTAATGATGGAAAGGTGGTTTTATCGAAAAGGTACAAGGTGTCTGACATGGAGAGTTGAAAAGACGCCTCAGTTCTGGAATCAAGGATGTTTTGTGCGAGGAGCAATAAATGCCAGCCACATGGGAGAGAGAAAGGATAAATAGTTCTTCTTCATCTCCAAACAAATGTTTTATTACAAAAAACTTGGAGCGCACTCAGAGAGAAAGGCAAAAAATTAGGGGATTCGATAAAGAGTTATCTGAAGGCGATAAGCAGTTGAAGAGGGCCAAAGATTATGAATCTCGTAGGTGGCTATACAGCAGCATTGTAAGGGGAAAGCTAGACTCTATTACCGATTCTTATTCGGATACTAAAGGTTAGTAGGGATATATGCGATATATGTTGATGTTCTATAGCTAAAGATATATCTTATACATGAATAATTAATCAGAGATATATGTTGAATATATTTATATATGCATACATAGATGGACGAATGATAAATGCCTTAACCTGTATGTAGGTCGAGCGTGAGAGGCATCCATGTAGGTCAAAAACGTGCCTGTAGAATTTGTTTTTAAGATGGGTAGTTTGTCTGTTAATAAGGTCTTGACCTCTGGTCAGGCGAATGAGTCTGATAACGTGGGGGAAGGATAATTAGAACAATTCCTGGGTTTCCCTGGTCAGTTGGTGTCTTATCCTCCGGGTTCTGATGCTTTTAGATAATTTTGCAAAGCCAAGGCGGCTGTAGGAGGGAAGTGGGGTAAATGTGTAGAGTTTGCCAGTAGGCAGTTTAGGGGTTACACGGTAACGGAGGGGGAAGAGTATTTTTACCTATTAGTAGATTTAGAAGTAGAAAAATGAGATAGGGGTATAGATGAATCGATCTCGTTAGAGTATTTTGATAGGGATGTTCGGAGTGACCTCTCCGAGGGTTTTCTATATAACCTATCTCAATTAGAGTATGGGTTGAGCCTTACACTCACCAATTTGGCAAAAGGGATTATGAATGTAATTGGGGCATGTCCTGTTCAAATGAACGGGAACATGTGGGAGGTAATAACTGCATGTGACCATCTGAATAAAAGGTGGGAAAGGGAGGAAAAAGTGAGGAGGATAACCCCTGAAGACGTTCTACAGTTTTATGGTGTGAAGAATTTTAAGGCCAGTGGGGGGTCGTATTTTTATGTGAGCGTTACTCGGCATCGTTTTTTCGATCTGAATTCAGCAGGTCAAACTTGGAATGACAACATCATATGGGTGAAGGGTAATTGCCTTCAAAGAGATGATGAAGAACTTTTGCACCTTCGATTTAGATCTGTAAAGCAAAGTAAGTATAGACATGCATAGATAGAATTATTGTTATGTTTCTTTGACAATTATAGCTGATATTAAAAGGTGTTATCGCAGGTGTGAAGTCTACAGTGGAAAGGAAAGAATCTCTGTTGGACGAAGTTGCAAAGGAGGAAACTAAACTCGAACTCTTTTTGGAGGGACTCGGCCTGGGTAGAGAGAAGAGAGTTGGCAGTAGGTAGAACAAGGTTCGAAAGGCTCAGTAAACAAGGTCGATGGTAGGGGTTGATAAAGGAAAAAGGCCACTCAGTGGTGAGGGAGTTCAAACTAATTTATCCAAGACTCCTAGAACTGGAAGTTCGGCTCAGCCGACTGTTGTCAAGCCGAGCAAAGTTGTTCAGCTATATCCAAAAAAATGGATGTTAAAGACTCAGCTGGCCTCTGGGACTATTGGAAATGTTGAGGCCATGAAAGATAAGAGGAGGAGGGACGAAACCTCGGGGGAGTCAGGAGAGAAAGTTGTTGAGAGATGATCTGCTTTAGGGGACGACCTCAAAGAGGTCGAAGAGAGAGCTAGGTTAGCAATTCTCCAAGGAGAGGAAGATACGAGCAAGATGGTAAGTGTATATTATCAGAAAGGAATGTTTAATTTACATCGAGCTAATAACTGAGATTGATATAAATTTTGCAGGTTGCTCGTCTTGTCAAAGGGATGTGGCTCGGTATATAGGAAGAAAAAAGCGAGCTGAAAAAGGTCAAGAGCGAGCTGGAGAAAGACTTAGCTTAAGCCAAGACTGACGCCATGAAGGAAGTTAGGCATCTGAAGGTCTCTCACGCTGTGGCGATTGGCCAGATGTAGGTTAAGGTAAAGGCCAATCAAGACAAGATAGTTGAGGAGCGTGACAGGCTGGATCGTCACTTGATGTTGAAGGGATATTCGGAGGAGGAGGTGGATGCCATTAAGGCTGATACCTACGCTGAGGTGGAAGATGAGGTGGAAGTGGACGTGGTGGGAATTGCGGATGGTCTGGATGGTGTCTTCCACACCAGACAGTGCTCGACAACTAAGGGGATGATGTTGAGCTCCCAGAAGGGGGGGAGTGAGAAGGTAGGGTAGACATATGTTCTGTATAAATATCAGTAAGTAGTTTAAATCGTGTATGTGGAAGAAAACTTATGTAGAATAACTTTTTTTATAAACCTTTTGTAGGCAATTAGAGAGATGAGTCTCAGAATTAACAACCTAAAATCTGGACTTGCTAGTGAAAGAGAGACCTTTAAAGCCTTGCTGTCTGCTCAAGCAGAATTACAGATTAGATCAGAATAATTTTTCCAACTAGCATGCTACACCAATGTTAAGTTATCAAATCAACATGATAGAAATGCACGGCAAAATTCTAAAGCTATTAATATAAAATAATATATCGAAAGTGTGTACCTTGTACACCGAAAGAAGATTCATGTTAGGTTCATCAGAGAAAGGAGGCCAAACTTTTAGTCAAAAAGTACTTGGAAGTAGATGTTTAGAGATCACATAGTTTCTTAGAAATTTATTACGTATATATTAAGAATTAGATTTCCTGAATCGAACTGTACTAAAACTTGCTATATTTCCCAGGTCGCATTTGATTCATATCGCACGTGTGTGGACTACGTACTCATGTGCAATCGGGAATTTGTTGAGCAGTTTGATAGGATGAAGGAGGCGAACGAGAACAGGGAGGATCAATACGTAAAAGCGCATTTCAGAATCGAGAAGTTAAATCAGACCGTCTCTGACCTGTCTCGTCAGATCGAAGAGAAAGATTCTGAGATTAAGAAGGGATTAAAAAATCTATCTGAGGCCTCAGAATGTGCCGAAAAACTCCAGCGTCAGGTCAACGTATTGACTGCGAAGGGTAAGCAGGCCGATACAGCTCAATACTATATTCAATCGCTGGAACAAACAGAAGAACAATTTCGATCTGATCTTCAAAGAAGTAGGAACGAGCTGGAGCAAATAAGGTAAAAATTCATCGAAAAGGATGACGAGCTGAGGGTAGCTCGAGAAAATCTATCGGCTTCGGAGGCCGTGGCTAAACATTTGCAAGCAGCCCTCCCCGCCAAGGATATGGAATTTCGAGAAATGCAGAGAAGGTGCGATGACTTAAAAGAGAGAGTTACTCGACTTAAAGCCAAAAAGGACCAAGCCATTGCTCGTGCCAAGAAAGCCAAGGCTAGAGAGCATTTAGGGGGAAGTAGAATTGTGGTTAAGGTTCCTTTAGTTCGAGGTGATGTAGTTAGTTTCTCATGTCAAATTAGAGAGCTGGAAAGTGACGTGTCTCAAATTCTAGGGCACCTTCAGAAGGAAAATATGAATTTGAGATAATGTCAGCATAAGCTGGATGCTACCCTTATTAGGGAGAAAGTTTTGGAGGGGGAGATCAAAGGTAAGGATTTGCTGGTGAAGAGGAAAGAGAAATTATTAAAAGATCTGCCAGCTAGGGAAGAGTTGAATGCCGAACTTGTGAGCCTCTGTGCCCGAGTAGTAGAGTTACAGGCCATGAACCTAGCTAAGTCAGTGAAGTACATTACAAAGTTGGAAAAGGATGTTATTTATAATGATAGGGTTGATGCGGAAATAATTAAATAGAAGGATAATTGTACTAGGTTAAAGGTACGCCTTGAGAGGCTAAAGGCGAGATTTGCTACAGCGATAGTACCTTGTGTATCTCGATCTGACCTGTTAAGGGTGATCGTTGTATATTTTGTAGAGGAATTTAAAAGACTTTAGTCAGAACGAGACACCTTGCTCAAAACTCTGCCAGATAAGGGATGCACCTGTAGAGCTACGATAGATCGAGGGAATAGTCTGGGTGCCATGGAGACTCAGCTGGGCCCTCGAACTGTTGAATCAGTAGAACGAGGTAGGGTTGTTGTGGCCCATGAACTAAAAGATAGACCTCTTGATGATGTGGGGGAAAGCATTGCTAATACTCCATCAGCAGAAAAGAATCTTCTGTAATATGATTTTGACCTAAAAATAAATAGAATTTGTCTCAGACACATTGAAATAGATGAAAGCTAGTATGAGCATTGCCCTATCTTGTATCTGGTGGGGTCTTTGATGTAAAATAAATTTTTACATTCGTTTAAATCGTAGAAATGTAGAGGGGCAGTTAAGCCAAGTGTTATCCTTGATCCAGGCCAATAGTGAGATAGCTAAACCAAGTGTTACCTTGATCTAGGCCTGTAAAGAGACATCTAAACCAAGTTTTACCTTAATCTAGGCCTATAGAGAGACAGCTAAACCAAGTGTTACCTTGATCTAGGCCTATATAGAGAGACAGCTATACCAAGTGTTACCTTGACATATTGAAAAAGATGAAAGCTAGTATTATCTATGCTTTAATGTGAATGAATGTTCATGAAGAGACCGACATTGTTCAAAAAAAAATCTTTCATTGATAAGTTTAGAATTTATATTGGGTGGGGATAAGAATCTCACTTTTGGAATTGGAAAAACAAACATCAGATAATGGAAATGGAGTAATAAGATGCCTAACGATAGTACCGTTTCAGTCATCTAGTGTTCCAAGGATTTGAAATGGGGATTCCCTTATCTGTCATGAGATAGTATGATCCCAGGCCTGAGAGACCTATAATAATGAATGAACCCTCCCAATTGTTGGCTAATTTTTCAGCGTGAGGCTCTTTGTGATGTTGTAGAATTTTCTGAGGTTGAGATCTCTGATTTAACGGCTCCAGACTCGGTTATTATATGATCTGGCAAGCATATGATGATATCGACCTAGGTTAGCGACGGCACGTTCCCTGGTCTCATCTATCATATTGAGGTTGCAAGCCAATTTGAACTCATTTTCCTCGTCAGTCAGCTCGTGATCACGAGCTGGATGATGATATTCATAAGGAATGACATCCTCAGTGCCATAAGCAAGGAGGAATGGGGTATACCCAGTGGATTGTCGGGGAGTGGTTCGATACGCCCACAGGACGTGAGGTAGTTCGTGAACCCAATTTCTTTTTTTCTGTGAGTGAAGCTATTTTTTGAGTACATCCACGATGGTTCTGTTGGTGATTTTGGCTTGGCCATTGCCTTGAGGGTAGTATGGATTTGATGGTGAGTGGATGATATTGTGGTGATTTAGGAATGATACGACCTTTTCTCCCACAAACTGGAGACCGTTATCGATACGAACTAGGAGAGGGAACCCAAATCGAGTAATTATGTGGTTCCAGATAAAAGAGATGGCCTCCTCTTCTCAGATTTGACATAGTAGAATTGCTTCAGTAGCTTTGAGTAGGTGACGGTGATTACCTAGAGAGTTAGGGAATTCCCTGACGAGGTTTAGTGCCCATCTTTTGAACGGCCAGGAAACCTTGCTTGCATGGAGTTCAAGCGCAGGGGAGCATATCATATGTTCATGTCCCTGGCAGGTGTCGCACCTGCAGGAATGCACTTCTACTCTTCTGCTTGCTTGCACATGTCGGGCCAATGATCTACCTGCGGCGTGGGAGCCACAAGTTCCATCGTATAGTTCGCGGAAGAGTTCATCTGTTTTTGACTTTGAGAGGCACTTGAGGTAAGGCCCTATGACAGAAAGGCGGTAAAGCATACCGTTCTGAGTAATGTAATGCTCTGAGTTGTGAATCAGCTGTCGGCGTTCTTTTCGATCTGTTAGGAGTGGTCTGTTGTACTTGTTGTCAACACCGATATAGGTTAAGAAGGGCTTTCGCCAATCGTCATCTCCCCCTTTATCGCTCCCAGTGTTGATCATGCATACAGAGATGCGATCAATACTAGAGGTTGAAATGATTTCGATCTGGAGATATCGAGCTTCCGTACCCAAGACCCCGACTAGATATGCCAAGGAATCGGCGTGTCTGTTTTTGCCTCAAGGAAGATATTCGAGACTTGCTTTCGCAAACTTACTCATCTTATCTGCAATGAGGGTTGCGTATTCGATCATCTTCCCGTTCTTCTTGTATTGCTCTTAATAATAATGAACGATGAGTAATAAATCTGTGTAAACTGAGAGTTCGGGGACATCGAGCTCAAGTGCGAGGTCGAGTCCGTGAATGAGAGCCTCGTATTCGGTGACATTATTTGAGACCTCAAAATCTAAGCAGATTGATTTCTTAATTATATCATTATAAGGGGTAATCAAAACGATACCGATTCCAGACCCTGCGGGTCCTGCTGAACCATCTGTGAGAAGCCTCCATCCCGACATGGTGATCCAGCCAGCTCGTTCGTCCAATGGCCTGGGGGTTTCTAGCATGCTTTTGGTAAGGTCCGGGTCGCGCTCTTCCCACTCGGGATCCTCCACTGGAAAAACTGCAATAAAATCGGCAACTGCCTGACCTTTTTCATAATGACGTTGTTCGAACTTAATATCATGCTCGCTTAAACTGACTGACCATTGTCGCACTCTTCGTGATTTCTCTTTTTTGGACAGAACTTCCTGAAGCGAGAAGTTCATCATGACTTTGATGGAATGTGCTTGAAAGTAGTGCTTGAGTTTCTGCGAAGTATAAACAAGGGTGAGAAGAAGTTTTTCTATTTTAGAGTACCTCGTATTTGCCGGTGTGAGTGTTTTGTAGATGAAAAAGACTGGCTTCTCTACTTTCTCTTTTATGGCGAATGAGAACCGAGCTGAGAGAAGTGTCTGTGACTGCTAAGTAGATTATCAGTTCCTTATTATCTATGGGGGTGCTCATTACGGGAGACCTCCCCAAATAGATTTTGAGATCCTAAAAAACTATTTCGAATTCTGGAGTCCAGGTAACTTCCGGTGTTGGCTGAACCTTTCCTCGTTTGGTACATCCGCGGAGTAACAGGAATAGCCAACGGCAGCGGTCTGAAGATTTAGAGACAAAACAGTTAATCACGGCAATCTTGCCGGTGATTCTTTGAACGTCTTTTGTTGTCTTTGGAGAAGGCATGTTGAGGAGAGCCCGAATTTGATCTGGATCGGCCTCAATCCCTTTCTTGCTGATAAGGTGGCCTAGAAAGTGGCCAGAATGTACCCCGAATTGACACTTATTAGGGTTGAGACGCATCTGTAAGATCGAAGGATGTTGAATATTATGCTGAGATCTGAGATATGATTTTCTGACTGTACTCTTTTGCACAAGTGATCATCGATGTAGACTTCAACAATTTTTCCCAGGTGTGTTTTGAACATAGCAGTCATCAATCGTTGATATGTGGCCCCTGCGATTTCGAGCCCGAAGGGCATGACTTTGTAATAGTAAAGGCCACTTTTGGTGATGAATGTTGTCTTCTCTTGATCTTCTTCTAGTAGTGGGATTTGATTATACCCCGAAGCAGCATCCATCATAGTTATGAGATCATGGCCTGCGGTTGAATCAAGGATCTGATGAATGTTGGGAAGATGGAAACTATCCTTTGAAGTGTGTTTGTTCAGATCTGTGAAATCAATGCAAACTCTGACTTTTTCATTCTTCTTTGGGACAGCAACAATGTTGGATATCCAGTCTGGATACTTGGCTTCTTGAATGAATCTCACTTTGATCAATTTCTTGATCTCATTGTTTACTTTATCTCAAAGATGAGGTGAAAGTTGTCGTTGTTTCTGTTTGACCGCCATGGCGTTGATGTTGATGGCTAACTTATGGCAAGCCATGGCTGGATCGACTCCGAGAATTTCTTCGAAAGACCATGCAAAAATGTCTCGATTGAGCCGTAAAAACTCAATGAGAGCATCTTTCACATGCTAGACCAGCTTGGTTCTGATGAATGTACCTATGCTAGGTCCATCAATGTTGACATACTCCGTAGGTTCCCCTGTAGGTGATTGATCGTTGAGGTGATCATCTCTTGAAATTCTTATGCGGTCAATCTGCCTGAAGTATCTAGGATGGCAGAGACAGTATTTTCACAAGCTCGAGAAAGTTTCTGACCACCTCTGATCTCATAAATACCGTTGTTGTGTTTGAATAGGAGTACTTAATGATAGGTTGAAGCAATCGCTTCCATATTGTGTATCCAGCAGCATCCCCTAATCCCAAGATAGCGAGACTTGGCATTGTTGACGTAGAAAACAACGTCAATAGTGGCAGGTCCTGCAGTGATAGGTAATATAATCTTACCTACTCATTCCTCCTTGGAGCCATTGAACCCACTGATGTTTGTGTCGCTCTGAATGACTTGGTCGGCCAATACCATCTGGTACATTGAAAAAGAATTTCAATACCACTTCCAGTACCGATCATCATTGTGTGCATGACAAACTGTTTCATCTTGAGCATTATGACGAGCACATCATGATCTGGAAATTTGACATGGCTAGTATCGCAATCCTCGAAGGAGATTCCGAGTCGGTGATTGCTCTACTCGGGAAGAAGTTTGGCTTCTTTGATTTGAGTTGTAAGATCACAACATTCCAAAAGCCTTCGGCACTTTGATCGGATGGAATTGTTGATCTGATTGATTTTAATCATGTTGTTGAGGTGCATGTAGTAGAGATACTTCTCCTCAGCCCTGCCATTGACCTGAACAACTTTGAGTTGTTTCTTATGGTTTCCATCATGGTATGACTTTAGGTCAACAATGTATTAAAGCATCCGTCCTTCTTTGAAAATGTGCTCGAGCACCCACTATAGAGAATAGAAATTGTCAGTAGAATAATAATTTACCTTATGGTGTAGGCAAAATGGTTAATTCTCGATGAGCTCCAGTGGCTAAGAGGCATGGTAGAGTGCGTCTTTCAATAGCAGTGGAAAAATTATAGAGATTCGGGCGTTCAACTTTGGGAGGGCAGGCTTGCTTTGCGGACCGCTTCTCCGAGGGTATCCAGTATTCCCCTTGGTATATTTCTGATCTCCCTGCTTCTCTTTAGGTGCGCTGGCTCATTCTGCTAGGGGGATTTGGTAGAGAGTACAACCTTAGTAGACTTTTGTCGCTCAGACATCATCCTCTCTAAGTCGACGTAACCATTGACTTTGGTGATCATCTCCTCTAACGTTGCAGGCTTGTTAAGAAAGAGGTACTCTTTGGCCTTGCAATCGAGCCAGAGAGCATTGGTGAAAGCGGTAACGTCTATTTTTTGGTCGAGGTTATCCACCTTTCTTGCGGGCTCAAAGAATTTCTTCGAGAAATCTTTAAGATTCTCTCTGTGTGACTGCTTAAGACCGATAAGATAATACAAGTTCCCCTCTTTATCTCTGTTGTGAGCATATGTCTTGATAAACTTTTATGTAGCTGATCAAACGTGTAGATAGGTTCCTCAGGTAGAGAATGGAACCATCGGAGTGGCTCCTTCTGTAAACTTTTGACAAACAGGCGGCAGAGAATATGGTTGAGATTGGAGTACAACCCTAATGAATCACGGTATTGCTGAATATGCTCATTCGGGTCAGTACCTTTGTACTTGTAAATTTGGGGAGTACGGAAACCTTTCGGTACTTCCATATTGAATAGTTATTTAGCAATCGGACTTTCTTGTAACGTCGTGGTATCGTCGGTTGTACCTAGAACTTGCGCCTCAATCAGCTCCTTAATTCGTTGATCCATATGCCCTTTTGTGACATAATGACGAGTTGGTTGAATCGTTGGACGTACAGGCAGGGGATGATGAGTTCTCGTACCTTCACTAAAGCAATCTCATGCTGGAACTTGATGTAGGGGTCATTGATCTTCCTCCTGAGGGATAAAAATCTGATGACCTCGACTGACTTCTGATTGAACTTCTCCCCCCAAATGGATGAAGGGTTGCAGTCCATGTGGTAAATTTCTGGAAATGGCTTTACTGGTGGCTCCCCGAGGTCCCAATCTTTCCCTTGCCAAAATACGGGTAGTTTCTGGGAGTTGGCCGTGACCCCCGGATGGAGAAGCCTGCTGAGTATTTTGATGGGTCTGGAGTAGAGTCTGCATCGTCGTCATTTGATATTCATGTCGCTTGAGCGCTGTCAAGCGGGCTTGTCGCTCTGCATCAAGCTCCTTCTCCTGGATCTCGCGATCTTTTGTCAACTAAAGTTGGAGTTCGGCGCGCTTCTCTACCTTTGCGTGGAGATTCACCCGTAACTCGATAAGCTGCCCTGGATCCACAGAAATTTTGAGTTGAGTTCCTGCGGCTTGTCGTTTGGAAGAAACCATAATTGAAAATTATAACGAAAAACTGCCTTAAGATATCGTGGAAATACAATCTTTCCCACAGACCACGCCAAATATAATAGCCAAATTCCGTAGCTCGATACGATTAGGAATTAGCTATCACACCAAATAAACCTGTAACAATACTTTACTTGAAAATAAGAAATGCAAACAGGTGTTTTTAGCGTTGAAAACCTCTGAATAGGTAAAAAAACCATGACCTCGTATGGAGGATTTTTGTAATAGTATCTTTATTGCTTTGACTGGATATCCTTATTACAAGTGATCTCTAGAACATAGAAATACTTTTGATCTCATAAATAAGAAGTTTTGAATATTTTTCTGGTCTCTGTCTCTTCTGGAACTTTTTCTTTTTATAGGCTTCTCCACAACTCTTCATCGTGCTAGAACACATTTTCTGAATAATGTGGTTAGTGGCGGTTGACTGAATAACTGACAAGTTCGTGGGAGACAGGTGTCTTTGACTGTATAACATTTTCCGGGTTTAGCTCGATGTAGTTTCTTAAGTAGCTTGTGGGGTTGGTTAGAATGTTGACTGAAGTGTTAAGTGCTAAAATTGTGTGAACCTGAGATGAAGATAAATCTAGCTGGATGAGCTCAGTTTAAAGTAAAATCGAGGGATAAGTCTCTACACTCACAATTCGACATCCCGCAGCAACCTCAAAATAATTTTCAATCATGGGATCACCAAAATTCTCAATACGTGGAAACTGGGAAAAACTAGGAAAAATCAACATAGAATTTAGTATGGAAATTTGGTAAAACTGGGAAAAATCACAGCCTCGAGATGGATTTAGAACAATTCTGCTATGTTTCTTAATACTACACATGAGACTGAGTAGTAAGAATCTATGTTTGAGAGGTTGATTTCCTGTCCCCTCTCTAATGCACCCTGCCTATATTTTTAGTTGGTTATAGGCATTTTCAATTTGTAACGTATCTTCGGCAATCATGGGTAGTGGGCGAACTTTAAGGAACATGATCAACGGCTAGATTGACTGATTGTAACGATTGTTAAACAAAGTCGGGTTGTGTAGTTGTCGATCATGTAGTTATACTTCTGATAAAATCTTCTTGATCATAACATTTTTATCTTTGACAATACTATATCCTCAAGATGCATTTGCTTGTCAAAACTGGGAACTATGCTACTACAAGTATAGCTTCAAGCGCACTAATGTATAAATGTATAAGTTCTTATCGAGGCACGCTACAGGCACGACTAACAGATGAAACAGTGTAGTACTAATTAGACTTTGATCAGTTGGTACTCGAAAACATTCATGATGGGGGTATTTTTGGATGATTTGGGAAGTGTTAACTATTATAGTGTTCAAGTTATGCACTTAGCTTAATCTAGTGGTTAGAAATTGTGGGATCCAGTGGAAATAAATTGAAACACTTGATTTGTAGAAATATATATATTTTCAGGATATTGAACAATACTTGAAATTTCTTCATTTTTCATGTCAAAATGTATTATAAAAGGTAAATATTTTAGGCTATCAAATCTTGTTATTCAAACATATTATTGCAGATAATTAAAAATATTTTCTAAGACATTCCACAATTGCTAAATTGGATTAATAGAGTATATAGAACCCTTTCTTATCTTTCTTCGAGGTAGAAAAGAGACCATACGAAACCGAGGAAATGATTTTAGGCATTTGTACCCGCCTGATACCCGCCTTTTGGCCTTTGTATGAAAATGTCTTAAATTATTTTCCATTAGTCACCTTATTAAGCCTAAATAAGCTATCGTTTGTAAGATAGCTAGTTACCATTACCCCGTTATGAGAATGCTTAAGTAGATAGTTGCAGCAGTAGTTATAAATAGATAAACGTGAAATAGTATAAGAAAAAGGGAAAAACAAGAAATTAGTGAGCAAGATAAACACCCTAGAAATATAAAAAGAAAGAAAAAAAGTATCAAACATGGGATTATCAAGCAAAAAGGACTCGAAAATAAAGTACATGGTCGAGCATGTCATAAAGAAAAATCATGAAACATGGATGAAAAGGTGAACATGAACCAGAATGGAAAGACCTAAAGTTATTCTCATGATGCCAGCAAAACACCATTTTTTATGTATTACCTATCCTTAGCCTACATTGCAACATTTAAAAGACCTTCTTGATCCTAAGTCTAGTATGATTAGTTTAGTGGAGATGAATGATAGAAAAGTCTATGGTAATATTAACTCGACACCTTCAATGACAATCGAACTTCCATCCATGATATCTATCCAGAAAAATACATGTTGGTTCTGGCAATTATAAGCCTTTGTTTTACTTTAAATCAATTCGTGCTCATTTTTAAACCTGAAGGAAAAGCCAAAAAAGTATCAGTGATTATTCGAAGGCAATTTTATGTGAGACTGCAATTCAAAGTTAACTTTCAACACTAATAATCGAAATTATGACCAATTTGAAATCAAAAACTCTGCAATATTTTGACTGAGCACACGCAAATACCGATTCAAAAATTTTATTGAATTTGTCGTGGCAACTCGACAATACACTAAGATTATCATGAATAGTCTTTGATATTTCACAGAGGGAGCATTAATGCATGTATTACCACTATAGACATTATTTACGTTAAAATGTTGAATAATTAATGTAATTGACAGATCGCATCATAATTTTTAGGTATATTTACTGGAAAATCTCACGAGACAACACTCGCCTACCAGGGACACCTAGGGGTAGGGCTGTCAATGGACCAGATCGGGGCAAGATCTTGGTTGATCCTGACCCGATCCATTAAGAATTTAGGTGATTCTTAACTGACTCGATCCAATCCGTTATGCCAAAAAATTTGCAAATTTTCAATTTTAGCATTTAACAATGAATCATATGTTTATAAACCATGAAGAATATACATTTAACATATATATAAAATTGAATACATACCTATAAACTCAAAAATTGACACATTATATCCATGATAGGGGACAAATTTAAAGACTTAATGTACATAACAAATAGGTATTACCATTGGGTTCTTGGCCCAGTAGTGGTTGTACCTCTCCACCTAAAGAGAAGTCGTGGGTTCGAATCCTCATGGGATTGAAAACTCAGGGTTAGGGATCCCTATATAAAATCGGCTTGCCTTGCAAAAAAAATAACGAATAGGTATATACCTTTGCCCACAGATCATATCGTAGAGGACCTTTTTTCCCGATCCTGATCCTTTATTAACGGATCGGATACAGGGTCAAATTCGATCCATTGATAGCCCTACCTAGGGGTTTAATAGCTTGTTGCATATTCTAAATACAACTGCAAGTACTGCGAAAATGACTTAGTATAATTTCATTTGATTTTATTTTACTCGAGGATGAGAAAAATGATAAGTTTGAGGGCGTGATAAGTGTTAAAATCTTACATTTAAAGTACCTAAACCAAATCATTTTAGTCATCATGAGTTGCTAATAAGTATGTTTAATGACTATATTCTCTATTTTTAGGATTCTAGACCCTCCTAAGAGAATTTGGTGCAAAATACGAGTTAAAAGCCTTAAGAAATCTTATTTATGCATTCCTTAGTCCAGGAGATATTTGATGAGCCAAAGCAGTGCTAAAACACAGTAGATAAAACCTGAAGCTGCACCAAGTGTCAGAGACCAGGCCCAGTAGTTTAGATAGTTCTCTAGTTTCTAAAGAGTAGCCAAAATACATTTTGCATGCTCCAGGACGACAAGGCCAAATCATAGTAAAATTTTGTATCTAAAAGAGACCCTAGAGAAGTCCATATAAAGATCAAGACCTGGTGCCTTCACCAACCTGCGATCATGAGCCCATAGGCCTTAGATGATTGACGTTCACGATTCGGCAAGGTGGCTTTGTCCCCAAGTTTTAGCCAAATGTCTCTTATACCCTTTGTACGTCAGAAGCAAAAAAAAAAAACTCAATTTTATTTAGTCCCACATTACATATATAATAAAAGGACATTGGTTTCTTTAGCTATAAAAGAAATCTCCCCTCAATTGTAATTTGTATCTCTCAGAGGAATAAAATTCAAGATAGAGCTCTTTGTTTAAAAGTAAAGTAATTAGTTTAAGACTTACCTAGGTACAAACCCAGGTATGGCCGGCTAAACTCCTTAGCTATGACTAGGGAGGAAGCTAGCCTACCTGAGTAGTTATTAGCTAATTCTAGTTGTTGGGTCACCTTCGATCTCCCCCTCAACAGTCTGATGGAGAGCTTAGGAGGGCTAGCGCTCTTAATTAAGTTTAACCCATATTCTCAGCATCTTTCCATAAGAACCTAGAGGCATATGAGTACGTCTTTTATATGAAAGGGTACACCTAGAGATTTCAAAAGTCCTCCACCTCAGATATCTGAGGGAGAGACTAGGAGGATTGGTACCCTTAAGTTAGACTAATCCATATTTCTAGCCCCCTCCTAAGGACTAACAATGAATAGGGGTACAGCTCCCAAAGAGGGTACACCTAGAGGATTAGTTGGGACTCAACCTTTTTTGAGGTATAGAATAGGGCAGATGGTGCTCTTTGTAGACCAGTCATGTCCTAGCTCACTCAATTAACAGGTATTAGTGTGAGTCCTTATTAGGATCACATCCAAGGACCCAGGTGGGTTGTTAAAAGGGTCCAAAGCCTTAAAGCGATAGGACTCTACAATACCCATTAGGTCACAACAGGGTCATAAAGCCTAATAAGCTTAGGACTGAGTAGCCCCTTTCTCTCTAGACCAATTACTGACGGTGAGGTTTTGGCCCTAAAAAGGAAAGTCTGGACTCTGTCCTAAATAAAGAGGGTCTCGACTCAGGACAGTCGCGAGTAGTGGCCCCTTAGAAGGGTTACTCAAAAATATATAGCCTTGGAAAGGCAGCTCCACAAGTAGGTCCAGATAAAAAAGGCTCAAGTAAGAGATACAGAATTCCAAAGATATAGTTTCTCCTATAGAATATTCTTCTCCTCTCAAAATAATCTCCAAATTGCTTCATCAAACAACCAAAAATGCCCATTCATCAAACCGAAGAACCGATGCTGACATATTACAGCAGTAACGGGAATTTATTGAAGTAGAAATTACAGTGCATCAATCTCTTCACTCAATATCTTGCATTATTCCATTATCAAATATTCAGCTTTATGGATTAGAATTGTAATTTGTGATTGCCTATTAGAGTTGGCACTTATTGTGGCTCACCCCTTATTCCTCTCTTTCAACTCCGATTCACTAAGGTGCAAACCTTCATTAAACAATTTAAAATTGGTGAACTCCCGCAAATACCCTTAACATTATCATCAATAATGTAAAGCTCGATTGGTTAGAAGATAAAGGTAGTTCTGGGAGTTCGTCGAGTTTGGCTAGTCAAAGTCAGTCAACTTATAGAACTGGAGGTCAGGGGTGATTCGAGGGTTGAACAACAATAAGCTTTAACTTCACATGTGAGTCAATCGCGATTTTAATTTCTCAAATATTTATGCTCATCTTAACATCAAAGAGAAAACCACAAAATTCTCGGAGATTGCTCCAAAGAAAAATTTGCATGTAAGGTAGTTATATTAAAGCACACATTTTTAAAATATGGTATATATGTTGGCTACACAGATTCCTAACTTTAAACTCTATTAAACCGATTTGACAATTGGGGATGTTCTAGAAAATATCATTAATGATCCATGATCTGTAATAACATGTTCGAATATGAGGCTAATTGGAAAGATATTTGTCCCAATATTTATCAAAACTAATTGGCAATGAGAGGAGTAGCATCGGGTAGTTATATTAAAGCACACATTTTTAAAATATGGTAGATATGTTGGCTACACAGATTCCTAACTTTAAACTCTATTAAACCGATTTGGCAATTGGGGATGCTCTATAAAATATCATTAATGATCCATGATCTGTAATAACATGTTTGAATATGAGGTTAATTAGAAAGATATTTGTCCCAATATTTATCAAAACTAATTGGCAATGAAAGGAGTAGCATCAGGATCATATACTATTGAGGTGCAAGGCTTGAATACCCGATGTGGGACTATATATCTCAATACACCCCCTCACTTGTGACGTAGCTTTTGAACTCGACATGTGGACGAATATTTGAGTGACGCGAAATAGCACATGGGCCGTTAGGCTAGACATGTAGAAGAAATGTCCGCTCTAATACCATACTGGAGGTTCTATCCCAAAACCAATTGACAATGAAAGAAGTAGCCTCATGATCATATATTATTGAGATGCAAGGCTTGAATACCTAGTGGTGACTATATATCTCAACATGTATACATAAAATACCTCTAAAAATCAAGTGTTTCAGTTTATTTCTAGTGATCCCCCAGTGTTGACCACTAGATTAAATTTGAGAGCACAACACAAACACTCTAATAGTCAACAATTGCCAAATCACCCAAAATTCCCACATCGCTAATGTTTTCAAATTTCAACTGAAATCTTAAAGCATCTCCTAAAGTACCTCACTCGCTTGGTCTTTGATGCGCCACGTAGAATTTTGGCACTCCAACAGTACCTCACTCACTTGGTTTTCATTCTCAAAAAAGCAAGGTTGAGCCTTGCTTTCCTTTTTTTTGACGTCGCGGTCGGACGCCTAAGCTTTAAGCGCCCAATTATTTTTTTCTAAAAAAATTCAAATCGGGCGCCTAAAAACTTAAGATCCTAATTGAAAAGTTTTTTTTTTTTAAAGAAATTAAATAGACGCCCAACATTTAGACGTCAATTGAAAAAACCAACTGAGGTACTCTTTGATGAAATTGGACCTCACTCAATTGGATTTTGATTTTTTTTTTATCCAACTAAGTAAAACTTTAGGAGATGCTCTTAGTCTTACACACTTCGACTACATGGAGGTTGTAGCAAGCCTCCATAGAAACTTATATATTTATGTCCTAGTGCACTTAGAAGCAATACTACTGTACAAAATAGTAACCCAAAAGCTCCAATAATGGTTTAGTCGACTGTCTGTATGTACAATAGACGACGTTGATGTTTTCTATTCATTTTCGGGAGTACGTCCTTTTCGACCATTTCTTCCATTCTCTGCATCTAATCTTTTTCGATAGACTGACTTATGACAGAGTGAGAGTGAGAGTGAGAGAAATATCGACACAGCTTTCGAGGCTCTTAATATATATAAAAAAGTGTACAAAACAACAGGCTACTACGCGTTTCTTCCAGCACCAACGATTAAAAAAGCTCTCTCTCTCTCTCTCGACACTAAAACCCTAATAAAACTTCTCTCTCTGACAAAGAAGATCTGATACCCAAAACTTCATTCCTCCAATCATGAACAATAATGAGAACAAAGACTTGAGCTTGGATGATCATGATCACTTGACTTATGACGCCTTTTCTAATGATTCTGAGACAAGTATCTTAAGTGAATTCGGCTGGAATAGTACCCTTCAGCCAGAAGTAAGATTTGATCGGATCGGCAAAAAAAAGAGGATATGTGTTGCTGGAAATGTTAAAATGAGTACAGACAATGACTCGTTCCTTAGTTCCACGGTTAATGCGACGGTTTCGTCAAGTTCCAGCGAGGAGAAACTAAGTGGATCTGGCGAAAAACCGCCTGATAAACCGTGAGTGTATATGTAAATTATTGTTTATTTATTTTAAATAATTTTTTTGTAGAAGTGATGTACTAGTTCAGTGTTCCAAAGGTTCCTCGATGTGTCGGTAGAGGGTAGATCCCGTAAATTCATAGATTTTCTGGGTTGTTTGTCAAGGAGTTGTTTAGGCGGGAATGGCATCCTCATAAATCAAATCTTTTGAAGTTTTATTACAAAAAACCTACAAATTTGAAGTTTTTTGAAATTTACTGTTTTTGAGTTGTTAAAGGTATAATATTGTTGTGCAGGAGTGTTAAGGGAAACCGAAAGAAGGGAGAAAAGAGAACGAGGCAACCGCGGTTTGCTTTCATTACAAAGAGCGATGTTGATCATTTGGAAGATGGGTATAGGTGGAGAAAATACGGCCAGAAAGCCGTTAAGCATAGCCCATACCCCAGGTTAATTTGCAGCTGCATTTCTTATTGTACTTTCATTATATTTTGTGTTATTTGTTGAAATTGCATCACTTTAGAGTTTAGATTATCTAATCCAACGATTTAGGGGAGCTGAACTAGTAACGGGCCTAACGGCTACGGCAGGGAAGCTCTGTATCTTTTACTCCATGGGTTTCCGGAGCTAGAGCTAGGGTGCCAAAACGACTGATAAAATCACTTAGTTATAAAGTATAATGAAGCTCCCCTGCATTATTCATATGTGGCCTGCTGATCAATATGTTGTTTGCCTTTGAAGGTGGGCGTTAGCTAGTCCTACATATAGCGGGGTTAAGGCATCAACTCTAGCAACTCGGAGGGGGACCTCGACCTCAAGCTAGTCCTACAAATAGCATTCTTGAGCATATTTCACCACTTCAATATCAATAGATACAATATTAATCTTCTCAAGAAAGTTTGGCTGTGCTGAGTACACTACAAATCTTTCCTGTGATTTCGCAACTTTTGATGACCAAATTCATGTATCAGATTAGTTATTCCAAGAATCAGCAATTGCCAAATCTTTCCTATCACAAATATTTTGTTTTAACAATAAAAAGAGACGTTAATTTCAATAATTTCGTTCATATCCTACAGGCTACAATAGCTCCTTGCCCCATTACTCGCAACCAATTTAACTTTTTTATTTTCAGGAGCTACTATCGTTGTACAAATAGCAAATGCCCGGTTAAGAAGAGAGTGGAGCGCTCATCACAAGATCCCACGACCGTAATCACAACATATGAAGGCCAACACTGTCATCACACCGTTAGTTTCCCACGAGGTGGGTTCTTTTCTAACGATGCTTCCTTTGGAGCGATGTCCCAACCTGCATTATATGTTACAGGGATGAGATTCTCTACAGGAGGTCAACTTGATGATGTTAGGCAATCACATCTTCTCCAACATGAAGTGGGTTCAACACAGCTTGACCCTTCTCACCAGTTTTTGACTCGTCACCAAGGACTGCTTGACGATATCGTGCCTACAAGAATGCATAGTTTATGAGGTAGTTTTTTTTTTGAAGTGTAAAAGTATATATTGATAGATCATAAGATGTACTTAGTTTATGAATAATTTCAATTTTTTTAGAACCGTTTTAAGTACTAATAACATTAACGATGATGACAATGATGTTATTGTTTCTGCGCGACAACGAAGAGACGACTAACTTGATAACAGAATGTGGGGACTTGATGTTCTCGTAAGTGCGTGTCTCACGTGGTGGGATCGATTTCGGACTCTGTAAAGGAGAACCCTTTTAGAAACAAGAAACTGTGAAGATGGTGGAACGTTAGTCCAATTCTTAGAACCAACTTTCCTAAGAGTTTCAGGGTACCATTCACCACACTATCTGCCATTACACATAGTTCTGAATCAATAAATCGTATTAATGTGAATGTGTGGAGAGTTCCACGATTAGCTTACTGCAAGTTATTAGTAAGACGGATTCTAAAAGTGCTTCTTTTGCATGGTTGGAAACAGCCTCATTATGCAGTAAACGCTTCTGGGAAACCAATTTTGTTTTGATGATGTTAGAGCATCTCCAACAAAAGAATATGCGATTCCGGTTTACCATACCAGTATTCTAGAATCGCATATTGTTTTCATCCAACATTGAATTATGGTTTTATGAGAGAATTTATGATGGGAGTGAGAGAGGGAGAGAGAGATGCCACATGTATTAAAAAAAATCCAGGCACTCAACGGTTCAGTGCTTAGGCAGGAGAGAGAAGTTGTGATGGGAGACTAAGATGCCAGCTATATTAAAAAGTGTTGAGCGCTCAACGGTTCAGCGCCCAGTCGGTATGCGCATACTCCTCCACAAGTTCAGGTTTCACATACTTTGGAGGAATATGGGGGTGAGTATGCTGACCCATACTCCTGCTGGAATGGGGTTTTGCAAAAGTATGGGAAAACCTTAACAGCATACTCTTCTGTTGGAGATGTTCTTAGAGGTACAAGCAACTCGTGCGACATATAACTGAGGAGCAACCACCTTATTAGTAGCACCTATAATCTGTTGTGCCGCACCGCGGAAGCCGGTCACCGATTCGATCCGATTAGCAATGAACAAACTAAAAGAATAAACACAATCAACCAAGAACACACATTTACCGTGGTTTGGCAAATTGCCTACGTCCACACCAAATAAAGAGAGAGTTGTATTCAATGATCCGAGGTTACAATCACTCACAAACCAATTTAAAGTCTCTCAAAGATTTTCTCTCAAAAGATTTCTCACCAAAAAATCTAACCAAGGGTGGCGCTACCAAATACCCTAAGTCACCATTATATACTTGGGAAACTTGTTACATCAACACGGATCTCGAGGCAAACCCAACGTCTTAAATTCAATACTCAAAACTGAATTTAAGATGTCTGTTCAAACAGACTCCAAAGTCTATTTGAATAGAAGGTGTTCGGCCTATTATGCTCGAATAGACTCAAAGTTTATTCGAACAAAGGGTCTGTTGCCTCTTCTATTCGAATAAACATTGTGTCTATTCTAACAGAACACTGATCATCTACATAATCTTCACTTAGTAATTGGTACTATGAAAATATTTGTGATCGAAAAAAAACTTTTGGTGCTTCGGAAATTGCGAATAGCAAACCACTAAATAAGCTAATCTTTGCTCATACTAATATAGTGTTTATCAAATGCCGAATCAAACCAAAAACATTTGAAATCTGGAGCGAATTCCGGTGTACCAAGCATAGCCATAATGGTTTTATAGTAACTATTTTTCTTAATTCGTAGCAAAGAGAAGAATTTTTTGGTGTTGTGGCCTGAGAGCATCTCCGGTAGAGGGTCAAGTTCTCAAAAATATTTGTGAGGTCCCAACAGAGAGTCAAATCACTTTAAAAAGAGGCATTCATTGTGCCATAACGCCAGAAAATGGGTGTCGGGTATCTAGTGTCAAGACAATCTATGTTACTTGAAAGTGAAGCAGGTACGGGAAACAATACGAGAAACGGAAACGGGATTTTTTATACATGATTCGGGAAACGGGAAACGCATACAGGAGAGATGCGACAATTGAAGCAAAATATGAAATGAAGAGGAAGCGAGTATTGAAGCGTAAACAAATTCGAACAAGGAAACGAGTAAGAAATGTTGAAATAAGTAAAAAGTGATGTTTTTTAGTAGTAGAGAAATCAAGATACAAAGATAATACTTATTAACTTAGTCAAAAGGGAAGAAAATACGAAAGGTTAAGTATGCTTAAGGGACTCCTTTCTCAAGGAGATTTCGTAATAAAGTAGTATCTATAGGTTTGCGTTTTTTTTTTTTGTATAAGCATCAAATCATATATACGAGCGTTGCTTCACATTCGCTTTGATATACAAATTTTAAAAGTTTCCCAAATCGAACCAAAAATTGCTTCAAAAAATGAATCGCACGAATCGAAAATCAAATCATGGGCGGTGCCTAAACCGAATCATCAGCATTTCCCAGACCGAATCACAGTTGAATCGAAACGCGAATCATATTCATTTCCCTGACGTTTCCCCAACGTTTCCCGAATTTGGGGAAACCGAATCACACTCATTTCCCAAACTGGTTTCCTAGGAAACGTTTGGGAAAAGGGGAAATGCGTTTCCCCGCAACATAGACGGCAATCAGTTTGTTGCCAACATATCAACATTTTATATACATAACATACAAGCTAAATTTGAGATCTCGCGGCAATGAGTCTGCCGCGACAATTTAACTATAATATTTTAACTCTTCAGCGTCACTTTGGACTCATGAGAGGGTGCCTTTTTTTTATGACGTGAAATCGATTTTAATGAAAAGGCAACCCTTTTTTTTAGCAAAGGCCAAATAGATAGATTAGGCCCCATGGGCAAATAAGTGTACAATAGTGTTAATGAGGTTTTCAGCCTCGAGCGGAATATTACAACAATATTTATGGTAATGGGCGCCCCATGCGGCAAGATTGTGGGCTTCGAAAATAATATATCTACTATAAAACTCGAAACGAAAATCAGATAAATGAGCTGCCAAACTCCAAAAATTTGGAGCTAAAGTAAGAGCTCCCCAAGATAGATCGGTGGAGTTGTCCTCGAATGCCTTCGCGAGTCTCTTACAATCGGCCACGATACGAACTCTTTCCACCCCAACATCCCTTGCTCCTTCCGCTCCTCTAATAACTGCTTAAAGCATTTGCTTTTTTAGGGTCAGCGGCTCTAGAGAAGTCATGACCTATAAAAAAAATCGAATTAGCATCATTTTTAATAACATAACCAGAACCACAATTAAAATTACTACAGTACCAGGAAGCATCAACAAAAACTGCAAACCACCATTCTCCCGCCCGGGTGAGAGAAGGAAGTAAGATATATAGTCGAGGAAATGGTCGATGAATGGGGGATGAGGTTATTGGGGGTCATTCTAATATAATTTTTGGCAAGTCTATCAACTCTAGAGGAGTTAAGCGTTTGTTATCAAAGATTATATTATTACGATCACTCCAGATAACATACATAATAGTCACTAGTTTCCCCCAAAGGAAAATAGTATTTAAGCCTGAACAACTTTTGTTAGCAAGAAAATACAACACCTTGTGAAGAGAGTTAAGAGTAGGTCCAAGCACTATTATTAAGAAAAAAGTCGGAAGTCGGAAGCGTACCAGATGTCTTTAAGATTCTTACAAAAGAATAGCGCATGAGTAGTGGTTTCTTCTTCCTCTCCATATATAGGTCGGCAAATAACATTGCTCATATCTTTTCCATGAGACAGATTGATCCTGGTGGGTAAACCTTCAGTCAGAACTCTCCACAAGAAGTATTGGATTCTAAAGGGCACTTTAAGCTTTCATATAGAGAATCTTGTTTTATCAAGATAGAGTCCCAAATGGAGTTGGTTAGGTTTAGTTCTACACTCTTCGATCAAAGAGTTATAGACTGATTTAATAGTTAGCAAGCCATTTTTCTCTTTGATCCATCTGGGTGTGTCCTTGGAAGGATTATTGCCGAGGGGAATAGACAATATATGAATAGTAATAGAATCGGGGGAAATATCATAGATGAGGTCAATCTTTCATGAATGAGTAAGAGAGCAGATAAGATCTGTAACTTTAAATATCACCCTGTTATCAGGGACTGGGCCCACTAGCCTACCGAAAGGAATATTCGGAATCCAAGGTTCTTACCAAAAATCAATGTCTTCACCGTTCCCGACATGCTACTGGAGGTTGGTCCAAATTCGATTTGTAGCTCGAATAATGTCTTTCCGTATCTAGGAGTCGGAGGCTTTAATGGCCACAGTCATAACAAATTCTTTTGGAGAGTATTTCTTAATCAAGTTGCAAGCCCATAACTTCTTTGGTTCTTTGATGATACGCCAAAATAATTTGGCAAGTAGGGAGTGGTTGTGAAAAGCGGCATTTCTAGTACAGAGACATCCAAGTTTAAGGGGTCTACAGATGTGCTTCTAGTTGATGAGATGAGCTTTATTTTTGCCTTCTTCATTTGTGCCCCACAAAAATCTCGCATTCGTGGAATCCAACTCTTTGCAAGCCTTCGTCGGAAAGAGAAAAACCGACATGAGGTAAGATGGGATTGTTGAGTTAACCACTTTAATTTAATTAGGGTGAGTATACCCGCTTGAGAAAGGAACTTGGCTTTCCAACCCTCAATGCGATTAGAGACTCTGGAGATGATACTTTGAAAATTTAGGCATTTAGTCCTCCCAAAAACTAGGGGGCTCCCAAATATTTTTCTCCTGGGGTGTTAATTTTTATCTAGAGGATACGACGGATCATCCTAAGGTACAGGTGGTGACACTTTTTATTAAATAAGACGCAAGACTTATCGAAATTAACTTCTTGATCGGAGACTTGTCTAAAGGTATTCAGGGCTTCTTTGACCATATTAGCTTCATCGAGTGAGGCCCTGCAAAAAAACAAAACTATCATTAGCAAAAAGAAGATGTGAATGGGGGTACCTCCTTTGAAAATTTTAATACCATGAAGTTTCTCATTAACCTCTTCTTTGATAAGGATCTTGGAAAGAGTGTCGGCACAAAGGATAAACAAGAACGGGAATAAGGGATATTCACCCTGACGAATATCCCTCTCAGGCTTGAGGAGGCCGAAGAGAGAGCCGTTAAGGTTCAAAGAAAGAGTGGAAGTAGACACATTGCATGATCCAATTCCTTTATTTGCTACAAAAGCTCATAGCTTCCATAGTATCGTTAAGGAAACTCCATTCGACTCTATCAAAAGCTTTGTTAAGGTCAAGTTTAATGTTCATACAACCCAAGGCACATTTCTTAGTTTTCAGGGTTTTCAGAATTTCCTGAGCCATAACAATGGTATTAAAATTTTATCGGCCAAGAACAAAAACGTTGAGTTGGAGAGATAAGGTTGTCAAAAAGGGCTAAGACGGTTAGCTAAAATCTTAGAGATGATTTTGAATTTGAAATACTGTGAAGGCTAAGTGGCAACCCTATGCTAGTCATGCTCTGGCTATACTTACCAAAAGTAAAAATCTCCTTGGCAGTAGCAAGAACTCTCCCAAGATTCGAAAAAGACGGTTTTGTGCCGCGAGTCTTGATTGATTGATGCGTTGGCCCACTTGGACTCTTACACGTGTAACCTTATGCGTGGTATTCGCCGCAACAAACGGGCCTAATGGATTGACTAGCTAAGGGCATCTGCAGCAGTGAATATAATGGAGCAATTGGGAATCCCGTACAAATTTTTCTGGCTCCAGCATTGTCATTTCGACTTAGGGGTTACCCCATCAACTTAGAATGGTCCCAAATGATTCAGACGAATATGGCTCGATTTTGAGGGGAGTATCAGATGTACGCAAAGTCTTAAGTGTGCCTCTTATATTTTTAGGGGTGACTATGTCTAAGACTCTTAGGCGTGCATCATTGTCGTCCCCCTACATTTTGGTAGTCTTCTTAGGCGAGGTACTCTTATCATGCTCAAGCATTTTTGAGTTCATATTTCAATTGACTAGGAAGAAGAAGGTGCAATAAGAGAACTAGGGTGGCAAGAAAGGAGACTAGAGTTGAGCTTTCGCAAGACGTTCTTAAAACTTAAGCATGACTTTTATAATTGAGATAATTCTCCTTCAAAATGGATGAACATTATAGAAATCGGCGAACTTTCACACATTTCTAATTCCTAGCTACAAAAAAAGAATGTTACATACAAGTACCCTAGAATGTAATATAGATAGGCATGTATAATGGTGTGACACGCAGACATCCTAAGACCATTTTGACTACTACGAAAAAAATAGAATCAAGTAACTACAGTATGATAGCCCAACTACATTTAGAGGTAAGGTTTGTTACTTGTTTCCAAAAGTCCATAATACATAAATTAAGCATAAAACAGTACCTATAATACCATGTTTTTCCTGAAGTGCCACATTTTAAGTTACAATGCTAGCCAAATTGGAAATAAAAACCAAAGACTAACAAAAAAAAGGAATAGTTAAAATACCTGTGAAACCTTAGAATTAACGTCAGTGGTCAGTGTTCATGCAGCAACCCACCTGCCCTTGGTGAGGAGAAGGGGAATAGGCTGCATCTTCTGCAGCATGTATTGAAGACGTGGCTTCCGCAGCGTGTATCTTCTTAAGGGATGCAGAATGTTTCTTTCCGGCTAGATGGAGCTCCATCATATTTTGGCTGTTACACGTCACATTACACAACCCACAGAACCTCTTGAGGGTTACAAAATGTTTCTTTCCAGCTAGATGGAGATCCATCATGTTTTGACTGCTACACGTCACATTACACATCCCACAAACCCTCTCATCATTCTCTTGTGGTACCCCTACTTTCATCACCTTCCTCTTCTTTTTCCCCGGGAGTTCTTCAGATATTACTCTCTTTTTCTGCAATTGCTGCTGCTCAGTGTCATCACAAACCGAAGACAGGTTCTCTTGTGGATCAATTACTACTTCAGCATTGCCATTATTAGTCTTTGACTGAGCATCGCCGTCATTGGCTTTTTGGGGACTGTTTGATAATAATTGCTGTTTATTTAGTTTCTCCAGCTTCTTCATGTGTTTTTTCCCCACATTGTGTCCGTCAAGGAGAAGAGTGTTGTTACACGTAATATTGCAGAGCTCACACCTAATAGAAGGCACAGTTCTCCTGTGTTCACCCGCTTCTTGGGGGTTCTTTGATAATTCTTGTTGTTCTTTTAATTTCTTAAGCATCTTCGTGTGTTTCGATCCTACGTCGTGGTGCTCTAGACTAACTTTACTGCTACAGGAAATATCACAGATCTCACACCTTAGAGATTGCACAGGCATTTTGGTATCACCAGCTTCTTGGGGGCTACTTGATGATTCTTCTTGTACTTTGAGTTTCTCAAGCTTCTTTCCCACTTTCTGTTTGTCCAGCTCGTGATTGTTGCAACACGCAGTATCACTGATTTCACACCTCGCAGTTTTTACAATCCTCCTGGTTCTCCTCTTTCTCCTTTGCAAGATCTTGTTTGGCAAAGGTTGACCTACTGAGTTGTTAATTAAGACTGAAGGAGTTGGACTTGTAGACACCAAAGGGGGCTCGGTTCCATTAGTATCCCGCATTCCAGCCTGCCACGAACCATGATAAACAACTGTTAATAAGACTTCAACCAACGACTGACCATGAGTAACCAAGCATAGAAAGGAAATTGTAAAAACACTAGTTAAGTAACAACAGATGATGCTCAAGGACCAATGCAACAATTGCAGAAGTAAAATGAAATCCATTTGTAAAATAGCCGAAGAAACATCTCCTTGCAACTTAAATGCATAAATGCTAACACAACAATTTAGGTATAAGCAGAAGGTAATAAAACTCTAAATCAAAAAAGACATAAGTATAGCTCCTAGTATTTATCTCTTTACGACTTACAATTTTCTTCCAACGAACTAAAGAGGATGGTTGAAGGTGCAGAAACTGAGTAACAATGTATTCTCATATCTAATGTTTAAACTTTGAATAGGAATCTAAGTCTCACAACTCCACAGGCAGATCAGAGCGTGTGAGGCATGTAGTTGAAGGAAATGTGTAAGACCACTGGGCACCCTCTAAATAAATGTAATACTAATAAAGTTATCTACTTTCTAGTCCCGCTCATCATGAAGCAATACAGGTAAAACAAACCTTGGGGGAGCTGCAATTGCAGATGCAACTTTCCTAATGCTACCTTTGAATGTAGTTTAAGGATCTAGATTCTAGAGGCTGGAAAACTAACAAAAAGGCTTCGAATAATACTAGATATAGCATTTCATCTAAACCAAACCATTACTGCACTCAACCCAGAGAATTTGTCTTATATGCAGTACTTCTATTGAATGCATCCTAACAATTTCATACTTACTTCAGTTTCGCTTTTAGATTATTGTTTTAGAGTTTAAAGTGATTTATCATGGAGACCTTGGATGGAGAAGTCCTCAAGTTCCTCCTTGTATACGTCCAATCTTTCCTAGAACAAGTCGGGCATAGTTAACTGAGGCTCTTTTTTTTGGGAAAGTAGTTAACAAATTAATTGAGTTTATCTTGTTACTACATGTGATTTTCACACTCAGGACGACGGCATGTGTTCGGTGTCTAGCCTAAAGGAACAGTTTGAAGGCCACGAAGGCGGTCGACTGGATTTTCTCCCACAGAGATCCCTTTTCCCTGTCATTTGCCGCTTGCATGGCAGCATGTTGAGCCTTTCAATTCATGGCAGTCTCTTATGCTATAAATTTTTCCTGCAAACTACTACAAACTTGTACAGCCCGCCAACTTTGAGTAAATCTTAACAGCTTTGACTAAACTCCAGTTCAGCTTACTGTCAGTTCCAACATTCACTTGCCACATAAGCTTTCCACTGACCGACTTATCCACCTATGGAAACCTAATGTAAGTAGGGTGATAAGGGCTTTTGGACTAGTGTCAGGAGTCTTGACCCCAAATTCTTGTCTACCAGGGTGGCTAACAAGCAGCTTTGAGAAGAGGGGGTGGAGCTTACCACAATGCTGGAGTCGGAGAGCAATGATTGATATCAGAGCTCAAAAAAAGGAGAACAACAAAATTTATTCTGCTCCTACGCAAATTCCTAGGCTTCGGTTTTAGAGACCGTGGGGAGGTACAAGGATTGAGATAACCCTCACCAGACCACGAAATCAATTGTTGTTGATAACAATCGTATCATTTATCAAAGTTATAGAAACCAGAGAGAAGTATATATACATAAACCTAAAAGAGGGAAAGACTAAACTACTTACAATATAAATCTACCCCCCCCCCCCCCCCCCCCCCCCCTTTCTCGAAGGTACAGTGAGAAACATCGAGAGTTTGCCAAGAAGAAAACGGAAGCGCGAAATAGTGTGAGACTTTGTGAAGAAATCAGCCAACTGCATAGTAGAAGTGACAAACGGCAAAGAGATTGTGCCATGCTCTAAATGATGACACATAATATGGCAATCAATCTCAATATGCTTGGCACGTTCATGAAAGACAGAGTTATGTGCAATATGAATAGCACTCTTGTTATCACAATACATAGGTGTAGGAGAAGGAAGAGAAACCCCCACTTCATCAAGTAACCAACGCAACCAAACTATCTCACCAGTCGTCGAAGCCATAGCACGATACTCAGCTTCAGTAGAAGAACGAGAGACTATATCTTGCTTCTTACTTTTCTAGGAAATGAGAGAGTCGCCTAGAAAAATACAGAACCAAACTTACGATATGTGGGATCACCAGCCCAATCAAAGTCAGAGAAATCCCAAAGTTCTAAAGCAGATGTAGAAGTAACAAACTCTGATATAAAGTACCACGAAGATAACGTAAAATGCGAAGAAGTGTTCACCAGTGAACAGTAGTGGGAGAAGAGACAAATTAACTAACAATATGAACTGCATAAGCAATATCAAGCTTTGTGATTGTAAGATATACTATACTACCAACAATAACCCGATATAAGGTAGGATCATCCAAAAGAACACCGTCAGAAGGAGTATAGCGAACATTCAGTTCTAGAGGAGTCTCAACGATCCGCGAATCAGTAACACGAGCTCGAGAGATAACAACTGCTGCATACTTGGACTGAGAAAGAAGATCCTCTGGGAAAATAGGCTACTTAAATGCCAAGAAAATAACGAAGAAACCCTAGATCCTTCATCTTAAATTTTTGTTGCAACTATAACTTCAAGGAAACAATACCATTAATATCATCACCCGTCAAAATAATGTCATTCACATATAAAAGAAGAAAAACACGTCCATTTGAAATTGAGCGAATAAACAAAGCTGGATCATGAAAGGTAGTACGAAAACCAAGTGCGGCCATCACTGCAGAGAACTTCTCATACCAAGCTCGAGGAGCTTGTTTGAGATCATACAATGCCTTCCAAAGTCTAAACACCTCCCCGGGATTGTGGAAAAAACCTGGAGGAGGAAACATGTAAACTTCCTCGTTTAAGTCTCCATTAAGAAAAGCATTTTTCACATCCGATTGTGACAGAATCCACTTACGAATAGATGCAACCGTAATCAAGGTGTGAACGGTCGTCATTTTGGCAACAGGAGCAAAAGTTTCCTCATAATCAATCCCATATTCTTGTGCAAATCCTTTTGCAACCAATCTAGCTTTATACCGCTAGACTTAGTTTTTATTTTATAAACCCATCGACACCCAACTGCAGTTTTACCGCAAGGCAAAAGAACAAATTCCCACGTACCAGTCTTATACAAAGCAGTAAGTTCTTCATCCATAACTTGTTGCCAATGAGGATCAAGAACAGCCTCTTTATAGGAGGTAGGCTCAGAGAGAGAATGAATAAATGCTAAAAAGGAAAAAAAATTAGCAAAATAACAAGAATTAGAGAAACCAAAACGATAAGAAGGCTTACAATCCCGGGGAGGGTAGCGAGTTTCCACATTGCCAAAAACTGTTTGAGAGTCCGCCGAGAGATGCAGTACCTGCACAAGAAATATCATTTCCTCAACGAGAGTAAGTGTGAATAATCGGCAGACGGGCAACTGTAGAAGGTAACTTATGAGCATAAGGTCGACTAGACTCATCATCAGGAAACGGGTCAATGTAAAGAAGATTAGACTTACTCAATGTACTAGAACTCGCAGGAATTGAAAATAAAGGAATATGCTCAAGAAAAACTACATGACGAGAAACATATAATTTGTGTGCAACAGGATAATAACAATATCCCTTTTGTCCTTCACCGTAACCCAGAAACACACACATTGCAGAACGAGTAGATAATTTTGAACGCCTAACTTTGGGACGAAGAACAAAACAAGTACAACCGAAAACCTTTAAAGAAAAATAATCTGGAAGCTTACCGCACATTCTTTTAAAATGTGATTTACCAGACATAAGAGCAGTTGGAATTCGGTTAATTAAGCAGTAAGAATTGCTTTACCCCAAAATGCACTTGGAATATTAGCAGATAATAAAAGAAATTGAGCGGTCTCAATGATAGGTCGATATTTACGCTCGGCAACACCATTTTGTTCAGGCGTGTCGGTACAAGAAGATTGTTGTATTGTCCCATTAGAGGCTAAAAAATCATAAAACCATAAGACGTATATTCGCCACCCAAATCACATCGAAAACATTTAATAGTACATTAGTATTGTGTCTTAATCATAGAATAAAAGTATTTAAAAATAGACAAGAACTCAGAACGACGGGTCATAAATAAACCCAACAATATCGAGAATAATCATATATAAATTAAATATAATACTTTGACCCTCCTTTAGTAGGAATAAGAGCAGGTCCCCAAACGTCAGAAAGAATTAAGTCAAATGGTGCAAGAGAAACGGATGTACTTTTATTAAAAGGTATTGCGGAAAATTTTGTAAGCTTGCAACCACTATAATCATAAATATCATGACTAGGTAAATTCCCCAAAACTCCAAAAGCAATGAAGTATTTTAAGCGAGAACTAAAAACATGTCCAGCCATAAATAAAAACTAGATGACTTAGGACTCAAACGAAAAGAAGAAAGGTTCACGGAGGATGCAGAAGCGGCAATAGCTGAGATATAGAGCGTTTCTAACACATATAGTCTTCCCTTTGTACGGCATGTCCCAATCAGCTTCTGGGAACGAAGATCCTGCACAAAACAAGTGAAAAAAAACAAAACAAAATATCCAAAGTCAAATAATTGACTAACAGATATTAAATTCACAGCAAGTTGAGGAATACAATATACATCAGAAAGAGATAAATTAAAAGAAATAATAGAGCCAGTACCTACCTACCAATGACAGAAGTGCCATTGGCAGTTAAAACTGGGAAAGAGCAAAGAAAAGACATAAGAGATGTGAACAAAGAAGGATCATTAGCCATATGATTTGTAGCACCAAAATCAAAAATCCAAGTGAAATGAGATATACCTGAAGAAACTGAAGAGGTCAAACCTATAGATGGAGAGACTGCAATGGTTGTGGTATGGGGAGAAAGAAGTTTTTGCAGCTGCTCAACAATGAAAGATAATGATGGAGCTGGTGAAGGTGACCCATTCTCAGATGGCATAACTACAACGGTACGATAATCCCTTTGCTTTGAAGTTTGTTGTCCCCTATTCAATAACAAAGGACATTGTGCTTTCCAATGACCCTTCTTTTTGCAAAAACTACATTCACCAATACCAACTCTAGTATGTTGCCGCTTCTGTGAATTATAAGAGGACCTATGCGGGGATGGCAAAGACCGTTTGACTAGGTAACGAAAGAACACTATTTACATTGTGCCCTTGAAGACGTACTTCTTAGGCTAGTAATTCGCTAACTACCGAATTAACTGAAGGAAGCGGATTACGGTGAAGAATGGAACCACGAAACGCCCCAAAATCGTCGTGAAGTACCATCAAAAATTAAACCAACCTCTGTTATTCTCTATATGTGCAATACAACTCTATGGCACCAAGTCCAAACGGTGCTGTGAGTACTAACTAATCCCAAAACCTTGTCATAACAGAGTAAAATTCTTTTATACTTTTCTCCCCTTGTAGAACTTACCGAATGTCTGATTCCAGCTAATATCTTTTGGCAAAGTTGGACTGTACATACAACTTTTTAAGATAATTCCAAATTTCTTTTGTTGTATCAAACTTAGTTTGATACACTCAATAGATTGATCAACAGAGTTGTTTATCCAAGTAATAATCTTATAATTATTCATCTCCCAAGCATAAAACAACGATGCATAATTCTCAGCTTTAGTGTCAGTTGGAGCTTCCTTAGTCCCAGACACATAACCCTACATCTTTATACCCATTAAAAAGTTTTTCATAACATACGCCCAATAAGCATAGTTATCACTCGATAATTTCATACTAATAGCATGAAGAGAATCTTCGCAAGTAGCAGCCATAATAATAATAAAAATAACTATTTGGAACAAAATCCCAAATCCAAAATACCAAATCAAAGATATCGAAGATAGATTACCACCGATTACCAAATTGAAACGATCAAACAACTTCAAGTAGAAATCTACAATCAACTTCAAAGAGAGAGATGCAAAGTCCTGGAAAAATCAGCAAACTAACTACAAGAAAAATCTGCACACGATGTAGAAGAGAGATGCAATACGATCCAACCCAATCTTCTGATCTTGAAATAAAATTTGTTCTGCAACCAGACTTCAAAAAAAAAAAAAACCAAGATAGAAGGTTTTAAAGAACCCCCAATCATATTTGAAAAGTAAAAGAAATAAAAATCAAAGATCTTGCAAACAGAGAGAGATCTCCAACCAAATCAGATGTGCAAAGGTTTCACTTTTGGCTCTGATACCATGATAACAATCGTATCATTTATCAAAGTTATAAAAACCAAATTCACTACAGAGAAGTATATATACAGAAACCCAAAAAAGGGTAAAGACTAAACTACCCTTACAATAGATGTAACTCTGAGAGTTGCTAACTTTCTTTAACCGACTTGGGCGAGCCAAGTGATGGCCGTTAGATGCAGGCGCCATCAGCCGCTGATCACTGTGGTTTAAAAGAGGCTGAGATTACTCTTAGCCTTGAAACTTGATATTTTGTTTCACCTGTCAATATTTTAGTATATATACGCTCTTTTAGGTTTCAGTATATAACACTTGTATGAATATACAGTTTGGAGTAAATGCTTGTCTGACAATTGTTGTATATTGTGCAGTATCTTAGACTTTAGTGCCTTGTTCTCGGCACCTTATCATGCAATGGTTTATTTATTACTGTGTGGCATAGTTCATGTAGTAGGAAATGTTTTTGCATTGGCTAAAACAACATTGTGGCCCATTTTAATTGACCTCTTACATGGTCATCTGCACTTAGAAATAAGGGTTATCAACCCATAATAAGGATTAGGATTTGGTAGTACTTTTATAGTTTAAGCCAGCAATGAAGCCTGTCTTTGAAGCCTGTCGTGTTTCACCCTCACCTGACCTTTAATCACATTTTGATAAGTCACATGATCGTCACAATACCCACGTAGGCAGTTGTCTCTCCACCTTGCATGACCACTCTCTCTATTTTAGCTATTTTTAATTAGTTTATTTGATTTGCATTATAATTAGGAGAAGTTTCTTAATTAGATTTTAACTAGTGTTTTTATTTGTGTTAGGTCTCTTCTCCTATAAAAGAGAGTCTAAGCTTAGTTTATTTCTTATATAGGTTTGAGTGAGAGAAAAAGGCCTAGCCTTAGAGAATTATGTATAATTTGGTAAATCTCATAAACCCTAGGTCTTTTGACCTTTTATTTTATGCAATTAAGAGATCATAGTTTTAATTAAAATTAATTTAGCTTCCGCAAACGTAGTTTTTAACAACTTGGTACCAGAGCCAGCAAGATTCTGAGGGATTTTTTTTTACACACGACTGATACAATGATTTTTCTTTCTTTCTCTCGACGAACAATGGGGAAGAAAACGCAAAAGAATCAAAGGTAAGGCGAGCAATTGAAAACGGTAGAAGAGTCTAACAAGGAGCTTACGGCATCCAACAAGATGATGTTTAAACAACTTGAGGCGATGCTTACCAAATTGCGTGCCCTCACGAGTTCCGATGGTGACGATAAATTTACCGACGTCATTGAAGATGAAGTAGAAATAAAAGAGATGAAGATTAAGGCGGGTATTGTGACGGAGGATTCGATAAGATTCGACGGAGTAAGCTTAAAAATAAGACACTACAAGGAGACGACGGAGAGGGGGGGGGTCACCATGCGATTGATGTTGTAGGTGGGGAGGACGGAGACATGTTGAAAAGTTCTCGATCAAAGTCCCATGATAGGGTCGTGACCTTGATGCGAGAAGTTCACCCGATTGATGATTCCGATCATCATAAATTCTAACCGAAGAAGACCAACACCGCGCTAATCAGAGGGATGGTCAGAAAAATTATGGAGTGAGACTTCGACAATATGTTTGGCAGCGACGAATCCGCATATGAAATTGGGAAAGAATTTCTTAGCGATTCTGAAATTGTGGGTTTCGTTGAAGACGAAACGATACAAAAACACACGATTGACGTTACTGGATTCCAATTCCTCTCCATTACTTGATTGAGATAAACCTCCAATCTTTTACGAGTGCCCGAAGATAATTAATTCAGAGTTTAGTGATCCATTTTTGCAAAGGTTTGAAAACTGTTCAAGATTTTAAGCAGTTTTTGGGGATTCAAAATGAAGTCACGCACGGTGTTTTTGGCGAAACAATAGTTTCTCTATTTGCAGGCAAAAAGAAATGGGTATGGCAAGTATCGTGGGAGGATTTGTAGTTATCCTATGCTCAGAGTAGTTTCTTCTGTCTTCAAAATTTGTGGACGAATTTTGAAAAAACAAATATATTTGATCAGTCACGTGGTCGTCAAAATACCCACATAGGCGGTTGTCTCTCCACCTTGCATGACCACTCTCTCTATTTTGGTTATTTCTAATTAGTTTATTTGATTTACATTATAATTAGGAGAAGTCCCCTAATCAAAGTCTAGCTAGGGTTTTTATTTATACTAGGTATCTTCACCTATGAAAGTAATCCGCAATAAGATTCAGAAGCTTGTGTTAGTAGAGAAATAACGAAAAATACCAATCGGTTTGGAAAAGTAGGGAATTCGATTACTCAAAACGAAGTAATTACAAGAAAATCTCTCAAAACCCTAGGTTTCTCTCTATCTCTTTCAGATCTAACATAAAAAAAGAAATAGCCTAAGTCCCCTTTATATAGTAGGGAACCTAAAATACTAAAAGCACGCATCTCGAGGCAAAAACACCCCTCAAAATACAACCACCGCCAAAAGGAAAAAGGCTGAATCGCGCCTCTATTCGAACATAATAAGTTTCTGTTCGAATAAAATAAAGTGTATTCGAATAGACAAAAATCTATTTGAATAAAACCTATCAGGCATAAATGTATTCGAACAGGAACAAGTCTGTTCGAATAAAACCCATCAGGCACAAAAGTATTCGAACAGAAACAAGTCTGTTCGAATATAAACTTGAAAACCTTCATGTCTTCGTCATATCCTCCTGGATCATGGCTTCCCCCTTTAGGAGCCTTGAGCTCCTGCTCAAGCTAGAACTGGAGATGTGGGAATGCGGCGATGCCCAATTCTCTGCTGTACTACTTCGACTTACTCGGTAGTGTACCCTTCTTCCCAACTCGGAACGATTCAATAGCACCCCGTCTAATAGTATGAACCTTCCTCTCAAGAATAGCATCCTCCGACAATGAATCTTCTCTTTCCATCCATAAGTCATCAACTGACGGTAGGCGAGTATCGATTTCAGAGTCTTTGTCCAGAAGAGATGGCTCAAACAGCTTTAAATGCTCGGCATTAATTACCGAATACATCTTCATGAAAGGTGGCAAATCAAACTGGAATGCATTGTCACCAATCTTCTTGAGGATCAAAAACGGATCATAACGGATAGGTTTGAGCTTCTTACCTTCCCCCTTAAGCCGTTCCTTACCCAAATGTAACCAAACGAGGTCGCCCTCAAGAAAAGTACACTCAACCTGATGTTTGTCGTGGTGAGCCTTATACTTCGCTTGAGTCTTCTTCAACTGAGCTTCAACCACCTCATGAACCTTGTTGATCTTCTCAATGAAACGATGAGCCTTAACCTGCTCCTCTTCCACCTTCCCTGACCCTGTCTTGTCGCCAAGACTAAACGCCAAATCAAAAGAACTTTGCGGCAAGTACCCCAAACAAACTTCAAAATGAGACTTCAACGTGGAACCATGAATCGCCCAGTTGAACGCAAACTGAAGATACGGTAAACTCTCATCCCAAGTCATAGGATGCTTAGAATGGAATCCTCGAAATAAATGTACCAAAGTACGATTGACAACTTCTGTTTGCCCGTCTGTCTGCGGATGAAAAACGGTACTTGTCTTCAACTTAGTGTCCATCATCCCCATAACGATCTCCAGAAATGTCCCAAAAAGCGGCTATCCCTATCAAAAATAATAGAAGGGAGACCAAAATACCTCCAGACGTCTCTGAAAAATAATCGCGTTGTTCCTTCCCCTGTGACTGTCTTCTGGCATGAAATAAGAACAATCATCTTGCTGAATCGATCTACCACCACAAACAAATAGTTATTTTTACACCTGGTCATGAGCAAAACCACCCATAAAATCCATCGAAATACTCTCCCAAGGTCGACTAGGAACTGGCAATGGTAAGTACAGTCCTATCTTCCTATTAAAAGACGTCAATGTGTTGCATAGCACGCAATCACGAACCACACGAGCAACATCCACCTTGGCCAATAGACATAACGCCGCATCAAAATGACCTGCCACCCAGAAACAATGTGCCTCTCGAATCCACTGCAAACGATCTCCACCCTCAGGAATACATAATAGACTGCCCCTGTAAATCAAACTATCCTTCAGAACATACTCGCAAGTCTTGCCCTGCAGCAACTTCTCGTGAATCGCATTAAGCTCCTTGTCGTCGTCATACCCTGAAACGTACTCAGAAGGAACAATCGACTGGATCTGCATAGCTACCAACAAAGCGGAAATAGTTGGTAATGGGGGTCGAGATAACATATCAGCCATCTTGTTGTCCACTCCTTTCTTATACTTGATCGATAAGGTAAACTGTTAAAGGTACGACATCCACTTCATATGGCGAGCTTGTTGAAGCTTGGACTGCGTAAATAAGAACTGTAACGGTTTGTGATCGGAATGTACCACAACCTCCTTCCCCAATAAGTAACTCCGCCAATGCTTCACTGATATAACGCGTGGAACTCCTTATCGTAGGTAGGATAGTTGCGTACTGCTCCTGTAAACATCTCAGAATGGTAAGCAACCGGCTTTCTATCCTGTAAAAGGATTACCCCCAATGCATAGTCTGACGCATCTGTCTCGACCTCAAAAGGCTGCTATAAATTAGGTAATGCTAACACTGGTGCATCCATAATCTTCTGCTTCAGTAACAGAAAAGTCTTCTCATGGTGTTCTTCCCACACAAATTGTACCCCGGTCTTCGTCAAAGAATGCAACGGTGCGGCTATTTGTGAAAAATGCCGAATAAATTTCCGTAAGTACTGACAAGAACCCATAAAACTCCTCACCTCCGTCACTGTGCGGGGTCTAGGCCAATTAGTAATTACCGAGACCTTTTCTGGATCGACCTTAAGCTCGCCGACACCAACAATAAAACCCAAATAGACTAGCTCTTGTTTCCCAAACTCGCACTTCTTCCCGTTCAGAAAAAACTGTTGTGATCGCAACACGCCCAACACTGCGTAAATGTCCAAGATGTTCCTCCCATGTACGAATATATATCAAGATATCATCCAAACATACAATCACAAACTCATCAATAAACGCATGAAGTACCTCATTTATTGGTCGCATAAATGTCTTCGGAGCATTGCATAACCCAAAATGCATCACTAACCACTCAAATAAGCCCTGTTTGGTTTTGAACGCTCTCTTCCAAGTATCCTCCTCCCGGATTCTAACTTGATGGTAACCCAACTTAAGATCCAACTTGGTGAAAAACCGAGCCGTCTGCAACTCATCTAAAAGCTCATCAATCCGTGAAAGCGGATAACGATTCTTCACCTTGTTCTTGTTCAACGCACGATAATCCACATACATCCTCCAAGGCTCATCCATCTTCGGCACCAGTAACACCGGCGAACCACAAGGCAAGCAACTTGGATTAATAACTCCTTGCTCCAGGAGTTTATGTACCTGTTTCTTGATCTCATCAGACTCAGTAACAGAAGTCCGATATAACCCAATATTGGGTAGTGGCTCACCATTCACCAAGGTGATATCATGCTCCACATCCCTCTTACGCGACATCCTTTTTATGCCCAGAAACAAGTTTTTATACTCCTCTTGCAACTCCCCCATATCGGTTTGTTGCTTAGAAGACATTGCCAAAGTAGACAATACTATAGCCGACGGACCCTCTTGAACCTGTCGCACCAACAACAAAACAAATTTGCCGCTCGCATTAACCAACCTCTTCACCCGAGTCACCGTTACCAAATTACTGGTAGGGATATGTTCCTTGCACGCATTAATATAAAACTCAGTTCCATCCTTCACCAAACGATACTTGCGAGCACGACGGTAAAGGATTGCATCTCGGTCCCAAAGATAAGGGATGCCCAAGATAACTTGACACACGTCCAACCGAACCACCTCACATGTAATCGCAAACTTGAACGTACACTGCTAAGTGATCTTCAACTCCGCGTCTTTCTGAATCTAACCCAAACCATACGGCTTAAGATGAACCACAGTAGCCAAACTCATCTTCTTCACCACCGCCTCAAAAATTAAATTCTTCTTACTACCCGGATCAATGATGGCCACGACTAAGCTCTGCTTCACCTGAATGCTGACAAAGAAAAGCTCTTCCCGACTCGCATCGCCGATAACTAGAGGTTGCTTGAACATTAGAGTAAGCTTAGGATTTGGCTTAACTAAATCCGGAAGATCCACAATCGTTGCGGCTAGTGCACGTTTCTCTTTCTTGTTCTTCTCCTATTTCGGCCGAAGCTCCGGGTGAAGTTTCCAACATCTATCGGAATTGTGCCCATTAGTCTTGCAATGACTACAGATAGTTCCCTTGAATGAAGACCTCTCTCCTTTGGACTCCCCTTTCTGATAAAACTTTCAGTTAGCCTTGTACCCCGACTTGTTCTTGTCGTCTTTCTTGTCGCTCTTCAAGTACTTGCCTTCAATGGCAATTGCTTTAACGGTAGCGTCCTCGATATTTTCTACCTTGAAGAGCTTTAATTCTCTCGTAATGGATTCCGACAAACCCCCCGTATACTTCATAAACACGTCGTACTCATCCACGTCAATATTCAAAACCAACGCTTGGTTATGAAATTCCGTAGTGAATTGTTGTACGGATTGCCCAAACCTTTAGCGCAAATTGTGCCATTTGTACCATCCCTCCTGTTCATACCCAATCGGATAGAATTGCATTCTCACCAAGACATTGAAATCCTTCCAACTCAGACTTCCGACATCATGTCGTTTCCGGTAGGATTTCCACTACGAAAGTGAGTGACTTGTAAATTTCAAATTATAAAAGCAAATCTTCCTAGCGTTGGAATATTCATCCACGGAAAAATAGGTCTCCAACCTATCTAACCAATTATCTAATTTCTCGGCATCGACGGAACCATCGAAAACTGGAATTTCAATCTTAAAGCCAATACGAAGATTACGCATAGGATTCGTTGACTTACCAAAACCTGGGCGCTCCTTAACGGAATCGGCATCACTAGAATTATTATCCTTCTCCGTATTGACCTCGTCTCCATCCACCACCAAAACCCCTTTCTTCTTCGATCGGCGTCGCCGTTGAAAGCGGCCTTCTCGATTCGCCGAAACAGAACCCAACGCGAGGTTTGTGACTCAATTGTTCGACTAACTCCCCTACAGTAGTAGTTAGGGTGGAAACTGTCATTTCCAATGTCGTGAGTCGCTCGTTGGAATCGCCCATCTCCAAATCGTCTTTCTTCCTCGAAGTAGGTTTGCGATGGATCTTCAACGGACTCACTAGCTTCCCCTTCGTTTGCTTGAGACGGTCACGTGTAGAGACCATAAACCACAATCAACCCTCCGAGAATCGAAACTGGAAAACTGATACCACTTGATCCACAATACAATTGAGAAGCTTGTGTTAGTAGAGAAATAATAAAGAACACCAATCGGTTTGGAAAAGTAGAGAATTCGATTACTCAAAACGAAGTAATTACAAGAAGAAAATCTCTCAAAACCCTAGATTTCTCTCTCTTTCTTTCAGATCTAACATAGAAAAGAAATAACCTAAGTCCTCTTTATATAGTAGGGAACCTAAATACTAAAAGCACCCATCTCGAGGCAAAAACACCCTTCAAAATACCACCGCCAAAAGGAAAAAGGCTGAATCGCGCCTCTGTTCGAACAGAATAAGTTTATGTTTGAATAAAATAAAGTGTATTCGAATAAAACACATCAGGCATAAATGTATTCGAACGGGAATAAGTTTGTTCGAATAAAACCCATCAGGCAGAAAAGTATTCGAACAGAAACAAGTTTGTTCAAATAAAACCTATCAGGCAGAAAAGTATACGAACAAAAACAAGTCTGTTCGAATAGAAACTTGAAAACCCTCATGTCTTCGTCGGATCCTCCTGGATCAAAAAGAGAGCATAAGCTTAGTTTATTTCTTATGTTGGTTTGAGTAAGAGAGAAAGGTTTAGCCTTAGAGAGATATGTAGAATTTGGGGTAAATCTCATAAACCCTGTCTTTTGACATTTTATTTTATGCAATTAAAATATCATAGTTTTAATTAAGATTAATTTGGCTTCCGCAAACGTAGTTTTTAACACATTTGCTTGCCCAAATATTGCATGATCGGCATCTCTCATTGTAATAAATACCATCTCACTTGCTCCAAAATTTTATCCTATGACTAGATTTCCCCTCTTTACAATGCCAATTTAGTATTAAACAAAAAAAATTCGTTCACCCATACTTTAAATTAGCGTGGTTGTTGATTCTACCAGGAGCAAGGTAGTCTGATGCAAGTGTTGCGAGCGCAATTGCTACTGATGCGACTGATGCTTTACTTGGGGCGCAACACAATACAGTTCGCAACACCTTTGATACGTAGTAACGCAATTGCGACGCAATTTACCGCAACATGTCGCAACACTACGTAACACAATGCATTGCGAAGGATGTGAAGATTTGCGAAAAATCAAATTCAAAAGTCAACCAAGAGATTTGTCAAACCCCAAAACTTGATTACGAAATATATGCAAAACTATTTTTTGATAAATAATATATATGTAAAACTATTACCTCGCTTATGATAGATCATATGAGATAATCGCAAAATTCAATGTCAATTAAGAAAACTCATACGAAAACCTAGAACTCGAAAATATTAAATCTCGAGGTAACGCAAAACCTAGATAACATAAATATAACACGAAAAATATTAAATCTTGATAAAAACGTAAAATTCTAACACAAACCCAAATAATAGTATTTAGTTCTTTTGAATATGAAGCAAAAAATATATTATCAGTTAATAACTATATTTGGTGGGTGTATACATCGACATATACAGTATTTCACCTAATGCATCGCAACATATCGTAATATGTCGCATTATGATCGCAAGATTCATGTTGCATATTGCTAGCCTTGGTCGCATTCGCATCGCGACAAGCATTGAGACTACCTTAAACAGGAGAAATCTTTTTTTAAGAACTAAATCCAACATGGCAGCCTGCCCCTCCAGAAGAAAGATGAGTAACCATCACAAGAAGTCCAATACCCAGGGGTAAAAGAGAGAGACAAAACCGACAAGAAACTTGGACTTTTTTGGTATTTCTGCATGCGATCGGGTAAGAGTTATCTGACTCTTATCCATCAGCATTACCCGTGTTAATGTAAGCAGATTAATTTTCAATAACAACCTGTCCTGCAAGATCCTCCCCACTTTCTCCACCACCTAACAATCCGACGTATTAGTGCCTTTACTGACCCCTTACATCAGTCAAATCCAATTCAAAGCATCAATTTCGAGCCTTTACTCCCCTTACAGTATCCAAGTGGGCATGATATAACTACATATGGCAAAAGGTGCCAATTTACGCCTATACAAACTTAGTGAAGAATGAAAAACTATGAAGGTAATTGCAACATTAAATGATAGTCCATTCTCAAAATAAAATTGAACAAAGTCTAAGAAAACCTGACTAAGATTTTCCTTCTCATTATTGATTGTCAACGTCTTTGTATTACCCGCCATGCCCACTTGCTCCTTGTCATTAACAAACAGAAACTTGTTTATAAGTTGTTGGTCGTTTCACTCCCACCAATGGAAACACGCCTAGAACACTGAATGAGGTACAAATTAGCAACTTACTCATTTATAAACTGAAATCTTTCTTCGCCTGCTAATTATCCCATCTTTTTCTATTAATTGATTGCTTCAACTTACTAGCACATGTTTCTAGGCAAACCTGAGATGGTTTTACCTAATCAGACCTAATTTGCCACAGATGTCGATTGAGATGAGTATATATAACTTCATATAATCTGTATTGGCCCTTAGACCTCAATAACATACTTCCAAGTCGGATTCCTTATATTTTGACACTCGCTTATTCTTTCCTAACATCGAACACCTCCTAACAGTTCCTACACAATCACAAAATAAATGCCTCAAAAGAAGAAGCATATGAAAATGCACGAGACTTGAAACGAAAAAAGAGAAATGCAAAATTAGTATAAAAGCTCAAAAAGTACATAGACTGAATTGGTAGCAATTTATAACGTTTGGAACAAGAAAAGCTAGGAAGTGCCATACTAAAACCTGGCGAAGAAACAAAACGCGGACACAAATAAACTTTAGTTTGAAAAGTAGGGTTTTCAAGTAGAACGAAGTTCTTATCTAAGAATATATCCTTCCTGACTCATTCTATTACTTAACTCGTTACTCTCAAACATATTTTTGATTGAGCACCAAAATTTGGACTTCCAAAATGCCACCTAAAATTATTTTCTTCACTTGGACAGCTGCTTTAGTACAACTTTTACAGTGCTAGGAATTGGACTTCAGTAGTAAGTGCAACATGTATAGTAATGAAAGTAGAAAACGTTTAACATTCTTTGCTTCATTGTAAATGTATACATGGGTGTGGGGTGGTCAAATCCTATTGATGGGGTTAGCTTTGGTAATAACAGGGCAGCTACACTCACCTGAAGATGTAGGACAATGAAGATCAGTAACAGGTTGATACGCACGGTATGTGAAACAGTAAACCACGGACCAATGACCGATCTGGCTCGATTGACACACCTGCTTGAGGCAGCTTTTTCAGAAAGTCCTTTTCTAGTTTAGAATCAATTGACTCCTTATTAAGTACGTTTCTGGAGTTATTAGTTTCTATTGTATTAAGAGAGCTAATGTAAAATTACAATTCAAGTTATCTTATCACAGAAAGCATTCTTATTTGTGCTTTTATCAAGCAAGTAGTCTCCGTTATCAATATATAGTCCCCATTGAGCATTGTAATGATTCAATGTATCAATCATTTTTTTTTAAAGGAAAAAAAAAAAATCCTTACAAGTCAACTTGTATATCAATCATTATTTTCCTATCATTAGTTAATCTCGTATCTTGTGGATCCAAGAGCATTCTCTTGGGGAATCATAAATTTGTATCCCTCTACAATCCTTAGAAGTCAACTTAAATATCTACCTCGAATCAGGGGATCACAAAATCAATTTCAATGGAAGGAGGATCCTCGCGATCCCAATTAAGCCAACTTGGGTAACACGGAAGAAGGAATTTGAGGGCACTGATTCGTTCTTCCATCGCAAAATTTGTTGTGCAAATTTTCATACGACTAGAGACGGTATTCCTCTTGAAGAAACCCTAACAATAATATTTCTTCCATCTAATACATCTACCGCGGGTCTACTTTAATTAGTCAATGGAGATCATAAAGTTGGATTTGTTTGTTTGGGGAAAATGAGGTGCATGATTTGTATGCTTGGGAAGAAAGGGGTGTTGGGTTTGTATGCTTCGATGGGAGAAATTTGATCTAGTTTTGACATGACAACCATGGATCTATTGTTCTATAGAGAGAGAAAGATGTGTGAGATTTGAGTGAGGTCATTGATGTTTAACTATTGGTTATGATTTGGTATGAATCACAAGTTTTAGACATATGGCTATTGGGCTCTGTTTAGTAATTTATGCCTTTGAAGAAAGATAACATTGCTGATATATTATTAGAGAAAGGTTAGCTTGTAGGTGTGAACCAATCACCGATAGGGCAAGGTGTCACTATTACGGGAAACAGTTCAATGTGATCAGATGTGCCATAAATGTGCCATTGGTGTTTCTGGTAAAGAAAATTGCTTAATTCTATTTTTAAGCTTATTATTTTGTTTTTCATCCTGAAGTTCCTAGATGAAGTATTTCACCAATGGTGGTCCCTTCTTCCAAAACCCAAACTCCAAGAAGGAAGAGATAAGCAGCCCTATGAATAATTGTTGGATCGACATAGTGACACTGCTCATAAGCTCTAAAGGGCAGCCACGTGTACATAGAGAGACACTATTCGAAGAAAAATAGCTCCTACAGACCACTATGAAACCAAACAATTTGGCTTATCTCGGCGCACATGTGCTACATTACCACTATGTAAATGAAGGTTGCTTGCCTTTAATAGCGCTCACCCAGTCTAATGGCCTAACCATGTATACTATTAGGCCAAGTAAAACTTACCTAGCTTACGAATAGGGTCTTCTCGGAGGGAACGATTCAATATAACCTACGCCACCAGATCGGAAGAAAAAAGAGAACAAATTGGAATTGATCGATATCTTCTCGAAAAAATGAAAAGGAAACGAAAGATGAAACAGACACTAAGGTAATGTCTACAGTAAAAGCTAGTAAACTGGCCCCAAAGCTAGGAAATTAGAGGTTGCTTAGTAGTAATGCCTATATAAGCTTTTGAGGTAGGTTGTTTTCTTTGGTGCCCCTTCACTAACATGAGATAGCCTTAGCTTTTTCGTGTACAGAAGCACCATTTTAAGATGGAAGGAAACTGTTGTGAGTCACACGTGCGACAAGTAGAGTGTCTTCTGTGGCATCGTCAAAGTCAGGAGTTATTTCTGTTTTTCTTTCTTTAATTCCTAGAAGTCTAGAACTGCCTTTTTGCACATGCGTCAAATTCAGCAATCAATTTCTTGTTCAACAAGGTAACTTATCCCTCAATAAAACCAGTTGTTGCCACCTTCTTCTAGGTGTCTTCTATAGGTGTCTTCTATAGAAATAAGGAGAGGAAAATATTGATATTCCAAGATTTTAATTATTACAAGCTTTACTGCTTTTTTGCTTTTTATATAACAGGGGTCACTAAATTATTTCTATTACTAACCAATGTGAGACTAAAGGAGGAGTATATGTGTAGACACACTATATACTCCAATACTCCCCCTCACGTTGATAAGAACATGCTCGTATCAAGGTGTAGGGCTGTCAATGGATTGGATATAATCTGAAATCCGATTCTTTTTTAAGATATGGATGTCATTTTTTCCGATATGAATAAGGAACATCCGAAATAATTTCTGATTGGATTCGGATGGTGCCTAGTCCAATCCGATAAATATTCGATCCAAAGTTATATACCGATATATTTATATTTTATCAATGTTAATGTTCTACAACTATTATAAATATATTATATATAATAAGAAAATAGATTATAACACATCTAGCTTTGTGGCTAAGTGGTACTTAGTTCTTAAAACCCATGAAAGGTCATGGGTTCAAGCCTTTGCATCCACATTTTTATTCATCAAATAAAATTATGGTCGGATCAGATTTCGGATTCGGGCCTCCGAAAATAGTTTCAGACTGGATTGGATTCAGATGTTACTTATAAAGTTTCGAATCGGATTGGATATGGATGTTACTAATAAAGTTTTGGATCGGATTCGGATTTGCATCAATCCAACTCCAATCCGATCCATTGACAGCCCTATCAAGGTGGATGACAATAAGAGAACAAATAGATAGTCCCTTACAAAGATACAATCAATCCCTCACTAATAAAAAATTGAAGCTCCCCCTGATAAACCTTTTTCCAGTATTTCTTTTTATAACAGCAGAAACATTTCAAAACTTCATACATCACCCATGAAATCGGTGACACTAATATCCGACTTGCCATTTTTCCCACATGTGGTTTCGTAACCAAAAGTTGTGAAATCGGCGGCGGCTACCGACTTGCCCATTTTCTCACGTAAGGATAATATGAATATCTTGAATAAATATTGAGAAAATAGAGACATGAAAAGACCATAAAAGAGATGATCAGTCGAGGAAAAGAGAATCACTAAAGGTAGAGATGATCACTCGAGAGAGGAAAAGAAAAAAAATACTCAAATAATAGATAATCACTCGAAGAAGAACGAATCACTCGAGGAATAGAGAAGCACCCGAGGAAAAAATCACTCGAGGAAGAGATGACCTTGGTAGAAGGAATTCAACATCTTCACCCAGTCCACAGAAGAAATCGCAGCTCGTAACAAAATATGATAGAAAATATCACATCTAGTGATAAGAATATAGACCTCAAACCGCATTTGCGATGAAAGAATAAGTAAAAAAATCATAGTTATTCAAAGAGAAATCACTAGAGAAAACGATAAAAAACACCAAGGCTTTTCAATTCTCTCTTAAAAAAACCTCAATTTTTGAACTACAGCTTGTGAAATAGGCGAAAAATAAATAAGATAATTACTAGAGGAAAAGAGAAAATCACTCTAGAAAATAAAAATTGTTTGAGTGATGAATCACTCAAGGAAAAGAAGCATATCATGATCGTGGTGGAAGGTAGTTAACGCCTTCATCCGATCCAAAGAGAGAAATTGCATCTCACCACAAGTACAAAAAAAATCGTTTTTCAAGAAAAACAAGAGATAATCGAGTTCATAATATATATAGAAAGAGAGCTTAACTGGTCAATCAGGTTAAACTAAGTTGCTAAGGGAAACGAAAGCAAAAAAACTAAATAATGTTAGGTCGACCTCAAGCGGCATGGTTGCCATTGTGAAGCAAAATAACGTTAGGGTTTTGCTAAATAAGAAGCAAACCTAAAAAAATTCAAAAACTGGAAAGATTGAAAAAAGAAGAGAAAAGACAACATACTTTAGTTATCCAACGACGACAAAGGCCGTCGCCGGCGAAAGCGTAAAACCCTTAAGTAGTCTACAAGATCAAATAGGCTCTATAATAGTCGGATCGACGTACGGGTAATATCTATAAGCTACTAAGGAGAGCCGCGTCTACGTAAAGCGATGCTATTCCAAGAAAAATAGCTCCTCGAAACCAAAGAATTTGATTTCTCTCGGCACACATAGACTGCATTACCACTACACAAACAAAAGTTTGTTTACTTTTGTTAGCGCATGCCCGGCCTAATGGCCAAACCGTGTATCTTATAAGGCCTGGTAAGACCTGCCTAGCTTACTAGCTTACAAATAGGGTTTAGCATAGGGAATTTGATTCAGTATAGACTAGGTCACTACACAGATTGGAAGAGGAGGAAGAATCAATAGAAAAAGAAAGAATCGGTATTGATCAATATCTCCCCCAAAATAACATGAAAAAGAAACTAAGGATGAAAGAGACGTAGTGGTAATGTTTATGGCAAAAGCTAGAAAAGTGGCCCCAAAGCTAAGAAAGCAGAGGTTACTTAATTGTAATGTCTATAAAATCTGGGAAACCTGAGGGAGCGAAGGGTCCAAAAGGCCTTATAAGATTAAAAAAGTTAGTCGAAAGCTTTTGAGTTAGTTCATTTTCTTTGGAGCGCTTTCACTATCATGAAGTACACCCTAACTTGGCGTGATTTTGAGATGCAAAGAAACTGTTGTAAGTTGCACGTGCGACATGTGGAGTGTCTCTTTCTATGACACTGTCAAAGTGAGCAATTATTTCCTCTTTTTCTTTCCTAAAAGTCTAGGTTTGGTATTAGAAGTTTATGTGTCCTACTCTCTTTTAAATTTTTCGCTTTTGAAGGAAGTTATGTTTGATTTATGAGATAAAATAATGAATTTAAAATTTAAGAGTGATTTCTCAATTAGACTGTTAATTTTGGGATTCCTCGAATCCTAACGTCGATTATGTTCCGCCTACTAATTCACATTAGAGCATACAACCCCAATATGCAACTTTTCTCCTGCATTATCTCAAACAATTGGTACTTTAACATACAACCCATTACCCATTCAGCTCTATCTACACATTTCACTCTGAAGTGTTAAAAACAACATTTCATATCGCAACATTTCATATCACATCATTATCTCAATACCAACAACAACATAAACCAACTATTTGCATACAAAGAAACAAACAACATACATAAAAAACACTTACAGGGGGTGTGCAAACAACAGGGTCAGCTCCACATTCCACATTTATCGACGAGAACTCGTAACCAGCATGAGGGAGATAATCCTTTGCCAAATGCTGCTCATGTTCAACAGCAGGTAACACAGAAACGTAGCCCGCGTGGGGAAGATAATCGTTCGGGCTCACGACAGCGGTTCTAAGTGATTTGCAACCAACAATAGGATGAGGGTGAACACAGCAAAACGAGGTGTGAGATTCGAGTCCAGTTGGGAGGGGAGGTTCATTTGAAGTGTGGTTTTGTTGATTTTGAGTTGTTGGAGCTGGTGAATTAAGGTTTTGGCAGTGAGGGTGATTGGGGTTGGAGGAATCTTGAGCACCATTGTTGTATTGGTCTGTTTGTAATGGATTAGGGTTAGGGTTTTCTGGTTGAGACTCCATTGCAGAAACACTTGAGAGTAAGAGTAGAGAGAGAGAGATATCAGAAATTGGGGGAAAATGCTCGAACAGTCCAAAATTGGAGAATAAAATACCATCGACAGTGGGAAACGTCCCGATTAAGGCGACAATACTGCTCTGAGTTGAACATGACCGGAAAGCATTAGTGAATGCCTGAGGAAGGCGGGAAGGAAAATAAGATCTACAACGAAGGGCAATATTGACGAACAATATATGTGTGCACAGTTATTTGCGAGAGCCATCGCTATTTTGTCTTATTATTTTTCGCATATGCCAACATACAGACACAATAGGAATCATCTATTTTTTTGCAATCATAGTAATATGGGTTCATAATTTATCACCATTAGCCCGTATAATCCCTGGGCATGTGAGATTCCCACCAACCCACATGTTTGTTTTTTATATAGGTAAGCCGTACTTTATTTAATCAAACACCGATACAAAAGTGGTTGGTATTATCTCCCTCTAAAGTAACCTGGAGCCAAATAGGGGGAGAGCCACACCAAGACATACTAAAGTTATCACCCATGGGCCTAGTGGCAATCACATGGGCTACTGAGTTAGCACTACGAGGAACATAATTAATACAGATATCTACAAACTGGCAAAAAAGGGTCATGCAATCCTGTAGGATTGTTTTAGTAGTCCAAGAAACTTCTGCATATCCATTCCCACAAAAAGAACTAATCGCCTCTGCATCGGTTTCAATGATGACTTTTTGTACACCTCGATATCTGGCCCAGAGAACTCCTTGAATAGTTTCTCCCAACCAGAGGTCGGGATACTCCAGGGGACCTTGATAGAAAGTTGTTCTAACCGTCTAGTAGGTTCATTGAAAATGATTTTATTGATGGCCAAAGAAATATAAAAGGGATTTTGTGTTTTATTTTGAAAAACAAGTTCACATCACCGCGCTTTCCATATCATCCATGAGATAGTGAAAGTCACAAGGGTCCAGAGAGCACGGTCAATAGGCCAGTCCTGAGGCGACAATATCCACCAGGTCATCCATTTCTTAACAGACAGATGGGAAAAAATATGGATTAGGGTGCCAAAATCTGTGCCAAACCAAACTGCCCTGGTGAAGGGGCATACAAGAAGGATGTGGTGTAGCGTTTCAGAGGGAGCCGAACACAGGGGGCAGAAAGTATCGGATAATGCCAATGGGCCTGCAATTCTAGCTCTGCAAGGAACCATGTCCCGGAGGCACTTCCAAGCGAACATCTGCACCCTGGGGGTAGCCTTATTTTTCTAGATCTTGAACAGGTTTTGAGAGGGCCAGTTCAAATCCTCCATTTAAAGTTCGACCATGAGTGCTCGATAGGACGATCTAATAGAAAATTTTCTTTGGAGGGGCACTATTTTAGTTCATCACGACCGCCCACCCGAGGGATAAAAATATGTGTAATATGTTCGACCGTGGATTCGTCACACCACTGGTGAAGTTCCTCAATCCGCCAAGTTTTCAGGATGGGGACAATAAAATGGCTCACCGTCTGGGGGCGGAAATCCTCCTGGAGGCCAGGCTGAGGAAACGGTTTCCTCTCCTGACCAGAAGGGATCCAATTATCATTCCAAAAGTTGACATGGTTCCCGGATCTAACTTGCCAACATGAACTGGTATTGACCGTACTGATAGCGGGCTGAATACTTCTCCATGCCCAGGACGCATCCGCTTTCCTTTTGGCCTGGAGAATGTCGCAGTTAAGGAAATATTTAACTTTCAAGACCTGGCCCTACAAATCGTTAGGGTTCTGATGGAGACGTCATACGAGTTTGGTCAAATGGGCTTTATTGGTGGCTCTTGTTTCTCGAATTCTCAGGCCTCCCCCCCCCCCCCCTCCCCCTCTCCCATTTAGGTCGGCATACTTCCTTTATTTTTTCAAGTATAAGGGTTTATGTTGTCCTCCCACTTGCCTCACCAGAAGTCCCATGGAGGACGTTAATGTTTTTACACGTGGATTGAGGGAGGGTAAAATAAGACATTTAATATGACGAGATCGTCGAGGAGACCGCCTTAATAAGGACCGTGTGACCAGCCTGGGACAGCAACTTCCCCCACCAGGATTGTAAGCGATTAGAAATCCTGCCTTCAATGTTGTAGAATGTCTGGGCTTTAAAACGGTTGAAAAATAGAATAGTCCCAAGATACCGCTTGTTAAGCTTCATGATTTTGACTTTAAGCAGACGAGCAATGAGGCAAACAAATTGTGGGAGAAGATTCATGTTGAAGGAAATGGCCAATTTAACCATATTCAATTGTTGTCCAGTGGCGACACAGAAGCTCTCGAGAATGGTTTTGATCTCATGTGTTTTGGCAAGGTCGGCGCGACAGAATAGGAGGCAGTCGTCAGTAAAGAGAAGATGAGAAACAGAGGGGGCCCTTCTGGATGCTTGAATACCATAGATCTTATGGTCTGACTCATTTACCTTTTGCGCTCTAGAAAGACCTTCCATCAGGATAATGAAAAGGAATAGGGATAGTGGGTCCCCTTGCCGGAGTCCTCGAGTAGGGGTAAGGAAGCCATAGGAAGACCCATTAAGGAGGCCAGAGTATCGAACCATGGAAATACATTGCTCAATCCATTGGGCGCTTATCAAAGCCCAGCTTCTCCATAGTTTGAAGTTGCGTGCTCCATTCAATATGGTCGTAGACTTTTGACATATTCAGTTTGATCCCCATCAGGCTGGATTGATCTTTTTTCTGCTTCATCGTGTGAATAAGTTCATGCACTACTAGCACATTATCAAAGATCTGACTCCCACTCACAAAACGACCCCTAGAAGGGGGAGATCAATTTATCCAAGAGAGGTTTGAGGCAAGTAAAGAGAGTTTTAGAGATAATCTTATAGGTCATGTTGCACAGCCTGGTCGACCGAAAGTCACTAGGACGCACTTTAGAAGTATTTTAAGGTATCATTACTACGTGCATAACGTTGAGGTATTTGGGCATGAAACCATAAGCGAAGAAATTAATGACCATCTTGTAGATATCCGGTCCCAAGATATCCCAAGATTTTTGAAAGAAAATCACAGGGAAACCGTCCGGACCAGGAGTTTTGTGAGGGCCAATACTGTTAAGGGCCGCTCGAATCTCCTTAGGAGTGACGTCAACCAGTAGAGCCTAATTGTCCTCCGGTGTGATACACGGGCTAAAATTATAAAGGAATTTTGGGATGCCAACTGGGTCAGAAGATTCATAATTCCACGCCATGTCCCTCGGGAAAATCTTCCCTATCTCAGAGGCCTCCGAAATCTAATTGCTACTTTTGTTTTTGAGCCATTAAATGGAATTTTTCTTCCTCTGGGATATTGTTTGCATATGGAAATTTTTTCGTGTTACGATCCCCTTTAGCCAGCCTATTGACGCGAGATTTTTTGTGCCAGAACATCTCTTTTCTGCCTTGGATCTCTTCCAAGTCCAGCGTTAGATCGAGCTCTCGCTAGGCATTCGCCTCTTACTGGGGAAGTTCCTGAATAATTTTGATTTCCTCTTTTAGCGCAAAAATTCTACTAGGGACGTATCCATTTTTTTCCAATTCCTAAGGCCAGCTTTAGTGTTTAAAAGTTTACCTTTAACTAGTTGGGTTGGGGAACCCCTGTCCGGCACTTGCCAGAGGTGCTGGATCAACTGAGGGAATTGGGGTTCTCTAGTCCACATAGTCTGAAAATGAAAGCATTTCCCTAGGGTCGACAATAGCATATTAGTATCAAGGCATAATAAAGTATAATCTAAACTAAGAGCTAGTAAGTGGAAAACCTTGGCTTCAGGAAAGATAGACATTCAGTCAGCATTGGCCATCCTGCGATCCAGTCTCTCCTGAATATTAGCCCATAAGCGACGTTTGTTGGTTCAAGTGAAGGGGTTGCCCGAAAACCCTAGATCTATGAGGCCCGCCTATTGAGTAACCTCATTGGCATATGCACTTCTGGCCGCTTTGTAAGGCTTCCCCCATATATTTTTTAGCTATGCTAAAAATAATATTAAAATCGCCCATGATCATCCACGGGCCAGAATGCCCATTCGCAGTGGTCTCCACGAGCTGCCAGCTTTCATTTTTATCCCGCTAGGCTATTGTAAAAGAAAGAGGTCATCTAAGGGGCGCCAGCAGGTTTAGAATTCACCAGAACATTAATTATAAATTTATTACAATATACAACATCAATATTAATATTATCCTTTTACAGAACACAAATACCTCTAGAGCGTCCATGAACGCTCGACGCCTGAACATCAACTCAGTTAGGGTAATTGAGGTTGCGAACCAAAGCCTGCATTTATGCAGAGGACTGTTTGGCTTTTGTTAAGAAAATTATATCCCCGTTAGAGGACCGAATCAGCTCTCTGAGATGCCGAATTGCCGTCGTCAACCCAAACCCCAACAATTCCATGCAATAAGAATCATAATGGCCCGGGTGGTCTCCGTAGAGCCACCCAAACCTTAGAATAATAGTCAAACAAATGATAAGTGCGGCGAATCTGAGTAATAAAAAGAGAAATTGAGTTGCGCACCTGAGAGTGAGAAGGTATGCGGATACTGGTCTAGTGAGGCTGGGATGGTATAGTCGACTCTGCTAACCGAGTTTCTGCTCGCATGTGCCGACGGAGCACCCGAGACGACGCATGAGGGTAACAAAATGATTAAGAACGAGATTGGCAAGACTACAACTGTTCCTTAGAACTTGTCCCCTGGTCGACGAACTCATGGTGCCTGTTGGGATACCCTTATTCCTCAAGAACTGGGAAAACGAGGGTACAAGTTGTATCTCCCCCGAGCTACTCTGAATATGAATCAGTGGTTCCCTCATATTACCAGTCATTTGGCCCTCCCCCCTGGGCTGAGTCGCCCCCTCCCCCTGTGTTGTTGTGTCCCCAAAGTTGATCACCATCCCCTAACCCTCTGTTCCCTATCGCACTTACGACAACCTGGTAAGTAAAAAGCTCCTCCTTGATAATCACGTGTCCCATTTGACCCCTACCTACCAAGCTTTCCAAGGTATCCATCCCTCCTCTCCCCCCCCCCCCCCCCCCCCCCCCCCCATTGGAAAGGTTGACCTCAGCCAGTAAAATCCAATGCCAAATCTGGGAGTCCCTTCGGAACTAGAAATACAAAGCCCCTCCGGGTCGCCGCCCAAGTTGGGTGACCCTCTTGATGTGCTACTGGACCTGCCGCTACTGGATTAGTCTCTAGTTCCTCCTGTACACTCCTCCCCATACCAATTGGGCGCTTCCCCTTATCCCTCCTCCTGGTCATATGCCACGTCCCCCATCCACTGTCAGAGCTGTAAACCGTAGGGTCCTGGGATCACTATTAGGAGCCACTCGGCCCTAGCTCGGGTTCAAATGCTGATTGTGTCTACCTATACCAACTGGTGATAAACCCAACCCCTCATCGCCTAGACTTTCCTCCTCAAGAATCAACGTACACAAAGTTGACCGGTGACCCATCTTAAAATACAAACTGCAAAAATTTACAGAAGCAGCTTCGTACTTAATACCAATAAGCAGCGGTCCATTAGCCAGGTCTGCCCAAACAGCCAGTGGGAACACAACGTAGACATTCATCACCACTCTAGCCCGATACCTACTCTTTGTCACTCTCCTATTATCCGTATTTGGTTTGGTGACCAAAACCTGACCGAGGCTCTGTCCAAACTCATATAGGAAGTCTGGTGTCTCGAAGAGAGGGTCAGAAATGTCAAACTTAACCCATAATAGTACGTACATAAAGATAAGGGGTTCGATAGGAGTGCACACCTCATAATGTAACATGATAATCGTATGTCCATAAGGGTTTCACGGTTGGTTCAACAGGACAAAATTTTGATCATATGCAGTACGGAATTTAAACAAGAAGTAGGTTTTACCCGTCATTGTTCTCTCGAATACTTGTAGGTTCTCCAACGCTTCCATATTCCAGAATTTCTTGAGGGCAGATACGATATTTAAAAGCCCTCGTCCCGTGTCGAAAGACAGTTCCAATCAAGGCGTATTGCCACCGAGATTCCTCCGCACATGTGCGCTCCGGTGCCAGGTGCACCACTGCCACCCTTCGAGGTTTCGTGACAATAAGCCTTTCCATACTACCAACAAATTCTTGCATAATTGAGAATGACAACATACCACCGCATGAAACACCACCCCAAGCCAACACCATAACCCACCGGCCCCATAAATTTTCCCTTCTCTACTCCCCAAACTAACATAACCCCAGAGAAGCACAAAGCCCCAGAGAAGACCAGACAAACCCCAAATCGCCCCAAACTTGTCAGAAGGATACCACAAGTATCTAATAGTTGCTATTGAGGCAGAGATTAAAGAATAACGAAGAGAATGAACTCACGGTTTAAATATGTTGTCGACCAGATATTTCCTTCGCATACAGACTTGTAAGAGTTTAGTCAGAAGGGAGTAAAACCACACTCTGCTCGAGAGCAACCACTTTAACGTTTGTTGTATAACAGGCAATTGGAATAGTGCATGCAACGTAGAACCGCAAACAACCCGACAGACCCACAATGGGAAAGAGAAAAAAGAAAAGATAATGTGGTGAAGCTAGACGTTTGCACTGGTAGCCCGTACGCTTAGCCCAGATCTAACATCGATAACTCGGCCCATAACACAGCCAAAACTCAGGCCTAGCCAAAGAGTGAAGGAACCGGTTCAGGTCAACACCCCATCCAGGCCCACACAAAAGAGAGAGGCACACCGAGACCGATACTATTTTTTTTTCCACACCTGACGGAAATGCCCTCCTAACCTTCTGTCGCCACAATCGCCTCACCCCCAACGATTACCGGACTAATCTCATACCATCCCGACTGTCAAAGTTATGCCGTTATCCATAGCCGTCCTCACCTGCGAGAGACACAAACAAAGGTAGAAACAGAAAACAATGGGGCAAAGAAGAAACCAAAGCCAACAATGAAGGTGGAAAAAGGAAGGAAGGGGCTGCGAAAACCCTCCTCGGTCACCAGCAAAAACCCCACTCGCCACTCTTTACGGCGCCACCCAATAAACCCAAGGGCATCACCCCAGGAGACCAGTCAGTCAAAGAATTTTGTGATTATGAGTTGTAGGGATCGTAAGGAAACCACAACACCGAGGCACTCCATCGACTCACTCTACACCGAAGCCCAATCGGACCAAATTAAAGGAATGTCTCGCACTCAAACAAATAGAATGGGGAAGGGGTTGAAAGAGGATGAAAGAAATATGGCCAGCCTGATCACGCTCTTACTCTCCTATCCGGACCTTCTCTCTCTAGAAGTCCTTTTACCAACCCACATGTTGGGTAAATCAGGATAAATCCTGGTGGTGGCCCCGTTGGTGGTAAATCAAACTCAGGACCTCTTCTTCTTCTTGAGGCACGGTTCCAAATTGCTATATTAATTATGTTGGTCAAAATCGCATCTACTTATGAAGTTCCGTACTTTAAATAAAGTAAATTTACGACGGTCAAAAACTTTCGCTAACAACCTTTTATGATGGTTTTGATCCGTCGTAATTGTCGTCACTAACAAGCGGTCGTAAATGCACTCTGACAGAAAAAATTCGTCGTAAACGTGTTAATTTGTGACGTTCTCAAACCGTCCTTTCTTTGTGACGCTAATAATCCGTCATAATTTTGTTTGATAATATAGTTCAAATAACAAAAATTACAATGGATTGGTTTGTCGTACAATTTCTTATATATTTGTAATGGCACATAAAATTCAAAAATAGGAAAACTCGACAACATGTTGAAATTAAACTTTATTTTATTATTAAACTGCTCAAGTGTACACAAGACATATATCTCCAAAAATTTTATCCTTCAAATACAAGTGAAAAAGAGTTATCATGTCTGCAGCTCTGAAGATCACCAAACTTCTCTATCTTTAAATAAGCCTGGAATGATAAATAGAGCTCCCTCATGGCTTTATAATCATGATGCCAAAACCTTTTTATCCTTTGATGGTGCATGGTTTTGCTTAAAGAGGGTTATAATTGCAGATCAAAGTTATTTATCAGTCTAAAAAGTTAAGGATCATCATGACATCAATTAAGTATTTAATGGAAAAAATAATAATGAATTGTTGTAGCTTTACCTTTCTGGTCTTTATAGGATGAACAACTCCAAAAGACTATGAAATAGATGTCCCTGAATGCAAACAAGAAAATAAAATAAAGACCGCAAGCTATCGAGGGAGTAAATAATATAAAAAAGTACAATATAAACTCATATTGTGATATGACTCAAGCAAACTTTTCTACTACCTTCTATAATAAAAAAACTTGATAGGTAATATTACGTTAATCCAAACTGTCTTGTATATAGATATATTGGTAAACTATCCTTCCATTAGACAACTTGCCTATAGATCTATCTAAAAACTATCCTGGGTAGAGAGAGATGGGCAGTGCTTACCCCATGATATGAGCTGCACATATAGTAAGAATTCACCCCTAACAAAGAAAAGTTACAGCTTTTATTATGTCCCAACTTGTAATAAGAAAAGAAGCTCACATAATTACCATAAATTTGGTTTAGGTTTGTCAGAAACGAAGCACACCAAATTTGCCTAAAATGCATCTACGAAGTTTCCATCAAGAGAAAATGGATCGCCAAATTATTCGAGAAACAAAACAGAGCACCTATTGCGCCTGAGAACTATGACCCTTGGAAGCACTAATGTTTGTAATGTCAAGAATTCAAATTTTAAAATTATGTGCAACAACTAAAATTCACCAAGTCTGTAAAGAAATTATATCTTTAGAGGCTGAAAGAATGAAATAGATACTAAACAAAAAACCGACTAACTTGAATAAAATCTCGATGTGGCAGCATTACTAGAGACTACCGGAACATTGAAAAAACGCCAATAGATAATCTCATATCACCAAGCATTACACCATGATAGTTCAGGGAGCTCTGGTTTTCTATGTTGTTGGCAGGAAATTTGCATTGAGATGTCCCCATTGTACTTGAGCTTTACAAAAAAACATAAAATAACATAATAAGCTATAATTATAAACTCATCGAAACACTAAACTGTAAGAAGTCAATTTTTCCAAAGTATATTATGATTTCACCATAACACATGTGTCTTCAAATTTTTTCAGACCTCATCAACTCAAATATATCAAGCGGGGAAATTCAAATATGGTTGACTTAATTTTATAAACATTGAAGTAACAATAAGAAACAAAGAGGGCAAACCTGTGATCTTCTTCAAGCCTATGTTAGCTTTCTGCTAATCTTCTTCAAGCCTATTTCGAGGGCAATCAGACGTACCTGAGAACCAAAAAAACCTTCAAGGACGGTAATGAAAAAACAAATTAGGTTTCTAATATTTGGATTTTATATTGCTCTAGTTCTTAGATTTAGTTCCATGTGGATACAAAATTAAACAAGAAAAATTCCAAAACATAAAAAAGGCTTTACAAGAAAGTAATCAACATAAAATTCAAGCCAAATAGAAATAAAAAATAACCCAACTTTTCAATTTAGTGGGAAAGAGAGGAAGATAAGACGAGCAGGGAGATAAGACGAGCAACAAACCACCCTAAAATCAAGCTTCAATTATATTGCTGCAACTATAGAGAGAACAATAAACCCTAGCCTTTTACAATTGTAGAATTAGATTAGAAGAAATGGAATCAAAGCTAGAGTTCCAAAGTTCATACCCAATAGATTCGCAGATTCGGAATGGTGGCTTCTCAAGTTCAATTCAGCCAAGTAAAGAGGCAGCAAAATCCAAAAAAATAGAGATGGAAGAAGATATACATGAGGAATTTGGTAATCTAGAGAGGAAAATTGAGAGATATCAGAGAAAATTCCAAATCGTGCAGTTCTAAGAGGGAAGGAGATACTATACACGAGAGGTGTACCAGTATTTCTACGTATGAAAAATGACCGATTGTTGACTATTTTCATATGTTACAAATATACGACCACTCTAATCAGTCATAATTTCTTTCGCAAATTTGTGTTTTTCGCAAAGTGAGAACATCCTGGAACCCACGGTTTCAACTTCCACTTGCACAAAGATTACCATTCACCCCCATCAATTTAGATGTGTGCTGATCACCGGCTGATCCACGAGTAGCCTACTTATACGTATGCGTAGGAACACGGTTCGTCAGGGTTGTGATAAGCACAGTTTTATGGCCTCTAGCAAAATACCCGCTCAAAGTACGGTTGTCGAATTGTAGTACAGATGAATGAGATCTAATCCATAAGGAGGTTTGGGAAAACAAATACTTTCTAGGCCGAATTATAATTTTATAAGAGATAAATCTAAAATGAATAAATAAAAACTAATTATAGAACTTAATGAGAGAGAGAGCTAAGGTTCAGACTTGGCCTCTTCATTTCAAATCACTAATCAATATTCAACTAGATCCTAATATCTCCACCCATCATATGTTCGTGTTAAGACACGTACGATGTTGTAAAATAAACCACTAAATCTATGGTAAAGCATTTAGTGGTTATACTTTCAAGTGATGGTGGAGAGTGTCTTAAAGAATTATCAACTCAACCATGGTTAGGCTTGAGTGAGTTCTCTAGTATTTCCTCTTGTTTAGATCTCCAAATCAAGTCTTCGGTTAGTAGCACTTCTTTGTATCCAAAGTTATCGTACACAAAACCGAAACTATGGTCAAGCCTTCGATATGATGCACTAACTTATTAATCATAAAGTACTAAGAGAAAACTAATTAAAACCTAAATAATACCAACTATTGCTCATCCAAGAAGATGCCTCATCCTAGCCTTAGCTAGGAGGTTAACCGCTCATCTCAGAATTTATCGTATTAACAAATAATTATTTACAAAAGAAAATAAAAAAGAGAGAATACAATTAAATAAAACTAAGACTTTGCTTCTTCTAAACTTGATCCAATATGAAATGACCAATTACAATGGGGGAAAGTTCCTTTTATAGGAGAAAGAACCCAAATTTAGAAACTATAAATTAAATTCTAAAGAATATTTTCACAATAATATCTTCAAATATTACAACTAATCACTTAATATTCTTGCATATAATTTTCTTAAGTGATGTAGAGATTTTTTTTAATGGAAACTCTTGTATATATCTTTAATATAAAATATCTTTAAGGATTTTGGATGCAATATATTATTTGATCTTATTTTCCAAGAATATTTGTGTATATATTTCTTCAATTTTGAGACCAAATATATTGTGTCTTTGACTTTTTGTGCTATGAACTGCTGGAGACACTTTTACTTGACTTTAAGAGCTTGATTTCAAATATCCATCTCCAGTAGTTGCAATCAAACAAATGCGCATAAGTACTCAAAATTAAATATAATTGACGACTAAAATACATGTTCGGGTATATTAAAAATGTCATAATTATGCACTCATCAAATACCCCCAAACTTGTCTTTTGCTCGTCCCAAGTAAAATAAAGTAAAAGTCACTTTCGTATGGAGCGTGATTGCATTTAGCATATGCAACAAGCCGTTAAACCCCCAGGTTTAACCTGGTGGACGAGTGTTGCCTCGTGAGGGTTTGCAGTAACTATACCCACAAAAGTCAATAATAATATTTTAAACAATTCTAGAATACACATGACTCATTTCCTGTGAACTTATCATTACTTAGTTGTGACAAAAATATACCGATTGAAAAATCCTTAAACATGTTATTCTCCTAAGTATACCAAATAATATTTTAAACTTATCCGAAACTAGAAGTACTATCTCAAGATTAGAAAGAGAATCAAGTATTTTGTTTTAGTTATATTTGAGTGTACAATGAAAATAGTTTTATCGCCTAATAAGTTGTCTAGAATAATTTACTCAGTTTTTGATAGTCTAGTATTTACTGGAATAAATTTAACGGTCAGTTCGACAAGTGCCTTAGTCAATTTGTGTTCCTAGAATTTTACTTTTTTCTTTTCTTTTGCAAGCATTTTCTTTTGAGTACTTTGTTTCTTAGTGAAGCCTCCGTAACAAGAAGTTTTTGGTCGACAATCCCTGTCAGTTGGCTAAGGTTGCCGGGGTGCGGTTCCCCGTTATGACCTAGACTCTGGATACTCACAAGTAACATTTTCTTATGTTCCTTTCACATAGTTTATGATCAAACTCGAGATTGGTGATAATTTTATCTTTTTCAGTTCTTAATCATACAAGTAGCCTTGTAGCATGAAAGTTTTTAGAGCATTTTTGACTTATTTTTCATCTTCTCAGGAATGAACTTATTCTTAGGCAGTTGTCTCCCTTGTAGCAAACTATTCTTCACATAAATGTTAAATTTCTCTTATACTGAGCAAAAATCTATTGAAGGTTTTAATTGCAAAACTACAGTGAAGTGCACATTTTCAAAATATGTCAAGTTAACTTGAATTATTCGCTAATAAAAAGATAGTACATCTAGCTTAAGATATTCTAAAATATTATAGTGTATACTTGGTACAATTTTAAAATTTGAGTTTTTCTATAATATTTATGTCAAAGTAAAATCAGTTTAAGTGTTCGGAAATTCGTCAAAAATACATCATAAATTGTCAAAGTGCCATTATTTCATTTTTCTTCAAAAAGCATTTAAAAAAATAATTTCCTACCCCCAAACTTAAATCAAGCATTGCCCTCAATGTTTGAGAACAAAAAAATTAATAAAAGAGGAAAACTAAATTTTTTTACCTGAATGTGTCATGGGCTGCCTCTCAAGAAGCGCTAAGTTTACCGTCTTCAGCCATATGAATGTACCCCCAAACTTAAAATTTTAAAATATGACTCGAAGGCTATGAAGTTGAAAAGGTGATGTACTATCCTGGTTGCAAATTCTCTTTCAAAAATGAAATAACACATGAATGGTGATCCTAAATATTAGCCTTTAATTGGGCAAATATATTTTGTAAAAACCAGAGAGAGTTTAAAACTAATTCTCTATAAAAAAGAATTTTTTTTAAAACTTTGTCTATCATTTGATGATTCCAAGTTAAAATTTTTTGACAAATCAAGAAAAACCATTTTCTCAAAGATAAAGCAAACACATACTCAGGGAACATATTTTATTTTAGAATTTTCAATACAGTCGTATGATTACTACGTGTTGCAGTAAATAATAAGATTGGTATACAAGTATTTATCCCCAAAAATGTACTAGATTCAAAACTCGATTTTCCGGGAAAGATATTTTCTTTTAATTTTTTTAAAACCCCCATATTATCGTTGATATTCCAAAAAATGTGATAGGTGGTTCTAACAAAGCAAGTCCGTGAGACATCCCCAAAATTATAAAAAAAATTTAAAATATTTTCTTTTAGTAGAAGAAAAACTATATAACATATTTGGGGATGTGGGGATCGGGGAACAATTTACTCTAATAAACATTTAAAATTTGTGTGCCTAAAATCACAACTTATCTCAAGGAACTCATCCTGACCATTGACGTAGATATTCATTGGCTTAGGGACATGGCCAAGTTGAAACATGTTTTCAGATGCTAATGATTGTACTATTTCATGAATCTCAGGATCATTCGAGTCCTCAAAATAATTTAAACATTCATCAACAGAAATGCAACAAGAGTTATCTCCGTACAAGTCCTCAAAATTGTTTATGGTCATGGTACCCTCATTAGGCTCAGGCGATGGAGGTATGGATTCAAGAAAGAGAGATGAATAAGGTGATACTGGTTGGGATAAAGATGGAGCTCGTATTTTCCCAAAAATTGATGTTGAATTCACACTTCCAGGAAATTTGTCATCATCTTCATCATCTGAGAAATCATCTAAGAATTTAGAAAAATACTCACTTTCTGTCATTATATTATTTATGAATTGGTGGGGCTTTATTGGTGAAGGGATGGATAATGACATCGCTGGTTGAATGTTGAGGGCAGAATTATGAGGTGATTGAGAAATAATTTTATTGAACATGTTAGCCGCTTCTTTTAGAGCTTCTTGTGTCATAGGATCGTCGACCTTAAAATGTTCATCTTCTAAATCTGTCTCGTAATATGGTATCCATTCACCCCACGAAGAAAAAATTCCTTGATTACGCTTGAATTCATTATTTTCTAAATCACAAGAAGATTTAACTTCAAGTTGTTCTTCTTCATTGCTTAAAAGTCTTTCATGCTCTATTTTACTCTACGTGGTTGACAACTGACTTATTTGAGTCTCTAATCTAGAGATAGTTTGGTTCGTAGAAGTTTGATTCACCAATGTCTGTTGTTGGAATTGTATCATTTGTTGCTAAAATTGTAACGCTTGTTTTTGACTTTCCATTGATTGTTGCATGAAGAGAGAAAGGGGTGTCTTCCAAAGATAGTTTGAGTGGAGTGGGTGGGAACTGTTTGGATAATTGAAAGGATTGCTGAGATTGCATATAAGAATGAGGTTGGAAAGGTTCCACGTATTGAGAATTTTGGTGATCCCATGATTGAAAATGATTTTGAGGATATTGTGGGATGTCAAAATGTGAGCCGTATGAATTCCAATGTTCTTGCATGTATGACATTTTACAATTAAATTAGCACATAATGCAATAAAAAATTAATCAAGCCTAAAACTCTAGTACTTCAACAATTTTTTTAGAAGAAATAATAAGGTCTCCCATATATATTCTTCTATATTCACAAAAGGGTAGGATGGTCAAAGGTTTTGGTTCCTATACTCCCTTGCGTCACTGTGCTAGTACTAGCTTAGAGTAGATATTCAATTCTCACGCCCGAGTGAGTCACCTTATCGTACGTCAACACTCGGAATGGTGACGTTGCAAACCTACAACCAGTTTTTGTGGCGCTAGGTTGGGGCCGTATCCTACGAACCCGTGGTTGTACCTCGGTCCGGTACACCTATCTGTTGGGTGATGAAATCCTGCGGGAATCTTGCTACTCTTTTTTATTATCAGTTATTTTCTGGTCCGGGACGTTCAATTTTCGTGTGATACGAATTTCTTCGTATCCTTAATGGGTGGTCTCACTTGTTAGAGAGCTTTTTGGGTGATGAAATCCTGCAAGTCTCTAACAGTTTTTACCTTCACTAATGTTGGAATGAAAATAAATTTAAACACGTCAATAGGTCAATCTAACCACAATAAATATTTTATTAGCGCAGCGTGTATTTGCACAGTCCACACGACTTTCAGTTCCTAGTACCGGGGCAGAACGGATATGAACCCCTTCTAGATGTTAAGTTTATAGAGGTACCAACCTGTGGGAAGTGTTTCCCGGTGAAGCTGTGGCCGTCCCATCACTTAAGGGGTGAAAGAAGAAAGTGCCCCTTCACTCAGGGGGTACAAGAAGGATTATATAGAAGCTTGCCAGTGTACTTTGTAAATTCCTCACGATCTCTGAGTGCCAACTTTGTGACTATCCTGCAAAATAAGAGAATAAAGATTAGTGAACTTGCGACAGTAATATTAATCTAATTTCCAAGTCTATGATGTCTTAATTTTCAAATTCACATATCTTTCAGCCCGTTGAGAGAGAGCATTACATAATATTAATTTGGAAATATAATTCAGAAAGGAAAAAAAGGTTCAAGAAGAAGTTTTCTAAAATTTAGCTTTCATGCCGCTCAAAACAAGTGATTAATGAACAACGACATCCTTTACAAAGATTTTTTTTTTCTATTGTTTCAAAGGCTGTAACTCTCAAACGAGTAAACAAAAATATATGATCCATAGCAATTCGGAAAGGGTTTTGAATTATCTAAAAGTTTCATAACATACATATTTCTAAAATGTGAAGTATAGATGATCAAAAACTGTAAAACATTAAGGAACAGACTTCGCAGCTAAAAAATAATATTGAGATGAGCTTGTGATAAATAATAGTAGCTAAAAAAATTATTGCTCTCTTCTTAACCACTTCCAAAAGCACGATTGTAAGATTTAGAAATATTATAAACAACCACAAAGCTATTGTAGCACCCAAAAATACGAAGCAATTTATTTTATTATTATTTTTAGTTTAAACTAGAGAAACAGAAAGATAAACAATGACATAAATAGAAACACTATATAATAGCATTACCGGCCTACTATACTTTTTCAACGAATATTAGAAACAAAAAAATTAGAAATCATTGGCACGGTATTAAAAAGAATCAACAAAGAAAATTTAGTATTATAAAGAATAGTTTTCAATGATGTTCCCCGGCAACGGCGCCATTTGATAAGAGGTTTTTATGGCATTTAGCAAAATACCCGCTCAAAGTACGGCTGTCGAATTGTAGCACGGATGAGTGGGATCGAATCCATAAGGAGGTTTGGGAAAACAAATACTTTCTAGGCCGAATTACGATTTTATAAGAGATAAATCTAAAAATAAAAAATAAAAACTAATTATAGAACTTAATGAGAGAGAGCTAAGGTTTGGACTTGGCCTCTTCTTTTCAAATCACTAATCAATATTCAACTAGATCCTAATATCTCTACCAATCATATGTTCATGTTAAGACACATACGATGTTGTAAAATTAACTACTAAATTTATGGTCAAGCATTTAGTGGTTATACTTTTAAGTGATGGTGGAGAGTGTCTTAAAAAATTATCAACTCAACCATGGCTAGGCTTGAGTGAGTTCTCTAGTGTTTCCTCTTGTTTAGATCTCCAAATCAAGTCTTCAGTTAGTAGCACTTCTTTGTATCCAAAGTTATCGTACACAAAACCGAAGCTATGGTCAAGCCTTCGATATGATGCACTAACTTATCAATCATAAAGTACTAAGAGAAAACTAATTAGAACCTAATTAATACCAACTATTGCTCATCCAAGAAGATGCCTCATCCTAGCCTTAGCTAGGAGGTTAGCCGTTCATCTCAGAATTCATCGCATTAACAACTAATTATTTACAAAAGAAAATAAAAAAGAGAGAATACAATTAAATAAAACTAAGACTTTGTTTCTTCTAAACTTGATCCAATATGAGATGACCAATTACAATAGGGGAAGGTTCCTTTTATAGGAGAAAGAACCCAAATTTAGAAACTATAAATTAAATTTTAAAGAATATTTTCACAATAATATCTTCAAATATTACAACTAATCACTTAATATTCTTGCATATAATTTTCTTAAGTGATGTAGAGATTTTTCTTTATGGAAACTCTTGCATATATCTTTAATATAAAATATCTTTAAGGATTTTGAATGCAATATATTATTTGATCTTATTTTCCAAGAATATTTGTGTATATATTTCTTCAATCTTGAGACCAAATATATTGTGTCTTTGACTTTTTGTGCTATGAACTGCTGGAGACACTTTTACTTGACTTTAAGAGCTTGATTTCAAATATCCATCTCCAGTAGTTGCAATCAAACAAATGCGCATAAGTACCCAAAATTAAATATAATGGACGACAAAAATATATGTTCGGGTATATTAAAAATGTCATAATTATGCGCTTATCACACAGCTATTAGTGAGCCATTATGAATGACAAATAAGCGACATGCTTAGGCAGCTCGCCTTAGTGGACAACCCCCGATAATAAAGGAGTGATTGTTAAGACATTCCCAAAGGATAATCCTAAACCTAGGCACCCGATAATATCGGGGGGGGGGAGGTACAAAGGGAATAAAGCCTGTCTGGGGAAAGGTAACCTAAAAAGGGGGAAAACCTATAAATACAAGGAGGTCACACATAAAGGATATTCTCTACTGGATACCCAATTTTAATGTAACAGTCTAAACCTAGGCAACTATTGGATCTGACGCAGTGCGCTACCAAGATGGCTCATAAAATATTAATCCTTAATCACCTAATCAAACCAAATCTCGTAGTCCCAGGAATACCGGAGACTACAGTGGCACCGTCTATACTTAAAACATTCACGACCACGAACCAGCAGCCATGGTATATCAAACTAGAAGCACGACTACACCATACGAGTTGAGGTAAGCACAAGACACAATATGAGGGCTCCAGGACCAACTCTGCCACAAAGATGAGGATGTTGAGCATCTTGAATAATCGAACAGTCGTCACCGACGTCACACCGAAATGAAATAGGAAAGCTCCTACAGCTGGGCGCCTTCGTCCAATAGGCACCAAAGCAGCGACGCAACGATAAACTACAATTGTCATTGGTAAACAGATCACCCTCTGAGGAGTCCCCTCCAGGCTTCGAACGCAGCCACTCCCAGCCGAGACCCAGCAGAAAGCAACATGTACCACCACCTATACTTCAAAGGTCGGCAACATACTTCACCACAACGAGCGTATTACCGCCCCGAAGGACCCACAACACCGCCATTCAGACCACCGAGAGGATTCGATCTACAACATAGTAGCGGACCGCCACCAACATGCCTAACTTTTAGTCCACCACAGCCTCAGATGAATCAATTCTGGCCAGAACATTCGTTGGGACCGATGTACGTCCCACCTCAGCCCAAAAACTCTGATTATCAGTATCATGAGCCTATCTATGGTTCGGCCCAACCATAATTTCGAGGCCCAGACCCTCTCCCACCTAGGAACAACCGAGGTGGGTTCACACCGCAGCCTCAATACTATGGTCTACCACTATCCAAAGGTCCAAACAACCCGGTACGTCCAGGTGCCCCACAACTGCCACCACCTTATTGTGGCCCCACAATTTTTCTTCAAATAGCAGGACGACGTTCCAACTTTTGCTCATCCTGTACAACCCCTCTACCTACCCCTCAAACAAGTCTGAGAGAACTCTACGAACATAATTCAGCGAGGTAGCGATAAAGGAGGCGAGACACTAGTAAACATGGCACCTGAAGAATTATGCGACCTAATTAAGAACTTGTCTAATGCCCTGGAGGACGTTTCAACCGCCTTACGTATAAAGTCGATCTGCAAAGTCTGAGAAAACCCATTTAAGAACAACATCAAGTTCTACAAGCAGCAACAAACATTACCAAACATCAAAATCCCCACATTTAACGGGTCAAGTGACCCAGAGCGACATTGCATCAAATTTGAATACATGATGAATATCCAAAACGTCGGCGACGAAATAAAATATTTTTATGATAAAATTATTTCCTCGAACGTCTATTTTGTTCAAGAAGAAAATGTCGCTAAGACGACGAGCTTATCGACGCACAAAAAGATAACATGCACATTTTGCATGTTAAGTTATGATTGGAGCGCGGAATCCCAAGACGAATATTTTCGGATTGGGGAGTCTATGACTAATTTAAGTTTGAATTTTTCTTGTAAAACAATTATAAAAGATTTCAAAGTTAAATACCTTAGATCTCTCGATGAAAACGATGCAATAAGGTTGCTAAAAGTGAATGGATCGCAAGGCTTCCCATAGATATTAGGTAATTTAGAATGCATGCGTTGAAAATAAAAGAATTGTCCTACCGGATGGGCGGGGCAAAATACCGGGTATATGAAACATCCAACAGTAATTTTAGAAACGATTGCATCACAAGATCTTTAGATATGGTGTGCATTATTTTGGGTATCCGGTTCTAACAATGACATGAACGTCTTGCATAGAGAGTGACTTCTCAGCAACTTGTGAATGGAGTTGCGATGCCATGCAATTATAATATATGTATGATCTCACACACTATGGAATATTAATTAACAGACAAAAATTATCCAAAATTACAAACAATTATTCAAACCATATGAAATCTAACGAACGATGTCGAAAGACATTTTACAAAGCTCCTAGAAGCATGTTGGAAAGACGTGGAGCAAGCTTTTTAGGTTTTACACGCAAGGTTTGAAGTTTTGGCACACGGTGTGCAATTCAGGAAGCCTAGTGATCTAGCAAATGTTATGTATGCATGTATAATCATGTACAACATGATCATCAAAGAGGAATGCCATACATATATCCAGAAAGGGAATATATTGATCCATAATTTAATGGAGCCATGAAGACGATTAATGAGACGTTAAATCCAACCTATGCTCTTAATACTGTGGTGGAGTACATTGCGTAGATTTATTAAATCAGAAATGAATGTGCTCATTTCTAATTAAGAAATGAACTTGCCGTGCATTTATGGTTGCTAAAAGTGGCGGAGTAATGTGGAGTTTCTCTACTTGAAGATTGTTATTTATTTTCATTCAAAGTAATGTATTCTCTTTCGAAGCTTATAGTTTTGTGTTGAAGTTGTAATGCTTAATTGAAGTATATTTTGCAGTTGTGTTTACTGAATTAAAGGACTGATAACAATTTTATTCAAATCTATGAAAATATCAAATTTAAAAACTACTAATAAAGCCATCTATCATATCAATCTTTATCACTTGAAACGTCATCATCACTTGGATATTACTCTTTCAACTTCTTCGAATAAATTTGAAGTTGCCTCTTCATCCAACGTTTTTTTGTCGGTAGTAGGTTAGTTGGGTCGGTTGTTATCACCTTAACTAAACAAAATTCTTCTTTGGCTTGTTTAATAATTATCTTCGTTTACGCCTCTTTTGAATCTCCACATCTCTAGCTAAACTTTTGCTCTTCTCATGCTCTAGCCTTAATTTATTTTTTTATTTTTTTATTGTCCTTCTCATTTCATGCTACCATTATGTTGGCTGTTCTTTCACACATCTTCTTTCCCCAATAACTTACACTTGATTTTACGCTTTCTTTTGCCTTGTACTTCTTTTGACTGTCCGAACGTACTTCCCTACAAGCATATAGTGGTGTAGAATCCTCTGGAATTGCGGCATTTGGAGTCGCGAAAGTAGGTGTAGGAGGTCCGATGTTGGCAGAGTTGTTCAGGCTATCACTAAAATTTAACTTCCTAGCGACATTACAATCAGGTTACCCGATTGGGTCATCTTGGGACCATTTTGAGCATCATTCCAAAACTTTGTAAGTCATCCACAATTGAAATGGTTTCTTTTGTAATTTTTACGTACATCAAGCTACAAATAAAGTTGAAAATCTTATGAGTGTGATTAACTTAACAAAATTATTCAAATGATTGCAATATGAAATACTTACTACGTCGCAGGTTCTAACACCGGTAAAATATTGGTTTTTAAAGTCTTGGGTGATGCCTTTAAAGATCTCACAATCTTTATTGAGCTGATTTTTGTACACGCAATTGACGTCGTTATATGATCGCCATATCAATTGGTCATCGTAGAACGAGTTGAATTGGTCATGTACCTTTAACCAAAATGTATTGGGCTTTTTGTTGTTCGTGGTATCGAGGTTTTAAGAAATTTGGGACCAAGAGCATGCGAGATTTACAAAGTCATTGGTAGTCTAATTTTTTAAACTTTTGTATCTTTCTTTGTCAGCATCAACTTCATCAACAACCTCAACCTCGACTACAATAAATATCGATGTTGTCTTCCTTTTAGCATTCGCCTTCCCTTTTCCACACACATTACTTCTTACGATAGTCGGAATGACAACCGGAGTGAGTGATGCATTGAGGTTTAAATCATTTAAACCCCATGTAGCTCTGATCACATTGGCGTGGTACTCAAATTTCCATCGGCAAAATCAATTTGAGATGAAAAGTATAGATTTATTGATTGAGAATACGAGCTCAAATAATCATCGAATTGATGGTAGTATCCTTGGGGTTGGTAATAAGGGTTATAATTGGTTCTTTGGGGATCAAATAGTAATTAAAAAAGAGTGTCAAGTGGCGGGAACAATTGTCGAATACGGTGGCCACGATATTGGGAAGGATTAGGCATTTGTGGCATACCAAGTGCGTCGAATTGAGACGGAAAGAAGTTCTCTTGTTGGTTTAGATTGGAGGATTGAGAGTTATTAGTTCTATTGAAGGATTGCGAGTGGTTTTGTGAATTGTATTGGGAGCATGCTTGAGAGCTTGAGGATTCCATGATAAAGAGGTTTAAGGAGGTAAGAGGGTGAATAATGGGGTGTAGATTAATTCTAACAGGCTTTGCCGTGCACTTCAGAAGTGAGTGACATAAACTAGCCGTTGGTAATGTTTAAACGACAGCCGTCCACATTGCTCAATCTGGGGTGTATATATGCCGTACAGTTTAGAACTACGCAGTGCGGTTCAAGAACTAATTAAATATGGACAAGTGACACTTTTTATTAATTGGCTCTCACTACTGTACAGTTCAGAAGTAAGGGGCATGATTATAATATGAACTCACCGTGCAGGTCGTCAACCAACTCATAAGGTGAGTTTTAGGTTGCCACATCTAGCTGTTATAAGACCAAACCACAACAAACTGGGTAAATTCACCTTTTTTTGTTTCCACATCCCTAATCGACCTAGCTGCTGTATATGCTCTTTTAGAGCATAAGCAACAACTAGGTGGATTTATCTGAAACCACCTCCAAAACCCAAATTTACTTAGGGTGGGATGGTTTTGGCTCACATCAACTAACTAGATTTGAAAATAAAAAAGAAAAAAGAAACCCAAAAAATTCACCTTGAGGGTAGGTACAAAGATCTTCAGGATGGATTTTTATTTTTTTGATGCCGATGCTTTAGCCAATCACAGGCTAACACGTGCCAGCTTTTCATTAGTTAGTAGAGACGACCTTTTGAAGAGCTATGCAGCCACTTCTCATTGGCCCTTGTGTCTCGCCCTTTTATGGTGCGTGACTTCCCCTGGATGAAATTCACACTCCCTCTTGCCTCAACATTTTTTTTTATTTTTTTTGGGAATTCTCTTTGAGGCATTTTAACAAACACCTCCTATGCATGCTATACTTCAAATACTTAATGGTTTCAAGATGTATTCTCTTTGGGGCATTTACTCAAATATGTTCATATACATGCAAAAACATCAATCGATACTTCAACAAACATAAATCAAATCATAACACACACGAAAACAAACATGTAACTTAGATTTCATAAAATGACTAACATGATCCGAATTAAAACAACACATATCAAAGTACGATAACACTAAAAATAGTATTAGGGAAAATGAAATAAATATAAATATGCCTAAGTTGGATATCCTCTCTTCCCACGATGCCTCAGACTTTCGTCATAGGTATACTGTACGTCTGGCTCTATTTGGTAGGTAATGTTCATCTCAGCTAGTCTCTGTCCTATAAGTCAAATAATCTTTTGCGCGACTATCTCAGCGGTTCCTCTACCTCATCTGCGTGATCAACGTAGTGTATCGAATCTTCATATGCAGTATGCCGCATTCTAACGTTTAAATGCCACAACTCATCCACAATATACCTAGGTGGACACAGGTGGGGTACCTGGATGGCTGGGATTGGTATATGTCTATGCTCTCCGCCGGACGCTGCCATATCCATGAACCATCCCATATCCTAAGCTCCTATATTGTCTACTCCATAATTCTTTACCCGAGACGATGAAACAAAACTCGATATAGGTGGCACCTCGCATATCGAGCCTCACTAGATCACGCCCGAATATCCACATATTTCCAACCCTCTTCACCGAAGTACAACCTATCTTGGTATTTAGATAAGCCTTATGCCAATATATCATGTAATTCATATCCTCGTCCTCAATAATATAATTGTTGGCCTCATAGAAGTTCAACTCTTTAAATTGCTCGTAAAATTGTGTATCGTATTACGGGTACTCCATAATTTCTTTGAATGGGTCATAAGGAATACAATCTTCCCCGATGACTTAATGCGTATATATGTCTCCCAAATACCAAAGAGACCCGTCCATAATTTCTTTGAACTAAGCATCTTAGCGTACTTTATACCTCTGGATGAATTGCATGTGAAGACCTCACCCATAGCTGCCAGTCTATGTTGTCTCTGTCCTTCTACTCTATCATGTTCCTAATAAACTCAAACGAATGATGGATTTCAACCCCCAATTGTTACCTCATATCTTGGGCCCACGCCATGTCTAAAGTTTGGAACCTTCACCAGGTACATCCCAACCCTATAATATTTGAAGAACCAAAGCTCCAAGATCCCAAAAAATCTACATAAACGATTTCGGTTTAGTCCTATCCTTCACAACAAATGCTAGGTTTTGACCCTTGTATAATACAACCATAATCGGAGTACCCTGGTCAAAGGTCGAGCCACCAATAATATGGTTCTCTGTCACAACCATCAAATATCTCACTGCAACCATTTGTGAAGAACAGGTTGCCCATCATATAGGCAACAAACGCGCGTGCGTACACAATATCCAGTTCTGGATTATAATTGGTGTTTTCTGGATCTAAATCTTTTTGCCATGACTTCAAATACAAGCATGTGACGTTAGCGTACCTAATGTCCTTGCTTGTTATCTCAGGGAACATCTTTGATGCTTTATTTAAGTTCAAATACTTATCGTCGTAAGGGAGTTGTTGGCCCGCCCCAGAGAAGAATACAAAATATAATCGTGTGAACCCAATTTCACTGCATGCAAGGGAAGTAAAAAGTATGGGTGGACGGCCACCAATGCTCTACGAGAACATGAATGAGACAGTTATCTAAATTCCCCGCCTTAACCGATAAAAACTCTTTAAAGCCTTAGTATTTATTTCATCTCGATTCTACAAAACAAAAACAAAAAACACACACACAAACACGCTAACTTTTCTTTCGGGCATTTTATCGAACATTTTTTCAATCAACATGTTAACGCTTGAATTTACAAAACAAAAACTTACCTCTATGTCCTCCAATCTGACAGAAATGTTTACCCAGTTGTTCGGAAGGACGTTCACACGGTGCAATTTGGCAACGGTTGGGACGGGATCATCCTCTGTGAGGTAAGGAGGCCATATGTGCGTAATCTTTACCCATACATTTAACCGTCGTGTTAGAATTACGCATGCTTTTGGAAAACTTATATCCCGGCAGTAACAATTACTCTCTCCTTGACATTTTATCAGAGTGAACGAGAAGGAAGATGGTGGAGGAATTCAAATTTTAGGAGGTTGGGAGGAAAATGCTCCTAAAAAAACTATGGGTTGGTTTTGTCCAAAAAACAACTAAGTATGGGAGGAAAGGAAGCAACGTTTTGTTGTAGTTTAAGTTGTGCCCTTCTAAATGGCGCGATAACTAAAAAAATCAAGTCTGCCACTTGGTTGTTTCTCATTGGCTTATATACCTCACATTTCTGAAGAGCGCAACACACATAAACCGTTAAGATGAAGTCACGTAGCCTCATCTCAACCGTCAATGATGCCGCGCCCTTCAGAAAGGTGTGTGACCAAATTCACCTAGGGTGAATTTTCAATTGCTGTGATTTTTTTGGGTGAGTATGAAAAATGGGTTTTTGGTGGTTTTAATCAATATAGCTGCTGCATATGCTCTAAGAGCATCTTCAACAGTTGGGTGTGAGTTTGGTTGTCTGGCCCATCATGTTAGACCCAAAAAAACCCAACCCATACTAAAGCCTCCCCGCAGTTGCTGATGACATGACGATCTTTATTTAATGAAAATAATTTTTAGACACAATTATGCATCTCCTCTCACACAAATAAATAAATATTGAATCTGCGCATTTTTTTTTAGAGTGTGAGCTCCCCACACCTGGTTGGGTTCGACACTACCAACTCAACAACTCTCACCCAATTTTTAGACTGCTGGAAGGGAAAAGTGTGTTTTTGAGCATGGGCTGAAGAAAAAAAAAACCTAAGGCCATGTTTGTTTTTTGGTCAAGGGTGACAAGAGGTAGGGATGACAATTTGCCCCGCCCCACCGGGGATCCGCCCCGCCCCGTTTGGAGAGGATTTGGGATGACTATATCGGGTATGGGGGCGGGTCTAATTCATTTACAATTTACAATTTACAATTATACCCTGATATATATATATATATTAAGATTAAACCTATCTAACCCTAACAACTCCAAACTCTCAGCAGCTCTCAAAGTCTCAAACCTATCTCTCCCCAACCCAAATCCAACAATTCTTCTCAATCCCTCACGAACCGTCATCATCATCATCACCACAATCTCAGATCCATCTCTTCTTCAAAGGTAAAAAAACCCTCTAATCTCTAATCAACAGTGCATGTTTGTTTGTTTGTTTGTTTGCGGACGAGGCGAGCTACATAACGGCCTTTCCCCCCTCACGCTTTTGATTACTCCTTCCCTCCTCCTGTGGTTTTGATGTTTTGATCCTTTTCTTTATTTCGGTTCTTAGGGTTGTAATAATTAGAATTGTTGGGTTGTGGTATTACAAGAGTTGATGAAACCAATTTATATATTCTTGTGGAGGTTGATGAAACCAATTTATATATTCTTGGGTTGGGTTTGATCTCTTGTAGTATTTTGTGTTTTCTGTGCAGGTGCGGAGGCGAGCTGCGGTGTTTAACGGCGGAGATCTTTGATTCGAGTGGTCATAGTTAGCTTCGATCGATGAGGGTTTCAAGAAAAAACATTTGTGGTTTGGTTTTGGGGGTGGGTCGGTTTCACGGGTGGGCCTGATGACGGATCTGCTGGGAGTTACTCTGTTTGGCTTCAGTGTGGGCGAGTTCGGCCTGCTTTGGCTTTGGACTTGGGCTGAGGCCCGTGGGTGCTTTATTCTTCTTATTTCTTGTGGGCCTAATTCAGTTTGATGTTCTTTTTAGTTGATGATAGTATAAGACATTTGGAGTGTTTTTGTTAGATTTTGTATATTTGTAAAGCAATGCCCAGATTTTGTATATTGTGTTAGATTCTGCTTTCTGAATGTTTTTATGCATACTATTTAAAAAAAAATTAGTTAAATGGGGTGGGTCTGGAAGTTTGGCCTACTTCCAACCTAAATACTTTACACCCCCCTCTAAGTTTTTTGGGTTGACTTCCAACCAAAAAATTTCCAGTTTGGCTTTAACTGGTCGTTTTGTCACTTTACCATGGTCCGGTCGTTTCTTACCCTATAAACGGTTTAAGTGGGGGCATTTTGGTCGTTTCAAGCCCAAAATATTCAAATTTGTCAAATGAAAAGTCACATTAACCCCAAATAAGGCAAATAAAAACCCACCCAACGTTTCCCCCCCTCTCTCTCCCCCTCCTCCTCTCTCCCTCTCTCTTTATCCCCTCTCTCTCCCACTCTCTCTCTACCTCTCCCTCTCACCCCTCTCTCTCTTTCACCTCTTTCTCTATCCCATCTTTCTTCCACCCTCATACAACTCTTTCTCTCCCACCTATCTCTCTATTATATCTCTCTCCCACCCTCATACAACTCTTTCTCTCTCATCTCTTTACATCTCTTTCTCACATTTTTCTCTCTATCCCCAATCTCCCACCCTCATACAACCCTCTCTTTCCCTTATCTCTCTACCTCTCCCTCTCACCTCTCTTTCTATCCCCTCTCTCTCTCACCCTCTTGCAACTCTCTTTTTTTATCTATCTCTCACTCTATTCTCTCTCATCTCTCTACATCTCTTTCTCACCTTTTTCTCTCTATCCCCTATCTCCCACCCTCATACAACCCTCTCTTTCCCTTATCTCTCTACCTCTCCCTCTCACCTCTCTTTCTATCCCCTCTCTCTCTCACCCTCTTGCAACTCTTTTTTTTTTATCTATCTCTCACTCTATATGATGAATTAGAAAAAAAACTTTTAATCTGTGGTCAAATTAGATGGTTCAGCCAAACAGACTAGTGAGAAGTTGAAGTTAAAAGTCGGGATTTTAAGTACAAGTTCTTACCTTGAGCGAAACACACGATAGTTTTTTCAAATCTTCTAACCTCAAAATCTTCCTTATCTCTTCTCACCTCTTTTTACATTTTCTCACCCTCCCCCCAACACACACAAAAAAAAAAACATGGCCTAACCCACGCTGTAAGTCTCTCTCACTCTCGTTCTGCAAATTGTTTTGTAGAATTAGATGTTGGTTTTCTTTGATTTTGGGTTTGTTCTGGTATATATTGTTCAGGTATTCTTAGATTGATAAATTAGAGAATGTGGAATTAGGAGTTTGAGTTTTGGAGATGAAATTGCTGTTGTGTTTGTTACATAAGAAGAAGTTGCTCTAACTGGTTCATGTGTTGAACCATGCTTGTGATATGAGGAATACATATTTGGCGCCACAACTCTTTTCTCTCAACAAACCAAAGAAAACATTCTCGCATATCTTCCAAGAATGCTCGAATCAAACATCACTATTAAATGTGGGAAAACAAGCTCATGCACACATGATCATCTCCAGGTTCACCCCGACTATGTTTGTCGCCAACTGTTTGATCCAAATGTATGTAAAATGCTGCACCACGGACTTCGCTCGCAAGGTGTTTGACAATATGTCTCAACGAGACACGGTTTCATATAACTCGATGATAAATGGGTACACGGGAAGTGGGTCTATGGGTGTTGCTCACTCCATCTTTAAGTCGATGTCTGAACCAGATGTTATCTCGTGGAACTCTTTGATTTCGGGCTACTTGAACAATGATGATTATTTGGAGTCTGTTAATGTTTTTTTGCAAATGGGGAAAATGGGTATGAAGCCGGATCATACTACGTTTGCCGTTGTTTTTAAAGCGTGTTCTTACTTGGAATATTATGGTTTGGGTATTCAGCTTCATGGTTTGGCCGTAAGTATGGGTTTTGTTTATGATGTGGTGACGGGAAGTGCTCTTGTGGATATGTACGCGAAATGCAAGAGCTTAGAGGATTCATGTCGTGTGTTCAGTGAAATGCCGGTGCGGAATTGGATTTCTTGGAGTGCTGTCATTGCGGGTTGTGTTCAGAATGATCAGTTGTTGGATAGTTTTGAATTGTTTAAGGAGATGCTGGAAGAGGGAGTTGGAGTGAGTCAGTCTATATATGCTAGTATTTTCAGGTCATGTGCAGGGTTTTTGGCGTTAAGATTTGGGTCTCAAATGCATGGTCATGCTTTAAAGAACAATTTTAGTTTTGATATTATAGTTGGAACTTCCATTTTGGACATGTACTTAAAGTGTAATAATGTAAGAGATGGGCAGAGGGTTTTTAATTGCTTGCCACATCGTAATTTGCAGTCTTGGAACGCGATTATAGTTGGGTATGCTCGGAATCAACTGGGGGTCGAAGCTGTACAGATGTTTCGGCTTTTGATTAGATCAGGTGTTGGTCTAGATGGAATCAGTTTATCGGGTGTTTTAAGTGCTTGTGCAGTGATCCAAGGGCATCTAGAGGGATTGCAGGTACATGCCTTAACAATTAAGAGTGGTTTTGAGTCCAACATCTGTGTAACAAATGCACTCTTGGACATGTATGGAAAATGTCGAGCTTTGGTAGAAGCACGGACTGTGTTTGATGTGATGGATCGAATAGATGCTGTCTCTTGGAATGCAATTGTTGCAGCTTATGAACAGAATGGACATGGAGAAGAAACTTTGGAGCTTTTCTGTTTGATGCTTCGTTCAGGTACGGAACCAGACGAGTTCAGTTATGGCAGTGTTATAAAAGCTTGTGCAGGTTGGCAATCTCTGTTCAGTGGTATGGAGATCCATAGCAGAATTATTAAGTCTGGCTTGGGTGTTGATTTTTTTGTTGGGAGTGCTCTGGTTGATATGTATTGTAAATGTGGTGTGATGGAAGAAGCGGAGAAGGTCCATAATCGAATAAAGATACAGACAACAGTATCATGGAATGCAATTATTTCAGGTTTCTCACTTCATAAGCAAAGTGAAGAGGCTCAGAAGTTCTTTTCTCAAATGTTAGATATGGGGCTGGTACCGGATAACTTCACTTATACAACAGTTCTTGATACTTGTGCTAATCTAGCTACAATTGGATTGGGAAAACAGATTCATGCTCAGATTATCAAGCACGAATTGTTGTCAGATGTCTACATAGGCAGCACCCTCATTGATATGTACTCAAAGTGCGGGGACACACAAGATTCTCGACTAATGTTCGATAAAATGTTTGAAAAGGATATTGTGTCATGGAACGCTTTGATCTCCGGATATGCACATCATGGACTTGGCGCTGAGGCACTTGAGATATTTGAAAAGATGCAACTTGAAAATGTGAAACCAAACCATGCAACCTTTGTTTCAGTCCTTCGAGTTTGTGGGTATATGGGCCTATTTGAGGAAGGGACCCATTATTTCCATTTGATGCTCCATGTTTTTCAGTTACAACCCCAGTTGGAGCATTATGCATGTATGGTGGATGTAATAGGGCGATCGGGACGGGTCAAAGAAGCTTTAAAACTTATCTGTGAGATGCCATGTGAAGCTGATGCTGTAATTTGGAGAACTCTCCTCAACGTGTGCAAGATTTATGGGAATATTGAGGTGGCAGAACGTGCAGCTAGTTCTCTACTGCAATTGGACCCTCAAGATTCTGCTACTTACATTCTTTTGTCTAATATTTATGCCGAAGCCGGAATGTGGGGCGCAGTCTCAAAGATGAGAATAATAATGAGGTTGAACGGCTTGAAAAAGGAGCCAGGCTGCAGCTGGATTGAGATAATGACTGAGGTACATACCTTTCTTGTGGGAGATAAATCTCACCCAAGAGGTGAAGAGATATATGAGACTTTGGAAGAGCTAATTGAAGAGATGAAGTGGATTGGATATGTGCCTAGTTTGGTTATTAATGACGAGGAAGAAGAGTATCACCAACAATTTGGATACCATTCATAAAAGTATTAGCGCCGAGAATAAAGTTTATGTGCCTAGTTTGGGGAGAAGATTGTTGAAATGCTGAGGGTCGTGGAGCAGAATTGTTACAGCTATCTATTAGAAATTGTAAGTTTGATTTACTACCATCAATCTCATATTGATTTCTTACTACCTTCGTTCTCAGAAATTTTATTACCTTCATCTTTTTCTTTGCCTTTTAAGAATGCATGATATGGGTTTTCTTTTTAGGAATTTTAATCATTATAGGTGGATTTGATGACAATCAAAATCTTTTTAAATGGAATATCCATTTCGACGTACATTTGTTTCCCAATGTGTTTCATTATTCTAGTAGTTCTCTTGTTTAAGGAGCTGTAGCTTCTCTCTTTTTCTTTTCCTATTAGCAAAAAACTACTGCCTATTTCATTATTCTAGTGTCTACTCTCACGTCTCTATTCTAACATTAATGCTGGTTTACATCAAACAGAGGAGGATCCATAAAGAGATGTATGTGAAACATACCCAAGTCTATTGGCTTTTTGAGCTGTTCAAAAAAACTATGGTAACAGAAGAACTTCAAACATGAACAAAGTTTCTCTCCCAACTCAAGGTACATTTTCCTAACTATCTTGTTAAAGATTTTCTGATAGTTTAACTATCTCATGTGTAGTCAAAGGCCCATGGAGGGTGCAGTAAGGTCACATCTCTGCTAGTGCACAGAGAGCGTACGCATACACAGGGCGCCCAGCCGTGTTTGGCGACCCCTCCATTCGATTTTAGAAAACCCCTTCCTTGTATTTTTATCACCTTATGTCTATATTGAATATAAAACTTGCTTCTGAACTCTATACTGCTACTTGATCATCCTTCCGTCCTCATACTTTTATCACCTTACGCCTGCATTATGCATACATATGCTGCTGAACTTTATACTGCTACTAGATCATGTAACATATGCAACAAAATATAAATATGAACTAATGCTTAAACAAATAAGCAAATCATAATCCCAAATTCTATACTATATTAATAGTTCGATAAATGGGTCATTTTTTAATTTGATACTAACATGGAAGATTAAGTCATAGTACATACCACAACGAAATACTCTAATCTCTAATTTTTATCATGCTCCTCAAACATTGCAATATTGCTGCTCAGATCCTTCATGAAATTCTTCGACCTCTCAAGGTGTTGCTTGAAGGTATGATTTGCTCATCCTTCATGAAACTTCTTCCCCCTGCAATAAGTTGCACTTGGATATTCTCCTCAGCAGGGTCTTTCGATCCCCTAACTGGATCTGTTGGTAACCAATACAGAGAGGGCATAGTCCATCTAATTATCTACAAGAGAATTACAAAACGAGTAGGTATGTGTTTTCATTGATGTAAAAGATGTCTATGCTCATTAATTTTGTTTCTGTGGTATGCGCACATTTCGTGTAGCAAGGACGCAAATAATAATCAACTTATATCATGAGGTTTATGTTCCCTATTATAGAATTAATAGCTGAGACTAATTATTATGTCAAATTTCTGTTCAGGTTGGTTATATAATTCGTTTTGAAGACTGCACTTCAGAGAAGACTATTCTAAAATATATGACAAATGGAATGCTGCTCTGGGAATTCCTTGGGGAACCTGACCTAGCTAGCTACAGGTAGACCAATTCGCAGTCAATGTCGAAGTCTGTGCAGTAAATGCTTATATATTAGATGGTTGTGCTGTAAACATAAGCCTTTAGATGCTAACCTTTATCCTTTTTCTCAAAATGCTCAATGTGGTTATGGTTGATGAGGCTCACGAAAGAACGCTATCAACGGATGTTCTATTTGGTCTGGTTAAGGTAATCATGACTCTGTACTCCTGCAATGTTTTTCACGAGTTTCTCTTACAAATAATAAAATAAATCCACGTTACATTTAGGTTCAAAAAGAGCTGGATCTTCCAGTTGACTTAACATTCTAGTACGCATGGTGGGTTTCCTATGCTTTACATGTAGGGTGTATTTAATTTGCAATTTTTGAGTGGAAAATTAAAGTTATCTTGGAATAATAACATTTCCCGCAGTTTGATTACCTTTTAATGGGTTGCATAAAGTTCCCAAGCTCGTTTTGGCTCCTCTGTCCAATGAGCTTCCTCTCTCCCATGGTCTATCCTCAATCTAGACTTGGTTAGATCTCCATCATCTTCTTTTAAGACCCTCTACCCTACAAGATTCTACTTTTATCTCAAAACTTCTCTCTCAGTTCGACTTCCAACCTTCATGATCTTCTACAATCTTTATTATAAACTCTGAGTGAATTATGTTTAATCACTTGATCTGAAATTCACCGTTGCTCGTAGGGATGGATTGAGGGTTTCTGAATATCAAAAATTGATGAAATGAAGAGAGTTCTAGTTCTAATGGATATATTCAAGAAAAGGTTAGGGTTTTAGTTCCATTAGTGGAGGTTGAAAGAGAATCAAAGAGCTGTAGGGATATTTGAAAAAGATTAATTTAGAAATAAGGAGCAAAGTTGATTATATCATAGTAATAACCAACAGAACTTCGGCTACTACATATTTTCAAGACGCAAATAGAACATTGTACCTATGTTTACCGTAGAAAATTTATCTGCAATACTTTTCATGAGAAAGTGACATTTTCCTTGGATTATTTTTCAAGCAATTAACATAGCCATATTAGAATCCCTTAATAACACATACTCATGGGTGTTTTCCCAATTTCATATAGGACATTGGCACATTGCTCGATTCAGAAGTGATTTAAAGTTATTTATCTCAAGTGCAACACTTGATGCCGAGAAGTTCTGTGATTTCTTTGACTCCGCTCCAATTTTCAAAATACCAGGAAGGAAATTCCCTGTTGACGTACACTATACAAAAGCACCCGAAGCTGATTATTTGGATGCTGCCGATGTCACTGTTCTTCAGATTGACGTTAGCCAGAAACCAAGTGATATTCTAGTGTTCCTCACTGGACAGGAAGAAATCGAAGCAGCAAAGGAAATTCTACAAACATAGAACTCAGGGATTGGGAACAAAGATAGCTGAGCTTATTATTTGCCCCATATACGCCAATCTTCCTACGCAGCTTCACTCAAAAATTTTTGATCCCACTCCTGAAGGGGCTAGGAAAGTTGCCTTAGCCACAAATATAACAGAAACGTCATTGACGTTTGACAGTATAAGCTACATGATTGACCCTGGATTTTCAAAAATGAAATCTTATAACCCACGGACCGGTATGGAGTTACTTGTTAATCCCATCTCTAAAGCTTCTGCAGTGTAAAGGGCTGGTCGATCTGGAAGAATAAGCCCTGGAAAGTGTTTACAATTGTACACTGCTTACAACTATCAGAATGATTTGGAGGCTAACAAGGTGCCAGAAATACAGAGGACCAACCTTACAAATGTTGTGCTTATGCTTAAGAGTCTTGGTATTCACGACTTGCTGCATTTTGATTTCATGGAACCTCCACAGGCTGAGGCATTACTTAAGGCCCTAGAGTTGTTTTTCGCCCTTAATGCTCTAAATAATATAGGGGAGCTTACAAAGGCAGGGGGAAGGATGGCAGAGTTCCCTCTTGATCCTATGCTTTCTAAGATGATAGTTGCATCTGACAAGTATAAGTGTTCAGAACAGATTATCTCCATTGCTGCTATCTCTCAGTTGGAAATTCAATTTTTCATCGCCCAAAAGATAAACAAGTCCATGCTGATAATGCTATTTAGTCTAAATTTGCAAACTATTGTAATAGGGTATTTAGTCTTATTAAATCCACCTTTTAATTGGGTTTGTAACAACCCCTTAACTAGGTCTGTAACAGCCCTTAATTAGGTTATTGTAACTGTCCTTGTATAATCTCTATATAAAGCCTCCTAGAGAGAAGAATAAATCATTCAGTTCATTACAATTCAATATCTCTACATGGTATCAGATGTAAAGAGGAGAAAAAGAAGGAAAAAAAAGATGAATCCTACCCTTCAGAAAAGCCCTCTTGTACCTCCTTTCGTCGTTGTTCTCATGTCCAGCCCTTTCTGAGGTTGTTCATGGTCAACTCTTTTCTAAGTCCTTGTCTTATCAGCTTCTTTGTCTTGTCAAGTTTTAAGTTATAGTACTTATTTGGTATTGTTCCATTGTTTGTGACAATATGACAAACCCTTCAACGGAATCTTCTGCATCGACGAAATCTACGGTCTCTAACTCTACTATTCAAAATGGAAATGAGAATCTGCTGAATTTTTTACTTTCTCATTGGATTACTAGTGTTCTTCTAAATGGCCAAAACTTCTCGTCTTGGTCCAGATCTATTTGGCTTCTCTTGGGAGCTAAGGGTAAAATTGATTGGCTCCTACCTGACATGGTGTCTTGTTCTTCTAAGACCGATGCTACTTATAATACTTGGTTTATGACCAATTGCATGATTCTTGGTGGGTTTTTCAGCTCTATGGAAATTGATATTTATGAGCTCTTCACCTTTCATGAGACGGATGAAGATTTGTGGGCTGCTCTATTCGAAATGTATTCTACCTCTAATAATAAAGTCTTAGTCTATGAGTTATACAGAGAACTTGGTCAGGCTTCTTAAGGTTCCTTGTCTGTTACAACTTATTTTGGATATCTGAAAAAGAAGTGGGAAGAATTTGCAGTCTATACTTCTTTAACAGATATTACTGGCATGACTCCTTCCATTGTGTCTACAATTCAAAAATGGGAGGAAAAACAAAAAGTTCATCAGTTTCTTATTGGCTTACAATCAAACTTTGAGGCAATTCGTACACAGGTTCTCAATACTACACCTCTTCCGAATCTTAGTGAAGCACATGCATTGATTAAGAAACATGAGCGTCGTATGAAGTTGACCTCGAAAGTCATAGCTGTTTCTGATGTTCCACCGTTGGCTGATCAGATGTCATTTACGGCCAACTCCCGTTCTTAGGTACAATCACGAGATTCCTGTTCTACTCCTCCATCTGGGGGAAATCTTAGACGTACCCAACCATATTGTGATTACTGCAAACAAGATGGTCATTACAAACATACTTGTTTTCAGCTTCGCCCAGAGCTACGACCGAGGAAAGAGTATGGTAAGTCTGGTGGGAATAAACCTTATATAACAGCCATTTCAGAAGTTTTTCAAAGTTTATATTCAGGGGGAGCTCTAGATGATCTCACCACCACTATAGAAATGACACTGAATTTGAGGATAGACCAGGTCCTTCATGTAATAGCCTAATTTCATGATCCGAACTTAGTCTTTACACCAAAGATTATCAGAACGCTAACAGCAATGAATAATAACTAACACAACAGTTTAGCGTGGAAAACCTTTGAATAGGTTAAAAATCACGATCTTTTTTGAGGATTTTAGAAAGAGAGAGATCTTATTAAGATTGATATCTATTACAAAGGATGTTCTAAGTAGTTTTGTGTAGTGTTGAGCCAAAATTTATATATATCTATCATATATATATATATATATATATATATATATATATTTGATAGTCTTTAAACTGATTGAGTAACAGTCTGATCTTGCTGTTTTGTAACGGCTTCATTGATGAAGGTGCATTTGTTGACTCGAACTGTTGATGTAGAGGTCAAAAATGATAAATAGAACTCTGTATCTGTAATGTGTCATAAATTGTGTCATGTGTATGTTGATGAGGTCGAGTGGTCGTATGATGGTCGAAGATTAAACATGAGCTCGAGATGTAGAATAAGCCACTACAACCGTCCCCTCTCATCCAATAGTACGAGAACCAGTATGGTCGAGTGGGGTTAGTTGAGAAGCTTCATTAATACTGTATTTAATACCGGGGAATCTTTTCTAATGGGTCTTCATGAATATCTGTTGTGGATGTTGGGTTTCCTAGAACCAATGGTTCTAGTCAATGTTGTTGCATGAAAATTCTTTCTGACGTTGGGAAGGTGGAAAGTCATCTTTAATGTTAATTGCAGTATAAATAACACTCTGACTTGTTTGTTGCAGTTGTGATTAACCAAGTGTTTCTCTAAACTTTGCTTATGTATCATTCTTTCGGTAATTGCTTTCTGTAATCTGTAACCTTCCTCTTATTGAGAGGATGGTAACTACAAGACAACACTCGCGGGAGGCGAGGATTCTGGCAAAAGTAGAAGAATTTTGTTTTCGATACTTTAGGAACCAATCCTTGAGCCTGCAGACGCCAATTACGGTGTCTCCTACCTTTCACGAGATGACATACGAGGAGGTGGTGGAGGCAGAGAATGACCATTTCCAAATGGTGCGTTTCCATTATCTGTTGACATCGGAGGGGGAGCGCCGAAATGGGCTGCATCTACTGGTAGAGGAAGCTGTTACAGCTGAAGATGAAGCGGCAGGCATTTGGCGTTCATCCGAGGGAGTCTTGTCGGTACCGTGCTGGTGAGTAGGTTCTTGCTAAAAAATATAACCCTCTTTCCTTCCCTGTCACACAGGGTGGTGGGGGTTATGGTGAAAGAGACGGTAGTGGAGGAGGTTTTTTCTTTCGTACAATCATCGTCTTTGGCCGTGAAGAAGATCCTTCTTTGAAGGGTTGATTAAAGCACGAACGTCTTAACTCTCTCGGTGATTTCCAGTTCTTGGATTGCCTGGGCCGTCCTTGCAGGGGATCCGAGTTTGGAAGCTTGCTTCAGTTTTTCATCATCTTCACTTTTCTTGAGGAAGAGTTTCGGAGTGTGAACTGAAGGAATGTAATCTGAAAAATCATCTGTAAAAAAGTTTGGAAGAGTTGTGATCTGTAAAGTATTCTATAAATTATGAGATGTAGTAAATATTCAAGCTAATGAAATATCTTTGTTCTGTTAACCTTATGCTATGTTTCGAACTTCAACTTTAGATGTATAGTATTCTTTACGAACTGACTTGTTGGGTATTGAGAAATAATAATTCGAACTATGGATGAAGAAAAATGGGAGAAGGAAAAATAGTGAAAAGGAGGTCTGGAAATATGTTGGTGTGATAAACATCAAGTTGTTATGGAGTATTTTTGACCAAATCGAACTGCAGTGATCTCAGTACTTATATTAGTAAAGGTAGTGGAAAGTGAGGTTGAAAAGAGAGGAGACTGGTATGTGCGCGAACTGTTGATTTGAACTTATTAAAAGATGTCTTGATGTAGGTAAGTAAATGATATCTGTTTGTAGGTGCTATTGTTGGGGCTACTGCTGGAGGCACTTGAATGTTTGTTGCGAACTCCATCTGCGCGAATAAGATCCGAGGAGATATTTCATAAAATGGAAAGTATTATCTGTCACAATATTCTCGGGCTTCTGCTGATATTCTTATTTCCATAAATTTGTTTTTGCAAAAATATATCCTTCCTCAAAATATGTTTGGAGGCGATTTAGATTTCTATAGATCTTCATGCTGGCTATATAAAGTAGTGATCCTTGTCTGCTATCCCATGTATCTTCTGCAAGGAAAGCTTACTTGTTGATTGATTGTAAGTGACCATGGTGAGGACGCGCTCTCAGGATGTTCGTCACGCAGCGGAAGGTAGCTTTAATATCAAAGTGGTTGAACTCTGTGAATACTACTTTCGTTTGTTGCCTTACGATGCCGTGCTACCTGATTGGCCGTTAAAATTGGGCGGGTTAGTTGATGAAGGCAGGTGCGCAAAGTATGATCGCTTTTTCTAGTGTGATGTGTTCCGTGAGTTGCTGTTGGATGCAACTTAGCGAGAAGAAGCTGTTCGAGAGATCACACGGGACAAACTTGCTGAAAAAGATGAAAGAGCAGCAAGATGGGAGATAATACCATGTGGTGCAGTAAATTATCTGAGCTGCTTTAAATGTAACTACATGTGATTGTAAGCTCGAACTATGAGAGCTCGAAATAAATAAGTAATATGTTTGCAGTATTCTATTTTTGTTATTTGTAGAATAAGATAGATTTAATCTGTGAACTGAAATAATACTAATGCTTTTGCTGAACTGCTCATATGTCGCATATTGTGGATTATAGCTGTCTGATTATAACAACTATGTAGATAATTTTGAATTTGAATATTGAGCTATTTTAGGAATAACGCATATTATGGTACGATCTTGGTTGAGTATAAAACAAGGTGAGTAATCGTGTATATTATTTTGGGAAATAGGACAGAAATTTTTAATGGCAGAAGGTAGAGATAGACGTGATGATAGTAGACATTATCATAGAAGTCATGATGATGCTGTGAGATGAAAAGACATGTCTGTAGAGGCAGTAGGGGTGACTAACACGTGTATGAAAAAATCGTCGTTTCATAAACCGATGGAGAGTATAAAAACTTGTCTCTCTCTCTCTCTCTCTCCCTTATAAATTATCTACAGTTATAAAGATAGAAAAAAGTGGTGTAACCAGTACCCTCTAGAAAGATGAAACGATTGAGTTTTGAGTGTAATTTGGTAGAGAAGACTTCATCTGGTGAGAGAAAATTGTTGGAGAAATAACGGGAGCAGTCAATTTCTGTGAAACGTGTGGGTAAAGCAGAAGATTGTGGATCTTCGAGTACAGGTTAGTAACTTGTTCCTCTGCTATAATTGTATTGTCTAGTACTCTGTATATGATGTTGTATATTCATCGCCTTTATAAGGGATTGATTTGGAGATATCGAAGTTGAGAATGTAAGGGCTTAAAACTGATTGTTTGTCTGCATTTTTACTGTTTGACACAAGCTATGGGTATGGGGACAAACTGTAGAGAGAGAAAATTTATTTTTGGAGAAGAAGAGGGAAAGTTAAAAATGATTTTCTGTTGTTTTGGAAAGTTTGAAAATTAATGCTTTTACTGGGCAAAAAGTATAAATGGGGTTGTTTATGCTGTGTGTAAGGTATAACATGTAATATAGAGAAAATAATAAAATATTGTGTGTACCTGTAGGTCCAGTATGCATTCGAAACCCATAAAGCTCATTAGTAAATTTGTAGTGTCATCGAGTTCAGAGAATACATCATTGTCAGGTAGGGAGGATGATTGTAGTGGTATGGAAGAGACTATAGATAAGATATAAGTTATTGTAGGTACAGAGGTTGGAGAACCCAGTAAAGTAGATAAAGTTATAGAGGAAGATGATACAAAGGCGAAAGATAAATCATTTTTTATATACTCTGAGGGAGTAGATGTAGGGAAAGAATTTCTAAAATATAGGAAGTAAAAGGAGAATGGGGAAACTATGTTATGGAACAAGGTCGATGGTTTAGGACTTATGTACCAGGAAAAGGGGAGGAAGCGGTATACTACCAAGTTCTCTGCCTGGAGATGTGGAAGAAGGAGAAAGGTATGAGTGAAGATATAATAATTTTGTATTACAATGGTGCAGGGATGGCAGACTCGAACGATGGGTTTTTGTGCTATTTGAATAAGGTCGTATACGGCCTTAGGATTCTTCTAACCTTCTTTCAAAAAGGGGTTATGAATATATTGCAGTGCTGCCCTGCCCAATTAAATAGGAATGTATTTGAAATAATGAGGGTGTGTGAAGCACTGAATGATAAGTGGAAAAGGGAAGGAACTATCAAGCAGTTCGTAGCAGATGACGTGCTACAATTTTATAGACTGAAATTTGTCAAAGGTTGTAATAACGGTTACCAGTATAGTGATTCTTCTAGGACGAAATTTTTTTACTTCGAATCTGCGGGTAGACCATGGAACGACCACCTTGTATGGGTAGGGGGCAATTGTATGCAGGTTCCAGATGATCCAGCGCTTATTCTAAACCATAAATATTATAATCCAAGTAAGTAACATCTGTCAACTTTGACCAAACATCTGTTTGTCTTTGAGCTACTAACCATTTTCTTATTTTTGTTTGACAAGTCCTAATCCCAAATCTCTGCTTGATAATACCAGGTTGTTCGACTGCATAACTCTTGAGCAGGTCAAACTAAAGCAAGTATTTGGTGAGTTAGGTATCCATAGAGATAAAAGGGTAGACTCCAAAGTGCCCAAAGTACAACGAGCTCACAGGAATCGAGCTATGGCTGTGACTTAACTAGTCTTCCTTCGCCTGAGCCAGAGAGTTCGAATGTGAAGCATACATTTAGGAGGTTAAAAAAGATAGTGCCAGAAGCTTTTCCTTCTACTGCGGTGGTGGCCCAAGGGACAGAGGGCGATAAACTTGCTGCTGGAGGTATAGTGGAGGAAAAGGTCGTGAGTGAGGTCACTCCTGTAGATTCGGACAAGGGATTGCTTAAAAGAAGGCATCACGAAGACGAAGGCAGCGATCATGTTAGTGCCAAGGCTGCAGCCAAGCTGAGAAAAATGGAGCAAAAATACTTGATGATAGCGGGAACTGATCCGCATTGGCTTGATGATATGTTTTAAGAGAAGACTCTGGGGGTATGTACTGACATTCTTTATCTGTTGTATGTGTGATTTGATATATGTCTTACCGATCTTCTATCTTGTATTGGTAGCTCTCGATGCTGATGAAGGGAGCTACTAAATTCATTGAGAAGAGGTGCCAGGAGTTTGGAGAGCTTACTCATAGGCTCGATGCCTCAAACTGCTCGGATGAAGGAGCTTGAGGAGGAGCTTAAGAAAGAGAAAGAGAAAGAGAGTAAGGCCGAAGAGTTGAAGGCTGCTGAAGAACGGTGTACTGATTTGTCTGTGCCCAAGGAGGCTATCTCACAAGCATTCTTAGAGATACGAGCAAAAATAGACTATTTTGTACAGTCTTACCACTACTTCGGGTTGACTACTGCTGATATAGAGCTGGGCCGAACTGGCAAATATAAGGAGATAGTATTTGCTTCAGATGTAAAAGACAAAGTGGTGGAAGATGCTGTTGTACTAGGCATTGTATCTGCTTCTCAATCTAAACAAGTCTGAGCTGCTGGTGGTAAAGTGGATCCTCCGTCTAAGGTAGAGACTAACAAGAATGTTTAATCAGTTTGTGATATTCTATTTCGAACTTATATTATTTTGTCTTTGACTTTGACGAGATTGTATTTTGTATGGTCCAAAACCATTTAAGTTTGATAGACACTATTTTATTGTGCTCTGTTGAAATGTTTGTGTGATAATCAAGAGATGTGTAATATGTATAGGAAGTATAGTGGTTGAGAAAAACTATTTATGACCTGGAGAGATCGTTGAGTAGAGCGAGGGATTCCGTGGCTCGTATTCAACAAGTATTAAACAAAACTGAGTATGAGAGAAGGCAGTTTAAGTCTAATTCAGAGAAACATTTTAAAGAATTATATGACCTTCAGTGTAGGTATGCTAAGATAAAAATATAAAGGGATGAAGTTTTAAGAAAAGAAGAGGAGATGGGGGCATTAGTACGTAAATCGAAAGATTTGATTTGTTTTACTGACCCGAGTGATAAAGCTAGATGTTAAAAGCTTTTTGTAGCTCTGACATTGTATTTTGAGGCCGAAGTAGATTGTGAGCGGGGCTTAAAAGAGGCTTATGTAGAGCTCTTAATGGAAAGGGATATAGCACCTGACCTAGCTTGAGTTATGTTTATAGCTTAAGAAGCACGTAACCGTCATAGTGTAGAGGCAAACGAATGCTCAACTTGAGCTGGTGTGTCTGTTATATGGGGTGATGTAAGACCCTTACCTGATGCTCTTGACTTTATGTAGGACCGAAGAGCAATGAGGATTGTATTTTTTAGGATAAGGAAAGAGCAAACAGAGGTTCAAAAGAAATTAGAGGGTGAGGTAAAGGAGTTGCAAAATGCGCTGACGCAAAGTATAAAGCAAAAAACGTCCTTAGCAAATCAATTGTCAAAAGAAACAACTGTTAGAAAGAAGGTAGAAGGTGATTTAAGAACCTTAAGTGTATTGCAAAAGGAAACCCGCAAGCATCTGCACAGGGCGCACATACAATTGAAGGAGCATCTTTATCCATCACGAGCAAAAGTCGCAGCTCGAATGAACCATGAACGTCATATAGAAAGTGTGATCGAGTTTTATGGAGGGGAGCTGGCGAGGGTAGAGAACGAGTTTAGAAAGTATGTGATGGATTGCGGAAAGATTTTGATATAGAGAACGAAAAAGCTAAACTTATGTGGTTTTCAAAAGATGAGGAGGAAAAGGTTGCTGAAAAACCAGTTCCTAGATCAAGATTTTTTTTCCAGAAGACGAGGAGGAGGTCGAGAGCCTGATACCTTGGTCACGGCAAAAAAAATGCCAGCAGGAGGTGGTGACCTTTATAGCTCCTTTTCACTTGCAGAGAGATATGGCAAAGAGTTCGAGAGATAGGGGGCAGTTCTCTCGTAGCTTAAAGAAGCGAAAGTAAAGTAGTCAAGTGACATATGCATTAGATGGTTGTACACTGTTTTGATGATATATAAAATTTGTCTTCTGTGATGATAATATAGATAATGGATCGATATTATTCAAATATTATGTTATTGAGTAAAAGTGTTAACTGTGATATGTAAACAGTTTGAATACACGAACTAGTATGTATGTGAAAGTTAATTGTTGCTGCTGGATGAACTGGCAGAGATTCAAAGCCAGTGTGAAGCATTGCGTATATTAAATGAAAGATTGAACACTGATCTGAATTTGCATCAGGAAGCACTAAAAAGTGCTGCGGAGTTAAATGAAAAACTGGAGGTGAGAGTAACAAAAGAACAAAGTACAGTGGTTATTTTGACCGAACAACTGGAAGATAAGGAGGTTGAACTAGCACCTGTGGAACTTAAATGATAGAGTTGTTGGCGGTATTGAAGAAAGAAGAGGATAGTGTTAAAGATTTAAAATTTCAGATAAATTCTCTTGAAGCAAAAATAGCGGATGTACGAGCTGCTGTGAGGGAGGCAAATGGGCGTGGTCGTAAATTTGAAGGATTTTGGTATGTCGCTAATATGAGGGTAAAAGAATTAGAGGAAGCCAATAACGAATAGAATGAATTAATAAGAAGGCACTGGCTCAAGATAGGGAATTTAGAGGATGGAGTTCAAACTTTAGACTTAAATACTTTGGAGTACCAAATGGAAATTGGGGAACTGCTTAACGCAAAGACCAAGTTGGAGGCTTATCTTCTGAAGGCTGAACTTAATCTTAACGAAAGGGTTATAAAGAGATGTCAGAATGAGTCTGCAATGGAGGAATCGATGGCTTTATTAACCCATATGGACGAATTCATGATAGTGATGGAAACTCGTAATAAAGCTACGTTAGATAAAAAACGGGCGATAAAAGAATGCTGTAAAACGTTGGAGGGGATACTGAATGAGGCTAAAGGAAAAATTGTGGAGCTTGTTGTCCCAGACAAGGTGAAGCTCGAGGCAAGTGATATGCATGAAAGAGAGATGACGGCGGTGTTCTCCTTTTTTGTGTTCAAGTTCAAGAAACTGGAAACAAAAAGTGATACGGTTTACGACAAACTTGTCGCCAATGGTGTGCAGTGTGACATGCAGTTAGTTCGAGCTGAGTATCTGGATCGCATAATGTCAAGAATTGGTGTTCAGACTAAAAGTAAGGTTAAAGAAGGAAAACAAACTATTACTAGGAGGGTGCCAGAGTGGATGCGTCTGCGACTTTCTGGGCGTGGGGAAAGTTCGCGTGGCGATGTGTTATCTGATAGTACGAGCGATAGTTTGAGTAATTGAATAGGCTGTATGAATGTAAAAATGAATGATTCGTACTATACCAATAGAAATATAGTAGATAGATAGCGCAGTAAAATTTGATGGATAATATAATTAATGATCTATACAGAAATCTGGTAGCCGTATTGTAGAACCAATAGTCGACCTGTCGTATGTTAGAAGATCAAATTGTCCAAAGCAATAAGCGACCTGCTATGCAATAGAAGATCAGTTTGGCTTAAGCAACAAACGATCTGTGGTGTAATAAAAAATCAAATTGGCCGAAGCAACAAACAATCTGTAATATAATAGAAGATCAGATTGGCTGAAGCAACAAATGATCTATAATGTAATAGAAGATCGGATTGGCTGAAGCAACAAACGATCTGTAATAGTATAATGGGGTAAACCCATTGGTAACCAGTAATTTTATAAATGTGTTCTATATGTAGTAGTACTTGTATAAGATAGTAAAAAAGTACTGTAATGTAGGGCAACCAAACACAAGTATTTCATTGTTGTAAGATTGACGTACAAAAATGTTAGATATAGTAGAAGAGTACTGTATGAAATAGTAGAAAGTACTCTGATGTAGGGTGATTAAACGTAAGTATTTCATTGATGTAGGACCGACGTCCAAGATGATAGAAATAGTAGAAAAGTGCACTGTGGTAGATTATTATCTACGATATAACTTTAATCTCCTCGTGTTCCATGGATTAGGGACACGATCTCCATGTTCTGTGGCGAGGTCGTAAGAGCCAAGTCTACTTTTTCCAACAATGATAAAAGGTCATTTCCAATTTTCTATAAGTATTTTAGCATTGAGTTCCTTTCTGTGTTTTGGTAATTCCCGTAAGACGAGATCTTTAATTTTGAACTCTCTATGATGAACTCGTTTGTTATATGATCTTGCCAAAGCCTGATGGTATCTTCCCAAGTTCATTATTGCTCTATATCTTGTTTTTTCAATCCAATTCAAGTTACATGTTAACTGAAACTCGTTTTCTTCGTCTGCCATGGTATGGTCACGTAGTGGGTGATGATATTGAGTAGGGATGATTGTTTCGGTACCATATGCCAACAAGAACGGCGTACATCCAGTCGATACTCAAGGTGTTGTTCGATACGCCCATAACACATATGGTAATTCTTGCACCCAATTACCCTTCTTTTTTGTCAAACGCTTTTTGATTCCGTCGACTATAGTTTGATTGGTGATTTCTGCCTGACCATATCCTTGTGGATAGTGCAGATTTGAAGAAGAGTGGATTATGTTGTGATAGTTGAGGAACTCAATGACTTTGGAGCCAACGAACTGAGGTCCATTGTCGATTCTGATGAGGTGGGGGCAACCAAACCGCATTATAATGGTTTCCCATATGAACTTGATGACTTCATCTTCACGGGTTTGACATAAAGGAACTGCTTCTACCCATTTGGTGAAGTAGTCTGTTGCCACTAGGAGGTGTTTTATTTTTCTTGGTGCAGTTAAGAATTCTCCCATGAGGTTGAGGGCCCATAGTCTGAATGGCCAGACAACTTTGCTAGAATGGAGTTCTAAGGCTGAAGCTCAAATTTGTGGTCCATGTCATTGGCAAGCATCACACTTGCTTGTATATTCGATGGCTTGAGCTTTTATTTTAGGCCAAAAGACTCCTTGAGTAAAAGCTCGATTTGCTAAAGATCGTCCTGTGCATAAGATCCACAAGTGCCTTCGTGAAGTTCGTGCAGGAAGTCTTGAGCCTCTTTATCAGATAAACATCAGAGATAGGGTCATGTTACTGACTTTTTATAAAGGAAATTATCGGCAACGATGTAACGCTTAACATTGTCAAACACACGTCTTCTTTTAGTAGGATCTTTACGGAGTTCACCATCGAATTCATTTTTGGTCCCGATATATGTGAGGAAAGGTCGTCTCCAATCGTCTTTGTCCACTTCACCGCCCCCAGTATTAACAGAATTTGAGTTGAGGATGTTAATGATGGGGGTGGATATTACTTTGATCTTCAAATATCGAGCTTTTGTTCTGAGGATTCCCGTAAGATAGGCAAGAAAATTAGAATGTCTATTTTTTTTGTGAAGCAAATGTTCGATGGTAGCCCTTTTAAATCTGCTCATTCTGTCGACTACTACTGTGGCGTAATTAATCATTTTTCTATTTTTCTGAAACTTGTCTATATAATAGTTCACTATGAGTAAATAGTCAGTGTAAAGAGATAACTCGGGCACCCCAATCTTAAGAGTCATATCTAGACCGTGGATTAATGTCTCATATTCGGTCTTATTGTTGGTGGCCTCGAAGTTGAGTCAGATTGCTTTCTCAATTCTGTCATTTGAAGGCGTAATAAGAACGATCTCGATGCCCGACCCAGCAAGTTTGGCAGAACCGTCAGTTAGAAGGCGCCAACCTTTCTTGGATATATAATATGATTTTTCCTTAAATTGTTCCTCATTTATGTCAGTACTACTATCCTCTTCCCAGTCGTGATCATCAACTGGAAATTCTGTAAGGGAATCTGCTACTGCTTGCCCTTTTACAGAATATCATGGTTCGAAACGTATATCGTGCTCACCAAGAGTAACCGACCATTGCTAGACTCGTCTGGATTTCTCTCATTTAGACAGAATTTCCCGCAAAGAATAATTTGTCATTACTCAAACTAAGTGAGCCTGGAAATATTATTTTAACTTCTGTGATGTGTAGACGAGAGCTAAAAGTAGTTTCTCAATCTTAGTGTACCGTGATTCTACTGGAGTAAGAGTCTTGCTGATGAAGCAGACAAGTTTTTCCGTCTTCTCATCAAGTCGAATGAGGACTGAGCTCAATGATTCATTAGTAATGGCAAGATAGATGGTGATCTCTTCTCCTTCCTTGGGTGTACTCATTACTGGTGGCTTTCCCAAATAACGTTTGAGTTCCTGAAACGCTGCTTCAAATTCTGCAGTCCACTCGATCTCAGGATCTTTTTTTGGCTTTTTTTCTTCGTCCATTCGCGTAGTAGGTCGAATAGCCATCAACACCAGTCTGAAGACTTGGAGACAAAATGATTTATTGTTGTTATCTTACCAGCTAACTTCTATACATTTTTCTTCGTCTTTGGAGAAGGTATAGGCAACAATGTACGAATACGATATGGATCAGCCTTAATACCTTGCTTGCTGATCAAATATCCCAAGAACTTGCCTAATTGAACTATGAATTGACACTTATCAGGATTTAGTCTAATTTTGTAAAACCGAATAATTTTGAAGGTTATGTGTAAACCTGCGAGATGGTTATCATTCTTGAGACTTTTACACAACATATCCTTAATGTAAACTTCCATTATTTTCCCAATATGGTCTTTGAACATCTGTGTCATCAATATTTGGTAAGTGGCTCTTGTGTTCTTAATGCCGAAAGGCATTACTTTGTAGTAATACAAACCATGCTCTGTGATGAAAACTATTTTTTCCTGATCTTCGGGTGAAATAGGTATTTGGTTGCACCCTGATACAACGTTCATCATGGATAAGAGTTCGTACCCCGCGCTGGAATCGAACAGATGATTGATGAAAGGAAGTGGAAAACTATCTTTCAGAGTATGATTATTGAGGTCCGTAAAATCCACACATACTCTGATCTTTCCATTTTTCTTCGGCACTGCGACAATATTCGAGATCCATTTCGGGTTGTTTGCATTTTGGATAAAACCAACTTGAATGAGTTTATCAATCTCTTTATTAACTTTATCTCAGAACTTTGGTGCTAAAATTCGTTGTTTTTGTTTAACTGCCCTACTTAATCATTCAAGCTAAGCTTGTGGCAAGCCAAATTTGGATCAATGCCTGACATTTTATGGAATGTCCATGCAAAGACATCACTGTTATCGTTGAGAAATTGAATAAGTGCATTGCGCTCTGTTGTGGGCCAAAGAGTGCCAATGTATGTGCCCCATTTGGTTCTACTGATCTCGACATACTCTGTAGTTTTTGCACTTGGTAGCTGGTTTTTTGTAAAGTTCTCAGTAATATTTTTTATAGTTTTTTGTAATTACTATATGAGTTGTGGTATTGATTGTTCTGTCACAGTGGTAACAAAATTTTCATAACTAGAGCTAGCTTTTGGCTATTTTTGATTTCGTAAATGCCACCATTCCAATCGAATAGTAGTGCCAAATGATAGGTCGAAGGGATAGCTTGCATGTTATGCAGCCAATAATGTCCCATGATTCCTAAATAGCGAGATCTTGCTATAATAGGAAGTACGATCTTTCCTACATGTTCTTCCTTAGAGCCATTGAAACCACTGATATCGATGTCACTAGGTTGTACTTTGTCGGCCAGTCCCATCTAATCAATAGTACTTTGGAAAAGCAATTCGATACTACTGTCAGTATCTACCATTATTGTATGTAGTACGATATTTCTCATTTTTTAGCATGATCATGAGTGCATCATGATGAGGTAAATTGATACGGCGAACATCGCAATCTTTGAAGGAGATCCTTGTGTGTTGGGAACTAGATGCGGGGAGTAACCGGGTTTCTTTATTGACCATGGATAAATCGTGGTATTGGCCGAGACGTCATCTTTTATATCTGTTCGACCAGTTAATGATGTGAGTTTCAATAAAGTGGTTGAGGGAGATATAGTATAAATGTTTCTCCTCTGCTTCTACTTCGATCTGTATAATATCAGTAATAAGCTTATAAATCCCATTTTTGTAACTTTTAACGTCCACTATGTACTCATGCATTCATCCATCCACAAAAATATACTCCAACAGTCACTGTAAAGCAAAATAATATTCTGTGTCGTGATGCTGAGGTTTGTTCTCGATGGGTTGGAGATACCGAGCATTACAGAAGAACTTATCCTTTTGAACTGTAGGATATATACTGGCTATCGTGACATTTGTCTTGGGAAGACAGGACTTGGGCATATTACCACCTCTCCGAGTTTGATCGTCATTAGATTTGGTTCGCTTCCTGTTCCCTCCGTGATCAGCAGCACGATTAAACTCTTGTTCTGTGGATTGATCTCTTGCTGTCAAGGTTGATTTATAAGTTTTGTCTTTCGGACACCATCCTTTCGAGATCGATATAGCCGTTGACATTTTCAATCATGTCTTCTAAAGTTGTAAGCTTGTTTAGAATCAGATACTCCTTCGCTCTTTCATCCGCAAGCAAAACATTGGTGAAAGCTAAAATAGTAATTTAATGATCGAGTTTGTCCACATTTTTGGCCAACTCCAAGAACTTCTTAGTAAATGTTTCGAGCTTCTCTCCTGGTACCTGCTTAAGGCTGAACAAAGAATATAGATTTTCCTCTTTATCTTTATTGTGCCAGTAGTTCTTGACGAAGAGTTCCCGCAATTGTTCAAAAGTTGTAATGAACCCTTCTGGTAGTGAGTATAACCATCACAAATGGTTGCCTTATAAGCTAGCAGGAAAGAACCAACATAAAATGTGGTTGGATGTAGAATGTAAGCCTAAAGCATCATGAAAATTTTGAACGTGCTCCACCGGATCATTTCCCCTATATTTTTGGACTTTTGGGGTGTGGAAACAGATGAGAACTTCGTCATCCAATAGTTCCTAAGAAATCGGGCTCTTCTGTAACCTGTTGTGAATGCCTTTATTGGTTTAAGCTTGGGTATCGAACTGATTGAGTAACGGTCTAATCTTGCTATTTTGTAACAGCTTCATTGATGACGGTGTATTTGTTGACTCGAAATGTTGATGTAGATGTCAAAAATTATAAATAGAACTCTGTATCTGTAATGTGTCATAAATTGCGTCATGTGTATTGTAGGGACTTATCCATCGATCTCATTCATAATTGAGCTCATGCAGTTCAATTTACCTCAATTTTAGGCTCACGCAATTTTACCACTTAAACATTTCAGTCAAACATTCCAACTAGTCCCACAAACTACTCGAGAACGTGGGTCGAGCTAAACCCGGTAAGCTTTATTCATTCAAAGACACTTGTCTCCTACGAACTTGTCAGTTATTCAGTCAACCTCCACTAACCACATTATTTGGAAAACATGTTCTAGCACGATGAAGAGCTGTGGGGAAGCCTATATAGAGGAAAAGTTTCAGAAGAGACATGAACCAGAAAAATTACTCAAAACTTCTTATTTATGAGATCAAAAGTATTTTTAGATTCTAGAGATCACTTGTAATAAAGATATCCATTCAAAGCAATAAAGATACTTTTACAAAAAAAAGTTATACGAGGTCGTGGTTTTTTACCTATTCAGAAGTTTTCCACGCTAAAAACATCTGTTTGCATTTCTTACTTTCTAGTAGAATATTGTTACAGGTTCATTGGTGTGATAGTTAATTCCTAATCAAATTGAGCTTACGAAATTTGGCCATTACATTTGGTGCCGTCTGTGAAAAAGATTACTTTTCCACGATACCCTAAGGCAGTCTTTCATTACAATTTCAATTATGGTTTCCTCCAGACGACAGGCCGTAGGAACTCAGGTCAAAATTTCTGTGGATCTGGGACAACTTACTGAGTTACAGGCGAATCTCCATTGAGAGGCAGAGAAAAGCGCCGAACTCGAACTTCAATTGACAAAGGATCGCGAGCTCCAAGAGAAAGAGTTCGATGCAAAGCGACAAGCTCGTTTAACAGTGCTTAAACGATACGAAGATCAGATGACAACAACGCAGACTGCACTCGAGGCTCTGTAAAATACTTAACATGCTCCTCCATCCAGGGATTACGATCAACTTTCAGAGACCTCCCACATTTCGGCAAGGGAAAGGTTGGGACCTCGGGGAGCCACTAGTAAAGTCATTTTCAGAAATCTACCACATGAGCTGCAGCCCTCCATCCATTTGGGGGGAGAAGTTCAATCAGAAGCCAGCCGAGGTTACCCTTTTTCCATCCGTCAGGGGGAAGACCAAGTTCCAGCACGAGATTGCTTGAGTGAAGGTACGAGAACTCATCCTCCCCTGCCAGCACGTCCAGTGATTTAGCCAATATGTCATTACGTCACAAAAAAACATATGGATCAGTGAATAAAGGAGCTGATCGAGGTACAAGTTCTGGGTACTACCCGCGATACCATGAAGTTACAAGGAAGTCCGATTGCTAAAGAACTTTTCAATATGGAAATACTGAAAGGTTTCTATACTCCCCAAATCCACAAATACAAAGGTACTGACCCAAAGGAGCATATTCAGCAATACCGTGATTCAATGGGGTTATACTCCAATCTTAACCACATTCTCTGCCGACTATTCGCCATAAGTTTACAGGAGGAGCCACTCCGATTGTTTTACTCTCTTCCTATGGAATCTATCTACACATTTGATCAGCTGTAAAACAGTTGCCGCGATAAACTGTTTCATCTTTAAATCTTCAGACCGCTGCCGTTGGCTATTCCTATTACTCCGCGGATGTGCCAAACGAGCAAAGATTCAGCCAACTGCGGAAGTCACCTGGACTCCAGAATCCGAAGTAGCTTTCAGGATCTTAAAATCTATTTGGGGAGGTCTCCCATAATAAGCACCCCAGTAGGTAATGAGGAACTGATAATCTACTTAGCAGTCACATACACTTCTCTCAGCTCGGTTCTTATTCGATGCAAGGGAAAATATAGAGACCAGTCTTCTTCATCAGTAAAACACTCACACCAGCAGAAATAATGTACTATAAAATTGAGAAACTTCTTCTCACCCTTGTTTACACTTCGCAGAAACTCAATACTACTTCCAAGCACATTTTGTCAAAGTTTTGACGAACTACCCACTTCGGGAAGTTCTTTCCAAAAAAGAAATGTCACGAAGAGTGCAACAAGGGTCAGTCAGTTTGGGCAAACATGATATCAAGTTCAAACATCGTAATTCTAAAAGGTCAGGCTATTGCTGATTTTCTTGCGGATTTTCCAGTGGAGGATCCCGAGTGGAAGGGGCACGACCTGGACCTTACCGAAAATATGCCAGATAATCTAACCCCCAGGCCATTCGATGAATGAGTAGACTAGATCACTACATCAGGGTGAAGGCTTCTCACAGATGGATCAGCAGGACCCGCAAGGTCAGGAATCGGGATCGTTTTGATTATTCCTTCTAATGACAGAATTAAGAAATCAATCTGCTTGGATTTTAAGGCCTCAAATAATGTCACCGAGTATGAAGCTCTCATTCACGGACTCAACCTCGCTTTTGAGCTCGATATCCCCAAACTCTCAGTTTATAAAGATTCATTACTCATCGTTCATCATTATTCAGAGCAGTACAAGAAGAATGGAAGATGATCGAATGCGTTGCCCTCGTTTCAGATAGGATGAGTAAGTTCGGAAAGCAACTCTCGAATATCTTCCTCGAGGGAAAAATAGACACGCCGATTCATTGGTATATCTAGCCGGGGTCTTGGGAACGGAAGCTCGATATCTTCAGATCGAGATCATTTCAACCCCCAGCATTGATCGCATATCTGTATGCACGATCAACACTGGGGGTGATAAAGGGGGAGACGACGATTGGCAAAAGCCTTTCTTAGCCTACCTCGGAGTCAACAACAAGTGCAAAGACCACTACCAGCAGATCCAAAAAGGCACCGACAGCTGATCAACAACACGAAGCGTTATATTACTTAGAATGGTGTACTTTACCGCCTCTCCGTTACAGGGCCATACCTCAAATGCCTCTTGAAGACAAAAGCAGACGAACTGCTCCATGAATTACACGAAGGAACTTGTGGCTCCGGCGCCGTAGGTAGATCATTAGCTAACCGAGCTATAAATCAAGGAGTATTATGGCCTGACATGCGCAAGCAGGCAGAGGAGTACTCCTGCAGGTGTGACACTTGCCAGAGACATGGAAATATGATACGCGCTCCTGCGCTCGAACTCCATACAAGCAAGGTTTTCTGGCCATTCAAAAGATGGGCACTAGACCTCGTCGGCAAATTCTCTAACTCTCCAGGTAATCGTCGTCACCTACTCGTAGCTACCGATTACTTTACAAAATGGGTAGAAGCAATTCTGCTATGTCGAACCAGAGAAGAAGAGGTCATCTCTTTTATCTGGAACCACATAATCACTCGATTCGGGTGCCCTCACCTAATTCGTATCGATAACGGGCCACAATTTGTGGGAGATAAGGTCGTAACCTTCCTAAATTACCACAATATCAGCCACTGACCATCAAATCCATACTACCCTCAAGGCAATGGCCAAGCCAAAATTACAAACAAAACCATCGTGGATGGACTCAAAAAATAGCTTCACTCCCAGAAAAATGGATATTGGGTTCGCGAGCTACCTCACATTCCGTGGGCGTATCGAACCATTCCCCGATAATCCACTGGGTGTACCCCATTCCTTCTTGCTTATGGTACTGAGGTAGTAATTCCTTCTGAGTATCATTACCCAATCCGTGATCACGAGCTGACTGACAAGGAAATTGAGTTTGAATTGGCTTGCAAACTCAATATGATTGATGAAACTAGGGAACGCGCCATCGCTAACCTAGGTCAATATCATCATATGCTTGCCAGATTGTATAATAACCAAGTCAGGAGCCGTACTTTCCGTATCAGAGATCTCGTCCTCTAAGAAATTCCTCAACATCGCAAAGAGCCTCACGTTGGAAAATTAGTCGACAATTGGGAGGGTCCATTCATTATCACAGGTCTCTCAGGCCTGGGATCATACTATCTCATGACAGAAGATGGAATCCCCATTTCAAATCCTTGGAACACTAGACGACTGAAATGGTACTATCATTAGGCGTCTTACTACTCCATTTCCATTTCTCACTTTTTGTTTTTCAATTCCAAAAGTGAGATTATTATCTCCATCCAATGTAAATTCTAAACTTATCAATGAAAGTTTTTTTTAAATAATGTCATTCCCTTCACGAACATTCGTCCACATTTTACAGATTCAAGCATAAATAATACTAGCTTACAATCAATCTTTTCCAAGTTCAATCAGGGATATCACTTGATTGGCTTCTGTTACTACATCTCTGCGATTGTGAAAAGTGCAAAAACTTGTTTCACATCAAAGACTCAGCCAAATAAGAGATAAGACAACGGTCATACTAGTCTTCATTTTTTACAACTTGTTTGGATCATTTTAGTAGGCTTGATCGAGGATAGTACTTGGTTTAGCTGAATCTTTCTATCTCTGCGATTGTGATAAGTGTAAAAACTTGGCTCACATCAAAGACTCACCCAAATAAGAGATAAGGTAAAGGTAATACTAGCCTTCATCTTTTACAACTTGTTTAGATCATTTCAGTAGGCTGGATCGAGGATAACACTTGGTTCAGCTGAATCTTTCTATCTCTGCGATTGTGGCATGTGTAAAAACTTGGTTCACATCAAAGACTCATCCAGGCATAAGATAAGGTAAAGGTCATACTAGCTTTCATCTCTTTCAATATGTCAGTGACATTTCTATAGTTCAAATCAAGTTTCAACTTGGTTTAACTCAACTCATTTCTACGATTAAAACGAATGTGAAATTATTTTTTTATATCAAAGACCCCACCAAACACAAGATAAGGCAATGGTCATATTAGTGTTTCATCTATTTTAATGTGTCAGCGACAGATATTATTAATTTTTGGGTCGAATTCATATTACAAAGGATTCTTTTCTGCTGAGGTACTGTTAGTAGCGATTCCACAAACATCAAGAGGTCTTTCTTTCAGTTCGCGAGCCACATCAGCTCTACCTTGTTCTATTGATTCAGTAGTTCGAGGGCCCAGTTGGGTCTCCATGACGCCCAGACAGTCCCCTCGATCTATCTTAGTTCCACAGATGCATCCCTTATCCAACAGAGTTTTTAACAAGGTATCTCGTTCTGACTCAAGTCTTTTAACTTCCTCTACAAAATATGCAACGATCACCTTTAACAGATCAGATCGAGACACATCAGGTACTACCGCCGTTGCAAATAGTGCCTTCAACTTCTCGAGGCGTTACTTTAACCTAGTATAATCATTATTTTGTTCAATTATATCTGCATCGACCTTATCATGATAAATGACATCTTCTTCCAATTTGGTAATATACTTTGCCGACTCAGCTAGGCTTATGGCTTCTAAGTCTACTACCCGAGCACGAAGTCTCCCAATTTTTGCGTTCAACTTTTCCCTAGCCGGCAGATCCTTCAATAATTCCTCCTTCCTCTTCACCAGCAAGTTCTTTGCATTGATATCCCATTCCAGAACTTTCTCCCTGATAAGAGCAGCATCTAACTTATGTTGGCATTCCCTCAAATTTGCATTTCCCTTCTGAACATGCCCCTGAATTCGAGATACGCCACTTTCTAGCTCTCTAATGCGACCTAAGAGACTAACTACATCCCCTCGAACTAGAGGTGCCTTAACCTTAGTTTTACTTCCCCGTGAACGCTCTCTAGCCTCGACTTTCTTGGCACGAGCAATGGCTTGGATCTTTTTGACTTTAAGTCGAGCAACTCTCTCGTTTAAGCCATCACACCTTCGTTGCATTTCTCGGAATTCCATATCCTTGGCGGGGAGGGTTTTTCGCAAATGTTCAGCTGCGGTCTCCGAAGCTGATATATTTTCACGAGCTACCCTCCAGCTCGTTCCTAGATCTATGAAGGTCGGATCGAAATTGTTCCTCTGATTGTTCCAGCGCCTGAATACGGTATTGAGCTGTGTCGGCCTGATTACCCTTCATAACCGACGCTTTAACCCGACGTTGAAGCTTCTCGGCACGTTTTGTTGCCTCGGATAGCTCTTCTAATCCTATAATAATCTTAGAATCTTTCTCTTTGACCTGAAGAGTCAGGTCAGAAACGGCCTGATTCAACTTCTCAAGTCTGAAATGCGCTTTTACGAATTGATCCTCTCTGTTCTCGTTCGCCTCCTTCATCCTATCAAACTGCTTCACAAATTCCCGATTGCACATGAGTACGTTATCTTCTCGTGCACGAGATGAATCCAATTTGACCTGGGAAATATAAAAAGTTTTAGTACAGTTCAATTCAGGAAATCTAATTCCTATTATATACATACTACATTTCTAAGAGACTATGTGATTTCTAAACATCTGCTTCTAAGTACTTTTAGACTAAAAGTTTGGACTCCATTCTCAGATGAACCCTTGATGAATCTTCTTTCGGCGTACAAGGTACACACTTTCGATATATTATTTCGTATTAATAGCGTTAGATTTTTGCCATGCATTTCTATCCTGTTGACTTGATAACTTAACATTGATGTAACATGCAAGTCGAAAAACCTATTCCGATCTAACCTGCTGCTCCGCTTGCGCAGACAGTAAGGCTTAAGAGGTCTCTCTTTCATTGGCAAGTCCAGACTCTAGGTCATTTATCTTGAGACTCATCTCAATAACTACCTACAAGACGTTTAAAAACAAAGTCAATTTACAGAAGTTTTCTTCCCCATATCCAATTCAACAACTTACAAATACTTAAACAAATACACTTGTCTACCCTACCTTCTCATTCCCACCTTCTGAGAGCTCGACATCATCCCCTTGGTTGTCAAGCACTGTCTGGTGGGAGACACCATACAGACCATCCACGACTCCCACCACTTCCACTTCCTCGTCCTCTCCTTCCTCAACGTTGGTGTCCGCCTTAATGGTGTCCACCTCCTGCTCAGAATAACCTTTCAGCATCAAGTGACGACCCAGTCTGTCACGCTCCTCAGCCATCTCATCTAGATTGACCTTTGCCTCGACCTGTAGCTGGCCAATCACCACAACATGAGAGGCCTTCTGCTGCCTCACTTCCTTCATGGCTTCAGTCTTGGTTCAAGCTAGGTCTTTCTCCAGCTCGCTCTTCGCCTTCTTCAGCTCAGATTTTTCTTCTTCAATACCGAGCCATATTCCCTCCTTAAGACGAGCGACCTACATAAAATGAATCGATCTCAGTTATTAGCTCGGAGTATATTAAACATTTATTTATGATAATATAAACTTACCATCTTGCTCGTATCTTCCTCTCCTTGGAGAGCTGGCAACCTGGCCCTTTCCTCGAACTCCTTAAGGTCATCTACCGCAGCAGGTCACACCTCAGTGACCTTCTCCCCAGAAGATTCGACCCTCCTCCTCATCTCTTTTGCGACCTCACTACTTTCCGTGGCACCCGCGGCCGGCAACGACTTTAACATCCATTTTTTCAAAAATTTATGAGTTATCTTGCTATTCGTAAGATTCGGTTGAGCCGAACTGCCCGACCCAGGAGTCTTAGTTCGAACCTCCTCACCACTTAATTTCTTTTTGCCTTCATCGACCCTCACCATCGACCTGGTAAACTGAGCCATCCTAACTTTTTTTTTTTTCTACTAAAGTCGAGTCCCTCCAACACAAGTTCGAGTTTAGTCTCCTCCTCCGCAACTTCGTCTAGCAATGATTTTTTCCTTTCCACTGTAGACTTCACACCTGCAATAATAACATTTTTACTATCAACTAAAGTTGCCTATAAAATATAACAATAATTCTATCTATGCATGTCTATACTTACTCTGTTTTACAGTTCCAAACTGAAGATTCAGAGGTTCTTCGTCATCTCTCTGAAGGCAATTACCCTTCACCCATATGATATTATCATTCTAGGTTCGACCTGTCGAATTCAGATCGAAAAAACAAAGCTGACTTGCACTCGCACAGAAATATGATCCCCCACTGGCTCTAAAATTCTTCACCCCATAAAACTGCAAAACGTCCTCATGGGTTATCCTCCTCACTTTTTCCTCCCTTTCCCATCTTTCATTCAAATGGTCACACACGGTTATTACCTCCCACATGTTCCCGTTCAATTGAACAAGACATTCCCCAATTGCATTCATAATCCCCTTCGCCAAATTGGTGATGGGAAGGCTCAACCCATACTCTAATTAAGATAGGTAACACAGAAAACCCTTCGAGAGGTCACTCTGAACATCCCTATCGAAGTACTCTAACGAGATCGATTCATCTATACCCCTATCTCATTTTTCCACTTCCAAATTTACCAGCAGATAAAAATGCTCTTCCCCCTCCGCTACCGTACAACCCCTAAATTGTCTACCGACAAACTCTACACAATTGCCCCACTTCACTCCTACAACCGCCTTTGCTTTACAAAACTCTCTAAAGGCATCAGAACCCAGATGATAAGATACCAACTAACTAGGGAAACCAAAGAATTGTTCTAATCCTCCTTCCCCTTCATTATCAGATTCATTCGTCCGACCAGAGGTCGATACCTCATTAATAGACAAACTACCCATCTTAAAATAGATTCTACGGACACGTTTTTGACCTACATAGGTTCCTCTCACGCTCGACCTACATACAGGTTAAGGTATTTATCATTCTCCTATCTATGTATATATATATATACGTACCTTAGCATATATCGCATACATCTCTTCTAACCTTCAATATCTTAATAAGAATCAGCAGTAGAGTCAAGCTTTCCCCTCACAACGCTACTGTATTGCTACCTATGAGATCCAGAATCTTTTGGCCCTCTTCAACCGTTTGTCACCTTCGGATAACTCTTTATCGAATCCCATGATTTTTTGTCTTTCTCTCTGAGTTCTCACCAATTTTTTTGTGGTAAAACGTTTGTTTGGAGACGAAGAAGAACTATTTATCATTTCTCTCTCATGCGGCTGCCATTTATTGCTCCTCGTACGAACTGTCCTTGATTCCAGAACTGAGGCATCCTTTCCACTCTCAATATCAGGCGTCTTGTACCTTTTCGATAAAATAACCTTCCCATCATTACAACTCCCCTCATTTTTTAACATATTTATCTCCCTATTTCCATATCTTTTCCTGACCTTCCCACACTCATGATGACTCACAGTGTACGATGTCAGAGGTCTACTTCCTTTTGCATACAAAACAAAACTAGAAACTTCTGCAATTTCATATTTTTGTATTTTAGTCCTTGTTTATCATACTTATAGTGATTGACGTCATTTTCTGTATTGTACAAATATTTAAATTTATTCAAAATATTTGCTAAAACTGTCTCAAAATAGATTTTCTCCTATAGAGGATCCGATTGACTTATATTATTTCTGTTACATTCACAACAATTATATTATCCATAAGACACACTTAACACAACATCCGTCACAAACTTGGTAACCTAAACAAACATCATATAATCACATTATTCGTCAGTCTTCAGATCGTCGAATTCCATCTCAACTTCAGTAATCAAACTAGCCAACTTCTCTCGACCTACACACAAACATACTTCAGACAAATAACAAGCATACTCCCTGCTCCTTCCATCTGAACCTCGAGCCCACATTCCCTCCCTAGTAGTTTAACATCATTACCAAACAAACCAAAAATCCTCTCACATACTTTGGCAACCTTTATAGACAATCGTCCTTCTACAGCGATACGAATCCTTTGAAATCGAGCAATACCACCCTAAATCTCTCCTCCATTTTTCTTTCGTCCTACCCATAGTTATACGTTTCTCACTAACATTCACCTCAAAACATGTGATTTGTATCTTTTATCTCATAACAGAAACCCCAAATCTTGGGATCAATTATTAGAACTTATCCCCCCACCAGTATACAAAATAGCCACTGTACCCGACCTTACGCTGCCATGAGTATTACCCCTTTCGACCTGAAGAGCTTAAGTTTACATATTTCCTACAACTTTTATCACTCACATGTTAAATGTAAATCATTTATATCAGCACGATATTATCAGCACATATTCATCTCAGTTCGAACAATATTTCAACATTGTTTCATAACTTATCAACAGTTATTCAACTAACACCCAACACATTTCAGGCCGATTCAAGAAAATTTTCTATACATAGTTTCATAAATATCAACTTTTATTCATATCAAAGATATTACATATAATTTACAGATAACAAGTTTTCACACAGGAATACAACAAAATGTTACCCATCCAATACCAAACTCCAGATACTTTACAGAAAACAAGTTTTCCCTATTTGTTAAAAGCTACAGGTCATTCAGGCACGGTGAGGTATCATATTTTCCAATTATTCTTAATTAAGTAATTCTTCACCCTGATGCAAAGAAGACATTGGAACCAACAAAGATCTTCCCTCACATAGCTTGGTTGAAGCCCAGTCAAACTCCAAGTGAGAACTATGCAAGCAGTGGACTCAGTGTTGGTACCCACAAAACAAGATGAAAGGTCTTCTGAGCGCAAAAATACGATGGAAATGCGTTAGCAGGATCCTTCATCCCGCTCTTCTCCTCTACTGCCATCACCACCTCTTCTATAACCACCACCACCGAAGAGTTGGTAGAGATGAAGAGGGTACAACCTTTGAATCCATGGCAGTATATGAAATCAGTAAATCTGCCCCACAGATACACCTTTCCCTGCATATGAAGCCTTAACCCTGTCTTCCGCAAGAGTGTGGAGACAGGCCCAACGTTCCTCGCATGTCAAGACGAAGGCATGAAATCTCCACTTATAGTAGAAATCTTCCTCAGCTTCAACCGCTTCCTCTCCCGACAAGCCTTGGTATGTCGGAGAAACAGGGGCTGGGATCGCCATTTCTAAGGAACGATCACCAAAGTACTTCAACTTCAATCTCTGCACTTCAGACGCAATCCTCTCTTTACGAACCATACTCTGAGTTTTCACCATCTCAGAAAAAGTTACACATGCAGGAAATTTTGCAAAGAGTTGATAAAGGTACTCTTTATATAACCCTAACTTTATTGTGCAAGTACATTTTCCCAAGCGCCATTATTCATTATGAACGCGACTATTCAAACGCAAACATCAGCATCCGCATCATCATTTAATACCCATCACATCCCAATATCACGTAACTTACAAGCAGTCAAATGTCATCATTTCTCCGTTTCGAATTTCAAACTCTTAACACATTTTTTCTCAACCAAAGCCACTCGTGACTTTGATTGCGAGGGGACGATTGTAGGGACTTATCCCTCGATCTCATTCATAATCGAGCTCACGCAGTTCAATTTACCTCAATCTCAGGCTCAAGCAATTTTAGCACTTAACACTTCAGTCAAACATTCCAACCAGGCCCACGAACTACTCGAGAACGTGGGTCGAGCTAAACCTGAAAAATGTTATTCAGTCAAAGGCACATGTCTCCCACAAACTCGTCAGTTATTTAGTCAACCTCCACTAACCACATTATTCAAAAAACGTGTTCTAACACGATGAAGAGCTGTGGGGAAGCCTATATAGAGGAAAAGTTCCAGAAGAGACATGAACCAGAAAAATCACTCAAAACTTCTTATTTACGAGATCAAAAACATTTTTAGATTCTGGAGATCACTTGTAATAAAGATATCCATTCAAAGCAATTAAGATACTTTTACAAAAATCCTCCATACGAGGTCGTGGTTTTTTACCTATTCAGAGGTTTTCCACGTTAAAAATACTTGTTTGTATTTCTTACTTTCTAGTAGAGTATTGTTACAGGTTCATTGGTGTGATAGTTAATTCCTAATCAAATTAAGCTTAGGGAATTTGGCTATTACATGTATGTTGATGAGGTCGAGTGGTCATATAATGGTCGAAGATAAAGCTTGAGCTCGAGATACGGAATAAGCCACTATATTTCACATTCTCAGAGAGGAGAAAACCGCTGCCAGTTTTACAACTATGTCAGCTACCATACAACAAATACGGGTTTTTACATCATTAAAAAAATAACGTAAAAGGGATTTAACATCATTTGTACAAATGACGTCGAAGGTGATGACGTGGAAAGGTAGGGACTAACAACATCGTTAAATAAATGACGGGGAAAGCTAGGCACTAACATCATTAATTAAGTGACGTATAAGGGGTTTCAAAAAATGACGTTATTGATACCCAACTCCGGTGGCCGACCGACTAATGTATTCTATTGACGTCACTAAATAACGTAGTTGAAATCTTTTAACGTTATATTTGAAGTGACGTGGTAGCATTTATATATATCAACAATGGTATTTTTAAAATGACATCAATACCTCAAAAAATACAAAGAAAAAAAAAATATATCAAATATTGTCAATCCACTGCCCTGTCCTCCTCTCTACAGGACCACTACCATATTCTACAAAAAGGTAAAATATTTGGCTAAATCATTTTACTTTCATTCAATACAATATGTTCGAACTTAATCACTTCATTATTTGAATTATAGAGTAAAATCACTTGTAAACTTAACCAATGTACAAAAAAACTAATAAAACAACCATAAAGAAGGGTCTCAGATGTTTTACTGCCAGAATGCTTACAGCCTTTGAGTGCATTTGTGTATTTCTACTAATCTAGATTAATTTGTAAACCTGTCAAAGCATACAAATTAGACATTAGCTCTGTAAATGTGAGTACACAATAAGATGCTTACAATCGTAAAAGAAAAATAAATAATACAGAACATGAGGAGAAGAAAAATACCTATTTGCTTGAAGGATTCCACCTCCGTGACAATTATACATTCTGGATCCCTATAAGTTGCTTATGTCCATCGTTCTTAAGAAATGAAACTAATGCTATTATGAAAATTGATTTTGCCATAAAATACATGTAATTTCTCCACTTTCTTGTCAGAATTTTGAAATCAGGGTGTTCTATCATTTTATATATCTCCAACATTATTTGACTCTTTAAGTATGTTTTTCGTGAAACTGTTTCTTATAACATAAGGAACAGTATTTTCCAGAGGAAATTAAATTTGCTAGAAGTTAAAATATCTTAACTGATAATATCTCAAATGTCATTAAATATCCAGAGACATAATAGAGATATATTTGTTGATATTATGGTGCAGATCGCATTATATAGTTGAGATGTCACAGCTCATGAACAAGCTATGATATTGTCAAATTTGACAGATATAGCAAATTTCACTTTATTTAATTAGGGGGGAATGCAGGTGCTTACCGAGTGATCCTCTGTGTTCTGATCAACTATAACATGGACTGGAAATGTTCCTGACCATCAAAGAAACCTCCCCAGAGCTGATTGCTCGACCTCAACTAACTGCCTTGACCCTTCATCAACCAATACCTTTCTAGATATTACTTCCTGATAAACATATCAAATTTAATTAATGCAATTTAAGTTATGATATCAGATTTTACTGTTAGAGAACATAACCATCCAAACGGAGCAAATAACACAAAAAAGTGTGGGTTGATGACTATCCTTGAATGTGCTACCAGATATGCTTGGTCAAACCAAGGTTTAAAAGAATAACTTTGGGTAACAATAAGAACAAATATAATGTGATTAGAGACACCAATATCCTAAAAGTACGTTGGTATAAACTGGTTTGGAAGTCTCTATACAATCTAGAATCTTAAACTTTGCATGGAGACTGTTCAACAATGCTCTAACTACATACTAAGAACTACAAAAAAGAGGGTTCATGATGGTGCTAAGATGCTATATCTGCAAAAACAGGCAGAAACAACATATTATATGGTGTGGGAATGTGAATTTATACAGCAGATATGGAACTGGGGATGCCAACTCTTCTCTTACAATGGACAGCCAGGTACTTGCTTTAAAAAATTCCTTGCTCTTAATACAGGTAGCAGTCCACTTATAAAAGAACTCTGGAACAGCTTCACTCTCATCTCTCTAGGGATAAAAGAAGTTTCCTACTGTAATATAGAAATATAGAGGCAATAACCAGGCCCTCTTAATCTTAGTGCTCACTTGTGATTGATGAAAATGAAAATTCTTCTTTGGCATAAGAAAAAGATAACTATAATCCAGGGTTATCTAGCTATGGTTCAACCTTAAATCACAAACCATTGTTGTCTGAACTACTAAGAGATATATAAAGTAACAATATTGGCCAAGAAATGATGGTGGGAACTTGTCTATTATTTTGCAAACTAAGTAGTATTAGTCAGGGAATACTTTTCTGGTATTTACAAAAAAATTGTTGCTCTTCTTGAACTTGGGCCTCCAGTTGACGAACTTTCTTTAATGAAATAACCAACCTTTCCCATACTTTCAACTTGTAGTACAATCTGGACATCAACGAATAAACACAAATTTGAAGAAACAACTCCCACATTGCAGAATATGAAATATGCAATATTTAAAGACATTGCATGCACTTTAAAACTGTCCCAAGGCAGCATGCACAACACTGTACAAGACCTCTAGATCATCAAAAATCTCAAGTTCTCATGAAAGAATCCAAAAACAATTAAAATTAAAAGTTGTCTCTAGGAACTTCCTGGTCATAATGAATTCAAATTATGTTGTGATGGTTCTTCTAAAGGTAACCCAGGTTTTTCAGGCATTGGTGTGATATATAGAGACAGTAATGGCAGTGTTCTTGACACATAAAAAAGCTGTGGGAATTTATACTAATTACATGGCAGAGGTACATGCAATAATCCTAGAAGTTCAGAAGGCAGTGAAAAATGTATGGTACAAACTATGGGTGCTTTCAGAATCTACAGATGCTATAAGAGATTTCAAGACCAACAAGATTCCATGGGTATTCAAAGTACAATGGAATCTAAACTTTTTGCAACAAAAAAACTTTACATACAAAATTCAAACACTTTCCACTATTTTGAGATGCTCCACATACAAAATTCTATAACTGAAATACGATGGTTAAGAATAGAGCTGTACGTACCAAAAAATAGCAACATAGTTTCCTTACGTTGACTCCCATATTTGAGCCTATAAAAGAGATAAATAACTCTACTTAAGTCAAACTAATTTGCTACAAAAATATCAACTCAAATGCCAACATTTAAAAATAGAAAGTCGTGCTCGCTACATATATGATGTGTCTGTTTGGTTCCATTTAGACTTATATAAAGCACACATTTGAGCCATGTTCCAGTGGCCATTGTCAATGCTATTGACAGGACAAAACCGCAAATCTTGTACATCAAATAATGCATGACATAATTGGTAAAGCTTTGGCCTAAGAAAGACTAAATTTCAGGATCAGGAAGAAAAGTTCAATATGCAATGGTTAATAAGAGAAGTGTACCAAGAAATGTTTGTAATAGTTTCGCATGTATCCAAATTCTCTTCAACTAATGGTCAACAACTTTGCTTTCAGATCTGGTTATGCTATAGTCTTGATATCAAAAGAAACCACAAAATGATACAAAACTACACTAGATGGCGACATGACACCTATGTATAAATATAAAAAGTTCTTGAGCTGCTACAAAATACATTTGGGATAACAGCAAAAGGCATAATTTTTTCTTTAAACATTTAAAGAACAAATGGATACTCTACTATGAATACTCTATAGAAGGATTACCATAGGATCACCTTCCCTCGGATTATTTAGTGTACCTAACCAAGTAGAAAGCAAAGAGAGACGTTACAATCTCAGATCGTGAAGGGAGGAAAGGCTGAAGGAGGATGAGGACTACAAAGAACGAGCATCTATAAACTAAGTAGACTAAGCAGATTCCAGCACAACCTTGCTATGAAAGAAGAATCCCCCACCAGGATGCATGAAATATTCCAGTACATGCTATGAAAGACAAAGCCGAAGCGCCCAGGACGCATCAAAGATTCCAGAGAAGCAGATCTATGGATTAGCAATGGGACCACCTAGTAGAAGAATAGCCCACTAGTGTATCTCGTATAGGAATCGGTAAGCTAGTAGCCTACCCCACCACGGTCAAGAGCAGTTGTCAGTTGGGCCAGAAGGCCGAAAAAGAGGAGGAAGCAACTCAAATAAGTAGAAAGCAAGCATTATAAGGGAGTAAGCATAGAACCACGGGCGACCAAAGTAGACCAATCGGATGAACCTATAGCTTCCTCAAGTGCAGAAGGAATAGAAGCAAGCTATAGAGTCCTAAGGCATAGCATAGAAGTAAGGCAGAACTAGACGTTCGCAAGCAATATCAGAGCACCACCCCATGAGTAGCTATCAAGACAGGACAGAGAGTTGATCAGAGAGTTGCCATAGTGGAGTCAGTAGCATAGAAGGAAGCAAGCTGCAAAGCCAAGCTGAGATATTACATGGTGTAAAGGTTCAAGGCAGGATCGGTTTGCGAAGATATGAGTCAGTCCATATTGTCTAGAGCCGTAATTCAGCAAAACTTCCAGTTTCCAGTAGAGTGGTCAAAGGAGCTCTAGCGCATCAGCCAGATAGTATAGACTCACTCGATGCAAGCTTCAAGACCGCTCTCTCTCTCTCTCTGCTGGGTGAGAATGTGGGGTCCCAGATAGGAAATCAAATAGAGCAAACCAGTAGAATGAGAACAATAGGTGCATTCGTACTGTCGATGCATTTAGGCACTTGCTTACGAAGTTTGTCTCTCTGAGCTGCCTATAGAAGCCAATTCGAGCTATGATGCATTCGGATTGGCGACGTATTTATACACTTGCTTACGAAGTTTATCGTCTTTCGTCTATCTGAGCCGCCTATAAAAGCCAATTCGAGCTATGATGCATTCAGACTTAGGCACTTGCTTACGAAGTTCATCTATCTAATGTGCCACCTATAAAAGCCAATTCGAGCTACTAGCTTCACTTCCGGTGCTAACTTTAACTCCCGCCTCCGGCTACCACCCCTAGTGTTAGCCCACGCCTCCGGCGCCCTTTTCTTTATTATTCTTGCTCGCCTCATTGCTCTTCTTTCTTGTTGGGCAATTTCTTGCTTCTTTAACTTCCGTAGCTTTAACTCACGTACATCGTCCCTGTCATCACTATCTCAATTTTCTTTCGTAATCTACATGTTCAAAACCCAAATTGAAACCCAAATAACTTCTGAACTAAGGGAAAGATACTGTGATATATTGTGTCCAACACATACAATTTTTCTGAGAAAAATAATTTGGGTCGATGGGTATTTCCCAAATACTAATCTTTGTTTAAGATTAAATCCATAAGATCAAATATCACAAATAACATTTTACATTCCACCAAATCGTAAGAAAAAAGTCGTAAATGTGTCTATGACACTGAAATCCATATAGAAATCAACTGCAAATGGAAGAAACTTTAGCAATAAGAGAAAATATTATGCACTTACAAGTAAATCTTAATAGGTAAAACCCCCAATCACACAATTAGTTCTTTCAATCTTGTCAATTTGATGCATACCCATGGTACAAAATAAAAATTGAGCTTGAAAGCATTAAAACTAGATCCAAAAACACAATTAGAGATGGAAAATTCACATATAAATAAATAATTTAAAGAGAGAGATAGAGAAGCACATGACCTATATATTTTGGAAGAACCCCAAATTCCATTTCAATCATTCCAACTTTTATTTCCATGGCTTATAACACCCAATTTGTATTTTTTGGAGAGAGAGAGAAGAACATGACCTGTACAACTTCAAGGTCTTGACATTACATTAGAAAGGTTTTGAAGTTATTCGTGGGAAACCAATCATTGTCGACCAATTTACTGTAATTGGGACTGGGCTTTGGAAGATGAATAAGAGGAATTGAAACCCTAAACAAAAGAGATTTGATCCTTATACACAAAAGATGCATATCTGAATTTCTCCACTCGAGCCCATGAATTCAAGCTAGGGGAATTGAAACCCAAAACTGTTTTATACAAAAATCTAATCTCCAGTCGCGATTATGAAAGACTCCAATTACGTTAATTAGGAACAAACGACTTGATATTAAAAAATTCTTGAATAAAATCACTTTTCAAATGCCGTGAATTGTACATGTTTTAAAATCATTATAAAAAAATGACGTTAATAGAAAGAGGGAACAACCATTAACGTCATTATTAGAAAAATAAAAAATGATGTCATAGCCAAATAAGTACGTCACTCTAGGGTAATAAAATAACAAGTATGATCTATAACGTCAACTTTCATTAAAATGACGTTATTTAGGTGACATAAAAGCCTATATTTGTTGTAGTGTACCACAGGTATACCCACTGCATGTCATGCTAAGATTGTAAATTCCCCATCTGCCTGGATTCTTGATTTAGATGCCAATAATCACATGACTGGTGAGTATAATATTCTTGCAAATCCACATACCCCATTTAATTGACATGTTCTTATTGCTGATGGTTCACTCACTAAAGTACATAGTAAAGGCACGGTTCACTTGCCACCTGAAATTTTCCTAGATTCTATTTTATATGTTCCACGTTTTACTCTTAATATTGTCTATTAATCGTCTTGCCAAGAATTTTAACTGTGTTCTTGTTTTCCTGTCTAATTCTTGTTACCTTCAGGACCGGAGTACGAGGCAGATTTTTGGTAGGGCGTATGAGCGCGATGGTCTGTACTACTTTGGCGATCCACCCCCAGTTCCACAGCCATTTATTTCCAGTTTGCATGCTAGTGTCTTGCCTGAGTCAGGCCATTATATTTTTTCATCCGAGTCGGTATAAACCTGGCATGCCCGATTGGGTCATGTGAATTTTCAATATATTTGTCTTTTGTTTCCAAATTTAGTAAATGCATTCAAGAAGTCTACGTTTCATCGTGAAATTTGTTTTTTATCTAAACATGTTCGCAATAGTTATATTCATCGCATGCATAGATCACCTTGTGTGTTTGATTAATTCATTATGATGTTTGGAGACTTTTTTCGGTCACTGCATGGTTTGGGCATAGATACTATGTGACCTTTATTGATGATTGCATTAGATTTACTTGCTTCGTAAAAAAATTGAGGTCCTTCCTTTATTTACCCATATTTTGCAACTTGTTAAAGCACAATTTAACGTGGCTGTTCGCGGGATTAGGTCTGACGATGCTAAGGAATATGTGTCTACTGAGTTTGTCTCGCGTCTCAACCAACAGGATATTCTTCTACAACTTACTTATCCTTATACTCCTGAGCAAAATGGGGTTGCTGAGAGGAAAAATAGGTCCCTCATGGGTGTTGTTCGTTGTTTGTTGAAAGGTATGAATGTTCCCAAGTCCTACTGGCATTTTGCTGTGTTGACCTTATCTTACCTATTTATCCATACCCCTAGCAGGATCCTTAGTGGTAAGGCTCCTTTCCAGCTTGTATACCCTATTCGTGTTCTTTTCCCTATTATTCCCAGGATGTTTGGTTGTGTTTGTTATGTTCACGACAAGAGTCCTTCTCATACTAAACTGGATGACAAGTCTATTCGCTGTTATGATCCCTTTCATCATAACATTTATCATACTATGGAAGTTACTTTTGTTGAGCATGTTCCTTTCTTTGGTACTACTTTGTCTATACATTACTCTTTACCACCATTGGAGGAGGAGGAACCTTAAGTTGTTTATCCTATTCCCGTTATTGATTTTACTCCGATGACACCTACTACTTAACCTCTCAAGGTGTACTCTCGTACGATCCACCTCAGGTAATATACCTTCTTATGACCTCCCTGTTACTATTTCTAATGATATACTTGTCACTGTTGATATTCCTGTTAGCGATGATACATTTTCTTTTGTTCCACCTTGTATTATGTCTCGTTACCCTACCATAGTACGTGGTCCACCTGAGAAGTATGGTTTTCCTACTATACATCCCATTACCAAGTTTGTTTCTTACCAGGGCATGTCTAATTCTTACCGTGCATATATATCTTCCACTTCTACGATCCGGATTCCTCGATCTATGTCTGAGGCTATGGCAGATTCTCATTGGGTAGTAGCTATGCAAGCTGAGATGGATGCCCTTATACGGAACCAGACTTGGGAGATGGTTCCTTTACCTCCCGAGGTCTATCTAGTTGGGTGTCGATAGGTATTTAATGTGAAATTCTTGGCTGATAGGATAATGGAAAGCTATAAGGCTCGCCTTATTGTTAAAGGCTTTACACAGGTACTTGGACGCGATTTTGGTGCTACTTTTGCTGCGGCTGTTAAACTGAACTCTGATCGTCTTCTCATTTCCTTGGCTGCTTCCTACCATTGGCCTCTTTATCAGTTAGATGTGAAAAATACATTTCTTAATGGTGATCTTGATGAGATTATTTATATAACTTCTCCACCAGGCTTTCGTGGTAAGGAGGAGTATGCTGGTAAGGTATGCCATCTTCGTAAGTCTCTGTATGGGCTTAAGAAGTCACCACGAGCATGGTTTCGTTGATTTAGTAAAGTAGTTCTCCAATAGGTTTTGTCATATGTCATTCATATCAAGCTGTATTTGTTAGGTGCAATTCAAGGGGTTGTACCTATCTTATAGTTTATGCCGATGACATTATTATCACCGGAGATGATGTCGCTGACATTTCACACATTAAAGAAGCTCTTGGGAAGGTATTTGTGGTAAAGGACTTAGGTCCATTACGATACTTCCTTGGGATTGAGGTGGCTCGATCTTCCATGGGAATTCCCATATCTTAAAGGAAATATGTTCTAGATTTGTTGAGTGATATAGGGATGCTTGGGTGTAAACAAATTTCCACTCCTTGTTCCAAATAGTAAGTTAACTCTATGATTAGGACATCTTTTATCAAATCCATCAGCTTATCAGCGTCTTGTTGGATGTCTGATCTACTTGGCAAACACCAGACCATATATTTTATTTGTTGTGAGCAAGGTCAGTCAGTTCATGCATGCACCGTGTCAGTCTTAATTGGATGCAGTTTATCACATTCTTCGATATCTGAAGTCATGTTCTGGTCTCAAATTATTTTATGTTGCTGGAGTACAGGGTCTGCTCAAGTGTTACACAAATTTTAATTATGGTGAGTTATATGATAGTCGGTCTACTACTGGTTTTTGTGTTTCCCGAGGAAATCACCTTATCTTATGGAAAAACAAGAAGCAAGATGTTGTCTCTCGTTCGTCTGCTGAAGCAGAGCATTGCGCATTAGTAAATAAATCATGTTAGGTGATGTGGTTGTGTTCCATCTTAAGTGAGTTAGGCTTTGTCGAGACAGGGTCATCAGTCTTGCATTGTGACAATACAGCTGCCATTCATCTAGCTTCTGATTTTGTCCTTCATGAGCGGACAAAACATATAAAGATTGATGTGCATTTTTTGTGAGAGAAAGTACTTTTAGGAATTGTGACGCTTTCCTTTGTTAGGACAAAGTCGCAAGTTGTTGATACTCTCACCAAGCCAGTTGGACCTACTAATCTCCGTTCTTCGATTGGCAAGCTAAGTCTTCTGGATATCTTCGCACCAACTTGAGGGGGAGTATTGTAATAGGTTTTTTAGTCTTATTAAATCCACTTTTTAATTAAGTTTATAACAGTTCCTTAACAAGATTTGTAATGACCTATTAACTAGGTTTGTAACCCTCTGTTTTATTAGCTTAGTAACAACTACTTAATGGTTGTTGTAACTGCCCTTGTATAATCTCTATATAAAGCCTCCTAGAGAGAAGAATAAATCATTTTGTTCATTACAAGTCAATATCTTTACACAAACAAAGAAGAAGATGAGAGAGAAATGTTTATATTCTCACATATTACCCGATAGGTTATATCATTTTACCAATAGAGCGATTAACTTGAGATTAACTTTAAGTGGGTGGGATTTGTCCATCCCATTTGGGCAACATTGGAGGCTCGCTTTATTGAGTGAATGACTATGCTCTTGTGTAGTTATTATACTTTTGGTGTTGTTAAATACAAGGATGTCATTGACGACATTGTAACCCCATTCATGGGTATAACCCTCGATTACATGAATTTACCTTGAAAAATCCAAGGTATGAAGAACATGTCAACATGTCCGAGCAAATCAAGATTTCTAAAACTTGGGTTGAATTTTTCTAAGGAGGGGAAGGCTTATGTATTGGGTCATCAACCATGTGCCTCACATCTCTATCTCTATTTAAAAATCTAGTCCCACTCCCTCTAGTATTTGATTTTTTACTTTATTAGCTCCATGTTTTAAGAAATTAAGTTTACTAGTAGGAATAGAATTAGAACGGTTAGAAGTTACTAAATTAAGAGTTCTTTATCTTCTATGTTAAGAGGCCCTAAGGTTTTATTATTCTTTAGTTTGTGAGGTTTAGTTTATGAGGTTGCAGTATAATTGGTAGCTTAATAAAGGGAGTTTATTGATTTTGAGTGTTACTTACTAAGGTTTTCAAAATTGTTGTTTCCGTCAATTTTCTCTATTAGGTAGTCACTACTCTCCACTCCATATTATGGAAGTCTCATGTTGATATATATATATATATATATATATATATATCTGCCACTCAAACTAAGTGTGATTTTGATAAGGGCTCCATTCGTTTAATAAACAACAAAATCTTTATTGTTTCTTATAAATTTGTTCAACACTCTATGATGTGAAGTAGTTCTTTCCTATTTCACTAAGACTTTTATTGTTTTAATAGATTTAAGAGAGTAATATCTTTATATCTCATCTATCTACGGAACTAGCTAGAGTGGTATTAACTTTCTTAAGGCGAAAAAACAATTTTATTACTGAAAACAAAAGTACTAAGTAGAAAGAAGGGCCCAAACGAAAAAGGAATGAGTGTGTTAGAAAACTAATAACGTAGAAGCTAAATTAACCTTGATTAATACTAAGATCTTTCAATTGAATAAAATAAAAGGTCAAAGACCTAGGGTTTATGAGATTTACCCCAAACTCTACAATCTCTCTCTAAGGCTTAATTTTTTTCTCACTAAAACCAATATACCAAAGAGCACACTTCCCTAGGAGTAGCTCCTAGGTAGCTAAGCACTATGAGAGAAATTATCATTTACAAATAAAGCCTCTAACAATTCCCTCTTGGCCATGTTAGCAGCTAAATTTTCTTCTCTGAAAATTTGAGTTACTTTGTGGTTAAACAGTTGATCCATCAGATCCTGAGCTTCCAAGGGACATTTCTAACATCATTAAATGGAATATAAGCCACATAAGAAGAATCAAGTTCTAACCAAAGATGGGTGAGGTTTATGGACAGAGCAAATTCAAGAAAGACGATCGCCCCCGTAATTCAGCAAAGTATGCAGTTAGGTGATCAAGAATAATGCCGCATACAGTTTGTTGATCCGTCGAATCCTGAGCTTCCAAGGAACATTTCTAACATCATTCAATGGCATATAAGACACATAAGAAGAATCCAGATCTAACCAAAGATGGGCGAGGTTTATGGACAGAGCAAATTCAAGAAAGACGATTGCCCCCGTAATTCAGTAAAGTATGCAGTTTGGTGATCAAGAATAATACCACATGAAGCCATAAATTTTCCCTTCACCCTTGTAGTATTATGTCGGGTAAGCTACTATGTCCCTGCTACGGAAAGTCTAACTGTTAGTCGCAACCAAAGAAGTTACAATTTTCATAGCGGGAAATTAGTGAAGTTTTCAAGCAAAAGTTGAAGTTCTTGTAATTAATTAGGGAAAATCGCAAAATAAGCCTGTGAAAACAACCCTTGGCCTGGCCTAACCCAACCTTTACAAATTAGGGCTTGAACCCTTTAAAGCCCTATTTTGAACATTTAAGGGTTGGACTGACTCGTTCATTGCAACTGGTAGGGTAGGGTTAGGGTATAATATTTACAGCCTTTAGCCTAGCCATTTCACACTTTATCTAGCCCTTATTAAACCCGTCCAGTCTAAGCCCTGCAATACTATAAAGAAGTAAGGCATATATACCACTCTCATGCTTTTCATGATAATAAATTGTTTAGTGTTTTTGCCTGAAGGTATGACTAATATTGTATAATTTTAATATGATGATGCCTATTGTTTGTATTTTTTATTTTTTATTAACAGCCAATGAAGGTTGGCTCGACCGGGCTCTGCCCTAAGCCTAACCCTTAACCCGGCCCTGAGCCCTAATGTTAGGGTCAATGGGTGGGTAAAGGTTGATAGTATAGCCTAAGGGCAGGGCCGGCCTAACCCTTAACACAACCGACTCCCCCTAAGTTCATAAGGGCCTTATCTCGTCGAGTTGACCCTAGCCCGGCCCATTTTATACCCCGTACCTAGGAATTTTCATTTATCTCTAAACTTGGTGCTCATCTCAAATATCTTTCACATGAGTTGAAATCACTCTTCAAATATTGTCACCTTAACAACTTGGGCAACAAAATCCATATGGGACAAAAAATATATATAGATAAATCTATTTTGATTCATTATCAATACCAACCCCATGATCCAAAACTTTATTCTATCACTTTCTACAGATCTTCAAACATTGAATAATTTAAATTTACAAGCTTGCCAGTAATACAAAGAAATCTAAAAATGGAAGTTACACACAATAAAAATGAAATAAATGGGGAGAGAGACTATGAACCAATTAAAAGTCTACTAAAAATAAAAGTACTGTGAAACTGCTTACTGCGCTACAGGCCGTTGCTGGCAAAACAAAACATCTAGGGTTCTATTTTTCTTTTGTTACTGCAAACAGGACCCGTTGACCAGGAAATACACTTTTTTGTACATGAGACACCAGCAAGATACTCCATGAGAAAGATGACCAGGGTCCAATTGGCGATACTTGTTTAAAGCAAAGTCATGGAAGAGCCTTCTGATTAGTGTTGAATATATAATATATGTTAAATATAGAATATACCTAATATAGGATATATACTAAATATAAAATTCTCTAAATATAGGATTTTCTTACTTAGTGCCCAAGTAATTGTAACTATATAAGAAGAATGTCTTCTTCCATTGCAATGATCGAATAATAATAAAGTTAGTCCTTCTCGAATCTTTTATTCTTTGTATTAGTTTTTAAATGACATCAGAGCGGGTTTGATAATTGAACCTGGTTCTTTCGAATTGAATTGAATTGAATTTCGCTGCGAATTGTTGTCACGAAACTTAATTATGAAGTTCGAAGTTACTGCAGCTGTAGCAGTTCGAAGTACTGTAGCAGATACCATAAAATCACTGTAACAGTAGTGTTCGAAGTTACTGTAGCAGATACCATAAAATCACTGTAGCAGTTCGACCAATGGGTTCCAATGATGATACAATAATGGTATCATCAAACTCAAGCTCTAATTCTCACATTGCCTAGTCAGGTATGAAAACTAAAGGTAGTGTTTTGGTTGTAAATTCTTTGAATAGTACTTGGTTAATTTATACTGGAGCATCAGATCACATGGTAAACGACTCTAGCATATTATCATCCATTACACCTTCAACCCAAAACTCTATATACACAGCAAATGGTGGTTTCTCTCCTGCAATTGGAGAAGGTTCCACTGACATATCTGAATCCCTGACATTAAATTCTGTCATTATTATTTCTGCTCTAGAGTACAATATCTTGTCTATCAGTAGGATCATTGTTGCACTTACATGTACTGTGACGCTTTGGCCTCAATTATGTATTTTTCAGGACATAGTGACTCGGCAGGTTCTTGGTAGTGGTGTTAGAAAAGACAATCTCTACTATTTGGACCTGATTAATAGTGGAGAGCAGAGAATTCATCAAGTAAATAAAGTCAGAGAAATTGAAGAAGCAAAAGCTAATGTGTGGTTATGACATCGACGACTGGGTCATCTCTCGTTCGGGTATCTTCAGAAATTAAATTCGTCGTTATTTTTGAATTGTAGTATTTCAGAGTTTAAGTGTGATATTTGTGAACTTGCTAAGAGTCATCGTATTACATACTCTCCAAGTTTTAATAAAACTTTAGAACCTTTTAGTATTATTCACTCTGATGTATGGGGTCCTGTAGGTATACCTTCATTATCTGGTGCTCGTTATTTTGTGACTTTTATTGATGAGTGTACTCATATGATGTGGGTATCCCTAATTACCCATAAAAGTGAAGTCTTTGAAGTATTTTAAAAAAATTATTAGATGGTTTTGACCCAATTCCAAAGGAGGATACAAGTGTATCAATCTGATAATGGAGGAGAATTTACTAGTAATGACATGTCGGAGTTCTTGACAAATAATGACATTCGACATCAAACCTTTAATGTTTATATACTACAGCAAAATGGGTTAGCTGAACGAATGAATAGACAACTGTTAGAAGTTGTTCGTGTATCTCTTTTTGGAATGAATATGTCATTGAATTATTGGGGAAAAGCGTTAAAATCTGCTGCGTACTTGAGAAATCGCACACCATCTAGGGTCATTGAATTTCAGACCCCCTTCCAAAAACTTCATTATCTTATCACCATCCCTGCAATGCTAAACCTATAACTACGTATTTTTGGGTGTGTTGTCCTTGTTCATATACCTAAGCATCAGCGAGGAAAATTGGATCATTGTGCTCGAAAGTGTATGTTTCTTGAATATGCTAATTTTTAAAAGGGTTATCGTTATTGTGATCCTGTGGAGGGGAAGGTGTATATCTCTTTGGATGTTTCATTTCGAGAATTGGAGGCATATTTTGTGGGATTTTCCCTTCTGGGGGAGAAACATAATGATGGTGAAGGAAAATTCCCTATTATTGAGGATATGTTTCAGGAACTAGAGGATTTGACGAGTAATTTGAACAGACGTAGTAACCTAACTGATGATGAAAAGGAAAGTGAAGCAGAGCAAATGACAGGGGGAGATCAGGGTATTAAAGATGAACTTCATATGAATGGAGAGGATCAGATGACAGGAGGAGATCAAGCCGAAGTAGTAGAAGTTGCCCGTGACTCCAACATTCTAATACCATCTACGGAAGCACTGCAGCAGAATATCGAACCTCAGGTATTACCTAATCCTAATACTATTAATGATATTCAACCTAGACGTTTAGAAAGGCCCACTAAAGGTATTCCAAAATCTACTTATGAACCAGATATCAATTTTAAAGCCAAATACCCAATTTCTGATTATGTGTCCACTCATAGGTTGGCTAAGTCGTTTACATGCACTATGAATCAATTATCCTCTGTATCTATTCCTAGTAATTTGCAGGAAGTACGGCCAGATCCACGATGGAAGAAAGCCATGAATGAAGAGATGAATGCATTACAGAAGAATTCCACTTGGGAACTTGTTGATAAACCCCACGGATATCGTATTGTTGGGTGTCGTTGGATCTTTACTGTAAAGATGAATTCAGATGGAAGTATTGATAGGTATAAAGCCAGACTAGTTGCCAAAGGGTATATGCAGACGTATGGTGTGGATTACGAGGAGACCTTCACCCCAGTGGCAAAGATAAACATTATTCGTGTACTCATTTCTCTTGTAGCCAATCAAGGTTGGCCATTATAACAGTTTGACGTGAAGAATGCATTTCTCAATGAAGACTTAGAAGAAAAAATATACATAAAATTACCACTTAAAGTCACGAATTCTGAGGGAGGATAAGTATGCAAATTAAAGAAGGCATTGTACAGGTTAAAACAGTCGCCACGAGCTTGGTTTGGACAGTTTTTGAAGAGCATGAAGGCATTTGGATATAGACAAAGTAATTCTGATCATACCTTGTTTATAAAATGAAAGTCAGAAAAGCTTACCGCTCTTATTGTTTATGTTGATGATATGGTTATTACTGGAAATGACTCAGTAGAAATGGAGGTACTGAAGAACTATTTGTCACGGGAATTTGAGATGAAGGATTTGGGACAGTTAAAATATTTCTTAGGCATTGAAGTTGCAAGATCAAGTCAATGTATTTTCATGTCTCAACGAAAGTATATATTAGACCTTCTTACAGAAACTGGGATGCTTGATTGCAAACCGGTAGATACACCGATTGAAGCGAATCATCACTTGGGAATGTTTCCCGACCAAGTTCCATGTGACAAAGGAAGGTGTCAATGTTTAGTGGGAAGACTAATTTATCTCTCCCATACTCGACCGGATATTGCATATGCCATTAGCGTCGTAAGTCAATTCATGCATAATCCAAGTGAATAACATATGAAGGCGGTCTTTCGAATACTAAGGTACTTGAAGAAATCTCCAGGAAAAGGTCTCTTATTCCAGAAAAGTGGTGATATGGAAGTAATGGGATACACCGATGCAGATTGGGCAGGAGATATGACAAACAGGAGGTCAATCTCAGGCTATTTTACGTTTGTATGAAGGAATTTGGTGACATTTAGAGCTAAGAAGCAAAAGGTTATTGCTAGATCAAGTGTAGAATCTGAGTTTCGGGGTATGGCTCATGGAGTATGTGAACTACTATGGACACTAAATATATTGAAGGATCTTGGATTTAAACTCATGAAAGCTATAGATCTTCACTATGACAATAAAGCAACGATTATGATTGCACACAATCTATAGAATATACCTAATATAGAATATATACTAAATATATAATTCTCTAAATATATGATATTTTTACTTAGCGCCCAAGTAATTGTAACTATATAAGGAGAAGGATTTCTTCCATTGTAATGATCGAATAATAATAAAGTTAGTCCTTTTCGAATCTCTTATTCTTTGTATTAGTTTCTACAATTAGTACATCACCCAAGAACTCAAGATGCTGATAACTAGTGCAACATGGATAGGAGACATGGAGATGATGTGGTTCCAGGAATATACTCATAGTCAGTTTCGTTGACCCCGGAGTCACGGGATTTTGGTTTGTCAGGATAACCATATGGCATGGCATGTATTTCATCATTTCAACTTCAAAACTGGCCACCATTCAAATGGTATTGGTGAGTTGTTACTTAATATCATTTTTGACCTATTAGCCTCCTTGGGACTTGAGAGCTCTTATAAATTAATTGTGCAGAAGGTTTCTGTCTAAATTGAGAAATGCCCATTTAATTGTGCTACAAATATCATACTTTGGTCTTTACAACTTAATTGATATTATTAAGAGTTGTTCTTGCAATTATATTATTGTAGCATATCCAAAGTAAGTCAAAGATTGGTTAGGTAATCAGGTATCTTCCTTGAGAAGCGAAAAACTAATATTAGCAGCAAAAGCGGGAAATAATGTATCTGTAACTGTGGATCAAAAGATGAATGAGAACGTTAGAGAATTCGTCGAGAATAATAATTTTTATACCATCACTTAAACAATGGCATCCGAAGCAGTAATGAATTCCTCAGCTTAGTTTACGGTATGTACTACTTTTATCGTTGTATGTGCTTTATAAGGTATTGACATATTGTGCTTCTTCGTGCTTTTGTCAAAAGGTTGTATTAGAAATATAACATACCGCACATCACACCTCGAAAGGGTTTGCATAAGAACTTATTTACCCTCCCTAATTTGTTCAGAATTATGGAACACAATATGATGAAAAATTCATCTCAACCCCGAATCTTTGTTTTTCATAATTGAAGTTCTTTTTTATTATTATAACTAGTTGAACTCATCTGCCCACTTTTTTTTTTTGCAAAGCGAAGAAGATAGAATAGGCCCCATGGGGAAATAAGTGCCCACAAAAGTTTAATATCAATCCTTTTGTTCCTAAGGTCATATCATGACATATTTACTTAGCAACTAATTGAACTCACTAGACCTTTTTTTTATAAGAGGAAGCTGGGGTTATGGCAGACCCCACATCAGATTTTATTCAAATATACAAAATTACATTCTAGGATATGGTATGCCCCTACTTTATAAGAACAGGGGGGAAGCTACAATGAAAAGATGAAGAATTCTTCATGAATGTCTATATATGAAGTAATAAAGTCAGCCATTTTATTCCCTTTCCTCTGCTTGTAGACGATGTTTCTTGAATCCATGCTTTCCGTAACCTTCTTGGCTTTTTTTACATCATTAAGGCATGCCCATGAGGGTGACAATCTGAGTTCATTACGTGGACTGCATATGTAGAATCAGAAACTACACATAAGTTCTTGAATCCCAGCAGTCCAACAACATCAAAGCCCTCAGAGATTGCTTTAACTTCTATTGCACCAATCTCTATTTTACTATCAGAAGACTTGTTAAAAGCTGCAATTGGGAATATATTAGGTAACCTGAAGATCCCCTCAAAGGTTCTCCTGTTTCCATTTCTGCTTCCATCTAGTCCATTTGATTATCTTTGGCGGTTTGATTACTGGGTTCAGACCCCAGCCTGTAAGTGTTGAGAAAACAAATAACTTTTGAGCTCAGCACTTTAAAGTCAGTGCTTAATCCCTTTCTACTAAGTGCTCTAGAGATAGTCTGTCATCTCATAGGAACTGGCTAGATTCCACACTTAGAGAGGTGAGTTTACCAAGAGTGATCTGTAAACACTCCAATCCAAATGGTTCTTTTAAACTCATTAAGAGAACAATCCCAGCCTTAGACGTTTTATAGAATAAAAAATACTAGAACCATAGGAATAGGACTTTATATAAAGAGAAGTGCTTACTACCAATTGTTAACTCACGAGTTTGTTTTCCCATTGAACCTCTACAGCTGGGTTTTCACTCGAAGAAATTATGTACAGACTTTCAATCCCATTCCCCTCGATGTCGAACTAATCATGTCTCTCCCAAGGCCTTTTGATAGAGGATCTGCCAAATTTTCTTTGGACTTCACATATTGAACGGTCGTGACTCCATTCTTAATAATGCCCCTGACATGATTATGTTTCAGACAAATGTGTCTTGATTTCCCATTATAAGTCTCGTTGTATGCTCGCAGTAATGCAGCCTAATTATCACAATAGATTGTGATTGTTGGCACAAGCTTTTTCCAGATGGGAATATCAAACAACACTGATTTTAGCCACTCGGCCTCTTCTCGCGCAGAAGATAGACTAATGAACTTCGATTCCATAGAGGAATGAGTTATGCATGTTTGCTTTTTGGATCTCCAGGATATCGCACCTCCAGCTAAGGAAAAATCCATGCAGTAACCGATCTTGACTCGTTTGGATCCGAGTTCCAAGTCGCATCACAGTACCCTTCAAGTACAGCTGGATGTCTCCAATAATGTATCCCATAACCCATTGTACCCTTAAGGTACCTTAAAACTCTGTAGAGTGCATCCCAATGCTCTTTACCTGGGTTACTTGTGTACCTGCTCAATTTGCCAATTGCATATGCAAGATCGGGTCTTGTACAATGCATAGCATATATTAAACTACCAATGATTTGGGAGTACGCAAGTTGAGCTATAGGTTTACCTGCATTCTTTTCCAACTTTATACTTTGATCAAATGGAGTAGGAGAAGGTTTAGACTCATATTGATTAAATCTTCGCAGAACCTTCTCGATGTATTTGGATTGCATAAGAGTTATCCCATTGTTGCTCCTGATAATTTCAATTCCCAGAATTACATCAGCCTCGCCAAGATCCTTCATATCAAACTTTGAAGACAAGAAATTCTTCACATTTATGACTTGGTCATTGTCGGTTCCAATGATAAGCATGTCATCAACATAAAGACATATAATGACTTCACTGCTTCCATTAAACTTGCTATAAACACAGATATCACCACCATTAACATTAAAACCATCAGCAATCAACACTGTTCTGAACTTGTCATGCCACTGCTTAGGAGCTTGTTTTAGTCCATAAAGAGATTTGATCAGCTTACATACCTTTTTCTTATTATTATCCAGAACAAACCCCTCTGGCTGAGCCATATAAATTTCTTCGTCAAGATCTTCATTCAGAAAAGCAGTCTTTACATCCATCTGATGTATGACCAGATTGTTCAATGATGCAATAGCTATCATTAGTCTTATTGTGGAGATTCTTGCCACAGGTGCATACGTATCGAAGAAATCATAACCCTCTCGTTGCTTGTATCCTTTTGCCACCAAATGAGCCTTGTACTTATCAGTTGAACCGTCGGGTCTAAGTTTCCTCTTCAATATCCACTTACATCCAATCGGTTTGCTCCCCAGAGGTAGATCCACTAATGTCCATGTATTGTTGGGTATTATAGAGTGAATCTCATCATCAACTACTTCCTTCCAGAATATTGCGTCATTCGAACTCATTGCCTCAGAATAAGTACTAGGATCCTTTTCCGCCATGAGAACATAATCAGGACCAAAGTTTTTAGGTATGCGAGGTCTAACACTTCTACGAGGTTCCACCGATATAACAGTTGCATTGCTTCTCTTGTGTGAACTCGAAGACTCAACCCCCACAGTTTCCTTATCCTTCTTAAGCGAAAAGATATTCTCAAAGAAATCAGCATTTGATGACTCAATAATAGAATAAGGTGCTGGAGATTCCAAATTCTGAAATTTGTAAGCCTTGCTACTCACAGAATAACCAACAAAGACGCCATCCAACCCTCGCGGTCCAACTTTCAGAAATTGAACGTGTGGTAACTTGACTTGAGCTAAGCATCCCCAGACTTTGAGATAATTCAAGTTAGGCTTTCTCCCTTTCTATACTTCATAAGGAGTCTTTCCAATTGCTTTATGAGGAACCCGATTCAAAATATGACACGACAAAAGTAGAGCTTCGCCCCATAGATTAGATGGAGCACCCGAACTGATAAGCATAGAATTAACCATTTTTGTAATAGTTTTATTCTTCCGTTCCGCAATGCCGTTCTGTTCTGGTGTCCTAAAAGCAGACATTTGAGGGTGCACCCCTTCAGCTTCATAAAATTCTTGCAAACCCGTGAATGAGTTCTCTCCCCATCTATCCGTCCTAAGAGTCTTTATCTTGCAATTGTGAAAGTTCTCGACTTCAGCTTTGTACATTTTTAACTTGTCAAAGGCTTCATCTTTAGTCCTTAAAAGAAAAACGTAAGTGTATCTCGAAGCGTCGTTAATGAATGTAATAAAATATTTCTTTCCGTTTCTGGACAAAACATCCGTCATCTCACAGATGTCTGAATGTACAAGATCTAAAACCTTTGATGATCTCTCAACAGATCTAAAAGAGGTTCTAGTAACTTTACATTTGCTGCATATTATGCATTTTTGTGAGTCTGATTGTGTTTTGGAATTAATCCATTACTTGCCATCGATTGAATCGATTTATAGTTTACATGACCCAATCTACCATGCCACAATTCGGAGGACTCAAGAATATACACAGAAACGGATTCATTCATTACATTCAATTTAAACATTCCAGAAACAGAATAACCCTTACCCACAAAATTTCCATTTTTTGTAAGGATCATTTTGTCAGATTCAAACACAATTTTGAAACCATGAGAACTGAAAAGGCTGACTGAAATTAAGTTTTTGCGAATCTCCGGAATGCGATAAACTTTAGTTAAGGTGACGGTCTTCCCAGATGTGAATTTGAGGTCTACTAAACCCTTACCAACGATCTACTGAACCCTTACCAATGTATAGGACTGGAACCTATACATTGCAAAACATGTCTAAGTTTATCTTCAAATTGTTGGGAAAATTTAAAAATTAAATAACTAATCTTCATCAAAAGAAAACAATTACGAAACCAAGCAAGGAGGCGCGCAAGTGCTTCTTGAAGATAGTCGAAGCCTCTCCAAAGGTGCAAGAGAACTCAGCAGCACTATCTCCGAGATTCAACCAAGCTAGACCCGTTCTATCACAATGTGCTTGCACTGCACAGAGTGATCAAGTTTGTTTCACCTTTCCTCATTGCCCAAATAAAACGAAAAGAAAGAAATTGAGAAAGAAAAAGAACTGTTTGTTTTTCTCTTCGTCTTACTCACATAAGTATTAATAAGTCACACTTAATCCCCAATAAAGATACAACCAGTTACAGACTCTAACAGACATAAAAATCTAAGAGGTTGTCTGTTCCAGACCCAAGCCCACTAAGCCCACGCCCCACGACCGCGGCAAGCGTGCAAAGTGCTAAGTGCGCCTAATAAAACTCCAAAAAGTGCCTAAATGCACCTCAAATGCCCATTCACCCACGCGCGCGCGTGCGCGAGTCGCGCTCGATGCGTAGCATCTCGCTAGAGTGCAGACACTCCTAGAGTAGATTTTAAATCCAACTAAGTAATAAAGATATAAAAACTAATAGAAATTACTTTTTATTTCCAATGTGGGATAAAAGATTTTAAAGCCATATTTTGAAGTTAAAACAATTCCAACAGTAAGAAGTAACTGTGAGTTCGGCTTATGATAAAATGTGTGCTTTGGAATACTGCATTTGAAAGCCACTTCATTGAAGATTTTACCAAATATGATATCTGTAGTAGAATTGATTCCTCGAGAGGGCCTTGTGTTTCTTTCAGTCCATATTATGATAGATAGTAGAGTAAAAAGCAACTTTCAGTATCTTTCCCCTCTCTGGATCAAAGGCAACCTTTTTGATCAACCAGTTGAACTGAGCATCCCAATTAATCACCTTAGAGAATCCCAGTTTACTAAGCACTGAATCCCATAGTTTATTAGAGAAAGGACATTGGAAAAATAAGTGATCTCTGCTCTCTACAAGAGATCCACAGAGAGAACAGTAAGCAACATCTAGTTTTCCAATTTTTACCAGAAATGTTATTGTTTTCAATCTGTTCTTCACAACCAACCAGGCTATGAATGAGTGTCTAGGGATGTTGTGTATGTTCCAAATCAATGTATGCCATCTAACCATTGGTTTCTTCTTCCTTATAACACTCCAAGCAGATTTAGTTGTGAATGTACATGATGAATTTAAGGTCCATACTATTTTATCATCAGCATCACCAAAAGGCTTGTTTGTTGCTTGAATATCCTGCCAAATTCTTCTGATCTGAAGATCTGATTCTTGATGTAGGGATATTCAAGAAATTCCACTTGTCTTCTTGAATAATATCACAGACAGTTGCCTTCTTAGGAATTCTAGATAATATAATATTTATATCCCCAAATCTGGTAGATAGAACTCCTCCTTGTAGCCATGGATCATTCCAGGAAGAAGTACTTTTGTCATTGCCTATAATGTGCTTGCAGTATTTAGCAGCTATCTCTCTCTTTTTCAGCATGGACCTCATGCCCATGAACAGTTAGCAGGCAGAGAAATGGCCAGAAAGATTATGCTTTCAGGTATTTTTCTTGATCCATTTTGCCCAGAGGCTAACTTTCCGAGAAACTAGATTCCAAATGATTCTTAACATTAGGGAGTCATTAAAGTCTTTCAGTTTTGATCCCCAAACCACATTCTTAGGGTAACAGATATTATCCCATGAGACACTTGCTATAGCCTTCTTGTGTTCTGTACCACCCCAAAGGAATTCTCTAAAAATAATTTTAGTCTTTGCAAGTATACTTTTAGGGAATCCAAAACACCCTGCCCAATACACTGTGTAACTTTGAACAACACTCTTAATAATTTTTAATCGTCCTCCATATGAGAGCAACCTATTTTTTGAGTTTGAAATCTTCTTTGTGATTTTAGTAACAAGTGGATTATACTCCTTTTTTGAGAGCTTTGGGGTCAATAGTGGGAGATACTTTACTAGAAGTGGTTCTCTCTCAAATAATAGGTGTTAGAGTTAGCTTGGATAGTTCAAGGGCTTTTATGTCTTTTTACCTATCTTTACTCTTTTTCCTTTTGTAAAGGCTGTTGCCTTAAGCCTAACTTTCAACATATATTTTAATAATCAGATAGTGTTCTTCTCCTTCTGTTATCATGGTATCAAGAGCAAGATTTTTTCTCAATCCTCATTGAAGATGTCATTCTCTTTCTCTAGGCTCCTGCTTATATTGGTAGTGATTGGAAAAGGATTAGAGGAATTCATTTTAATCTAATTTGGGTTTGTTTGATTGGAGAATAATCGAGTTTTAATGCTGATTTAATCAAGAATTACTCTAGGGTTTTCGATTTTAGGCTCCATCGTAGCATATATTTCCAATTGGACCTTGTGGGTTTATCAATTCATGATTTGGGGTTTGTTGTTTATGAAGAGCTGGTGATTGGATTGCTGGTGTGTTGGTGATTGGTTGTTTGGTTGTGGTGATTTGACATTCTTCTGTGATTGAGTTGTTGTTGTTGTGCTTAAGGTTGGTGGTAGTTACTATAATTTGTGTTCTTCAATTACTTTCCAACTCTTAATCTCTTACAATAATCTCTTTTGAGATTGGGGATAAGCTCTGGTGCAGTAAATTGGGTTTGAGTTGGTATAATCTATTTATGTAGCTTTGCGGGATTGAATTCTTGTAGTTGAACTTGTATTTTATATTAATGATGACTGACGAAAAATTAGATTTCCAAGAGATTGGTTTGAAATTGACGGGACTTAATTATGGGTATTGGGCCGATACAATGACCCACTTCATGATAGGTCGAGGGTATGAGATTATGTTGATGGAACAACTACAAAGCCGTCATATCCTGAAAAATTTATATATGCAGCTGATTTAAAAAAAAATGGCAAATGAATAACTCAAAGATCATTACGTGGATCGACAATTCGGTTGATCTTAATTGGTATTTAATTAGCCAAATTCCAAACAGCGAAGGAGAGGTGGGATCACTTGAAGAAGTTATTTACTAAATCAAATTTCGCTCGACAATATCAGTTGGAAGTTGAGTTGGAGGGGTTCGACAAAATGATCGTAGTGTTTAAGAGTGTTATAATGTGGTGACTGGTTTGTAGGATCAACTAGCCTTGACTGAGCCATTAGGACTTACTACTTACACTGATTGGATCAAATATAAAAGGCAACAATGATTGGTACATTTTCTAGTTGTATTACATGATGATTTTGAGTCTCTTTGGGGTTCAAATCTTCATAGAGATCCTCTTCCTAGTGTTGATTTTGTAGTTAGTGAGTTTCTTGCAGAGGAGGATTGTTTGAAGACGCATATATGAAAAAGGGGCTCTTACTATACCTACTCAGTCAGTTTTAGCAGTTCAACCAATGCACCAGTCTCCGACTTCATATCCACGACCTCGTGATGAATGTGCATTTTGTCATCAAAAGGGCCATTGGAAAAATCAGTGCCCAAAGAGGTCATTACATCAATACTGAGGGTTAGCACCGTTACCACCCTCACAACAGTACATAGCTCCTTCCCACTCTCAGTCCTACGGAGGAACACCTCCACAATAGTACTTTAGACCCCCATTTCAAAATCCATAGCTCCCACCTATACCTTTACCTCATCACGCTCATCCTACTTAGTCTGTAGCATTATCGTACAATGATGCATCTTTTTATGATGTTACAGCCCAGATAGAACATTTTTTGCTTCTGTGTCTTGATATTATTCTACATACTGGTTTTACCTCATCTGGTACAACTTCAGGTAGTTGTTATACAACTTGGATTTTTTATTCTGGTGCCACACATCATATGACACGTGATCGGTCTATCTTTTGGAGTGTTACACGTCCTTCGTCCATTATTAGTGTTACTGCAACTAATGGATCATCTATGCCCTTAGTTGGAGTTGAACCTATCTCCACGCCACACTTGTCCCTAATTGATATTTATTTTCTTCCCCATCTCACTTTGAGTTTGATTTATGTTAGTCAGTTGTGTCATTCTGGATATTTTGTTTACTTTTCTGATTCTCATCGTTTTGTCCAGGACCGTCATACTCAGAGGCTGATTGGGACCGGTCGTAAAGATGGCAGCCTGCATGTTTTAGAAAATTTTAAGCCATCTGCTAGAACAGTTTTGGTTAGTTTTTCTTGTTAATTTGTCTTCTTTCTGTTTAGGATCTAAGTCTACCATATTTTATTTATGGCATGCTAGCTTACGTCATGTGTCAGGATCTCGGCTAAAATATTTAGTTTCGATTGGTATTTTAGAAAATATTCATTGTCATGATATTTCAGAGTGTTTTAGTTGTAAATTCGGAAAAAAATTTGCTTCACTCTTTTCTATTAGTACGTCTGTCACGGCCCAGTCCGGGTCTGCCTTTACAATGCCCGGAGCACAGCAGAATAAGGGACCGTGCGGCGTACACGCACATGCCATCGACGTGTACCAGCCATCTTCATGGGCGCGGCGCGCCAGTGGAATACAACCCACGGATGCTAGGGCGACATTCGGATAATCTTGGATACTTGTGAAGGGTCATCGAATAAGTATTCGGAATAGGCAACAACGCTGAAGGTTCCATCAATAATCCCTACAGCGTAATCTCTCGTGACGAGCACGAGGTACGGAAAGTATACCTGTCCTGTAGCGGATCAGGGTAGCTCAATATGCGGGTTTCCAAATAGGGGACTCGTATATGAAGGGGTGACGAGCCTGGACTAATTATATTATCCATCTGTAAAGGGCGGTGCGTCACGGATAGCCCGTGGGGAATAACAACGCCATATAAAGCCCTTTTTAGAAAATCGGCCCGCATTGTGAGGCAATGTCCCCTAGCCTTCCCTAGGCCTAGGAGAACTCATGACTATCCCTTGTAGATAGCCCATGAGCCGGGGTCCTTGATGACCCAGCATTAAAGCTCTTTTAGTCATGGGGAGGATTGGACCAAGGTTCCTCCTTAATATAGCTACTAAGTAAATAGTTAAATTATAAAAGGAAACGTTAAAACTGAAGACGACGCGTACTGGCCCTTTTTGCCCCCTTAACCGAATCTATTTTTGACGAAACTTGGCGTGCAGCTATTTTAGGATATAGAGAACATATATCCAAGGTCAGATCTCAAAACGCTCAGGTGGATTTGCCCGGCGTTCGGTAGGCTATTACAACGTCTGTCACTTCTGCACCTTTTGATCTAGTTCACTCTGACGTATGGGTCCCTGCTCCTCATCCCACTAAAGGGGGGGGGTCTCGCTATTATGATTCATTTCTTGATGATTATTATCGTTATTGTTGGGTGTTTTTGATGAAACGACGATATGACTTTCTTTCAATTTTCAAAGTATTTAAAGCTTTGGTTCAAACTCAATTTTATACTGTTATCAAATGCTTCGAGGTGACTTGGGAGGAGAGTATACCTTTGGAGATTTTGCATATTTATTTGCCTCAAATGAGACTATCCACCAGTCTTGTACTGAAACTTCTCAACAAAATGGTGTTGCTGAAAGAAAACATCGTCATATAATGGATACTGCATGATCTATACTTCTATCTGCATCAGTTCCTAGTATCTTTTGGGGGGAGGCAGTCCTTACAGTTGTTCACCTAATCAATAAGATTCCAACAATTCTGACTTCTGGTATTACTCCTTATGAGCGTTTGTTCGGCAAACCTCCAGATTATTCGTCCTTGAGGGTTTTTGGCTGCACATACTTTGTTATGTGCCACAATGTCGACAGTAGCAAGATTTCTTGTCGATCTATTATGTGTGTTTTTCTTGGCTACAATGATACTTAGAAAAGTTATAGATGTTATGATTCCATTGATCAAAAGTTTTATGTCTCCCGCCACGTAGTGTTATCCTTCTGTATTTGATTCTTGATCGATCACGAGAGATTCACGAATCAGAGTTGCTCTATGTTGATCTTTTCCCTGTTAATGATACTAGTTTTGATACATCTAATACGCTAGCTACACTGGCAATTCCTGAACGTGTCCCAATGACCCCCATTTCCGTTGAACCAACTTCTCGACGTTATCCGGTGCGTGATCGTTGTCCACCTGATAAATTAGGATTTTCCAACTCTTGTTATTCCACTGAGTTTGTTTCTTTTTTAGCTACTATTCATGGTTATTCTGAGCCATCTTCTAACAAAGAGGCATGTGTTGATCCTCTTTGGCGTTAGGTCATGGATGAGGAATTATCTGCTTTACACCAAGCAGGGGTATGGGATTTTATGTTGTTACCTTTGGGGAAGCATATTGTTAGTAGTTGTTGGATTTATAAAATAAAGACAAAATCTGATGGATCAGTTGAGCGATACAAGGCCCGCCTTGTTGCTTGTGGTTTCATGCAAGAGTATGAGATTGATTATGAGGAGACTTTTGCTCCAGTTGCAAAGATGATCACAGTTCGTCTCTTGATTGCTATTGCGTCTGCTCGATAATGGGAGTTATATCAAATAAATGTAAAAATCTTTTTTTGCATGGTGATTTGACTAAGGAAGTGTATATGAATCTTCCAGGAGTTTCTCATTCGCCTAGTGAAGTTTGCAAACTTCGTAAGGCTTTGCATGGTCTCAAACAAGCACCTCATGCTTTGTTTGAAAAGTTTTCATCAGTATGAATTTCGAAGTAGTGACCATGATTCTTCTTTGTTTGTATGTACAACAGTAGCGGGTAGTGTTTTATTTTTGTTATATGTTGATGATATGATTTTGACTGGTAATGATAGTATTGACATCTCCACTTTGAAACTTCAGCTACATCGTGAGTTTGAGATGAAGGATCTAGTCTTTTTTTATTATTTTTTGGGCATTGAAGTAGCCTCGTCTCCTAAAGGCTACTTGCTGTCTCAATCTAAATATGTTGTAGATGTTATTGAGAGAGCATGACTTACTGATACTCGGACTAGTGGCACTCCTCTTGAGCTTCATGTGCGTCTTACTCCTTCGGATGGTGTACCCTTGGGAGATCCTACTTTATGCCGAGTCATTGTTGGTAGCCTTGCATATTTTACTATCACTCGGCCTGATATTACATATGTTGTTCATGTTGTCAGTCAGTTTGTTTCGGCTCCTAGAACTGTGCATTAGGCTGCTGTCATTCGGATTCTAAGGTGCATTCGTGGTACTTTATTTTAGACCTTATTGATTCTGTTGTCCTCATCATTAGTTCTTTGAGCTTATTCTGATGCTAATTGGACAGGCGATCCTACTAACTGTCGATCGACAACTGACCTTTGTGTATTTTTGGGTGATTTTCTTATATCTTGGCAGAGTAAGAAGCAAGATGTTGTTTCTCGATCTTTTCCTGAGGCTGAGTACCGTGTTATGGCTGTGACTGTAGCTGAGATAGTTTGGCTCCGCGGGCTTCTTGCTGACTTAGGAGTTTCTCTAGCTTCTTCTACCCTTATGTATTGTGACAACAAAAGTGTCATCCAGATTGCTCACAATTCAGTATTTCATGAGTGAGCAAAGCATATTGAAATTGATTGTCACTTTACTCGCCATCATTTACAGAAGGGGACCTTATCTTTACCTTATATTAAGCTCAGTTGAACCTGGTTGATTTCTTTACGAAGTCTCAAACTGTGCAGCGTTTCCATTTTTTATTTAGCAAACTCTCGATGTTACTTACTATACCATCAGGAGTTTGACCGGGGTGGTGGTGGTGTTAAAGTTATAGCTTGTATAGCTCAATGGCTTTTACGTCTTTTTACCTGTATTTACTATTTTCCCTTTTTGTAAAGGTTGTTGCTTAACCCTAACTTTCAACATATATTCTAATAATTAGAGAGTGTTCTTCTCCTTCTGTTATCAATAGGATCTCACATATTTGATGAACAAAGTTATTAACAGTCAATGGATGTTGGCAACGAGGTTGCCCTCACCAGCACCCTTACCAGAATTAACTTGAAGGTTTGGCCAGTAATATTACTCTCTTGATACAGATATCAATAGTGAAAGTATATTTAATGTGGGTTTAACCAGCTAGATCTGTGGCCACCGATTATATATAAGGTTTATGTTTCCAAGCCACAAATTAGAGCTCCCCATCAATAAAAGATTGTGAGCTGGAAACCAGTTTCTCTATGTCCGTTTTCCCCTTCCCTAAGAAGATCTGCACAAAACTCGACTCTATTAGCGCTAGATTTCTTTGGGGGTCAAACAAAGAGGGAAAGTCTAAAACTCACCTGGTCAAGTGGAGCCTTATTTGTCAGCCCAAGAAAGCCGGGGGGTTGGGTATCCGCACGACCCTCCATCACAACCAAGCCCTAATGGCCAAGCTGTTCTGGCGCATTATAAAAGAGCCTGATAAGTTGTGGGCGCATAATATGAAAGCAAAGTACACACCGAAGACCTCCCCGATGCTCTCAGTGGCCCAGCCGGCTGACTCCTGGATATGAAAAGGCATTATCTAAGCTCGCAACAAGATTTGGCCTGAGTTATGTTGGCACATAGGCAACGGTGAAAGCGTGGATCTATGGCTTGAACCTTGGATCCCTGGCATCCGCTATGGGTGACTTGAGGGTCCTGAGCTTCTCACCAGATTCACTACTAGAGTGGCGGACCTGATTCATCTTAATAGCCGATCTTGGAACACCGAGCTCATTTTGACCATCTTCTACCCTGAGATCGCCGAGATTATCTCCGCTATCCCTCTGAGTTCCCATCCGGCCAAGGACGTGCTTCGGTGAAAGCAGAAGAAGAATGGCATCCTCATTGTGAAATCTGTCCACAATTACTCTACCAAAGAGCACTCCCGCCACTTTGCCGACACAAACACTGCTGGGACTAACTGCCTCTCCTGGGATGGCATCTGGCAGCTCTAGGTACCCCTTCGCATCCAACTTTTCCTTTGGAAAGCGGTCCAGGAGGGGATACCCACGAAGTTCCACTTTTGGCATGACACAACAGACTGGGACACAAACTGCCCGCGATGCGGTTCGGAGACTGAATCGACTGCTCACGCCCTTTTCTTTTGCACCAAAATTCATGACATTTGGATTGAGTCGGACCTTGCAATAGACTTCAAATCTTGGAACTACTCCGACTGCATCTACTCGATCATCCACTGCTGTTTCCTTCTATCCCAGGGAGCCTCGAACCTGTTCTCTTTATGCAGTAAGCTGAGCACCATAATGTACGCTATTTGGATTTGCAGGAATGAGCTGGTCTTCGAGAGAAAGATTCAGACTGCAAGAGAAACGCTGGCCAAGGTGAAGAGATTTCTTATTGTTAATCCCAGAAATGTTTTACCCATGCCGAACCCCAGGCCCCCACCTTTTCAGGCTGGAACCCCAGTTGGCTGGCACGTCATCAACGTCGATGCCTCCTGGTTTGCCCAAGACACCCCGGGAGGGACAAGTTTTATTATTAAATCTCACTAGAATTTGATTGCTTGTGCAGGTTGCGGGTCCACCAGGGCAGCTGACCCCGAAGAAGCGGAAGCAGTTGTAGTAGTGAGAGGGATGGAGGCGGCGTTGAGGACTAGGTTGCACAGGGTCCTCATTTTGACGGATTGTCAGAGACTGGTTTCAGCCTTCAGAGATAGGCCGGAGGACCTCTCGTGGGGAGCTCTTACTTGGGCTCCAGATATCCGTACGCTTGCCACACACTTTGAGGATTTTCGTTTTGAGTTTGTTCATAGATCTTATAATTATGATGCACATTTCCTGGCTGCTTGGGGTGCATGTACCCCCGATTTTGCTTTTTGGAGGGCCCCCAGGCCTCCGCTTTTGTTGACTCTGTTAGGTGACCGATAGGTCGGGTCCCTTTTTATTGATCTCGTTTCCTTTGCTTAAAAAAAATAAAAATATGTTATCATTTTTCTTTGTTGACAAGCGAATGCACACTGCGAAGCTTCAGCATTGGTGCACAAATTAACAGGTTAAACTTTAGGGATATATTATGTCCATTTTAACTTTAGGGATATATTGTGTCCATTTTGAGGAAAATGGACATTTCATGAGGGATGTAAGGCTAGGCCCTTTATGTATCTCTGACATTATGAATGTGTAGTAGCACTAGGTCATCAGAGTTACAGATTTAATTATGGAACCTGGGAACTATTGGGATTAGATTCCCCTTATATCCATTAGTAAATTATTGTATTTGGTAACTAAGATTTGGCAAGATGGGATACCAACGTCATAGGCATTGAGTTGGACATGGTTTTGGACAGATAAACTGAAGCCTTTTCTCACTAGTTGTGATAACTTTGCTATTCCTGCTCTTTGATGAAGGTGCCATTGACATAAGTTCATTGCCCAGCTTCACTCACTAGCTTCACACGCATGAAATCCAACTCTATCATGGGTTTGTTGGCTCTACTTTGGAGAACATATATTCTTACTGAGGTGTTCCCCTTTAATATCTTTTTGTTTGTATGTCAAGGATTATATTATACAAACACAAGAAAGCATCTGCATTTCGCTTTTCCAACTTTTATCGAATCTAAATAATTCATTTATTTGTTTTCAGGTAGAAATCAGTGAAAAGATTCCCCAGCTCTGGCAAAGGTGTAGAGAAGCCTAAGTGTGAATAAGTTGTGTAAAGTTCAGAAGTGCTTCAGCTAGCAGAGGAAGCTAGTGAACAAGACTGTACAAGTGTATGTACTTTTCCCAGGATAGGAGCATGTGATATGATGTTTGTATGTGCAAATTCTGTTATATAATTCTGTTATTGCTGTAAAATATATTCCAGTTAAGGGAGACTTCACTCATTGTATTGAACGTTGGCGTCTAAAAGAATTTCTTTTTCATCTTCTTGTGCAAAACTACATGTGTGTAACCTGAGATCTTTTGGTGTAACAGAAATGAACAATATGCGCATTTTTAATCAAATGTTATTATTATTTATCTATCCTGTTAAGAAAATTGGTCTGATGAGAAGGGAATAATTCAGGTCAAGTGAAAGTTGGTACAACCCAGAGTTCTTAACCTTTAGAAAGGCGTGTAATTGAAAATGTTAAACTGAAAAGGATGAAGATCTTCCTGAGGATGAAAATCTTAGTCAAGAACATTTCCACCAGCGCTTGCTTGAGTTAGAGCCTAGAGAGCTTAAGAACCAACGTCAACTCAAATGTTGAAAAGAGCAAAGCGCAACACTGTAGGAGGCCTTTTGGCTATGATACAGTTTTTATGGGTACCTTTGATACTTTCGAGATCTATTAGAATTACAAAGCGAATCCTAATTGATTGTTTTCCATCACATGAAGGTACGTTCGGATTGTTTTCTCAAATTTGAGAAACGTAATTAAAGTCTATTATGAAATGTTATTAAACATAATACTTTACATCGCACGGTTTAAAATGCTAGTGCAATTATATGCTAAGGTACATTCAGAATCGAGTTAAAAACCTCTACATACCCGACACTATTTGTAGACCAGGAGCACCAAAATATGTTCTCTTCACAGACTTGCAAGTAAAGACCATTAACATACCAACGAGGGCTTGCTCAGTTAATGCTTGGAAAATGAAAACCAAGAGGTCCTGGGATCAATTCCCACCAGCAGCTTCCAACTGGAAAAAGAAAGGAGCAGGGCGTGCGTGATATTGCTATATTTGTGTCCAAAAAACAAAGTATGTGGTTTGATGCTAAATGATCTGTACAAATTTAACACTTTCAAACGACTGACTGTAGGGAGTGTTCTATTTGGTAGAAAGGCTACAGAAATACAAATATCATGAACAAAGTGTCGGTATATTTGTTATCTTCTTCTTCTCCTCTCTTTCTTCCTCTCCATCTCTTCTCCCAATCTCGCCTCTGATAGAGTTTCACTGCCCAAGGTTACCAATATAGAAAAAAAATGGGATTTGTGTGGGGATTGTCTGTGCAACTACACCAGTACACTATGACAAAGAAATAACCCAAAGCACACCATGTCTCAATATATAATTACCCGTGTTGAAAATCTTCTCCCAAATCTAGTAGCCATAGAGAACTATACTGAAACTTTAAAACTTTTTTCGAATCTCTGCCTTATATCTTGATCCTACTTAACTCAAGTCATGGCTCCACCCCTGCTTGCTTGCAGGAGATCACATGTGTAGCTGCACTAATGGGTTGTTTGCCTTTTTGTTTACTGCTTACTATTTACTGAAGTGCTTAATAGGGGTATTCACCACTTAAAGTGGTGTTTCTTTTTTGGCTTACTAGCCAGTAAGTAAGCAGTTGCTAGTAAGCTAAAACTAGTTGCAAGTTCGCAAACACACACTCTCTCTTTCTCAAACACACATCTAACTATTGTGAAAATTATTTGAATTGAGAAATATGTATATGTGTGGTGGTGGTGGTATATAGTAGTAGTAGTAGTAGTTCTAGTTGTTTCGTTTAGAGTGTAATGTTGCAACTTGTGTTATTTTTATAACAAGAGTATTTAAGACATCTATTTGCATTCAACACCTTTTAATAATAAAATACGTAACATTCAGCACTTCAAAACATTCAACAATCAGCATTCAACACAAGTGTACAACGACACGAAAATCTTTCCCAAATATTTTTATTGTAACTTTGGGTTTCCTCATGGTTTCTACATCCAAAAAATGTCACTACGGGTAGATTGCCATTGCGGTATTCAACATGGAGATCTCCACGACAGGGACAAACCATTCGGTTGTACCACACCGATTCGACTGCATTGTATTTTGTTCGATGCAATTTTGAGTTGGGGTATTAGTCCCCCTTTCTCTGGGTCGTTTTACCACCGTGTTGCGGCATAATAGTGAACTGTTCTAAAATCACCAATTCAAGTTCACGCGAATTGGTTCCTCAACTCTTTTTTGTTTTGTTTTGGTACAACTGTAGAAGATCTCTTTCTCAATCAAACCATCAACAATCATCACCAAAGATTCAATCCAAGAAGAAACCCTTAATGTAAATCATCTCTCTCTCTCTCTCTCTCTCTATATATATATATATATATACAGTTGCAGAATTTGCTTTAATTGGTCATCTCAACTTTCATGAACTATAGGAGTCGAACTAGATGTTGGTTTTCGTTTGGGGTTAGGATAAATGTTGATTTTGGGTTTGTTTTGGTATAGTTGATGTATTCTTAGAGAGCAAAGGAAAGAGGGAAACATACATGATAAATTAGAGAATGTGGAATTAGGGGTTTGAGTTTTGGAGATGAAATTGGTGTTTCAAAGCTGTGTTTTTACTGCAAGTAATGGGTTTTAGTAGAATAATGTGGTAATGTATACATATGTGACATTATATTTTAAGAGGTGTCTATTAATTCTTATTTACATATGTAATGGTTTTGGTTTCAAAATCGGGTCTGATGATGGGTTTTATGTAGCTTAGGGCTTTAGTTCTGTTGTGGCTTTGGGTTTTCTTATTGTGATTATTTGGTCTTAATATATAAAGGGGAATATGGTCGGTGGCCTCCCTCTAAATTTTGCATTGTATAGTTAGAGTGCTAGGCTGCAACTGTTTAATTACTGCATGGCATTGGTGTTGCAATTATTTTGTAGTGTTAAGTTATTTCTACTTGTATAGTATGTCCCGTCTACTGAATAAATCCTATATTTTATTGTTTTCTGATCAATGGTGATATTCTATTTGTTTGTAGATTCATATTCGACCCAAAATTGAGATACTGTGCTTTATTTCAAGATAATGTCGGGCGATAGCAATCTAAATACTTGGGTTTCAGACAAGTTGTTTTCACTTTTGGGGTACTCTCAGAAAACTGTGGTCCAGTATGTTATTGGATTGGGTTAGTTCTAATGACGCTTCTCACTTTACTTCAAAGATTTTGATTGCCAAATTTTCATAGTTCTGTTTATATATTAATCCTCTTTATAACTGTTTTTTTTTTTCAAGCTAAGCAAGCATCTTCACCTGATGATGTTTTGAGTAAGCTCGTGGAGTTTGGGTTGCCATCTTCATTGGAAACACGGTCGTTTGCTAAAGAAATCTTTATTAGAGCCCCACGTAAAGCATCTGGATTGAGTGTAAGTTAGTAGTTGGTTAATTATTTTTATTTTCCCCTTCTAGTTTTGGCGTGATAAAGTGATAATAGATCATCTAAGACTTGCAAGGCCGAGGAAGACGGCGGCAGTTTAAAAATAGTATTGAACAAATTCATTTGAATTATTTGTGAGGGAATTAAATTTTAATTCTAAAAACTAGCTTTTTTTAGCATTAACACTTGTAGTAAGGGAATCGTTTGACAATGATTTTTCTCATTTCCTATATATATTGAGAAGATTGATTGCTGTACAAACAAAGAAGTGTCTTCATTCTTTAAATGTGCTTTTAGCATTAATATGGTTTCTTGCATTCAAGTTTAACTATGCGAAGGAGATCTTAAGAGTCATTGTCTACATTGACATTGCAAATCCAGTAATCCACAATTACTAGAAGAGTACTAAATAGAAGTACAATAAACAAGATAACGAAGAACACAATATAATTGGTGGGGAGGAAAATCTCCCCTTAAGGTTTCTTTATTGCGCTATAGAAAAATTACAATAGAACTCCTAATTTCTAATTAGGTTTTCTAACTTTAGGCTTGTTCTTTTATAGGGTATAAGTCCTATTTTAGAAGTTGGAATCCTATTGTTAAATTAGAGTAATACTCTAAATAGAAATAGGAACTCATAGATTCTCTAAAATAGAAGACTAAATTAGTGATACTTCATAGATTCTCCTGGATCATCCAACATGAAACTAAAAAGGGAGGGAATGTTCTTAAGTAGCAAAAATAAAACAACTCAGAATTTGTTGTGGTTCCTCCTAATTATCACTGTTATGTATTTATCCTAAATATTGGTGGTTCCTGTCAAAATTTTGAGTTCATTATGAGAGAGAGGAGGCCCCCAATAATTAGTTTGCGTGACCACTGAGTATTGTGTTGTCCAATTTAGAAAAGTGAAATATTTTGTTTATGCAGATTACAGGACAATAAAACAGAAACTGATGAGAAGAAACAAAATTGTGAATATGGAAGCCATACTAAAATATAATAGACAAAATTTTTTGATGAATAATAGAATAAGCTAGAAAAGAAAGATACGCTATTTCAAGAGGAAAAACAACTAGAACAAAAAAACATAAGAAGAAGCTTGAGAGACTGAAGAAAATAAAAATAAATTGAATAGTGAATAAGATAGAGCCATTGAGAAAAATACAAGAAAAAAGGAGGAAGAGAAGAAAAAAGAAATGGTTGTAGTTAGACAGAAAGAAACCAAATAACATAGGTTCTCTAAATACTGGAGTATGATTGTATGTAGATTGGAGTTTAAGATAATGTCCTCGACTGGAGAATTCGTACTTTGTTCTGGGATGTTGGGCCTTTGTTGTAGAGGGTTGAGGAGGAAGTCTAGGGGAGAAGACGGCCTTTGTTATCCTTAGTAGTGGAAGGGATCTAAATAGATTATGTATAGGTCGGTTAGGCCCTCTATTCCACTCTATCTTAGTTGAATAAAATCTCAAGAGTCTTAGTAGGGGAAGGCAGGCAGGTAATTGTTGCCTGATAAATGTGATTTCCTGGAATGGGTGGGGTCTGGGTTATGGATCCACATAGCAGTAGTTAAGGGAATGAAACTTGGGACAGTGAACGGCATGTTTCTCTACATGAAAGTTTGATTAAGAACGTCCGGTTGCAGGTGGACGAAGAGAAATAGGTGGTATACAGGGAAGAGTTTGAGCCCACTTTACTCCACAAAAAATCCCAGGTCATAAGTGAGCTGGACGCTGAAAGGCTTTGAAAATTTTCGTGCGTTGTGGATTATTCTTCTCTTGCTTGTTACATCTGTTCATCTTTCATCAACAAAGTTTACATTTATCAATCTCTTATTTACTTCTGATTTTTCGAGAAGGGCCTACTATTATCAGTCTTATCACTTGCTAATCTTTGATTATAAGCGTTGATTATGTTCACCCGACTTAGGGCCATTCCTTCCATGTCCTATAAAATGTGTCGTAAGGCAAAGCGTTTTGGACTTTATTAGTCTTGTAGGATTCCTTCCCCTTTGAAGGAAGACCGATGGGCATTCTTATTTATAAATTAAAAGCTCTGATGGAAATAATTAAATGTGGAATAGAGATTGATAGGTCGTGGGTTATCACGACCACGACCTATGTACGTTCTTACGTGACCGATCTCTAAGTAATTTCTTTTATTAGTTTATTTTGTTTTATTCTAGAGAATAATCTAGATTAGGATAAATCTTGGTAGTTTCCTTTTTATTGGGAATGTAGAGAAAAAGTGGGGATCTCCTATATTTAGGAGAATCCTAGGAGAGAGTTAAGCGGTGTTGAGTTTTGAGAGAAGAGAGAATCGTTGAGAGTGAGATGGAGAACTTGCAATCGTAGTTTTTGATTGAATAAAGAGATCGTTTATTATTTATGTTTGAGAATCGCTTCCGCATACGTAGTTTATAACAACTTGGCATCAGAGCCAGAAATTTCTCGGGAATTTTTTGCTTTTACAATGATATGCAATGGGAAGGGCTTCTGGGAAGAAAATTGCGAAGAACCGAATGCAAGGCGAGCAATTAGCAAAGTTGGAAGAAGCGAATAATGGTGAACAAAATGGACGCCATGATGGCGGTGATTCTTTCTCTCAGAACTAGGAGTCCTAGCCTCGATGGAGAACAAGGTGAAAGCGAGAGAGAAATCACAGAGAGTTAGTCTAAAGGTAGGGGACGAGGTATACCAATTGGCGAGTTTATGCATTATGTACGTAAAATCGGCGTTAACCCGATCAATCCTCAACCGTTGACGGTTGTTGAGCGTGGACGGAATTCGGGTGTAACAACATAGGGCAACAACGAATTTGAAGGAGAAGGCGAAGTTACGATACTATCAAATAGCTTTGCGGGGTTGGAAGTCGATGTACAAAGCGAAGACAAATTCGCCGACTCGAGAGATGAAGAGGGGTTCCTTGACGATCAATGGAGAGGGGTACTACCAATGTTAACACCGGAAAGTCGCTGTATTGGAGAAAGGGTCGGAGAAAATTACGAATTGGCAAGAAATTCAATGGAAATTTAGCAGTTTAGAATTGAAGAAGGTGGGTTAGTTGACACGTGACCTCACCTCTACCGCTAACATCACAGCCCAATAGACCTACGCCGCACATATCGAGCATGTGGGAACATCAGCAGCAGGTGCCACTTTCACCGGGTTGGGTCCAAACCAATTTGGGAATCGGGTCCAGGTTATCAACCCCGAAAGGGACGGCCCCGACCCAACTCTACCAAGCTTGCCTCCAACACCAACTCATCTTCCCCAAACACTAATACTTCCACATCAAATCGGGAGAGATGAAGACCAAGGTCCTTCGACAACCATCCTTACAAATACAACGACATCACCTTCAGAAGCTACTCGGGTTACACTTCCTTCTTTGATGAATAGGGAAACATTAATAACCACGACAATAACACTTCCGCCATCGCGATCAACAACACCGCCGTTTGCAGCCACACCAATAGCGGCGACAACGACAACGATTACGAAGACAAGTAACTTGGTTGTGGCAGTACCACCGGCGACAGCACGAGTACCACCAACGGCAGCAACAAATTCAACACCGATGGTACCGATCGTAATTACTTCGATTGCCTCTAGGGGAAACGATAACCCACCACCTACGACACATTACTTCGGTCTGAATTCGCCACAACATCCCAATAAATTTTTAGGAACGGCAAATGAGTTCGTACCACAAAGAGGGTTTGCTCAGCAAACTCAACAACGCAATTCGGGGTTTGGGTTTGGTGGAGTAGACAGAGACGACAATGGGTATTGGGGAGACAGTGGAGGACATGGAGGGTACAATAGAGGGTACATACCGCCTTTTGAGAGGCGAAGGAGGGGTCGCCCCATGCAACCCAATAATTTTGCACCACGAACCCGTAACGATGGATTTCGCAGTGATTTAGAGATTGGGGGTCGTCGTTTTCAAACACAAAACCAGGGTGATCAAATCGCTAACGCATTGGTTTATGCACTTCGGACAGGACAAGAGGTGAAGCTTAACATTCCAGAGTTTGATGGTAAGGTCAACGCTGACGTTTTTATGGATTGGCTTAATCGGGTTGACAAGATTTTAGCGTATAAACGTTATGGGGATCCCATAACAGGGGTTTTGATTGAAACAAAATTAACTGATTATGCATTAAATTGGTGGGATAATTTACAGAAGATGCGGGCAGATGCATGGTATGCATACATTACTGATTTGGCATCTATGAGGCGAGAACTGGTACATAGGTTTATCTCGATGTCTTATGAAGAGGATAACTTTACAAAACTCCAAGGTTTGCGACAAAAGCTGAAGACGGTAGATGAATATACCAATAAATTTTACCTTCTCTCCTCCAGAGTTGTTACATTTGAGACAGAGGCACAAAAGGTTAGCCGCTTCAAAACCGGTCTATCTAAAATGATTCAAGATGAGCTTACTATAGTCAACGTGTATTCCATTGCTGAAGCAGTTGAGATGGCCAAGCGAGCAGAAACAAAACTCAAACCAGCAGCATATTCTTCTTTTACTTCTCCTGTAACGACAACGACGGCATCAACCACTATAACTTCGAAAACCACAGGGATGACAAATTCATCGATATGTTACAATTGCGGTAAGACGGGTCATATGAGAAGAGAATTCCCCAATCCTAGGAAGCCCATGACACTTTTGTCACATCATCTTCATGATCATATCGATGAGGCCCTCGAGCAGCTATTGAGCGAAGACTACAGTGATGTAGAGGTTCCAGCTGTTGATATTCCTCTTCCCTGAATTCGTGGTCGAATTCTTCTAAGTGGGGGAGAGTTGATAGGTCGTGGGTCGTCGCGGGCACCACCTATGTGTGTTCCTACGTGATCAATCTCCAAGTAGTTTCTTTTATTAGTTTATTTTATTTTATTCTAGAGAATAATCTAGATTAGGATAAATCTTGGTAGTTTCCTTTTTATTGGGGGTGTAGAGAAAAGGTGGGGATCTCCTATATTTAGGAGAATCCTAAGAGAGAATTAGGCGGTGTTGAGTTTTGTGAGAAAAGAGAACCCTAGAGAGGGAGATGGAGAACTTGCAGTCGTAGTTTTTGATTGAATAAAGAGATCGTTTATTATTTATGTTTGAGAATCGCTTCCGTATACGTAATTTATAATAGAGATTGTTTAGGGAGGTTATTTTAAATTGAAAGCTTATATTTCAGTAATTCCTTATATGCCAAATAAGAGGTTAATAGCTTTGTGATGGAGGTGATGGCCAGGAGGTAGGACCCAAAATGGGCAAACATTAAGGAATTGTTGGAGACAAAAGTCCTCGGTAAAATAGCCAATTGAGGGAGATATCAACAGAGAACACCTTCATAAGGTTGCCAACTGGGAGGAAAAGAATACCATAAATAGGTTTTATGACATTGGCAACTGGTATAGAAGAATAAACACCATGACTAGCATTGTGACTGGGTATAGAAAGGTATAGGGCAAGAAGGGAGTAACGGAAGAGGATGATGTTCCGGAGCTATGTAAGGAACGGGAAATTGTGAGCCCTCCTTTTGTTGGTTCCATATAAATTAGACGAAGTGACGAAGGTGCATCTGTGGGAAAATTAGTTAGTAATGAAGAAGACTAAAACTGATCTATGCCAAGCTCTTCCTTACCAATAGGGCACTGTGTTAGGTCGACTATTGTGGTTCTGTCCAAATTTGTCATCAATGCCTCACGTTTGATTATTCTGTTCCCTAAATTACTTGATTTTCTCTCTTCTATTTTGCTTCATATTCATTCTTGGTCGGATCATGGTGTTCTTTAGTTGTTGCAAATCCCAGATTCCTTCAACCTGTAGATTATTATAAAGATGCCATAGAGCGTCTTGAGAACTTCTTTTCGGAGGAGGAGATATACCAAATGGTTAGTCCATGGGTGATTGTCATCGAGGCTTTTGTCTACTGCTTCTCTAGATTGGTACCTCCTGTAACTGCATATGTGAGTGTCTGCTGCCCTTTTCATCTTGTGCCGATGCTCATGCTTATAATAACTCTAATCTCATCCTCCTCCCAAGTTGAGTAGAACTCGACCTTGAGTTTTCTTTCCTAGATGATATAAGTTTGAGCCTTTTCCAAAGCAAAGTCCCCAACAAAATATATGGGAGAATAAGTTTATCTCATATATAGGGTAGTCTACTGGATTATTGTAATAGTACGTTGGATATTTTTTTTCTGGCAGCTACTAGTTGTCTGCACTTGTTGTTTTGATATCCTTCTGAAACCAAAATTTTGAAAGCACATTTAGGTTTTTTTTATTTATTTCAAAGGATTTCAAATTCCACCACATTTTTCGAGTTGCTACACTAACTATTTTCTGCTTTAAGAAAATCATCTTTGTGACTTTTCTTTTCGTTTTTGCTGTTGGGATACAATAGAATTATCAAAAGGAAGAACAAGAAGCAGCTATGCTGGTGAGAAAGCAAAAGAGTTATGCGATATTGGATGCCGATGACGATGAAAAGGATGATGAGGATCACCAAATACCTCAATCGAAGAAAACGAATGTCCACCAAAAGCATTTCAGGAAAAAGGCTGAAGCTCAGGACGACGAAGAGGATGAGGCATACATCTCTCTCTCTCTCCCTCCCCCCTCTCCCCTCCTCTCACAATATTTTACTTGCATTTTGAAATGATGCTATCCTACAGGTGATTGCTCCAAGAGAGAAAGAAAGACAAGTTCGAAGGCGCGTCACCCACGATGAGGATGAATTAGAGGTATTAATTTTCAAGGATATGCATGTATTTCTTTGATACAACTTGCAATAGGACTATGCATATTTAGTCTGAACTTAACCCAGTACATGGGAGTTCCAGATATTGCTACTTATACTCATGTCTCTTCTTATCCACGTCAAATCCTGCGCATATTGCTGGCCTTATCCTTTTTTATGAACTACTATAATATGTCATATGCTATAGTGTTGTTTGTGTCATACTTTAGATGATACAAATCAGTTCTCAAGGAAGCAATGATCATTATAGATACGAATCCTTTTCTTACTTTATATCGTAGAATGCAATGGACAATATGACACAATAACATACAGTACTTTAGCCTTTAGGATATACAAGGCAGAGGCAGTATGTTTGTTTACCTTTCTGCCTGCAGTTTAAAGCTAGCTTTCTATTTTATATCTTCTTAATAATTTACAAAAAGATTTGGGGAGATTTGAAGAACTAACATTACTGACAAATGAAAGAGCACCTCGGGGGAAGGTGCAGCTCGAAGTTTGTTTTGCAAGTGCCTCAAAATGTTTTCTATTACATTACTTAAATGGGAGATCTGGCAGTGAAGAGGCAAGATTTTCTTGATCAAATACTTAAATGCAATCATTTTTGAAACTTGGGGAAAATAGCAAGAGTGACAGTTCAAACAATACGCCTGATACAAGATTGTAGTTAGGTGCATGGTCTTTTACGAGCCTCTTCCATCCTGCCCAATTTTACGAACTGCTCCCTAGATCTTATACCTTATTCCATTTGATTAGATTGTGCTTGAAGTTGTAGTCCGAATTGTGCCACAAATTACACATTAGCCTTTGCAAGCAGTTTGCACCTTAGGCACATAATCCACTAATGAAAATGATGACCTACGGGGATGATTACATCCAATTTCGAGAAAATAATGCATTTGTCCTCTCAAAGTGATGCGAACCGTGACACGAAAACCTCAAGGCGTCAGTGAACTTGCATTTTAAGGTCTTAACATCCCACTACGCTTCGAATGACGAGTCTCCGGTTGGGTCTTCGCCCTCGTAACGCATACTACAATAACCCCGGGGTCTTTGTCCACATCCATATTATATGATCCCTGTTATGGTGGCGTTTAAGCACCTCTTTAGGCCCCAACTATATGACATAACCCAGCGTCCGCAGCCACGTAGATTCAAATCCTGGTGGATGCTCTGCTACCAAATGATGCGAACCATTAGGGGTGACAATGTAGAACCGATTACCCGAACCCGAACCGAAGTCATTTGGGTCGGGTTTGGATCATCTTTTCTACTACCCATTTAAATTTGGGTCTTTTATGACCCGACCCGATAGGACCCGAACCCGATGATATAAAACCCAATGGGTATTTCGGGTATTCAGGTTGACGCGATTAAAACCCAAGTTTAAGTGTTTAACTTTAAAAAGATGGTGAATATTAATATTAATATTATTATGGGGAAATTTCTTGAAGTCATAAGTATTTTACTTAGTTTATTGTATTTGTCTATCTTGAATCTTGATTTTGTTTGTTTGGTTGATTTCATGAGTGAAACACTTTTTCTAAGTTGGAAGCACAATAAAAGATTAACCTAGATCTTGCAGATTTTGTACCATTTATTCATTTTGTACCATTTATTTATGATGCTAAACTTTTTAAACCGGTTTGCTTATTTTTTATTATTGTAGTAAGACTTGATTTTTTTATATGAATTTAATTTCATCTACTTTAGCAAGTTATGAGGTGTTTTATTGGGAATATGCTTTATAAATTATGTTTTTGATATGTGCTTGTACATTTGTGTGTGAATTCTTCTAGCTTGTATGTGAATTTTGATGTCAAGTCAGAGTATTATTATATGATATATAATTACAAGGTTCTGCAAGAAGTGTTTACCAAACTGATGCAAGAAGTATGATATGATATGTCAAAGGTCGGACCCGAACCCGACTAAAAACCCGAAATTTAAATGGATCCGGGTCTGGGATGGTCTTGTTAGGATTAAATGGTTATGGATCCTCAAGTAGGAAGACCCGACCCGAACCTGTTGCCACCCCTACGAACCGTACACCAAGACCATAAGGCTTCGGTGAGCTCACATTTTAGGGTTGTAACACAAAGACTCTACTAAGTGGAAAACTATATAAATCTTCATGTTGCGTGGCATCTAGTTTTAACAATAGGCATGAATCATTTGCACATCCTGTAGGAGAAATCCAAAAAAAGTCAAAGGGACTTCATAAATTAGTACTAGTCTAGCTTCTCCAATGATTTTTTTTTGTGCTTGCTTAAGCTGGATAGGAGCATTTGGTTGATCCCTTCTTTTCCCTGATCATTATTCCAGATTTCTTGATTATGGAGATCCCAAACTTGGGGTTATCTTCACTTTCTCCCCAATCTTTTTGTTTATTCAAACAGCAAAGATTGAGGGGAATCTGGAAGACATTTTGGTTGTACTTAAGAACTATTAGGTATGTTAATAGAGGTTAGCTTCTCTATACGGGATATTTAAGAGATGGCAATGAGAATTGGAATTAGTATTCATAGGAAAGAAATACTTCATGGACGAACCCATAGTTTGGGTAAGATTTTACTTATCAATCATGATTATAGCATTTTTCGCAAAAGAATCATAGTATTCGATGCGACGGAACTTGGATTGCTGGATGTTTGGCTGCGTACATTATATCTGAATACACAGGTCGAGCTAGAATTTGCGAAAAGTTGGTAAGCTGTTGTTTGGCACTTCAAAAATTAATAAGAGGAAGATTGCCTGATTTATTTCTTCAGGGGTTAAGGATAGGATTCTTGAAACTATAAAATACCATTAACCAGGCGGTGAAGAGGAAGTAGCCTGCTGATATCTCTCGACCTTAAAGCTTTAAGCTTTGAACCTTATAGGTTGGAGGCCATAGGAGGTTTTGATCTTGTAAAATTAAGGATACAGGATAGGAGCTGGGCAATCAAAAGAAAGGATGCACCATAGTGGATGATATAAGAGGATGCTAATGTTTATTTGTTGGAGGCAAGAGAAGCTTTTGTAAGGTTATACAATAGGAGACCTTCGTATTCCATCCGTTTTCCAAAGTACAAAGCCAGAATTGGGTTGTCCCCCGTCCTTTATAATATCTTCTGTGCACAAAGCCAGATTGAGTTGATGATAGAAAAATTATCTTCCAAAGGCTTACGTTATGTGGCTTCACTTCTTTTAATTTTGATCAGAACAGTGGGATGATTACGGGTTGGTCACTTGTCGTCTTTCACCTCCTTAAGCTTCTCAAGGGAAGTCTTCTCTGATTTGGTTTTTGAGGAATTGGATTCCTGATAGTTTATCATTCTTTCTCAGATTATTCGTATCTCCTTTGATGCTACAGCAAGACCATTATTCCAAATTTCAGCTGGGCTTTGTGTTTTTACTTTTCCCTCTTTCTTTGTTTACTAGAATGTTGGAGAAATAGAAAACTGCTCAAGGATGACAGCTTCCCTAATACATGACTGTAATAGCTCCTTTTAATTTGCTAATATAAAAAAGTTATTACATTTTAATAGCATGTGAGTTATTGTAAGATATCTATTCACGTTTGCTTTGAGTGTGTATTAATTAATTTCTCTTATCTTGTCAGTGTCATAACCCCCTATCCTTGTCAGGCGATTGCACAAAGTTTGTATAAAAAAGAACTATATTTAATAGTTATACCTAATATTGAATTCCATCTTATCTATGTAGTCAGAAGAAGCCAGGTTGCGCGATCAGGAAGAGCGTGAGCAGCTGGAGAGAAACATAAGAGAAAGAGATGCAGCTGGAACTCGTAAGGTAATCATTTCACTTTAATATGCACAAATTTATAGTATTATCAATGGCATTTTAGAAATTTCATGCATTAAACTTGCACCTGAGATGACTCCAATCTTCATGCCGAGAAATTTTATTCATATAAAACATGAATGAACTTGTTCATATTGAAACAAGGACTGAACCCCTAAAACTTCTTGTTTACTGGAATTACTTCTCACTCAACAAATTTTTTGATAGAGAAACGAAACTTCCTCGCCTTCGGAGTCAATTATTCTCTTGCAAAACTTCACCACAACTCACTCAGTTGGGCTTAAAGAGTTAATTTATTGTGTTTCTGTTAGTCCTATTTGCTTCAGTGCTTGTACCTTTGATGCCTTTGATGATTTGGAGATAGAGAAAGTTCCTTGTCTGCCTTTCCATATAGCTGCATATGTTATGAACAAAGGTAGTTAATGTGTATTCCGACGCAATGTAGTGGAGCGCTGCCTCACATCAGGCATCATTGGAATAACGATTGCATTCGATCATATCAGGTCTGATATGGCCATGTGTGTAAACCCCTAAAAATCCATTGAAATTTATGGAATATTCTCGCCAATGATTCACCATAAAGTACAGTCGTGACATTTCGGGGCATTATTTCTAATAATGTTACGAGAAAAAAAAAATGATTGAAAAGCCCGAAAATCTACTGAAATTTATGGATTATTCTCGCCGACGTTTCACCTGAAAACAGTACAGGTGTTCAACAGGTTTTGTAAGCTTTATTTTTCCACAGAAATATTATGATTGTACGCATTGGAGATCACCACATCTTGCATCATAAAGTCGGAAGATCTGAAATTTTGCAAAGTAAAAAACTGTGATGGAAATTTTTTCATTTTCGAAGATTAATTAGACCGTTTTTACCGTTCTTGAATTTTCTGTGTGGGTACAACTTACTCATTTTGTACATGTTATCATGTTTGCAGTTAACAGAGTCAAAGTTGTCACGGAAGGAGGAAGGTAAAAATATTAGTAATTAATATCTCTCATATTTTATTAGGCTCAGTTCTGATATGTGATTGTGTTTCAGAAGAAGTTATTAGGAGATCTAATGCTTTGGAGAAAGATGAAACTGAGATGCTAAGGTTTGTCGTTATACTCTTTGTAGTTCATTTATTTATTTTAATTTATTCTGGTTTTCGTTTACTATATGTCTATGAAGAGTTTGTATTGCAGCAGAATAACATAAGTTATAAAAAACTGGATTACCTTAGTTTGACTTGGTCATCAACCTCTTGTCCATGGAGTTTGCTTGGCTTACTTGATCATAGAGTGAGTCACTTAGTTAGTTGATAATAATCTTGGTGAATCATTGAAGCACTAGCAAACTAATAATGGGGGATTTGGTAGCGGAGGGTTATTAAGAGAGGATTGGAATTTCTCAGTATGTTTATTTTATTAATGGAAACATAAAATTTGACATTTTTTTGTGTGCCTTTCACATTTGTAAACCTAGGCTGCTGTTACATTTTTGTTTATAGTTTTGATTGTAGACCAGGTTTCCTGTTTGAAGTGATCTACTTGGTCAAGTAATGCATCTCTTTGATGATTAGCAATTTTGTTGTTTTTATTGCAGAAAAGTTTCAAGACAAGAATATTTAAAGAAAAGGGAGCAAAAGAAGCTTGAAGAAATCAGGTGAGAAAGAAAGAGATCATTTCACTTTATTGTGAATTTAGTGTGAGAGTTTCTGGTAATAGTTGATTTTATGTTTTCATGATGCTAGCAATAATTAATCAACATAGCAAATCAATCTGTTGTCGCCATAGTGTATTCTTACCCACTGTTATGCGTTCAACCGTAGGGATGACATAGAAGATGAGGAATACCTGTTTCCAGGGGTGAAGCTAACCGAAACTGAAATCCGTCAGATGAGGTAATTTATTTGTCTTTGAAATGCATTACACTAATTTTCTCATGGAATGATCCTCTTATTAGTTCTTTTAAGAAATGCGACGAGTATCTGTTATATACTTCGAAAATACATTTGGAGGGGAGAATATGGCTGTAATGGAATAATGAACTCAAAGTTTCGTAAAAATTATGATTCTTTTGGCATTCAGAACTAGGTAGCTGCTCGAAAAATCTCTACCCAGTTCATAATTTTCTGTTATCCCATGGAGTGATTTTTTATATGCTACTAGAGGAAATCCGTTGTGGTTATTGCACTTATAATTGCATTTAATGTGCTTATTGCGACTTTGCACATAACACATTAGACCACGCCTCAAATCGTGTTGCAGTCTTGAGGACCATAAGGCATGCGAATCTCCACATTTCACATCACTTGCATAATTCTTGCACCTCTTCTTCTTGAACCTCTCTTCTAGGGATGTCAATGGGTTATGGTTGTAATAGTATCCAGTATCGGGGAGGTTCCCGTTTGGAGGTAGATCCATATGTGGGCTTGTATTCTCCCTTAGCACTAAGGCCTTTTGAGAGACAAACAAAACCCCACACCTTCATGTGAGAGGTGGCTAGGCTAAGGTGGAGACAATATTAGGGGTGGAGCGGAACGTTAAATGGGTTGACTAAAATCCAAAATGTGGTCATGTTCGATCCGAAATTTTGGATTCGGTGTAGCTTATACAATTTCGAATAATACTTTGATGCCAAAATTAGAATCCTATTATTTTTCGGATGGAATTAAGATATTAGCTTATCTATTGCTATATACATACTAGCAGATAGCCGTGTCTACGCCACGAATTGCGCTTTTCTAATTAATTACATTCTTTTAACCTTTTGGCATGCCTTTGACACTACTATCTTTCTTTCATCAACGAATGTCATGCTCACATTCTCTCCTCAATATAATCCACTTCTTCGTTATGATTTTTGTACATATTTTACATGCATTTGACATGAAACCCAATCGTTCCTTTGTACCAAAATGCCTAGATTTTGCTTAGAACATTGTATTCCCCACTGCCTTAATGCCCATTTGACTTTAACTTCGATCACGCCATCAATTTTTATTTTACATAGTAAATCAAACACTCCCCATGGATACAAACATAACTACAAGTCATGCAAAACAGATCTTAATGTGTTTGATCACACCATATAGTCTTTAAATCATTAGAGAAGAAAGGGATATTCCTTTCGTTAAACAAACAAAAGTTTGGCCGCAATAAACTGATTTGAAACTCTTTTCCACCGCTGTGGTAAAATGAAGAGCCTCATATAGGGGCTGATTGAGTCCCCTGAATTTAAGTTGTACTCTTCAAATAAACTGATTCCCATATGTATGTTGCACCCAATCCAATTACTGAACCGAAACCCTATCATGGAACAAACGAAACAAAACCCCAAATGAAGAGGCCATAGCGTGTCGATGTGCAATGTTGAGAATACTTGGTAGAAATACAAATTAATAACCAAACCCAAAAATAAAATAAAACTTTGCAAACAACTTTAATCATAATTCCTAAAATTGTAATCTGAATCAAAAAAGAAATCTATACTACTATATAAAGGGAACTCCCCGAGTAGTTTGGTTGTTTTGATTGTTATAGGAAATTACCAAAGTACCCTCAACACAAAGAAAAGATCTTCGCCCCTGGCAATTAACATCTACAACTGCCATCTCCCCTTCATTTCTTGAAATTAGGTTTATATGAACTATCTTCTGCTCTTGTACCATGTCTCACATTGGGTTTCTTGGGTCTTATGAAAATCTATAGAAGATATTTTTTCCCTCCTTATGATTGATGATTAGGATTGAAGATTTAGTCCTATTCAATCTCCGACTACCATCTCCTCTTCAATAATCCTCTCTCTACTATTTTGTTTCCCCAAGAAATTTGAGGAAAATTCAAATGACAACTCCATCAAACCCAAGATTAGAAAGAATCATCTTTGCTTTTACAAAAGTAAAGATTAAAACGAAGAAATTTTTTAACTTCAATCCTAATGTCAATTCTGATTTTTGGTTATAGATGTGAGATTTGGTATCTTTATAAAGTAAAGAGAGAATTCATTGGAAAAGTGGAAGAGATAGTTATTGGGGAATGGAAGAGATTGTTGTTGTTGTGGAGACTGTATGCAGAGAGAGATCATGGGTTAAATAATAAATGTGGTGCTAATCATCAATGTCTCGTTAATTGGTATTACCATGTTGAGTCTCGATTTTAAATTCTACGAGTGCAAGCTCGGAGGCGGTGGTGGTTATTGTGCACTTGGGGGAAGGGATTTCGGTTGGTTGTAGTAGTTGTTTAGTGGATATGAAGGTCGCCATAATTGAAGCTAAGAGGATGGTTGATTGGACAATTCTTTTATCAGCTTCAATGACTATAACACCACCCTACTTCATGACTTGCTATACATGCAACGTTTATCAGAATTTGGCGTGTGCAACGGAAAAAGGGGGGTTGCACGCCCGTAACACTAGTCCCCAGAAAAGAAACTGTGAAGTGGTTGTTATGTAACCCTTCAAATTGATTGTGAAACCTCCAAATCTCAGTATTATAAACTGATTTCGAAACCCCGAATTTCAGTTTAAATCAAATCTTTATTATATGAGATCGATTTCAAGTCGATCAAGGTAGTGGAGAGATTTATCGATTTGCGATTTGGGATTTTTGTTTTTTTACTCTTGTTAGAGATATACCATGTGGTCAAATGCCAGGTTTGCCCTCCACCTATTTCAGAATAATGCATTACCCTTTACAAAACAGGTTTTTAGTGGGAGAAACGAAATTGCAATCGTCCAATTTCTCCGGTAAGCATGTCAGGTTGTTGATTTTTCTAGAGAGAGAAAGTGTTGGACTTAGGGTGTACCCACTGCTTTCCTTCACAAAACTGTCTCTGATACTTGTTTTAAGCCAGATCTAGAGAGAGAAAGTGACAGACGACTGAAAATGTATTTACTAAATATACTCCTAGGGAGGAATATAAACCTTGTTGTGTTATATATTATAGATGAATCCGATTAAGATAATCTTTTATATACTTTTAGTTTGAGTTGTAACTTTTATTTAGGAAGAAATTAAATTTGAAATTAATAGAAGTATGTTTTATTTGGATTCGGATTTGGATGTGGATATCCGAATAACTCTTGGATTCGGATTAGATTTGGATGTGCAATTCATTATATGAATTTAGACTGGATTTGAATTCCGCCTCTTGACTTCGCATTAGATTTAGATTTGTATAAATCTGGTAGAAATGTGGTACAAATCCGATCCCTTGACAACACTACTCTTTTTCGCCTAATGTTTCTCTCTCAAATCTCTCTTGATAATCAAAATCTATTTGATCTCTTGAAGAAAAAAAAGGTACAACAAACACAAGAGAAAAGGGGCAAAAGAGGCCACAAAGAAAACAACGAAAAAAACAAAAGGATATTAATACCCTCTCAAACTGAGGACCTCAAAGGATCGTTTTTCCAACTAGTCATGAGATAATTGACGAGCATCCTAGTTAGGTCAAAAGCCCCACTACACCTATTTCAAATAAATAAATAATAGATTTTATAGCAATGGTGACTCCTTTATCACTTCATTAATTTCAAATTTCTCATAGTCCCTTATATCGAAATAGCTGAAGTAGCTTTAAGTGGGAAGAAAAACCACATTGCCTTACGGTCTTTACTACGAAATTGTTAAGTTTCAATTTGATTACATGGCTGTTACATTAAGATGTAAATGGAAGTGGACCGAAATGGAATGTGCATAGTTTGATCGATGTGCCGGCCTATGGTTGAAGATAGATGTGATGCCCCTTAAAGAATAAATTGGAAGGTGCGCTGCAATCTGTCAAAATTTTAAATCAGAGGGCCCAGAGAACAATCTTCCATAAGCCGGTAGATCGTACTCTAAATTGAGACCTTACAGAAACTATTCTTACGATGTGCGGCGGACTAACTTTTATACTACATTCAGGTGAGGTCTATAATTCTCGGTGGAACCAATATTTGGGCATTTCCTCTACTCATTTCAAATCTTAGTTTTAGGAGTCACGCCATCCTATATACAAAAAGCTGTTCAAATGACATCCACAAAAGTAACCTACATTAGAACGGAACTGGCTAATCAAGTGGCCGAACACTACTTGGGTCGGATGGTAAAAGCCTATGGATCTGTTGGGCGAAGGAGGGGTGGGCTTCTTCAATATGTTTTGCAAGTTCAAGGATTATATGGAAATTAGTGACGATCACAAACCATAAGTTCATCAAAAGTGCAGCATTAGTAAGTATAGGGACATGCCATAAACATGTTATATAAAAAATTTCAAAGCATTATAGATATGACATAATAATAAAGAGTATAAAGTATGCTAATCATGTGCCCTAGGGAATAGTGGGGCAAACGGTGAAAAATTATGAACCCGGATCACCCTGGTCAATAAAAAATAAAAAATTATATGTTAAGTATGCTCATTCCGCACTACCTGAACATCTCAAAAGTACACGCTTGCTTTCTTTTTAGTCGATCGGAGACTGGACTAGTGTTCTATCTCTAACAGTCGTCAGGTTTCTACAATCTCTCATAGGGCCGCCACAAGGCCCACTTGGGGGTTGTATTTTTTGCTTCTTTACTCCACCTTTTGGCGGGTGAGGCGTAGTTACTCGTGTTGGTTTTGGATCTATTCCGTGCACTGGATCCCCAAGGCATAAAGCATTCTTGGGGTTCAAGTTACATCATTCTTGTTCTCGCCACTCGAGCAGGGTTTAGTAGTTATGTTTGAGATGCACCAGGGGTTTCAATCCTTGAGACATAGTTGGTCATTTGGACCATTGCAGTACTTACCCCTGATCCATTTGTAACGTCTAAGCATTTGTTGGAAAAGTTTATCTTCTTGCTTACATTTTGAACTCATTCATTCGCATCACGATTTTTCTTAATTAATTGCCGGACTTCTTTTTATTTGTTACTCGTAATGACCCTTGCGACCCTTTCCGAAGTAAGCACTGAACTGGTTCTTGTATCATGTTTGAGGTCATCAGAATCAAAGGTTGCCAATGTCAGCCGTGGTGGATGGGAAATTCTTTCCCAAATAAAGAAGCCTGAGTAATGAGGACATCATATTTTTTTGAAAGGTTAATGAGGATATTATAGGTGTTACACAAAATAAATAAGTTTCTGATTTCCTTCGTCAAAATAGATGATCTTTACCTTTGTCATTTATATAATCCTATCAGTCTTTATTGAATCCCCACTCTTTAATGTGCTCTTAGTGCAAATATGACTTAAGTGTTCGGAAGATGTACTTTCTATATGTGAAGAGGAGATTCACGTTAACCAAAATTATGATCATCTCTATTTGCAGGGACAAGAAAAAAATTTATGAGCTTGGAAAGAAGCAGTCTGAAGATCTGGATACGATTGACGAGGTAAATAAAACACTCATCATTAAAACACAACATTGATATGGTTACTGGGTTTTCATTGATTGCAGTTGTTAATTGTTTATCTTTTCCCCTTTGTACAAATATTCTTTTATTACTATCGGTTTGCGATAATTTTTACAGTTCTACATGCATATTTATCCTCTGGATAATCTTTACTGAGTTACTAGTGGTCAATGCGAGCACTTTGAGAAAAAAAGAGAATTAAATCTTTCTTAGCTGGAGTTAGTCCATTTTAACTCTTGGTTGCCCGCCTTCACATGAATTATTGGAGAAACCGTATGCTTGCATGAGTTTAATTAGTCGTTGTTGCTCTAGTCACTACTGTAGGCAGTGACACAACTAAAGAGGACAAATGTGGTTAAATGTGATAGGGCCCGAGCCGGCATTGCACCGATATTGGTCCCACCTTTGCTACCTAGTTGGGTTAGGCTATGTGTGGGGTTTTGTTCTTAAAAGGCCTCAGTGCAATTTAATAGTCCGTATTTCCTTATATCCTTGTGTGGACTCCATCTTCTACCCGATGTGGGACTAACTTTGATCCACCGATCTCAACAATCTCCACCTTGGATCAAACACTGTTAGTCGACAACCGTCTACCACCACCGCACATCTATGCCAGAACAACCATCCATTTTAAGCCTTACGGAAGCGAACATGAGCTCCACCTCGAACGATTGGAGAGATGTGCCGATACACTAAGATATGCCCAACCGAACCATAGGCTTTGATACTATTTGTTAGGTTCGGAGCCCCCATTACACCGATATTGTCCCCACCTTCACCACCTAGCTGGGTTAGGCTAGGTGTGGGGTTTTGTTCTTAAAAGGCCTTAGTACAATTTAATAGTCCGTATCTCCTTATATCTTTGTGTGGACTACATCTTATACCTGATGTGGGACTCAGTTTGATCCACCGATCTTTACAAAATAACCCCACTGACTTTCAATAGTTAAGACTTAAAGATAGTGAAGTGATTAAATGGGATTTTGATTCGCTATACCCTTTCCTTTGACTCCACTTTGGAGCTCTTTTATTTTGTTGACTTTGACACATTGTATTAAAGATGTTTTGCTTACTATCAACCCAGTTAAGCCGAATTGCCAAAAAATTTAAGTGAAAATAAAATATGCCAAAATCACCTCAAAATGTTTCTTGAGGTAGTACCCCCCTGCCTTAGCGAACCAACCACCAGTTTTCTCCCCATAATGCACGCCAGTCTACTCAGTGGAGTCTTTCCAGATCCGAATTTGGTTATTAGTTTGTGTTTATGCCATTGGTATTGGTTGTTTTGCAGATATGAATATGTCTATATGGAACTTATACAATTAAATACACTCAATATATTCATCGAGCCCTCATATCCACTCCAACAGATTTTTGTTTCTGATAAGATCTCGTCATCAAAATATTTTGATGTAACAAGCTCAACATGGCGAAGATTCATGGGGTGAAACAAGTTTCTTTGTTTTTGTGCCTCAGTTTGGTTTGATGTAAATTCATTGCGATGCAAGTTTAATGCATTTGTAAACGATTTGCAATGCAATTCATGAGCTGGAAAAGTAAAGCAATAACCTTCCCTTGTATTTACACCCAACTTGCACAACAAAACATTGATTGCAATGCAACTCCAGTGATGTTTTTGCAATGCAATGCAGTGCAAGTTTGTCCGAGGGTTTGGACTCATAACCATTATTAATTTTCTTAGAAGCATTAATAACCTGAAGCGATACCGATCACTATAAACAAATCCAAAAAAATCCGATGACACGACCAACCACCAAAATATCTCTCTTGACACATTCTTACTGCACTCATACTTCCAGTATAGTCGTAAGTTTTGTTTGTAGAGACGATCGGTGGATTGAAAAAGTAGTTCGTCTATAAACTCATAAATATTCTTTTATGAGAAAATAAACACACAATTCTAGTTTTCCAAGAGAAACTAATGAAATTTCATCATGAACAAAATATAGTCGATTCCTAATGGTTAAACACAATCTTCAATCTTTACAGAGGCGTAAAATATATTTAGCTGTGATGATGTTTAATTTTGATAGGCACAAGAGAAATTTAATTGTATCAAAAGACACGGAATCGATATAATTATCCATGTTGATTTAAATAAAATTCTCGGTAGACCTTTAAAAAAATCTCAGTAGATAACATGAGAGTATGAGATAGAACGCAAGAGAGAGGGGATATAGAACTGCTTGACTCTTCGTCCTTGACGTGAAGATTGGTGAAGCTGGAGGGTTTTAAATGGCTTTAGATAAACATATAAAAAGTGTTTGAGCTTGGGTAGGTGAAGAACTCAAGAGTTTGATGTTCAAACGACGCTTTTTTTGTTTCCTCCATAGCCCCTTTCTTTTTGTGGAGAGAGTCTGTGTGATGCAAGTCTTGTTGCATATAATTTTGGCTGCAACCAAATGCAATATAAAAAAACCCTTTTTACAATAAATGCAAATTCTTTGCTTTTGCATCTAACGAAACAAGCACGTGCAACCTTTATCATTTGTTTTGCAAAGTTGAATCATACCCGTGTAAGCGGTCAAGATTGCATTTGACTTGCATAGCAAATAATAACCAAACACATGTAAGTCGTTCCCATTGCATTTTTATTGAACCAAACCGCTACAAGCGGTTTGGAATGCAAACTATTTGCATTGCAATGGATTTGCATCGAACCAAACTGGGCGTGAATTGATTGGTAAAGGATTACATGAGACAAAAGATTATTAAATAGGAAACAACACCCAACTCTTGAAGGAACTCTTCAAAAGACCTCTTTCAACTTTACCACAAAAGAGTAAAAGAATACGCATTTCATGTCAAACATCGGTTTACTGCACTTAAAAATAAGAGATTTTATCGAGATATTAACTCTATTTGTTTTCTTTCTTCCATCCTCACATTCCTTTCAAGCTAAATCGCCCAAATAATCGCTAAGGGAGAAACCTTCACATAGCTTTACCCCGTCCAGAGAGGTTCGTTGAGCTCCATTATGGTAAATGAATCTTATGTTGACTCATTCCTCTTACCATCTATCACTTTTACCCATACCTTGGAAAGTGGTTGAAATTACTCTATTCTTCGTGAAATCCTTCGTTTCTCGAATCGACCTAATCTTTGTTTTTTTTCCACTGCAAGAGGTTACTCTATGCTGATCCTTCTCTCGACAATGATGTGGTCATAAGCCAACTCTCTTCCCTTCTTAAATGTTTAGTATCTTTTTCTCGCTGGCAACCCACACTTCAGAATACCCGAATTGAACCTTGAGTAGACAAGTCCAATTTGTCTTTATGTTATCCCCAGCTTTAAACTTTCTGTAGGATTTGATCAAAACCTGATCCATCAAGCTTCAGAGTGTGTCGTTGACAATTTTGTTGTTGTTTTGTTGCCTTTTTTATTTACGGGTAAATTATCTAGAGTTTAATTACAGCTAGTGTTTGTTGGTTTGAGAGATAACTCCTAAGGTTCTTTTTGTATTATCTTTCTTTTGATGTCTAATGCTACAAAGAAAAAGAGAAGACTTGGATTGGTGCTTCATTCTTAAAAGCATATACAGATCTTCAATTGTTTTCTCCGAAGACTTGTTTTTTTTTTTTTATTGCAAAATTATGGCTCATAATTAAAGTCCTTTGTTGTGTTTGCTGCTGCTATTTGGATGTATTTTGAAGAGGTCAGTTTTATGCCACAATCACGGGAAAAAATAGGTTTCATTTGTCTTTATTCGCAGTGTAGTAGAAGTTCGATGGATCTCTGTCTGTAGGTGCAAGGTGGTTAAATCGTAAGGTGTATTTTTTTTTTTTCAAAAATGGGCATATCACAATATACGAATGTGTTTCGCCTATATAATACATAGACACTCGCATCAATATTGAGAAAGTTTTGTACGTAGTATTTAGTACTATTAGATTATTTGTGTGTAAGTAAACTGGTACCACTCTTGGTGCAAATGGGCACAGCCGGATGCAAGAGTTATCTTATTGGTGTCTGTATTTATGACCTGTAGACACTCTTGGTGTCTGTGTTTATGAGCCACGGAACCTGTAAGTCGTTGTACCAGATATGCTAGGTTGTAACTGGATACAAGAGTTGAGAAAGGAAACCACATATTCCAGTCACGGGGAATTTTTCTTGAACAGTTAAATATTTTTGAATTTACCATTTCCTTTTTCGCTTGAAAGAAAACTGTGTAAATTATTATTGCTATACGCTCTTCTAATAAAATTATCAATACAATGATGGAATTGATAACTTAAATTCAATTTCACTTGCAGTATGTAATGCCTGAACCCTATGATGAGCATGGGCGTGTAAACCAGGAAAAGAGATTTTCTGTTGCATTACAGCGATACCGGTGAGTTTGAATTTGCTCGTCATTATAGCATTTTCATAGCAGCTAAATGTTCTTTTTGTAACTCAGAGAATTCTTTTCCGGCCTAGGAGATATGAGCTTTCATATTTTGTGTTGGTAGTCTGTGATAAGCTTATACGTTTCTTTTGTTTCTCAAATTAGAGATGTGAATTCCGTAGAGAAAATGAACCCATTTGCTGAACAGGAGGCTTGGGAAGAACATCAAATTGGTACTTCTTTCAATAATAGTTTTTTTTTATTTCTTCCAAAAGAAATTCTGAATTTATAATATTGTTTGATGTTCTGAGATTTTCAATTAACTCCTTTACAGGAAAGGCGACCTTGACGTTTGGTTCTAAAAACAAGAATCAAACATCTAATGATTATCAGTAAGTTGTTGTCATTCCTAATAAGTTGTTTTTTTCTTTTGTTATATACAGTTAGTGATTTATGTGTGTTGCAACATTATATGGCAACATATTGTTATGCTGTGTAGCACCATTCTTTTTCCAAGCTGATATTGTATTAGTAAGTGGAACGAAAAGGAATTAAAAAGACTAAGCATAAGTATAACTAATGGAAACTTGCCAAAAAAGATTCCAACTGGGTTGGCACACCCTAAGAGGAAAAATGCTAACATTATATGTAATAAGTATGGACTTGATCCTCTATTCTCTGGAGGATCAGAGGTCTGCCACTATGTCATCCCCTTGAATGCTGAGTCAATCCACCTCCTCTTCTAGCGGCTATGTCTGCCGGCCCTGAAGATGGCTTCCCTCCAAGTATGAGAGATTCTGAGAGACACAAACATATGTTTCACACTCTTCTTTTCATGAATTTCTCCCAAGCAATACTACTGCTGTTGAAAGTTTATACTGCTGGAGTGGGGTCAGATTCCAACCAATTTGAACCATCAATTCTTCATAACTTCTTTGATAGAATTTAGAATTGCAGCACTTCCTGATCTAAATAGTGTAATCACTCCACATCCAGCTATACCTGGGTTCCTTAGATAAAACCCATCGTATTTGGCTTTCATCGTGTATAACATTGCATTTTCTCTTTTACTTATACTGTTATTACATCTTATTTACTTTTGTTTCATCTGTTTATGTCTAGGTATGTGTTCGAAGACCAAATTGACTTTATCAAAGCTTCAGTTATTGATGGTGTCAACGTATGCCTATGATAATCTTGTTCAGCTACAGCCGTTCTCGTTTTATGTGCCTCATTTACAGATTTTTTCTTTTGGGTATTAAATCTTCCTTCTTTTCTTCTTCTTCTGAACAGTATGGAGAAGACGAGCAATCTTCTGAGCCTCCTGAAAGCTCTGAGAAGTCAGCCTTAAATAAGCTTCAGGTGAATGTTTCCTAATATGGTTTGATAGAGCCAAGCCGACGGATTTTTGGTTTTGACAAAACCCTAATACTTTCACTCAAAATTAATAAAACTACTTTAGTTAGTTTCAAATCCCTATTACAAGAGAAATAATTTCTACTAAAGCAACTAAGCAAACCTAAACTCTAGGTCCTCTTTTATAGACTGAAAAGCCCGCACAAATAAGAAACCAAATATCCTAATTGAAAAACTTCCCATATTGATTTAAATAAATAAAATCAAATTAGGATTAGAATAAAATACCATATAATTTTTTTTAATTTTCTTCTAGAGATAAACATGAGACAGGTGGAGCGACATCTTGTTTATATCAACCTTCGAGCTTTGAAAAGTTCGTTCACAAAATTAAATGTTGTAGGTGCTTCTCCCGTAATTGAAACAAACTCATCGACAGGCGAACCCTGTCCTCTAAATTTGTCGTAACCAACGAACCATGTAACCAATAATTGGAAGATCAAAACTTGCTTCCCTTGCCAAAACAGACGACAGCATAGACTACATACTCTTATTGGAATCTTCTCACAGTCATAGTCAAACGTGTGTCCATCAAATATGATAATCCTCCCAATATGGATCAATAAACATGGGGAATGTTATAATTTAACTTTTATAAATTTGTCATAAACAAGCTTCTCGACAATCTCTTTCTTAGTGGGTTTCTATACCCCGATGTAAGCGCTAGCCCGCAGAGCGTAACCGAGCAAAACCACTTCTAGCCAAATCATGAAGGATGACGGATGGTGCCTTCTCTGTTTTTTCACCCTTCATCTTGCCTTCAACAACATCTATCCAACTACCTGTTGAGTATCAGTTTTCAACATCGATGTAATCTGTTGCAGAGTTTTGTTGATTGGATCAAATCTACTGCTCTCAACGATATGTGCTCTACCATCTTCTAGTTGACTTTTGTTGAAGAAGAACGATTGGGATTGAAATCCTATATTACGCGCTCTGATACCATAACATTGTTACTCAAAATTAATAAAACCAATCTTTTTAGTTTCAAATCCCTATTACTATAGATATAACTTTTAATAAAGCAACCAAACAAAACCAAATTTTAGGGTTTTCTTTTATAAATTAAGGGAACCTTTACAAATAGGAAGCCTTAATACTATCCTAATATGGAAATTTACCTATATGATGCAACTAAAATTAAGTCAAATGTATCTTCTAAAGATCTTCTACAGAGACACCTGAGACGGGGTGGTGACACGTTTCGTTTATATCATGTTTAATGTGGTTTTTTCATCCCAATTTTCCAAGTATACTTGATTAATTGTTTCTGGCTTCCTTCATTGAGCTATACTTTTATTTATTTATGAAAATAGGTGTTATATTGTTTGATACTTCGTTCCGTTCCTTTGCAACCATAATAGTCATTGTAGCGATTATGCCAATTAATCTTGTAATTGCATTCTCTAATTCCATTTGGTTTTTTTAGCATCATATACACTTTCTTATAAACATTTCCATGTTCATTCAGGAGGATAGGAAAACTCTGCCAATCTATGCTTATCGAGAGGCACTACTCCAAGCAATTCATGATCATCAGGTCCATGAAAATCCTTGCTTTGATTTAAGTTTTCCGTTTCCATAATCGTTCCTATTAATTTAATTTGGAAGAAAGTTGGACAAAGGTAAAGCTACAGTTTTTGATTAGAACTAATTTTTGCCCTTCTATCGAGAATACCGTATCTAAGTTAGTGTCTGACAAGAAATTATCTTTGTTTTCTTACATTCTCGTTGCAGAAATGCTTATTTGTTGCACCACTTCTTTTTTCTTAGGTTCTTGTAATTGTTGGGGAGACCGGTTCTGGAAAAACTACTCAAATTCCTCAATATCTTCATGAAGCTGGGTACACAAAGCAAGGAAAGGTATGAGTGAACTTTTAAAGCCTATCATATGTATTAAATATGGATTGAGAATTTATCATTTTGATGTAACGTTATTGACTTGATAACCATGATTATGGTGGTACTCTCTTTCTTACAGCTGTAAAACTTATAGGTAGTTTTATGGGGAAAATGAACAGATTTTTAGTTCATTATTCTTGATTATTTTTATTTTCACGTCCCTCTGGATTGTTGGTCTTGAAAGAAAGTTCGTGGGTGTAAACTGTTTAAGGCTTGAAGCTGACATCCACGTATCAGTACGGGTGTTAGTGACGTTGTGCATTTACATTTCCGGGCTTAAAATTTTATTATGGGATAAATCAGTTTTGGAAAAGGAATCCATCGTGAAATTCGAACCTATTGAAGGGCATAACTTTAAAAAACACCATGATGAAGAGAAAGTAAATATGATATTATTTGTTAATCAATGTAATATCTACTTAATGGCAAAGTTCAAAAATGCCATACGCACCTCTTCTTATCACCATTGGACGCTATGCTGAATTATGATCTTATATATTTGTTAATAATAATTAGTGGAAAAATTAGAGATAGACGGCGAGAGGATTTGCTAATTATCTTTCACATTCAACTACATAAACTTATTACAAAGACATAAAAAATCCTTAGTGTGGCTTGTATTGGATATCTAATCTAATGGAACCACATCCATTGACATTTCCCCTTAAGTTGTTGCTGCCTAGAATTTAATAAAACAAGGATTAACAAAACACCCCCTCGCAATAAACAAAAATTTCTTCATTCAGGCTTGGAGTCTTCTACAATTTTAAACTGCTTGAGCTCGTTTCAATTTCAAATGGAAACACATTTTTCTCTTCAAATATATTGTTTCATAGAGCACAATGAACAAAGAGTAGATAGTCTTTATTTCTTAGAACTCAACTAAGGGCCCATTTGTAACCATTATTTTGAATGCTGAATCTGAAGCGTTCAAAATCCTGTTTGTTTTGTTTGCAGAATTTGTTGTCTAAACCGTTTAAATGTCTAATTTACCGTCATGTTTTTGTACAACATGCTTTCAAAATTATTCCGTTCCATGTTTTCTCACATTTTTGATGAAGCAAATTTCTAACTATTAAACAACTTTAACTCGAAACTGCAGACAAAAAGAAAGAAGTTGCATAATAACCATTGAAGATCTAAGAAATTATGATAAACTCATTATTGAGAAGATAAGAATCCCAAAATACTAATGCGGATTTTGAGAAGAGAAGAAGCACTATTAAACATAACATGGATATTTTGGGATTTCAAAAGTTTACTTAAAAATAATTTCCATCCTGTAGTAGTTTAGTAGTAGAAAAACTAGGATTTCTTGACTTTTTGAAAACATTGAAAGTGGGATTGCCAAAAGCAAATGCAGCTTAACTTATTACCCAAAATTAAGTCAAATAAGTAGAATAAGCTGAAAACAAACAGCCCCACTTGTTATATCCATGGCATGAACAATTGTCCCTCAACATGAGACGCCTAAAAAAGCAAAGAACCACCCCCTAAGAAATCGGCACATTAACATTGAACTTCTGAGGGGACAATCCATTACTTCCTACAATGTACGAATGTCTCTACCACAATCTGTCTTCACAATCTTCACAACTTTCAGGATTTTGAACTAATTACTTTATTTCGCTTGGTTGGCTATACACCACAATACATCACCAAAATTTCACCATGATTATGAACCAACGTTGGTCTCATGGTCACAGACCAACCCATCACATCAAGATCAGCCCAATCACTTTGATTAGCAAAAAAAATTGTAAGATGAGAAGAGGATTGTGAAGAAAAAAAGATTTATAGTTTTGAGAAAATTTTGTAAGAGATTCTAGTGGAAGATGAAGAAATAGATTTACAGAAAACATGCCATTGATCAATCACTTCGGAAGACTGTTGAACTAAGCGAATTAATTGCCAACATTACACACTATAGGCCACTAAACACAACAAAGCAAACAATTTTGTTTAATAGGAGACATAGATCATAGAGAGAGATTCACAAGAGAGATCATGAAGAGAAACCAGAAACTGATATGAGAAAGACAATAACCAAAATTCCCCAACCAATGGCTGTAATAGAGAGAATTTTTTTCCAGTCAAAGTTGGACTTGTAACAAGTCAAACAGAGTTGACAAAGCCACTGCGCCACCATTTCATGAGGTCTCTGTTGTGTCTCGCACCACTCACCACACCTACAACACACCAAACCAACCCATAACAACATTATTTTGCTCCACGTTGAAACATACTCATTCCCTCATCTCTAACCTCGTGTAACACTTTTTCTTGGTTACTCTACAAACCAATCAAAGAGTTCAAAACCCAACTTTCTTCTCTTTGAAAACATGTTCACACCAACAGATATTGTGAAACAAAAGAAGAATCCAATCGCATAGGAATCAGTAAAAGGTTGTCCCAACATATCAAAGTGAGGAAGTAGAACGAGAAAGAAACACTTGGACAAACATACTACATTTCTATCACCTACAAAAAAAAATGAACTTCAACAATGAATGGAAGTTAAAGTGAAAGAAGACTACACAAAGTACGCAGCAGCAAAGATCCAATCTCTATTAGGTTTTGGAAACCCTAATACGTAAAAGAAATCAAGAAGCCAGCACCATAAGGATGAAACAAAAAAAATTGGCAAGAACAAATAAGTACACAACAGTATCAAGTAAATATTGTGTGCAATTGAGAATAAAAACACAAACAACAAGGAAAACATGGAGACGGTTGCTGCTGCTTGTGGAAGCTGGAATTTTACAGGGTCAGTTTCACCAAGGAGCGTCGATGCTCATATACCAAGTATTTAGAGAGAGGTGAATGGAAAATTATTTGAAAAAGCTTTGATACTCTTATTCTCAGCACTTTAATGTTGCTCTCTCTCTATAGAGATAAGAAACCCTAGTATAACTTGACATGCAAGCTACATAGTCAAATGATAGTTCATAGTACAACTACTGCGTAGCTGCATGTGCCTGACAAGAGCCAAAGTAGGCTTATATTTTCAATATAGAGATAAGAAAGTGTAACTTGACATGCAGGTTGCATAGTCTAATGATTGCTCATAGTACAACCATACTAACATATTTATTTCTACGGCCTAGCCAAAATCTTTTATATAAAACAATTTCCATGCAGCTTTTTTCAAGTTGGGTTTTGTGGGATTTATGCAACTTTCAAATATGCCGCAGGTTGGGTGTACTCAGCCACGCCGTGTTGCTGCTATGAGTGTTGCTGCACGAGTTTCTCAAGAGATGGGTGCCAAACTTGGCCATGAGGTATAATCAATTTAATTGAATATGTTACTATCCTTGCCATCTCGGGTTAGAGTTTTTTTAATAATAGATTGAATACTAAAATATGGCACATGAATTTCCCCTTTGTGAGCGGTCTGGCCAGTAGTTACAATGTAAATAGAATTTTATGAATCGTGGTATGTGTTTTCATTGGTGTAAAAATGTCCTTGCTCATTACTTTTGATTCTGTGGTACGTGCACATTTCATGTAGCAATGACACAGATAATAAATAATAAACTTATATCATGAGGTTTATGTTCCCTATTATAGAATTAATAGCTAAGACTAATCATTATGTCAAATTTCTGTTCAGGTTGGTTATTCAATTCGTTTTGAAGATTGCACTTCAGAGAAGACTATTTTAAAATATATGACAGATGGAATGCTGCTCCGGGAATTCCTTGGGGAACCTGACCTAGCTAGCTATAGGTAGACCAATTCGCAGTCAATGTGGAAGTCTGTGCTGTAAATGCTTATATATAACATGGTTGTGCTGTAAACATAAGCTTTTAGATGCTAACCTTTATCCTTTTTCGCAAAATGTTCAGTGTGATTATGGTTGATGAGGCTCACGAAAGAACGCTATCGACGGATGTTCTATTTGGTCTGGTTAAGGTAAGCATGACTCCGTACTCCTGCAATGTTTTTCACGAGTTTCTGTTACAAATAATAAAATAAATCCAAATTACATTTAGGTTCAAAAAGAGCTGGATCTTCCAGTTTACTTAACATTCTAGTACACATGTTTCCTATGCTTTACATGTAGGGTGTATTTAATTTGCAATTTTTGAGTGGAAAATGAAAGTTATCTTGAAAAAATAACATTTCTTGCAGTTTGATTACCTTTTAATGAGTTTTTATTTATTTATTTTTATTTTTTATTTTTATTTTAAGCTGGTTTTTTATAGGGATCCGCAACCCTGAGTTTCCAACCCCATGAGGTTTCGAACCCACGACCTCTCACTAGGTGGAGAGGTACTACCACCACTGGGCCAAGAGCCTAATGGTACCTTTTAATGAGTTGCATAAAGTTTCCCACGCCCGTTTTGGCTCTGTCCAATGAGCTTCCCCTTTCCCATGGTCTATCTCTCAATCTAGACTTGGTTAGATCTCCATCATCTTCTTTTAAGACTCTCTACCCTACAAGACAAAATTCCACTTTTATCTCAAAACTTCTCTCTCAGTTCGACTTCCCCCCTAAACTTCATGATCTTCTACAATCTTTATTATAAGCTCTAAATGAATTATGTTTTATCACTTGATCTGAAATCCAGTGTTGCCCATAGGGATGGATTGAGGGTTTCTGAATATCAAAAATTGATGAAATGAAGAGAGTTCTAGTTCTAATGGATATATTCAAGAAAAGGTTAGGGTTTTAGTTCCATTAGTGGAGGTTGAAAGAGAAGCAAAGAGCTGTAGAGATATTTGAAGAGATTATGTTACGCCCCAAAATTCATAATCTGAAACTTATCAGAATGTGCATCCTGAGGCCATGAATAGGTTGGGCATCCTCAAATGGATAACCCCAACGATAACATAACTACATTCACACAAAAATAGCGCGCAACGGAAATATCAATCAAACAAACGTCAAACCAACAACTAAAGAAATAAAATAAATCTCACATCAACATAAAACAAACTAAAAGAACGTCGTAACAGCGCGCTCCCAGCTGCTACCCCTAGCAGTCCCGAACACCCTACCCGGTCCTGAAAAAGTATTGCGTAAGGCGTTAGCAAGCCACGGCTAAGCAAGTACGCAATCCTTAAATCCACCATAATAGCTAAGGTATATAGGCGAAGACAATGATACTATACATATAAATTATTATCTAATATTAATCAAGTGTAGTATGCTATATAACAAATCTAGTCCTAGTGACTCTAGTGATTTATAACCACAACGTTCATCAGGGTTTAGTTCAATATCTAAATGCATAATATCCTATTAGTAAACTGTATACAGGGTCATATGGCTGAACCATACTCTTGAAATCTTTCGTCCTCTACTCGGATAGTAATCCATAATTTATCCAGATTAGCGTCTCTTTTAGGGCCTAAAGCCCTTGGAAATGCTTAAGGTTCTGCAGAATCCAAGGACCTGACCAAAACTCTTTTAGGAATAAAACCCAAGGAGATGTCTACGGTTTAAATTAATGACCTGAGCAATGCTCTTTCAGGGATTGAAACCCATGAAAATGTCACTGACTCTATTTTTTCCTATGACCTGACCAATACTCTTTCAGGGATTGAAACCCATGGAAATGCCATGATTTATCGTAGACCTGACCAATAGAACCCTAATGTATACATTTACCTTAAGGATACCTTGTTTATGATTTCACGCAATCCTCCCTAAAATATTCTTGTACGCATTATTACTTATGTATTTAGTGTATTATTCACTCTTTGTATCATAGCCAAGTTTCTCTACTTAACATGAACCATACACACCTCTCTCTAGGCAAACCATAGTAGCGTTAAGGTTTGTTAGGTAAGGATTATTTCTTTAATCCAATATTAAACACATCTCCAAAGACTATGCTTATAGCAGTAAGATTTCTAGTAATACACCTTAGATTTACCAAGTCCAACTAAGTAGTGCACAGATCAACATATATTAATATGTCCATAAGAATTCACATAACCACCTACAATAACCAACATTAACTTATTAATACATATGCCTCATAATGTCCTAGGTAGGAAAGATTTATATGGGAACAACCCAACCTAAGGCACTGCATATATGGGTAAGAACAGATTTGATGTTTAGGGGACCTATGGGCTCATGCTTAGTCATGAACTAGGGCTTACATGTTACAACTCAAGAGTGCACAACATGGTTTAAATCTCTATCTAAGAATCATGCAAGTCTAGCTATGATATGTGTATAAACTCAGCATTAATTTTGATTATAGTTTCATAAACATAATCTAAAACATGGCTATAGAACAAAACAAATCATAGTTGGGTTCTAAGGATAGTGTACTTGCCTCGTAAAATCAAGGCGGAGCAACATCATGAATTTTACCGACAACTCCTATGATGAGGCACAAAAGGTTCGCTCCTTCCTATTTTTCCCATGATAAAAGTAGGTTGAAGGTCTCTCTTGTAAGGTATGGGTCATTACTCTCTCTCTCTCTCTCTGGAACCCTTTCTCTCCAATCGTGAAAAGAAAACCTTGTGTTTGGTGAGTGAAGGCTAGGGTTAAACTCTTAAAGAATGATTCCATACTAGGGTTGTTACATACTAAGATAGCTACCAATAATGTATGTCACACATATATTCCTAGTATTAATCTACAAAACCTTACAATAATGAACAGGATTAGTCGAGGCATTACAGATTAATTCACAAATAAGGATCAAAGTTGATTATATCATAGTAATAACCCACCGAACTTCGGGAACTGCATATTTTCAAGACGCACATAAAACACCTTACCTGTATTTACCGCAGAAAATTTTTTCAGCATTAATTTTCATGAGAAAGTGACATTTTCTTTGGATTATTTTGCAATCAATTAACAGACCCGTATTAGAATCCCTTAATAATACATACTTATGGTGTTTTCCCAATTATCATTCTTGTACTTATCCTTTGAATTAATTGTTTGACTTGTATTACTATTTCATATAGGACATTGCTCGATTCAGAAGTGATTTAAAGTTGCTTATCTCAAGTGCAACACTTGATGCCGAGAAGTTCAGTGATTTCTTTGACTCCGCTCCAATTTTCAAAATACCAGGAAGGAGATTCCCTGTTGACATACACTATACAAAAGCACCCGAAGCTGATTATTTGGATGCTGCCGTTGTCACTGTTCTTCAGATCCACGTTACCCAGAAACCTGGAGATATTCTAGTGTTCCTCACTGGACAGGAGGAAATCGAAGCAGCAGAGGAGATTCTAAAACATAGAACACGGGGATTGGGAACAAAAATAGCTGAGCTTATTATTTGCCCCATATATGCCAATCTTCCTACGGAGCTTCAGTCAAAGATTTTTGATCCCACTCCTGAAGGGGCTAGGAAAGTTGTCATTGCCACAAATATAGCAGAAACTTCATTGACGATTGACGGTATAAGCTACGTCATTGACCCTGGATTTTCAAAAATGAAATCTTATAACCCACGGACCGGTATGGAGTCTTTACTTGTTAATCCCATCTCTAAAGCTTCTGCAATGCAAAGGGCTGGTCGATCTGGAAGAACTGGCCCTGGGAAATGTTTTCGATTGTACACTGCTTACAACTATCAGAATGATTTGGAGGATAACACGGTGCCAGAAATACAGAGGACCAACCTCGCAAATGTTGTGCTTATGCTTAAGAGTCTTGGTATTCATGACTTGCTGCATTTTGATTTCATGGACCCTCCACCAGCTGAAGCATTACTTAAGGCCCTAGAATTATTGTTCGCCCTTAATGCTCTAAATAATATAGGGGAGCTTACAAAGGCAGGGCGAAGGATGGCAGAGTTTCCTCTTGATCCTATGCTTTCTAAGATGATAGTTGCATCCGACAAGTATAAGTGTTCAGAAGAGATTATCTCCATTGCTGCTATGCTCTCTGTTGGAAATTCAATATTTTATCGCCCAAAAGATAAACAAGTCCATGCTGATAATGCAAGGATGAATTTTCACACCGGAAATGTTGGGGACCATATTGCATTGCTTAAGGTAATTTATGATCAATCTTTACTACTAACGATAGTTCATGTTCTCTGCGTTTATATGTTTAAAACATTTTACAGTACACAAAATACATCTCTTTTATTAAAACAATAATAGCATACTAATACGGTGGTTGGGCTTTGTCCATCCCATTAGGTCGACATTCAAGTCTCGTTTTATCGAGTGAAAGTGATGTGAATTGTCCTCGCATGGTAATTTTACACCGTCTATGGTTTATTTGCATTAATGCTATTTTGATTCATGCCTCTCTGTTAGAGATGCTCAGTAGGTTTTAGGGAGTTCCTAATTAACAATACAAGGTTAAAATGGTATTTTTCCTAATTTCTACAATATTCCTAATTAGGTTTTTAACCCCCTTGTGTTCTATAAAAGGAAGGCAAGCTTCTCTATTTTAGTTAGTTGATGATTTGAAGAAAATTCAGTTTAAGTTTTAGTTTTCAATTAAGTTTTAATTTGAGTTTAATTTATGTTTAGAGTTTATAAGAAACCCTAATTTCACAATTAGGTTAGCGTAATCAAACCAAGTTCTTGCTTCCACGACTCAGATTTACGTTAAATTGGCATCGAAGTCGGTTAAATTTTCCTTGGAGGAGTTCAGATTTCCAGATCCACGAGATGGTTACGACGATCAAAGAGTTAAATACCAAGTTCGATAACCTAGTCGAAGCTTTGGTTTCGAAAGGATTTTTACTCCCTCATCTTAAGGCCCAATTCGGGCCAACGACAGTTTTGCTGTCACCAATCGAAACTGCACAAGACCCTGACAACGGATTGATCACAATTTTGCAAGAACCCGGGGAGTTCGTGAGCAAAGAAGACACGTGATTCACGCGTATGGGGCCGTTCTCGTGGGTGGCACGTAGGTTATAAATCTCTAAAAATTTAGCTCAGGCCGAAACCTACACCCAAGCCAGATCCAAACGGCGCTGTTGGTCATTGATATCTCACCGGTGAAGTTGCAAAAGTTGCCGATCCGAGAGAGACAATCACGGAGAAAGCGAGAAATTGCGAAAGAAGATTGTTCAAAACTCTTTCTAGAGTTCAAGAAACACCTCAAGTCGGAGTTTTAGCTGGGAAAATCGTCGTTACGCCAACCCTAATCATGACTGTTGTTGCAGGTTTTGAAGGTGAGAGAGGACCAGATCGTGGGAGAGAAGATGGGTTTTCATACGAGCCAAAATCGGTTTTAAAAGAAGCGCATGACCGGTATGTTTTTCACTTTAAGTCAAGTCCAGATCCAGCAGTTTAAAATCTAGCCCAGACCCAAGCCTAAACCCAAACCATCCCGAATATCAATACATGTGCACAAGATGTATTGTGGTTACAGCAAGCCCCAACCTAGGTTCACTCTCAGCCCGCCCAAAATCCAAACCAAGCCCATAACACCCTTTCTCCTCCATCACCCGCTGCAACCCACAAAGGCAACAAAGATTTTGACCACCATGACTCGCCTCGGGACTTCGGCCAAATCAGATCCGTTCGGTCAACCCCAAAAGTTCCAAGGTCCCCCAACACCAACACCGACTACCCAAACATCTACACCGTGACCCCATCGATCGCAGTCGCCACCGATTTATCATATTCTATTGCTGGAAATATTCTTAAATCATCCAAGATGGATACCCAAACGATGAAGATGATGAAGATAGTTGACGGATGATAGGCCTGAATTGTTTGATATATCGCATAGTTGGCTTAATGGGATTGATGTTGATGATGATGATGATGATGATGATGATGATTGTGATGTTTATGGCGAAACTGATGGTTAAGTAAGAAACGGTATAAGAATAAGTGATGAGAAAGACATGAAAAGAGTGACTAAGAGAATTGTAGGGAGGGCAAAGGTGATAAAAAAATTGGGGTTTGAATTTCCCAGAAATCGAGTTACAGAGTTGTGGTTGTGGTAGTAGAAGAGAAACAAGAGAGAGATGCAGTGAATATACACCAAACCCATCAACAAATAAAACATGTGCTAGGCACATGCTTCTTACACCAAACCAACCAGCTCCAACAACTCACAACGCAATCGTGCCCGATCAACTCCAGCAGCTTCAAACTCAATTTGCACCAACTCATGCGCATGCAAATCACATGTCCAACCAGGCTCTCAGGAATCGTACTTTCACACAAGATTGTGAATTTCTCCGACTCGTTAATTGGGATAAACCCCCAATATTTGACAAGTATCCAGATGATGTCATTAAGAAAGAGTTGGTTGATCCGTTTTGGGATGGCTTCTTAGCTAACTTCGCGAAGCGGATACCATTGTTTACTTTATTTTTGGACGTTCTTCAAAATAGGGGTGTGGTAACAACATCGTATCACCGCACATGGGTACGACTTTAGGTTATGGTAAATTTTGTGGCAGAATTCGAGGTTTGAAGACGGGTATGCCATATCATAAAGTTTTGAGTTCCATGGCATTTCAAAATTTGCCGATTTCGTGGTCAAAATCTTCCAAAGATGGAGGAATTTGATGTGAATCGCCTTCGCATGGTCGTTTCACACCGTCTAACTGTAGTCGCTGCCCAATTGGATTACAGTTTTCTTAGCGGGAGATTAGTGAAGTTTACAAGCAAAAGTTGAAGTTTTTGTAGTTAATCAGGGAAAATCGCAAGAAAGTGAGAAGCCATTGGAACCCTAGGGATTTTCATTTCTCTATGAACTTGGTGCTCATCTAAAATCTCTTCCACATGAGTTGAAATCACTCTTCAAATATTGTCACCTTAAGGTAACAACTTGGGCTGCAAAATCCATATGGGCCAAAAAAAAATACGGATAGATCTATTTTTATTTGTTATCAATAACCAGCCACATGATCCGAAACTTTATTTGTTTCCTTCTTAACTTCTGTTTTTTTATTCTTCTATCTCTTTCTACAGATCTTCAAACATTGAACATTTTAATCTTACAGCTTGCCAGTGATACAAAGAAATCCAAAAATGGAAGTTCCACACAATAAAAATGAAATAAATGGGGCAGAGACTATGGACCAATTAAAACTCCACTAAAAATAAAAGCACAGTGGAAGGACTATCAAGAGAAAGATAAACAGCTTACTGGGCTACAGGCCATTGCAGGCAAAACAAAACATCTAGGGCTCTATATTTCTTTTGCTACTGCAAGCAGGGGTTATGGCAGAACCCCTTGACCAGGATTATAAAAGAATGGAAAGAATTATACTTTTTTGTATCTAGGCCCCGTAGCATCCTCTTCTATTAGAGAACTAATATTAGAAGCCTAGAGGCTAGGCTAATAGACACAGTCTCTCATATGTACATGAGAGGAACATAACTTCACAGCTGCCCTATTACAAACTGAATGTTCATGAATAATTTGAAAGTTCTCAATCCTTGCTCTTGCTTGAATAGCTGCTATTGCCTTATGGTAGTATTCCCAAGGAGCATCCTTAGCATTCTTCATTTATTGGGGAAGAGAGCTTGAACTGGTTGCCACTATGATCCTGCCCATCCCATTTTGATAAGCTAGCTCCATACCTCTTCTTATGCTCTGCAGCTCATGGTAACTAGTGCTTACAGGCTTCACTTTGCCATTGTAACAGAGAATACACACCCCTCCATCATCCCTAAAGATACCCCCAATCTTCCCACTGTCACCATCTAGAGCACCATGGATATTGAGTTTTATAGTACCTATATCAGGAGGGTTCCATTTGTTCCATTTGGGGATTTTAATGAAGAATTCAGTGTGAATGTTCCAGGCCCCACAAATTTGCGTAGCTTTTGCAGTCTTTAACCTTGTTGATAGTGTTGCTTAGCGTGTAGCTTACCTCCATGCAGACTTGTTTGAAGGTAGTACCAGCATCAATAGTTTCTTCTCTGAACACCACATTGTTCCTGCTCCTCCACACATGATATACCATTGCTGCAAAAGCTGAACTCAAAACCTTGTAAGTTATGTCCTCTTGGCATATACTACTCATCTCATTAAGGGTATCATCCCAGTTCTCCTGATTGTTGGAGATATAGCATTTATCTTGAATCCATTGCCATATCTGCTTAGTGAAGGAACACCCTGTGAAGTGGTAACTGATGCTCTCATTGTTGCTACTGCATAGTGACACTTGGAGCTATCCACTACCCTTCTCTGCAAAAGGAAGTCCTGAGTAGCAAGGCAACCTCTAATAGCTTTCCAGATAATGAAGCTATGTCTAGGAATAACATACTTACTCCAGCATAAGTTAAACACCTTACAAACAGGCTATGTAACATTGAAACGGGTACGGGTGTCGAGTACGAGGTGTCTGACACGCCAACTGTAAAATAGGTCAAAACGTGGACACGGCTTTATACTTAGTTTTCCCCACATTTTGTATAGTCTATGTCATATTAACTACATATGCAATACAAGTCATTACTTTTATAATGCTAGAAACAATGATAAAATTTAGTACTATTGAGTAATATGTCTAAGGAACTAGAAAATTTTAAAATATATGTCAAAAAGTTGGTGATCTGAGCAAAGTGTACCCATTGGTATTTCCAAGCAAGTGTCGGTGTGTCTGAGTGTCTGACGCGTTTGGACACGGATTATTTTTCTAATACAGATTACCCATGTTACATAGGAAATATGCCTTTTAGCTCTCAACTTGTCTACAGTAGCTGCCAGTGTACTTTCCCTTATTGTTGTCTGGTATGCATACCACCCTGTCTTGGTCACAAATGTTAGGAGATATCTCTGAAAGCCCATTACAAATGTCTGCACCAAGCTTGTGCTTAATATGCTCTAGTATACACCAGCTCTCATTTGCTATGAACTTAGAAACTTTCACATTCAAGCTCAAGTAAGAATTATACCTGTAATAAGGTTCAAACTTGTTGAGGAGCACACCCCTCTCATGCGAAGGATCCTGCCAGAAATAGATTTGTTCTCCACTTCCAACAAGTCCCTAATGAACCCCACTGCCTCCAGTTTTTAAGATCATTCTCCAAGCCCATGATCAATTAGAAGAAATTTTTACTGTCCAAAAGCATTTGTTCTTCAGTAAATGAGCATGTACCCATTTGGACCAAATCCCATCATCACCAGAAACCACTTTAAATGTCAGCTTCATAACAGCAGCATTATTCTACATCAAGAACTCTATTGCTTACTAGTGAGGCTCAGATACCATGTTGAAGCATAATTGGTAGATAACTCAGTTCCTTTTTTTTACTTGATCCTATAACTGTTTGAAGGTCTCTAGAGACAGCTAACTTGTTCGCCAATCTCCTCAAACTAGGCTATTATCAAACAAAGTACACATTGCTAATTTACAGCATCCTACATTATTTAATATATTTATGTCAAAGTAAAAATAGAAAACCAATCTAAATATGCCTCAAATGTTAATAAATTATCGAGTAGGTTGGTTTTTGCTAATGTTGGTCTATTAATGGGTCACCAAGCTTCTGAAGTCATTGTCGTAGAAAGAATTCAGCAGGTTGCGTTTTGGGCCCTGAGATAATGGTGCATTTGTCACATCTGATTCTAATCTTTTTGTGTGTGTAAACAAGTGATGACTGACATATATTTTGTTGATTTTATATTCTTGATCCCATTTGAAACTTCTTAACCCAACTTGCTGCTTTTCAGGTTTATGATTCATGGAAAGAAACTAATTTTTCTACGCAATGGTGTTATGAAAACTACATTCAGGTAATCTAGACTTGCTTTACAATGGTACTTTACGGATATTTTCTTAAGGCAAATGAAGAGGTGTTATGCATAGAGAATCATAAAGACCCAAAGGACAGGGTAAAAGGTAGAAGTTAAGGCTGCACAAAAGCTGTCAATAATTGAAACTCTACGGCTACTATCCAAATTTACACCTCACAAATAATCCTCGTCTTCCATGTCCCTCAAATATGATAAAATTAAGTAGCCTCCAAATACTAAGGCATTTGAAGGGAAAACGTAAGTGGCTCTATGCATAAGGACTAAAGTTCACCCAAAAAGCAACTAGTGCACTGTCTTTACGGTCACCGTGCACTTACTTAAAAATATACATTATTGGGAAGAGTATGATAAATGGACCGTGTGTGTGGTGAAGAGTATCCATGATTGGGAAGTCAAACTAAAGCGATTTGATAAATGGTTAAGAGTACTCTCCCTACACATGGAATAAAAAACCACTAGAATCCTCTCATTGCAGTTAAAGAAGATTTGTAAAACAAAATGGGATACAACATCGCATGAAGGGAACATAGAAAAGAAATAAAACTGAAGGGTCACAACAATGCCTGTAAAAATAAATAAGATGAAGAATTTATTACTCTTAAATTAATTAATTAGATTCCATCATAACCTCTTTTTATATAGTAAAGGGTCAACAAACTACTTCTATTAGTACCAAATATGGGACTAAAGTAATATATGTGTAGATACACACATTCACTCCAGCACTCCCCCGTACGTTGATACAAACATAATGTGTTTGAATCAAGGTGGAAATGTGAGACTAAAGTAATATGTATAGATACACACATACACTCCAGCATTCCCCCTCGCGTTGATACGAACATAATGTGTTTGTATCAAGGTGGATAACAAAAAGAAAGGAAAATAGATAATCCCTCATAAAATACAATCACTCCCTCACTGATAAATAAATAAAGTTCCCCCTAAAGCTGATAAAACTTTTGTCAGACCATTTTTTTTACAACAATAGAACACTTCAAAGCTTCATATATCCCTTGTGACACCGGCAGTATTCCGACTTGCCATTTTTCTTACACGTACTTGTGAAATCGGCAGCACCAACCGACTTGCCATGTTTTCTTACTCGAGGGTAGTGTAAATATCTTGAAGAGACATGGGTAAGATATTCAGTTGAGGTAATGTTCAGGAGGGATAATCAGTTGAGGAAAGAGAAAACTATTTAAGGAAAAGAGAAAAAAAAATCACTAGAGGAAAAGAGAATCAATCTAGGAAAGAATCATTCAAGGATAGGAAAATCACTCGATGAAAAAAAATCACTCTAGGAAGGGATAAAAACACTCGAGTATAGAGAAAGCCACTCAAGGACTTGAAACCATAGCCATGGTAAAAGGAATTCAACATCTTCACCCGATTTAAAGAAAGAAATCGCATCTTGCGACATGAATCAATAGATACACACACATCTCTTGACAATAAAAGATCGCATCTCAATTGTGTAATTTATAACTTGTGAATTTGGCGAATAAGATAATCACTAGAGGAAAAGAGAATCACTCTAGGAGAGGAAAATCACTCGAGGAAATTAAAAAGAACTCGTGATCGAGGTAGAAAGTAGTGTAACATCTTCATCCCTTCATCCGACCTAATGAGAGTAAATTGCATCGCGATGGGAATCTAATAAACAAAAAAATACCTTTCATGAAACCAAGAGAAAAGAATCGAGTGCAAAATTGATAGAGAGATGTGGCTTGACCGACATAAATAGAGAGATATCTAAGTGGGAATAGAAATACGGATCACCGAAGTATATGCTACGAATCACCAAAGTATATGCTGCGAATCAAACAAATGCTTGTTTGTGAACATAACTTATTTTCTACTTCGTAGCAAGCTTAAATCAAGCAAGTTGTTTACCTAATTTAGCACACAACTTGGATAAAAACAACATTGTTGAATGGGTTACCTGCAACACTAATAGCATCTCTTAAGGCAAAATTATAACCTGATTTGGATATCTTGGAGAGTACCCTATCCGTATCATGAGAAGTACTCTATCCAGAGACAAAATCATCCTTCATGCATCTTCAGCTTCTTTAACTCACAAGTCACAACAGCCACACATTAAAATAGAAATCAAAGATTATTGAGAAGAAGATAACAAGAGAGAGAATCACCAAGCAATCACCACACATTAAACTAGCATGCACATGATCAAAAACCCAACTCATCTCACCGAAGCAAGGAGAAACAACGATAGGGAAATCACAGCAATATGAACTGGATTAAGCCGTTATAATTTAGGTAAAATAAATTATACCAAGTAGAGTGAATTTCGTCTCCCCACAACCAGCTTCAATACCCATGGAAGAAACTGAATAAAATTCATATTTTCCCACAATTTAACTTAAGATCTGATTGCAGCAAACTAACTCAAAGGAGCAGATTTAAAATCTGAACAAACACAAACAAGATCTGATGGCAACGCATAGGAGAACAACACCAATACTAGTGACTTATCAAATGTAGCTTTGAATCAAATCCGAAATCGTTCTAAGTTTTAAAATTGCACCAATAACATCATTAATCATTAATCAGAGTACCAGAGAACAAACCAGATCGAAGCGTGGAGAACTGCTTTTATAAATCTTAGTTATGGAGAATTGACGATGAAGAAGAGAGATTGAAACACAAATCTCTAACGGTAATAGAAGTTGTTCACGCTTGAGTAGCGAAAACACTGTTTGCAGAAGATTACAAAAGAAGAAGAAGAAGAAGAAGAAGAAGAAGAAGAAAAAGCAACTATGGGTTTGAAGAACCCAAATTATGAAGGAAATATGTATATGAAAAATGAAACTCTAATTGCAAAGATTGACAGGAGAATTCAGAGATCCGACTAGCTAATCCCGTTTATAAGAACAAAAAAGTTGGTTACTAGCAACGAAAGAAAAAGAAACGGCGGAGGCGAGGAACAATTACGTTGTCTTCAAAATCGCAGCCGCTCTAATACCATGGAGAAATAAATAAGAGGAATAATTTATTACTCTTTAAATTAATTAATTAGATTACATCATAACCTCTCTTTATATAGTAGAGGTTCAGCAAACTACTTCTATTAGTACCCAATGAGGAACTAAAGTAATATATGTGTAGATACACAAATACACTGCAATAATGTCACCTGACCAAGATTGACTTTGTCGACACCTTCACAGTAACCAAACCAAAAGAGAATAAGAAAATCTAAGATTACAAAAGTAAAATCTAAACCATCCCAACACCAATAGGACACGCACGAGAAAATAAACCTTTACTAACCCAACCAAATGATGAAGTCCTTATATCTGATACTCAAGTCCTAGAATCGAACCCCGTGGCACAGTCTTGGAAAGATATTCTCAAAAGACAGTGGTTTTCTTTTTCTTTTGAGAGCCTTGCATATGAAGAACATGGCTAGTGTCCACATCATTTTCTATGTGATGCCAAATATATACACTCTACTTGCACGGATCCACTGCCCTGACTAGGCATAATCTAATTCACAGCAAAGCTGCAAAACAAAGTGCACCACATGCAAGTCAAGAAAGTGAACTGGCGAAAAATATAATCCACTTGTTCCTCGTTATTTTTGCATAAAAAAGATTCTATTTTCTGTAAACCTCTGATTATCCAAGCTATCACGTTCAAGGATCGTATCCCAAGTCACAAATGAGATAAAAGAGCTCACTTTAGGAGGAAGACCTATTCTCTGGATAGTTTTCATAAGGGAACCCTGAAGGTGACAGAATTTCAGGGAACATTAATAAAGGGAAGAATGAGGAAACTGAAATAACTACTTATCCTTTAGTTCCAACCTCTACCACTCCGTACTCTTGCAATATCCTATATCATTATTGAACCAATCTCTTGCTTGTTTGTGAGTAGGGGTAGGGGCCTTGAAAGCGAACTATACTCGTAACTTTATCCTAGAAGTTAACAGCCTACTTATTAGTTTAAAATGCAAACTCCCTGTATCAGGTCCAAACCCACAACTATACAGATTCTTGGGGTGAGCCCGCATTTACCATTTCACTGATGTATAGCTAATGAGGTGTGGTGATTCTTCATTGAAGGGAATGCTAGCAAGTTTAGCATCCCTAATCTAATAAATTATAGAAAGGAATCTAGCTGAAACATGTCTTTCAATATTTGTAAAATTGGCACAGGTATGTGTGTCGATGTCCGGCACGGGTACAAGGTGTCAGACACGGCGAGTTCAAAATGAGTGAAATCGTGCACACTGCGATATACTTAAAAAGATGGGCTTTTCCAGTTCTAACTTAGACACAGAGTATAATCACATAACTAATATGTTAAGATGTCTAAAGCACATAAATTAGATACCGTATGGTAATTTACAACTAATAAAAAGCATATTAGCAATTATCAAACTTATTAGCTTTGACTAACATGTCTAAACATGGAGTACCCATTGGTGTGTCCAAGAATTGTGCTCAACTAAGAAAGGCATTGTATTTAGGCGCCCAATTGATACATAGTGTAAGAGCTACCTCTTTAATGTGACAAATGGGCCAAATATTGGACACTTTAGATCAGTGTGCTTGAGTGTGCCACGGGGAATGTGAGAGTTTTGGTTGAAATCCCCCTTTTGAAAACCATCTCTAAAAGAGCCAAGTGTACTTGAAAATCCCTTCATGTTTCACCGGTAGTAAAGCAAATTCCTTTTCTGCTGGTGATCGACGGAAGTTCAACTGCTGTTGCAAATTTTATCCTTTTTCCCAGTAAAGGTGCTCTTAATTGGATGATATCTCGTGGAGGTGCTGAAGGAAAGTTGTAAGAGATCTTATTGGAAGAAAAAAAAATTAATCTCAGATTGGTCAACTGGCAGTAGTAAGGGCCACTTGCCAAGGAAAATATACTTTTAACTCATTTTTTGTCATTTTTTTTTGGTCTTCAATTTTCGTCAATTTCTCTCAGTCTTTGCAAATACAAGTTTAGGAATTGGAGGAGCATAGAGTAATATAAAAGGATATTTTGGGAAGCTCGAAAAAACTCCCCAAAAACATATATTGAAAGTGAATTAAGATGGACTAGGTGAAGAAATATTACTGAGCAATTCTATCATGGGATGTTCTGAAAGCTCTCTGTTGTCGAACTCAGTTCCTAGTTTTCTATCTTTGAAGTGTTTAACTTAATGGTTTTCGGAATTCAAAAAATCCAAATAAATTGAAGAAATTTATGAGTTTCTGAAATTTTAAAAAGCGTACTACTAACAAAACCTCAAGATTCATGTGAATTCACACGATTCAGTATCATAAATGAGTTAGAGGTTGATTCAAATAGGTTTTCCCGATTTGGATTTGAATCATAATATATTGATAATTATGTTTGGAGGGGTTAGGGTTAGTATTGGCAATAGGTTGAGCTTTCGAGAGTATTGCTAGCTGTTTGGTTCATCTTTGTTAGAATCATATTTTTGTTTGCTTGCCATTTTACGAATTGCGAGCACAATTTCCATGATAGTATGCGTTACGAACTATCTCGACACTTAACGTTTCTTATGCGCTTGCTCTCCACAATTACTCATCTCATTTTTTTTATTTAGTATTTTACTTTCGTTAGTTTTCTAACTTGTTGAGATTTTATTCCATGTTTCATGGAATAATGAAACTTTCTAATAGCGTAGTTAGAGCAAATTAGGAAAGCTTCATTTTTACTGTGTTAGAGTAGGGTTTATGAAGAAGTTGTCATGCTTAGGTTTTGAAGAGAGAAATAAAGTATGGATTACTCTATTAGGGCAAATTTCAAAACCCTAGATTGAGTTTTTCTTGTTGATCGTGAATAATTATTATTGTCAAATGTTATGCTTCAGATTATAATCACCAATGGTATTAGAGCGAGGACGAACGCTCCACAATGGGTATTAAATATTATTCAAAAGCAAAATATCAATTGAGGAGGTTGGTTGGGGCCCAAATAAGTAGACCTGTGGTTGATTTGAAGCAATATCTCATACCAAATTTAAGTGTGATTGAGAGTTTGTGATTAGTATATTATGATGTTTTTGACTGTAATCTAAGTACATCAATATGTTCACAACAAACTTAGTTAGCTTAATTAACAATGTTGACTGAGTATTCACCATCTTGTATGTACGTTCAGGGGCAGAACTACATAAAGGACTACCTCGGGCTATATCGGGGTAAATTCTACAAAAAAATATTTTTTTATATGTATGCAGTACTTTTCTTATTAACAGTGAACACTGTACTACTCCATAACCTAAGTTAAACCTGCTTCTCTCTCAAGAGTCAATAATAATTAAAAAAAGATTTCCACTTTAGGAGAATATTGACTTTCAACACTTCTTTCTATACTCAATTGCCACCATTAAACCAAGTCACATCTCTCTCTCTCTCTCTCTCTCCAAAACCATATTTATAAAATGATTTTATCACCTAAAATATCCCATACAAATCATTTCTTCCTCTGTGGACTCTTCCACCTTTTCTACTTCAAAGATATTCCCTCATAAATTTACTTTTCTTTGCTATAACTTACTATCAAATTTCTATACTATTATACCCCAAAAAAAGCCCCCCCCCCCCCCCCCCCCCCCCACCCCACACACACACACACACACAGAAGCAAAATTCCTGGTTCCACCGCCCCTGTATACCTTTATATCATGTTGATGAACATGACCCCATATCCAGCCCATCCCTTGAGAGAAGAACCATCACTGTTAGCTTTGATTTATTTATACCAAGCAATCTCTTTGCAGTCTCTGATCCTTTGAATTCCTTGAGGTCTAACATGAAGCACGATGAGCACCAGTCACAGGAATATTTTTTCATAAAAGAAATGGACAACAAAGTAGATTCTTGTACAGATTTCAAGATCCTTCTCTCGTACCGAATGATATCGTTCTTCACATTTTCAAATCTTGCTTTGTTTACCCAAACCAGATAGTGTTGCTGCAACCCACCGCAGCATTGATCCAGTAATCTTTCACAGAGGCATTTCATTTTTTGGCAAAGATCACACAACCTCTGAGATTCCAATTAGTCATGTGTAAGTTTGTACATTAACTAGCCCCAAAGATAAGCAGCAGCAGGATAATACAAAATCAAGTGAGAGGGAATTCTTATAACACATAGAACAGAAATAAGTAATGCTCTCTTTCTTTTTTTAACATTATCATTAATTGGCATAGCATTATTATCTATAAGCACCTAGCCCTGTTCACTCCTCTAGGGTGAGTTTTTTTTTAATACACAGAATCTTATTCCACCAGAATTTAGGGTTATTATCTGCTTAAAAACAGATTTTGCAGAGAATTGCCTTGGTTATAGGCAGTCCAAACACACCCTCCTGATAATTGAAATAACCTGGAGACTCACACCTGCTATTTCCATAACATGGTAGTGAGAGACTTGTTCCCAAGCAATAAGTGTTTAATATCGTAACTTTGGCTTTGCATCTCTTCCAATAAATGGGCACTGCATTGAAGAGTGTGTTTGATAGAGTTGGGGTGAGCCCAGTTGTCCCTCCACAAGTTATTGTTAGTGCTAGAACCAACTGGCCAATAGGAATGTTGCTTGGTGATGTCATAAACTTCTTTAATCCCTGGCTTTCTACTAATAGTGAAGAACTTGTCAGTGAGGGACTCATACAAAAGTCATTCCTTGCGAACTATACTCCATGCTAAATTGATGAGAATAGATTGATTCACATTCCGTAGTCTCTTGAGTCCCAAAACCCTTCAGCTACAGGTTTGCAAACCTTATCGCAAGAGATAGTTATGGCGTTTCTCTTGTCTGGTTTGCCAGCAGATTCGCAGCCTTTGATGATAGAATGAGCCCACTTGTAAGTCGACAAATAGACAATTAAACACTAGTTTAGCTGAAAAAATAGACCCCTTGAAACTAGGGCTGTCAATGGATTGGATATAATCCGAAATCCAATTCCTTTTTAGGATATGGATGTCATTTTTTCCGATCCGATCCGATCCGAATAAGGAATATCCGAAATAATTTCGGATTGGATTCGGATTGTGCCTAGTCCAATCCGATAAATATCCAATCCGAAGTTATATACCGATATATTTATATTTTATCAATGTTAATGTTCTACAACTATTCGAAATATATTATATACAATAAGAAAATAGATTATAACACATCTAGCTTTGTGGCTAAGTGGTACTTAGTTCTTAAAACCCATGAAAGGTCATGGGTTCAAGCCTTTGCATCCACATTTTTATTCATCAAATAAAATTATGGTCGGATCGGATTTCGGATTCGGACCTCCGAAAATAGTTTCGGACTGGATCGGATTCGGATGTTACTTATAAAGTTTCGGATCGGATTCGGATTTGCATCAATCTGACTCCAATCCGATCCATTGACAGCCCTACTTGAAACAAAAGAAACTTTCGTGGTTTTTTTTTTGCATGTGCAGTTGATTTGCATTAAGCTCTAGTAAAGGGCTTGAAGATGGAAACGAAGTTGACTTTAGATATATTGGTTCAAAGACATCTTGCAATTATTTACTTTTTTAGTTTTCCATTGTTCTTAATGAGTTTTTTCTTTAGTCCTACAAAAAGTTAAAAGGATCCTCCATTAAATCAGTTTGTTCCTTGCTATGCAAAAACTCCTTTTAAGAAAAATGTGATATGATATTTAATATCGTCTAAAACCTATATGGAAGTACTATTATTCATAAGCTCTTGACCCACAAAATTAATTTGAAGTGACTGTTCTGATGAAAAATATCTTGTGCATGGATTGACGTTTACGGATGGGCCTGCTAGGCTTATGGGGCTCATTATTTTCAATGTCTTAAAGTTTGACAAAATATTTCTTTATAATTGCTGCATACCTCAAACGAGTACACATGTTTTCTCTAGATTCTTATTACTGTATTCATTTATGAAAATATCAGGTGAGGAGTATGAAGCGCGCCAGAGATATAAGAGATCAATTGGAGGGATTATTGGAGAGAGTTGAAATTGAACTATCATCGAGTCCCAACGATTTGGAAGTCATTAAAAAAACTATCACTTCAGGTTGGTCCATAACATTCTTTACCTTGTTGGAATGTCTTAACTAAATCTTCATTTCTTGTTTATATCTTTATTGATGTTATTTTTATTTAATTCTCAGGCTTTTTCCAACATTCTGCAAAACTAAAAAAGCAGGAAGCTTATCAAACTGTTAAAAGTCTCCAAACAGTTTACATCCACCCTACTTCAGGTCTAGCAAAGGTGAATGACTTGCCCACCTTTATATCGTAGCAAAGTGAAATTCATTTAGAACTTACTCTTACGGCATTTACAAGTTAAATGTGGATCAATATGGAAACTGAAATTTTACTCACTTAATATGCATATTGAGTTGTCAAATTTGGAATTTTTTGACAATGTGTACACTGAAAGTTCAGTCGTATATGCTGATTTTAGAAAATTGAGACGATTAAACCACTTGACTTCATGGAAATAGACAAGCGATTTAAAACCGCTGTATAAAAGAAGTATGTGATACATAATCTTGAATTTGTTCGCAGTTCTGTATGCGAGTGTTATGATTTTTCTACCTAAAAAGTTAAAACTGTCATATATAGCCATAAATTTGTAACATCGGATTACACGTGAGTAGGTTGCGGTTAAGCACCTAAAATCATGTAATTCAGTGTAAATAATCATAATATCGGTAAATTTTCCTTGATAATGTGAAATGCCTTGTTTCTTATTCTTCTAGATGTTAAGAAAGAACCATTGTCTATTCAATGCTTATCATCATATTGTAAAACTTTCGTTGAAGCCAAAATCCTTGAGAGTTGCATTATTGTCATACTAATTTTCTGTTTTTCTCCTTTCGCTTCTAGGAATTGCCTAGGTGGGTAATTTACCATGAGCTGGTTCTTACCACCAAAGAATATATGAGACAGGTTAATCACTTTTTCTTTCAACTGTCATTTTTTCCCATTGGAATCCACTACAAATAAAGAAGCAAATATTAACTAGAAAACTAAACATACAGGTTATCGAGCTAAAGCCTGAGTGGTTGGTGGAAATCGCACCACACTATTACCAGTTGAAAGATGTTCAAGATGGTACTCTCTCTCTCTCTCTCTCTCTCTCTATATATATATATATATATACATACACACAAATGTGTATGTGCGTGTCTTATTGTGTTTGAGTACATACACATACACTTTCACGCTGTACTTTTACAACTAGTGTCTTAATTATCACACTTCATTAATTGTATTGCTAAACCATAATATTCTAACAGCTGGAGCAAGGAAAATGCCTCGTGGACAAGGGCGGGCGACTAAGACGGACAGCTAGTATAACATTGGAGATCGGCAGTCTAACCCACTGAAAAAGTAAACTGTATATAAGCTCATAGAGGAAATATGACATGGTCAATCTATTTTTGCATACACAATACAGCAGATTAGGGGGGTGCGTGTTACTAACCAACTTTAGCTATTAAGAATGACCTATCGGCATAAGCAGTACCCCGTAAATTCATCTCAATGTGTTTTTTTTTTTTTTTTTTTGGTATACTAGACCTTGTCAATTATATAAATGGATTCTTTATTTTTTCCTTCCCACTTTCATGTAGCCATTACGTCTTTATCTTGATGAACTTGGATATCAATTGAGTTCTCTTTTGCAATTTCTTTCTCATGTGATTAGTACAGAATTTAATTAAACCACACACATGACAGTTCAACGATATTTTGTGATCCAAAGTAAGAATAAGCAATTATTTATTAAATTGTGCACCAGAAGTTCTTTGTTTGGTTTCCCGGGTGGAAATTATGGGCATATGCACTCAATGCTGGATTTACAATTGCGCTGATATTTAATTTGCAATGTTGTATATGCCTGTTGTGCCATTTAACCAGATATGGTCGACCTCAAGTTCTTGTAAGGTCAGAACACTGGCTTGAGGGGCAAGCTCTAAAACAATGAAATATATGTAGGAGGTGAATTGGATGAGAGAAACAATCACAAGTTGCTAAATCTTATTTGGAAAAATTGGAGAAAGGCAGATCAGTTTAAGATTAACTTGAAAAAATACTGCTCCCGAGCGGAAGTCCTAACAGCACCCAAGGATCTTTGTTGGTTCAGTTCGATGTTCAACATAGTGACAAAAAGTCGAGGAGACTGTTCTTTTGACTTAAACTGGGCCGAAAAAGAATTTTTGATGAAGCCTAGCAGGCCTGAGTGAAGCTCTTAGACATAGTGACATTTTAAGCGAAAACTTGTGCTCTTTTTTAACATATCATTCCTAATTGAACTAAAATGTGATCTCTAATATCGTGCTTGGAAGAAAAAAAAATGTGACCTCTAATATGCCTTCTAACATGACATGCTTTCCAATATGCATTGGATCTTGATTGTTGTAAAGCGGAGGAATTCCATGAATTTTTTTTTCTCGAAACTAGAGGCACCGGATTTGTGCACGGCTCGCCCAACTACTCCCATGATGCCCGTTACCATGCTCACACTCCGTACGCGCCGTGGAGACACTACTTATCTCCCCTGTAGGAATATTTGCTTTATTATTTTTCCTTTTCATGAGTTGAGGCATTCAAAATCGGGGATTTGTGCGTGCCCGCCCTTAGTGTCGCCCAGCCGCATGCAGCGAAGAGCAGTGGACAAGCTACACTTCACACAATTTTTTCTATTTTTTGAAGCGCAGGGAGCTGGTTAGCTATTCTCCATTTTCACTTGGAACGGCTAAGTTTTTCTTAAATAAATTAATCAAATGTGGCCAGGTAAGATTTCAGACGGACCAGAGCGAGCTTAAGCCGTGTGGAGTTGGACGGTTAGCTCAATCTAAACTGCATTTTGAAATGAACAAAGAACACAATTACTTCTTACAATATAAACACTGGTCATTCCTGTTTATGTTTTTAAGAAAACAAGAGTGAAGACAAATAAAGATTATTAGAAATTTTCAGGATATCATTCATGATATAATAGAGCATTAAGCGAGGTAAAGTAACATATATCAGCTACCATGCCATTAAATATAGTAGCACCAAGGGTATGCAGCAAATATAAAGTAAATTAAAATTCCACAAGAAGGGAGATTGAAGGTAAAAACATTAATAGGAACCAAATGTTTAAATCCCACAGAGAACATTAAGAATTTTAAAGAATTCATTTGCAACTCAGATTTCCAGCTCTAGCTTTCAGACTCACCAATCCAGCAATTGTTTAAGCCACGGCAGGCATGTCCTTTAGCCATGGGTCCAGGGGCTTGCCGATTGAGTACACGATGAACCCAATTTCTCTAAGCTTCTCCACGTTCACAACATTCCTACCATCAAATATATAAGCGGGTTTCTGCATGTTATCATATATCTTCTGGTAATCTAGGGACTTGAACTCATTCCACTCTGTGAGGATGCAGACGCCATGGGCATCTTTTGTTGCTTCATAAGCATCCCAAACTACGCTTACCTGTTTCACCCCAGTTGGGCTCATAGGCTGGAGGTGAACGGGATGGTCCCAGTCGAACTTTTTCATTGTGAGATCCCTCTGAATTTGATCTTCAGTCACCTGTGGATCATAAATGCTTAGGTTTGCCTTATCACCTAAGAGCCCATTACACACGTCGATTGCTGGTGTCTCCCTTGTGTCTCCAGTGTCCTTTTTGAATGCAAATCCAAGAACAGCAATCTTCTTCCCTGAGACGGTGTTAAACATGGATGACACCACACGGTTCACAAATCGGGTCTTCTGGTAATCATTCACCTTGATCACCTGTTTCCAGTAGTTTGCTACTTCAGGGAGACCGTTACACTCACAGATGTAGACAAGGTTGAGAATGTCCTTCTGAAAGCACGACCCTCCAAACCCAACACTGGCATTGAGAAACTTTGATCCGATTCTTGTGTCTTTCCCAACGGCATGGGACACCTCTGCAACATCGGCCCCAGTGGCCTCACAAAGTGCCGACATGGCATTCACAGACGAGATTCTCTGGGCCAAAAAGGCGTTGGCTGCTAGCTTCGAAAGTTCTGCAGACCATAGGTTGGTTGTTATGATTCTATCTTCGGGGACCCACTGGGCATAAACATCTTTCAAGGCTTTGATAGCCTTCTGGCCATCAGGAGTCTCCCTCCCTCCAATGAGAACTCTATCGGGTTTGAAGAGGTCTTCAATTGCAGTTCCCTCTGCAAGGAACTCTGGGTTTGATAGGATTTGATACTTAATACCCTTGCTGTTATGGGTAAGAATCTTTTCAATTGCCTCGGCCGTTTTCACTGGTACTGTTGATTTCTCAACTACGATCTTGTTAGATTTGGAAACATCAGCAATCATTCGGGCAGCACTTTCCCAGTAAGTCAGATCAGCAGCTTTCCCTGCTCCAAGTCCGCGGGTCTTGGTTGGGGTATTGACAGAAACGAAAATTATATCTGCCTCCGCTACATGTTTCTCTACATCTGTGCTGAAGAAAAGGTTTCTTCCTCTACACTGCTTCACCACATCCTCGAGACCAGGCTCATAGATAGGAAGCTGGTCGCTATTCCAGGCTGTGATTCGAGGTACAGATATGTCAACAACAACCACTTCCACCGACGGGCATTTTAGTGCAATCACGGCCATAGTAGGGCCCCCAACATACCCAGCTCCAATACAACAGATCTTCACCATCTTTATACTGTAAACTTATGTAATCTGCCAAAAGCCAAACATATATATCAGAATAAGTTAATAACAAGACAAAGAGAGTTAAGGGACAAGATAATCTGGTTGACTTTCACAAAGATCTCAGTGGATCCCATGTGAAGATGAATGATTTCTTCATCACCGACATCAAATTCAGCAAAAACCATTTAGCTCTAACTAAAACACTATAAAGAGTGGAAATGAATTGGATTGATCTGAATTTGATAATTATGTCTTTAGAGTTTCCTATCTTAATATGTACGACACAGACTGCAAAGCTATTTAGCAGATCTGATCATCACATTCAATGAATTTTAATCCAATATCTACTCTTCCTATAAATTAAATATTTACTTCAATTTCAGAGGACTACAAGAGTAATAGATCTTAAGAAAAAATTCAGGATGCAACATGGATATGCTAAAAGCTAGAAAGAGAGAACCGCAAAGTGCTAACACACACTAAGCTTGAAAGAAACTGTGAACAAACAGATCTATACTAAAAGAAGAAGCATGATATTCATCACAAAAAGTGAGAATTGCATATCTACTTTTCTACTGACAGATAAAAATATCGGCAAAAAATAGAGCAACTATCATAATCAATTGAATCACCACCAAAAAATGCAAGAAAACTCATTAGATCTGTGCATCACCGGATTCATTGAATGACGGAAAGCTTCATTCGACAAATCAAGCTAATAAAAAGCACAAAATCTAGGCCGAACCCCAACAAACACAAAGCAAACTAAGCATAACAATGACAGTAGAGATGAGCAAAAAGAGAAAAAACCAATCAACCATTGACACTAGATTCATTCAAGAGTTTGTTAGGAGTTACGAACAAAGAAGGATTACCTTACAACTTTCTCCCTCTCTCACTCAAGTGATACCTATAGTTACTAGAGGCTGCAATTATGCTTGAATACAAAGAAGACTTAGACCTCTTTTAAATACCCATTTGAGATCTACAATCTCAAACTTTGACAAACCACTCAAAGTTGTATGCTTTAACAGCTAACCCAACATTCAAGTATTCAACACGTTTTCAGACCCACATTCAACATCAAATTCCACCCCACCAAACTATCATAATAAAAACTATGTTCTCACAGAACCCCAGATTACAAAACAATCACCAAAGTTTTGTAATGTACACTATGAAACTGAAATGGCTTATTTATTATCAAAATATTATTTTCATTTATACCATCAGTTTCAAACTCCAAATTAAATAGTAGTTGACTAAAAATAAAATCTGATTTTTCCCAAATTGACAAAAAAAATCAAAAACACCCATTCTGTAAAACCCAAATGCAAAAATTAGAAGAAAAAACGTGAATTTCATGTACATTGTCATGATTTTCACCCAAACACGAAAAATTTACCATTTCTGGTTATAAAAAAAAAGAAAGATGGAGAAACTTCAAAACTAAGAAACAAGCAAACGTGATTAGTGGGGTTTGAGAGCAGTTGAGTGAGGTTTAAGCTATGATTCATAAGTAGCCAAATAAAAAACACACCAATTAATCTAAATTACAAGATTTAACGTGGTTATGATTTGCAAATGTAGCTAATGATCATGTGAGAGCAGGGGACATACTTCAAACACACTACAAATAAAGGCAAAAATAATTTATTTTTTCATAAATGAGAGTGTGAGAGAAAGAGAGAGAGAGAATTCACCTTTTTGTGTGTATAGGGGTCCTCTGAAAGTTTGTGTAAAATGGGATTTAAGGATTTCTAGGGTTTACGTAGTAAAAAATATTCACTTCATTTCACGCAATTCGATGACATACTTGGGGCAGTGATAGACTGATAGTATGCATTAAAAACCTTCGAGAAAAAAAAAAACCTACATGTAGCTCAAGTGTTATGGTTGGGAAAAAATCTACCTAGAGGTCCAGGGTTCGATTCTCACCACTGGCGGGTCTCAAGTTGGTAGTTAGTCCGATGGCCCTGTCCTAACGTGCTTGGTTGTGTGGTCTGTGGGCCACTGCACAAACCTAGAGGATGTTGTCGCAAATTGACGATGCCCATATATATACTTCGAGTGTAAAAAAATAAATAAATATAATATGCCTTAAAAGATAAGTTTTAGAGGTTGCCATATCAAATTTTTCATCCAACAGTGCCTAAAAACTCAAGTTTTAGGGTTGAAGCCATTTGTGATCAGACGGTTATGTGTTTGTTGTATTTTTGTAAGAGGTGTTATTTTTTTTAAGACACAGTTGGGCGAAACTTGAGTTGCTCTTTTTTCGCTAAACTCAAGTTTTAAGTTTTTGCCAAGGGCATCTTGTAGTTGTTGGAGATGGTCAGAGTTGAGAGTTATTAGTTTGCTATTAATATTTACAATTACCACTCTTCGAGGGATTATGATGTATCAAAATGATTTGTTTTTTTATTTTTTATAAAATGATTTGATTGTGGTAGTGGACAATTAGAGGGGGGAAAGTACGCATGAGATTGTGGTAGCGTACTTTTTCACCATTTGCCCAACTTATCCCTGGGGCACATGAGATTCCAAAACAAAATCCATAAATAATTTTGAAGTCTCCCAACCCTACTAGAACATTTTCGAAGCAAATTATAGAAAATAATTCAACCAATGTGGGTCATTTTTGTCGCCATTATTGAAGGCGATGATGAACGGGAAAATGACTAACATGGGAGGATTATCCTTGTATAAAGATGTATCCATGAAATTATTATCTCTTCAGAATACTTCAAAAAATTCTCCTTAATTGATAATTATTGTGTAGCTTTTATGTGCTTTGATACGTCTCCGACGAGTTGAAACATACCTTAGGGGGGTCCATCAATTCCCCGCTCATTGTAGTTGATATTTAGAGCATCTCCAGCAGTTGATAAAATGAGTGTGGGTTGAGTTTTTCTGTCAGCCCACACTCTAAATTCAAAATTAAACTCTTCCAGCAATCAAAAAAATAGGTTTGAGTGGCACTGTCAAAAATTAACTGGGTGTGGGGAGCTCACAAAAAAATTAAATTTTTTTTGGCGGAGATTAAAACATCGCGTAGACTGAATTACACCGCACAAATTAAATATTATTTATTAGTGTGAGAGGAGATGAATAATTGTGGGCAGAGTAAAGAACACTACCGCTGACTAAACAATTATTTTTATTCAAAAAAGACCCGCCACGTCATCAGTAACTACTGGGAGGCTTGAGTGTGGGTTGGGCTTTTTTGAGTCTGACATGGTGAACCAGACAACCCAACTCACACCCAACTGTTGGAGATGCTCTTACTGTCAATGTCACATATATTTTGTGAATGCCTTAGTAGTTAGAACATCTCCAACAGTTATGAAAACGAGTGTGGGTTGAGTTTTGGTGTCAGCCCACACTCGCAACTCACAATATTTCCCTTCTAGGAGACCAAAAAATGAGTGTGAGTTGCTTACGGGGCATTGGCAGAACTCAACTGGGTGTGGGGAGCTCACACTAAAAAAAATGGGTGTAAAGAGTTTAAAACACCAAGCGAACTAAATTACACCGCGCAGATTAAATATTTATTTATTGGTATGAGAGGAGATGAATAATTGTGCAGAGTAAAGAAGTTTGCACGGACTAAACAATTATTTTCATTAAATAAAGACCCACCACGTCATCATCAACTACTGGGAGGCTTGAGTATGAATTGTTTTTTTTTTGGGCCTGACAACCCAACTGCTGGAGATGCTTTTAGACCCTATCGCCCTAGTCTAGTACTATTTGAGCATACCAAATAAATTTTAGGTGGTGTGATTTCATGTGTGAGTGTGAGTTTAGCCCCACCTCTTAATAACCTGACCAATTTTAGGGGAACATTTTTCGGAAGTTAAGGTAAAAAGATGTCGGTTCACATGGGGGTTGGTTAGCCAGTTTTCGGATCGGAAATGGAGATGGTCGAGATTTTTTCGGAAGCGTAAAATCCGTTTTGATCCGATCTCATTTTTTTTATTCGGAAAAACGAAAAAATGAATCTGAATCCGAAAAAATTGGATTTATCGGAATTTTGAAATTTTTTGAAAATTTCGGATATCTTGATAAAATCTAGAAATTTTGTGACAAGTGATAATAAAGGATACCATCATAGAAATTTTGGTACACAAGTCAAATGATAACAACTTGAAAATAAATATTATCCAAATTATAAAGTTTACAAAATAAAATATCATTTTACAAGCTTAAGTAACCTACTTTAAGACAAAAATATCACCAAATATTTATGACAACCTCTTTAGAGTTAGGTGTGAAACCAACTGAACTCCACTTGACCATGTCTCACCCCCACCATTGTAATGCCTCGTTATTTTTTTCCTTGTGTGATCTTTTACAGATGCTATTTATTAACTTGCACATTGTAGTACCCTATTATGTTCTTAGGTTTTTGAATTAGAGAGATCAAAAGAAACCACCCATTATTACTTAAACTCACAAGTTTAACCCCGTGAAACCAACTGAACACCACCTGACCATGTCTCACCCCCACCATTGTAGCGCCCCATTATGTTTTTCCTTGCGTGATCTTTTACAGATGTTATTTATTAACTTGCACATTGTAGTACCCTATTATGTTCTTAGGTTTTTGAATTTTGAAGAATAACTAGTCAAAACCCACCACCGTAACTTCTCCTAATTATACTCCATCTCTCCCCTTTTCTCCTCCTTCAATCCATAACCATTAGAGACTCTTTGTGTGAGAATTAATTACCCTAAACTCTTTTACCTTCAAGTTCTTAATTGTTCCTGTAAAGGGGAGGGGGATGTTTGAGTTGCTCTTCATAAGATTTAGAGGGGAACGAGACTAAATTCGAGACACGTTCTGTCAATCTTTAAGTCAGATTTTGAACTGTATGGATTGGAGTGGGTTGGGCATTGATTTCATTGAACACTACCAAGTCATTCTTTGCTCCTCGATATTATACCAAATTCCTACATCAGGCAAGTACCGTTATTTTTGAGCATTGTATGATTCGTCGTTATAATGTTTAAGGCATGATATATGGTATTAGCATCATGACATGTTAAGTTATTTTTCATTAGTTGTGATGGATAATTTTCCCTCCATGCCTTCTTTAATTACAACCTGTTGGAATCTACAATCTCTTATACTTGATCGAGAATACTTAAATACCAAGAATTGTAGGATTTAAGAGTGGTGAGGCATCTTTTCATGAGCTAAACTATTTGGAGGGAATTAAACTAAGCTTTTAAAGTTTAAATAAAATATGAGCAGGTAGCTATAGTTGTGGCTATTAGGGCAGAATGTTTCCTTCCTTTTCACATATTATAAGTTGCATTATAACTAACTCAGACCTATAAAGTTTGCATATTAGGTTACAAACTGATTTGCTTTTACAAGATCTAGGTATCGTGTATATAAAAACCAGACGTAGTTATGCTTCTCAGGAGCGAATGTTCCTAATATTTATTAGAAACATATATGGGAAAGGATTTAGAGACACTCAAAAACTAAACATTCAAGTTTCACTCAATACCAACCACTCATCTATATTAGATGAGTGGCTCTCAAAATTGGTGATTTGCTATATAGGTAATGAGGTAGAAAACATTTTGGTTCTAGCTGCCCCACTTCCTCTTTCTTTCCCTCTAGCTGGCAGACACGTCGTGTTTCCCTATCTCCTCCCCTAATTTTCAAATTCAAACAAATTGCTTCTCATATCACACACACACACACACTCTATCTCTCTCTCATATCACTCTCTCACCCATACCATTCTCTCTCTCTTTCTTGTAATTTTTACGATTAAAGGTAAAATTATTCTCTCCAAAGAACTGTGACACCCACAGTGATAGAAGAAAGTAACAGAATACTCTTATTCTACATGTATCTTATTACCCTTATCTCTCTCAAAGTTAGAGATAGTAGTATACCTGCTTTGTATGGAATGTTGTGAAATTGTTAGGTTTAGTAATCCCCTGTGTAATCAAATTTTAGTCTCCCCATATAATTTCTCTTTCATTGATTACCTGCAGATGAGTTATGACAGTGTATGAATTGTCAGTAATGCGTCATTCGACAATGTTATATGCGTAAGTCTCAGCAAACACTAAAGAACTATCAAAATCGACAATATTAGTTGTACAATTCCTCATATGCACTATAGTAATTTTCGATCTCGACAATATTACATAATTACATATGGAAGTTTTCACACACTAACTACATTGTCGAACTCGACAATAATATGCATGTAAGTCTTTACATAAACAGGTATATTGTCGAACTTGACAATATTACTTTTGTTGTCAACTTATTTTAGGTTGCCATGTACTTTGTAAGCATGTTTTGTTAAGGCACAATTTCATAGGATTTTACTTTTATTATTTCAGAGGCCTGACAATGGGTTTTAGTTTTTTGAACTGGGTCCATAAATTATTTTGTGCGTATTTTTCTATGGAGGAGGCCAAGAATTACGATAATGTCCACATCCTAGTTTCTTCACCAACTCATGAAGAAATCTATCCAACACTGCAAGAAGTTGAAGCAGTTGAAGCGAGGCAAGCTAAAATTGAGTGAGAATTAGAATTTGGACGACTAGAAAATAAATTCTGGGCAGAGCAAGACTCAACATATTTTAATTCACTGCGTAAGAGGCCTGATTACGATTCTTCTAACGATTCTTCAAATGGGTGGCAAAGGGGTCAGTATAGCTGGGAAGAATGTCAATGTAACTAGATTTTCAGATATGACAGTTAATGTGTTAGAAGTTTATGTTGTACAACGAGTTTTTGTGGGTTGATTGTTTACATTTTATATTCCATCTTTTGTAGCATGTAATGTAATGAAGGTTTTTGAAATGAAATGAACATGTGATGGACTTGAATTGTGTTTGGTTTGTGATATTTTGTTGGATTACTTGCAACTCACAATCGTTTCTTTTATGTGTCAACTTGTCAGTGAAATCGACAATGGAAGACTTCGTAGATAAAAATTGAACGAAAGTTATTCATGACGAGTCCCCAGAAAGGTCTAAAAATGAATGTATCATAGACCTGTTGTTGGCAGAAGACCCATACAAGGGTCAACACTTTGATATTGTTGAGGACGCACGTCTGTGGTATGAATGATATGGAAGAGGGTAGGGTTTCTCCACCAAGATACACAATTCTACTAAGCATTTGAGATCGGATGATATAGGCAGAGCCCACTTTTATTGTATGAGCAATGGCTTTTTAAAGAAAAATCTTGGGATAGATCCAGTGACTAGCGACATAGCTGGCAATAGAAGTTCATCTGATAAGTATGAGTGTAAAACAACGATGAACATTAATTGGAATACCAAAATAGGCAAGTATGTTGTCACAATTTTCACGGATATCCATAACCATAAACTCATATCTTCACAGAATCATCATCGTATGAAGGTTAACAGTTTCTTTCCAGAAACAGCAAAAAACCTTTTAACGTCATTTGAGCTCTACAATATTCTGGTGAGCAAGGTCCCAACATTATTTCCTGATAAAACCTTCAACAAACGGGATTGTTACAACCACAACGCCAAAGTAAATAATGAACGACTAGTCAGAGGAGATGCACAAGCCACGTTGGAGTGGCTTAGGAAGAAATAAAATGAAGATCCGATGTTTTATTTCGACATTGAATTAGATAAAGAGGACCGAGCACTCAATTTTTTTTGGATCGATGGGCGTTCAAGGTGCGCATACGAGGCATTTGGAGATGTCGTCACCTTCGATACTACGTACCGGACCAATGTCTACAAGATGCCATTTTCTCCGTTTGCAGGGATTAACAACTACTACTAAATAATTTAATACAGATGTGTTCTACCAAGAAATGAACAAGAAAACACATTTGTATGGTTGTTCCATACTTGGCTTAAGGTAATGAACTACAAACACCCTATTTCAATTATCACTGATCAAGATGCAGTTATGGTCGCCGCTATTCCCAAGGTAAAGAAGTAGTTCGAATTGGACATACTGGGTATATTGTCGATTTAACATATAGGTCGACAATAATTTCGAGTATGAGCATGTATTGATATTTTATTGTCGACCTCGGCTTCTGATCGACTATATCATATATTATTCATTTTTGTCGTTCATTCTAAGTTCTGGTTTATTTCCAGGTCTTCCCTAACACCAGACATCAATTTTGTCTATGGCACATTACAAACAAATTTCCTGAGAAAATCGGCCATGTTTATCGGGAACCATCTACATTCAAAGAAGATATCAATTCGATAATGCACAACACATATGAGGCCATAGAGTTTTAAACCAGGTGGATGGACCTAATGAAAAAACATAAATTGGATGATAACCTTTGGATGTAAGGCATCTTCAATATTAGACATGGATGGATACCATTATGGAATCGGTCAATCTTCTTTGCAAGCATGAGCAGTATATGACGGAGTGTGTCCACAAATAATTTCTTTAATGGTTGGTTGCCAATAACAACTGGGTTGTATATTTTTGTAACCAAGTATGAGGCTGCCCTTTTAAAGGTATATGACTGAGAAAGTTAAGAAGATTTTGCATCAGAAAACAAATATCATCAAGTTGGTTCTCATCAAACTCTACTCAAAGATGCTGCAAAGATTTGCACATGAACAATGTTCCACAAACTTTAAGATCAGTTTGACCAGGTTGTCCACTTCGTTATGATAGAAAGAAGGGCAAATTAGCTTTTAGACCCTAAATAATGACCACAAATTGGGCAAACCCCCTATGATTGTTAGTTTTAGCTTTTAGACCCTAAAGCACCCCGGAAGTCGCTCTACAAGATAAAAATAATATGAAGTACCATAAATACCCCTAGCTCTGCCATATATGATTTAATCTTAATGTCATGCTATAATTATGAGTCCCGTGTATGACTATATCATAATGACACGCTGTAAAACTAGATTCATGTATGATTTTTCATCAAACAGATTCAACGACTACGACAAATCCGACCGTTGCAACCCCAATTACGGCTATAAAACTAACCCAGATCTTCATCTTCGTCTCCTCTCTCACATTAACTACTTCATCTTCTTTTGGAAGTAACTTTATCTTCAGAACTCAAAATGAGTGGTACAAAATATGAAGCTGGCATACAATATAAGGTCAGAAGTTTGTTTCACATCTACTCAAAATAAAGTCTAAAAGTTAATTATTTAAGATACAGGGGGTCTAAAAACAAAAATTAAAACATTGGTTTCTTGAATTTTTTAAAGGTTGTTTGTAAAATGTTCAATCTTGAGGGTCAGATTACATCGAAATGTCCTTGGGTTTACACAAAATGCAAGAAAGCTATGTGTTATGGCATCATGAAGCTGATGATATTTCTCACTAAAAATAACTATGAAAGAAAGTTCTTAAAGTGCCAATACTCAATTTGTGGATCCTTTTAATGGTTATTAGATGTTGTTAATCAAGCCAAGGGAGCAGAATGAGGTTCATCAAGTTCAAATGGCTATTTTTGATGTGGTCAAAGTAGCCATTGGATGAGAGACTATCCTTGGGTTAGATTTCCCTGTACTGCACATGGGTATAATTACTTTATGAAAATGTTTACTTCTAAGACACAATAGTTTTGGGCAGAAGTTTCTAAAATGTGAAGATCCAATCTGTAACAATTTTATTTGGTTAACTGATATAATAAGAGAAGAATCTGTAAAGAATGTAAAAATGACAGTGGAGATGTCATTAGATGAATTTGCAGTTCAATTTGTTACAAAAGTGACAGTGGAGATGTCATTAGATGAATTTGTAGTTCAATTTGTTACAAAAGTGACAGTGGAGAAGGAGAAAATGTAATGATATAAAATGACCGTTAACATCTGAAATATTGTATTTAAATAAGAAAATACATAACAATTTGTCTTACAAATGACAGTTAAACATCATCATTGTTAAACTCAAATGCAACATTGAAATAGCTGCAAAATAATTAAATTCTCCAAGGGGCCCTAACTGGTGCAGCTTTTTTAGTCACTCTATTAGATGGTTCTCCTTACCCTGAAGCATCAAACCAATGTTCAAACCTTCTGGATGTCTAAGTGGCTCTACATCCACCATGTTCTCTTTTAACATTAGGATCTTGCCTAGGTGGTCTAAAATGTTGACCAGTTGAATGAGATGGTTGAAATGACTATAATGGTTGAGATTGTTGTGATTATTATGATTGTTGAGTTGAAATAGAAGTTGAAGGTTGAGGTGGTTGTGATGGTTCTTCTGCTCTCCCTTTTTCTCTACCAGTCCCTCTCCCTCTCCCATTCCCCCTTGTTGAAGATATCCTAAATTCAGTGTCTAATCTATATGCCTTTGCTCATCCTCTCCCTATGCCTGGCTTTTCTACGGTTGACCTTTACAAGTTTTGTTGTTGTACCCAAATTCTTGATACTTACTGCATCTTCTTGGCTGTCTCACCACACCATTTACCTCATCTGTATCTCTCTCCCAAGTATTTTAGGTCCCCCTACTGGTCTTAACAATGGTGGTGGTCTGACATCTCTTGTAGGTTATTTCATAAGAGTAAATGTGTACTATGAAAAGCAAGATAAATTAATAATTCAGTAATCTAAGGGTAAAAGTAGCATACCTCTCCCCAATCTGATGAGTCTCCAATTAGATTTACAACTTGGTTGTATGTTGCTACATAGTCTACCACCCTATGGTAATGACTATAATATGTGTACATAGGCTATGATAAAGTTATGAAATAGTAAAATGCACAATGAAATTACAATTAGGACATATTAACTAAAAAAGAGAACACTTACCCAACCCACTAATATTTCAGTTGATCAATCACTTTGACTGCATGCACGCAAGGCAATCCAGTGATCTACCAAACATTGCAAGCACATGTATGTTCTTCCAAGTTCAATATCATCCTTGCGCCACAGTCATTAAGGACCAGCCACTGATCCTTTTCAAATCCCTCTAACCTGTAGTGGTGACTGTATGTTTTCAACAACTCAATCCTCTTTACTGCTCTAGGTACCAATCCATTCAGATCCCACTCTCTTGCCTTCAATATCCTTTCATACATGAGTGTCATCTGCATCAAATTTAGCCTTTCTACCATCTTGTTTAAAGGCTTATCTCTAATCTTAATAATCCAATTGTTAAATGATTTTAAGAAATAATAGGTCACATGCTCACACTTTGTAGAAGCATCAAAGTAAGACCTACACCAAGATTCGTATGGCTCCCTTTCTAACCATGTTTTTGCATCTGATTCTGCAACTTCCAACTTGTCCAAATTTTCTTTCATTATAGATTTTGTGTATACCTTTGATGCATTCCAAGCCAATGTCATCAAATAAGTACCTCTGTACAGTTGCTTAAAATTTTTGTGCATGCGCCTAAAACAAAATCTATGATTGGAATGAGGGAATACTTGTGAAACTGCCTCAACAAGACCTTTTTCTATCAGATATGAATATTAATTTAAATGGGTGTAAGGTAAGATGGCCTTGCACCAAAGTTAAGAACTTTATCCATGTAGCTTGGCATTCACTTCTACAAAGAAACACTGCTATAGTAAAAAGACCATTGTTTGCATCAAAAGATATGATGCTCAAACATTGGCCTTCATACTTGCCTTTCAAGAAACATCCATCTAGATCAAGAATTGGCCTACAACCCTTAGTGAACCCATCTAATGCTGCCTTAAAACTAATATACATGTCTGTAAACTTAAGATTACCATCTTCCTTATTACAGGTGGCAATACTACCAGGGTTTGATTTTTGAATCTGAACACATAGTTCTGGACATAAAGCATAACATTTATCATATGACCCCACTATCTTCTCCATCACCATATTCCTTGCATTTCATACAGTGTAATATGAAACTCTTACTCTAAAACTTCTATACACAATATCCGATATTTGCATTGGCTTTATTGTACTTGCATTTCTTATTTACAACCCAAATAGCATTTGTATTTCTGTTCAATGCGTCATTCTTACCACTCATGTATAAAATGCCCTTTTTAAGTGTCATGGTGTGGCCATCATTTAACCTTGTTATGAACACTCACCAAGGACAACTTGGTCTCTCTTTACATACATATTTAATCATTTTACTTTCATTCTTCTTTTGACAAAATGTGAACCTCTGAGTAATTGCAAAATTCCTCATAAATGACCTACACTCATATATTTGGCCACTCCATAATAATTGTCAACATAGACTCTGGTGCTTGAGGTAGCAAAAAGGGTTCCTCATCTTCATAATCTTCTTTTTCATACAAGTTTGAAGAACCCATCACAAAATCTCTATTATCAGCGAAACCTTCATGATCATTGCAGGAACATCATCACCATCATATGATGTATGGTCAGCATCTACATTTACAAAGAATGAGTCCATAGTTAAGTCTTCAAACTCATTATTCTCAAATTGCCTCATAAGCTCCTCTCTTGTTCATCTTGCAACTTCCTCATCAATATTATCTATATCCTCCTCTTTAATTTTAGCTTATTCTTCACTGGCATAGTCTTTGGTTAAATCGTCAAGCTCTTCCTCAAAGAGGTAATCAGCCTTAACCTTTTTCACCTTAGGTTTTTGTGATTTGGTTTTTACTTTTCTCTTTAAGGATCTGCATTAAAAGTCTTAGAAGTAGGCATTTTTAAAGGTCTAGCTGCCTTCTCTAAACATTAAGTAGATTTTTTTTTTGATTTTTGATTTAACATATCCTAACTGTAATGGTGATTCTTTAACATGGATTGGCATTATTTCAGGTATTTCCTTTATTTTCATGAAAACTCAGTAATACCCATGAACTGGGTCTTTCTGAATGTGCCTAAACATCAACTTAACTTCTAAATCATTATTAACGGCATGCACAACACCGTTTTCAATAAATAACAACCCAATCACACTCCCTTTCACAAAAACATTATTATCTGGGCCATCCTAATCGTCTAATCCTTGTAGCAATTAACCCTAACAGATTCACAAAACTAATATTTATATGTACAGTTAAGACAAAGCAACTACCACCCTTGTATTGAATTATTCCGTACCCACTCTTACATTTTTCATCCCACTCCCCACCATACTCAATTACTAGGTAAAATATCTCATAACATTTATCATCAGACATGGTTTCAAATGGTATATAAGAAAATTTAAATTTTAGCTTACCTTGTACTGTAATAACCTTCCATTTTACCTTGATCCAACAATTCCTAAATTATAAATTGCAATTGGCAATCGAGTTATGTTTTATGTGCCCTAAAATACCTTGTGCATCTCACATGCTCCAAACATGTAGGGTCTAAAAGTTAACAAACTTCAAACACAGAGGGTCTAAAAGTAAAATCACAAAAATAGGGTAATTATGGCTAGGTCAAGAGTGGTTACTTGGGGAAGTGAGGAAGAGACGCATTGATTGATGTTTGTTAGTTTCAAAACTTGTATAATCCCAAGTGCAACACTCCAACCTTTCCATCTCCCTCTATCATCTCTATCTCTTTCTCTCCCTCTCTATCTCACAAGTCTCAAGACTTAAGCCTCAAGCCTTTAATAATGTCAGATTTCATTCTACTAGTACCCCTAACATCTGACTACAGTGATACTGATGAAGAAAAGAAATCACGACCATCTGACTACAGCAACGATACCTCGGATGAATGTCCTAAAAAGGACTTCGACGTCGAGGAGAACTGTGAGTTGTTATGCGGTAGTGGTGGTGAGGAAGATGATGATAAGGATGATAATGATGATAATGGTGATGAGGCTGACGATGAAGATGATGAACCTCCTCGTCAGAAGAGGAGAAGGTTCTATTAGTTGTAGGTTTTTTTAGTTTAGTTCTTAAGGAGAGAAATTTTTGGGGAAGAAGCCCAAGTTATGGGTTTGTCGGGGAAAAAAATTTAGGGTTCTTTTTGGGGTTTTTGGTAATGATGTTGGTTACTTACCTTGATGATGAGTTTGTTAATAGATTTTTGTTTTAATTTAGTTTTGAATCTTTTGATTTCTATTTGGTTTCGTAATTTCAGTATTACTTTAGTTTAAGAGTTTTAATGGCGAAAAAGGAGATGAAGTTGGCGTTCAATCCACGTGGACACTAAGAAATGTCTACGTAGATTTTCTTAGTGTCCACATAGATATTCCAACTGGATAATTATTTAACATGTAAATTTTCTAATTAAAACTTAAAACATAATAAAAAGGTAATTTTGGTTTTTTTTTAACTAACAGCTCCGGGGTATTTTAAGGTTCAAAAGCTAAAAAATGACAATCATAGGGGGTTAACCCAATTCATGGTAATTATTTAGGGTCTAAAACCTAATTTTCCCTAGCAAGAAACGCAGAAGGCAACCTTCAATAACTTACGGTGAAGTCCGATAGTGGTCGTACAGAGAAGTTAACTGGTAATTGTGGATGCACGTTGTTTAAGTATGTTAGACTCCTATGTTGTCACCTCCTGAAGGTTTTTTGAAAATACGACATTCTCAAAATACCTGAGGCTTTTATTATGATAAGGTGGACGATTTGGTGCAAACAAGCTTTCAAGGTCGTATGATGAAAGTTACTTGGTAGGAGAAAACTTATAACATCCCTTACATCATAGCCACCTATCCCTTCGTGCATCAAACTTATTCGAAAGGGCCTTGAAGATGAAAGAAAGTTTTGAATTCGCAGTTTTGAAGCTAGACGAGATTGAGTCTTACCTTGATCACTACCATGAGTCTTTAACACAAACAGATGCATCGCAACCATCTCAACTTCTTTAGCAAATTCTATGATGTCTGGAACTATTGCTTTAAACCCTCTCGTTGTTCAAACAAAAGGACGAGCGAAGACTGATCATAAGAAAGGGGCAAGATGGAAGGGGGGTGGAAGAGGCTATTATGAAAAGGAAGAGAACATGCAAAAGTTGTGGATACTCGGCAACCATGACAAACAGACATGCCCACTTCTCAAAATGAAGATAGTGAAATCAACTAAGTACATATTCAACACTATGCATAAGCGCCATATTCTTCGTAATTTCTCTATAATGTGTTTCCCATGTATTTATCCTGTATTTACAATCATAATGAATTCCATGCAAGAGACAGTAATGGGGATTTTGTTCAGCCGTTACAAGAGAATCCTGAACACCAAGACATCTAGGAAAATAGAAGGAGTTGTAATGGCACCGATCTGTATTTGATTATTATTATTGGCGAGAGATTTTTGTGTTGATTCAACATTTAGTTTAGTTTGTATTTGGAATTTAGGACATTAACAATGTACTATTTAAAATTTAGGATTGTTGTACTTTATGTACCCTCTGTGAATTTATAGATTCCTTAACGTAACTACAAATGGTACACATGCAGTATTCCATTATGCAGACAATATTGTAGAAATATGCAACATTAAATTGTCGGTTTATCCAATAGATCGGCCATAATTTAACTATATTGTTGATTTTGACAATATTATATATGCGTAACTCCAATTACACTTGGTAATTGTCGAGCTCGACAATATTATATATGCATAACTCCAATTACACTGTTATAATTGTCAACCTCGACAATATTAGATATTGTAAGTAACCATGTACACTACCAATATTGTCAATTTTGACAATATTTTATATTGTAACTCAAAGTGCTCTGCTAAAAAGTTCTTCACAACCAATATGTACTTACTTTGAACAGTCATAGTTAAGATTCATATATAACAGTGAGCCAATAGAACTGTGTATACTACAAAAAATGGGATATACAAACATTTGTCGACAAAAAATAAATCAACAAGGGGAACTCTTAAGAAAAGTGGGATATACAAACACTTGTTGACAACCCTATACATAAAGGGGCATACAATGGTTATCCAAAAATGAAAGGATAAGAGTTCCGCCACAAACCAACACCGATCATGTCATTCAATTAATACCCCTTTACATTGTGTTCTCTGAGTAATTCCTTGAATATCCTGTTTCTTACATCAAAATACCTCATCATCTGTTCTTTCGCAAAATCCGGTGGAATTTCCAGATTTGCATGATCGTAGAAAAGAGTAGAAACTAGAGGCATTGGTGCATCAAATCTTGGAAACAAATAAACATAGTGTTTGTCCGCCCCTAAACCAAACCACCAGTACTTACTAGTATCCATAAGAAAGTTCTGGAACCTCTCTTCATTTGGCGTAGTGTTTCTCTTTCATGCCCAAAAAAGGGGTAAAAATGTATATACCTCAGCGTGGCTAATTAAAACCGCAACCATCTCATAGCAAGTGGATAGTAAATGCACCATATGCTTATACTCCACATGCCGATGCCCAAATGAAAATGCCTGCAACAAACGTTCATACGCCTTCACACCGGTTAGATTAAATGGTATACCCAATATCTTACTGAAGACACTCTTCCAGAATATGGGGTCCTTGGTGAGAAAAGACTTCAACGTTTTCATTACATCCTGGAACTTTTGCTGACAATGATACTGAATCGTTGTCGGAACCCTAAAAGCAAAATTGTTATCACTGATATCGATGCCACGAACATCTAGAAGATACTTTGCCCACGGTTGGAATAAAACTTCTTCTAACTTCTTCTTAGCCATATTCTCTCTCCTAGCAATGATGACATTTTTAAGAGTTAGCCCCGTAGAAACCAAGTCTTCTTGATAATCTCCCTTGGGTCCTTGTTGTACTATTGTAAAGAATCTATCGTTATGGTCAAAAAGTTCTTCAAAAGTTGGGTCCCTAATGTCTCCCATCCCTTCACTCGCAAGTACCTTCTTCAATGATTGATGTCAAACCTCCTGCAACAACAACAACAACAAGATATTATAGCAGACACTAATAAGTGCATCACCAAAGTTTGTCAATAATGGCATGAGTTGACATAGGTACAAGAGTTGGGAATATATCATACCCATTCATTATTATCTACTTCCAAAGTTTTCTTCATCTCTTCAGCATTAACCAACTTCTTACGCTGAAAAAAAAACTCCAACATTAGGATTAACAGTGAAATAAGTATTCCATGAAATAAATATGAAGAGGGGGGCCTACGAGATCGTTTTCCTCCGTATATCTCGCAGCTCCTTTCTTATACTTGGATGTCTAGTTCAAAATATGTTCCAAAGACAAAGAAGATGAGTATCCAGTTCAGGTAATTGTGATATGACAGTCAATTATTATCGATTTCGACAATAGTATGTTGTCTAAGCAAAGCCAAATTGTCGAGGGTGAACTAAATCGATAATTACTTCAGTTGTTATTGTCAATACATGGGTTAACCGACAATATTAACGCGTCACTGCTACCATAACCAAATATATATTGACCATGGAATCCAAATTGAATGCAACATCTGATTTACATAAAAAATACTCAAGTGTTACACAAAATTAAACTTAAATAAAGTCAATACTATAAAACCCAGCCAAAAGATATTCCGTTTTTGGATAATCAACCCCAAACTCCAATTCACTTACTAAAACTAATTTCATTCATTTTAAATGACTTACAAAATATTCTTTCGCAATCAACTTTTTCTTAAGTTTCTCATGCGCAAACAATAAGTCATCATACTTCTTTGCTAGGTTTAGGTATGTCATAGGCTGATGTGATTGGAGGATGGCTAGCTGTTCAAAACACACAACACAAAAAAAATGTTACTAGAGTTAGAAATAATGCATCCATAAACCAATAGAAGTGTGGGTAAACTCACATGTGTAGCTGGTGGAAGTTGCAAGTCTATCTACTCCATCAAAAATGTATTGACCGCTTTTAGTGACTCGTTCTTTTTAGACTATACACATTTGCAAAATAATTGCACCACATGCAAGAATGATTAATGGACCCCAATAAGTAATTGGGGGTTATTAACATCTACATATATACCACATTACCTTCTTATTCAACTCAATGGATAAGCTCTCATTACAGTCTTCAAGACCAGATTTTTGCCTTAGCTCTGCCTCCAAACTTGCATTTTTTTTCTTTTAAATTCTTGGAATAAAACAATCAATAGAGAGGATAATGACATCTGCCTAAGACCTTATCTTCGCATCTAACTATCCCGGCAGATCTACGTATGCTAGTACACATTGCTCGTCAAGTACACGCTTCAGTTGCATGTCCTCCTTTATTTGATCAATGGTTTCTCTCAGTAAATTACATTCACTTGCCTGAGGTTAAGATGAGATGAAATAATTATTCTATTACCCAATTAAAACTGTACATGTAAACTTCAAAATTGTCGACCCACTGGGAATTCGATAATTTTCTAGTATGTTTTACTATGTTATTGTCGATCTCGATAATATTACATATAGATGACTTCCCAAACCATTGCCATAATTGTCGAACTCAATAATATTATATATTTTTAACTTCATATGCACTGTCATAATTGTCAAACTCGACAATTAGATATAAGGATAACTTCACATAAACAATAACATTAAGTTACATGCAGATAGTGAACAACAATATACTAGTTGTTGGTATAACTGACCTTCTCTTTCAGGGCCTCTACTAGCTTTATGCTGGCTTCAAACTCTTTATCTTCATCTTCCTTAAGCTTTTGAAGCTCTTCATTTAATGTTGTGATTTGCTGATCCTACTCGCCAGATTCAGCCTATGTTAGCATGGTATTATGGGCTTTTGGAGACAAAGTGGCATGTTCATTAAGCTATAAAAATGGTTTGTAAAGTGAACAAAATATTATAGAATAAATATTAGGGAATAAATTTTGTGAAGTGAATAGATTATAAGGAAATTTAATCAAATTTGTCGTAAGATGTACTAACTGATGCATCATATTGTTCACCAACATCTTCACATTGGTCCATGGGGGTGTCACCATCCTCATTGACACAGGCTTCCTTCCTTCGATAAATTCCAAATAGCCTAAGATCATCATCTACAGCCAAATCAACAGTAATGGGACAGATCGTCGTCCACGAGATCGTGGCAAACCATTCTGAGTAGCCCTCCGTACATACTGCAGGCCCCTCTCGTACCCTCGGCGCCCTTTCAACCGTCTTCAATACCTTATCCTTCCATTTCTTCACAGAGAAGCAATCAACCTACTCATACTTAAGGTTGTATTTTTTTGGCTCTTCTGAGATCTATAGGTTGGACACCTCTGGACACAATGGCTTTGTGGGGATACCATGTTGTCGAGAGAACTACTGCGCAACCCTATTTAAGTAGTAGGGCTGAACATGGTCTGGACTTGCTAATGCACCATAGAAACAAGTGATCTCTTTGAACGTATGTGCATAATCCCTTTTATCTCTATATGGGTCCCATACAACCTACGTGAAAAATGAGTCAAATGTATTATGTTAAGAACAACAAAAGAGATGGGAAAGATATCTAAAGAAGAAACTGTACAAACACCAAATAATTGTCAAATATGCAACATTAAATTGTGGGTGTATCTAGTAGTTCGACAATAATTTAACTATATTCTCGATTTCGGCAATATTATATATGCATAATTCCAAGTACACTTAGTAATTGTCGAGCTCGATAATATTATATATTGCCTGCTTCCATATACACTACCAATATTGTCGACTTCGACAATATGTACTTACATATTAGCTATGTATGTAAGTATATAACAGTGACCAATAGACCTGTGTATACTACCAAAAAAAATAGTTTATCTAATCAACTTACATCCTCGACTTTGTAATTGTTCAATGCTTCCTAAACTTTAGTAAAGTCGGACCACCGTATCTATCCGTAACAGATCTGCCCCATTTCCAACAAGTACAGTGCTCATATTTATCATTATCTATCTCCTTCGGTATCCCAGCAAGCTTTGGGAAATGTACAAAGATCTATGACTACATGTATAGAGATAAGAAAACAAATTAGTAAATAGGTCCATGCATATGTATACAATAGTAGTAAAGAAGTACGGGAATCACCTCGAGTAGCGTGGTATAACATGCAAATTACATCCCATCATCTCGAGATGTTGCACCGAGATTGTGATACATGTGCGCCAAAACTGCTGATCCCCATGAACACTTCATTGCCGCTTTGTCCTTGGCAAAAAAGTCAAGATACTGTGCGGTGACATCAATGCCATTTTTTGTGGAAAATAAAAAGGTACCAAGTACATATAACATGTACGCACGAGTAACAGACCTGGCTGTTAACCCCTTCTTCTTGGCTCTCGCAACAGTATCATCACTGATAACCTTCTCCAATTCGTATGCATAATATTCTTTTAGTTTCATTAGTGACAAAGAATTCCCAGCACCACCAGCTTTCAAAGTCCTGAATCCATTTAAATCTAGCAAAAGATTCTTTTAGAAAGCCTAGAGAAGTGTGGGGAATCCATAAGTACTGCCAATTATCGTGGCATCACCATCTGCACCAAAGCCAATCAATTGCTCAACATCATCCAAAGTTAGAGTCATCTCCCCCTATTTGTGGTGGAAACTATTAGTTTCTGGTTGCCAACGTTCAACAAAAATAGATATAAACCTGTAGTTATAAGAGTCATACGATATGGCCTCAATTCTATCTAAACCCTTCAACTTAACCAAATCCTAAACCATTAGTGGTTCCCTTGTAAGATTCCACGTTGACGGGTAATGGTGAACACGAAGGCACGACTTCTCATGAACAATAACATCGATTATATCAAAAAAACAAGATTACCAAATAAAATGTAACTATTTAAATTTCCAAATTATAACAACAGTAATAGGAATACAAAATAATTATTAAATAGTATACATGCCGTAGCGCGATCGACCTCGCTTTGTAAAACTTGAAGCTCCTGAGCAAACTATTATCAATAAAGCAAATATCTTCGTTGCTTGCAGCCCCCTCGCCTTCACAATTACCGCCAGTACTATGTTCACAATTTTCCCTAGCACTAGGAATATTAACATCATAATTAGTTGGGAGCGTTGGTTGAGCTCTCAAAGCAGTTTGGGCAGACTCACTCTAAATTTTAGAACCCACATTTACCCAAGCCTGGTCACCATCTTCAATGTGATCCATTGTATCAGCTCCACTGTGTTGACGAAAACCGTCATTCATAGTTTCAAAGTTAGTGGATTGTTCAACAGTGTTTGGAGGGACCATTATTATTTTCTCAACAGTCTTTCTCTTCCTCTTATATGTTTTTACAAATTTAAAGTCTGGTTGTTCCGGGTCTGTTCTATCCAACTCTTTTTTTCTTCAATTAGAAGTTGTAGGAGGCACTTTCTCTTTCATTGTGTACTTGTATACAATTTTATTAGTCTAAGTCTCAATGCAATATTGTTGAAATCAACAATATTATAAATATATAACTTCAATTGCAATTGGCAATTGTCGAAATTGACAATAATATATATGTAATGCTTCATGAACATTAACATAATTGTCGAGCTCGACAATATTATGTTTTCATAACTCTAATTCCATTGCCATATTGTTGAATTCGACAATTTTGACTTTTAGCCATGCAATGCACAAAGGGGACATGAACTAGGGGGAAAAATTAAATACATTATGCAAAGGGGGAGACAACCATTAAATGAACTATAATTATAATTATTGTCAATGTGATTCCATTCTCAATACCTTCAAATAGACAGTAATTTCCATTTTCTCTCTGTTTTCCAATATTCAACAGCAAATTACCAATTATTCGCTTCGCTGAAACTCCTAAATGAAAAGAACACTATCTCCCCTGTCTCTAACGATGAGTATAACATATAGAAATTGTTCGAGAGAGAGAAACAGTAACTGGTTAAGGTTTGAAATGGAGAGAGAAACTGTTCGAGAGATAAAAATAAATAAATTTAAGGAAGAGAATTTTGGGAAATCGAATTACACTCTAATGGTGAGTATAACAGAGAGAGCGAGAAAAAGATAGTGTTTGGTTTGTAAGAGAGAGAGAGAGAGAGAGTGAGGGACAGCAATGTGAGTGATGTTTAAATTCTTTGTAAGAGATAGGGAAATACGACGTGTCTGCCAGCTAGAGGGGAAGATAGAGGAAGTCGGGCAGCTAGAACCAAAACCCTTTTTTACCTCATTTCATATATAACAAATTACCAATTTTGAGAGCCACTCATCTAATGGAGATGAGTGGTTGGTGTAATAGCCTAGTTCCGAGATCCGGACTTAGCCTTTACACCAAATATATTTAGAACGTTCATGAACGATAAACAATAAACAATAAGATGATTTAGCGTAGAAAAATTTTGAATAGGTTTTTAACCTACAGGCTCTTCCCTGGATCCATTGAAGCCACAGATATCAATGTCGCTGGGTTGGACCTTATCAGCCAAACCCACCTGATCGATCGTACTCTGAAAAAGGAGTTCGATAGTGCTACCGGTGTCTACCATCATCGTATGAAGCACCATATTCCGTATTTTCAACATGATCACCAAGGCATCATGATAAGGATAGTTGACATGCCGAACGTCGCAATCATCGAAAGAGAACCCAGTTCGCTGAGAACTGGATACTGGAATTAAACGAGCTTCTTTATCTTGCATGGATAAGTCATGACATTGGGCGACACGCCTTCATTTGCTCCAGCTTGATTCTTTGACGACCTGGGTCTTCACGAGATGGCAGAGTGAGATATGGTTCAAAAGCTTTTCGTCTGCGGGCTCCTCGACTTGCACAGCTTCGGTGGGGTTTTTGTAACTCCCGTTCTAATGACTCTCCACGTCCACTATGTATTCGTGCATTCGTCCATCTGTGAAGATGAATTCCAATAACCGTTATAAGATAAAACATTGCTCTGTCTCATGATGTCAGACCTTATGGTGGATACAGTATGGTTTGTTCTCGATTGGTTGAAGGTGTTGTGCATTGCGGAAGAATCTATCTTTCTGTAATATAGGGTAGATGTTGGCTATAGTCACATTCATCTTTAGAAGATAAGGTTTTGGAAAGTTACTCCCTTTTTGAGTTCGTTCATCGTTGGATTTGGTTCGTTTCCTGTCTCCTCCGTGGTCTGGTGTCTAATTAAAATTGGAATAGTTTGACTAATCTCGAGCTGTCAGCGTTGATTTCTAAGGTTTCTGCCTGTCAGACACCATCCGCTCCAGGTCGATGTATCCGCTGACCTTTTCAATCATGTCTTTCAATATTGTTGGCTTGCTGAGGACGAGGTACTCCTTCACCCGGCCATCGACGAGTAAAGCGTTGATGAAAGCAGAAATAGTGATCTTCTGGTCGAGTCGATCTACTTTTTGGGCTAACTTCAAGAACTTTTTGGTAAACGTCTTGAGTTTTTCTCCTGGCATCTGTTTGAGGCTGAAAAGAGAATGTAAGTTCTCCTCTTTATCCCTGTTGTGCGAGTACTTCTTGACGAAGAGTTTGCGCAACTGTTTGAAAGTTGTGATGGATCCTTCAGGTCATGTGTAAAACTATCGTAGGGGTTTGCCTGATAAGCTGGTCGGAAAGAGCCGGCATAGAATGCGGTTGGACATGGAATGCAGGCCTAGAGCGTCCTATAACTTTTGAACGTGCTCCACTGGATCAGTTCATTTGTACTTTTAGATCTTCGGAGTGTGAAATATAGTGGGAACCTCACCATCCAATAGCTCTTAGGCGGTCGGGCTCTTCTATAATCTGTTATGGATCCCTTTAGTCGGCATATGTGCTTCGAACAATTCTTTGATTCACTTTTCAACATGTTCCTAAGTGACATATTATTGAGCTGTGATGGTTGGTCGTGTGACGTGCCCTTCTCTAGGGTTGTGGTCATCACTCCCTTCACTTAGACGTTGCTTTGTAGGGACTCAAACTCCTCGAGGTGGATTTTCAGTATGTCTGACTCCCGTCAGGCCGCCATCTACTTATTATTGGATCTCCTGGATCGGGATGGGCCCCATTCCCTGTTGTTGATGGTTAGATCGAAGCGTACCTCCTGCGTGAACGCCCTTCGGAGGAGGTCCAATTCAGCCATGAACGGAAATTCACGAGCCCTACGGTTATACAGTTTTGTTCTTCTGGGCAGCGACCTGCTGACCCTGTAAAATATTTTGCGCGTCCTTTACACTCACGAGTTGTTGTTCCAAGACTACACACCTTTCTATTTCTGAGTTTAAAGTAGCCCTCAGGTCTGCTAAAGTTGTATTTTCTTCCACTTGGACGATCGGTGTGCTCTGACCTGGAGGTGACATTCTAAGAAAAAATTATCAGCGGCGCTTTAGACAATGGGTTTGAGAATTTTGATTCCTACAGACGGTGCCAAATGTAATAGCCTAGTTTCGGGATTCGGACTTAGCCTTTATACCAAATGTATTCAAAACATTCAGGAATGATAGACAATAAACAATAAGATGATTTAGCGTGGAAAACCTTTGAATAGGTTAAAAACCACGACCTTTCCTATGGATTTTGAGAAAGTGATGATCTTGTTGAGATTGCTAGTTTATTACAATGATCGTTATGAGAATATAGGATGATAGAGTATGAACTTTTCAATGGTAAATGTTTCGTCCCTCATCTGCAGTTCTCCAGGTCTTCTTATAGGTCCTCTAATATGATCGTTTGACGACCATAAAGTCTCTTAATAATGGACGTTACAAAGTGAGTGTGAGATATTCTTTGACCAGATTGTGTAACGCTCTGACATTTGCTACTGTACAACGGCTCTATTGCTGACTGTGTGCTTCGCGCAGATCGAACTGTTGGTGTAGAGGTCGAAAGGGATGTCTCGAACTGAGGAAAGTTTGGTTACGTCTTTAGTAGTGCTTCCTGTATGCTGATGAGATCGAGGACGAGGCTTGAGTCCGAGATACGAAATAAGCTATTACAAGACGGCTCTCAACCAATAGCATGAGTGTCGTTAGGGATGAGTGGATTTGGTTGAGAAACTCGTTTTGTACATGTTTGTGATTATGCCACGTGTTCTGTTTGTTGAGGTCAAAAGATCATCTGTAGTTCGAAGATGAAGCATGAGCTCGAGATGCGGAATAAGCCACTACAGTTGGTATTGAGTGAGACTTGGGTGTTTGGTTTTTTAGTGTCTCTAAATCCTCTCCCAACATATATATCTACATTACCATGATTACTATCTAAAATAGCTAGGCAATGAGAAATTAAATTGTAATAGGCTTAGCTTAACCATGATTAAGGACATCAGTTGATATAACCTTTATTAACTAAGGGTAGAGAGATCATTGATAGTCAGAGTAAAATATCATCGACAAAGTCCCCACTCCTATACATGTGAGGGTAGAAAGGTCATTGAGCATAAAATCGCCAATCATATAATATAGTCTCATTGCCTATAGAGCAAGGACAGATAGGTCATATTGATTGAGTAGCGGTCTCTTAAATCATTCATGCATAGGAAAACTTAGAGTCGTGTACACAGTAGGGCTATGTTGTCAGGGTCCTTGGGTTCGATTCCCTTAACATAAGATTCGGTAACTGTTTATCAGTGTTCTAGGGTTGCAAGCCCCTAAAATTTTTCCCCAGTTACCTATCGGCCTTGATATTCTTTGTGAATACTCCCCGTGGGCATAGATCCCTAAAAGTGGAAATAAATCAGGTTTTAGACCTGTAGATTGAAACTCCTTGACCACCTTGATATGGTGTTTTCCCCCGCTAATTCCTGGCTCACTAAAAAGAAATCTATCAATCCCTGGCTAGACAATAAGGGACACGCTTCTGTTGAGGACGGAAGGGTACGAGAATGTGGTCTCACTTAATTAAAAGTGACCCTGTGTACATCGTCTGTTAGTTATCCCCCACACCTAATAACACTCAAAAAATACTTCTAATACCGGTTGGCGCCGACGCTTAAAAACAACATTAATAATTGAACCTCATCTTCTCAGTAAGCATTGCATCATATAGGTAAAATATTATATCGTTTTAGTATCTCTTTATTATCTCGGTCTGTCATGTTCAGTAACTGGTAATAATTGTGCTTGTTGACGCCTTGTGCGCTATATTTTTCACAGGAGGCCAAGCATAGTAGATTTTGGTTAGTGAGGCTTGGGTGATCATTTCGGGATTCTTTAGATTCTATTGGATCACTGAGCTGAGTTGTTAGGGTATTTATAATATTTCATTTCAGATTTCATTGTCGTATTCTTTTCCTCGTTCTTAGATTTTGTTGAGAATTTTATTCATCTTATTCATTTTATTCCATAATTGAGATATTTTCGTTGCGTTGCTTTGGTGTAAGTAGATATAGTTAATTTCTTTAAACATATATTACATCTGTGGGGTTCATCTGTGGGATGCCCGACTTGTTAAACTTTATGATTTGTTTTATGATTCACTATCAGAAAATGGATTTGGGGGCGCTGAGTTCTAGAGAGAGAGAGAGATTTTTACCTTAAAGGGAAAATGGGAGTGGGGTTTCACTAGTGGAGAAGAAAGAGCCCTTGCAGAGAGGGAGAAGAAATGAAGCCAGACCTAGATGAAGTATGTTTTGTTTGAGGTTTTAGTCCCAACTCCCTCAAGTTGAAAGTATGGGAGTTCGGATTAAATGGGATCGGATGTTATTCAAAAAAATTTGAATGGCAAAAAACTATCCGATTTCAATCTGGTATTTTTCAGAAAAAATTTGAAATCGGATTTTCGAAAATCAAAAACGTAAAATAGGGTTCCAAAATCGGAAAATTCGGATCAAATTTCGAAAAAAAATTGGAAATTCGGAAAAAAAATTGCAACCCTAGGGTTGGTGTAGGCGTGTTCTTTAGTTAAGAAGCAGAGGTCCTGCGCTCAATTTACCACCAGTGCATGCACAAGGGAGTTGGTGAGGTTCTAATGTGCCCCCATGGTATAGTCGGGTAAATGGTGATAAATTATGACCTGTATCGCCCTGGTTAAAAAGGGAAAAAATGGAGCTGGGAATTTTCTTCATTATCGGTATATCTTATGTCCCTTCATTATCGCTAAATATTATGTTGTATATTTATTCATGTAAAGTTGATTACTTACATACGATTTGATATTCTGCTTATACTAGTGGTATGTGCGGTTTACAGGTTCTGCACACGCCTGCGGGATTGGACTGGATCACCCTCCAAAGCAAAGAAAAGAAGAAAAAACAAACAAACAAAAAGGAGGTATTCTATTTCTTGAACTGCAAGTGCATACAGAGTTTGTTGTGAGTGTTTAGTTGAAAGATTTACATTTGAAGCAAGTGTGTGAAAAGCTTTACATAGAGATAAAACTGAAATTTGCACAAGATTTCCCACATAAGATTACTAGCACATGTATACTATACAATGTGAACCATAGAACGGAAACTGGAAGATTGGGCCGTCCTCTAGGAAAGCCTTAGTGCCATTTCCTGAAGAAGGGATCGTTTCTGGGAGGCAGTAATAACTTGGTTGGTTTCAGCATTCTCAAGCACATCAGCAATTATTGCAGCTGCATGACCAAGAGGCTCCTCGGATGCCCTTTTCAACATGAATGCCTGTGTCATCAAACACGAAATAAGCAGTTCAACAAATTGTAACACAGGTTCGTCATTTGAGAAATTTTATTTCAGATAGGACATAGGCCTCAACGTATAATAAATTGGCTGTTCTGAGAAGGTTTCAAAATGTACAAATAGACATTTAGCTATACGGAATGACAAGTGGTCTCTGAAGTCCTCTTAGGGACAGCAATACGTAATTAATAGTTTTGGGCTTGACACGTCTCACCGGAGGGCACCACTCGACTCTCTCTGGGTCTCTTCTTTCTCTTCCTATTAAGCTGTTAGGGTTTCTTGGATGGAGGAGGTTTTGAAAAAAGGTCCCTTCTTAGGTCACTTTCTCTCCCTATTTATAGGGGGAGTCTCTAACCTAGAAGTGTTTGGGCTCACGTAACGTGTAGAATTCCTAGGATACCTCTAGGGTCTTAGGCTTTATCTTTCCACGTGGGTCTGGCATAAAGTGAACGTCGAGGATCGTGGGTCGTTAAGAGAGCTTCCCCTTATACGTACTCGTCTATCTGTGGGGAGGCCATCCAACGACCTAGGAGCCTTGTGGTTAGCGGGAGCTGTTCCTACAGGTATAAACTGCTTTCGTCGTAGCTCGTTAAGAGAGCTTCCCCTAAGACGACCTCAGAGCCTCGTGGTTAGCGAGAGCATGCTCCTACAATCGCCCCCTTCAGTTCTTGCTCGTGGAGAGGGAGAGCTGAGGAAAAACGAGTGTGCTTGTCGTATTTTTTAGGCATGTTGGTCCTGAGGCGAGGTTGTTTTTTGAATTCTATTGTTTTAGGTCGTTGTGTTGAAAGTTGTGCATCATCATTATTGTCTATGCCTTAAGGAAGATAAAATGCAGTAATTAATGCTTCTGCACAGTACGTGGCGTACAGTTAATGTCATAATTGTGAGGCGATGTGTCCCATCATTATAGTGGGGCCTGGCTATCATAATTTAAAAACTGCCCTTTTGTGTGTCTTTATAAAATAGATATATGCATCTCTTGCACAACCTTTAACTCTACCATCATCTCTGAACTACCCTTTTTTTGAAGCTTATTGTGATTTTGTGTTTTGCTGTTGCTCTCCAGTTGTGACATCCAGTTGTGATAGTGCTCCTGCTTGTGGTTTGTTTGCCGATTGCTTGGAGTTCTTCGCTTTTCGGTAAGTTGTTAAGTTACAATTCTTTTTCATTCTTATTGTGATTGTACCTGGTTTGATTGGTGAGTAAGATTTTCCAGTTCTTTGGAAACCCTTATTTGTCATGATGTCGGTAAACCAGTAGTGATGCCGGCCACATTTAGGCCTTGTTAGTTTGAGTTTACTAGGACTGTAGTTGGGAAGACGGTTGTATAGAGGTGAGATGTACCCTTGGGGTGATGGGTCCCTGCGGTGCCCTAGTTTGGTATATGATAACTACTCCCTTTTTTGTTAAAATGAGTCTAACCTCTTGCACCTGGCTCGTGCAGGGACGATCGATCATCTTGCACAAGTCTGTGTATCTTTGCCTTAGAGCGCTCGTTGTGAGGGATGAAATTATCTGGTGGCGAATCGACGACAGAAGGATCGTCTACAAGACTTCTATATGTTGTACCCCCAGATTGGGGAGGCAGTCAAGACCAAGAGGCGGGCACCTCGACCCCTCGTGACTTAGAGGCCGAGGCTAGCATAGATTTCATGAGGCAATCATTAGTGGTCGTGCCAAGGGAGGCTCAAAGAGCTTTTGGCCTTACCCTAGTGAGTGGAGGCCACCCAAGTCGTTGGCTGAATATGAGAGCGATGGGATAAGAATGGAATATCTAGATGATGTTAACGAGCGCGCGAAGACGAGTGGTAGTGATGACTGGATTTGGCCGGATTGTCAAACGTTGGCGCCGAACCAGTGCATCTGTTACTTCGGGCAGTTTGACGCTGGTCTGCGGTTCCCGCTGGATGACCTTATGAAGAAATGTTTAAATTCGTTTGGACGAGCATTGGGCCATATGAACATAAATTTTTAAAAGGTAATGACTGGTTGTCGTCTAATTAATCAGTCAGTACCTCCTCGTTATAATGTGGGTTGTGTTGACGTCATGGTGGCATATAAAACGTGGCGTTGTACCCGACAGTAGGATTTGATCCCCGGGGAGGCTATGAACGGAGGGGGAGGAGGTAGGCACGTCGGATGATTCTCGCGTTACCCATGCTCGTTCGAGGGTGCGTCCTGAGGGACGTCAAACTCGTACATCGACAAAGGCGAGGACAGGTGCAGTTAAGAGGTCCCCCATTAAGAAGGGAGGGGCCGAACCGAAGAGTTAGAAGGTCATGCGTACATGTGTTCCCGAGTGGAGGTACTGGTATTATTCAGCTCGTAAGTCAGGCGAGCCAAAAAAAATTAGATTGCCCACCGGTGGTAATTTCTGGTGTCGTCATCCAATTCTGGTGACCGGTGCATTTGATTTTTACGACAGTCTTAATCGTCATCTCCATCATAATGTTTTTAACACGAAGTGTATGTTCTAACTCTTCTTATATACGTGAATTGTCGTCGTTTATGTGTGGTCCGACGTCTTATACTTTCCTCGCAAGTGTTACGCTTGCAAGGGTTACTTACAGGAGTTCTTGTCTGCGTTGGTTGGGCATTCAAAATAAAGATTGCCAGGTTCTGACGAATATCTTTGACGAGACTTTTAACTCGGATAAGTATAGCGAGCCGCATGGGCGGCCGCGAGCAACACTATTTTTGTGCAAAGCACGCATAAATATAAGTCGGTAGAGAGTGTTGATATGAAGCCTCGATTTCTGGCTTCGAAGGGGAGGGACTCAGCCGGTGCCTCGTAGGCAGCTCCCCTTGATCCCCGTCAGAGTGTTGGGCTAAAGAGTGTCAACATCCATACAGAAAAGGATGTCTCAAATGCCAAGCGCCACAAGCCTGCGCACCAAGGCCTTGCTGACGAGGAGCTAGAAAGTTTACATGGAAAAGATAGATAACCCCTCTCTCATTCCTTTGCAAAGGAGACGACCCGTTCTATGGGTAGTGGCAACTTGTTCTCCGATGGGAGGTCTAGAGCACACCCTACAAGGAGAAAAAGAAGGCTCGTTTAACTGAGGCTCTCCAAGACCCCCGCGCTCGTCGTGCTACGGTCGTTGCTGCCGTGCGAGTAAGTAGTTTGGTTACATTTGTTTGTATGTACATCGTTTATGGTAACGACTCGATTTCGTTTTTAACCCATTATTATTTGTCGTTTACAGTGTACCTTGACTCTGGAGGCCGCTCTGTAACGTGGCGAGATCCTTGCTAGTCGTAATAACGACCTGGAGCAGCGCCTTGCTGATATGCAGGCCCACCAGAAGGAGCTGCTCCGAGTAGCATGCAACGCGAGCTGGCCAAATACGTGGTGGACCAAACGAAGGCGCTGAAGGAGGCCAAAGTGCTCAGGGAAGAGAAAGTTACGCTCGAGCAAGACTTGGAGGCCGCCAACGGTCGCCTAAAGAGTCTGGGGCTAGAAAAGGAAGCAAACGAGCAGGCTATCCGAGACCAGCTTGCAGGGGAAAGGATGGCGTCGGCTGACTTGCAAGGCCCGTGGGGGAGCTAGTCGAGAATGAGAATGAATACGCTTGTCCGCCGATTGGTGGGTTACCACGGTTGCCCCTCCATTGCTTACTATGTGCCTGACTCAGGATGTTCCCGAGCTGCGTTATCTCGGTTATTCCGGCCGACAGGGTCCTCGTCCCACGGGTCTTGAGGGGGATATCACTGCTGAGGAAGAGGCCGAAGTTGCTACTGAGGATGTTGCCGCTGTGCAACCGAGCCTGCCTCGTAGTTATAGTATTCATGAGGAATTCTTGGAGCCGGTAATGGCTTTGTTGTAACATTTGGGAAAACTATTTGCATTTCAGGAACTTATGATCTTTGTCATTTGTGTATTCTGTGACGCTGTGAATTATATTTTTTGCGCCCTCTTTGACTATCACTTTGGCATTCTTATGGCTTAACTTTAAAATTTAAGTTCGATTGTTAAGTTCCCTTGTCCTTGTTAGGATATCTCTCTCGATCGTTATCACGGTCTATTCTGACAAAATTGGTGGGTTTTGGATTTCCCACAAACTTTGAGCTAGTCCTCGTTGGACTATAGTTTGAGCTAGTCCTCGTTGGACTGTGTAGTGGTCGTCTTGACGACCTAGTCCAAAAAAATTGGTGGGTTTTTTGGATTTCCCAGAAACTTTGAGCTAGTTATCGTTGGACTATGTATAGTGGTCGTTTTGACGACCTAGTCCAAAAAAAATGGTGGGTTTTTTGGAGTTCCCACAAACTTTGAGCTAGTCCTCGTCGGACTAAGTATAGTAATCGTCTTGACGACCTAGTCTAGAAAAAAATTGGTAGGTTTTTTGGAGTTCCCGAAAACTTTGAACTAGTCCTTGTTGGACTAAGTATAGTGGTCGTCTTGACGACCTAGTCTGGAAAAATATTGGTGGGTTTTTTGAAGTTCCCACAAACTTTGAGCTTATCCTCGTCGAACTATGTATAGTGGTCGTCTTGACGACCTAGTTTTGCTGATATTGATGCTATTTTTGGAGTTCCAAAAAACATTTAAGTAATGTACTTTGGACAGTTTTAATGAAGCTAAAAGGAGGGCACATTAATGGAGCTGTTGGTTTCCCTTATACACATTAATTTGTATTAGTAATCAACACAATGAATGTTAGGTTTAATACCTTAAACATTATTAAAGGGTAGCCTTTCTTCCCCTTGAGCTCATTATGCGCTCTAAGTTTAGGCCTTTCCTTAAGTTTGTTTATAGAATGCAGACCCGATCGCAGACTCGCTTTAAAGCTCGTGTGACCGCGTAGGTGGATTTTTATACCGTCATGTACTTCGGCAGTCGTGGTTTGGCGGTTTGGCTGGGAAGCCGCTGGAGCGTACCTACATGGACCCTGCGGGTCTTCCCGAAAGAGAACGAAAGACGTACCAGAAGCGCTGGCGCTGGTTTTGGTATCTGATATTTTGATATCAAGTAAAGACCCTGCTGGCCGTGCGGCCGTCCTGAGGACCATGGCGCTAGAGGATGTGAGGGAGTCCGGGGGTGGTGGGGCCTGGCTATGGTGGGTGGGAGAAGCCATGCCCTTGTTGTTTGTAATTCTCATCTGTATACTGTTTTGTTTGCTTATCTGTTGTAATCATTGGTTTAGGAAATGAAAAAAAAAAAATTCCTTTTTGGCATTTCTTCGTTCTCCTTGTTTGATTATCTGTTGTAATCATTGGTCTGTATATATTGGGCCTAAGACAGTGCCTTAGGGCGACATCTTTGATAATATTCAGACTGAATTCTTTGCTTGCACGTGTACTTAGGACCTATTGTTGAAACGTTGGTGGGTGAAGTTCCCATCAACTCATTCACTAGTCCTCGTTAAACTATATAATGTGGTCGTTGCTACGACCTAACTTTGACACATGGATGGGTAAAATTCCCACCAACTCTTTCACTAGTCCTCGTTGGACTATCTAATGTGGTCGTTGCTACGACCTAACTTTGACACATGGATGGGTGAAGTTCCCACCAACTCTTTCACTAATCCTCGTTGAACTATCTAATGTGGGCGTTGCTACGACCTAACTTTAAAACATGGATAGGTGAAGTTCCCGCCAACTCTTTCACTAGTCCTCGTTGGAGTATTGATCTCGGTCGTTATTACGACTTAAGGAGACAGGGATGGTGCTGGGGTACCTCGGGAAGGAGCTGGGTTGACTCGGTCGAGTCCTGTTGTTTGAAACTGAAACTGATGGTGCTGATTTCGTGGCACCTTATTTATTATGGGCATTGAATGGCATTTATATAAAAAAAGGAGGGTTATGCCTTGCCCTCAGTACAGGTTTCTCGGTTGTAATCTTCTTAGGGCGATGAAGACGCGATCGCAATCCCGTGACGAAGAGATAGAGGCGTTGATCGCACCGATTGTGGGCAAGTGGACCACGTTCCTCTTTGGTACTGGGGGCTTGGACGGTGTACATGAGTTCCGGCACATCCTGTGTTGGAGGCCCTCTCTGAAAGCGACCGGGAGGAGGCACAGGAGGGGTGGAACATGTATGTTATGTTCCGTGACGTCATGCTGAACTCCATCTCTCGTAGCTTTGAGCTGGAGACGATGACATTGGAAAAACTAGGGTTGTGTGATTAGTATTATCGTGGCAAGGACTACGGGGCGCTTGAAAAGAAATGTGGGTGTCCTGGGTGTCGTCCCTAGATTAGTTTGTAAATGTTAATTGTCTTGAATAAACAACTTTCCGCTGTCGTAGAGTCCTGTCTTAATAATTTTGTAGATGATATGATATTAATAACGCCATTATTAGTGTCGGGGATGTTTTACTTCAAAACGCCCCCAGTATGGGGAAGTCGTTTTTTCTTCAAGAAACGACTCCAATATTTGGGAGGCCGTTGTACTTCAAAAACGCCCTCAATATGGCGAATTTGTTTTTACTTCAAAAAATGACTCCAATATTTGTGAGGGCGTTTTACTTCAAAAACGCCCCCGGTATGGGAAGTCGCTTTTACTTCAAAAAACGACTCCAATATTTGGGAGGGGGTTTTACTTTCAAAACGCTCCCAGTATGAGGAAGTCGTGTTTACTTCAAAAAACAGCTCCAATATTTGGGAAGTCGTTTTACTTCAAAAACGCCCCCAGTACTTAACAGTGTTTAGGTCAAGTCAAAATAGTATTTAAACTTTGGTTACTAAAGTTGTACAAATATGGGTACATTAGTAATTCCATTTTCGGAGGTTCATGGCGTTCCAGGGAGACTTGAGCTCTTCTTCGTCATTGTTCATTAAGTAGTAGGCGTGGCCACCCACGACTCGTGAGATGAGATACGGGACCTCCCAGTTTGGTTGGAGTTTGCCTTTGTTGTGGTTCTAAGCTATGGGGAAAACTTTCTTCATCACGTACTCCCCCTTTTTGGAACTCTCGTGGGCGGACTCGCTTATTAAAATTTTGTTCCAATGTCTCGTGGTACCTTAGCATTCGAGAGGAGGCTTCCTCTATTGTTTCATCAATCAAATATAAGTTTTTGGCGAGAAGACGGTCGTTGATTTCACTGCAAACGATCAGCGACCTAGTCGTATTGGCAATGACCTTGGTAGGAAGCACGGCTTCGGACCCGTAGGTAAGCATAAATAGAGTGAAGCCGATCAACTTTCTTGGAGTTGTTCGGTAGGACCATAGAACGAGGGGTAGCTCGTCAACCCATCGGCCTTTGGCGGCGTCCAACCTTTTACTGATACCGTCAATTATCGTTTTGTTAGTTGCCTCGGCCTGTCCATTCCCTTGGGGGTACCTTGGGCTAGATGACAATATCTTGATGTTGTAGGGTCGCACAAACTCAGCAACCTTACTGCCTACGAACTATGTCCCGTTGTCTATCATCAAGACCGCTGGGACGCTAAACCTGGTGATGATATACTTCCATAAGAAACTGATTACCTCTTCTTCTCTTATGCGAGTGAACGGTATAACCTCGACCTACTTGGTGAAGTAATCTGCTGCGACCAACAACCATTTACGCCTCCCACTTGCCATGGGGAGTGCTCCGACGATGTTCAGTTCCCATTTTGCAAATGGCCAAGGGCTTGAGACTGTATGGAGGTCTATAGCGGGGGCGTGGATCAGATACCCGTGGAACTGACATTTGTCGCATTTTTTAGCATATTCTATGAAGTCATGTCACATCGTTGGCCAGTGAAGTCCCTGTGTTCATGCTCGTTCGGCCATGGATCTACCCGTTGTATGAGCCCCACAAACGCCCTCGTGAATATCATCGATGACCGTATCTTCGATGATAGTCGTCACATGGGCTCCTGCAATACATGTAAGATGAAGGGTGTAAAGGCTCGTCCGGTAGAGCTCCTTGTTTATCACTGTATATTTTTTTACTCTATTTCGGATACTTTCGGCGGCCTACCTGTCGATGCGGAAAAAAGATGTGGAGTCCACCTAGGAAATCAAGCAATGGTCGTCGCCATTCCGCTTCTTCATGTGCGGCTCCACTGTCGGTTTGTATTGCTTCTGCTGTGTGCTCGAGTACGTTTGGTTGGTCGATGAGTTCTACCTGGCTGACCCTTAGCCGGTCGCCAATGATTCCAGCTAAATAGGCAAGGGTGTCAGAATGCCTGTTCTCACCTCGGTGAATGTGCTCGAGGTTGACTTTCTTAAACTTTCTCAGTCGTTGTTTTAAGATCTCCATGTACTCGGCCATTTTTCCATTGGCCTGGTTAACAACTAGCTACGAGTCGGTAAAGATAGAAATTTCTTCCACGCCCAGTGCCAACGCTGAATCTATTTCACACAACAGTGCTTCGTATTCTGCTTCATTGCTACTAAGTGGGAAGTTGACGCGGATGGCCTTTTCGATCTTATCGTCAGTTGGGGTTGCTAAGACTATTCCTAGGCTGGAACTGCCCGCATTAACTGATCCATCCGTGTAGAGTCGCCAACCATTTGTATATGGTGTATCACTGTCCTCGGGAGGAGCGACTTGGTCACTATCGTCCTCGTTGATCCAGTTTTTGTCGTTAAGAGGGAGGTCGGCCAGGAGGCCTGCCACGACCTGTCTCTTAATGGTTACCCGTGGCTCAAACCGAATGTCAAACTCTCCGAGAGTGATTGCCCATTTTGTTATTCGACGGGCCTTGTCTTTGTTTGCGAAGACCTCTCGTAGGGGCTGGTGGTTATCACCTTGATTTTATGGGCTTGGAAGTATGGTTGGAGTTTCTGTGATGTGTAGACCAAGGCGAGAGCTTGCTTTTCGACGGTAGAATACAACAATTCTGCCCCCAAAAGAGTTTTACTAACGAAATAAACGGGCCTTTCGGTTTTGACGTCCATTCGGACGAGGACTACGTTGATTGATTCTTCCATGTTACCCAAATACAACCCTAAGAGCTCGTGTTCCTTTGGTGCGCTGAAGATTGGGGGTGTGGCCAAGTATCGTAACATGTCCTGGAAGGCTGCTTCACACACCTCGTTCCATTGATACTTATTTTTCCGGATACATTGAAATAGTGGTCGGCATTTATATGAGGCTTTATAAATGAAGCATCCGACGGCAGCAATTTTCCCTACGAGAGTCTGAACCTGCTTCGGCATACATGCGAAGGCTCAGATCTGGTCAAGGTCGGCCTCTATCCCTCGTTGAGTGACCAAGTGCCCCAGGAACTTCCCCGAAGAAACGCCAAAGCTACACTTCTCGGGGTTTAGTCTCATTCTGTAGTGCCTTAATGCCTCAGTTTGGTGAACATGGTCCCGAGGTCGGCTAGATGGCCTAACTTACTTTTAACGAGTATGTCATCAATGTAGACTTTCACTGTTTTACCCAACTGATCTTCAAACATTATCGTGACTAGTCGCTGGTATGTGGATCCGATATTCTTCAGGCCGAATGGCATCACGGTATAGCAATACAGACTCTGTTTTGTGGTAAAGGAAGTGCATTCTTGGTCTTCGACATCCAGAGGTATTTGGTTGTACCCTGAGTAACCGTCCATAAATGACATTTGCTCATGGCCGGCTATGGAGTTCACTAATCTTGTTATGAGGGGCATATGGAAACTGTCTTTCGGACAGTTTCAGTGAAATCAATACAGACTCGTGTTTTGCCATTCTTCTTAGAGACTGCCACCACGTTTGCTACCCATTTGGGACAATTTACGGCTCTGATAAACCCTGCTTTGAGTAACTTTTGGATCTTGTTATTTATTTATGCTCAGACCCTTGGGGCTGTTCGTCATAGCTTTTGTTTAACGGGTGTTGCCTTCCTGTTAACGTTCGATGCCCGACATTACGTCAAATGACCAGGCGAAGACATCCTTGTATCGTTGGTAGAGGGTTACCAGGTCTGAGCGTTCTTTTCCTGTTAACAGTGAGCCAATAAACTCTCGTAGGGCCGTAGAGGTTAATCTTATCGACCGGCTCTGCGAGAGGCAGTATCTATTATCTGCTAAACGTGTTTATAATTACATCATTTTGGTCAGAGGTCTGTTTTGTATCAATTTGCATGTCGCTTGGGTGGGCAGAAACGGGGGAAGAGTCCACCGCCATGGACTCGTTCCCTGTTCGCTGTTATGCCCCGATTTGTAAACTTTTCTCCTTATTTCTTGAATTTTCGAGGATGACCAGGTTTTTTAAAGAGTTGGCTTAGCAAATATGAGCGGCGACCTCGCAGCCTCGTATTTGGTATGCTCCAAATTTTATTGGGAAATGTATTACCTGGTGGTAAAAGAATGGGACTACTCTCATTGCATAAATCCATTCCCGTCCGAGGATGCCGTTGTAGTGGACCGAGGGGTTGTTGACAATGACAAAGGTCGTCGATATTACAACGGTTCCGGCTTGTACCTGAGTAACAAGTTCCCCTACGGCTCGTTCGGTAGACCCGTTGAAGCCCAATATTTTGGTTTTGGAGGGTGTCATGCAATCTTGCATGTTCATATTTTTTAGAGCATCGTGATAGAAGATGTTCGCTCCGCTTCCCGAGTCGACCAACATGCGTTTGACCAAGACTCCTCCGATCATGATCCAAATGACTAAGGCGTCGTCATGTGGATGGGATACAGACCCCATGTCGTTGTCTGTGAAGTAGACCGCTTTCCCATAGCACTTCTCTGGAACTGTCGTAACCCCATGAGTTGTTCTTTAACTCTCACTTAGCCGGTAACACAGTCTCGTGGAGTTGGAGATGGCCCTATGGGATTGTTCCCCGTTGATGTCTCCCAGGATCATCTCACATACTGCCACGTGTCCCTGTACTTGCACGGTGGCTACTGGTTCGGCTAGTGCCCTGTGATGGAGTATATCTGCTACTGGGATTGGTCACTTTAGGTATTGAGTGTAGCATCCTTTCCTGAACCATGTCTCAATCATGTTGATAGGTCGTAGCACGTCTCGGTTTCATGGTCATGGACTTCGTGATGAGCACAATATGGTCGTCTGGGTCGGTCGACCTTTGGGTATGGCTTCCTGCAGTCCGGATCTTTCTTGGTAATAATGAGAAGGTCCGCTCGTGTAATAGTGAGTTCGCTGGGTGAGTATCGCTCCCAACGCTCGACCTTTGGCTTACCTTCCCGGAGGGGGGGTTTAACTTTACCACGAGGGTCCTTATTTACTTTCCTTTTATTCTTGCCCTTGTCATATCCGCGTTGCCTGTCGAGCATGTCCCTCGGGTATTTGGGCGTTCCTCGACGTGCGACTGACAATGGGATAGAGGCCGTACTGAGAAGAGCGGTTGTCTGAGAGGCGGGTGTACAGTTGTCTGCTTCCACGTTTTAGTATTTTCAAACCTTTTCATACAGACTTTCCAGCGTCTCTAGTTGTTTCATATGCAAGGCTTCGCGTAGCTTTGAACCGGGCAGGCAAGTGCCCATGAATGCTAAGTAGGTTGTCTGTTTACCCTTTAGATGAGGGTCAGCTAGTTTTTGAACCTTGTCAGGAAGGAATCGATGGTTTCTCCAACCTACTGCTTGAGAGAAAATAGCTTTGCGAGCTGCTCATTGGATTGCTGGTTGTACAAGTATTTTTCTACAAACGCCAGAAAGAGCTGCTCGAAAGTGGTTCAAGGCTTTGAAACCAGGCAAGGGCCCCGTCTGACAAAGTCGAGGGGAACAGTCGATACATACGCTCATCGGTCTGGTGTTGCAGGTCAATGCTATACTGGAACTTCGAGATGTGTTGGCCTGGGTCTTGGCTCCCGGTGAAGGGCTCTATCTTTGGCTTGAAATAGTTCTGCCCCCGTACATAATTCCTAATAGTCTCTGTGAATGGGGTGTTATGTATCCGGCGTAGAGTCTCCTTCGTTAACCTCTTGGTCAGATCGTTATTTTGCATATTTTTGATTAATGCCTCCACTGAGGCGGCCGTAAGGGGTAGGTGGTCGCTTTTGCCTATGTCCCTTCGTGGACCTCGTCATCCCCGGATGGACGACTCGTCGTAGTAGTTTTCTTCGTATTGATCATATGGTTATCCAAACTGAGGTGTCCCCTGGTACCGTTTGTTAAATTTGTCGTTGTAGGTGGGGTTTCCTTACTGGTACTGTCTGTGACCGTATCCCGAGGGGTAGAATGGGTCGTCGGGACTGTATTGTTGATGCCATTGAGGGTTCTCATGATAATTATCGTACAAGTCCCCTAGGTGCGTTGAGGGGGGGGGGGGGGTTGCAGACCATGATATTGTGGGGCATACCGGCCAGGTGGCGGTGGGCCGGTTTGGCTAAGTTGGTGGGCTGGTCGTGGTAGTAATAGTTGTGGTCCGCCAACATGTTGCGTAGGTGACCTTAGTGGTAAAGGTCATTGGACCACTGGTTGTAGTGCTGTCCCTCGAGGTAATGGGTATGGGTTGTAAACCGGGGTAGTAAGGGGATCGTACAACGGTGGTAAACGGGGATGATTTTTTATGTTTTGGCCGTTGAGCGCCTCCTCATGTGGTGTAGAATCTCCAACGGTTTCGGATGCGGCCAGGACGGCAACCAGTGGTTGATGTCTAGTAACGAGATTTTCTTTCATCTCGTCGTTAGCCACTTGGAGCTGTCGTATCTGGTCCTCCTTTGTAAGTATTTGTTTTTGCAATTGCATGAGCGCAGCGCGCATCTCTGCTCCTGGGTTTGGTTTCGCGTAGAAACCACCATCTTCGCGCGGCTGGGTAAAGGTTTAGTCGCGTAAACACATAAGGCGCCAATTGTAGTCTCTGAAGTCCTATCAGGGACGACAATGCGTAATTAATAGTTTTAGGCTTGACACGTCTCACCATAGAAAGGCACCACTCGACTCTCTCTGGGTATCTTCTTCCTCTTCCTATTAAGCTGTTAGGGTTTCTTGGATGGAGGAGGAGGTTCTGAAAAAGGTCCCTTCTTAGGTCCCCTATTCTCCCTATTTATAGGGGGAGTCTCTGACCTAAAAGTTATCGGGCTCACGTGACGTGTAGAATTCCTATAATACCCTTTCCGGGGTCTTAGGCTTTATCTTTCCACGTGGGCCTAGCATATAGTGATCCTCGGGGCTCGGGGGTCGTTAAGAGAGCTTCCCCTAAGACGTACTCATCTATTGTGGGGAGGTCCCCCAACGACCTGGGAGCCTCGTGGTTAGCGGGAGCGTGCTCCTACAGGTATAAACTGCTTTCGTCGTAGCTCGTGGCTCGTTAAGAGAGCTTCCCCTAAAACGTACTCGTTTATCTGTGGGGAGGCTCGTGCTCCTACAGGTATAATCTGCTTTCATTGTGGCTCGTGGCTCGTGGCTCGTTAAAAGAGCTTCCCCTAAGACGACCTCGTGGTTAGTGGGAGCGTGCTCCTACAATAAGAAACTCTTTTAAGAGTAACACCATATAATTCATCATATAAATGGTATATATTTCAAATTGCTGACCATATGGATGGTTTACAAACTTCATTTGACCTCCAAACCGGAAAAAAGGTATTATATGGGGATATACAAATATAGTTTAGTAATTTTTAAGAAAAGCTGAGCATAATTTATTAGTCTTGGGAGGTATTTTCGTACAATATAAAACAGTTAAGCTACATAGAATCTTATGTTTTTTTTTGTTTAGACCTCGAATGGACTGAAATAATCTATGAGTTCGGAAAATTGATAATTCTTGCCAAGCATCAGATTTGTATGACAACAAAATGCACGGTGCAGTTATTAGGTTAAAAACAAGAAAAATGTATTAAAAGAAAACACTGAGAAAGAGCTACATTTGCTTATGAGTTATGAGATGATTTCAATTCGGTAATTATGATCGAGGTTTCACTTTTAATGAAACTTAAAAACTGAAGAAAAGGAACTTGATTTCAGATCTTTTTCTTACACGCCTGATTAAGCAACACATTATTTTTAAAAAGATGCAGGTCTTAGTGAAATGCTCAATATCACAAATGCGATAGTGAATGAAGTGCCAGGGTTTGTCCAATCTGACATAATGTTTTATCTTAATTCATGTTGTGTCCTGGTTGGTCAAAGGGTACCTACATTCAATGTGTGTGTGTGTGTGTGTGTGTGTGAGAGAGAGAGAGAGAGAGAGAGAACCTGGCCATGATGTGATATAGTCAATGTGCAAGGCTCCTGAAACCAAGGCTCTCCATCTACTTGAACCGGCAAGGCAGCACAGAGCTGGATTTTAATTAATTGCCCCTGTGCAAGTCTCCGAGCTCGCGAGAGCCCAACCTGTATCACACACACATACATCAAGTTTCAGCATGTATTTCAGAATTCTAGGCCTTCCAAAGAATGCCCACGAGTAAACAATAATTCTACGCTAACCTCTATTTTGTGTCAGACTCTGTTGAAATCGTTCTGAAATTTTCATGTCAAAAATTCAACAGACGTGCGTAGACGTATAGTACTTGTGAGTTATTTTTGGAATTTAATAGCAACGTACATTCTTCTACCTGAAGTTTTCCTAAGTGCCATGTACTTAAATAATAGGATGGAAGTCTGATAAAATGCAACACTAAGACGTGTATAGTGCTTGTGAGTTAATTTTGGAATTTAATGGCACTGTACACTCTTCTACCTGAAGCTTTCCTAAGTGCCATGTCCCAGATATACTAACAACCTCTAGCATCTTATCATGCATGGATTGTGGATCAAAATTATCATCCGTCTCATCCTCATTTTGCCACAAATCTACACCTCCCATGTAACTTCCAATGTTGGCAACAAGCACACCTTCTGCATCCTGCATTAATTTTAGGACAATCAATCAGTTCACAGATTCTTTTACATATAAAGCTTTCCACTTATTATTTTGCAGCAAAATTAACATAAGAAAGTAGCCCAACTAATAGACAGACATAATTCTATAGTGTTTCCCATCAGGTTACTTCCATGTCATCATATCTATAATCCAATTGGAGAATGATTAAAGTAGATACAATAGAAACCAATAGTGTACGCACCTCAGGGACTTCTACCTCTACTCCATCTACCACCACTTTCACCTCCCACGGGAAGTCTTCAAATGTTTTATCCATGATACTCTTTGCACCTTCCCTGGCGTAGAGAACTTTATTCATAAACTGCATGTTAATCACCGTTCATTTTAGCCAAGCAAAATTAAGACTCTCAGAATTTAATCTAGACTACAATAGAAAAAACAAGAACATTTGGAGCTATATCAAGATAGTTCCACTAAATTACCCAGCCGACATTGGTTCTCTACGAATGAAGCTTTGTGTTTGTGTGTGTGTGGGGTTCAATTGACGTTCATTTACATACTATATAAATAATAACAGCAATATAACTAATACTCATAAATCTAAAGAAACGCAGGTAAAAGTGACTTCTCCTGTGCCCAATGTGAAGCTTTAGCAAGAGCCCTGACACCCCTATGCAAAGTAATGTCTAGATATTCACAGGAACTAACTTATGACAGCAGATGCAGCAATGGAGCAGACCTACGAACTTCCTAAGATTTGGGTTTCAAATGACCCTCTTTTTCAAAATATTTGAATAATAGTAGCTATATATAACAGATACTTTTTTTTTCAACTGCATAACAAATAAGAAGGTTGACTTCTCTGGTACACAATGTGAAGCTGTGGCAAAATCCCTTGTAAGCATGCTACTGTACACCACTGGGACTAATTTATGAGAGCAGCTGCAACAAATAAGCAGACCAATACCCAGCATTATCTCATATGGAGATGGGCAAATATCCTCGCAGTTCTTGAATGTAGCAGATAATTTCACTAGACTTTTGCCTGAAGAAGATATTAACATGAGGGAAAAAGATGGCATAGTTTTGACAACTAGCACAACAGAAAAATGTTTTCTGAACTGTACTCATAATTATTCTGGCCATGAAAACCCTGTTCTTTGCACCACGCTAGTATGGTTCATAGAAGCAATTTCAAGGATCACTCGGTGACTTGGTTGGCTATGAGAAAGGATCCTCAAAATCCCTTGTATGTATTTCGTTTCGCAGTTAGAGAGGGTGAACTATACCTATTCTTCAAGTATTCTATGTTTGTATGGAAGAATCTGCTACAGCTAATGGGGCATAAAGACATATTAGCAACTGGTGCAATGAGATAGAAATGTGTGTTAGATATCTAAGTGGAACAGATTCCATTGCCAGCATCAATCAAGAAATCAGCTTTCAATGCATTTTCTAACACATTACGACTGAAAGAAATGTGTGAACTTTTGAATGAAAGAAGCTCTAGGCAATAAAGGTGCTGATGGTATTAAAACAAAGATGCCTTCCAAAGATACATCAAAGAAGCTAAGACGTGCAAGTGGGAGGTTCCATCACCAAGTACCTACCTCATCAATACTGCTGGTTCACTCAAGGTAGAGAAAGGATAATTTACAGCCATGATGAGGGATCAGTTAGGTGATACTGTAGCTGCTGCGGGAGAAGACTGTTCTCCTGCTGCAGAATCAAGCTGAGCACTGCCTCTAGAATAGCTACCAATTATCTCCACAGAATGAATTCCTATCGCTGCCTGCTCATTTTTTAACCCGGAGATTCCGCTATGAAAAGAACAGTTTTTTTTTTTTTTTTTTTTTTTAAGGCAACATAAAAGAGCAGTAACTTGGTCCTAACCCAAAACTACAAATGCGTTACAATCGCCCCTTCTTCACTGTTTAAAGCATTGGAGATAAAGCTTAGAGGTTGACCTTCCCCCAGATTTTAGCATGCATCACACTTTCAAAGTTGGCACGCTGATAACTTTTCAAGGCGACTACAATCCTCTAATAGCCCTAAACATACCTACGACTACCACATCACTGACTATTGAATGTGGCAACACAATCCTTTCATACCTCTACCCATAGCTATGACTACTACATCACTGATTCTTTGAGGACTCATACCTCTACCCATAGCTACGCCTACTACATCACTGACCATTGAGTATTGCCTTGCAAGAATTTTGAAGGCCAGGACTGTATCCATATCTAAAAAGGGCTCCTATACAAAGTTAGAAGTCCATTGGAACAATCGACCGGAGGAGGATGACTCCTGGATCTCTCAACTCAGTCCAGTTTTCTACAACCGCTAAATGAGTTTGTGGTCAAACTCTACAAAGAAGGGAAGTATGGTGTGATAGAGAATTGATGCAGATCCTGATCAGAACTCTAACAGAGAGAAGTATCAAGTCTTGAAATCAAAACCTCAAATTTTGTTTCAATCATAATAACATCTAAAACAGCTGCCTTTTATCGTCCTCCCTGCTAATTTAATGGCATTTACGTATACAGTGTGCTTTGTTCTTGGTGTCCTTTTAATAACCTTCTTCAAATGCCACTAACTAGTACTAGTAGTAAGTCATTTTACAAGTTGTAAGGATGTGTCAAGCATGTAGAGTACCCGAGATTGCTCTCCCTAGTGCATCTCAGTATAGTGGTCAAGCAAACATTATTGCGTACCTGGTTATAGAACATATCCGGATTTTCTTCTCGCAAATTGTGAATATCAAGCGCAACCTTCGCATCACACCCAACTCCTGTTTAAAATAAGTATAAAGTAGGTTAACTCATTTCCTTACTGAAATGTTGAAAGTATGGGTAAACAAAGAAGTAGTACTGAGTAAACATATAGAGAATGTAACCTAAACACAGAGAATACGACCACCTATTTTCTGGCCGTGTATAATAATTTTTACTACTCCTAAATGTGTCTAGAATACCATGGTAAATAAAGAAGGAAAGAAATAAAGAGATGAGGCCGAACTATGTCCTGTCTAACCTCTTATATCTCTTTTGTACTCAAACTTTAGCCATAAATAACAGGGGGGGGGGGGACAACAAAAGTTAAACAAAAGATGTGCAATATTATATGTTGGGTCAATGGGCCACCAAGAGTTTCCAACAGTTGTATCAACCAGCTTACACCTTTTTTCCTGTTCAACATGTAGCATGGAAACTCCATATTTGAAAGGCAAATCTGTCCACTCGTGCCAAACACTTCGATACACCAACACTCACATGGACAAACCGATAGTTACTCCTTGCTTAGCTCATCAAATTCTTAACTTACTCAAACCAACGAAGTTCTATCATTGTTCAAATCTTTGTTATCAGTTGTAAATTACCCAATGTCTATCCAGTTAATACCGTTTAGAACATTTCATAAAAGTTCAGAATGTATACTCCATAGCATATAGGCAAGGTAATAAGACACAGTATAAAAACTGTGAAAAAGAACTATCGTTTTGAAGTGTATGGTCGTGTCCACATTTTCACTTAGTTTAAAATCACCATGTCCGACGCCTCATACCCATGTCGGACACCGCCACACGTTACAGTGTCAATGTAGCATATCTGAAACTCAACTGCAGAGGAATCCTAGAGAACTTAGTATTTAAGAAAGGGTCAGTCTTAGACAATATGCCCACTATGCATAACTGAGGAGGCTGCCAAGAAACAACAATCTACAGTCCTATGGTTGAACCTGTGGGACAATAACACTCCCTATTTTTATCAGTCAATTAAAGAAAAGAAAGGAGATCAAGGATAAGAATCCAGTCAATCCAAAATAGTGGGGGTATTACCCTGGAGAATGATAAATTGGTCAACAAGGAATGGATTGATCACTTTACACAGGTCTTTAGAACCCTTAACCAAAATCATTAGGATAGAGATATCATTAATAACCTGAGGATTGAGAATGTCCTCAGTGAACCTGACAGACTAGGGCTTGGAACTACTGTTAACATTGAGGAAATTATTAAAGCTCTTGCCTCCATTGGTAACGACAAATCCCCAAGCCCTGATGGATTACAAGCTTGTTCATCAAGAAAACATGGAAGATAGTGGGAGCTGATTTTATTAAAGCCATAAAAAACTTTTTTCAGATCAGGGAGGATGTTTGGGGAAACGAATGCAACTGCAATCACTCTTTATCCCTAAAATTGACTCTCCGGTGAACTTTTGGGACTTTAGATCTAATGGTCTCAACCCTTTTATTGATGATGTCAACGCCATATCCACTTCTAATGATGTCAGCACTTCTTTTGATGATATCATCGCCAGGTCTGCTCCAGCTTGCGCCACAAGCGCCAAATCCATTCAAGCGTACGCCACACGCGCCAAATCTGACCCAACAAGCTTCAAGAGCAACAAACCAGCTCCAGTAATTGCATAAGCAACATGTGTTCCAGCTCAACTACGACCCAGTCCAACTTAGACAAAAACAACAATACCACACCGACACCCCCTCTCTCCCCACCAACCCAATTTACCCCGAATGGATATGCAGCAAAATCAACTTTTTTGGACTAGTCACAAAAAAACAATTTTACACACTATATCCCTTGATCCTTTAAAACAACAAAAACTGCCCATTTTTTTCATTTCCCATGCCAATGGGGTTTTATCCTCTCTCATACCATTGGGTTCTTATGCACAAGAATATTGGCAACACAATGGTATCTCTATTACCAGGTACATTCAATGGGTACAGCAAGTACCATGAGAGGGTTCAAAGTTTGAAGAATATTACCACAATTCAGGATATTTCGCCAGATGATCTATGCTTGTCACTGCTTAATCCTTCTCTAAAACTCATGAACGAACTTTTAAGAAGTAGACGAGTTTTAGAGAAGGGGGCAAGTTGGTAGGTCATGGTCGTCTTCCCACCGTTAATGGATTATGAGATAATTTTAGGCCATGTAGGAGGTCATACATCTCTCCATTTTTCTAGAAGATTTTTTATTTTATTTGTATAGAAGTTTAGCTAGTTTGTATTTCTTTTCCTACAAGTATTAGCATTTGAGTTTCCATTAGGTTTTCTATTTCCTACTTAGTTTCCAATTGTGATAAGCCTCTTTTATCAATAAAAAGAGAATCCCTCTAGGTTATTTCTTAGGTTGGTTTTAGTAGAAAGGTTTATTCTATGAGTTATATAAAGTTTGGGGGGAAGCTAAAACCCTAGATCTTTGAATCTTAGTTTGAGTGGTTTTGATCTAATAATAAAGTGTATTTTCTAGCTCTAATTGAGTGTGTTTTGATTAAAACTCATTGATATTGAAATCTCTTGCTTCGGCAGTTCGTTTGTATCAATTTATTTCCAAAACTACATAAAATACCACATTGGTAGCAAATATAAGATAGCAGATTACCGTGAAAATTACCAACATCATGTTAGATATTTAATTAGCAATAAGTCATTTTTTAAAATAAAATAAGAATTGTTATCCATGGTCCAATTATTAAGGATAAACTAAAAAATATTTCAACAATTGCATATAATTATGAAATCCTATATGGAAGCTACCAGTGTTAACTTGGTTATTATGGAACTTGATGGGGTCCTAACTTGTGAACATAGCAAAGCAAGTATCACTAAATGTTTGCAACTCATTATTGCAACACATAACTAGAATCTCTTCCTATATCCTAATACACATAAGGTAGTTAAGAAAGAAGTATACCAAGATAATTGTTCATGAATTTTGGGGGTGGGATTTGCTTTTCCTGTTGGTTTCCAACTGTTATCTTCCACCGATCAAGAATAGTAACTGCTGCATGTTCTATGTGGTGTAGAACTGTGCAAAGGCCGCCTTGTCTCTCTACTGACCCTAAACCGCCACCCCAAGACAAAACCCTTGCTAGATCGTTGCCAGTTCCTGCTGGAAGAATCGCAACCGCGGGAGGGGAAACAAAATTTAGCTTTTCAATTGTATCCAGAACCCAACCAACTGTACCATCTCCCCCACATACAAGAACTCTAAAGTGGGAAACTCTTTGGAACAAATACAGACCCACCTCTGGACCTTGTGTTGCACTCAATTCGAAGACCTACAAAGAGCACCAAGTACATATATGTAAAGAATCGGGAAAAGATGGCTGATTACATTCCAAAATAGTTAATGGTTCAGCACGTTCTGTTGGAGAGACCAAATTGACGGTGCTTTTCACAGCTAACTTGACATCAGGCCATAAAGGTACAAGAAATTATTCATTCCATTAATTATTTCATTCTTTTAGTTTTTTTTGCTAACCACTTACCTGAACAGGATTCAGAAGAATGTTTAAGCGTAGCCTTAGCGTATCTCCCCGCTGCGCCCCACTCTTCTTGTTAATGAAAACCAGAAGTGGTCTTGTATCCGGAGGCAAATCAATTAACTCATGGTTCTGTTTTGATCTTAATATCTGAGACTCGCCATTCCAATTCGATGAAGTACTTCTTTTGTAGCTTGGCTTTAACTCCATTTTATTATCAGCTTCTCTACTTGGATACGCGCCCTTCATGTCCATACCCCCACCAGTAGAACTTCCTCCAATCCCATGGGCATCCATTGAATTTGGATGTCTATCTGCAGTACTTTCCGACGATGAATCACAGGTGCTACAGCTGTTACCTGAATCAGCGGAGGCCTCAGCTACATGCTTGTGCTTTTTACTTTGACTTCTGATACGTTCACGGACATTGGACGCAAGTTCATTAGCTCCATGAGTAATTGAGCTCAAAATTCCGCCCGAGGAAGTTTGGTTCAATTCCTTAACAAAGAGTGGTGATAAGATCAGTCTTTTAAATGGTCCAAGATCACAAATGTCGCCTGTTTCATTAGACATATTAACATGGCACTCAAAATGTACTTGTCGCTGACACCACATGCAACACCAAATTGGAGAACCTCCCAGAAAGGACCCACTACAAGGTTCTTCACAATAGCAGCAGCAAGTTGTTTCATCGGGTTGATCTGTGATCTCCGTCCACCGAACACCCCATTGATGTGTCATGTGTTCATATCCAATCATAGATACACACTTGCAATCCTTATGTGCATTTGAAGAGCAGCTCAAATGTGCTACTGCGCCGCAGATACTACAACGGTGAATGAAGCTATTGGAGGCCATCATCGGCCCAAGCGGCTGAGGTGGGCACACAGAATTCAAGCATACACAACAATTCAGACTTTTTCCACGAGAAACGGACTCCAAGATCCATGTATGAGGAGCTACAGGGGCAGTGTGCTTTGACTTCGGGTATTTCTTTGAACTTGCCATGGCTTTCATCCAGCTTAAGCTAATGTTTCTTCTCCACTGAAAGACGGAGAATGCTATTGTTACTATTCCAATAAAAATACTAATGAAGCCAGCAGTGATTAAGAATCGAGATTCCGCGATGCTAGACAAAGCGTTTTTGCCCCAGCTCGGCACGAACATGCCAATGTTTTCTTTATGCTCATCCATCCTTCAGCATATATCGTGTATCCTTCTAGACATGCCTTGTGAAACACTGATCAAACTTCAGAATACTGTGGGATCTACCAGTAGCCAATCATCAAAATCCCTTAATCTTAAAGACGGTTTATATAATTTAATACTCTGTTTACTCAGAAAAACATAGCAGCATAAATAAACTTTCTCCACACTACATATCACATCTAACCCAACAGAGGAACCATCGCTATACAAATTTTCATAACCCCTTTCATGATTGAAATATGATATGCCTTGGTCACTCCATCTCCAAAAACTAAATGAATGTGTATTTAACGATAAATCTGTCCAACGTATCCACTACCAGTTGGTTATGAGCACAACTTACTCCATCCTAAAATGAGACTTCAAAGCTAAAATAGGATTTGGAAACCTGAAAAATCAAAAAGTTATGTCATAAGCATATCGATTATAACAAGGAAAATTCCCAATAGCTTATTGCTACAGAATATGCTGTGCTAAAAAGAAGTACAAACGGAAAAGGAAAGATATCTAGTGAAACTCAAGTCCTCTTCGGCAAGCATTATGACAAATAGAATTAACTTTATTCGAATATAAAGATCAACATCTCAAGTTAGATCAATTGAACCCAAATATAATCTAGGAAAGAAGAACGGAACTGTTTTACAGCATAAGAATCACAGACTCAATGAAACCTTAAGAAGATAAGATATAGTGTAGTAGGGACAATAATACCGAAGGATTATCATTGTAAGCAAGATAAGAAATAAGAGAAGTAACTCAGAGCGAGTTCCCTACAAGAGGATTGGTGCTAGTAACGACGCAGCAAGATCTAAACCTTATTTATTCAAAAGAGTTCTGAAAAACTCTTGAGTATACTCATAAGAGAACACTTTTTGAGTATATCCCTAATAAATTTAGTTCAGCTTACTTAACGATTCTTTTGAGCCAAGAATTTGATACCAATCCATTGTCAGCATGATTCATTCACTCGGTAATTATACTTGTAAAGCAAATTCTCAAGAGAAACTGCATACTTATCGAGGTCACCGCATACCGATTAAAAGGAAGAAGCATTATCGAAGGTAACTAAATGTGATATGTACCAACCATGGAGAATGCTTTGTGTTTCAATTTCACTTATTGGATAAGAATGGGACAAAATCAGGAGCATTGTGCCCACCAGTAAGAAAAGTATTTAAGCCATAATTATGTGTAATATTATTTAATCCCAATTATTGTATTGTGTCCACCAGTCCCCTCCTGTCCTCTAGAGGTGAAACCTGGTCCAGAGCAACTCCGTAATTATTCAAAATCCTCTTGTTCTATGAACCTGTTATCCTCCCCCATGTCTCTTTTGTGTGTGCTATTTGAGATTCTAGTCCCACAAGCCACAAGATTAGAAATACACATATAAATATCAATGGTCTCTCATAAGAGACTGATCGACTCTCCCTGCAATTCCCAAGACAATGAATATATTCCCATTTGCCAATAATAAGAAGTGTAGGGGACTCCATATCTAGGAGAAATCATATGAAGAATGTCAGACACTGATTGGGAGTGAGATCACATGGATTAACAATCACGTAAATCCATTTCTTAGCATATTAGATAAGTTTCTTAAAAAACGTAGGAAAAGATTGTGTACTTTAATATGAGAATATCTCATATATGCCTATGAGTCCTACCTTTGATCACACTCCTTATTTGTTGGAAACCAGAGCTAGGAGAACGAAATTATTGCCTTCCAAATATGAAGCATATGGCTTAAGGCTGAAGGGGTGGTGAAATTCGTTGTCATTATATAGAGAATAGCAGGCAAAATGATTAGGTTCGTAATGGTAAATGTGAGAACAGGGGGAGATCAATACAGAAATCCTACCGTGGATTCTGAGGAAGAGGTGACCAGTTAAAGAAGGTGAGCGCTTTAGAACATTAAATAATTCACCAGCCAATAACAGAATCTTTCTCCAAAGCCCTCGCAGGGAGTTCAGCTTAGTTTAACTGATATGTAAGTTGGCCGACTCAAAAAACATTACTTCCCTACAAGAACCACAATATAAAAAAAGGAATGTGCGGGAACTGCACCTAAGTCAATGTATCACAGTCCGATCAAATACCTCTGTGCAGCAATTCTCCTGGGAGTTCACTACTTTACCAACTCTGTATCGCTCTATGAGATATTTATAAATTAGTCTTTTAAATGAAGTATTTCCAATTATGGGAAATACTAGATTATAAAAACATTGTATCCAAGATCATTAAACATATCTCGTATCGGACAAGATTCTTTCAGCAACAATACGCCAACCAAACACCAAAATTTCAAGTTCCCAGTGGCAACCAAGAGTGGAGAGTGCAAAACACTAAGACTAAGTCACAAACATCACCTCAAAGGTTCTCATACTACAAAAGAACTCCAAACCCCATTTCCAGACAAAATCAGAAGCACTAACAGTACTAATATGCTAAACAAACAACTTTATTCAAACAGACATTAGTAACATCTCCACCATGAAAACCAATGAAAGATGAGTGAGACTAGTGAATCAAAATCGAGAAAAACGAAGATCAGAAGACTTACATCTCTGTCTATGAAGACTGTGATGGGTTGATCCAAGAGGAGTTGATCGATCAAACAAAGTTACTATGTTTCACCGTGAGAAATACAAAGATCTGATGAGTTGAAGTTATTAATAGCGGATTTGAATGAATTGCTTTGTGAGAAGTTATGTGGACATTGAATTGGAAAATGGTGAATTATTATGCTTCACGGAGGGAGTTAGAATTTGATTTAGAACATGTTGCAAGGACACACGGCATAAAGAGAAAAGGCCTCCGAGTATTATAGTACGACCTTTTGCTTTTTGGGATGGTTGTAAATATCGGCCGACAGCATTTGCTCATTTTTGTAGGGAGGCCAATTTCACACAAACATGCTATGTTCTGATTTTTGAATCTAGCGTCTGAAAATGTTGAAGCTGAAATGTAAAAAAATATGTTTGTTTTATTGCTGAATCTGAAGTCTGAAATGTCTTAAACTTGTCAAATTGTCAAAATTACCCCGTTATTTATTTTTTGAAGAACATATATTTTCATAATCGCATTTAAATTCAAGTAATTTTTTTTCAGCTTCAGTTAATTAAAATAATATTCATTAAAATAATCTTCAAACCAAAATTTATTGCATTCTATCTAATTTTAAAAAACTCAAATTTGTACTTGACTAATCCCGTTTGCAAACTCCTCTCGCAAGGTCCACATGTAGGTTTGTTCAAAATCACCAAATACACCATCAACATGCAGTACATTGTTATTCATTTGAGCAGGAGGTACCCCATTGACATTATCATTATCGTATAGTTCAAAAAATACATCATTCAAAGTAGTTTTCCTGAGATAGTTATGCACCGCCATACAAGCAATAACGATATTTATTTGAGCTGAGAATGTATATGGTGGCATTCTCTTCAAAATTGGAATACGCGCCTTCAACACACCAAAAGCTCGTTCGGTAACATTTCTCAACTTTGCATGAATATGGTTGAACTTTTCTTCCATTCCCACAACATTCCAGTCGTTTTGAAAATCAGTTAACCAATATCTGACATTAATGAACGGTGTCATAAAACCACGTGTATGTGTATAAACATCATCTACCAAATAATATTGCTCTGCAAATATTATTTAAACATTATCAACTATAATTGAAAAAATAGCAGTTTACACAATAATAATGCATAAACTTCAGTGGGAAAAAAAATATACCAGGAGGGGGCATCATGAATTTTTTTGATGGATCAAGTACAGTCTCCAGAAGAACCTTTAAGTCGTGTGCCACTCCTTCCCACCCAGCTATGACATACATAAATATCATATCAAAGTCACATACAGTCATTACATTTTGATAGCACTCTCTTCTTCCTCGTCCCCTAAATATTGTTTGTTTCATTGATGGAATATATGCACTGATAAGAGTCCCATCAATAGCACCGACCACACCCTTTGGAATAAATGATTATGTTACTGACTGATAAAATATATATATATATATATAACAAAAAATATATAATAAAATTATAAACCTTAAACTTTTGCCTTAGATTTCGATGACTCTGAATTTCTGCATCATTATTATCAAATGAAGGAGTCACGATAACCTCTTTAGCAAATTGGCACATGGCATATAAGACATCGTGAAAGTACATATGGATTGTATGAAGAGAGTGTTGGAATCAATTTTGTATCAACCTCAAATCACAATTATGATCAATAGTCATCATAAAGATAGCCATTTTTTCTTAAACTAATAAATGTTTACTATTTTCGAGTCATCCCCTTTCATGGAAGTTTGTACATAATCTGATAAATACATTCTTCTTCATCCTCAACATCTTATAACATACTGTAGACGATCCATTTAAAAGCTCTTGGGCATAAGCAGCCCCTGAAAGATTTGCTGTATTTTTAAGTTCTCTAGTGATTTGAGACTTGTGTATATAAAATATACATGCCTGAAGAGAATAACCCTTAAAATATTTTTCTTTTGTTCTGGCGTCATTGATCCTGTTTGAAATGTACAATTTATCAATAAAATATTAAGCAATTTAAATATATAAATAAAATACAAATAAATAAATAAATCATCATTTATTAAAATAATATTAAACGTAGATCCAACATAAGTTGACTGACAAAACTATAAAAGGAGTCCAAACATAAATCTAATAACAAAACTATAAGAAATCACTACAAATTAAAACTAATCAACTTTTTTAAACCAAGTAATCAACACCTCCTCGTTATCGATACCCATCCAAACTTCCATATATTCTCTCTTCTTGCAGAAAGTGTTAAGAGCATTGACATATAAATGATCTGTTTTGGATAATTTGCTCATTGTCTAGCTTTGCGATGTATTCTATGTCAATAGGTTTTTCTTCATTAGTCTTTATAAAGGCATTAAGAACATAATCCAATTCTTCTTTTGCGTCCATTTTCTTTTCTTTCTTTTGACGTTTTTGGCATAGTAAAGTCTTAGTGTCACTATCGAGATTTATTGTACGAGATCCTCTGACTGGATTATGTGGTTCAACTTCATCATCTTGATCAAGTCCTACTTGATTTTCATTAGATGGAAATCCATCACACTCAAGGGGCATCCCAACCTGATGCAGAGACCAAACTTGGCTACCAGTTGTTGTGAACTCATCAAACAAGGATTTCATATCCTTTTCCCATTACAATGGTTTGGTTTTAAATTCATAGGCTTTTTTGTGAGTTTGTGATAAAAAAAAAACCCAATAAAATTACTTAAACATTTTCTTTAGAGGATAATAAATAAAATTAATGGGTTTTTAATACTTGCCTTAAGCTACTCGTTCCATCTCTCTTTTGGCCAATTAATTTGTCCAGTCGCTTCGTCATATCCATGTCCAGTAACTGTCGTAAGTTTAACCCATACTCCATACTTCATTCTCAAATTATTCCATACGTTCTTCACTTGTCTTGTGGTATACTCATTTCCCGTTAGTTTTTTCATCTTAACAGTGATAAAATGCCAAACTGTAATTGTTAAACCCAACCCTTTCCTTTGATTTTTGTTAACTTGATCAATGCAAATTTAAAGATCAATAAATATCCTCCTTTGGGCATCCGTCCAATTAGCCCTCTATTGAGTTATCGTTTCATTCACTTTACTTTTATTAGCATTCTCTGTAGTTTTCGCTTCATCCGCCTTGTTTTTCTTTTTTTGCCATCCTATAAAAGAAATCAAGTTTATATCAACTACATTTATATCCATTATCTAGGATTATATACATATATTTATCTAATTATCAAAATTAAAAATTACAAACATGTGTTGGACAATTTTCATCAATTATTAAAGCAATAGCACAATGAGCATTATTGAATACTTTTAAGTCTCTCCCAAAACACAAATCATGATCTTCATATTCACTCTGAAACTAAAGCATTGAGCTAAGGAGAAGAAAATTTATTGTTCCTTTCCTCATCTCTTCCTCCACAACACAGCAAGCAAGGTATACACATGAGGCACCATAATAAATCACCAGGGCTGGCCTTGAATAACATGAACAATTTTCCTCTATTTTAGCAATAAATTGATAATGCCTCCTTAGCCCAAAGACCCCAAACACTTTATTTTAATTAAGCCAATCTCTACTTATTTCAAGTTTCAGTAAACATTATTGCAAAGTGTATTTGTATTATTGCATATGTGGTTTTAATTCCTTAACAAGGGAAAGAATATTCACTACTAGTTTACAAATAACACTCCATTAACAATCTAAATCATTGCTGGTAAAAGAGATAATTGAAACTTTAACATAGGCTTCATATTATATATATGCTTCTATAGTTGTTCTCAAGTTTACAGTTTTGGAAGCCCCATATATATATATATATGGACGCGATCTATGAATGTCAGGTGGAAACAAACATCTGAAAATGATCAATTTGAAAAGGAATGTTTTTGCATCAAGAGAACCCACAAAGAAGGAAGCCATTCAGACACTAATGGATGATAAAACCAACTTGATCAGGATTTACAGAATATGGGGGGTTGGTAAAACGACCTTAATGAAAGAAATACGCAAAGAAGTTGACGAAACGAAGCTTTTCGATAAGGTTGTGTTAGCAGCAATGTCTCAAAACCTCGACTTGAGAGGGATCCAAACACATATCGCAAAAAGTTTGGGTATGAAAATTAAAGAACAAAGCATACTAGCAAGGGTCGCAAGATTATCGTAGAGATTGAAGCATAAAAAAAGGTATTCCTAATATTGGATGATCTATGGGCGAGATTGGAACTAGTTGAAGTGGGAATTATCCTTACCGGTGCAATGCTTAAGAAACAAGACACTGACCCAACAGGAAACAAAGAAAAATACTGAAAGTAGAACTGAGGTACAACAAAAATGACATATTACCCAAGTTGAAGTTGAAGAAGAAGTCTGGACAGTACAGAGAGGCTCCTGGGTAAGTGGTTCAAGCTTTGGAAGTAGGCTTAGTAAGAAGCAAGAGCAAGAAGACTACAGAAGATAGATGGCAAGAAGCAAGAGCAAGAGGACTACAAAAGACATATAGTAAGAAGCAAGAGAAAGAGGACTACATAAGATATATAGTTTTAAAAGAGCGAGAACGAAAGTGAGTCCAGCGTAGAAAAGAAGTGAGTACAGCGTAGAAAGGAAGCGAGTACAATTTTTTTCAGAGAGATAGGAAAAGGTAGCCAAGGTGCATATGATAGTCGAAGTGAAAGAGACTCTGAAAGGCATATAGAGATCAGCCGGCAGTAGCGTAGCTTGTTTTACTTTCGGAGTAGCAATCCATTCATCTTACTTCTAGTAGGAACAAAAATAACAAATGGAGATGGAAGAGAAAGTTGTAGGTCTCCCCAGATATTATGGCAGACTAGCTGAGGCAACTCAAAAGGCAAACGAGATTGTTCAGATTTCTTCACCTACGGCTCTCAAATCTAGTTTTAAAAAGTTTAAACATCAAAATAATCTTGTTTCCTGGTCTAATTTATTTTGGTTTACAAGTGCTATATCAGACACAACCCAACCTACACGACCACTAAAGCAGTACTCCAACAGCAATGATCACAGCAAATGATCCCTACAACAACCACTTAAGAGAGCATCAAAGTATACTAGTACACAACACCACAAGTCCATCATAAACTAATTATTCCTCTCATACACTTTCCATGTTGGAGGAACAGTTGCAGCTTATATCAATAACTCTTCATAAACCCTAATTTATTTGACCATTTAGTTTCTTACCTTGAATCTCAATCTTGGATGGTAGCAGTTTGTTTTAACTCGGATCCTTATCTCGATCTCGTGTGATGATGATGATTCAACGCCAATTTCTATTTAATTTGTGGTTACTTCAATCTCAATAGAAAGGCTCTTTTGTCATGAATCTATCACTCCCATGTTTCATAGCTAGGGTTTTAATAAAGCAAGAAGGAGAAAGAAAGAAAAGGAGAAAGAAAGAGAAGGAGAGAGGAAACGTAATCAATGTATAAAACAAATAGAGGAAAAAATGCCGATAAAACAAGGATAAATTGGGGTTTACATATTTTTATTTAAATTTTCGTAACAATCCGTCAAGTTAAGGATAATAGAGTTCAAAAAAGCTGGATTTTTTAACTTATCTTAAATTCTGAAAAATGTGGTGTCATTACTAAAAAGAGCTTTTTAGAAATAAAAAACAAATACAACTTATTGTGAAATTTCACTTAATCTGGCCAAAATAAGGCAATTAAGTTAAATAAGCTAAAAACAAACAACCCTAAGGCAATTTTTTTAGATTCTTTGGGTTCTTTTCCTTTCGAACCCCGTGTTGTCACAAATGTCGCACACTCTCATGGTCAGGCCTACTCTATAGTAGAGGTAGTTATACTTTTGATGGGGAATATCTCGTTGTGCGTTCAATACCAACTTGTTGCTCAAACTAGATGGAATTAAAACCATATAATTCTAAGACATTGCTTCTAGCAGTGACAACTGATGAAGAAGTTAAAAAGTTGATCAGGTGATTGCAAGGAAATGGTTATTTGCTCACGGTAAATGAACCCTCACATAGCCCTTTAAGCGTCCACCTATCGTGGATTCACCACCATATATCACAACGTGCATCCCTAGCCTCATATATATGGTCACACAAATCATGAGGCAAACACAAATCTTCCACATTGCGTAGAGTGGTGTAGATCGACCAATCCAGTAAAAGTATGGGCCAAGAAGGCGAGATATGAGGACAAGTCACCATAAAATGATCTAATCCTAACCAAATCAACAAAAGCCTAAGATAAATAGAAGCAAGAGTGCACTTGACGTTGGATCTTATTCATCTCATCCACGTCTAAAATCCTTCAAGTAAAGAAACCTCGATAAAAAATCAAATAAAAAAATGGCAAACCAGAGTGGTGTTTTTATGTCACTTAACCACAATCTTCAGACGAAACCTAAATGTTTAGTAGGTCTTAGGGGACTATAATTGGTGTCGTATGTGGTATTAAGAAATTTAGATCTAGATGGTAGGGTTTACATAATCGTTGATATATAGAGAATACAATACAAGAAATAGCCCCCGGCAAGCCATGTCGAAGCTCTGGTCAGGCAACGGATTGCGAAGAGACAAAAACTAATGAAGACGTAGATGTGGCGTTTACAGAAATAAGATGACAAGTTGTGGAGAAAGGAAGTAGCATTGAGAATCATTGCACCGATCTATCCAGGCGGTGAACATCATGTCAACTTATTCTATATTGCATGTGTTTCTCATCGGAGTCGGAGAACATAGAAGCAGGAGTGTATCCTCTCTCATTGGGGACGTGATAGTCAACAACACCTATCGAGAACATCTCCGAGGAAAGACGGGGATGTAACTCCAAGATACATCGACCCAAATCGAAAGGGCGATGCCATGGCCAAGGTCCATAGCACAACCATGCGCAGAACGGGCAATAAGGCCAACGTTAACATTTCTACGGGCCAATTAAAAAGTAAAGACCTAGCCACACTAACGTCCCACCTCTTCGCCCAACACAAGGAACAAACTTTGCTTATGGCCAATATCATATACCTCTACTACTTGCAATTGATGGTACGGGGCAAGCAACACCCATCCTGCAGTGGCATATTATGAATCTCGAACTCAAGCCTCAGCTTCGACCATCATACATTTACTCAACCTCATCAACATACAATTACATGGCATACTATAGAACAACTACAAAAAAGAGTTTACTTCTCATTCTCGACTTTTATACCAACAGCTCGATTCAACAAACACTCAGTCATCAAAAAAGCCGTTACAAAATAGAAGGATCAGACCGTTACATAATCAGTTAAAAGACTCATCAAAATTATATTGTAACGTTTGTCATTAAAAGTAATAATGGTCATCAAATGGTCATATTATAAGACCTATAAATAGGACCATAGAACTACAAATTAATTAAAGGTAAAGAATTATATCCAGAAACTCAACACATAATTATCCAGAGTAATTTTTGTAATAGCTAGCCATCATCAATAATGTATCTCTTTCTAAAATCCTCAAAAGAGGTCATGGTTTTTAACTTATTCAAAGGTTTTCCACGATAAATTCGTGTTAGCAATTACTTGATATCGGTCTAATTATCTTTGGTGTGAGAGACTAAGTTTGATATACGGAATTAGATTCTTATATTTGGCACCGTCTGTGGGAACCAAACAGTTAGCCACAGTTCTAAGATATAGCTAATACTTACTCTCTTCACAGGATGCAGCTTCCAGACCATAATGCACCAGTTGGTCCAGCAAAAGGAAGCGCCGCACTGGCAGAATTATGAGCCACTTTAAACTTTAAGACAAAACGATGGGCCGTTCTGGAACAATAGCTGGCAGATGTGAGAGATGCGTTAAAAGTTTTGCAGGGACAATAGATGGAAACCCAAAAGAATAAAGACGCACTACCAGCCACCTCAAGAGTTTCTGTTCGAAACAGGCTAGGACCTCGAGGCAAAAGCCAGGGAATTGATGCTCGATCCAATCATCATCAGCTGGGGGCCGAACTCGTATAGATACCAGGAGCCCAACAAGAAATTGATGATGCTCCCGTCAAAGCCAGGCAAGCAAAGGACTCACCCTGTGGGAGAGTTTACATTCCTGTATGTGAACGACTAAATAAAGGAAGTGGCGAACATATTCCTTGAGAAGGACATATCCCACGTCAGACCATTACAACTCATCAGTTCGTGACCTAGGAGCATGTCGAAAAGTGCATCAAATAATTATTTGAAGCCCAAATTCAAACTGCCAAAGACATCTATAACATGCTACAAAAGAGCTTGATAGCTCAGGATCTACTAGACAACGAGATTCCCACCCATTTTTACACGCAAAAATCCAAAAGTATAGGGGAACAGATCCCGTGGAACACGTTCAAGAATTCCAGGACGTTTTAGTCTTACATTCTACATCAAACCACTTTTTATGTCATCTCTTTCCTACCAGTCTCCAGGGTGAACTTTTGCGGTGGTTTCACTCACTGCAAGAAGGGTTCATTCACACATTCGAATAGTTATGAGAATTTTTCGTCAAGAACTACTCGCACAACATAGACAAACAAGAAAATATATATTCTTTGTTCAGTCTTAAATAAATGTTGGGAGAGAAGCTTGAATTGTTCACTAATAAATTCTTGGAGTTGGCCAGAAAGGTAGATCGACTTGATCAAAAGATTACTATTTTGGCCTTTATGAACACTTTGCTCGTTGAAGGTAAAGCGAATGAACACCTAATCCTCAGCAAACCCGTGACCCTAGAAGATATGATCGAAAAGGTAAACGGCTATATCGATCTCGAACGGATACTAACAGAAAGACAGAAACCTCAGACGCCAATCTTGATAGTAAGTTATCAATCCACAAAACGAGATTTTAATCGTACTACAGATTACCGAGAAGACAGAAAATGGATTAAATCTAATAAAGATCGGCCTCGGAGGGGTGGTAACTTACCGAATCCATGTCTTCCTAAACTAACGGCTACAATAGTCAGCCTGTATCTCACGCTTCAGAAAGATAAATTCTTCCGCAATGCCCAATATCTCCAACCCATTAAAAGCATACCATATTGCATACACCACAAAGTCTGACATCATGACACAAAATATTGTTTCACGTTACAGAGACTTTTGGAGTACATCTTTGCGGATAGAAGAATGCACGAGTACATCATAAACGTAGAAAGTTACAAAAATGGGAGTTACATGATTAATACTGAGTTTGTACAAATAAAAGGAGGGACCGAGGAAAAGCATTTGTGCCACATAACCATAAGCCATTTTATAGATACTAGCTCATACGATCAACATATTGGTCAGGTTCAAAAGACGACATCTCGACCAATGTCATGACCTAGCCATGGTCGACCAAGAATCTAGATTACTTCCAGGATCTAGTTCACAATGAATAGGGATCTCTTTTGATGATTGTGATCGCCACGTCAACTTTCCTCATCATGACGCACTCATGATCATGTTAAAGATGAGAAATGTTATCCTGCACACAATGATGGTAGATACTGACAGTAGTATCGAGCTACTCTTCCAAAGTATAATTGATCAGATGGGACAGGCTGACAAAGTTGAGTTTAGTGACATCGATGTTAGTGGTTTTAACGGCTCCAAAGAAGAACGCTTAGGAAAGATCATAACTCTTATTGATGCATGACCGATCACGATTGACATTGTATTTTACATTATAAACGTAAAATTTTATTATTTGGGAATAATGGGATACTACTGGCTACACAGCATGAGAGCTATCTCATCGACCTATCATCTGACATTACGGTTCGATGGAATGGCGGTCTCTATGAAATTAAAGGCAATCAGAAGCTAGCTCGCACTTGCAAAAATATTGTAACTATCGTAATAGAGCCACCAAAAAAACACGTCACGTACCAATTACATAATACTACATAAAACATTACAAAGAACCAGCTAGCGAGTGCGAAAACCACAGAATACGTCGAGATCAGTAGAGACAAGCAGGGTACCTACATTGAGACTTTTTTGCCCACAACAGAACGAAATAATCTTATTCAGTTTCTAATATATAATAACAACGTGTTTGCATGGACATTCCATGAAATGCCAGGCATCGACCCAACTTTGGCTTGCTACAAGCTTAGCTTAAAAGATAAGGCTGAGGCAGTCAAACAGAAATAGAGGATATTAACATTGAGACTACGAGAAGAAGTTAATAAAGAGATCGATAAACTCATTAAAGTTGGTTTTATTCGAAAAGCCAATTACCCTGAATGGATCTCGAACATCGTAGCAGTCCCAAAGAAAAATGGTAAAATCAGAGTATGCGTGGATTTTACATACTTAAATAAACATACTCTGAAAGATAGTTTTCCCCTTTCTATCATCAACCATCTGCTCGATTCAACTGCGGGACATGAACTCTTGTCCATGATGGATGTCGTGTCAGGGTACAATCAAATACCCCTTTTGCCCGAAGATCAAGAAAAAATAGCTTTCATCACGAAACATGGATTATATTGTTACAAAGTCATGCCTTTCGGCCTCAAGAACGCCGGAGCCACTCACCAAAGACTGATGACCCAGATGTTCAAAGACCATCTTGGGAAAATAATAGAAGTTTATATTGATGATATGTTTTGTAAAAGTCTCAAGAAGGAAAACCATCTCGCAGATTTGCACACGACATTCGAAATTCTTCGATCATATAAAATAAGACTAAATCCTGATAAATGTCAGTTCGGAGTACAATCAGGAAAATTCTTAGGATATTTGATTAGCAAGCAAGGTATCGAAGCTGACCCAGATCATCTTCGTACCTTGTTATCCATGCCTTCACCAAAGACAAAGAAAGACGTCCAAAAGTTAGTTGGAAAAATAACATCAATAAATCATTTTGTTTCCAAGTCCTCAGATCGGTGTAAATGGTTATTTGACCTGTTACGAGAAGGGACGAAGAAAGGCAAAACTTAAAAAGATCCTGAGATTGAGTTAGCCACAGAATGTGAAGTAGTATTTCAGGAACTGGAACGCTACTTGGGGAAACCACCAATAATGAATACACCCAAGGAAGGAGAAGAGCTTACGGTATACCTTGCAGTTACTGATAACTCACTCAGTTTTGTTCTCATCCGACTTGATGAGAAGACGGAAAAACCCGTCTACTTCATCAGTAAGATTCTTACTCCAGCATAAATATGGTATACTAAGATTGAAAAACTGCTCCTAGCTCTCGTCTATACGTCGCAGAAGTTAAAATAATACTTCTAATGTCATTCAGTTTCAATAACGACAAATTATCCCCTGCGTGAAGTTCTATCCAAACGAGAAAAATCCAGATGAGTCCAGCAATGGTTAGTTACTCTTGGCAAACACGATATACGTTTTGAACCACGACATTCTAAAAAAAGGCAAGCAGTAGCAGATTTCTTCGCAATTTTTTTAGTAGACAACTCTGATTGGGAAGAGGATAGTACCGATATAAACGAAGAACAGCTTAAAGAAAATTCTGATTGAATATCCAAAAAAGATTGGCACCTTTTGAATGACGGTCCTGTCGGGCCAGCTGGGTCAGGCATCGGGATAGTTCTAATCACACCTTCTAATGATAGAATTGAGAAATCAATCCAACTCAACTTTGAAGCTATTAACAACAAAATAGAATGCGAGACACTAATCCATGAACTGGATATGGCACTGGAGATTGGTGTGCCCAAATTAATAGTTTACACGGATTTTTTATTAATTGTGAACCATTATACAGACAAATATCATAAAAATGGAAAAATGATAGATTAGGCAGCAGCGATAGCCGACAGAATAAGCAGATTTAAAAATGATACAATCGAACACTTACCTCGTAGAGAAAATAGACATTCTGACTCCCTCGTTTATCTTGTTGGAGTCCTCGAAATGGAAGCCCGATATCTAAAGATCTAAGTAGTATCCACCCCCAACATTAACATTATCAGCTCAAATGCCATAAATACTGGGGGCAACAAAGAGGTCGAAGACAATTGGAGACGATCTTTCCTCACATACATCGAACCAAACAATACATTTGATGGTGAACTCCCCGAAGATGTCAACGAAAGAAGATGACTGAAAGACAATGCTAAATGATACATCGTTGACAATAATCTCCTATACAGAAGGTCAGTTACAGGGCCCTATTTCAAATGTTTATCTGATAAGGAGGCCTAAGATTTCCAACATGATTTACACGAAGGTACATGAGGATCGCATGCGGCAAGACGGTCCTTAGCAAACCGAGCTACTACTCAAGGAGTCTTTTAGCCTAAAATGAAAGCTCAAGCCATTGAATATGCAACCAAGTTTGATGCCTGCCAACCACATAGACCCAAAATTTGAGCTCCAGCTTTGGAACTCTATTATAGCAAAGTGGTATGGCCATTCATAAGGTAGGCCCTCAATCTCGTGGGAAAATTCCCAAATTTCCTGGGAAAAAGAAGATACATTTTAGTAGCAATAGATTATTTCGCCAAGTAGGTAGAAGCAGTCCCTTTGAGTCGAACGCGCGAAGATGAAGTCATCAAATTCATATGGGAAAACATTATTATATGATTCGGTTGCCCTCACCTCATATGAATAGATAATGGGCCACAATTCGATGGTTCCAAAGTCGTCAACTTCCTCAATCTACATAACATCATTCACTATCCTTGAAATCCGTATTACCCATAAGGAAATGGTCAGGCCAAAATCACCAATCCTACTATAGTTGATAGAATAAAAAAATGTTTGACAGAGAAAAAAGGTAATTGGGTGCAAGAATTACCATATGTGTTGTGGGCATACCGAACAACACCTCGAATATCGACTGGACGTACACCATTTTTGTTAGCTTACGGTACCGAAGCAATCATCCCCACTCAATATCATCACCCAGTACACGATCATACAATGACAGACGAAGAATACGAGTTTCAGTTAGCATGTAACATGAATTGGATTGACAAAACAAGAGATAGAGCAATCATGAACATGAGAATGTACCATTAAGCTTTAGCAAAGTCATACAACAAGCGCGTTCATCATAGAGAGATCAAAATTAAAGATCTCATCATGCAAAAGGTCTCCAGACACAGAAAGGAGTTAAATGCTAGGAAACTCACAAAAAATTGGGAATAACCTTTTATTGTTATCGGCAAAAATGACCTCGGCTCTTACGACCTCATTACATCAGATGGAGATCGAGTCCCCAATCCTTGGAACACGAGGAGATTAAAGTTGTATCACAGATAGCAACCTATCACAGTTTACATTCTACTATTTCTTACAATTTGTATGTCATTCTTACATTAATGAAATACTCATGTTTAAGCGACCTACGTACATTCTAGTACTCTTCTATTATCTCATACAATACTCTTTTACTATCTTATATCTATCATATATACATAATACATCTACTATTTCGCTGATAAACAATGGGTTTACCCCAATTCTATTATTACATTACAGATCGGTTATTGGTTCATCCAATTCGATCTTCTAATGCATAACAGGTCGGTTATTGGTTCGTCCAATTCGATCTTCTAATACATTACAGGTTGATTATTGCTTCATACAATTTGATATTCTAATACATTACAGGTCGATTATTGTTTCATACAATTCAATCTTCTAAATACATAACAGATCGGTTATTGGTTCCCCAATTCGGCCAACATATTGCATACTTCAAGACCACAATTGGTTTATCAAAGTTCGATACAAATATTTACGGATCACTAGTCCTACTATCAGACAACACAAATTTATCTACAACATTTACACTCTATCTCGAGTTATAAGCGAAATCATTTTTAAACAATACCAACGCCCCCTAAATTCTAAAGATCAGTTAAAGTGTCCATCACGCGAACTTTCCCCACATTTTGAAGGTTATGAAAGCCTCAGATCTTGTGCCCTCACAACAACAATTTCTCTTCCTTCATCCCATCTGTCCTTAGTAAGCACCCCCATTTTTGACATAACGCGATCCTGGTATTCAGTCCGCACTAGCTGCATTTTACACTTCACACCATTTTTGATCATACTGTCATGAATTGTGTCTCTTTCTATTTCCAGTCTCATAAACTCAGACACAAAAAAGGTAAGCACTGCTGCCATTTCTTTATCATGCACCTCATTTGCCCCGAGCTTACCCATGTCAAGCACGTCGGGCTCTCCAATCTTTCCCCTCGCCTCATTTAGCAAACTTTCCAAGTTTTTATAATGATTTGCCACCAGAATTTTTTCTTCAATAGCAATTTTATTACGTGTTTCCATCACTGTCATAAATTCATCCATCTGTCCTAACATAGTCAACTATTTCTCCATAGCAAACTGGTCGTGGCACCTCTGATCAACCTCTATGTTAAGGTCCTGTTGGGCTGTCACAAGGTCCGCCCCCAATTTGTCATTCGAACTAATCAACTTCTCCACTGTTGGTTGAAACCCCATAAGGTATAATTCCAACACTTGAACTACGTTATCTAAGTTCCCTATCCTAGCCCAATAAGTTTTCACCAACTCATTATGTTTTCTGTTAATTTCCTCTAAATCATTTTCTTTATTTTTAGAAACATTCCACATTCCTTCAATCTTTCTGGCTCGCTCATTTGCCTTCCTAACATAAGCTCGCAAACCGACTACTTTCGCTTCTAACGTGTTGATCTGAACCTAAGAGCATTTAGCACCATCCTCTTATTTCTTTAACATTGCTAACAAATCTGTCAGTTTAGCTGGCACAAATATTAATTATCCTTCTTGCTTAGTTACTCGTTCCGAGATATTACTTATATGACAATGAGCTTTTTTAATGTTCAACTTCTTTTTCTTCAGAACCACATTTAACTCTCCTATTTTCTCTTGGGCACTTGCTAGTTCAGCATCCTTTTTTACCATTTGCTCTGGCAAATGACTTACCATGCCTTGCCCCTCGATCATCCTCAACTCTATTTTTACATTTAACTCTGCAGCATTTTTTAATGCATCATGATGCCAGTTCAAATTATCACTTAATTTTCCGTTCAAAACGCGCAGCGCCTCACACTCACTTTGAACCTCTTCTAGTTCGACCTACGTTAACAGTTTAAATTCGTATATAAAATAGTTTGTACATCAAAACAGTTTACATGTCATCACACTTTTAAATTACAGTTCACAATTTCACTCACAAATATTATGTACGATCGATCTTATGACAATAAAATACTTGTGTACGATCGATCTACATTCAAATCTATTCTACTATCACAAACATAATACATTTATTTATTATTAAAACAGTACACCAAATATCTAATGCATATGCAAGTTTTTGACTAGCATAAATAACTTACTTTCGTTCCCTCGAACTACGAGATGACTGTCCCCTATTCCCCGATTGACCTGACCTGTCTACATGTACGTCTACAGGTACAACGAAGGTCACAACCTCCTGCTGGCGCTGCCTTTGCCGTGAACGAGGTAGAAGCCTCTTGCCCTCATCCTCGTCCTCCTTTGACAAATTTTGTGCCGGTCTAAGAGCTGGTTTTTTGATACCTTTTTCCTCCTCATCCTTTGTAAACCACATATTTTTAACATTTTCATTCTGTACATCAAAGTCTTTCCCACAATCCATAACATACTTCCTAAATTTGTTTTCCACCCTTGCCAACTCACATTCATAAAACTCAATCATACTCGATATATGACGTTCCTGGTCCATTTTAACAACGATATGTGCTCGCGTCGGATACAAATATTCCTTCAACAGCATCTGCGATCTATGCAGACGCTTACGCGTATCCTTCTGTAATTCACCCAACGCTTTCAATTCTTCTTCTGCCTTCTTTCTGACAGTTGTTTCTATTGTCAATTGATTTGCCATAGATGTATTTTCTTCTGTACATCGCTTCAGTATGTTATGCAACTCATTTAACTCACCCTCTAACTTGGCTTGCACCACACTCTGTTCTTTCCTTATTTTAAAAAACAAAATCCTCATTGATCTTCGATCCTACATAAAGCCAAGAATATTAGGTACGGGACCTACGCCACCCCATATAATAGATACACCAGCTTGAGCCGAATATTTTTCCGCTTTTACGCTATGACGATTACATGCCTATTGAGCTAAAAACCTAACTCGAGCTGGGTCAGGTACTACACCCCTTTCTTTTAAGAGCTCTACATACGCCTCTTTTAAACCTCACTCGTTATCTACTTCGGCTTCAAAATACAGTGTCAAAATCAACAAAAGCCTTTGACACTTGGCTTTATCACTCGTATTAGTAAAACACACCAAGTCTTTAGATTTTTGTACTATCGCAAATATATCCTCATCTATTCTCAAAACTTCGTCCCTCTTTATTTTTATTTTTGCATATCTACACTGTAGATCATATATATAATTCTTTAAAAAATTTCTCTGAATTAGATTTAAATTGCCTTATCTCATACTCAGTTTTATTTAATACCTGTTGAATACGAGCCACAGAGTCCCTCGCTCTACTCAATGATCTCTCCATTGTGGTAACAATTTTTCTCAATCGCTCTATCTCCTACACATATTACAAATTTTTTGTTATCAAACAAGCATTCAAACAAGGCACAATAAACTTATATATATCAAACTTTATAGTTTCAAAACACACAAAAAGCAGTCTCATCAAAGTCAAAACATAATGCAATAGTTCGAACAGGGTACTGCAGAACGATATTAATTATTCTTGCTATCTCTACCTCAGACGGTGGATCTACTCCAGTGCAAACAACTTTAACTTGCTCAGCTTGAGATGGGGGTACATTTACTAGAGCAGCAATATCTTCAACCGGCTCATCTTCCGCATCTGAAAAGAAAACTATCTCATGGTACCTACCCTCTAGGCTAAGAGTGATATCGGCCTCGGTTAACCCAAAGTGATGATAGGATTGGATCAGATTGTCTCTACCAACCCTCACCGTCACCAAAGCTTTCTCTAGGGTCTCTTCGCACTCAGACATTTGCACGCGCCGCTCCTCAGTAACCTTTACCACATCTGCCTTGCTCTCTCTCTCTCTCTCTCTCCTTCTCAAGCTCATTCCCGAGCTCCTTTAACCGAGCTGTTTGAGCATCAAACTTTTGCGTAAGCTCTAAATAATCCTGGTTTCACGTCTCAATAAAATTTGTAGACCCTTTCACCAACATTGAGGGCTGCCAATACAAAACACGGAATCAACAATAGACATATCAACCACACTGCAGCAAACAAAGAATATATTACATACATGCGTTGTTTGCTCTTGAAATACTACTTCGAGCTTCCTTAGATCAGTCCCAGCTATGTTAAAACATCTTTGTTGTACTTCCCTTAGCTTGGCCACAGCTTTAGACCAAGTTTGGTCACTACCTTTGACCTCATGTTGTTTCCTTTTTAGAGACATCTTTTCTATCTTTTGGGGAACGACCTCACTCACCGTCTACTGCTCCACATCATCCAAGCTTGCCAGATTGGCACCCTTTTCCCTTGGGCCGCTTTAACAGCATAATGAGAAGATTCTTGCAGTGCTCTTTTCACCCTACGGAACTTCTGCGAACCGCTCGAACTCCCTGCCAGATGCAGAGGGATACCAGTCAAATCCCCCAGAGGATGAAGGTTCATGCTCACAACCTTCTCAGTACCCTCTTGGCCAACCATAACTCAATTTTTGTGAGCTCGTTGTACTTTTGGAACCCTGGAGTCCACTTTTTTATCCCTACAGATATTCAACTCTCCAAGCACTTGCTTCAACTCGACCTGTTCACGGGCTACGCAGTCAAATAAACTCATTTTGTCAGGAACAACTTTGGGATCAAGACCTGACAGATAAAATCAAGGAAATGATTAGAAGCTCACAGTCAAACAGATATTCGGCCAAGTCAACAGACATTACTTACTCAGATTAAAATATTTATGTTCTCGGTCGAGCGCTGGTTTATCTGGAACCTGTATATAATTACCCCTTATCCATACAAGATGGCCATTCCACGGTCTACCATCAGATTCAAACTCATAAGACTTCGGCCTAGACAAATCACTAAACAGGTAATCACTCATACGAGCTTGCACATACTTCATTTTGTAATATTTCAGTACGTCAGCTGGAACGAACTGCTTCGTCGTCCCGTTCTCTCTCCATCTCTCATTCAACACCTCACACACCCTCATCATCTCATAAGCATACTATTTAATAGTGCGTGGCAGGACTGTAATGCATTGATAACCCCTTTCTGGAAATACGTTTAAGGAATCCTAAGACAATATACAACCTGGCTCAGATAATACAGAAACCCATCATTCGGGCCTGCCATACTAGACCCATTATAGTATGTAATCTCTATATCTTCCCCAATTCCTTTCTCCTTCTTCCACAAATTTAGATTGGGCACTTGATAATGTACATTTTCCCCTTTCTCTGGTACAAATGTCTTAAACCGCAAGCCTTTCTCCATTACATAATTCCCCCACTTCCCCTGTTAACTTCTTTTTAAATTTTAAATATTTTTTCCTATATCTACTCCTTCTGGATATGTGTAAAATATTTCATCCTCCGCCCCTGTTTCATCATCTTGTTCTACTATATTACTCACTTCAATGGGCATCTCTGCCACTATCCCCACAGTCACTTCCCTACAGTCTGCAGTCTCCTTCATGCCTATGCAATCGTCCTCTCTACCCGAAGAAGATGTTTTCTTCGAATTGGACAAAACTACAAATTTACTACTAGGCTTTTAAGTTTTTAGAACGCATATTTGACCTACATGTAAAAACAATTTTTTATTATTTACTCTGTCTCTATGATTCACTACTTACACAATCACATGATATACCACAAACACGACATATAAAGCCCCCACTTACTATCTCTTTACTACACAGTAAAAACATTTGTTTTCAAAAAATTTCACAAATAACAGAAACTAAAACTTTCCTTCTTCTTCCACAAAAACTGTTGCCATACACATAGCTTTTGCAATCTTCACAAATGCAGGAAAACAATCCTTTTTTAGTCCCCTACATTCTAAAATTTCCCATCCCCAATCAATAACATACAAAGATGTTTCATAAAATAACAACTACATAGACTACTATGAACTTCAAACATAACAGAGCATCAAAAATTTACTCACCCCTACTAGAAAACCCACAATCTTCTACTCTGCCAACAACTTTCATAGAGATTGAGTGATTACGCTGCCTCTTCAACAAATTCATTTCACCAGATGAAGCCTTCACTACAGTATTACGCTCGAAACTCAAATGTTTTCTCTCTCTAGAAATACTGGTTACACCACTTCTTCTTTTCTCTCTCTCTATAACTGTAGATAATTTATGAGGGACAGAGAGAGACAAGTTTTTATACTCTCCCTCAGTTTTTGAAATGACGGTTCTCTCAGACACATGTTAGTCACTCCTACTACTTCTACAGGCACGTCTTTTCGCTTCACAACATCATCATTATTTATGTGATAACGTGTTCTGTTATCATGTTTGTCCCTCACTTCCGCCATTAAACAATTTAGTTCCTCCTTCCCAAGGCACTCTACACGATCCCTCATCTTGTTTTTACACTCAATCAAGTTCCTACCATACTGCACGTCATTACTATAAATAGTAAATATTCAAAATTTAAAATCCTTTACACAGCTGCTGACATTACCCAGCTGTAATTCATCATAACTGCCCCATAAGCAGCTAAACAAACGCATTACTCCTACTTTTGAGGTCGCAAATTCAATCTACACTTTATCCTAAAATTTAACATATAACAAACACAGAATACTGCAAACAGATTACTTATTCATTTTGAGCTATAAAAGTTTGAATTTACATTCAAATATAAGTACATTTAAAGTAGCCCGGGTAATTCAATTCACCACATGGAATTATCTCCCCCCCCTGCTGCTCTCTCATCCTCTTCAACCAACTTATCAATTGCGATCTCTCGAACAACATCTTCTCGTAGGGTTGCGTCCCGAAGTAACGCACGGAACACATCACACCATAAATAACGATCAAACTCTACGCACCTAGCTTCATCATCTAAACTGTCCAACTGCAACGACCACTCTGGTAACATATCATTATATGGCAATAGGCAAAAGTACCGCTCACGAAGTTCGGCCACCTTGTTTCTTAACCTACCTTTCACCGCATGCCGAGCACGTTGAGAACGTGTCCTCACCATGACAACTTCCAATCAGCCAAAAATAAGTTTTTCTTGCAGAAGAATACGATGCACAACACCAAAGGGTCAAGATCTTATATAGCCAACATGTAGTTCTTTTTGTACACCACTAATATCGCCTTTCAATTAGATTTTGAGGGAAGATATATTCTACGGGAAAAAATTCTTAGCAACAAGGATATCAGTAGATTTTTGGGAATATTTTCAGACAGCTCATGCTTATCATCCTAAGAAGTATATTCTACATCTATATTATTCCTCACGTGCTTCGCACCGATGACACATCCAGAACAAGAAAGCTCACACATAATAAAACAATTCAAGATCATCTAGAAACAACTCCAACCAAGATACTAAAGGACACAAATATCCTTTACCCAACTACATCAAGGCATTTTCAAAGCAGTTTGAAACAAACTTCGCCAAAGGACGCCGCCAAATCACAAAATATTGAAGTACAGAGAAAACATCCTCTATCAAAGGATGCTAATAGCATGCTAGCAGCATACTTTTACTCCTACAACGTCAAAAGGGCACAGTTAGTTAGAACTCTAATAACCTAGTCAACGGAAGTACACATATTGAAAATGACAATTGTGTTGAATGTCATTGCATAATTTTAAGATGGCAGATCAAAAATTCTACACACAATTCGCATAATACAGTCTTGTGTAATTCCACGATGACAGATCAACAATTCTACAAACAGTTCGACGAAAGTATTCTCATACTTACCTCGTGCAATTCAACAACCCACAAACATACTAATCACATCTCCAACATTATTTATACCTATAAATTATGATAACTTAAACTTTCCCTCACTCCGCATATGCACAAACCCTCATCTCATGCTCAAAAGGTATTTGAATTTATCTTTCCAAACCAACTTTATTGCATTTCGAGCATCTCTTTTTCGAACTCACTTTCACAATCTCCCAACTATTTTACATACGCCAAAATATCTCTGCGGTTTGATTTTTTGTTTCAACACATCACTTCTGCAATAGATTGATGTCTTGTAGCTCGCTTCAATATACTTCTTTCAGTTCGACACAAGTCCCTGTCACACTTAAACATCTCTAAACATGGCAATTCGTGCATTATACGGAATTACATTTTCCAACATATTTTCGACCTCCATAATTCTTTCTGTTATTTCCACTTTCTATCACACACTTTGATCCATCAGCAGTTCCAGTTACCATTCTCATTTTTTAGTTCGTTTCATCAAGCAGGGAATTACATAAATATGTTAAACATGTATTTTTTAGTTCGAATTACAATGCATAATTTGGCACACAGTAAGAAATTTTCATTAACTCGAATATTTATTACAAGACAATTTTAGAACTTTCCTACAGATTGATCTACAGATTACATTACATCAGTTTACAGACTAAAATACTTCTTCAAGAAAATTAAACGGTTGTAATAGAGCTTGAAGGCGAAAACTTGAACCATGCTTCCAATCTCTATCTCCTTTCTTCCTTCATAACCCCGACCGCCCCCGAGTGGCAGAGAAAGAAGAATGATTCTACTTTTCTAGAATCTATTCACCAGCAGGGTACCGACGAGATTTATTTGGACGTACACCAGCCGCTTTATCCACCACTGTAACCGCCTCCTCCGCCAGAAGGTGCAGACCATCCCTGCGCTCCTGCCCTAACGTCACCATATAGTGAAAATGTATAATTTGATAATAATCGTCATCCGCCTCCTCCACCTCTTCATACGTCATGTCATGATAGGTAGGACGCACCAGAATGAAAGTTAGAAGGTCAAGGAACTGGGTCCCAAAGTATTGAAGTCGCAGTTCTTGCACTTTAGCAAGAACTCTAGCCTCGTACGATTGACGTATGGTGATCACCATCTTCTTAACAGAACAGTTACAAAGAGAATAGTTGTAGAAGATATGGAATAAAGGAAGTGCTTGACGAATAAACAACTGCCACTGCAAACCACAACAGTATTTATACCAAACCTCCATTAATGTTGAGTTCCAAATTCCCAATGACAAAATGAATTCCAACACAGCAATCTTGACCAAAGCCATTGGTTCTAAGGAACCCCACAGCCATAACAGATATTCATGAAGGAACATTGGAAATGATCCCCGGGTATTGAATACATTATTAATTATGCTTCTTAACCAACACCACTAGCCCATGATGCTTCTCGTGTTCTTGGCTGAGAGGGGGTGGTTGTAGTGGCCTATTCCGGATCTCGAACTTAAGCCTCAACTTCGACCATTATACATTTACTCGACCTCATCACATACGATTACATGGCACACTATGGAACAACTACAAATAAGAGTTTACTTCTCATTCTCGACCTTTGCACCAACAACTCGATTCAACAAATACTCAGTCATCAAAGAAGCCGTTACAAAACAGAAGGATCAGACCGTTACGCAATCAGTTCAAAGACTCATCAAAATTATATTATTGTAACGTTCGTCATTAAAAATAATAATGGTCGTCAAATGGTCATATTATAATACCTATAAATAGAACCATAGAACTACAGAGAATTCTATCGAGAAACTTTACACAAAATTATTCAGAGTAATTTTTGTAATAGTTAGCCATCATCAATAATATATCTCTTTTTAAAATCCTCAAGAGAGATTGTGGTTTTTAATTTATTCAAAGGTTTTCCACGCTATAATTATCTTGGGTGAGAGAGTAACTTGGATATGCGAAAATAAAATAGGTTCTTACACATCCGACCTCCATCTCCTCAAATCCGTATCTCAAGCAAAAAAGAATAGATCCAACGCTTCAAATTCAAATGATATATTCAACGTCCTTAAATAAAAATAAGCCCCAAGAAAGTAGCCGTTGCAAGAGCGTCTTCACTCTAACGACTCATTTCTCTCTCTCAAACACACAACATCAGACATCATTGAAGAAACCCCAATCTCAATCTCAATTTCAATCAAAGTTTCATAATGAAGATCAAAGCAATCACACCAGTAAAAGAACCCCAATCGTCTCGTCTAAGCGTAACCGAGAACACCAACCCCAATGATCTCTCTACATCAACTCCTGCAAAGAAACCCGTAAAAGAAACCTCGCCTTCGATCAAGTCGGCAAAATCGAAGAATTCGGCAATAAAGAACACCAATCAGATCGCCACGCCTCGCCGAAAGATGCAAGACCGGAAATTTTTAGTGGCAAAGAAGAAACCCAAACCCAAGTCTGTTTCGACAAGCGTTACCTGTAAATGTGAAGACAAGGGTGAAGAGGGTAAACCCCAGAAATGCCCTTGCATTGCTTACCAGACTCTCCGGGCGTCGCAGGAGGAGTTTTTTAAGAAACGGGGCGATGGTGAAAAAGATTTGGGGTCGGATTGTTCGAATAAATACCAAGGTGAGGTTGAAGATGGGAATGGGGATAAAGGTAGTGAAGGTGAGAGTGATGTGTTTGAGTTTACGAGCAAGGAGGGTATTTCTACAATCAAGAGGAGAGATAAGTTGCTTGAAGAAGTGAGAACAAGTGTTCCTGACCCGGGTTCTGGACGAGTGCTTCATTTGATTCAGGCATTTGAGAAACTCCTTTCGGTGCCAAAATCAACGGACTCTGAAGAAGAGGAAGTGAAGGAGGAGGTAAAGAAGGGGGAATTAACATTACCGGGTTTCCAACGACCTAAGGTTCCAGAGACGGAGGGGTCTTTATCTTTTTCTCCATCAGAGGTGATTCTCACACCGGACAGTTTTGGTATGCATCCTAGAGTTTCATCATCGTCAGATAGCAACCGAACAAGGTTAGTTGTTAGTATAGAGTCTCATTCATTTCCCTACTACTCCATAATTGTTGAATTCTAACAGTTTCATGTGTTTTGGGCTATAGTCTTACAAGCAGGACTACTTCCGGTGGAGGCAGAAGGAGTCGGCGAAATGTAAGAACTTCGACCTTTGTTTTTGGTCTGTCAATTACTCAATTGTTTAAAAGGAGATATCTAAAGAAGTTGTTAATGTACTAACGATAAATGCTATAATCCTCATTTGTAATGATTTGAAAATTTTTCATTTTTCAGAGTTTGGAATCGTCTGTAACGTTTGGGGGAAGAAAATCAAAGAAGAAGCACCATAGAGTCACCAACCAACAACCCTTCCATCTAAGGACAGAGGTAATTATCATTAAAACTACCTAAAATACTTTGTTTTGATTTTTGAACAATGTATTTGGGTTGATGTTCTTACTTCTTCTTAGTTCGTAATAAGAAAAGTAACCCAAGTGTACGGGAACGGGACTTATTATATTTACTTCTTTTACATGTGAGCTATAGAAGCAAGCGTCCATGTTAATTTTAGAGTTAAGTCCTTAAGCTTAACGGGAGTCTTTTATAACATGGGTTTTCAACTGATTATTGTTTCCCATTTCAGCAAAGAGGAAAATCGAAAGAGGAGGAATTCGTTAAGAAAGTTCAGGAAAAGTTTATAGAGGAGGAGAAGTTGAGGATACCAGTTGCACAAGGTCTTCCATGGACAACAGATGAACCAGAGGTTAGTCAGACCTTTACTTTACAAAAAAGAAGTAGAAGATCATTTTCACTTTAGTTAGTCTTTTTATCTTCTAGTTTCAGGCACTCTCATATTACTGATACAAAGTTGTTAATAAGAATAATGCCAGTGATTATTTTATCCTAAAGCTATTTTCTAAACTAAGGCTAGCAATTGCATGTTAGGAATTTCTTGGGCCATGGTTAGTATAAGGATCTTTTAGAAAAAAAAGTAGCCCTGTTTGGTAGTGCTGTTTGGTAGCACTACAATTTAGTCAAAGTGATCTAAGTTGCTTTTGACTTTGGATTTTGCTAGACCCAATCTATATTAGGCAGCTATGTATATCAATTTGAGTATTTGAAGCAAGACCATTATATTTATTTCTTTTATGTGATAAAATTTTGCTTATTACATAATATTACACACTCTGAATAGTTTAGGAAAAACTATTTTTGTGGGTGGTTAATTTGAGTATCGTTATCGATTCGATATGAATTACATGCTCAGAGTTACCGGATATTTAAGATCTGCACTACCTTCCCAAACTCGATTGAGAATTGATCTCACCCTCCTGCGATTGTTAGTGCAAAAATATATATTGGAAGAAAGTAAATAGAGAGTGATTATTCAAAGTAAACATGTGCAATAGATAGGACGGGTTGGTAGTGAGATGTTACATGCACCCGGCTCTTATATAATTATGAGCTTCATCTCCACACCAGTTGCTAAATTCTCCAAATAAACAAAACATGATTCCTGGAGCCAGTGTCAGGAGGTCGCCTACCACTGATTTTTTTTAACATGACTGATACTGGAGGAGTTGAAAAATGCTTGCAGGAGATTATCTTGTTGCAACACTTTATTCAATTTTTGGTAGCATTGCAAGCGGCTCTTACAAATATGTAATTCATGAAATTTATGCCACACTAGTTCTGTGGATACAATTTTGCCGCGCTTTTGCTGATTTAATCATTGGATGGCAGTGGTCTGCCGCCAAGGGTGTGGCAACGATCATGACCTCCACGAACACATTTCAGTGTTTAAGCAACCATGACAGGAGGACCTGCGATCAATGAGGGCTGTCTCAGTAAACCATAAAAATTATGCACAATGCAACCGTTGTATTTATTGAATATCATCATGTCCGCAAGTGCATAGTAGAAAATATGATTGTTGGAGAAAATAGTTATTGAACACCTGTGACTGATGAAGCGATCTTCAGCGACCACGACAGGAAGACCTGCGACCGATGAGGGCTGTCTCAGAAAACCATAAAAATTCTGCACGATTTAACCGTTGTATTTATTGAATATCATGTCCGCAAGTGCATAGTAGAAAATACGATTGTTGGAGAAAACGGTTCATGAATGCCTGTGACATGAGGTGATTGGCAATCCCCTTGATGTGGGATACGAATCAAACACCGATGAAGATCCATTTTTACGGTTTGAAGTTGAAGGCTTTATTATTGTAAGACTATTGCAGTGTTGTTATGAAAAATTTCTTTTTAAAAGCAATCCAGACTTTCTGAGAACTATTAAGACCATTGATTTGTGCAAGAATGGGTCCACTTAAAGTTTTTTGACGTAACTCGCGGGCATTTGAACAAGTTGAACCCAAGTATCATACTCAGTATAGAGAGTTGCAGTACATTTTTGTTTTTCGCTGAAGAACAATTGACAACAAAGTAGTGATGAACCTTGGTGGAGAAAGGGTACCATCGACATACTTCATTAGATTTTGGCTTGAGTTTCATCGATGAGGTGCTTTTTAGAAACACTCATTTTAGTCAAGCGGTACAAAGAAAAGTTGATATGTACAGAGAACAATTTTGGTGAAGATGGAGAGTGAGTGAACAAGTAGGACGAATAGATGTCAGTTGTTTCTTTGGGAAATACAAGAACATAAACTGATGAATATAGAGGAACAAAGAAGATAGAGAGCATGGAAGATTGTTAAAGCACCATGGTCAAAGTGGGATCTGGTTTAGTATGAGTGAATGTGCCGCTGACATGAATGGAAAATACGCTTCATAATCCATGGTTAAAGTGGGATCTGGTTTAGTATGAGTGAATGTGCCGCTGACATGAATGGAAAATCTTTAGCTGTCTTGTATACTCTTAATAGTTTTGAAATTGAATATAGTTTGAATGCTGTTGCGTTTTGCTTACCATTTCAGTGCTTGATTAAGCCTCCGGTGAAGGAAATTACGAGGCCAATCGACCTGAAGCTTCACAGCGATGTGAGGGCAGAGGAACGTGCCGAATTTGATCAATATGTAAGTTCCCAACAGATTATTTATCATAGACCTTATAAGCATTGGTTCTTCTCAATGCTCTGGAACTTTGTTCCCCCCGGGTTACAATTTGCAACTAACGTGCGTATTAGTTCAAATGCCAAGTCTACAAATGTTTTTCCAAACTCCATCCCTAAAGAACCTTAACTTTCGATGAGGTATTTTGATTATAAGCCTGTATGATTTCATCATATGCACTGCACTGTTAGTAGCACTTGTACAGGTCTTTTGAGAATGACTGAAGCGGGTAAAATGATTCCCTTTCAACAAAATTTTCTAATCTTATTTCTTCGTTGACCCAACTTCTCTCACGCATGTCTCTGCTACTTCTCATCCTTATCAAAACTTAGTGCGCCCTGACCTTGAAGTTTGTTCTCCGCTGACAACTTTGTAAACATGTTTGCTCATCTGCAGGTATCTGAGAAGTTAGGTTTATTTGAGCAATACAGATTGGAAAAGGACAGACAGCAAAAGGTGTGTAAACAGGTTATAGACATTATGGTACAAATGCTTGTAGAAGTTTTTTTTCTCTATAAAGTCTGTGTCTTGTTCCCTGCAGTTGGCAGAAGAAGAAGAAATACAGAGGTTGAGGAGAGAGCTTGTTCCAAAAGCTCAGCCTATGCCCTATTTTGACAGGCCATTCATCCCACAAAGGTAAAATAGCGATTTTAGATCTTTGTAATCCAATTAAGAACAAAATTTTAGCACAGGAAGAACTAGTAGTCCCTATAAAGCTGATAAGTTTTGTTGTTGATTTTGAAGGTCAATGAGAAATCCAACCATTCCAAAGCAGCCAAAGTTCCATATTCCTCAGCATAAGAAGATCAAATGCATGCCGTGGAATGACGTTAGTGTTTACACTCAGCAAAACCCAGTCAGAGAAGATAAATGACGGTCCCGAACAATTTTTCTTATTCATTTCATTGGTCAGGATAAATCAGCGATTCTTTTTCTTTTATACTTTTCCTGTATGTATATTGAGCATTCTTGTTCGATTGTCCTCAGCTAAATAAAATTGATTTTTACCAACTGATCTGATGTTATATACCTGGAGGAAATTTCCTGCATCAGTATTCACATTGTAATTTTTTCTAGTTTCGCGTCTGTTCCTATTAAATTTGAGAAGAACCAATGCAGCAGATCCATATGATTTGTGCGAGGGTCAGAAGTTCTAGTGCTAAGCTCAAGGCTTGTAATGTTCAAGCTTACGTTTTGGTATTGGGGTGCTACATTTATTCCCACGGCCAGGGGAGCTAGCTAAATAAGCTAATGTCTGCTCTGCGATGTTGGAGGCCATTGCCCCAGTGTATTTTTTTTTTCTCCCGAATCCTGTCTTTCTTGAATCAGAAAACTAGAAAAAGAAAAAGAGAGGGGGCTTTCACCAAATCTAGAGTAATGAGAGTTGTGGTAGACATGCTTTCCTTTTTGTGGTAGAAATTTTCCATGCCTTAACAGTCTATACTTTTGGTATGACCACTTATTCATGTCATCATATCACCTTAGAAATTTAGACAGTATTTGAGATGCCCTTTCAGGGTCGCGTATAGATTACATGTGAAATGTTCCTTTATGACTTATTTTCCCCCGGACCTAGTGAGTTTGGATTAAATGAGGATGATCTCCAAAAGGATCACTGAATGTTGTTAAGTACGAATTTATATGTTGCATGGACTCGTCCAAAAAGGTTGAACGCCGGTGCTGGACGTGTGTTGAATTCATCATTTCACAAACTTCTGTGGCATTTGCATGTATTGAATTTATACCTTCAGCATTTTAAAATCATAGGTTTGCCTTGCCCAGCTTTGGGACCGTATTTTATTCATTGAAGTAATCCTACAAAATACTATAGGAAAAGGAGAGGCTCGAGGCATTTGATCTAAGCTCCGACGAGCTGCCCTTCGCTTCCACCTTTGTTTTGTTGCCCTCCGTCCCTAGGGGCCTAGTTCCCGAGGAGCTAATACTATGGCTGAGTCAGATCCAGCTGCAAGGCCTAGTCGATGGACAAGAAATTTCTGACCCTAGTTAGATCGGTGTCGCCACAAATGGGATGTCCCGATACCCCACAATGCATGGCCTTGAAGCGCGCGAAACATCATCAGTTGAAAGAACAAAAGCTTCCCGACCCCTACCTCAGCACTAGTGGCCTCTGTGGGTTATATAAGCTAGGCCAAAACTTTGTTGCTTTATAAATAGACAAATTTGCCATTGTCTCAAAGATAAAGAGAGGCTGGGATTTGTGAGAAAGAGAGAGATGAATGGCCTAGATTTATTCTACTCTCATAAGTACTTATGAGTACTTTGGACATAACACATAAAAATGGTAGTTTAGTCATATTGCATCTCTTCATCTCAATAACTAAGCCCAATATTTTTTTATTTTTTTTCTCTCACTCCATAACACTTACTTCTCTAATTATTTGTTCTCATGATGGGTAACCTTAGAAGTTACATGGAATCACCGAATTTTGACATAGTCCAAATGCGATCTCAGGTTATAATCATTAAATTCTGAATAAGATTTGACGGTTTAAGGTGAGAGTCTCTCTCTCCCTCTTTATTTGTTGTTTTCATTTTTAACCTGTCTCTTCTTTTGTGCAATGGCATCTGTATGACTATAAAGATTGATAGTACTGATGTTTATTCTAAAAACTCAAGTAATGTTTATTGTATGACTTGAAAGATTTGTGCAATGCGATCTGTATCTTTGGAAATCATTTGATTTGGTTGCTTGCATTAAAATTAAGTTCATATCATAGGTTTAGAGATTAAAATATTTTACTGTAAGGAAATCATTTTTAATTTGGTCATATTGTACTTTGTACTTTATTATCTGAAGTTTTGGTTTACGGAAGGATCAAATTTCAAGTGCGAATTAATACAGGTTCTTAGCGAAAATTAGGTTTATTTTATTAGGTTGATAAGCATATGCTCCTGATCAAAGTGTGAAGATGAACATAAAATTTGGAAAGAACAAGAAAAAAAATACCTGGAAGAGTAACAATTTCTTTCAAATGGATTGGACAAGCAAATGGATTCATCCGCACTAACGGTGATTTGAGAAAGTTAACAAAGGTATATGATTGAGTACACATAGGTAATGGGAAGATACACTATATTCGACATTTTTTTGCATTAATCCATGTTTCAGAATGCCAAACACGATGATTTGTAGGATGGATGGTGCAACAAGGTAAAGGTCTGTCTTGAGTTTAATGTTACAATACCTGCAGCCTATTTGTGAATTATTAGAAGGAATTTATGAAATCTAATGTCTTGAAGAGGTCTTCCCTTTGGACCAATACATGGGTTGTTCAAGACTATAAGTCTATGTACATTAGCATTTGTCGTCATTAGAAAACTCAAAACATTTTTTTTAATTGGTAGTCATTTATCGTGTGTACTAATGCTCAAACAGATATCCTCCCCTTTTCTTCTATTATTACGTTGAAAGAAGCAATGTTGTTTACTTTCAATTAATTAGCCCGTAAATAGTAGCTTATGGAATTCTCTCATTCTTGGATGTAGTTTTCATTTTCTTTGACTATATAATGACCTTTCTTCCTATCTTATTATTGATCACAAGTTATAGTTCGTTGCTTTTGGGAGCGAAAATAGAAGAATTATAGATGGCAACGAAATTGTAATTGCACTCGCATTACAACCATGATTTTGAGTACACTCACAAGAATCACAAAGTTATGTACTATGAGATGCGAGGAGAGATACTAATAAGGCTTACATATGATAGAGGCGAAGGAGAAGAAGATTAAGTGGAGCCAGATTGAGAAGGGGTGAAGCGAAATAAAAGTTGAAGTTTAATTTGTAAATTCAAGCTCAAATTTTTATAACAATAAAAGCCTATCTTTGTGAAAACAGTTTACAAGTGAAAATGAATGAAGTTTTTGAATTTTATTCTTTGGGTTTGTAGTAGCACATTTCCCATATTCGACAAAGGCAAGCCAACATAACATAATCGAAGACAGCTCAGCGTTCGAGGAGACGCCACATCTACAACCATAAGTCCTCGACCTACTAAAAGTAGCCGTTGTACATGGTCAAGAAAGAGCCGTTAGAGATCCGCGAAGTTTGCCCACTACCCCAGAAATAGGAGACCGTTTCTTCTTTTTGTAAACTGCATGTATCTACTATAAATACAGGCAGAGAATAGATTATTCAAATCTGCAACTTTACTACTCATTCATCCTTGCTTTACTATCACACCGCAATCTGTAATAAACTAGCAACCTATTGGATTTTACATCAAAATCCTCCTCGGGGTCATGGTTTTTCTCAACCTTTACTGAGTTTCCACGTAAAATCTTATTCGCTTTAGCTTATTACTGCACCATCCTTACAAAAAGTATTGGCGAAGATTATCCTTCCGAAAAACACGCCATTACAATTGGCACCGTATGTGGGAAAACCATACTTTTCGTTACCACCTCTGATCTAAAAATAATCTGATGGCAAACATGAATCCCCGAAGCCATTCCAGTACGCTAAAGAATCACGAAATCAACCCAATACCAAAAATCGTCGATCTGCGCGGTGCAGTGATCGAATTGTAGAGACAAATGAAATCCGACCGAGTCTAGAGATTGGAAAATCAGCGCATTCACGCTCAGGCCCCTCAAGTGGAAAGAGATGAAAGGAGAAAAGCTTTAAACCAGCAAAGTCGGACACATCAGAAAGAGATGGAAAATTTATGGAGAACTTAAGATCGACTCACTGGCCGTCAAACGTCACCTCCACATGCTCGAAGTGATCATCGATCCAGGATAACCCAGAGAGAAAATCAGCCAAGAGAAGAACGAGGATGAACTTCTCGATCCAGATCCAAAAATCCAGATAGGGCTTCTCAACACTTCGGACTTACATCCTCAGCATCGACGCACACGTCATCAAACTCCCCCACTACCAGAAAGAAGGCAAATCAGGAACCGATTAGGACTTGAAGGGCATGTAGACTTTGACCCACAAGTTGCAGACATACCAATTCTTTCGCCACAGTTCATTACCTTATACGACCTAAATAACAGGATCCATACCATAAACTCTGATATTCCAGGCTGAAGATCTGCCCTCGGCAGAATCGAGATAAACCCTATTTCTCCTCATCTCGAAGTTATGCTCATTCCAGATAATTTCCATATGCCAAAATTTATTCAGTATGCAGGCCGCACTGACCCGCTCACCCACGTCCGACACTTCAAAGCCGCAGTTGGATTATATTCCAAACTCGACCACATGTTATGTAGATTATTCAACATGAGCCTGAAGAAGGAACCACTCAGATGGTTCCATACTATCCCCGAAGGCTCCACATTCAGCTAGTTGTAATGTATCTTTGAGTCAAATTATGCTCATGTTAAGGAGCGATAAATATTTCTAGATTCCTTGTTCTTCTTCGAGCAAGGCACAAAAGAGACCTTGGCGAGCTTTTACAAGCGTTTCTTGCAGGAAATACAAAAAATTGGGAACTCTGATCTTAAAATCGTCGTTCCAGCATTTACCTCATCCCTGCATATCGACTCTAAGGTTCAAGAAGAGCTAACCTTGCACAAGCCAAGAACAGTGACATAGATGATTGATGTTGTTAATAACTACATCAAATTATAACGATCAAAGAAGAATAAGATGAAAAACTCATCTGCCATCCAATTTCGTGAAACATTTGCATCCCAACCCCAAAAGTCAACCAATGTCGAAGTACCCAAGCAACACGGAAAAAATACCGACAACGCTAGAAGAAGAGACGAAAGGCCAGACAGAGCCATCCCCATTCTACCTTCAATGACAACAACTCTCTCCACTATCTTGCCAACGATAAAGGGAGATGAGTTTTATCGGGCAGCATAAGCAATTCCAGACATCCCCAACAAACCTTTATGTCAGTATCACAACTTACATAGTCACGAAGCTGACAACTACTACTCACTCATTTGAATTTTTCATTGCATTCTATTAGCTGAAAGACTTCATAATTATGTAGTCGACATTCAAAAATTTATCGAAGAAAAAACTAAGAACAAAGACATCAAACCAGAGCAAGGCCAATGGCAAGCTCGCCATCTTTACATGATTGAAATTGAAAAAGGAAAGAAAAGAAAACAAGGCGATCGGATTACATCTTGTTACAAAATGACATCCTTTGACAAATCGACAAAACTTCTCCCCAACTCGAGCAAATCAAAATGTCCTTACCATATTACCTTCGAAGACTGCGACACAAGCCATGTCAAATACCCACATGACGACCCCCTGGTCATTATGCTCAAAGTCGGACAAGACTACCTACATACGCTTCTCGTTGATACAGGAAGTGCCACAAATATTTTATTCAGAAGAGCAATTAAAGTTCTAGGACTCAAAGATTCAGTGAAAGCTTCGATAACCACAATCACAGGTTTCAACGGTTTCTAAAGAATCAGCAACAGGATAAATCACACTGCCAGTTCAAGCAGGGTCTGAAAATCACCTTCGAAATTTGTAGTTATCAATGCTGAATCCAAATATCTAGGAATTTTAGGGCGGAATTGGCTACATTCAGTTAAAGCAGTACCTTTTACATATCACTTGGCATTGAGATTTCCAACAGATCATGGAGTCTACAAAATCAAGGGCAGCCAAGCAGTTTTACGTATGTACGGGAACACTCCCCACATTCGAGCAACATGACACTAAGGTGGTAGATTCCATTGAACTCGATGGGCCCGGCCGTAACACCTTCATTGGCTCAAAATTGTCATCTGATAAGAAAGAAATAATGATCCAGCTCCTTAAGAAAAATGTCGATATCTTTGCATGGTCTTTCCAATAGATGCCCGACATTAATTCTTTGATCGCAAGCCACAAACTCAACCTCCTTCCAAACATTAAAACAGTTGTGCAGAAGCGTCAAAATTTAGCTCCCCGCCTTCGCGAAGCTGTTAATGAGGAAATCAATAAACTCCTTCATGTAGGATTTATCAGGGAAGCCAAATATCCACAATGGGTTTCTAACATAGTGGCAGTCCCAAAAAGGAATGGAAAAATTAGAGTCTGTGTTGGTTTTATAGAACCCAACAAGTTTACCCCAAAAGATAACTTTTCTCTCCCACTTATCCCGCAACTCCTCAACTTTGTCGCAGGACACGAACTTCTTTCGATGATAGATGCAACTTTTGGTTATAATCAGGTTCCTCTTGCCAAAGAAGATCAGGAAAAAACAATTTTTATCACAGAAAGAGGTATTTACTGTTACACGATAATGCCTTTCAGATTAAAAAATGCACGAGCCACCTACCAACGACTCGTCACCAAAATGTTCAAAGATCATTTAGGCAAAATCATGGAGGTATACATTAATGATATGATCTGTAAAAGCTTGTAGCGTGGAGATCACTACGACAACCTCCAAACCATATTTAATATTCTTCGCACCTACTAGATGAAACTCAACCTTGAAAAATGTCAATTCAGTGTTGCATCCAGTAAATTTCTGGGGCATCTGGTTAGTAAAAGGGGAATCAAAATCGATCCTGCACAAATTAAAGTACTAATCGCAATGCCATCTCCTGGAACTAAGAAAGATGTACATAAATTCACTAGCAAGATTGATGTTCTTCATAGTTTCATTTTAAAATCATCTGATCGATGCAAACTTCTTTACCTCCTTCTTCGTGGAAATCCAACTCCACTGTCCAAAAAACAAACCAAGGAAATTGTTTGGACTCCTGACTGTGAATTAGCTTTCCAAGATCTTAAACAATACTTGGGGCGTCCTCCTATCATGAGTACTCCCGTTGATGGCGAACTACTGACAATGTACTTATCCATAACCGATAATTCTATTAGCTTGGTCCTTATTCGAGAAAACGACGGTGTAGAAAACCCAATTTATTTCATCAGCAAGACTCTCATGCCTGCTGAGAAAAGATATACAACAACCAAGAAATAACAACTTGCCTTGCTCTACAGCTCTCAAAAACTTTGACCTTATTTCCAAGCTCATCCAATCAAAATTATTACTAAATATCCTCTTAGACTTGCACTCTCTAAAAAAGAAAATTATTGAAGAGTTCAACAATGGTTAGTATTCCTCAGAGAATATGACATCTCATTCGAGCCTCAAATATCGATCAAAGGTAAAGTTGTAGCTGATTTCTTGGAAGATTTTCCAGTCGAAGACCCTGATTGGGAAGAACTCGAAGAAGTATTGGTTGAAGACTCAATTGCAGAGCTAAACACCTGGTCCTGAAGTACAGGGTGGAGACTCTTCACTGATGGATCTGCTGGACCACGGGGATCAGGAATCAACATCGTTCTCGTTACACCATCCAATCATCGCATCGAAAAAGTTATTAAACTCAAATTCTATACCACCAACATTGAAGCAGAATACGAAGTTATCCTTCATGGACTAGATCTTACTAGAACCCTTGGGGCATAAGAAATAGTTGTCTATGTCGACTCTTTACTCGTCGCCAATTATTATAACAAGACATCCGACAAGATGGTTGATTATGCAGCCTTAGTCGAAGCAAAAATGAACAAATTCAAGTCAGCAACAATCTCTTACCTCTCTCGAGCTAAAAATTGCCACGCTGACGCGTTGGCATACATCGCTGCAATGCTTAAAGACAGTGATTTTTTTTAGAAATCAAGGTTATCGAACATTCTAGTCTCGATATGGGCTCTACGATATATGCATATCAATGTTGTTGAAGATGAAGATAAAGACGATTGGAGAAGACCTTTTATGCATACCTCAATTCCAACATCCTCCCAAGTAATAAAGAAGAGGCCCGATCACTCTTGGCCAAATGTCCGCGATTCACATTCTAAGATAAAATCCTCTATCGTATTACAGGAAGAGGACCTCTTATTGAATGTATTTCTCATAAACAAGCCCAAATAAAAATCAAAGAGCTTCACAAAGGGATCTGCGCAGTTTACGTTTCAGGACGTTCATTGGCCCAACAGGAATTCACTCAAGGTTTATACTAGTCGAAGATGCGACAAGGTTGTAAAGACTTTGTTTAACGATACTACAAATGCCAAATCCACGCTCAAGGCATCAAAAGCCATGAACTCGACTTACACATTAGCAATGTCCTCTGGCCATTCAAAAGAATGGGGATCGATATCATTGGGCTCTTCCACCCAACATCGGGAAATCGCAAAATTGTTCTTGTAGCCATAGATTACTTCACAAAATAGGTTGAAGCAGCTCCTCTATGTCACACCGATGAAAATAAAGTCATCAAGTTCCTTTGGGAATACATAATCACCAGATTTGGCTTCCCACAAATGATACGATCCGACAACGGCAAACAATTCATCAGCAATAAAGTCCTCACTTTCCTCCACAAACACCAGACTTAACTCTCAACTTCAATACCATACTACCCTAAAGGTAACGGATAAGCTGAAGCCATCAACAACAGCATCAAATCAGGATTACGCAAGCACCTCGACGAAAAGAAAGACAAAGGGGTCAATGAAATACTAAGTATTATATGGGCATACCAGGTAACTCCTCGAACATCCATAGGTTGTACTCCATTCATGATGGCCTTCGGTACTGAAGCAGTCATACCTTCAGACCTTGATCTACCAAGTGGTCGAAGAAAAATCACAGATGAAGACAATGAACTCGGTCTCCTATGCAACCTCAACTGGATCGAAGAAACCCAAGAAAAAGCCATTGCGAACTTGAGACGGTACCATGACACACTGAAAAAAACTTACAACAAAAAGGTTTGAAGACGAAAGTTTGGCATCGGAGACCTTGTCCTTCGACGGATTCAAGATAGTACTCGACCTAAGAATTCTGAAAAATTGTCAGAAAATTGGGAAGGGCCATACATTGTCAGTGACAAAATAGATAGTGGGGATTACTGGCTGATGACAGAAGACGAAATCCAGCTAGAATATCCATGGAATACAGCCCAACTGAAAATGTTTTACAGATGACAACTGTAACAACTTTCATTGATTCAAATAAAACTATCTTTACTATCCCTTACATCTTTACTATCTTTACTTAGTCTCGATCCATACTTGATACGTATGCATCAACACTACAATCATTTTTACTATCTTTCTCTAGTCTCAATCCATACTTGATAAGTATGAATCAACACTAGACTCATCTTTACTATCTTTCCCTAGTCTCGATCCATACTTAATAAGTATGCATCAAAACTACTAATCATCTTTACTATCATTACTTAGTCTCGATCCATACTTCAAAAATATGCGTCAAAACTAACATTCAAATCTTCACAAACACTATCCAATTAACATGATATTCTTGTTTGCATTCATTACTCATATCATGTTTTGTTCATTTCAAATCCAAACCCAGATACCCCATTGAGGATTCACATCAGGTACTCATTCACGTTACTTGCCATTCCATGGACATCGTTTCCTCATCACACAAACTTGCATTCATTACTTATCTGCTATAATCTACAATCACATTTCACAATCCAAATCTTATCGAATATAAACACTTAACATGAATTTAGCAGCAAATATGCATCCAATATTTTCAAATAACTTCTTTGAAAAACACTTAGTTAAACATTGTTACAGTCCCATCGACCATTTTTATTCCACCCCTCAAAACAATACTGTTTACAAAAATTATTTAAACTGCGGGAGGAGACACTACATCATCAACCTTCGATAAAACCTCAGGAGCAAGCACATCCAGTATTTCCTCAGGACGCAAATCATCAGAATTCATCATCACAAAATCATCGACAACTTCCGTCCCACTAAGAACTTCAGGAGTTTCCGGAACATCATCTTCCGGATCTGAATCCTCAAAAACCAAGCCCCCAGTAATGACCAACCCCTTGTAATGATCTTTCCTCTGCTCCATCGCCTCGTACTGACCTACATAGTTGGCCTTCACCTTCTTGCAAGCTTCTAAATTATCTCGTATCAACTGAGCCCTAACCTCCTCCAAAATCTTCCCATGCTCCAATTCCATCGACTTTCGAGCATCGTTGACCTGCTCACGTACATCCTTATCAAAATTTGTTTTTAGCAATGCCAGCACCTCATCTTTATCCTTCGCCAACTCAACCCTTACCTCCTCGATCTTTTTCTCCCAAACTTTCTTCGCATCACGAAGGGCAACATCCTTCGCCTTCCCAGCTATTCAACGTAGCATTCAACTTCTTCTTGTCCTTGATCAAAACTTCTTTCTCCCTCGTCAAATCTTTCTCGATATTCTTGTACGCCACAAGCTTATTGGCCAAAGTGTCACCGCCAACAATATGACCTTTAGCTTCAGTCAACAACTTCTTGATCTACATTACATTCATAATATGAGTATTTATGCGAGGTACCAAATTCATTAAACGAGTCAAAGTAGAAAATTTTCTCACATTCGACATGTTTTGGTGGCCCTCGCTTAGAAAATTCATCAAGCTCTCCGCCCCAACCAAACAGTCATCCACTTTTACCTCAAGCACATCCGTCCCAACAACATATGCCTCCATCGTCCTCTGGACCTCAGCCTCAGATTTCTCGACATATTTCTTCTTCGACGACTCCGAATCCATCCTCCTCTTCAGAAGCGTACTTATCGAAACTCGTGGAGGTCCCCCATTCGGCAAAACAATCAGTGTCTCGATCTTCGACCCTTCCTTAATATTTGACCTTTGAGGGTGCCTTTTTGGAGGTAGCAGGGGAGCAACAACTTGGCTAGCCGTCATTTTCTTCTTACCCTTCCCCAATGTTTCAGTGAACATCGAGTCTCTCTCTGTAGTTATAGAATCCGTCGTATACCCAGCTAACGAAGAATTTTCCAAAGGCAAACTATACTCTAAATCCCTTTTATTTTTCGCAAACATCTTTTCGTTGATTGCCGTGAACTTCTGCCCCTTTAGCCTTCGACCTCTTTAAGCCTGCCTCTTGAAACAAAGTACCAACTCTCTCGCGGTCGACGACAAGGTTGTCGATCCTACCGTAGAAACCCTTCCTGATATTGTACAGTTGCTCTTGCACTTTAAAATTCTTATTGATCTCTTTCAAAGCTACACAAAAACCAAAAAACTGTTATAAACAATTTTTATCAAATACACAAATCCAAAACATCGACATTTACGTTACCTAACCACAAACCTAAATGAAAAGTCTTTCTTTTCAAGGGCTCCCTCAGATTTTTCTTGTCAAACTCGTAGTTCCCAGACACGAGTAGACGTTCATCGTTATACCGCCCTCTTGTTGATACCATATCATAGAGCAACAGTCTCTTCAGGAACCTCGCCAAGAATCTGTAGCCTATCTTTTTCAGATTCTGCTTAAGTATGTAGTACACACATAAATCATCCACTGTGATCAACTCTTCTCCCCTTGACTTTAATCGACCGTTTATCGCCCCAAATACGCGAAACAGGTCATACACATTTGGGTTAAACTAACTAGGTGCCAAGTCGAAGAAATTCAACAACTTCTTTTGATCAGCTCGAAACAGGTCATACACGTTTAGGATCCTTCACCCCTTCTTAATTTGTTTTCGATGAATGAGAATCCCACCCAAGGGTATTTCCTCGTCGATCATATCATATTAATACTCCTTTAACCTAATATCTTGTGGAATACCATACTTTATCTTGAAACTTATTTCTGAACCCTCTCCGTAACAAGCCTCCTCAACGTCTTCCTCCCCACCCCCACTACCTTCTCGATCACTAGCCTGTGGCTCGTGATCCACATCTGTATCGGTACCCTCCTCGTCAGACACTTCCACAATCCTAGGTGCCACCCTAAACTGGTCGATACTAGCTATGTCTGCACTACTCGCCCCCACCCTATATCTACCAGCAAACTGTTGAACACATGTAGTTACATCAATCATTAGGGGCTCTACATCTTGAAGGTTCCTGAATATATCTTTATCATCGATTTGAATTGGTTTAGCCATTTTTAAGAACCTGAAAATCAGATTCCATTATTTATAACAATTAATATCTATCATATCTTATACATTATATATATGTTAATATGTTCATATTCATAAAGTTGTCGAGTTTACTCTTCAACACATTATTTTATCATTATTATCATTACTATTTGGTATTTCAAAATTCATGGATAAATTGTAACCCCCAAATTCATGGAATTTCGAATGCAACGCTTGCAATTAACATTATTAATCAACTATTTTGGCAAATGACAACTCTATAAGATCAAATTTGGAGTAGTTTACCTCCAATTATTGGTTGCGTCGTAGTCGTTCACGAGGATGTTCTGAAAAGGTTACATTTGGGAGCTATCAAGGGTTGAATAAACCGTTTCTTCTTCAGCTGAGATGAAATAACTTTTGAAAAGGGTCGAATGTTTGTTTTTGATGAAGAGAGTGATGAGGATTATCAGAAGACAGGAGATGTTTATTTGAATAAGAGAGAGGATAGAGGAGAGAACCAAAGAGTCGAGCTTGATGAAGAGGTATTACTTTGTGTAGCAATGCTAGAGTGGAGCTGGGATTCAACTCAATTGGGCTTGGATGGAGCTGAGAGTATTTGTTACTATTTTTAGTGTGTGGGTATATAACTATATATATAAGAAGGAAATTTGAAGAAAAAAAAAGTAGGAGTGTCGGGCACCCCCCCCCTCTAAATCCGCCCCTAGCTGGATATCATTACTACCCGAATACACATACTACATTTAGTTCTTGATACAATATTTCATTACTATTTTTTCTAAGTCCTAACATCGATTACTGTACTAATATTTATTTTTGTCGAAATTCAGGCACCTCAAACTTCTCGACTGCACTTCGCCTGTTTCCTGCCAAAACCAATCAAATTCAAAAGATACGAAATTACACCTTCTCCGGTGTGAAATCCGGCCAAATACCACCTACTTCGAAACTCCATTTCTGGCAATCTCGCAGAAATCCAAACATCACCCTACAGTCGCGCCGTACTCGCAGTGACTCCCACCAATCACCCTCTCCCCTCATCACCACCCATTTCTCATAGAGTCTCTCTCCAACACCCTTATAAGCCTTTACGACTGCATTGCCGCAAAAACGGAAACTTTCAACCATCACTATAACAAATTCTATCATCAAAACCCTACCATAGTAAAATCTCCGATTACTTCTAATCCATCATTCCTAATACAACTTCCTTCTAACACTATCCTAATCATATCTACCTTTACACAACTTTATAAGGAATCATTCCAATATTACACAAAACAATAAAAATTACTAACCTTGAATTCGCGCTGCCTCAGTATCCCTCTGCTTCGCCCGCTTTGCTCTCTCAATTAAAGCGCTGATCTTCGCCAATACTTTTTATTAGGATGATGTAGTAATAAGCTAAAATAAATAAAATTTTACATAGAAACTCAGTAAAGGCTGAGAAAAACCACGACCCCGAGGAAGATTTTAATATAAAATCTAATAGGTTACTAGTTTATTACAGATTGTGGTGTGATAGTAGAACAAGGATGAATGAGTAGTAAAGTTACGGATTTGAATAATCTATTCTCTGCCTGTATTTATAGTAGATACAGACAGTTTACAAAAGAATAAACTATCTCCTATTTCTAGGGTAGTGGGCGAACTTCGCGGATTTTTAACGACTTTTTCTTGACCATGTACAACGGCTACTTTTAGTAGGTCAAAGACTTGTGGATGTAGACGTGGCGTCTTCTCGAACACTGAGCTATCTTCGACTATGTTATGCTGGCTTACCTTTGTCGAATATGGGAAATGTGTTACTACAAGGTTATTATAATTTTTTTTTTTCATGTCGGATTCATTTATGTATATTCGATTGTCTCAATGGTTTGTTTAGCAGATAAAATGCAATATAGAGTATGTAAAAGGTTGTGTCAAAAACACACTAAGATATGCTCCATATACTCATCAATTGCAATGTTGAAGGTGCTTCGATTCATGAGTTATAATAAAAACTTATACTATTTCATAACTATGTTTTCATTACTGCCAAGGTTTGGGGTAACAATTTAATACCACACTTTAAAAAGTATATGTAATATGTAGGGTTCACCATTAACAGGGTCAGTCCCAATATTTGCCATGACTGACTCTCCCAAGGAATTAATTCGGCGACTAAGATAATTTTACACAGTCAAAAGTTGGTCTGAAAGGAAAAACTGCATCTCTAGAAAAACATCTAAATCCCTCACTACCAAACCAACCATAGCCATATATAATGCCGAAGGCGAGTAGACGTAATTATCGTGGCGAGCCCAAACTCTGGGGAAAGATACTACTTACGGTTATGCCATTAATGACTATTAAATATATAATCATACCGAAGGCAAGCATAGATGTTTTAGCGTCGAAGGTGCGTTAATAGACAATTTTGTAGCGCCGAATGCGTGTCGACGTATTCAACGCAGCGAGTTACGGGCAGTACTAGTTAATATCATTATGTACAGTAACTTTTCCCAGTATATAACTTTGTATTTTTTACCGCTACCAGAAATATATTTTATTTGAAAAATATATTTCAGCGTCCCTTAATTTTTCAGCCAAAAATTTCTTAACACAAATCGACCCATTCATTTCCCGCCATTTAATTTTTGAACCCCTAAATCTTACAACTCCAACTCGTCCCTAAACCACAACAAGGTAACTCTCTCTCTCTCCAATTTGGATAATTTGTCGAATAAATCAATTCAATTCAAATCAATGCTAACCCTAACTCTTTTTAGGGATGACAATTTGTCTCGCCATGCTCGGGGTCCCCGTTTCCCGAGCAGGGCAGATTTAGTATGAACTAACCGGGTATGGGGGTGGGGGTGGGATGGTATAAGCCGCCTAAAATCCGTCAGAGATCGGGGTGAATTTGGGACTGCTAATAGAAAATCCGTGAAAATTCGTTATCCACCCGACCTCCGCCCAGTTAATATCAACTAGTATTTTCCCTATTATACCCTTATGAGTTGTGACTGTTAGAAAGTAAAACAGACCACCAATTGTATCTCAAACTTTAAAATCAACAAATCTCAAATAAGTGTGGGGTGTAATTGTATTTCAAACTCTCAAATCGACAAATCTCAATCCTCTTGGCTCTTCTCTGTCTCAGACAACACCAATTCATAAAACCCCAATTCAAGGTAAAATCAATTGATCGAATCAGGTTGGTCTCTCTCTCTCTCTCTCTCTCAGTCATTGGGCCACAATCAATTGGTAATTACTAATAACCATCAAAAGATTCAAAACTCTCTTTGGTTCATCGCATTTCTAGGTTTCTTTTTTCTTTTTTTTCGACCCCAAAACCCCATCTCGACCAAAATCCTGACGGGAGTTCTGTGCTCATTGCTGGATTTCTGGTCTGGGTTTTGAGTTTCAGGCGAGAGGGTGTCCGGGTTTGCCTTTTTTTTTTTTTTTTTTTTTTACGATGATTTTTTAAGGTTGGTTGATTGAAACTATTGGTTTTTGGTGATTATTTGATGTTTTGGGGAATTGTGTATGTGGGAATGAAGGATATTTTGTTGCATGTCAGTTGAGGTTAAATGCATTGTGAGGTACAACTCAGGGAGATATTTTGCTGGGAATTTAGCAGTTACCTGTTTTGATTCTTACTTTGTATTTGTATTTGTATTTGTATTTGTATTTGCATTTGAATGTGAAAACGACATGAAGAAGATATGTATTTGTACAATATCCTTACTATGGAAGACTTTGGTTTCCCTGAAGAAGATATGATTTGGAAAACGACACAGTATGTCTAGGAGAGTTCATGTGATTTCCTAATATACCATTACGGTACTTACGAGTTGTTCAATCCCGTATAGCAATTGAAGCAAATTTGCCTTGGCCTTGTTGATTGTAAGTTAGCAGTTGAAGGGCTGAACTCTATTACAGGTAAGAAGATGTTCTAGTCAGCTTTTGTGTTCATGGTGATGCTTTTTAATTGCTTAGAACAGGATACGTATTGTCACTATTGTGATGTTCTAATTCTTATCCACTTGAAAGTGTGCACAATTTATACCTGACCCTTCATTTCCAGAATATAGTTGTAGCATATGTCCTTCATTTGTGTTAACTGAATATTTATGTTGTGATGATTGCCATGCCCGGTAAGTACAGAGAGATACTTGCAGCTTGAACCTTGGGTACAGTTTTGGTCTTACTAGATGTTATGTATATATATATATATATTTATTTTTTTTCCATTAGTTAAATGGGGCGGGTCTAGTATTGAGCTTATCAATGTGGGGCGGATTCGGGGATCCCCGGTTAATTTAAATGGGGTTCGGGGCGGGGATGGGAGGTGGAAACCTAAGCGGGGATGGGGATGTGGATGGTATTGGCTCCCCTGCCCCAAATCCTCCCCATTACAATCCCTACTTTTTTTTCTTTCTAATTTTCCCTAAAAATTAGTTGGGTAAAATCAATTACGCGGGTTTATTCATCTCAATAATAATTGACTAATTGAAGTATTACTCTTTCCCTTTCAGGATCTCAATTACGCGGACCGTTTGAATTCCTTCAGAATTGCAATATAGTTTGTTGATCGAGTCTTGGAAACATGTCGAAAGAAGACATGTTGGTTGACGCGTGTGAAGCTGAAGTATTTAATGCCGATTATCTAAAATTTTACTATGGTAATGCTCACACTATACTTCAATTAGCTTTGCTGCTATGATTGGATATATGTGCGCGAGTCAGTTTTGATATTCAGATATTTCTAACCTGAAGAGTTTTTTTTTTTTTCTTCAGGGAAGTTGTTTCCTCACGCTGAAATCTTCAAATGGATGTCTTATGGAAACGGTAATTGAAGTTTCTTGATATTTTTTAGTTGTTTATGTTGTGTGTTATGGTTTAAGATATACTTTATATGTCTGTTGTGTTGCTATTAGGGTGTATAGAAGTATGAATATTTATTTGATATTTTTCTTTATTAGAAGTATTGAATGATCCATATATCTAATGAAGTAATAGTGTTATCTGGTGATGGATCATGTGGTCGTTACGATGCCCACGTAGGCGATCATCTCTCCACCTCTCAAGACCCCTCTCTCTATTTTAGTTATTTCTATTTATTTTATTTTAATTGCATTATAGTTAAGAAAATTTAGAGTCTAGCTAGGGTTTTTATTTTTGCTAGGTCTCTTCTCTTATAAAAGAAAGCTTAAGCTTAGTTTATTTTGGTAAAGTTGGTTTGAGAGAGAGGCTTAGCCTGAGAGAGAGTGATGTAGAGTTTGGGGTAAAACTCATAAACCCTAGGTCTTTTGGCCTTTATTTTATGTGATTAAGAGCGATTTAGTAAAAACGATTTTTAGTTTTAGATTAATTGTGATTGTTAGAAAGAGCTTCCACTATAGTTCCTATCATCTTCCGCTATAGTTCCCATCATCTGGTATACCGTATATCGATCCTGTACTGTACATAAAATAAAAGGCTTCATTAGTTGATGATAAGTAACACCATCTTAGCCAAACTAAGGATAATGAATTGCAATATGTTGGAACTATTTATTATATTGGAGCAAACTGATATTTTTGTAATTTTTCTTATTTAACCAGTGTATATATCAAGGTTGTATGAATTTATTGAGGATACCAAAATATTTTTTGATTCTTTAATACTTGATACTTTGATCCTTGGTTTGACCACATCTCTTTGCTTGTTTGATTGTAGATGGGAAGCATGCGGCATGTGACCGATCTTATTTTGGAAGAAGGGAATTTGCCTACACCATCGATGATGCATTTGTCCGTTACCAGTCATTCAACAGTGTTGCTGAATTGGAAAAATCGATCAAAGACAAATGCCCTCTCAAAATCGATATTGGACCTGTGTACAGTATAGATGTACGACTTTTTAGCCTTTCTTGTTTTAGTACTTAAGCAGAACTTGAAATTACCCGAAATCTCGCCCAACCAGCAGGATGAGATTGGGCTGAAGTTTTCTAACCCGAGGTAGAATTAGGTTTGAGTTATGGCATTGCTTGTTGATTGTTGGGTTAGGCTAGGGAAGACCTGAGACCTCACAACTAACCCAACTTTCAGGATGTACATAGCAGGTTGAGATATGACCAAAAGCAATGCCAGAAAAACTTCACTATTATCCAGATTTATCATTCATAACTCTGTCAAGCGTAAACATGCCAATAAAAAAACTATTTTTAATGATTATGCAACATTTTTTGGGTCAAAATGATATGTAAATAATAAAGAGAAAAGTTATGATTTTCAAATAGTCGCCTAGGTTTCAAATGTTTTATGTGAAAATAGATATGAATATGGATTGGTAACTTTTATTAGGAAAAAATAGGTAAAAACATGGATAATGTGTTTACCTTTATTAACATTTGCTTTTGTATTAATCTACCATTTATCTTGTTATAATCTTTTTTCTTACAGCCTGCTAAAAGAAAGGCCTATGCAGCAAACAGCTTCACTCCAGTTGAGAGGGAGCTAGCTTTTGATATAGTAAGCTAACTTCAAGAACACACTTGTAACTTGAAAACAATTTTAATTCGGTCTATTTCTAATTGTCTTAAATGCGTATTAATTTACAGGACATGACAGATTACGATGATGTACGATATTGCTGTTCAGGAGCTTGTGTGCTTAGACTGCTGGCCCCTAATGACCATTGCTATTAAAGTGATTGATACTGCTCTTAGAGGTAAAAATAAGGGAAAAGCTTTTGTTATTATGTCGTTTAGGATATTAGAACATGTCTTTTGTTCCTTGTGTGAATTACTGAATGTCTAATAAAACAAGATTTTCATTGCTCTCTCTCTCTCTCTCTATTTTAACATCTGGCCTTTATTGCCCTTTGCTTGTCAGGCCTGATGCATTGAATTTATATGATTAAGAAAAACTTATGTATAAATTGCTCCTTTGCAGATGACTTTGGTTTTAATCACATTCTTTGGGTATACAGTGGCCGGCGTGGTGTTCATTGCTGGGTTTGTGATGGAAGAGCTAGAAGGTAAGGCATTAAAAATCTGAAACTGAATTTTTGTTTACTCGCAGTTATGGTGTCTTGTTCTTATATAGTATATTTTTCTTCAGGTTAATCGATGAGCAGAAAATCAATTTGTGACTATTTCCGTGTATATAGGGTAATGTTCAATGTGGATGATTGACTGGATTGGTGTTTTTCCTAGTATTCTGTCTCATGAAAGATGTTGACATTAGTTTGTGTTCGTAGGGCAATGAAAACAGTAACAAGAAGGTATCCTTAACAGGTCCAGCCTTTCATCCATTTCTAGTGTAAGTTTTTTTCTCCTCTAGGCCGTTTAGTTGGTTTTCTTAAATACTTATATACTTCTATACTATACGAGGGACATTTGCTTGTCTCTAAAGACGACAAAACACCTATGTCTCACAGGTGAGGGTCATACATTATCATTAAAATAGCAGATACATACCCAGGTTGACTTTGTCAAGGACGATGGATGCCGTAGGGCATGCCCGTTTCCAAACTACATGCCCCACACCCTTTTGTGTGTGTGTGTGTGTGTGTGTGTGAGCGAGAGAGAGAGAGAGAGGTGCTGAAAGCCACCTCAATCTAATATATTAACCAGTTATACTAAAATGGAGTGTCATGGGTCCGTACACACAGTTGCAGACCACCACCCAAAACGTGATTAAGCCACAATTAGAAGTGCAAAACCTAAGTAGATGCAAATATAACTGCTAACACTATCATGTTGCATCTATGCTTTCCAGACGCTCATATTCAGAAGTCCTAGAGACGTTCTTCGAATAGAGAGTGTTTTATGTGCAGCAGCTATTTACATTGGAGGAAAGGTTTGAAAAGATCCTTGAATTGATCCCTGATGAAGGTATGCTATTCAACAACTTCATTTGAATACAAGCCTTTTAAGTCATTTCTGTTCCTATGACTTCTGTTAACAAATCATAGACTTGACACATATGCAGCTATTGCTGCTGAGCTTCGAAGTAAATGGGAGGATAATCGACGGTCCTCGACCTCAGAAGATGTTAATGTTGTTCGGTGGAAGCAACTAAAAAGTTTGTTGCAGTCTGCAAAGCATAAGGTATGGTATTATAATTGTAATATACACCTGAAACCATAAGGCATGGTATTGAGTATTCAAAGGCATACAACTATACCCATATGAACCTGCTTTAGCAAGGATATAATAGCCACTCGATTTCATTGTGTCTGTAAATAAAACAGTGGGAACTGTAAGCTGTGCAATTTCAACACTTTATTTTGCTGATCAGGTTATCTGGGTTCATTAAATTATCACCATTTTCCCGACTAATTCCTGGGGCATGTGAGATCCTCGCAGACTCACATTCTGAGTGAGGATAAATCCCGGCGAGTGGCCCCTGTTGGTGGTCAATTGAATTCAAGACCTCTGCTTCATGTCATGAGACATGGTCCCAAACTGCTACACAACCCTCGTTCATAAGCTTTACATGCATCAAGGGATGGGTGACTTGAAGTGGAGCCAATCAAAAAACATTTTAGAATATACCTCTGCGACTAGAGGCAACCAACCATTCTGCTTGCATATTCGAATACCCTGATCTCCCTAGTTGAATATGCCTCTTATCATCCATTAATATTCTCAATGAATTCATTGTAGATCGAGTCAAACACCTAAGAAAGATATATTCGTTTTATTCCTGTTTTATTTTCCCCACTGGTTGTCCCCGAAATCTCTAATAATGACTTTGTTGTTGTGTTCCTAGTTGGTGGTCATTTAATATCTGCCTGGTTGAGAATTATGTAAGCTACGTGAACAATTATATGGTGTTGTCGAACTCATCTTGCTGTCCCCTCTTGCTTTTATTAAGAATTGGATCATTTTATCATTTCCAGGGTCAGGGGATTCGCAGGTCTGTAGAAGAGATTGTTTTCTCATATACCTACCCCAGGCTTGACATGGAGGTATCTCATTTTCTCGCCTATTATTCTAGAATTCTTTCTTTATCTTCTTAAAAAAAAATTATATTTTTATCAGGTTTCAAAACACATAAATCATTTGCTGAAGGCGCCATTCTGTGTACACCCTAAAACAGGTTAGAAACAGGATCAGTAGCTAAACTTAAAAACCCAGAGGTCTTGGAATATTCTTGACTAGAAATATAACATACAACACAATATACAGTGTGACTTATAACTTCATGTCTTCATGATACATAATGAAGTATGATAGGAATCGTAACCATGTTTGGTCGTGGTCGTAGTGGCATCCCCTTAGGAGCCGTTCTCTATGGAGACCCTCCCTGTTTCTATTTTCAGTTTATTTTATTTTAGTAGAATAATGCCTATTTTGAGGGGAAGTGTTTTAAAAGGTGGAGGACTCCTAGTTCTATAAAGGAGTTCTAGGGTAGAAGATAAGTAGAGGTTGAGTTTTGAAGAAGAAACCATAGCTAAGATACGGAGATCTAGTTTTCTTTTCAGTCTTTAAATCAATCAAGTAGTTTGTCTTTTCTTTTAATCGCTTCCGCATTATAGTTTTCTATCAAAGTATATAACATGTATAATATACATTTTATTAATGTAATTATGTGTTTAATAATGTTAGTTGTTCTATACTTTTTGGCTTAGTAGACTTCCACTATTTCAAGTGGTAAAATGGGTGTAAAATGTCAATTTTTGATTTTCTGGTCATTAGAACAATATGGTTGCTTGAAATGTCCTTTTCTGAGCATTGTGCCACAGTGCCACTGCAGAAGGTTTCCAGTGTAGAGAGCCGAAGATAAAATATCCCCTTTTTCCTTTTGAGCATACAAGTTACCATGCTTCTCAGTGGTGTAGTAGTACCTTCCTAATGATGTATATTATTTTGCAGGCCGTGTTTGTGTGCCTATAGATCCTGATCATTGTGAAGAGTTCGATCCCACTGCAGTACCGACTCTTTATACAGTAAGCTTGCTTTTAACTCCTAGATCTCACTGATAGCTTCCTGAAATGTTTGAAGCTCTAGCTGTATTGCATGTTAACTTCGTCTTTAGAGCATCTCCAGCAAAGTGGGAGGCTTTCCCCACTAAATCTCCACTTCCACCGGTTTTATTTCAGCGGTTAAAGTAGAAGAAAGATAAAATAGGAGATACGAGGGAATAACCTATTCTGGCAAAAAATTAAGCCGCACGGCTTAGACTTCTCCGTGTAGATTTATACCTTTATGTTTAAGTCACGTGTATTGTGTTTTTCAATGCCTTGATTATATATATATATATATATATTTATCCTTAGAAATGGGTGCGGGGAAGACTAACTTCCTGCATAATATTTCACACCCTTGTGGGTGAATTCTCCCACCGAGTGGGGGGTTTTCCCACTATCTACCTACTGTTAGAATAATAAGGTGAAATGCCCTTTTTCCCACTATCTTTTTACTGCTATAGATGCTCTTAGTAGTGGGGAATATGATAATTCTATTTCGTATTAGTTTTTGCGGTAATATAGTATTAACATAGGAAGCTGATATTTCCATGTGAAGAATTTATTGAGACACGAATTTTTATCCAGTCTGATGCAAATAGCCTTCTACAGTTCGTTCTACTTCGTCTTTATTCGGTCTCTCTTATCGAAAATTCTATATGTCCTCTCTCCTCAAAACCTGCATCTGGGAAATTTTCTTCTCTCCTCAAAACTTCCATGCAGTAGCAAGTCTAGAGGAGATAGGGAAATTATTAGTGGTAATTAATCTTCATATTTGATGTTGACTAAGATCTGGGAAATCATGTTTATCTACGGATCTCTCCTATATGTTGATCGGAGATCGCATTTCGAGGTTCTCATGGAGTACTAAGTTTTTTTGTCACAGTATCTTGATCTTATATGATCCTAAAGAGAGGGAGAGAGGGGAATCCTTCAAAATTTTGAAATGCAAATAAAAGAATAAATTGCAAACATCTTTGAGAAATTCTTCATACTGTATTTGCAGACATACCTATGAGATTCAATCAAAGAAACCCCATATTTTGAAGTCTAGCTTTGCTTTAATAACTAAACAAACACTTCCTTTTATTCAATCAAAGCAACCTATATTATGATCAAAACAGAGGAACCGAGAAATATCCAAATCACGTAAAAAAAAACTCAAATTCACCACCCTAAAAACAACTCAAATTGCAGATTTTTTTCTTGCTTAAACTAACTATACAATCAGATTTCAAACTCCCATTGAGCAAACACAGATCAGATTCCTAAAGAAATTCAGAAAACCACTCAATTTGATTATTCTCATCTCACGGTAGTTGAGATTTACAAAGCAATTTTTATTTATTTTGTCAATTATATATTTCCCTCTACTCTGTTACAAATGATAGCTAAAACCAGAGCATGGTGACTCTTTCTCCCTTGAACCACCATTAAAGAGGGAAGTCCTCCTATGTTGGTTTACATGATAATAACTATTCGTATCTAGCTTCTGAGAATAAACAGGAACCCTACCTTCTAATAAGAGGAGATAGAATATAATCAAGGAAGAGGTAGAAACAAATAAAATCGGTGGTTTGTCATCTCAAAAGCAGGAATTTTTTGTGTCAGATCGGTCAAAAAGTCGTATCTGTATCAAATACCCACGTGGAAATATCAGCTTCCTTAACATATAACTTAATTTTAAAAGCTATTTGGTTGACATTTGGACAAGACTAGCTTACCTAATTAGGACATGATCTCAGTTGGCAATAAAAGAAGAGTTAGTTGACTTTCGTTTGTTCGAGGATCAAGGTTTTGGGCATATCTTGTCAGTTTATGTAAAGCCATTTTTGTAGACACAGATGATACTTTTAGAGCTTGTTTCGGTGCAAGTGACGAGTGTTCAACTGTCTAGTTTGGACATTCCGTAAGTGACTAGCGTCAACTGTCTCTAAGAAAGCATGCAAGTTAGTTTGGTAATTACTTAAAGAAAATCTGAAAGTGTAAATTTTTTTTATACCAAAAAGCCAATAAGGATAGAATGTACCGCTAGACAAAAAGAAGGTTATCCATTTTGATTATGGAAGAGATTATTGACTAGGCTGCCGAACCTTAAGCAATGCCTCCAGAGTGTAACTGAGTATACAGAAGAATCCCTTTGGTTGGCTACCAGGGCTGAATTGTCAGAATTAATGGAACAGAAGGTGATGAAATATTTGAATGACTTGCAAAATAATAAGAGTTTTTTAGCCTTTGCTCCCCACCATAAATCTCAAATTCGCCTTTGACCCCCAATTTGCCACATATTAGCCTTTACCCCCCAAAATCAACTTTACTGTGAGTCAAACTAGGCTGACTCACGTTGACCTCATACTTTATCAAACTCTCCCTGTTTGAGACTTCACGTGGAACTCCATTTTAGCCTTTACCCCCCGTTTGAGACTTGGTTGAGACTCATGTGGTTTTCACGTGAGGAGTAAAGAGGAACTGAAGGTAAAACATTGGGGTCAAGCCGTCAAGGTGAGTTAGCTAAATATGTGGCAAACCAGGGGGTCAAAGGTGAATTTGAGATTTACAGGGGTAAAAAAGCTTTAAAAAAAGGTCAAATAATAATGCAGTTAGCATATATGCCCTTAAGGCTGAAGAATTACCAAAGGCAATGACTTTAGAGTGTTCCACCCCCGCTACTATTGTTGGAAAGGCCCTATTGTTTCATGACATGGTTTTGATGATATCTATGTTGGCATACACCTCCAAAGTTATGAACGGCGTGGTTTGAATATCTCGTGGGGAGAGCAAAACTTCACTTCCTCGTATGGTATAACATGCAAATGGTTTGGTAGTTTCTCCTCTATTTGTGTGATCTTTTTCTCTCTTTTTTTGCCTGTGTTGTAACGTTCCAACACGGAAAAGTTTTTAGAGCTATTTAGTAAATGAAACTTACCTTCTAAAAAACAATAACTCAGATCCCCTCTGTCTGCATCTATCCTTGGTGGCGGCAGGTGTTTGTTTTACTTCTGGAAATTGAACTTAGCAGCTATTTAATTGTGTGTAACATGAAAGTTATGGTCCAAGTTCCTGATTATTTTTAATGTTAAATCTACAGCTTCGAAAAGAACTCAAGCTGGAGGTTTGAGAGCAGATATTGAGAATGGTACGTTGTGAAAAATTGGTTTACTTGTTGATTATGCATTTACCTTTCGGTTCATATGGTATGTTAAATATTTTCTTTATATCATTAAAAGTCTGTTCGTTTTTCTTTGTGGAACTAGAATGGGAAAGAACCTCGCTTGGCAAATCAATCAAGTTTTTCACATCTTGGTTCTTGTAACCGCTATTGAAATCTTGCAAGGTCTTTCACATCTACTTTGCTTTTATTTCACTTTAGTTTTGATTATAATGATGTTTTTTCATCTCTGTACAATTGAAGCTACTAGTAATTCGCTTTCATCTTAAAGTACTATGACAAGTTGCAATGCATTAAAATACATATCTGAACCAAGAATTACATGTCAGTTCTGGCAGATATCTGCCTGGCAATTATCAGTATATTGTGCCATGGACCAAAATCCGTGACTTGCTAAATTATACTGGAAATACAAATTGCGTTATTGAGTTTTATTCTATTTATCTGAAAGTGTATTAAAAGGAAGTAATAGTTATACATTATCACTATGTATCAATTAATATTGTAATCTTAACTGATATCAATTAATATTGTTATTGTAATATAGCCGAACCAAATATCGTATTCGATCAAAAGATGTTTTGGTCGGCGGACCACTTACTGGAGTTTCGTCTATATATATTGATTGGTTGTACTGAAATGCCCCATCTCTACTATTCTGCCTATATAAACATTTTGCTTCTTAGGGCATTCCACAAAGGATGCATAATGAACTTACCTATGAGAGGCATCTTGGGAAACCCCGATTTATTATTGCGTTGTATTTATGTTGGTTCCGCATGGCCTACAAACTTACAGGATGTATTGCTCAGTTCCAGAACAATTAATTAACACAGCATGGTCATAACAACAACACTAAAACTGTCATGTGGTGCACTAAATTATATATGTATCTATTTCAGTTTATATTTCCGCTCCTATTAACTATATGACCGTCATCTCTTATTAACGTCTAATCTAAGTATGAATTTTGCAGGAAGAGGTGGAAAGGCCATACAATTTAAAACTGCAAGGACGAAGAACCCATTAAGTTGGTAATGCTTACTATATATATTTGGTTGCCTTGCATCACACTTGAAGAACTCCTCTCCAAGGTAACTTGAATTATGAACTTAATGCAATTGTAGTAGAGGTGTGAATGTCTTAGTTGTAACTTGAATTATGTTTTCTCAAGTATATTATATGAACTTAATGCAATTGTAGTTCTATTGTTTAAAAGAGCTTCGGTTACTGACAATATAGAAACACTTTCTCAGATCACTGTTTCAGCTTTTCAGTGTCTTGCCAAATATGTTTAGGTTCCAGAAGGTAAGGTTTATCATGTCATTATAGAAAAGCGTTGTGTATAAATCATCTCTTAAACACCAGCTGCAGTCAATAGTTTAAAAATGTGTCTGCTCTAAATTTCCAGCGTTGCTTAGCTAAAAAGAACAGATGAAAAAACTGATTGGTAACTCGCATGCCATGATGCAGTGCCAGCCACAACGAATGAGTTGTAGCAGTTGTTTTAAGAAGAAATTCAGATAGCTGTTGAATGTTCGGGTTTTACGACAAAAATATGTTTTAGGGGGCGCCTTGAAGTGTCCAGATTTACCCTGGATGTAGTGATCCTCTGGACGTTTTTAACAGAGTTGAAAGTAAGCCAAAGAATTTGCTAAATGTATGACATCTCACCAAATTTTCACATCGAAGTTTATAGAATTCTGCCAAAAAGCTTACCAAATGTATGATATCAAATTAAATTTCCACAGAAAGTACAGATGTTCAGGATTTTAGTCATTTATGCTCTAGCTGAATTATCACAATATTATGAATTTTATTAGCAAAATAAGAGAATGGCGATGTGTTTTTTTTTTTTTTTTTGAGAAGACTTAAGCCTGAGGCATTGCCAACAATAGGCAATAATTACATCAATTTACCTACAATAGGTATCTCCCTCTACTTCTTGTTGTTGACGTCATAAGGACATAAAAATCCACAATCACTAACGATATACCTCAACATAACTGACCGTACCATAGCTTAAACAGATATCAATGCCATACATTTCAATAAAGGGAAATCCGAAGGACAAAAAATAACATTAAAATTTGTTCCTCATCATTCAAAGTGTTTATGGTAACCAGATGATTTTAGAATGTATATATACTAATTGTAGATACATTTTTCATCTGAAACAGACCTAGGATAAATAATGCAACAAAATCAAAACTGAAAAAGAAAACTTGAGAATCATTTGAATCAAAAAAGGAAGCTCCCATCTTTGAACTATCTCCACAAGCAGGTAGAGCTGCTGTCGAATTTGCCACTGAGAAACAAGAAGTCCACTTTCATCTTACCTTGACGAGCTCGATTTCGCTGACAGCCAGGCATGTCACTTGAGCTCAGAGTAACTCACCCATGTTTAGGTACTAATTTAACTCTGCCACGGCTAAATGAGTTTCAGGCTGTGAAATAAACTGTTATCTGCATTAGCCTCGTAGTCTTATTTTTACAAATTCTGCAGAATTCTACTTGGATTGCAGACCAGGTACGTTCCTGAGGCCCATCTTGCCTAGGATGAGGTGGGGAATAGCAGGAGGGATATTGAGACCCATGCTTCTACTGAATTCATTTGCAAGCTACACGAGCCGGGGCTTGTTTCTTCCCACAATCTTAGTGGAATTGTAGTAACCGAGCCATGCCTGATATGCAGCCTCTTTGTATTCCATTTCTACTTGGGACAGTGCTTGGTCAATCAGAAAGCCGAAAGGAAATTACTATCTCATCTTTTCCCCAATGTAATGACTTATAGAAATAATACAAGAATAAGCATCTACAATATGAAGGGTCATACATTTTCTTTATGATATCAACATAAATTTTGGTATCACATCATGATTCACTGGCTTACGGGGAATAATCGTTACGTTATCTATAGTTCCTTTTCAAAATTTTATGTTTCCTTTCTTTCTTTTGCGAAACGCAAGCTGAGGTTATGCTAACTCAAATAATAAAGAGTTGATGTGTTAGTTGCGCGTGGATGAGTTCCTTATGACCCTTTATTTGCTATGTTAAAGGATGTCTAGAAATTTTACGTTTGAACTTCTTAGCGAGACTGAGTGAAAGAAAATGTACATTCCATGTGTTCAAGAACATGAGGTTTCATTGTGAATAGAACAAATATTTGTTTGATATACTAGTATTACCACTAAACGGTAGGGAGACCGACGCGACATTTTTGTAAAAGCGATAAAAGCGTTTACTTTCCGCACAGTAGCATTGTACAAGTTCTGCAAAACATAAACCACAATTATCCAATAATTAGATGTTTGGTGAAGGCAAAACCTGAGGCTCCTATCCCAAGAGTCAGATTCCGGGTATTTTAGAACACCTGGAAACTATGTACCCGACAAATTGTAGGAGCTTTTACAGAAATGTATCTTGAGCTCTTGTTTTACTGTTGTTGGTAAGAGCTGATTGAAAGTCCATGGGAGGTACAGAGACTGCACTGGAGATACATTGAGCAAGTAGTAATGTATATAGTGAAAATCTTTCAGAAGATTACCTAGTGATCATTGGAATACTTAAGATACTAACCAATTCTCTCTGATTACAGATAAAAACAACGAGGATGCATACCTGAGAGTGTGCTTCCTCACTACCCTGTTGTCGCAGCAATAATCTTCCCAATGTCCTTCCAAAATCCCATGTCCAATAAATGATCCCACTGTATTTTGTATGTGGTCTTTGAGCCTCCCATGTGTGGCAACTAGAATATAGGCATAGTGTAATTGCATGGGACAGAATTATTACTTTCTTCTTCAGAACTCAACTCCCTGTGAAAACAGGGGCACGGCTACTTGTAATGTATCTCAAGTAGATAGACTTTATTAGCTTAGCTGGAGGTAGTGGGAGTGGTGTGGTTTAAAGAGTAGGCCTGATGAGTGGTTGAGATCTTTTCTCTCTCTCACTGAACAACAACGCCTTTGGTGCCTCCTCTCTGAATTAAACACTAGTAGAGAGCATTGGTGTTATCGTCGGTTTTGGATTATTCATATCCTTCGATCCCATCGACACCTACTAGTTTACTTTTTCTTCTTCATTTGGGCATTTCTTCAAATTGGTTCTCTCAATGGCTTCTTCATTCTCTGTTTCCAAGTCTTATTCTGCATTACTAGCAGCAGGATATCAGAGACATCATCAGCCCAAGATCTCTTTCGCATTGACGAAGCCTTCGTTTCAACCTCAGGTACCTCTCTCACTCTGCTATGTTTATTACTTGTTACACTGGAATTAAGCCTAGAGTTTCTGGAAAACAAAAATATGTGTATCTCTATCAACAACGGTTAGACCCTTTAAGTGAATGGAGACTCCGCTTTGTGAGAAGTAATAGCAACCACTGGTCTGAGTCCGATTCCTTTCGCCACTTAATTACTGCTATGCTTCTTGTAACTCATTTTTATCCCTGTTCGAGTTTCTTGAATTTTACAAGTGGATGCTGATCATCTCTAATGTATTCATGCACCATCCTTTAAGCTTAAAAGTCGATAATGGAGACATACGCCAACAAACTATTAGGAACTCTGATTCTCACCCCTAATCTTGAGAGTGAGTAAACGAGGGGATGCATTAGGCTTCATTTTGAAAGACGAGTCAAGTAACCACGTAAAATTCTTCTTGAGAATACCGTTGACATAAATTGAGATGTTATCTCCTAATATTTCCTAACCATAATTTCTTAATATCATTTGAGCTGAAATTTGTAAGCATTTATCCAACTTTTCTTTCGCCGAGGTTTTATCCACTAGGTTTTCCTGGCAAAGTTTTGTTTGAGATAAATTGAGCATCCGAGGGGGAGTGTTATAAAGCATGATGTGGAACTTGCTTATGTGATAAGATAGATATAAAGTGTGATGCAGATCATAACATGAGGTGGATCTATATGGCACACGCATTGGATGAGTGTCGAACATGGAAACATCGAATACCTAATTACCCAAGCTACATATGCTTATTCATTCAAACTATTATTGAGTCTTCATTTTCCGCTTCTTTATAAAGACACCCCTCATTGTAACAGACAACAACCAAAACTGAAATAAACTCTCATCCTTATATTATCTAAGTCTTGTTCAACGCATCAAGTAATACCCCTCCTCATTGCATTATTCGATGCATCAAGGTAGCTTGAGTGATTAAGCATGAGATGTCTATTAGGATAAGGGGGGATGTCTTCACATAGAGTGGATAAAGAGGACTCAACAATAATGTATTTCATGGGTGATTAGGCTTAGATAATATAAAGAGGAGAGTTTATTTCATTTTGGATGGATGTCTGTTACAATGGGGGGGATGTCTTCACATTGGAATGAAAAATGACGACTCGGCAATAATTTGAATAAATAAGCACATGTAGCTTGCGTGATTAAGCATGAAAAGTCTCCATGTTGGACATCCACCCAATGCACGTGCGCCATGTAGATCCACCTTATGTTCCACATCATGCTTCATATCTAACTTATCACATGAGTATGTTCCGCATCATGCTTTTATAACATATAACAGTTTTTTTATATATAAAATTTTATGGATGCGTAGTAATAATAGTATTATGGCAAGCACAAGGAAGAAAGACAAAAATTACTCCAAAGAAAAAATGTTCTGCAAAACCAAAAACGCCACCACCACCAAAGGAACACACATCACGAACCTCTCAAAATAATCATCTTTCACCTAAGAAAGAAATGCACCCCATATACGTAACCACTCAACTCCTCAAGAATAAAATCAATTTTACCATAACTAGTTTCCTTCCACACGCCTTGTGTTTTGCACCCTTGGCTTATGCACCTCCGGTAATACGGTGTGGAACAACAAAATTCATGTCCTCCGGATATAGCTTTCTTTTCTCTCTCCTGACTTTCTCTCTCTTTTCTAATATGCAATGTGTCGTCCTGAGGAAATGGAAGGGGGATTGGCATTTAATGAGAAAGAAGGGATAGTTTCAATCCACATTCCCCCTATTTACTCTTTCAATCGTTATTTCTCTCTTTGAAAATTATGATCCTACCTGAAAAAAGTAATCACTCTCTTTGTCTGCCAAGTTTATGTATAGTGGGGTCCCCTTCTTGTGAAATTACGGTATTCCCTTTCTTATTTTCTTTGATTAGTGGGACGGAGTATTATATTAGTGATTTTAGATGATTGGTAGGGGCATATGGGGGATATATCAACGTTAGGCTCACATGAGTCTGCACTGTAGACTCATGCGGCTGGATTAAGTAATAGAGATGATAACATCTTCAAGTGTTTTTTTATTCCAGAATCTTGCTATAATTGATTTCGAGTCAAATAGCCCAAAAAACCACAGGAGTCGCCAGATTAACTAGATTAATTTAAAAACAGAGAATTTAATTTTATTTCTTTTGTGGTCTTCTCTCCGCACAAACCATACAGATAGTTCTCCCGCTTTCTCTCTGGCAGACACGGGCATGCAGGTCACATGTTATCTCCCCCTTCCCTCTCTTGCACACTCATACACACAACGGACATCTTCTCCTCTCGTTCGATCATGCATCAAAAGTGCATACCTTTTCCGTCTTCTCTCTCATTCACATACCAACTATGAGTCACTTCTCACTCTCTTCCTTCTCATTCCTTTCACTTTTTGACATCTTTGTTCTGTAGCATCCTTATGGCAATTTATTGTCAGGCTGGTCGAGGCATTACTCATGAAGGTTCAGCCCATTTGCTGCAGATATTGACTTTGATTATGACATACAATTTCCTTTAATGGATCTTGCATGACAAAGCAACAAAAGCAATCTCAAATAGTGTCTATGTTATAGTTAGTGCTGGAAACAATTCAGCTGGAGCAACGAACTAATCTCTTAACAGTATAAAACTTTAATTTACTGAAGTAAACTAAATATTTTTAATTATCTTAATCAATGGCGGTTTTTTATTTATTTATAGAGATTTAATAATGTCTCCCGTTTCTCTTGGGTTTCCATAAAGAAAGCCTAAAATAAGGGGAGAAGAAAAAAGGGAAGAGAAAAAATAGTGGGGGGGGGGGGGTCATTACACGCTACGCGGGAGACAGGTGCGTTGTATCAGTTAGACTTTCTCAATGTTGGAGTAAACTGTGTGTTTTGGACTTCCGAAATATTTTTGTGGGACAGGAGCGAAGTTCTATGCGGTTGTTAGGTTTTTGAAGTTTGGTTATACTTATATGAATTATTTTCAATTGGTGAAATGTTATTTTCATATTCTTATGATCGATTTGCATGGCTATAAAATTCACATCATGCACTATACGTTCCATAAAAAAATGCTTATCTTTCAAAGTTTTCTCAATATAGATAATTGGTTATAGTGTAACTTTAAACATAGTTTTCTGGCCTAAAATATTTCAAAGTTACCGAAATTCTTTATGATTCAACGGATAAAGTAGTAAAGATTAACTGAATGGTTCTTAAGTGTTCGTCACTCTAAATGATCTATGAAAAACCTTGTGAAAGATTTTTTACTTGTTATAAATCACAGTGACCGTCATCTAATTGGTCATCCCATTGTCATCAAGACCGGCTAGGACTTTGGGGTTACTTCATCTGCAAAACAATAATGTAGTAAATAGAATCTTTGTCTTTGGTCTGATTGATATCCTGATGATTTTTCCAGGGACCTACTGGCAACCAAAGAAGCATTTGGAAAGTGCAGGCTCAGCTCAATGAGGTAAATTGTATTCTTCAATGTGTTCATTCGTTTGTGTGTTGACTTTCACTGAGATTTTTCTTCTACATTGTACAAGGTTTCTATTGAAGGATCTTCCAATTCCACTGCAGCGCCCCAAGATAAGTTCGAGATTCCATTGAAAGAAGAGCCAGCAGAAATATCAACGGCTGAAAGCACAGTTTCGGATGCATTATCCATCTCAGTATTCATGACTCAAGTGTCAGACCTTGTTAAGTAAGCAAACACCAGTTATACATATTTATGCTTGGTGCCGGTTTGACACCCCATCCATTTGACACTAGTAATGGGGTCACGTAGAGATAATTAAGGGATTTTTTATTTGGGGGGAATCATGTTTTAGGAGGATAATTTCCAGGATCAGAAGATCGTATTCAGAGGAACCATCCCTTGAAGTATCTCCATGTAAGCGCCTGTAGTGGTGTCAACAAAAATCTCATGAAAAGATGTGACAAAATATACCTCCCCATATCTTTACATATGTTAAATTTACTTGGCCATTGATAGACAAATATATAAAGGTTGGAATTATATTTTCTAGTTAATTAAACATTACATTCAATCGGCAGGCTTGTAGATTCAAGAGATATAATGGAGTTGCAGCTAAAGCAATTTGATTGTGAGCTTACAATAAGAAAGAAGGAAGCTTTGCCGCAGCCACCACCTGTACCTCCTGTTGTTATGATGCAACCCCCTCCTCAAGCTATGCATTCATCTCAATTCACATCTTCCCCTGTTACTGCTTCTGCCCCAGCAAGTCCTACTCCCTCGCCCCTAGCGTTACCTGCCCCGGCAAAGACGAACAAGTCGTCCCATCCACCTTTTATGTGCCCCATGGCGGGAACCTTTTATCGGTCTCCTGGACCCGGGGAACCACCATTTGTGAAGGTAGTTTTTCTCTGCTTCATTTATGCTAACCATGGGCCAAAATATCAAGTGATTAATGAAAATACCGATCTGTTATATTAGTTATTAGTGGCTGTAAAATATAGCTGCTGATATATTGGTTGGATAAAAAATGAAAAAAGAAATAATGAAATGCTATATTTATATATATCACTATTTATCGATTTATGTCACAATATTGAAAGATGTTTCATATTGATACGTTAAATGGAGCAGGGTGCAATCTCTTACCATGAAAACCATCTTCACAAATAAGAGTCAATCAGAAAAACAACGTAAAAGACTCGAAGTATACAATATTTACCTGTTTTTGCTCGTCTATCTTAGTTAAATTAAAATATCAAATTGATGAATGGCCAATTGACTTCTTTGTGGAGGGTTTTATTGATGAAGATCATATGCAAAAGCTTTAAGTCCCTTAAGTAACCTTGTAGGTATGCCCTGTCTGATCTATCGACTTCTGTGTCATAAAATGTAAAATATTAGATGAAATATCGTGTTATAGCATAATATATCTGCTAATTTTAGTTTATGTATGCCAAATATGGGGTGTTACGATGATATATTGGAGCTATGTACAATATGAAGAGGCCCTAGAAGGTATATCATGTTTTTGGTGGACTGATATATCGTTGGAAACCAACATTTGATTCTTGATGCTAGCTATGTAATTTTGCATTCATCTTTGAAAGTACCTATTATTATCTTCCTAACTATGTATTCTGTTTATGTTCAAGAGTACATATATTGTTGAGCTTATGTCATCCTCCCTATTGAATCAACCCTAATTTGGCATGTAACCTTGTTGTCAGGTGGGAGATAAGGTTCAGAAAGGTCAGGTCCTTTGTATCATCGAGGCAATGAAATTAATGAACGAGATTGAGGTAAGTCTCTGTCCCCATATTTCATGCTTCCAAGCTTTATAATATCACTAAAAAAGGGTACTTATAATCACTATAACTTTTTAGTCCTAGGATGTTTTTGACATTGCGAGTTAGAAGCCCATTAATGGCGATATAAAAGTCAAAGTGTTACTGATAGATCTTGATAGATCATGCTTCGTGGGTGGGTAACTCGTGGGCCGTTTACCCACGAGGCATCACACGTTACATTTTCACTCTATATATAGGTATTAGGCGCTTCTTTTTCGGGGAGTTCTTTTGTTAGAGTTTTTGGGTAAACTCTTAAAACCCTAGATTTCAATTTGAGAGATTATTTTGTGCTTTTGCAATGTAGAAACTAACAACTTGGTATCAGAGCTATGAGCGATCTTAGGTTTGCCTTCTACACGTGCAATTCTTGAGATTGCAAGGCTGGAAGCGGGAGATGAAACACTGCGAAGAGACGACGGAGATAGAGGTTTACCGTGCGATTGATCTAGTAGGTGGGGAAGACGGATACGTGTTGAAGAGCTCTCAATCAAAATCCCACGAGGAGGTTGCGACATTGATGCGAAAGGTTCACCCAATCAACGATTCCAATCATTGGGAAGCCCAACCGAAGAAGACCAATCCAAAACCCTTACCTAGAATTCGAAGAACGATCGGAAAATGATTAATTACAGTACTAACAATGGAAAAAGAGTCGCCGACGAAAGAGAGAGAAGAGCCGACGGTGACAACGTCGACAATTCTTCTTACGACACCAACCCACGGAGTCGATGACATGTCTCCGCCGAGTCCAAAAGCCACCACGAGACAGGGAGGGGGCGAGGCGACAATAGGGAGACCCATGATGAAAGCGCCACCAATAGGGTTGCGTTCCACAATGGAGGGGGGGGGAACCCCGACGATGGCAAGGGGGTTGAGAGAGACCCTGTCTCCGACAGGAGGGCCACGACAGAACTGGAGAAGGTAGCAGCGAAATGGGGCAACACCGTCGACAAGGTGTGCCGTGGGGTCAACGTTGGGGAACGCCACCACAACGCCAATGACAGGGGTAGTTACGACGACAGGTTTGGGGGATACAACAGCGATCAGGGAGGTTGGGCACTCGGTAACTACAGCAAGGACAATCATAGAAGCGACGGAGGATTCCGATGGGGTCCGTGATGGCGTAGGGAGAGGAGGGGTCACTATTAAGGCGGTGGATGTGGTTGCCGTATAGGGAGATCCCGAAAGAATCATTACATTAGACCCGTCACACCAATGGGTCAGGCGGGGAGCGCCACGGGGAACGTTCACATTGTGTGGGTCATTGATGAAGAGCAATGATAGTAACCCAAGCATCAACGAGTACTAGAAGAAACAAGCGCTTTTCTACACACGGGTAGAGACTCAAGGGAAGGGATTGGATACTATTATAGATGGGGGGTCGACGGATAACCTCATCTCTGAGAGCGTAGTGGATAAACTATGGCTCAACCTTGTGCCTCACCCCAAGGTCGCTACGTTGAGTTAGTTACCAAAGGACGGCCAGCAAGGGGAGATATCAGACCGTACTCATGTGAATATTAAGATGGGAGAGTATGAAAAGTCCATCTTATGTACTGTTATCAAGATGGATGTTTGTCATTTACTCTTGGGCAGGCTTTGGCAGTAGGAGAGGAACGCTATATATATCGGGCGGCCTAATGTATACGTTTTCATGTAAAGGGGTATTCGACAGAGATGGATGGGTCTACCGCCGGGAGAGTCTCCAGTTCGTAAGTCGAGTAGTTTCCTAGCTGAGAGTAGGAGGCAGGGACTTGCTTACGCTTTGATTTGTGCAATGTCCACCGCTCCTACAGTAGTTCCTGATGGGCTACAACCGCTTCTCGATCAGTTTCTAGATGTCTACCAGGGACCCGAGCCACCGGAACTCCCACCGTTACGAGATATCCAGCACTGCATAGATTTGATTATATGGGCACCCCAGCGTAATTTTCCCCATTATCCCATAGCCCCAGCTGAGCATACAGAGTTACCGAGACAGGTCGCAGAGTAATGTTCCAAGGGGGTTCTGAAGGAGATTATATCGCCCGTGGTCGTCTCAGTACTCCTAGTCCCCTAAAAGGATGGGAGTTATCGTATGTGTGGTGATTGTCGGGCAGTTAACAAGATCACAGTGAAGTAATGATTCCTTATTCCTCGATTAGAGGATATTATAGATGATCTCTATGGCCGCAGGTTTTTCTCCAAACTTGATCTTAAGAGCGAGTACCACTAGATTCGCATACGACCAAAGATGGTCTGTATGAGTGGTTAGTTATGCCTTTTAGGCTGTCTAATGCTTCATCCACGTTCATGCGCAGGTACTTTTGGGACACTATGCGCAAGTATGTTAACGCTCTTATCCGGAGGTGTTATTATTGTGCAACGGCTAAAGGATGTGTGTAGAACGCCTGTCTCTACACACCATTGCCGATTCCTTCTAGCCCTTGGAGAGATGTTTCAATAGGCTTTCTTACAGGATTACCGAAGACACGGGGTTTCGACTCTGCTTTTGTGGTAGTTGATCGATTCTCTAAAATGACGCATTTTATACCGTGCACCATGACGGAAGATGCGGCTCACGTGGCTCGACTGTTCTTTAGGGAGGTGGTACATTTACGTGGAATTCCTTACGTCTGACATGGATAAACGATTTACGGGGCATTTTTGGAGGATGTTTTGGAGACAATTGCGCTGCAAGTTCCATTTTGCCACAACTTTTCACCCTTAGATGGGCAAACTGAGGTGGTTTACCGGAGTTTGGGTGATTTATTACGGTGTATTACAAGGGATAGACCTACGAAGTGGGATTTTGCCCTTTCACAGGCCGAGTTTTCTTTCAATAGTTCTGTCAACAGCTTGACGGGACTATCTCCTTTTCAGATCATGACAGGTTATTCACCAGATATTACATTGGATTTGGCACCTGTTCCCCAGCTAGTACCTACTTCTGATAGTGTTGTAGAGTTTGCTGAGTCTATTCGAACAATACATGAGGAGGTTCGGCAATATCTCACGGATGTTTACGAGTGGGTCAAGGAGAGGGTTGACCAACATAGGCGGGAGGTTATATTTTCATCAGTGACGTGGTTATGCTTTATATTGAGAAGGGACGACGCACAGACGTGGCGTCTAAACTTTTCTTGCGTAAATCAGGACCTTATCGCATCATTCAACATATTGACGACAATGCCTATGAGCTTGACATTTCAGGAGTACGCTCCAGGGCCGTAAAGCTTCTTACACAGTTCTATGATGATATTCCATCACATCCAGTACTGCCTTCACCCGGAGTTGAGTTGACTGATGACATACTGGATAGCCGTTTGGATGTTGCAGGACATGTGGAGTTTTTTATACGATGGGTTGGTCGTTCATAGGAGGATGATTCATGGATTTCGGGGGAGTCGTTTGTACGGACAAATCCGACATTTTACGATGATTATATGCGGCTACAGAATTCGTGGTCGAATTCTTCTTAGGAGGAGAGAGTTGATAGATCTTAATAGATCGTGCCTCGTGGGTTGTTTACCCATGAGGCATCGTACTTTCTATTTTCTCTATAGGTGTTAGGAGCTTATTTTTTGGGGAGTTCTTATGTTAGAGTTTTTGGGTAAACTCTTAAAACCCTAGATTTTGATTTGAGAGATTATTTTGTGCTTTTGCAACGTAGAAACTAACAGTTATTTGAAGATAGCTTTGGCTTATAGCATCTCAAGTGACGCCCATTCACACACATGTTTATCTTGATGTTCTGAGTAGATAATTTAGAGTATCTCTATCTAGCCACGATTTCTTCAATATATGCTTTAAATTGCACTTAAAACACTCAATACAATAACAGAAGTTTTGGGCCAATCTATATGCCAGGTTTACATTAATTCCAAAACATAGCTATACCTCTTTTAAAAAATAAATGAATTCCGTACATTTCGCTCTTTTTCCATGGGCGGTACCTTCTAGTTTGATTAACAAGACCAATAAAGACTTGTGATAATCCTTTCTGCTATGAAAGATTTGATGATTTTTCGTTTGTGGTTTTAGTGGACAATGTTTTGACAATGTCTTTGGGTTCAACCTTACATGTACAAACATATGAATGTAAGGCCATTAATATGTCTCCACTGTCAGCTATAAAAACGATGCAAGAATAGGATGTGAAAGTAGGGTTCATTGGTTAACTTTATTGTAATCTGAATTAGCCTTTTGTAAAATTCTAGTCAAATAAGGTGAGGACAGGACGTTCTCTACGTGTAGTGGGAACGACAAACTCTTACCAGACTTGTGCTCCCCAAGGACCTCAACAAATTTTGCTCTTAAAATGTACAAGGACATAGCAACCCCTAGGTGAGAAAGATGAGTTGAGCACCCCCATGGCATCAGATAGATCTCATCTTCAGCTCTTCCATGAAATGTTTGAGCTTTTTTTTCTTCCATTACATTCACAGTGATTGCACTTTGTTGGAGATGTTCCAACTCGTACCATTTTTCTTCTTATAATTGTAATTTGTTTCAGAAAAATCTGCAAAATATTGGTCTTTTATTTTGTTTCTCATTTTAGGCGACTCAGTCAGGGGCCATAGCCGAGGTAGTTGCGGAGGATGGGAAACCAGTTAGTGTTGGCACGGTATTCTCTCGGCCCCATTCCTCTCTCAATTGATACAAATAGATGCACATTCATATCTCTGTGTACATGTGTGTTTTGGTTTATTATTTCCTATATTTCATTTATCTGAAGGCATTTTTTTCCTATCTGCAGCCTCTATTTGTCATTGAACCATGAAGAAGGCCTCCTGGTGTTGTAATTTATAGGTGAAAGCAGTGAATTAGATTGGTGGAATTAAATTTTGATCGGTTTAGATTACTTGAAATTCTAATTATTTTTTGAGTATGTTTTACGTAACCTTTGCAATGAGGTTGATCAATTAAACTTATAGCTTTTGGTCGTCGTCACAACCCATTCTTGCATTACGGACTCTACATCCAAATTCCTTATCCTGAAATTTACTAGAATTTGTTCATTCACCAGTGGATACTACTGCTGCCTCAATGAAGGTTAGCATCAATAAGCCACTTGCAGAATGAGATTATGCTTCATTCTCAAGTCTCAACCTACTCATCATAATGGACTTCATTTTGGCTTTCACCGGAAACCTTAAGTCATCTACTCCATTTTTTGTTGTTCAAGAAGAAAACCCATAAAAGAAGAGATATTGCATCATATATGGTTGGAAGTTTTTTTAGTGAAAGGTAAGATATGATAACGAGATTAGTTGCTCAAGGAAAAGGATTACCTACATTGCTCCAAATTGCATTTTACTTGAGATAATGTCTCGGAGAAGGACAACTATTTATCTCTATGGCCTTTGTTATCTCATTTAAATACTTGTGCTTTCCAAGGTGATCCAGACTTGGCTATTCGCGTTGCTAAATTCTTGTCAGTTGTCACCATTTGTAATCGCTTAATGTTATGTGGAGCAACTGCTTCAAGCTGGGGCTAATTCCCTTCAACTACATTAGAATGTTTGGGCTACATATGGCTTGATCTCGATAATGTTGAGATTAATACAGGAAATATGACTTGTTCTATTCTAGCAGTATGCAATCATGAACTGAAGCAACTTGCAAACATGCTTTGTACTCAGCGGTAAAGTCATTACTTGATGATATCCTCATTTTTACAGTGACAATGTCTGCACTGCAAACCTATCAACACAATCCAAAAAATTGGGCATGCATAAGATGTATTAGCACTTCCTTCGTAAGCCCTGTTAGAATCAGAATGTTTGGGTACCATGGTTCTTTGACTATCATAAACGGTAGTGGTTCGCCATGACAGGCAGTTTAAGTACAGTGGTATAAATAAATTTTATACAAAAATAATGGCCAGCAGATAACAACAAATCAGCACTATCAATATTGAATGAATTACGGAAAATTCGACCACACATTGCACTTTCTGTGAGGTGAAATTTAGGGACAACCTCAACTGCATTACCTCGGCCCAAGAGTAAGCCCCAGTAATGTTAAGTGTCTTAATACCCAGAACAGCTTCAAGGAATTTAAACAATCATGACTTTCTCCAGCAGTGGATAAGACACCGTTGAGGGCTTTTCCTCTCTATGTTTAGATCCTTAACAGTCAAACAGACATTCATGCATACAGATCAAGGGAGAAACAAACAAGCTTGAACTGAAATTACAAGCTATATTACAGAAGAAGGTGCAGAACCAAGAAAGAATCGCATGACACTGTAAGTGTTCTTCTGCCATGGTTATTGTACTGAGTTTAACAATCTGATCAGTAAGGGTAATGAAGCAATAGTGATGCATCACTGAGTACCAGGGGGATAATTATCGCAGCAAGAATGAGATAATCCAGAAGCAATACATAATCAACAAACAGTTGTTTTCTTTATTTAACATTGTTAGTGCTCATCATGCAACAGTAAAAATGAACTACAATTCAGAAGTTTCTTGTTTCTACAAATTATTATACTTTTTGACAAAAACTGGAAAAGAAAGAGGACCCATAGCCCTCACATTCAGAAAGAAAAAAACATACCAAGACTTGATGCAGTTTTCAAGCTCATGCGAACCAAGACAAACTTAAGTCAAAGTAGTGAAAACAAAGAAACAGATGGGCACTAGCCTGTGAGTGCGAAGTTGAGAGCACTGTGAACATCAACTCCAATCTGCGCTTCAGCTTTTTCCAAATCAGTTGAAGCTGAGTTGAGCTTCTGGGTGAACTCTGCAAGACCCTTCTGAACCTGGGCGGGGTCAATACGGTCAAGAGGAACAGCCTCAACAGCTACTATATCTGCAAAAGAGTTTGCATGGATGAAAGCAAACCCGCTGCTAACGAAATACTTCTTGATATCATTCCCTTCATGGACTGACATGACCCCTGGTTTCAGCTCTGCAATTGTGGCAACATGTCCAGGTAAAACACCCATCTGGCCAGTGGTTGCAGGTATTATGACCAAATCAACCTGAAAGAATCCAATATTTTACTTTCATATTTAAGAATGCGAAATTGCATTTACATCCCAAAAGAAGGGCTTCAAATATATAAGTGAAACAACAATCAGAAAGACAACAATGTAAATCAAGAAACAAAAACATTGATAAGTCAAAAATAAATTTCATGGTGATGAGCAGGGGCGGAGCCAGGATTTTAGTCCAGCTAATAGTGTATTGGAGCCTTAGAGATGATTGATAGGATTTTTTGCTTAAAATTAAAAAAAAATGGGGAAGAGAGGAATTGAACCATGGACCAAGCTGTGAAAACAAGTAGAGAAAACCATTGAGCCAATGCTCTTACATTGTCCAGTTCTGAGTGGTGTCAATTATACTCTAATATCAACAACAAAATTCAAAAGCTAAGTAAAATGTTGGTTTTGTGGGAAGTGAGTGGGGTCATTTCTCTGCCCTAGTGATGAGCCTTCCAATGTACTAATAAATCACTACCCAGTACACAAATCTGCAAAACCCTATATGCACCAAAAATGCAAACCCCTTATTCTGAATTTCAAAATGTTATCTGCACCTCCTCGCTAAAGAAACTCAACTTGAGCAAAAAATATGGAAATTAATATGGCTTGGGGTGGATAGAACATTGACTAAGCTGCTCGGACTGACGCTTTAAGCTTGGTGAGAGTTACTTTAATGGCCTAAAACATGAGGCGTAAGTTTCAATAAATGGAATAGATGATTCATATATGACTCTGAGGTTTCCCTTATTCTGAATATCAAATTCCTATCTGCACCTCCTAGCCTAAAACATTTAACTTGAGCAAACAAAATGGAAGTTGATACGACATGGATAAGTCATGCTGTGTATAGAATGTTGACACTGGTCGGACGTAAGTTTAATTGAGTCAACAAAAGGGCCTCCCTAGCCTTCAATTTTAGGTATCTATTTTTTAATATAATGAATATAAGCGGTCTAACTGTTTTTAGTGAACTAAAGAAGGTTTAGTCACGAAGTTTTAAATTTCTCTAATTGGTCTTCTAAATCTCTTTTCCGTAAAGTTGCTTGCATTAGGTTTGGTACCGGAGCTAATCTTGATCTGTACGGTTCTTCCTTCTCTCTCTACAAGCAAGCAAGAAATCAATATAAAGATGTTGGGCAAAAAGAATTTAAGGGAAATTTGTCAAAAAAAAGTAAAAGGTCAAATTCGAAATCCAAATCGACAAAATCTTTGAAGCTGTAGTGTGGAGGAAGTTCTCAATTAAACTAAGGAGGTTACTAACAGTTTCTGCGCAATTGATGGGTATATCCCAGTACTTAAATCATCATGGCTAAAAAAGCAGGAAGGAGTGGATCTTTCCCACAGCAACCTCTTTGTTCCAATCAGTCTATCCTGCAACAATTGCTCCAGATATCGCCAACTTCGAGCCAGCCTCTGACATATCTGATCCTGCAATTAATGCCGACAAGAAGAGTGCTTATACTCTTCTAAAGGTATTTTCAATGTCTGTTGCATCCTTTTCTGAAATCCTCCCCCGTTCAAGAGGTTCTTATCCCTGCTATGGCCTAATTGACAAACAATGCCGACATGAACACTTCTTCGCCCTACACTCTAGTTCGGCTAGGGCACAAATGAAAATGCTACACGCATTTCAAGCGTTGATGGCTTGATCAGGTGACGTAACTATATAACGAGGAAGACATCTCGACTTTGATGAGTGCAGTACCCAGAATGGAACTCCACTTACAAATGAACACTGCACCCTATCGATGGGCACCCTTACATATGAATTCGAAGTTTAACTATACAATAATGGGGAGTATGTTGAACACTTGTGATTATGTTACACCCCCAAAAAAACCCACTCCGTTATAGGCATTGAGCGTCCCTCCCTTGCCCCCCTCTCTCTCCCCAAGTTTGATGTATAATTATTTTTCACTTTTTGTTATTTACTATTTTATTTACTTCCTAGATAACCTATGATAAATATTGTATTCCCAAAATTATAAGGGATCTTTCTTGTTTTTTAACTAGACTTTAAGTTGTACGGAATCACTACTAAGGTTTAATTTTAGGTTTAGTTGAGACAATAAGACTCCTTAGACTCCAAAGTTAGCTCTACCCATTGTTTAGTTAAACTTGCGGTGTTGCCCCTAAAGAGAGCCGAGAGCTCGGATGCTGCATGAGATGAGGCTAGCCACACTTGGTTTGCAAGAACTGTGCCCAAAGATCAGACTCTTCTGAAGATATTCTTACTAACATGTAAACCAAGAAGAGTATCGGTGAACTATCAGATTTCCATGCTAAAAATTTTGGAACTCTTTATGCCAAGGATGGGGACTTCTTGCCTAAAATGGAAAGGGATACTGAAAATATTATATTGAACCACCTTTCTCAAATTGAACCAGCCCCACTAAAAACCATTACATGGTACAATCTTATAAAAGTTAAAGATAAAAATCGGTACACTAGGGTTGTACAAGAAAATTGGAAAACCGAACCAAACCTAAGACAAACTAGCAGTTTTTACCGGTTCTAGTTTGGTTCACAGTTCCAAAATTTTATAAGCCAACCGAACCGAAAAAGGGATATAACAGTAATTTATCTCTCTCTTTACGGTTAAGCAGAATCCTTAATGTTACCCTCGCTCCTAGTGTTTATCAAAGAAGAATTATTTGTTGAAGTATGAACAATGGGGTATCTTGTTGAAGTATGAACAATGGGGTATTTTCGCACAAAAAAAGAATTATTTGTTGAGGTATCTTGTTTTGCTATTCTCATCTTTAGGCAATCATGGAATTTTAGACGCCAATAGTTACCTACAACAATAATCCATTTTGAAACTCTATCAAGATCCTCACCCGACTTTGCTACTCCTTCCCTAAACTGTTGATTTTGTATAACCTTATATGCTTGAAGTTGGAGTTCTAGCAGATGGTTGCAATTTGAAAGCAATTTTTTTGATATGACCTAAAGAGTTTATGTGGCACTACAAAACATAAAAAAATTTCTTCTTTTTTTGCACTTTCTAATTAATTGTGCAACTGCATGAAAGGGTTAAACCATGAGAAAATTGGCGAACACACGCTTCACATATATAGCCAACCCATTGAACTTACTTGCATGCAATTCTAGCTAAACTACCCAAAGTACCATAAAGGGGAGCAATCCAATATAAATAAATTTGTCAAGATCTAATTCAATGAAAGGTCCTTGGCATTGTTAGGCCGGCCCAGGTACCCGTAAGGCTTTGTGCGAAAATACAAATGAGGCCTAAAAATTATTTTTTTGTTAAGACTTGAACTCTTGACCTCTTACTCAAGAAACAAAACACTCACCAACTAAACTAAGACTGAATCATATATGCCATTTACTAAAATAAAAATTCTTCTAACCCTTGAGCAAAACTTTTTTTCTTGGGCCGCACACCCTCAGGGCCGGCCCTGGGCATTGTCAATGTTAAATCAAAGGATGCCAGATGTATTTGGGAGAGAGAATGGGTGTGGGGCGTAAGAGGGGAGGGGGGTAGTTTTAATTCCCCGAGCATAAGGACTTGGCAAATAAGATGCACCATGTATTGCCTGATGAGTTTTAATACATGGAACAAAAACTCGTTGTTAATAAATTATATCTTCTCAAACTATAATATGGGACAAACTCAAATAAATCATTCCAGTAAAAAAAAAAAAGGCCACCTTGGCCAGCCTCTAAGGAATCTAAATTTATTTTCAAGGGAAGGAATGAGGGAAACTGAAAATGGGGTAAAAGAATATTTTATTAAAGGTCACATGAAGATTTTACTTTTGACATAATCAACTCGAATCCTCTCCTCTCCTCTTCTCTAGAAGAGGGTGGACCATAGGTAGATTACCCAAAAGAAACACCGCTTTACAATAATTCGTCACCCAATGAATGACAAGATGACAATTAATTCCCCATCGAAAGTTCACCAAAAGTCGTGTATGCAACCAAAACGTGGCAAGTGATCTCTCATGCGGAGATGGCAAACCTTAGATCTAAAAGCTTATAACACTGCCCTTAGCCAACCCCTGCCCTACCCGAAGGTTTCAATTCCCTATAGCGCATCTTTAACCCAGACCATTTTTCACCAGGTCTATCAACTCTCGTGCCTTTTTTAGGTTTGACACCCCCCCCCCCCCCCCCCACACACACACACACACAAAAAGTCCCTCTCTTACACATGCAACTCTCTTGGCCTCTCTCCATTCATGGGGATTACACCTTCATCTATGTGAACCATAGATAAGGTCCCAAGCTAGGCTAATTACATATATTTCGAGTAGGGGCAGAGCTCCTAGACATCAACTCGAGCAACAATATAAAATTTGTAAAAAAGAAAGATGAAACTAGGGGGAAAAAATCTATGATGCGATGCCGATACAAAGTGATAAACGAGTGTACTCTGTTTGGAGAAGCAAATTGAAGTAAATTCTATCATCCCTAATACTAAATAAAACTTGTTTCAGTTGCTCTTTATCAGTTCTAGGCGAACAATCCTCTTCCATGTATTAAATGACTCCCACTTCAATAAACTGGATTCCTTTCCAACTGTCAAGAAGGATAGATATGATCTTATCATAGTATTTTAGATTCTTACCACTTTGTTGTTTCTCCAAGGGTCGCTGAGGACAGTACCCACACAATAAAAATTGAGGCTCAGATTTCGTCATTTAGGCGTTTACATAGGTTGTCATCTACAAATGCACAACTTCGGGGATACCCCAAATCTCCGAGATCGTGGTCGAACTCTTCCAAAGGAAGAATATGATGTTAGGAGGATGCATTGAGATACACAAATCCTAAGGAAGCCTCTATCTCGACTAATATGGTGTCTCTCACTGCGATCACATCAACACCTAATCCCTTTCCTTTCAATTTTTTAGATTTTGTTTTATTTCATAGTCTTCTTCCCTTAATTTTAATGGGAAATAACATAAGATCAAGGAGATCTCTCCAACTATAAGACAAAGGCTATTTTATTTAGGATCAGACGTCTCTATTGTTTTCCTTTAAATAAAGAAGACTAGCTTCCATTAACTTCACTTATCATATTTTATAAATTTGAGTTTTAATAAATAAAGAGGTAGTTTGTTTAAACTTGACTATTGAATTAGGGTCAAATTCCAAATTAATACTTAAGTAAAAAGAAAACTCTCTTTCATTCTTACAAAACATAATAGATGATAATTAGTGGGGGCTAGTCATATTATTCAAGTAAATACCATAAAGAACTACTAAACCTAGTAGGACTAAATCTTATTTGGAAAGATTTCATACATCTCTTACACTTCTGCTAAAATAAAGCAAGGATTACATAAAAATAAATCTACAATTTAAAGGGGAATAGGACGGGAGACTTTCTAAAGTAAGCTCATGAAAGAGACCATGTAAAAGAGACATCGAGGATCCCTCCAGATCTGTGTATCTCGGTGAGTCCTCATATGCTTCATCTTCTTTCGAAGTGTTAAACCATGAACTCAGATATCCAGGACAACCTTAAAGTTGTGAATTGGTTATCTGTGATTAACTAAAACGTCAAATGCGAAAACCTTGGCCCCAGTCTTGATTGAGTGAACAATAGTTGTTGCAACAACCCTTCCATTTACAGCTACCTATGTGTTAACTAAAATACCGCAATGGGATCATCGAAGTGGAAGATGTCACAGGCATGGATGAGGATTATCCGTGCAGAACAAAGAAGTACAAAACTGAAACATGCTTGGCGCCCGGAACATTCTAACCTATGTCACAGTCATAAAAATCGACAAAGACTACTGGCCATTGTCAGTCATAAAATTCGGCAACAATAGATCGTACAATCTGACAAACTTTTATTACCTAACGGGCATTCATAATCCCAACAGTAAATAGCATCTAGATCACTCATGCTTGATATTTTTCTCTAAAGTTGGTACTGCATAACGTGCCCAGTGAACTATAGTACTCAATACTAAAAATCTTGAACTCTTAAAACAGTTTAATATCCAAAGTATGAGATGTCTACGATGAATCAACCAACACTGGTATGACAAACAAGATAACGTAGAAATAATTTTTTTGCTTGAAGACATCCTTCAAGTTGCTTATTGCCTACACATCTATTACCAAACAATATATAGCACCGCGAATACTGTCCGCATCTTCAGCAATCAAATGAGATCGCTTGTGAAATCCCAAGCTGACCTCTGACTTTAAAATTGACTCCACTATGGTTTGAGGAGTCTAGAGTGTTTCTTTGATAAGAGACAAATTTGTTAGCAAAAGAATTTCAGTCCTAGAGAAGAGATGGAAGCAGCCGAAGAAACAACAAAAACCAGGCGCAATTGCTCATACAAGCTCCTAATAACACTATGAAAGACCCTAAGACCTTGACTTCACTTGCCAAATCTGCTACTTCCAATGACTTCGTCCCATTTGGCCTTGCACTCATCAAATATGGTATCTACAAAATATCAAGCTGTCTACTCCAAGAAATAAAAGTAAAACATTTATTTCCATGATGAAAGCTAGTCCACTTGGCTTTCTCTGAAACCTCTTTTGTTTCAGTGGACCACAGACCCTAATAGTCGAAAAAAGGATCAGTCTTTGTAAAGTCCAAACAAATTTAAGCTCTCCAGTCTCCAATGAAGTAATTGATTGCGAATACTCAATTGCACGAGCACATGGGACTCAAGAATTTATTCTCGTGACGCATTAAAAAGACAAAGGGGTATACTAGAATTTGGAGCCATTTTGGCATGTAATCCTCAAAGAACGCACCTCTTCAAAATCGAAGCCGCTTTGCATCACAAAAAATAAAGATTTTATCCATATAAGAGCATAATTGGAACAACCTTTTTTCCCTTCATATTTTTTGCATTCCTCTGAAATCAAATCCCTCAAAGCACAAATAAGAAGGATCCACCACATTATAAATATTTCAAGCTCCACTTCGGTAGCGGCTCCCAGTGTTAACATGAACTGAAGTAAACCAAGAATTAGTAATCGGTCCAAACATTTTGAGCAGATGTACAAGACAACAAGTGTTTAACCAATAGCTTGTCCAACCTTTTTATACATGGAGCAAACGCACATCAAGCCTCTTTCACCACGTCACAAATTAGCAGCAACTAATCAACTGATTCCCCTTCATTTTACTGTGCACACGGTCATCAAGTGTGCTCCAAAATAGCAAGTCTCTATCACCTCTCCTAGCCAGCTAGCTGCAATACCAACCCCTACTCAAAACTTGATTCATATCCCTGTTATGTCTCTCCAAATACCATACATGTACATGATCTTCACCTCCCCCAATTCCCAACTACTTCTCCCTTCCCCATACTTAGTCATGATGACAATCCATTCATAGTTGAATTTATAATTTTATATAGATCCAAATAATAACATCTTATAAAGTACACAGGAATCCTATATTGGTACTTTTCTATGACCACATCCAGATATCAAGCCCCCTTCACCACATCTCAAATTAGCAGCAACAAATCTATTGGTTCCCCGTCATTTTATCACGCACCCGGTCACCAAGTTTCTTCCCAAATAACAAATCTCTATCACCTCTCCCAGTCGCAATACCAAGCCCTGCTCAAAACTTGATTTGTATCCCTGTTATGCCTCTCCAATACATGAACGTATGTGGTCTTCATCTCCCCCAACTCCAAACCAGCTCTCCCTTCCCCATATTTAGTCATGATGACAATCGATCCAAACAGTTTGCCACTCTATTCTTCTAATCACCACAGCCCACATCCACTTAGCCTTAGAGCTTTCATAACCATCAACAAATTTCGATATAATTTTATATAAATCCAAATAATAATATCTTAGTATAAAAGTAAATAGGAATCCTAATTTTTCTATTACCACATCCAAATGAATCACACTTAAGAACACCCTATAAATTAATACAGCAAATCAAGCGCAATCTTGATCATTCAATTACGAAACCAAACAAGTATTATTGAATTAAACTACCCATTTTAGAACTAACCCTAGAATCAATAATCAGCAATATCAGCAATACCCCTCGAAATCAACTAACAATAATGAAATTGGGAAAACCCCATTTTATCATTTGCAATTCCCACAACTACAAATAACCCACAATCCCACATTCCCCAGAACCCTAACACCCAAAAACTCCCAAATTTCATAAAACAACACAATAACCCAATACAAATCAAACGAAAGGCAAAAAACTGACCTCCTTAGATGCCAGCTCCGATTGATAAGGGAGAACGAAATTGACCGTGAGCTTTGAAGGGATCGAAGAGGGACTCGCGGGTCGAGGCTTCATGAATGAGAGAGGGGTTTTGGGTGGCTCGATGTTTGGGACGAGTTTCATCCATGCTTGGATGAATGTTGAATCTGTTTCAGGTTCTGCTTCTGTGAGATTAGCTGCTGCTGAGAAGGGTTTCGAGCTTCCTCTAATGGTGAATCGAGATAAAAGATGGCGAGAGGTTTGGCGCCACATCTTGAGGTGATTGGGGAGAGAAGTTTTGCTGTGGTGAGGCCTAAATGGATGTCTCTCTCTCTCTCTCTCTCTCTCTCTCTCTCTCTTTCTTCTTATTTGGGGGAGACTGGAGAGGAATGGTTCAAGAGTAGGTTCTAAGTTTGTTCTAAGTTACTCGGAGTAGGGTATTGAATTGTGTTCGAGGGATCTGAGAGCTGAGAATACCCCGTTTCATGTCATTTTTAAAACAATATCTTGTGGATTACAACAGCCTTTCAATATTATAATATTTGCCTGGAATTACTTGTAACGGGAACACGCATTGTAGAATGCATAGTTTGAATCCACAAAGAAAGCTTCGGGGCCGTTTATTGAGTGTCTGAGTCTGAGTGAGTGACTGAGTCTGAGTGGTGTCTGAGTGAGTGTCTGAGTCTGAGTGGAATGCTGGGTTCACTTAGACAAAAAAACAAACACAACCAGCTGAGCTAAGTGCTTTGGAGTGTTTGTTTTTTCGTCTGAGTTTAAGTCTGAAAGTGTCTAAAAAACAGTTAAAATAGACAAATACCAAAATACCCCTACAAGTTTATAAGGAACAACCCCCACTATTCATCACCAATGCCACCGCCGCCACTACCACCACAACCCATTCGTCAGCAATGTCAACACCACATATACATAACAAAACAAAAATATATAGAAAAAAACCTGTATATATAACAAACAAAAATATATAATAAAAAACTTGTATATATAGCAAACATAAATTCATAGAAAAGAACTTGTATATATAACAAACATTAATTCATAGAAAAGAACTTGTATATATAGCAAACATTAATTCATAAATACCAAAAATCAGTTCATCATAACATTGGTTTGAAGTTAATATAAATAAGGCAAATATCAGAATAGTAAAAGTTATTACAAATACTAAAATCAGTTCCAATCAACTTAAAATAGCTTCAAGGAAAGCAACACGCTGATTAGCCTCAAGCGTCAGAAACATGGACCTGTAGCTGTTTGAGTCTTTCAAACCCATAAACTTCAAACTCTTGAAAAATAATGCATTATCTATTTCATATGAACTGACCATCTCCTGCAATATCATCCCAACTTTAGTACCGGTGTCTTCATTGCTAGCAGAAGTAGAACTTGCTCCTTGGGCATTGATTGCAGCTACCAGAGAATAGACAAACTCCGTTGCTTCCAATGGTTAAAATGTCGCAGCTAATCTTCTTCGTTTTGATTGAGTTTCTACAACAACTCTAGACGCAGGAGTACGAGAACTACTACTAGGAGTATATTCCCTTACTGGACTGATATGGGCATCAAAAGAAGGATAATCAACTCCAGCAAGGGGATCTTGTGTATCATCAACGTTCCTATCATCAGGTAGGGGAGAGTACTCTGACTGCTGAGTAGAGGAGGGTGGTGGAGGAGCCATACCTGAAGACCATGCAAAATCCCCAGTCGCAAAGAGACCCTCAAATAATTTCTCCAGCAAATCTCTATGCTGAAGAGGAGCAGTCTTAAACTTCTTCGCCTCATAATTCATCTGTAAAACAAACATGTAAATAGATGTTTAAACATGTATAAATTGTAATATAATCAAATTGTAATGCCATTAGTCGCATTAACTTACCGCAATAATATTTTTCCAAACTTCTTCAGGCCAATCAAAGGTGCCTGCCACAGGGTCATATCCATGGCCAGTCCGGTTTATCAACCCTCTCCAGACTTGCCATTGCTTCTTCAAGTAATTTCATTGGTTCTTCAGCTCCTTATGTTTTAAAACATGAAAAGATTGCATGTTGTTCATCTCATTTAACACCGTCTCCAACCTAGAGTATTTAGACCTGTTCCAGACAGTCTATGCATGTCTATCTGTGCTTGACATTTCATGATATAGTCAAGTCTGAGCTGTAGATAATTCTTGAAAAAATCGGTTCTTTTCTTTGCTGGTATCGGCATAACTGTATCTTCGACTGGTATCGACATAACTTTATCAGCATGACAAATAGACAAATCAGATGGATATACAAATAACATATACATTAACAGATGGATATACATTAACAGTTGTTATACATTAACAGTTAACAATTGCTATACAGTTAGCAGTTGCTATAGTTGTTATACATTAACAGTTGCTACAGTTGTTATACATTAATAATTGTTATACATTTGCTATACATTAACAGTTGGCAGAATACTATGGAGGTTGGAACATGCAGAATTTAAAGACCTATGGTGGTTTGAGGGCTATTTTGAGGTTCTCTGAATATACAGTACCTTTCAAGTCATGCTTTTGGATACCTCACCATTCTCCTATGATTGTCACAATTGCTATCTCTAATACAAATAGCCCCAAACCATTCAAATTCTTCAACTATTGGCATGAGAAACCTGGATTCATGGAAATGGTACAAAAAGCTTGGACATGTCCAAAATAAATAGTCCCTAAAAAGCTTGGCATGCGGAACCAAAATAAACTGTACACATGCCAAAATAAACAGTCCCTAAAAATAGTATTGTGTACAAAAAGCTTGGCATGAAGAATCAAAATAAACAGTCCCTAAAAACAGTCCATTATAGCATCAGAAACTAAAAATAAATAGCCCCTATAAAATAGAAAAGCTAGCATCAGAAACTTAAAATAAACAGATGGACATATGGACTTGTAATCCTTACACTAGATAAACAGATGGACATGTGCTTGCAGATATAAACAAATAACTTTTATTTGCCATACAGTTTCTGCATATTCTGAACGGTTGTACAAAATAATAACAACAAACAAAAATAATACCCATTGAACCTGATTCATTGTCTCTAATAATACATAATTAAGAAAATAGTATCAAATAATCAATAAAATAGTATCAAATAATCGATAGATAAACAGATTGACAGATAAACAACATATATCCATTAAAAATGGATGGACAAAGCATTTATCCACATATGGACAAAGCATTTTTCCTAAATAGATGGACAAAGCATATTTCCTAAATAGATGAAAGCTAGCAAGAATTCACATAATCCCCACAAAGCATCTTTCCTAAATAGATGGAAAAAGCATCATTCCCAAACTTTAACTTATCGCCAATCCCCTACTAATGTTCTTCCTAATTTTCAGGTTTATAAACAGAATGGATTACAAATATTACAAAGAAAATCACATCTCACAAACAGAATGGATTACAGACATAAATTGTAAACATTATTAATCTATATCAAAATTATACTAAAATGCATTCAACACAAATCCTATATTCACAAAGTTAGAACTTACCAGTAAAGCAGGATATGGTTCAAACTTATCCAATCCCCAAACTTTCCCAGTTAAAGGCTCTGAAAGCTGAAATCAAACAATTCAAATGTAAGCTTCGACTGGTCTTGACATAACTGTATCAGCTTGACAAATAGACAAATCAGATGGATATACAAACAACATATACATTAACAGATGGATATACATTAGCAACATAAACAGAGGTCTGAAGTTGCTAACAGTTGCCAAACAGATGGATATACAAACAGATGGATATGCATTAACAGCATAAACAGTTGCTAACAGTTGCTATACATTAACAGAAAATGGATGGAAAAAAAATAGCAATAACAGTTGCTAACAGTTGCATAAGCATAACAGTTGTTGCATATAGGTGAGATGGAATCTTTGGATCATTTGCTCATCCAGGGCAATGTCGCTTCATTATCAAACTATATGGGTGAGTTTATGAATTCTAGAGTACTTCTTGAGATAAAGCTGTTCCACAAAAGGTAACAATATTTTGATTGATAGCCTATAAACAGTAATCTAATAAACATGATCAGCTACAATTGCATAACTTGTTTTTAATTAAAACAACTGCAAGACCATGTATCATCAAAAGAACCACTTTCAGCATCAACCAAAAATGATAACTAGAGAATAACTGCAAGTTACAATGGCTGCATTTCAAGTAAATATATCTCTACTGATTTGCCTACATATTACTATTTCCGGAAGAAGAAAAAATGTTGTTAGTTTCATTGATGATCAATGTCTTTATCATGAAGAAAAAACATTGTTAGTTTTACAACAGTCCATATGCTTGGTGGGATTGCTAGAGGTTCTAATGGCAGTGGCTTGTTTGCTTTTAATGGAGTTGAAGCTAGTACCAACAAACACATAAACCATGAAATCAAATACATAAACCCAATTCCTCAAACACATAAACCATGAAATCAAAACACATAAACACATAAACCATGAAACCAAAAAAGCCCAATTCCTCAAAACCCAATTCACAACAAACACATAAATCATGAAATCAAACAGCAGCAACAACAACAACAATCAAAAGGGAGAGATAATTAGGGTTTCCGATGATAAAGATTAGACCTTGAGTTGTGTGTTGAGTACTTCCAGCTCAGCTCAGCTCAGTTCAGTTCAGTTCAGTGGGGTTTGTTGGGGAGATGGAGGAGATTGGGGTTCGCTGGGGAGATGGAGGAGATCGAGGAGCTGTGGAGGAGTTGGAGGAGAGTTGCGTCTGGTTTTTTTTTCCTGAACAAATTCATTTGAGGATTGTTTGTAATTTTCAATTTTGTTCAAGGGTAATTTGGTCCTAAAAATTAGACTCAGACTCAGACATCCCACTCAGTTGACTTATTGGAGCTGAGTGGAGAGAGGCTCAATCAGACATTTTATCTAAGTGAGTGTCTGAGTGAGAGGAAAAACAAACGCGTCTAAGTGGTTACAGTCAGCCCAAATCGCTGACTCTACTCAGACTCAGACGACTGAGTGGAGTCAGCCAAAAAACAAACGCAACCTTCATGTCTGACCTCAGTTATGTTTTGTTCGAGTTCCCAATAGTTGTAGTAGTACCTATGAACGACAAAATATACAGCCATCCGATTGATCCCTATATAAGCTGCCACAAGTGCGATGTGGATAGTAAGCAAATCCTCATGCGCGTCCTTCTATCGAAATTTGGTATCCGTCTAAAGGGTCCACCAAATTAAGGAAGCGAAAACAAGCATCCTTCTAGATAGAATCTTCCATTCAAATGTTGTCTCAGAAGTATTTACTTGTTAGTCCCAAGTTCAAGATATTTCCCTTATCCAAATACTTGCAAATCTCAACCCACATGCTTTGGCTAATATCACTGAGTTTAGATTATGCATAAATTCAAATCAAAACATGTTTGCTAAATTTTAAGAATAAAACAAACTAATAATGAATAAAGCACACATAGATAGAGAGAGAAACAAGATTTCATCTCTGAAAAATAATGATTCTCATTTCATCTCAGAAGATGCTTTGAGGATCCAAAGAGTTGGTCGATCTAACATGATCCTGAGGAGTCACAACAAGGTGTTTATCAATTATACGCCAATTGAGATTTTGGTAAAATAAAAAAGTTTCCTAAAATTATAAGAAACAAAAATACTGAGCAAATCCCAACCACTCTAGTGTTTCTCTATTGTAAATCGAAAATCACTTACTCTATTCATCTCCCCATCTCGGGTTTACATTCCTAAACTTAAACCCTAACATAAGTAATTATAATAGAGAACACATTATCCACTTATTCTCCAGTGATACAGCCGTCAACATCTCGAAATAAAGTTGAGTTCGGAGCCATCTGTGAATGAATGCGACGACCACCGTGAGAATTTGATGTCCTTACGGTATGTCTTGTACCTTATAAATATTCATCTTATGGATTATTACAAAGATTTGTACAAGTTTTGGAGTCATCCCAACCTTGTTCCCCTAGAGAACGTCGGTAGTATGGCGATTGAAATTGGGGGTGAATTATATAGGGCGATAAATGTCAGTTATTTTGATATGACCATAAGCAACATTGTATGCAAAGCGAAATCGAAGGGAAGGATTACTATTTTTTTTTTCTTTGGTTTATATTGATAGGGGAACTAATTTTTTCGAATTCTTGGAATACCTTAAGGCTATCATCAAAGGATGCTTAATAGATTTAGAAAAGTTGTACATGGGCTACATATCCCCGGCAACAACAAGAAAATCATAGATTGATATTTATGATAATGTGGTTTTAACTCTAACTATGAGACCGTATTAATGGTAAATAATTTTTATCATTGGGGAGATAGGAAGAAATATACTGACTTGAAGAAAGGTATTTTCAAGTACTCAAAGATCTCATCAGAAGGATTGTAAATGATTTTCTCATATTTCCTAACGATGAATTAATAAGTTTTTCATCAGATTTTCTTACTATCTCTTCCCAAAACATGGATACATATTAAAACTTCGCAGCTATATATGAGATGTCTTGCTATAGAATAACTTTTCTAGTCGAGTTTCATAGGTCAATGAAGATTCTTGCGGAGGGTTCTTTGGGATTGGATTCTGAAGTAGAGAGGATTTTTATTGTCGATTAGCACACATAATTGTTTAAGATCTTGAAATATGGTGCTAAAGAATGGTCAATTCCGAGCAAGCGTAGCTCCAAAACCAGCTTAGTTTCGAAAGGATATAGAATATGTGTTCAGAGGTGTACTATGAAGGACTTCTTGAGATTTATCTGAAATACAATAGAGCACTTCAACAAAAATATAGGACTTGATGAGACTAAGAATGAGATTGCTAAAATACTAGAGTGCGCATTTGCAACTGTCCTAATCAATTTATATCGCGCGGCTGATGCATAATATCAAATTAAACCTTTTGCTCCTACTATGAAGATGGGTTGAATGAGATAAGAAAATGAGAATGCTAATTTGTTTTGTATCCCCTCCTTGTATGAGATACATCATGTTCGTTGTTAAGCTGCTAAGCTATTTTGGTTTCTAACCTTGCCTTAGTTTATGAGTGTATGGATCTCAATTCTTATATATGTAACTCATGTAATTTTGGGATTTAATTATTAAGAGAAAAAGGAAGTCATTTCTTATTATTCATTTAAAATCCGTTAATATTTGTAGCTTTCTTTATTTTTAAAATATTTTGTACCCCATGGTTTTGTGGGGGAAATCGTTGTTCTTTGTTATGATTGATTCTAATTTTATCGATAATGAAATGTTATAGTTGTATGACAAGTATAACTGTTAAGTATCTAAATACCAGTTATTGTTGGGTTACGGCTCAAAAATAGAGGAAGTCGTTTGAACGAGACATAAAGTCGTTTGAATGAAAAGCTTATTTATAGGTTGAAAACTTGGTTTCGTAAAAGTCATTCAAACGAGGTTAAAAGTCGTTCGAGCAAAAATAGCATAGGCTGTTTTGTAAGTTTGTTTTAGAGGCAATGGTTTGTCTCGTGATACGTACTTCGCTAATAACCTAATAGAGAGTCTATAAATATAAAGTATGAGTTCAAAGCCTCTGTACGTGAGAGAAAAGATCTAGAGAAAGAAAAAAAATCTATGGTTTTACTCATGAGAGATTTCTAGGGTTTTCTTTCTAGGGTTTCTTGTTGGAGATTATATGTAAGGGTAGAGGTGAGATTGAGAGATCCCAGAAACTTATTGTAACCTTAATTGATAATAGATTCGTCGTACTTGTCGAGGGTGGTTTTGATTATTTTGAGTTTCTACTTAAATTTAAACTTTGTGTATGTGTTTATTGCTTTGATTAAATTTTTGTGTGGTTAAAGTTAGATCCTTAATTCTTGCTCAATCATATTGTGCTTCCGCGTTACGATTTGCCCAATTTGTTTCTTAATAATTTGCATCAAAGCGAGGTTTGGGGCAAGTAGAGAAGCAAGATGGGAGAAACTACGTACTCTAACACGATCAAATTTAATGTGGAAAAGTTCGATAAGAATATTAATTTTGGATTAGGGCAAATGTAAGTTCAAAATATCTTGATTCAAGGCGGCTTACGCAAGGCACTGAAGGGGAAGCCTATACCTACAACTCCGGTTGAAGGTATAGCGGCTCAGAAAGTGGACGACGATGAAGAAGATTAGAAAGATCTGGATTCAAGGGTTGCGAGCGGGATTTACCTTTGTCTCGCTAAAAATGTTTTGGCAAACGTGGCTGAAGAGAAGACTGCAAAGGGTCTTTTAGAAAAACTTAAAAGTTTATACCAAACGAAGAGTCTTTCGAATCGCTTATACCTCAAGGAACGACTTCATACACTTTGGATGGATGAGGGTACGAGCGTTGGTGATCGCCTAGGTTATTTGAACGAGATCGTTTCAAAATTATAATCGATCAGAGTTAAAGTTGAGGATGAAGATAAGGCGCTTCAACTCATATGGTCTCTTCCTTCTACCTTCAAGCATCTTTAACCTACGTTGATGTATAGGAATGAAACCTTGAGTTTTGAGGAGGTTACAAGTACCCTTCTTTCCAAAGAAAGAAGGCTTAATGGTAGTAAATCCTCTGCAGGAAACTTGGTGATGGTGGCTAATGGAAAGAAAAGCTTTAATAGATTCATAAAATAAACTTGTTGGGGTTGTGGTCAATCGGGTAATTATAGATCGAATTGCAAAGCTGGGAAAGGTAAAGGAGCAAGTTTGAAAAAGGGCTCTGAAGGTGGCACTAACAGACTGGCGACGGTTACTGGTGATGATAGTGACGAGTTGCTCCTCGCGGTGACCGTTGATGGTCCTCACCACGATAGAGGATGGGTGTTTGATAGTGGGGCTATATTGCATGTATTCGTACACAAGGCACGGTTCAGCAAATATGCAAGGTGTGAGGGTGGAAAGTTTGTGTCGACGAGCGATGGCTCTCGGAGGCTGATTTTGGGAGTGGGTGATATTCGCATGAGAATGTTTGATGGACGTATTGTAGTTCTTCATAATATTTGACATGTGCCAAGTATGACTCATAATCTAATTTTACTTTCCAAATTAAATATTGAGGGTTACAATTACTCCGGGCGAGGTAGAGTAATGAAAGTTTATTGGAAGTCTTATTTTATTATGAAATGAGTTCTTAGCGGGAACTTGTATGCATTGGCTGGTAAATCAGTAGGTGGAGATGTAAAGGTTGCATGTACCGATAGAGTTATAGAGATTTCTCGAAATGGGAATTTAGTTCAAGGTAGAGCAATGGCACAGTCTATAAAGATGATCAAAAAGAGGGTTCCGATTGGCAAGTCTAGAAAAAACCTAGACTCGTGTAATTCTTTTAATTGAGAAGTTTCCCATAGGGGAAACGTGACAAGGATACACGATGAATGCAGTGGAAGAAGCAGATTTTTCACCGAGGTGGAGATTGTTGGGTTACGGCTCAAAAACAGAAGAAGTCGTTCAAACGAAAAACTTGTTTATAGGTTAGAAACTTGGTTTTGTAAAAGTCGTTCGAACGAAAACTGCGTAGGTTATTTTATAAGTTCGTTTTGGGGGCAATGGTTTGTCTTGTGATACATACTTCGCTGATGACTTAATAGAGAGTCTATAAATATAAAGTGTGAGTTCAAAGCCTCTGTACGTGAGAGAAAGGATCTTGAGAGAAAAATAAAGGGATAAATATAGGGTTTTACTCTTGAGAGATTTTTGGGTTTTCTTTATAGGGTTTCTTACTGGGGATTATTTGTAAGGGTAAAAGTAAGGTTGAGAGATCTCTGAAACTTCTTGTAACCTTAATTGATAATAGATTCGTCGGGCTTGTCGGGGGTGGTTTTGATCATTTTGAGTTTCTACCTAAATTTAAACCTTGTGTGTGTGTGTTTATTACTTTGATTGAATTCTTTGTGGCTAAAGTTAGATCTTCAATTCTTGCTCAATCATATTGTGCTTTCGCGTTGCGATTTGCCCAATTTGTTTCCTAACAGCTACCTCGTTGGTAAGTACGGTGTCTGGGAGTTGTTGATAATCGGGTTACTATTTATTACTAAAATATAATAGCAGAGGAGCTATAGAATTTTACTATGTTATGAAACGTGTTATATTTAATTGAATGGCACATCAATAAATTTGGAATGTGAAGTTTTTTTTTTTGGAAAATAATGAGAAGTACTGCGCTTTGACGGAAACAAAAACTCAAACAACACTTCTTTTTAGATATCGTGAATCGTCATTCCTTCTCTCTTAACTCTTAAGTTTCAGCATTCTAAAAGTGAAACAACTCTTTCGCCATATATGGGTAAGAAGATTTGGCTGGAACTTCCTATCTTTCTCTCTCAGTCTCCCTCTCTCTACCTTTCTTGAGCAAATACAATTGAAAACCATATATGAAGATCATGGTGGCTGGTAACTAATTTTGGAGGGAAAAGATCTATAAAGCTTATATAGAGTCTATATCCCTAGAGTCCTACCAAGGTAAAACTCATCTCCACCAACTAAATAGCTAGACTTTTAGTATGAATAATCTCCCTAGAGTTTATTTAAAGATCATCTCTCTAGAGTCGTACCAAGGTTTCCTAGATTATTTTGACTTTATCTTCCATAGTCTAGAAAGCCAAAACACTTCACCCACTTTATAAAAGTTACGTATCCACTCTCTTATCTTTCATCATCATCTTCACTCTACAATTGGTACGTCTATCTTTTCTCGTAAAAAAAGAAAGATAATAGCTTACTACTGCATATGAATTTGTATTCGAAGTATGGGAACAATGATTGAAAATCAAGAGGACAAAGATTAACTAAAAATTTATGGTTTGTAGTTATCCTATTCTCTAATTAAGGGAAGCTACACTAGAACACGGTTAGTTTCGAGCCAACAGGCGATTCAAAATCAAGTCCCCTGTTTCAGCTCAATAAAGGTAACAATGACCAACTCACGCATACTTATTTTAGCTTAAGTTGTATGATTTTTACCAGTGGAGTGTTTGCACCTAAATTTACTTAGATTCTTGATTTGTGTGACTTTCTCTCACCATATTACAAGAAGAACAACCATTAAGGAATGTATACTGAGGGTATTTTGATGGCATCAAATATATTTAGCCTCATTGTGAAGTAAGGATCACTACTTATTTCCTATCTATAATATTGCATGAATAAAACCAAGTCTTATGTCTTAAGCAATTGACGAGGTCATTTGCAATGTTATCATTTTTCTAAGGTTACAATTTTTGTTTACAAGTCGAAATGTTTGGATTGTGTAAGATAAGTTTGCATCTTCCCACTTATGATATCAATGTAAGCATTGCTTACTTTTCTTATCAGTAGTCTTTCTTTTCCATTTAAATTTTGTATGTGATATGTCGATTGTGTTCCTGCAATGTCCATTGTTCATTTTATAAGAAAGATTGTATCCATAAGGTGATGGATGCAGGTGGGGAAATCTCTATGTTGACGGTATTAGGTGAATAAATAGTTTTGGGCAAGATGAATAATAGGTTTGTAAGGTAACAAAATTTGAAATGAGCATAACTCAGATCCAGGGATTAGTATATCAAAGTACTACATGACAATAGGTTGATGTTTATGAAGGTTGTTTCTCTCTTAGTTACTTTGTTGTGAATGAGTTTGAAAGTCGTAAGTATCATTGGCCCAATTTTTTTTTTTAGTATTTTAGAAATTAAACCCCTTAATTTGCTCAACATGACATTAACATGATAGACTGAATGAAATATACGCAATAATTCAAATTATCGAACTGTAAATTATGAAGCTTGGGCATTCTGTTTTCTTTGAAGATTGTCGTAATACTTAACTAATTCATGGGTTGCATATTTTTTCTTTCCAAAAACGACATTTATTTTGTTTACTGTAGACAGTGTCTACAGTGGCTTAGTACTTTTTATGCGATGGCTTATAAAAGTCCTGCTTAGGGTGGGACAGTGAAGAAAACGCACCACAGTTAATTGAAAACTATATTGGTTGTGATGTTTACTTTTGATTCAAGATCTAACTTGACATTTAGTTGATGGAGGTAATTATTCCCCTTTCCGTCGATAAACCATTACCATCAGTTTTCTCGCTAAGCCAATGATGGCTTTATGTGCTCTGTACTACACAAGAATGGGATTATTTTGATATTGGGTCTTTCATTAGAATAATATAGATAATATATACCAGTATTTTTGAATGATAAGGCCTCTTATCGTCATAGATTGTGTGCTCAGCTTTGTCATTTGGGCCTTCATATACGTTTGCTATCTCGGGCCTTTATATACGTTTGTTCTCTCGAGTCTTACCAACTATGTTGACTTTTTTGGAGAATTTTTGAATGATCACAATAGAATACAAGAAGGATGGCTAACGATTTCAAGCATTACTCTGTTTTGAAATGTTTAAGGTATTATACATGTACCGATACTAGGACTTCAAAACTCGGGTGAGAGTGGAATCTAAGATGGCAGGGAAGATAGTATTTTGCTTGGTGATTAAAGTGGCATATTGTTTAGATATCATCAAAAGAGAGCTTGGAGAATTCAAAATCAAATACATTCTAAAAAGGAAATAAAGTTGTTTACTACTTAGTTGGCTTAAACCATTGTGACTTTTCATCTTGTTTTTATTGTGCCTTTTAGAGGGCATGTGGATAATTTATTATCTTAGAATCCTACTAAAACCTATATACTAAAAATCCAGAGCGCAATATTTATTTTTTACTACAGATAGGGATTTGGCCTAACCCACCTTGCTTTTGCAAATAACAAAATATCTAAACGAAGCAATGATTTCTGATGAATTGTCATTATATAAAGTTTACACCATTAGAAAAGGTAATTGTTAATAATAAATCATTCCCACTACTCTAGCGATAGTCATCAATAATGTATATATATATATATATATATATATATATATATATATATATACATATGGCAGTAATGTAAGGATTGTCGTTTAAGGTGCAGTGGTAATGTCTATAGTTGGGGTGGCCTATATATATATAGGCCATATATATATATAGTTTTGGGTAATTCGTTTTACTTGCAAAGTTTTGTATATAATCGATATAGAGCTGTAGTTTTAGAGAGAAAAAAATATAGAAATATAGTTTTTTCTTTAAAATAGATTTAGTCCAAGGTAAATAAATATTTTATAACAGTCACAATATAATTACGGTGTGACATATAATTTTTTTTATCATCACTCTCAATTTTAATTAATATTTTTTGCCGAGTAACAATCTATCACATGAAAAATGAAATTTAATCACTTAAAATTTATCATCATTCTCGATTTCAATTAATGTTTTTTGCCTAGCAACAATCTATCATATGAAAAAAAATATTTAAGAACTTAAACTTTATGAACTTCAACGTGGTTAAAGTTCTATATTCCTTTTAGACTGCAAACATTTTGAGACCTGAAGGACTTTTATGAGTTGTTCCAAAGTGGTACAGTTTTTGAACCGAGATTCTTTTTATATTTAGCCCATTAATATGTTTATATTGTTAATTATGACCGTGCCCTTTAATGTGGCACTTTTGACCTTGATACCCAGTATGCCCTTTAATTTAACACTTTTAACATTGGTTTTCTAAATCAAATCAAAAATCACTCTGTTCTTCTCTTCCGATCTTCATTTTCCCCTCTCTCTTTACATTCAAACATAACCCTTAAACCCCAAACCCAGAGATAGATAATGATGAACGAGGAACGTGTGATACACTTATTCTCTGGGGATGCAAACAACTTGAGATCAAAATAGAAGTTTTCTATGATAGCATTGCGCTCAGATGCATCCGACAAGGAATTGGAGGAACACCGCCAAAAATAGATGAAATCAGAGAGTACGGTATGCCTCATTCCCGCTGATTATATGGATAGCTATTATCGAGACTTGTTCGAGGTTCGAGGTCATTCGAACCTTGTTAGGCTAGAAAACATGGGTAGTTTGATTGACATTAAGGGTGAATCATTTAGGCAATAGATGTCGGCTATTTCGATATGACTATAGAAGATATCGTTAGAAAGGCAAAATCGAATGAAATATAAGTTTTCCACTTTGGTAATTTGTTTCACTTGCAAAGTCTTATATATAATTGATATAGAACTGTAGTTTTAGTGAAAAAAATATATATAAATATTGTTTTTCTTTAAAATAGATTTAGTTCACGATAATTTTATATATATATAATAGTCACAATGTAATAACAGTGTGACATCTTTCTTATCTAGGACAAATTTTTATCATCACTCTCGATTTCAATTAATGTTTTTTCCCGAGTAATAATATATCACATGAAAAATGATATTTAATAACTTAAACTTTATCATTATTATAGATTTCAATTAATGTTTTTTGCCGAGTACGTAACAATCTATCATATGAAAAAAATATTTAAGAACTTAAACTTTATGAACTTTAACGTGGTTAAAGTTCTATATTCCTTTTAGACTGCAGACATTTTGAGACCTGAAGGACTTTTAATTTGGCACTTTTGACCTTGGTACCCAATATGCCATTTAATTTGGCACTTTTGACCTTGGTTTTTTAAATCAAATCGAAAATTACTCTCTTCTTCTCTTTTGTTCTTCATTTCTCCCTCTCTTTTTATATTCAAACGTAACCCTTAAACCCTAAACCCAAACCTAGAGGTAGGGAATGATGAACGAGGAACGTGTGGTACACTTATTCTCTGGGGATGCAAACAGCTTGGGATCGAAACGGAAGTTTTCTATGATGGCATTGTGTTCAGATGCATCCGACGAGGAATTGGATGAACACTGCCAAAAATAGATGAAATCAGATAGTACGGTATGCCTCGCTCCCGCTGATTATATGGATAACTATTATCGAGACTTGTACGCGGTTCGGGGTTATCCGAATTTTGTTAGGCTAGAAAACGTGGGTAGTTTGATTGACATCAAGGGTGAATTATTTAGGCAATAGATGTCGGTTATTTTGATATGGCTATAGGAGATATCATTAGAAAGGTAAAATCGAAGGAAATATAAGTTTTTCACTTTGGTAATTCGTTTTACTTGCAAAGTCTTGTATATTATCGATATAGAGTTGTAATTTTAGAAGAAAAATATATATATATATATAAATATTGTTTTTCTTTAAAATAGATTTAGTTTACGGTAAATTTTTTTGTTATAATAGTCACAATGTAATAACGGTGTGACATCTTTCCTATCTAGGATAAATTTTTATCATCACTCTCGATTTCAATTAATATTTTTTGCCAAGTAACAATCGATCACATGAAAAAAAATATTTAATAACTTAAACTTTTTCATCTTTCTCGATTTCAATTAATGTTTTTTGCCGAGTAACAATCTATCACATGAAAAAAAAAAAAATAACTTAAACTTTTTCATCATTCTCGATTTCAATTAATGTTTTTTGCCGAGTAACAATCTATCACATGAAAAAAATAAAATTAATAACTTAAACTTTTTCATCATTCTCGATTTCAATTAATGTTTTTTGCCGAGTAACAATCTATCATATAAAAATATATATTTAGGAACTCCAACGTGGTTAAAGCTTGAATGCAACAAAACCCTGAATAATGTCCTACTATATTTGTTATGGATTTCATAATATACTTTCAAATTATGGAGGTAAAGCTTCATATTTTGTTTGCATTGAAAAAAAATTAACCCGTTAATGGGTTTATTGTTAATAATACTTTTAAAGTTGTAATTGCATTCAAATTCAGAAGTAATGACGACCGAAACATGCGGTACACTTATTCTCTGGGGGTGTAAATAGCTCGGGATCGAAACGAAAGTTTTCTATTACGGCATTGTGCTCCGACAAATAATTGGAGGAATACCGCCAAAAATGGATAAAATCAGATAGTATGGTATGCTTCATTCCCGCGGATTATATGGATAACTATTACTTAGACTTGTCTAAGGTTCGGGGTCATCCGAACCTTGTTAGGCTATAAAATGTGGGTAGTTTGATTGACATTGAGGGTGAATCATTTAGGGCAATAGATGTCGGTTATTTCGATATGACTATAGGGGATATCGTTTGAAAGGCGAAATCGAAGGAAGGATAAGTTTTTCACTTTTGTTCCTAGTGACAAGCGAACCAACTTATTTGAATTCTTCGATTACTTTAAACGTGTCATCTTAGGATACCTAAGGGGACTAAAGAAATTATTTTTACATCACCTACACGTCCCCGACAATAGCAAGAAAATCATAATCTACAATATCTATGATAATGTCGATTTTAACTCTAAATACGAAATGGTACCAATGATAAATAACTTTTTTATTATTGGGGAGATAGGATGCACTATAACAGGTTGAAGGCTAATCTTGTGTTTACAGATCAACCATATCATGTGTTTGCCCATGGATACATCAAATTAGTCATCTTGAATTTTTTTTTTTTGGCAACTCATTTGTTTGCATTGAGGTTCTAGTCAGACTGTTTGTAATTTTTTATTTGAGCTTGATATGATTCTAGATACTAAATTATTTTTTCTTTAATTCTAAACATGATAGATTTATACAACGATGCGAAAGATAAGTTTATGCTTGTATCTAGGTTTTCTGGTTTAGGAATTTATAGTTGAAGTTCTTGAGTTACCAACTCTGGGCTTTCTGCAAAATGCCAAAACTTATCCACATTGGTATTCTTTTTTACTATGTTACTTTTATGCGAATCTTCGTGTATCTAGCACTTAACTTTTGTTTATATATGGAGTTATGCAAATTGCAATGGCTCCTCAACCATAGGGCTCATAAAGGTTATGCGCCTTATACTTAAAATACAATTCAAACGTTGAGCCTTATTGGAAAAGATCTCTCAAATGCTTGAAAAATTCAAGCATTGGGCAAAAATAAATTCAGGGCCTTCTTGGAGATGCTCCTCCACTACAAATCTATATTTGGAAGCATGATCCTATCGATTACTTGTTTTAACTAAAAGTTATAAACTAATTAAAACGTAAAATTAATTATCCTTATTCTCCAAAAACTATTACAGATTATCTTTAAATAAATAACAGTAAAAAGATATTTCTAGATATATTTCAAGAATAAAAATATTCCTAAAACTATTATGTTCCTAAATATTATTTATAAACATATTTATAAATAATGATATTAGGAATAAGGTTTCTAACATCCCATCGCCCTTGAAAACTGACTTGTTCTCAAGTTAGAAACTCTAGGAAGCGGGCATAAAACTTATAATAATCTTCCCATGTAACTTCTTCTGGAGAGTGGTCTTCCCACTATATCAATAAACGAGTAATGACACGGTTATTTTTCTTGAATATGCCACGATCGATCTAGAATCTTCATAGGTCGCCAAATAAGTGAGCCTTCATCTGAAATAGACAAAAGATGAAGAACATGATTAAGTTGATTGCTAATCCATTGCTTTAACAAGGACACATGGAAAATTGGATGAATGCGACAACTGAAAGGAAGATCTAGCTTATAGTCCACGCACATACGCCAAGAGCCATCTTTTTTACGCACAAGTAAGACCGATAATGAAAAGGGACTCGAGCTTGGTTTAATAAAACCAACATCAAGAAACTCTTACAACAATCACTCTATCTCATTTTTTGGGAGTATGGATAGCGATATGGCCTTACATTAACCAGTTTACAACCCGGTTGAAGAGTAGTAATATGATGATCATGCTCACGAGCCGAAATTAGGCATGAGGTTCACTAAATGCATCGTGGAACTGCACTAAAAGGGCATGAATAGGGGTTGGTATACTGATTTTGCTTATCTCCTCATAAATATAAGATAGCTGGAAAAAAAATCTATTAACGTTCGGTGATAATAAGACATTGAATATCACCATAATCTGTGACTAAAGTAGATGGTGCGCCATCCCCCACCAATGAATAAGAGATGTCACCTACCATAAAATTCATAATTAATTTGGCAAAATCCCAAGCAGTCACGCCCAACGATCTTAACCATTGCATATTATACCATATTACATCCACTTACCGGAAGAATGAGCAAATTAAATTTAAAGTCATAACCTTGTACATTAAGTTGAAGAGTAGTATACTTACACGTACATTGGAGATAACCACCATTAGCAACCATAACTCGCAGGGGAGAAGTATGTTGTACCGCGCAACCATAATGTTTAGCAATAAAAGGGTGTAAAAAGTTATTTGTCCAATCCACAATACGAATAGAGAAACCCTAATTAGTATAAAAGTACGAAGAACACCAAATTGGTTGGGAAAAATCCATTTTAGAGCTTCAATTGCTTAATCAATAATCAATTATAATCGAATTACTCTCAAGCCCTAAGTTTTTCTCTCAGAACTTTGATTGATCTCAACCCCCCTATCTTGCATAGTCTTGCCCCTTTTTATAAGGGTTACAAGTTCATAGTTCTAATAGGACTTGCCTAACCTTGCCCCTTTTATAAGGGTTACAAGTTCCTAGTTACAATAGGGTTTGCCTAGCCTTTCCCATTTTATAAGGGTTACAAGTTCATAGTTCTAATAAGACTTGCCTAGCCTTGCCCCTTTTATAAGGGTTACAAGTTCCTAGTTACAATAGGGTTTGCCTAGCCTTTCCTGTTTTATAAGGGTTACAAGTTCCTAGTTACAATAGAACTTCTACTGCTAAATTAGAGTAATACTCTAAATAGAAGTAGGACACTAAATTAGTGATACTTCATAGATCCTCTTGGATCAGTGTCGAACATGAGTCAATTAAGATTGTAATTGGTTGCTTCTTGAGGTAACCATTATCCTCATAGTATCTGAATGACTAGTCCATGTAATAGTATGATGATAGATCTTTACTTCTTCTGAAGATGTGAAGTTGGTAGAACCATGCACCTCGTTATAGTCGTTGGTGGCTTCTAGTAGCAAGATCTAAGGTTTCTTACAACGATGTCCAGGCTTGAGCGGTTCGTCAAAATTAAAGCATAAGCCTTTTTCACGTTTCTCTTGTTGTTATGCCAGAGTAAGTCGTTTATAAGTCGGTAAGCTATGCGAGGTAGGAGAAGTTATTGAAGCTGAAGATGCGGATCTTCTCGATAGTTTAGAAAAGATAGATTTTTGTGGGAAACGATGAAAATAGCGTGAATCCGATAAAACTCGGACTTGCTCTTCTTCATAAAGAGACAAATCAAACTCCTCTGTCAGAGAAGTCGATTTTAGCATTTGCACTCCTACACGAACTTTATCTCGTAGCCCAGCAATAAAATAGCTAATCAAGGAAGGTTCGCGAAGTCCCATTGTACGATTGGCTAAGAGTTTAACTTATTTTGATATCAATGGACGGTACCCTCTTGATGAAGCATTTTTAGAGCGTCATCCAGATCTGCACACTCTCGGGCACCGAATCGGACACATAAGGCTCGAGTAAACTAATCCCATGACATAGGACCTGCGGTGCATCGTATCCAACGAAGCCATGAACAAGCTTTACCGGTAAGATAAATTGTTGCCCTCTGCATCATCTTATCATTGGACAAACCATTTATTAATTGATATTATTCAATGACAAAAATCCACCCATCAGGATCCCCACTTTCGAAATGAGGGAAGTGTGGATAGTATCTTTGAGGTTGTTGGTCAAAATACTCCATTATAAATTGACCTCGAAATTGATGGTCGAATCACTCTTGATGTTGTGGTTCGTGAGTTTGATATCGTAGCACGGTTTGGGGAATAAAAGGAGCATGGTGAGTGGGTGATGGGGTGGTTGTTGGGGAGCGCTAGGGGCAAACGAATTGGGTTAATGAGGTGGTTATTGGGGAGGAATTGGATAAAGGCGTTCCATACTTTATTGAAGAGACATAAAAACCATGGCCAGTTCTTTAATGGAGGTTTTGACACCACCAATTTCAGCTTGAACTTCACCTTTGTAGTTGTCGAATTTTAGTATGAACTAATCCAAATGATCACTAAGTTCCTTCATCGTCGCCATCGTGAAGATCAAAAACCAAATTTGATACCAGATGATAGGATGTTGATCCTATTGATTACTTGTTTGAACTAAAAAGTTATAAATTAATTAAAGATTAAAATTAATTCTCCTTATTCTCCAAAAACTATTGCAGATATACTTTGGGTTTGAGGTTTGAACTTTAAACTCAGAAGAAGAAAGTGTGAGAAAATTTAAAACTTTGAGAGAAAAATTTAGTGAAATGATGATGGAGATGAGAAAAGGACCATGGATGGCCGAAAAAGACGATATATTGATGGATTACGTGAAGAAATATGGTCCGCGTAACTGGAGCTCCATTCAATCCAAATGCCTTTTACCTCGCACCGAAAAATCATGTCGTCTACGTTGAGTTAATAAACTTAAACCCGATTTGAAGACGCAAGTGTTTTTACTATAAATATGTTCATAAAATGTCACTTTAAATTTCCATGTTTGAGTACTTTTTTTTTAGCTGATTTTTTATAGGGATCCGCAACCCTGAGTTTCCAACCCCACGAGGTTTCTAACCCACGACCTCTCACTAGGTGGAGAGGTACTACCACCACTGGGCCAAGAGCCCAATGGTGTTTGAGTGCTTACTGTGTTGTGTTGTTACAATTATAATACCTAATGAGATTGTTCACTTATTTATATTTGTGATTGAAAGGGGTTGTAAATTTACGGAAGATGAAGAAAAGGTAGTGATTGATTTGCAAAGGAAGTTTGGAAACAAATGGGCGAGGATCGCGACGTATTTGTCGGGGAGGACTGATAACGATGTAAAGAACTTTTGGAGTACAAGGAAGAAGAGATTGGCCAGGAATCCATAATCACCGAAACAACCCAAATTACCGAAAAATGACGATAAAAGTCGAACTTTTCATCAAATGCCCCATGTGTCGAGGTAAGTGTTAATCTACAAGTCTCAGTTCAAATTATAGTGTCTGTTTGGACTCGTTAAGTTTTACCCAAAACATGTATTTTTTTTGTAATAGAAACAACTATACGACCCTTCGTTGATTAATTAATTTCATCGACGATCAAATCCTCAAAAAAAATTATTTGTTACATCCAGTATTTACTTCTTCATTTTTTGTATAGAATCGAAGGCTGTATTTCGGTATGATGCAAGAAGAGTCATCGTCAAAGAATGGTCTTGGCCAAACTTTATACACGGCGAACCCCGAATTACTGAAGATGGTGTCAGTGCCCGATGTATTGATCCCAATCCCATTACGTTACGAAACAAGTACCTTCCAGTGTGGGTTCACACCCATTGATTAGAAGCCGATGATTGATTTCCCACAAACATTTATGTTTTCACAACTACCTCAAACCCCCGTTAGACCTCCCCCTCCGCAAAAGGCATTGGATCTACCGTTTCTTGAATTGGAAGATGTTGTTCATCAAAATGACGGAATGGGGAAACGATAACCCTAAGACTCCTGAAAGCTTCTTTGATGACTTTCCTTTTGACATGTTTGAGTTCCTCGAACAAGGTACTATTGGATTTTCCATCTATACCTAAATCAGACTGAGCACACTCAACAATCTCCATGGGTTGAGAAGGACAATAAAACCTAAAAACTTTCGATATCTCTGGGAAACCAATGAAAAAATAGCTAATAGTCATTGAATCTAATGTACCAGGCTACAATACCCTGATCCAACAAAAAACTAATAAAAGTGGTTACTAATGTTGACCGTCTTGATCGATCTTACCATAATACTCACCTCCTCGATCTGACTGGACAACCTTAATCTTTAACATCGGCTTATAAATATGTCCTAGTCGTTTGTGCCATAACATCGAAGATAGTTCAAAACACGAGAGCGTTTAGAAGTAGAAGTACTAGCCTTAGAAGATAATGGTAAAGCCTAAAGAATATCAAAAGATAGACAATATAACCCATAAAATAAATAAATAACTAAAAGAGTACAACCGAGAAACTAAAATTAGAGATCGTCTTATCTATGGAACATAAAAAAAATTGCATGTCAAATTGAAAATAACACCCGAGAAAACTTGTTCCTTAAGCCTTGTCGGTTGCCTGCTGATGAACCCCTCCTTTCTTGTTATTTAGCCAGTTTTTGTAGGAATGACAGTCCTGCTTCACATGGCCTTTCTTCTTGCAAAAGAAGCATTCTATAGTTGATAAGGTAGTTGCTGACGAAGGTGCATTCTGCTTCCCGTTCCCATTCCCATTCCCTGAACAAAAACTCTGCCCTGGACCAAAGTGGGAACCGTTATTCTTCGTAGAACCTTAATTCTTGAACTTCTTCTTTCCCTGAGAATTGATGGACAAGTGCTTCATGGACGTAGTCAGATGAGCCGACTCTGCTTTACCTTTCTTATGTCGTTCTTCCCCAGAGACCAATGCTGCAATCAATTCATTCATTTCCCAAGTCTTCTCCTGATTCTGGTAGTGAACTTGGAACATCTCGAAACTTTGTGGAAGAGACCAAACTGCTAAGTGAACCATCAACGTATCATCAATAGTGAGACCGAGTTCTTTCAAAGTAAGAACTAACTTGGAGATCTTAAAAATGTGCGAGCGCACATTTCCACTGCCGTCATACTTTAATGATAAAAGCTGAGATAAGTTACTGTACTGCCTTCCCTTGACGGAATCCTCGAACTGTTTCTTAATGACATCTAACAGTTCCTTTGCGGTACCTCTCTCAGCGATACCGCCCCGCATAATAGGATCGATGGAAGAAAGGATGATGAGATTTGCCATTTTATTGGCTTTGACCCATTTAGCATAAGCCATTTTCTCAACATCAGAAGAAGTATCCGTGAGATCTGAGGGCTTGGCTTCAGTGAGAACGAAATCGAAATCAAGGTAGCATTGAGCAATATGGATTTTGAGCTTCCAGTTGGAGTAGTTAGAGTTCGTCAAGGTCTTAATATTAGTCAGTTGGTTCTGGATCATAGGGTTCATAGCTACATGAACCAATGACTTATATTAGGGCGTGAAAAAATAATTTTTTATGCACGTTTAACTTGATCTGTAAAAGATCTATAACTTGATGTCTTTAATCTCGATCCTACCTGGGGTTAGGATGGTCGAGTCAGAGTGTATATATTATTTATGGTATGGATTATTCACTATGCGGGTACAGCTATATATTATCAAATCCCTCATTTGGGTGGTGATTTGACATACATTGCCCCCTAGTTGGTGATCACTCACGCTCAAGACTAGACTGACCACTTACAGTTTGATTCGAGACACTTCCTCACCTTTGGGCAGAGGGTTATCCTCATCTTCCTGTACCGTGTAGCCTAATTAATTAGAAGTTTCTTAGCCTCCTTTGGGTGGCCTAATAGTTTCAAGTTTAATTAGTGCAAAGTAATTTTAATAAGACTTTACGAGATAATCTCAAAATTAGGAGAAACGTTCAACTCCATGGACAAAACTCATTTGGGCGTATTTGCCCATTTTATATCCCGCATTCCTAACGACTACTTGATCTCACTTAAACCCCATTGGCGATCCTTGGGCATCAACGCCCTAAATGCATTAATGATATATATATATATATATATATATATATATATATATATATATGGCTAAAGCCAGATTTTATTATCTAACTGATAATAAACGTGAATAATTCATTGTAATCAGATAATACAACTAAACAATAATTAGTTATTAAATCATGTTGAACTAATATGCATCATCCTAAGTGCATCCATAACCAAAATACAACTTGATAATAAGTAGCTAGAAAGCAACACAATAATAATTCACAAATACAAGAGTAGAAGCTGTATAGTAAAACCTCAATCTCTCCTCAATCTGATTCATAGAACCCAATCCTCTAAAACCCTAAATAACCGAATAATCACAGATTTGCAGAGATTCAAAACCACAACAGAAATTAGATTCGGCAACAGTACAACAAAACCAATCTCAGATTCAGCAAATAGCCCTAAATCAATCGTTGAACAGCAGATCCCAAAATCATAGAACAACATAAATTAGATTTTATCACCTTTAATCTCCAACAATCTACAACCACTATCCCAATAAATTGATTGTCCCCAATTACAGATTCGCAGAATTTGATATGAACAATAACAACAACATAAAAAAAATAGATTTTTAGATTATCTTTGAACAATTTAACCTATAATCATAAATCAATCACCAAAACCAAATCACTCAAAATCAAATCTGAACCCATAAACCCTTTGAAAAACCCAATCTTTAGATTCGACAGAGAATTGAAGAGTCTCACCGAAAGTAAAAAAAAAAAAACTTTTACTTGGGAGAGAGAATTAGTGGAACAAACCCATAAAGTATGAGAGATTAATAAAACAATGATAAAAAATACTATCTCTATCGTGAACAGTGATATGAACAGTGATTATGAACAGTGGTCGTGAACAGTGATTATCAATTACTGATCGTAGAGAGGTTCTAAGGCAATTAAATGCAAATGGATCACTGTATATATGTCAATCAAGGTAGGAGACATTCTATATTTATAGTTTTGTACGTCGACGATATTATACTCGCTAATAGTGATGTCCGGCTTCTTCAGCAGACAAAAGCCTATGATATGCATGAGACCCGACATTAGTTTATTTGTTGGGATGTTAGAAATGTACTATCATAACCCTTATATTATTCATTCACTTGGCAGCCAACCAAGAAAGTTCTTTGCCATTTAAAGAGGACAAGAGATTACAGATTGGTTTATAGGAGATCAGATGAGTTAATGGTTTTGGGCTACTCTGACTCAGATTTTGCTAGAGTCTCTTTGAGGATCGTTATTTTACGTGGGAGTAGTTGTTGATTTATTTACTATTACTGCATTAGGATTATTTATCCATGTGAGAGTTATTCCCGATTATTGTGTTGGTCGACATTCAGATTTGATTTTTGATTATTTCGCTACTATTATATTTGGATCCGTTATTATATGTGCGCATATTCAGTTTAAAGTATGCAATTATAATAAAGTTTTGGATACGAGTGATTTTATCACATGACGGTTGTCTAAGTATCAAGTGCCTATAGAGAATACTGAAATATTTCTCAAGTTTGCTTGGACTAAATATGGGTAGGCTCCACATCCTTTGGCCTTCATTTCAGTATGGGCGATGGTCTTCGCATGACGGTTTGTCTAAATATTGAAATGACATGTCTGGTAAACATATGTTGCAGAACACTAATGAAAATGTACCAGCACATCATTATGGTGTACATTTGCCATTCACACGCTAAAATCCACCAGTAAAGAAATTACACTTGAAAGCTATTGAAGTTGCTAGCCTGATGTCCATGATATGAATCATGGCATGTGCCCAAAGGCCTGACCAAAATTCGTCTGTGAACCGTGTTAGTCATCTTTGTAGTCGTAGAGTGACAGTCAAGTTCGATGTAACATTGCATTCGACAAATTATCATGTGTGGTTTTAAAAAACAAAAGATGGCCATCCGATTTTCATAAAAAATCGTGAATCAGGCTAAAATTATTTTTCTTAAAATCGAGTTAGTGCCGGGTGGGAGATTGTTGGATTTTCCATCTATACCAGCACTACTCTTTACTTTGTCGTCTAGTTCAGGAGCACATATGTTAATAGGTCGTATAGGTGTTATTGGTTGTGCATAATTGTTACACCAAGTTAAGGTTGGTGGGACCTAGTGTTACTCTTTATTAGGTCTTGAGGGTATAATGGGAAGACCACTCAAACCCTATCAGTTTAAATAGAGAGGAAGTCCCTCTTAGAGGCTACACTACAGAAAACTATCCCATTGAGGTCTGCAGCCAATCTAAGGGAAGACTCCACTCAAGAACAGGTGATTAAACAAATAGCAGGAAATCAGGTTAGTAGAATCATATTAATCTTTGATATATTGATCATAGTGATTATACTTTATTCCTACAGGTATGAGTACGTCTGGATGGTAACGTGAAGTTTGTTTTATGGGTATAATGTACCACATTTGTTTTTCGTTTTCACTGACTAGACTAAGAAATTGTAGCATGTAATGAACTACTAATCATCAATGTTTTTGTATTTTGAACTGTTCTTATAATTACGGTTTTCGGTTATAGATAATAACCGAAAATTGTGCTTGTAGATGCATTTGTGTTTCTCCTCTTTTACGATGATTTTTGATTGAATGGGACGTTGATTTTAATGGATAAAACATGTTGAAACTATATCCAATTCCAACCCATTTATAATATATGCAGCTGGAGCACATATTACAAATCTGGGGACGACAACATCGTTACTCACGTGGTAATTAATGTTAAACGCGATTACGTAGATAAAATCATGTTTAATTTACAAAAAAATTTGGTTAAACAGAAGTTACATACCTGATCAAGACGGGGGAGATATTAGAACTGGAGGTTTCATCCTGCTCAATATGAGAATATATATATTAACATGTCCCCTCACATGTGACATAGTTCTTAAGCTCAACACGTGGAGTACCGTATTTGTAAGGATCTAAATTCGTAGCTCGAATAGTTTCTTACGCCAAATGTACCTGTAGCACAAACAATGGTAAACAAGTAATAGGAATGGACACGGATTTAGCGTGAAAACTTTTGAAGAACCATATCTTTTAACGGTGCTCCACCTTTTCTTTAGTTAAGAGATCAATATACATCTTGGGGCTCATACATAATTATGTAATTTGAGGGGTTTGAGAATTAATTACTCTACCTTCCTATAGTTATATGATCGATAATTACTCCACCTTATTTAATAAAAAAATAATAAAATACACGTGGCGCTATATTATTTGAGAGATTGGTGATGATAGCTCTCCATCCTCCAAATTCCTTACATTTCATATAGAAGTATAGATAGATACGTAAATTGTCATTTCCAACATGCAATACGTAAAATGTAGTTTATAACATAGTTAATAAACGACATACCTCTGGTCTGAGCATTTTCCCCTTACGTATGTGTTATAGCTCATTGTCGTAGCACATATGAAACCATTTGGAACTAAGTTAATCCTCAACTACGATTTTTATCATATGTTTTAAATCTCCACCACTCACTACTCACTACCTTCTTTGTTGGAGAGTAGTTCACTTGTCTGTCATGTGGCAATTTTAATTCATTTATAATATATTCTTTTTTATTTCATTGACAAAATTACCTCTTCAAGGCTCAAAGAAAATCTAGACCCTTGATTCAGTCCTTTTTGTCTTCGAGTCGGGTTTGTCTCGATACAAGTACCACAAATGTACTATAGATTAATAATGATTTAACTGACATTGTTTGATAATTATCACATCACTTACCACTTTCGACCTAAAAAATAATGTGCATCATCCAATTAATTCTGATTGAAATGATAAATATAATTGAATTCATTCATTTTCCCATATCACTACTCCCATGTACTTTCTTAATTTTCCTGCCAATGGTCCCCACAATTCTAATTATATAGTCAATATTTTATTCTTTTGACACCTCTCTCTCTCAAGAAGTCATAATACATGAAACAATTTCAGTAATTGTTTCAGAGGTCTTCATCATTAATACCTGTTGGGAATCACATTTTTTTCCTCCTTATCCCATTATATCCTTATAACTAAGGTGAGCTCGTCAATGTCCTCCCAACTCTCTAGCTGTAAAAGTATTAGCATACGTTTCAACAACTTTTATTAAGTATAAAAACTTTATCTAGAAACACCACACCACTTACTTCGTTAAATCAACTCCTCTGACAAAGTTGAAAAAGCGCGCTACTTTCAGACCTGATTTACTGCCAAATAGAGTTAATGTCAATTGTTAAGAGCCATCAGGGATAACATGACCAATCATTATAATAATAATAATAATAATAATAATAATAATAACCACTCTGATAAACTGTTTCGTACGAAAGCATAAATCTCGTGGAAATCTCGGACAAATCAAGAACTATACTGGACGAGCCAACCGGTGAAACTTCTCACACAAGCATACTAATTTTATTTTAGAAGGCAACATTTTCTCAACTGGCAAGAAATAGGGGATAAAAGAAAACTGCATTGTACAGTCAACTGAAATTGGACTCTCTTATAAAACCCGTCATTCATCAGTCCCCAATTTCCCATTTTCTTTCTTCCCCTCTTCTCCCGCTTTCCTCATTTCTCTCCTCCATTTAGGGCTCCTCACTCACTCTCTATTCCTCTCTCAAAACCCTAATTTCTCTCCCAAAACCCTAATTTCTCTTACAAAATCACTGGAAATGAGTACTAATCGATGCTTCACTGTACTTGATCTTCTCTGCTAATCATCAATGGGGAGTTCCGGTGAAGGTTTCGGCCTGGAGAAGGCGTGCCGACTGTCGAATACAACGCATTCGGAGGTTGCGCCGTGTTTGCCTTTGCCTTTGTTACCTGTGTTCTGCGGAGCTCTTGATCAAGAACTGAGATTGTTCGATGAGACAAGTAGTAGTTCCAGGTCGATTAATCGGAAGGAGGTTTTTGATCAAGCTAGTAGAATTGCGGATCTTCTTAACCACACTGATGTTTCTTACTTGTAAGTTTGTCTAAAATTTGATCTGTGAAAGTTGTTTTTTGTGAGAATTTGGTGATTTTAACATTTGGGTTGGTTGTGTTATCTGCAGGAACCTTAGGGACACGGGGACTTCGCTTTCGTGCAACTCAGCGAAGTCTTCAAGCCTCTACAATCAAGTTCTTCGATACAACTCGGAAGCATTTGAATATTCTTCGCAAGGTAAATGTGGTATATATATTTTTGTTAGTTTCAATTTTAGGTAGCTCCTGATTGGTTCTAGTTGTTCAGACCTTTATGCGATATTAGTTGGATTATATGTACCAGGTATTGTCTTACTTACAATAGATGATTGTTTTACCCTGGAAATAAGGCGCACAACTTTCGAGATATATAGTTAGATTGCATGGAAATTAGGGAGTACTATAATGTTAATAATAACAACTTGATGCTATAGAAGAAACTAAGGAAAATTGAAATGATGTGTTTTGAAGTGATTTAGTAACTAAAAGAGAAATGCAATACATGATTCCGTTGACTACTTCATGGAACAAAATATCGCATTGTTATTTTTATGATGTGATAATTGGTTAATATGCATGCTGATAATCTGATACTGCACGCATACTTTCACCTAAGTCTGGCCACAAGCTTGTGCTTACGTTTAGCTTTGTTATGATGAATGGATTGTTGTGTTGTCTGAGAGCACCATATTCCCATTTCTTATTTTTCTCGTTTTCTACCCTCTTTCTCTCTTGGTTTCTCCCCCTTCATATCGATCTTCTACATCTTCATCTCTTTTTTGCAAATCGCTTCCGCTGTTCGCCGTTAAGTGGTACCAAAGCCTTGTCAAATATCTTTCTTTGTTTTTCATTTAACTTCTCTAAGCCCTAATTTTTTTTATTTGAGTTCACTTCCATCCCATCTTTCCTAGCTGTAGTTTCCATCCATCGGATTTTTTTTGCAAGGGTTTTTGATGCTATTAGTCAGGATGTTGAATACGAATGGGAGATTTTCTTAGTTAAGAGTTATATGTGCGATGGATTGAGAGATCTGCGATTGGGGTGCAAAATCTTGTGCTGATGGTGGACTCTTGAAAATCTGGTGCGAGAGCTTACTTAGGACTCCTGGTTCCTTTGGGCAGAGTTGTTTCAAACTCGAAAAAATACATCTATTTCTCTGTTTTTTCTGAATTGTGATATAGTGGGCAAGTTAAGTACTTTAGATTGGGCTGCTTTTTCTGCCATTATATTACAGAAATAATTTGTGTGAGAGTGTCTCAGTTATGGCTCTATTGTGATTCTACTCCTAGATAGTCTCTTATGGGATTCTGGTGTTTTGTAGTAAGTGATTGTAGCTGTTTTTCTGTTAAGGTTTCGGGTTGCTGCTTTTAGTTGGGAGGTTTACGCCGATCTTCAGGTTGTCCAGCGCCCTAGGTTGTTCAGCGCCCTGGGTCTTCGGCCTTCTTGCAATTTCAGAAATGTTTGGATTTTTCTGGGCCCGGATACTGATTTGATGATTGATTAGATATTTGGGGGCTATGCGATTGATTTATTAAGAGGTTCAGAAGTGGTGTTTAGATTAGGAATGTAATGCTTAGATATTTGGGGGCTATGCGCTTTATGCAATTTGGAAAAGAAGATGAAATTGAGGCGGAGATAGAAGTATGTCGTGATGAAGAGAGAATCGTGAAAGGGGGAGAGAAGAGTCGGGCATTCAGTAGGGGCATATATGAGTTTCACTTGTGTTTTTTATTTTATTTTCTAAAATGTTGTATCGAGTTAAGAGACATAGTACCCTCAATAAATTTATGCTATGCCAAGTATATTCTTAACTACTTGAAATATAACTTCAATGTATCGTTTTAGATTGCATAAACTCAATCTTGTCCGTTTATCCAGCCTCTTTTTCTTGACGTCTATTATTTGGAAGTCACATGACTGATTGACATAAACAAGATTCTAGCTTATATAATAGATTGGTCGACATTATATTCCATGTGGGCAATGGTGCGATAAAGATTTATTTTTGAGGGGGTAAAAACACTTATTCAAGAAAATTTCTAATTAGTAACCTAGCATATATGGAGAAAGATCCCGTAGCTAAAGGAAATATTTATTGATAAAAGAGTAACTCCAACTATTACATCGTAGGCCTATATATAGGAATTTATCCTATTCCTCTCTGGAATAGGAAACTCCTTACTCTAATTAGGATAGGAAGCTAACACAATCTGTAATACTTCCATGACTAATACTCCCACTCAAGTTGGAATATACAGACTTTGTTTTTCCAGCTTGGATTACAATAATCAAGTAAAAGATGAACATAAATTTTACCGATCACAATAGGTTTTCTTGCTTCTATTGTAAGTGGAGTCAATCTTCAACCTTAAATCTTTAACCACAAACATGACTTCAAGCTTTGTCTTCCAACATCATATGAGTAACATCAATCCGCCCAAAATACCACGACCCATGGTATTTAATGCCAACCCAATATGGGTGCAAAACCGTTAGAAATAGATGATAAAATATGGTTCAAACTAAATAGGTGAGCATAAGTAGTTAAAAGGCCGCTCAAAACCAAACTGGTGTTGGTGTAAGAAGAGAGCTTAAGCCAAAAAAAAAACACCAACAATAGAAGAAGTAGAAAAAGACTTCAAATAGCATTGGCAAGTAAAATAAGAGGCAAGAAGGGGTCTCAAACCAAATATGTGAACTTACAAAATAAATTAAGAAAAAAACTTAATCCAATTTGGTGAGCAAAAAATCTCAAACCAAATTGGTAAGATAAAAGAAGATATATTGAAAAAGCTCAATGAAAGAATGAATAATAAGAAAAGAAAAAAGTTCAAACCAAGATAGTTAATGCGTGTAGCAATGCGATGCCACCACAAGCGAAAAAAATGCTACAACGAATAGCACGAATAATGCAACGCCATTGCGAATATTGCGAAATAATAGGAAAAAATTGCATATCCTAATATATGTGCACATAAATCTACATATGCTATATATTAATTAAGAAAAACACGTAAGAGTATAGTAAAATATAACTAACAAGCTATATGTTAAGTAGCAAACTAACATATTGTTGGTTTCAGAAGAGTTCTTGGAATGTAGGTGTTTCATATTTTAGGTTTTGTTTTGAATAAGGTAAATGAGTATCTCGTTTCTCGTATCTTCTATCTTAATCTCATTGAGAAGCTTATACTTTTCGCAATTATATCATATATTAATATCGTATAATAGATTTAACAATTATTTACTATATATATTTCGCATTGTATTAGTGTAAATTCGCACAATATTTTCCTTGTTTGTGTTTTTTATTGTGCTTCATTTGGTTTTTCACATTTCCGTTGCATTAGAAGATGCGATAGCATGCGATAAAATGCGGTGTAATGCGACAAAATACAACACATTTGCATCCGATTGCATTTAAGGGGTTGCGATGAAGATGTGATGCGACTCCATGTCGCATAATTTGCATATGTCGTATATGCGAGCGCATATGACTACCTTGGTTCAAACCCAACTGGGGATCAAATTAAAGATATAAAAATAAAAGTAGAATACTCAAACCGAATTAGTGAGCAAAATAAGGAAAGAAAAGAAGAATGCTCAAACCAACCTGGTGAGCAGAGGAAGGGGGCGCAAACCAAATTATTGAGCGAAAGAAGAGAAAATAAGAGTAGTCAAACTAAAACGCCGAACAAAATAAGAAAAGTGAAAAAAAGAAGATAAAGAAATCAATAATGAAATAGAGCTGGTGTCTCCCAAATCAAGGTAAAACTAAAGTCAATACTGATGGGCAGCCATTGATAACCCTGGTAAGGGTGGTGCTGGTGCAGTGGTTCGCTCTCCTGATGGTGCTGTTGTTGGGAATGTGTCAATGGGGTTTGGTATTTTGTCTAGCTTTGTTGCAGAATGTCATGCAGTTAATGAGGGTCTGGAGGTGTGCTCCAGCTTTGGGTGGGAGATTGCCTGGTTAGAAGCGGATTCAGTTGCTGCCATTTCTGCCTTCAAAAATAATGATATTCCGTGATTTTTGGTAGCTAGATGGAAAGAGGTTAAAAGTAAGTATGTCAGAATCAAGTTCTCTACTATTTGGAGGGAGGCAAATTTTGGATCAGATAGAATGTCTAAAAGAGCTTGTAATCTTAATGTTGGTGAGAAAGAGAGATATGTAGGAGCCCTTAAAAAAGTATTTCAGATTTGACTAAGCCTTAGCTTTGTAGGGTGTGCTCTTGGGTATGCCTTTTAGCTAGTGGTTGAGTTGTGTATATTTTGTACTCTCATTTTTGGTTCTTTTATACAATTAGTGCTTACTTTGCAAAAAAAGAAATATAACTGACAGTAAGAAAAAGAGAAATCACCACACAAAAAAGTGATAAAAATCATTGAGAGGGATTCAAAGATAAAATAAAGTCATCAAGAAAGAGAAATAAATTGATGACCGTATTTTCTCTGATCACAAGCATGCATTAAATTTAAAACACAAACAACTCTCCAAGAGGAAGTTGGAGAGGGGTCTAAGAAAAATTATAGAAAAGTCAATCTTTGATCAAACTAAGTTGACCGATAAGTAGAAGACTTGGACATTAGACTGATCGAGGATGGGATCCAAAGTTGTGTTGGATCATGTTTTTGATTAAGTCATGGTGGATGTACTTCTGTTAGAGTCATGGAAAAGTGGGCCCGTATATTATATCGATGTATATTTGTATAAGATGTATACATATTAACACAACAAAACAGTCTCATAACAGGTTATTCCGCACAGAAGTAACTTAAGAGATGAGCTTTAATTAAGGTTGAGTTTAGGGTTAGTCCGAAGTTTGCAATCGGCTGTTTTGATTGACTTCGTTTGGAGAAAGTAACTTAAGTGATGAGTACACTAGCACTCATGGTGCAACCCAGTCGATTGCGGAAGGTGTGGTCCTTGCGAATATTGTGAGGTAATGCACTTCACATTTGCTTTTGGAGCACCTTCTTTTGCTAAGACCTCAAAATCATGAGCTATTTAGACACATTTTCCTATTCCGTTAATTGCAATACAACTTAATTGAGATAATTGCGACAATCCAACAGAAGGGAAACTTACCTGAACAACCTAGAAACAATAAAAACTACTGGTTTTCCCGAAAAAATGCAAAAAGATGTAGAAGGTTATTGAAAATCCAAAATAAATGCTTCAGAGAGCTTCTATCTATTTCACAATCAAGCAATCTCTGTCCATTTGTAACAACTTAACGTTTTTCTTGCTCTAAATCAGTATCTTCTATTCTTTCTTTAGTTTGATATTTCTCTTCATGTAGCAGACTTTGTTTCAAGGGTGTGTCGATCTATATCCTACTTGCATTCAAACCGGCTCCTTTCCAGAGCTTGTCACTTATTTTTAAACTATTCCTTTTGTACATTTTATTTATTTGCATTTCTTAATAGGAAACATAAACAACTGAGATTTTCCCAGTGAAACATTTGAACTCACTTTGTTAAGAGGCTTCATATGAAAAGCTGAAATCCTCCTATTTTTGAACTGTCTATACTCCTATTTTTGAATCCTCCTATTTTAGAACTACTGTTACTGGTCATAATGCCCATTTCCCCTTGTGAGTTTCATTCTTTACTGGTCATAATGTCTATTACACTTTATGCTAATCTTATACTTGTTTTTCAAGTTTCTCAGGTCTTATTAATGTGCGATTACAGAGTAGTTCAGCATCTGAGACTAAATCATTTGAACAACATATACCTAATATCAGTCAGGTGCACAAAGAATATGAAGGAACTTTTGATCATCACTCAGGCGAAAATCTTTTTAATGTGGGTATATATTTCCCTCAGCAGATTTTCTGATGGTGTTTATTTGCATAAATTAATATTAAAATAGAATCACAGGGCGCGGAGGTTTCTGCTTCTTCGAGGAAACCTAAAGTTAAGAGGAAAGGAAGTGATGATGTTGATCTCTTAGCCAGTCCGGACTCTGTTGAGTTGAAAGGTTGTCTTAATTAGTTGCTGGTTTTTTCTTTTCTCCTCCCATATCCATCTTCTATTTAGAATTAACCGCGTAAATGTGGAATCTGTAGATAGCATCATCCGTTCCTTTTGTGAGGTGTCAGAGGACATTTGTGGCAGAGCAGAAACAGTTAATGATGATCAGGATGAAGCGGACGCACCACCACTGTCATCCACTGATATTAAAGTGCTTGTGGACGAAATAATTTCTATCCGGGCAAAAAACATTCTACACTTGGTTCCTGTAGATACCCTTGTAAGACTATTAAATGTTCTAGATCGGCAAATTCGTGGTGCAGAAGGTCTTTCCATTGATGAAAATGTAAGTTGCAATTTTCCATCAAGATATTAATGTAAACCTCCGCACTGGTTCCAGGACAATGCAACAATTATTATCCAATATTTTTAGATTGTTACATTAGCTGGTTCATATCCATCGTAAATTTTTGGCAACAATGATGGATTCACTATATAACTCGTTCTCTTAATTGTCATTGTTACCAAAAAATCAAGGTTCTAGTATTTGAAAACTATGGCTTTGTTTTTGTTTCATTCCAGCTTGATTCAGATGGCATGTCCTTGGTAATTTGTTCTCTGGAGTCGACTCATGCAGCTCTAGCACTAATGACCCATCACGGCATGCCAAAACAACTTTATAAAGAAGAGGTATGGTGCCGGTTTTTCATGTAGGTATTGATATATAGCAACGACGTTGAAGCAAGATCATTTACAAATTACAATTAATGTCCTAAAAACTAAAAAACTCCATTGAATTTGTCAAATTAGAACAAATTCCTCTACTAGTTTTCTTCCTCCGACTCTAAATAAACCCTAAACTAAGCTCTCTTTATGGGGAAGGAAGAGTTTCTTACATTATTAGAAACTTCATTTTTGGAGTCCTTATTAGAAAACAAACAAACTGAAAAAATAATAATTTAAAAGGATTTTAATTAATAAAACTTACTAAGACAAAGAGACATAGGGATATTCTAGAGAAGAGAGAGAGAGAGAGAGAGTAAACTGACTAGGAGTTAGGTAGGACCCAAGACGTCCCTACAACGGGTGGGGAATGTCCGTGGCCTATCAGATATGATTTTCTTGATCCTAATCCACCCTATGTTACCGTTGTTCAGTTCCTTGGGCATTTTTATTCTAATTTGCTTGGGATGCTCTCTCTCTCTCTTTGTTTTTTTTTTTTTTGGAAAGTTGTAACCTGCCTGACTCTTTTTGCGCATGTTTATATCAATTTTAGATCATTGAAAGAATTTTGGACTTCTCGAGGAGTCAAATCATGGACTGCATGTGTGCTTGTGATCCATCATATCGAACTCTGTGCAAACCAAGTGAAAATGGGGCACTTGATGGTAAGCTTACCTGCTTGTAAATGAATCTTTGATCAGAACTCAATATCATCTTTTGCACTCAATATCATCTTTCGTTTTTGCTTAATTGATGAAATCATTGCTGACATAGAGACAATCTCCTAGTATAACTGATAAAACATATATTATTAGGATTTTGAAGATAAATATCATGCTAAATTGTAAACCTTCTCACTTTTAAGGTGAAGATGATGATGAGGCAGATGTTGATTTTGGTTCTGCGGGGAAGAAGCGGCGTGGAGTCAGGAGTTTTAAAACGAAGAAGTCGACAGGGAACAAGTGGGCTTACTATGTTACCTTTCTTTTTAACTTTGTATGATGTTCTGTACCTTGATTGTTCTCTTTGTAAATTCATAATGAAGTGCCTCCTAATATTGTTCTTTTTTTCTTTTTAATATTAGGGTTTCTGCTTCTGTAAGCTCTGTACTTCAGAAACTTTGTACCATTCTCAGTTTTCTTAAAGATCTGCTGTTAATAGAGCGTCTGCCAGATAGTTGCATTCTACAACTAGTGAAGACGAGCTTCACGACCCTCTTGGTAGATAACATCCAGCTGTTGCAATTAAAGGCAATCAGTTTAATCTGCGGGGTATAGCATTCTGTTCTCATTGATCTACACAAACCTAGGTAACAACGACACTTCACTTTAAAAAAAGAAAACGTGTCCGACACCCCGACACTTGGACGCACGTGTCTAACACTATTTGCAAGGTACTTTTATATTTTTTGCCGTATTGGACACCCCGTACCCGTGTCGGCACCGATACCCGTATTCGTGTCGTTGTTACCTAGACATACTTTTCTCAAGTGCAAGTGTTTATTGTTTTTTGCTTGTTCAGGTTTTTTCTTCATATACAGAACATAGGAATCATTTGATAGATGAAACAATTTACTTGCTGTGGAAATTACCATTTTCAAAGCGTGCAATCAGAGCTTACCATTTACCTGATGAAGAACAGAGGCAGATTCAGATGATAACCGCTTTGTTGATTCAGTTGGTTCAGTGTTGCACAAACCTTCCCGAAACATTAAGCCACTTGTTTACTGGTAATTCTATCTTGGAAGATTCTATTGATGCTAGCTACGCAACCAAATGTAACGAGGCCTCCACGAAATCATGTGCTCTATTCTGGACTCGTGTTCTTAACCGACTTGGTACTGTAAAAGCTCAGGAGGTATCTGAGTTGAAAGTTACTATTGAGAATATTGTTATGGACTTGCTGACGACTTTGAACTTACCTGAATATCCAGCATCTGCTCTTATTCTCGAGGTGAAATGCTTAACCAACACTCTGTCAAGTACATATTTAAAAAAAAATTATTCTCTTGATGGAGATTGACTTGCAGGTTCTTTGTGTCTTGCTGCTCCAAAATGCTGGAGTAAAATGTAAAGAAATCTCTTCACGTACCCTTGCCATTGACCTTCTTGGTACCATTGCTGCAAGGATGAAACATGATGCTGTTGTTTGTAGCAAGGATAAATTTTGGATTTTTCAAGAGTTGAGTAGTGAAGATAATGCTGGCGTTTGCAATTTCCCGAAAGATATGTGTTCTCTATGTCTTGATGCAAGAAGCGTAAAACTGTTGTCCGTCTGTGATGGTTGTCAGAGACTGTATCATGCAGACTGCATGGGAATTAGACAACATGACCCACAAACGCGTGCCTGCTTGTTTTGCCTTTGTAAGAAGCAACTGAATGTTCTAAAATCATATTGCAAGGCACAGTGCAAAGTTGATAGCAAAAGGAAGACTCCACCAATATCAGAAAGTACGTCTGGAACTTCAGAGTCTATTACTAACTTGGAAATTATTCAACAAATGCTATTGAGTCACCTTCAGGGAGCTGGGTCAACTGATGGCACGCATCTCTTTGCTCGCTGGTTTGTAATTTTCTTGTGGTTCTTAAAGTTATTTCATGTTGGTGTCAATGCTATATATATTTATATATGCTAATTCCTGTGCAGGTTTTATCTGTGTGTGTGGTACAAAGATGATCCAAATTCTCAAGAGAATTTCATTTACTACCTTGCTAGACTGAAATTAACCGAAATCATTCGGGATTTTGGTACTGTTTCGTCATTATTAACGAGGGAATCAGCCAAAAAAATATCTTTAGCACTGGGCCAAAAAAATTCCTTCTCTAGAGGGTTTGATAAAATCTTTTCCACGCTGCTGGTAAGTATAATATTGTTCTCAGCATAGTTTTTGCTCTACTAATAAGATTGGCGAGTATATTTATTCTTATTGTATAAATGTTTCAGGCGAGTTTAAGGGAGAACTCTCCTATACTCAGGGCCAAGGCACTACGTGCGGTATGCATAAACACTTGTTCCTTCCAAATAATCTGCTGAAATATCTAGTTTAATGTTCTTCACGACCAAAGGTCAACATAGTGTTCTTCCTTTTTTTAATGGTAACAGGTAAGTATAATTGTAGAAGCTGATCCTGAGGTTTTATGTGACAAACGTGTCCAATCTGCTGTGGAGGGGAGATTTTCTGACTCTGCCATTTCTGCGCGGGAAGCTGCTTTAGAACTTGTTGGTAGACACATTGCTTCGCATCCCGATGTTGGGTTGAAGGCAAGTGACATCAGAGTTTTACATTCTCTTCTTTCTGGTCAGTATATGATGCCAGTTGACTAACATGTTTCTTCACGGCTTTTTGCCCTTCCAGTATTTTGAAAAAGTCGCTGAGCGCGTGAAGGACACTGGTGTGAGTGTACGCAAACGGGCCATCAAAATCATTCGGGACATGTGTACATCTAATGCTAACTTTTCAGGGTTCACGCGTGCATGCATTGAGATAATTTCTCGTGTCAGTGACGAGGAATCTAGTATACAGGTCTGTTTAGAAGTTCATACTTTAATACCATCAACATCTACCTATGCACCCTTTAGTATCTTTGTTTATCTATGATAATATCTGAATTTCCAATTTCACAAAAAAATTAACCCTCAAAATCGGTAAAATCCTGCTTAGTGAAACATATTACCTTAAGTGGTCGCAGTATGCTTAAATTTGTATTTTTGGTAGAGGGGAAATTGGCTTTCTAAATCGCTAAAAGCCTCAACAATCGCAACCTGCCAGCTCCCAAATATGAAACTTGGGTAGCGGGGAACTCCAATATTTTGTCCTGTCGACTTGATGAGATCTTAGATATGCCGAGACTGTCTTCTTGATGAGTGTTAAAAAAATACAAGAAGTAATTTCTGGACTATTCTCACTATAATGCTTGAGGCTCTCATCTCGAAGAAGATTATACACCACGGGGGGCGGGGGGATGCTTTGGTATTTTGATTGTGAGGAGCTTGATTACTACTGATCGTTTTAGAGGCTAATCATAATTGACCACGCCGATGCCTAACCACATTAACCAAGCGTGTAGTCGCGTCCCATGAGTGGTTTAACAGCTATGGAGAGGGCACAAGTTAGAAACCTGAATATAGAGGACCAGTCTAGGATTGTTGAGACGGGGTAATAAAAGAGTGAAGGTTATGATGCATGTTGTATGACGTAGGCAGGTGCTTTTTCCCGATTGAAGCCACATGGTGCATCCACTATTTTCACTTTAATTGATGTACATTATCCATACTAGCACCATTCACACTGTTGCACACTATGTGAGGAGCTTGATCATTGTTGTAGACGATCGCTTCGGACGCTAATCATAATTGACCATGCGAGTGCCTAACCTTTTTTTTAAGGAAGGAAGCTAGAGTTAGGCTAGACCCCCACCCGATCTTATTTCTATAGAAATTATATACTAGGGAAGTGGTCGACATTACACCCTCAAAAGCTAAAAAAAGACCACCACTTCCAAACAAGTATGCAATCCTTCTCCATGAGTGGCTCTACAGCTATGGAGTGGGTGCCATGTTAGAAGCCTTAATATAGAGGACTAGTATAGGATTGTTGAGAGTTGGTAATAAAAGTGTAAGGGTTATGAGCCATGCATGTCGTATGACTTAGGAAGGTGCTTCTTTCTGGTTGAAACCACGTGTCATGTCCATAGTTTCCACTTTTTTGGTCCTTGAAGATGCACGTGGGCCAATCCCAAATGGCATGGACCTTCGTGTGTTGACTCGAATACCATAATGGAGACAATGAACCCTAGGATTGGGACAGACTTGGCCATAAGGGCGCACTTCGTTAACTGAAGGTACAATGTCTCTTTATGGAATATTCCTTGCATTAGCTCAACAATGACTCATGTACCCCTCCTCCGACGTGTTGTAAATAAGGATTTCGTTAAAATAGACAACAACACATTCTCACAAATAGTTTGGAAGGACCTCTAACATCAGTTGCATGAAAATGGTAATGGTAGGGGAATTGGAGTGACAGAACATGTATTTGAAATTATTTTGTTGATTTTGAGACTATCGGCGCACATTTGCCAACTACCGTTTTTTTTTTGGAGTGAGAAGTGCAGGAACCGCGCATGGGGACATACTATTTTGTTGTTGCAAAAACCCTTTATAACTGTTTAGATACTTGTATCTGTAATTGAAAATGATCAACGGGGTCGTTCGATAATGGTGCAGTTGAGCTATGGATTTGGTTGATGTTGAGTGGGATATCCCTAAGAAGGCGGAAACTCATTGTCTTCGGGCTCAACACATACATCTTGGAGTGACTCAATGACTCCAAGCAACATAGGTGACACCACAGTTGGTTCAACAATGGAAGTATCAACGATGGCATAAATCATACAACTAAAGGTTGTTTCAGGGCTATTGGCTTGGGCATAATCTTCTTTTGCTATTAATGATAGAAACAACTTAGCGGAAGCGCAATCGACTTAACAGAAAAGTAAACCTACTTTATTGATAAATTAATAACTGAAAATCAGATCTCCGAATTAACCTTTCCACCCATTAACTAGGGTTTTCTCTCAAACTCCAACTACTCTTAGCCTCACCCTTCAGACTCCTTTATAGAAGAGGAGTCCCCACCTTCCCAAACACGATCCCAATTAATAGGAAACATATCTAAAACCCAAAAATACAATATTTAGAACTACTAGAAAATATAAGAGACCCCACGAAAAGGCCGACTAAAGGGCCCACAAAGAAGCCGATTAAGCACGTGGTCAACTTGGCCACGATTCCTATCAATTATTGTCACCTCGGTTGGGCGTCAAGTATTAATATTTCCATTTTGTAATACCTCATGACCAAACAACCATGGAATTAGTGTTTGCTACAAGGGGATTATTTGTGCCTCCTGACTGTGATGGGGGAAGTTCTCAAGGACTACTGCTGGGAGCCTGGGAACTTCGTGGGCGACAATGTCGGATCTAATAGAAGTAGCAGCAACGAAGGTGACGGACGCATCAGGTTGGAAAGTGATGCATTTCATGTCACATTCGTTGAAGTTATCGAATTGGAGGAAAACATCCATCGGCATTTTTCATATTTTCCATGGTCCTGAAATAATCTAGTCTGCAACTTGCCTAAGTTTCAAGTTGCTCTGATACTGAATTTGATTTTAACAACTCCGCAGAAAAAAATAGAGTGTTGAACCGTTAAGGTTTGTAGAAAAGGGGATATGAATCTCTTGAATCAAGCAAAGATCTCTTTCATAATTTCTTTTTTTTGGAACAAAAGATAACATTAAAATGTATGGTGGCTACTTTCCTTATTTATAAAGAAGCTACTAAACCTTTTTAAAACCCTAACTTATGACGGTGAGGAACATCTCCTCTGTCACATGATTAGTTGTTGTGTGTGTGTGTGGGGTGGGGGGGGGGATTTGTATTCGGTCTTTCTCTCCCAGACACACACATATCGAAGGGCACAGAGCAACGTGAATCAAAATGCATTTATCTAGTGTGTTGTAAGGCCTATGAAAATTTTGTTTCATTGGTTTCTTTATCCAATATCATTAGATAAAATTTGGCTCTGAAGCAATTTAAATCTGTGGTTTTTTTCTTTCTTATTCTTGTTTGTAGGATCTTGTTTGCAAAACATTTTATGAATTCTGGTTTGAAGAACCAAGTGAAATCCAGACTCAGTTTATTGGAGATGGTAGTTCTGTACCTTTGGAAGTAGCAAAGAAAACTGAGCAGGTTGTTGAAATGTTAAAAAAGATGCCAAACCATCAACTTCTTGTCACAGTCATCAGGCGGAACTTAGCACTTGATTTTTTCCCACAATCTGCTAAAGCTATTGGAATTAATCCCATGTCACTTTCAGCGGTGCGGAAACGTTGCGAGTTAATGTGCAAGTGCTTACTGGAAAAGATACTGCAGGTATTGCTTATGACTACATACCTTTTATTAATTAAATAATCGGGGTAATTTTCAACCCTTAAATATTCATCCATAACTTATTGTTTCTCAGGTAGAAGAAACAAATAATGAAGAGGTGGAGGCGCGTGCCCTTCCCTATGTGCTTGTTTTGCATGCCTTCTCTCTTGTGGACCCATCACTCTGCGCTCCTGCATCTGATCCATCCCAATTTGTGGTTACTCTTCAGCCATACCTTAAAAACCAGGTAATTAGTTTTTTCCTTGGTTACTTTTTATTGCATTTATTACGGCTATGCTAATTGAACATTTATGTTAATTAAACATTTTTTACTGTTCCCTACATGCGATTGACAATTAACAAATTCATGATATTTTGAGGTTCTTGGGGAAGTACATCACATATAGCTGCATTTTTTATTACTCTGTTTGCTCTCTCACTCTATAACCCAATATTAATTAGTTTTGCTAGTCTGCTGCTAGTTGGAGGTTCAACTGACTTTATTAGTTGATGACTTTCTGCTCTATATTATTCGAGAAAGAAGTGCCATGAATTTCAATTCTCAATCAAGACCTAGGCATGCGCTAGGTTGCATCGATCAATCATTCGAGTTTGGAATTTTATAACTAACAGCTGGAGCTAGGACGACGTTGACTAAGTCCATAATGTATGGTGTGGATTGGGGCCCAAAGTCCCGTTAACCTCGATATTTTGGCTGGTCAGACTTCCGTGACTGAGTCTTGACTTGGATGTTTAAGCGCTTTCAAAGTCGTTCTTGAGAACCAAGGTCTTACAGGACCTCAAAATATTGAAAAATGTACCCAAAAGGCTTGGGAAGTGGCCTCTAAGTCACCAATGGTTGCCGTTTCATGCAGAAAAAAGATCTAAAAATTGATAAAAGCACACAAATTGAAGAAGTAGAACATTTTTTTCATAATTGTAACCACAGTTTCTGTTGCTTGTAATGTTGTTTTGAGAAGCTTTTGATTCTATAGGTCACTCACAAAACCAATATAAGTGAAATTACTGAGATAGTTTATCATCCTGAAATTTGGAGGACAAAGCCTAAACTGACCACTTAGTACCACATGGTTTTGGCCGTTTATTTTTTGTTGTAGGTGATTTCTACAGTTTTTGTAAGGTATAACTTCATTTCGACTAATAGTTGTTTTTTCGTCATATGTAGGCTGATCATCGAGCAGTAGCACAGCTTTTGGAAAGTTTAATATTCGTAATTGATGCTGTACTGCCTCTGCTCCGAAAACCTTCTCCAAGCGTTGTTGAAGAACTGGAGCAGGACCTCAGACATATGATTGTTCGGCATTCTTTCTTGACAGTTGTTCATGCTTCCATCAAGTAGTTTGTTACTTCCTCTCATTTGTGTCGTTTTTATTCAAATACTGCTTTGAAGTTAGAGTTATTGTCATCCCATAAAAAGGTTAGAACTGTTTTAAGTTACTTAGTACCCTATTAGTGCCTTCACCAACACTTCATTGAGCCTGTAATTCTACCCTCTTTTCTAGCATAGGTACAGATACATGTGTTAGAAGCCGAATCCGATCATGCATGCTAATTCCCTAAACAATCACGGCCAGCAAACTATCCCAATATAGGAACCTCACTATAGTGCCCAGCAAAACCACAATACTACTGGAAGTGAGATAGAGCTGTAATCAGGCTCCATTATCCCATCCCCCCAAATCAGACTTCCTACAGAAAACCCCTCTTTGAAGTAGCAGAGAAAGAGCTTGTGCCCAACTTCAGAAATTCCGACAAACGTTACTTTCCCGACGTAATCCAGGCTGCATACTCCACAACGCAAAACCTGCAAGAGCAGCCCAATTAGAGAGTCCAATCGCAAGAGAACTCTGACTATTGGAGGAAACCCAATCTAGGGAAATGCTGCCGCAAGAGAATCTTTGGTTTATTGAAGACCCGATCACACAAACTCCTCCAAAAAATCTCAATTATTCGTGAGAAAGGAAACAAATTTGTGGGAGAAATGAACCCTAGATTTCTTGCTGGATTCAAGAGAGAGAAACAAGATTCATCCACCATCCACCCTTTCCTCTTTATTCTCAATGCAGTAACTTTTTATCCAAATGATTACACATTTTGTCTTCTTCTTTTGGTAAACTCTGACCTTGACATTGATCTTTTCTATTATGCTATGTAGATCTTATATCTGAGGTTAAATACGATCTTTGTTTTCTATAAAAAACTGTATCCTGGAGGTTTTTATTAGTGTGTATCAACAGTTTTATTTTGTTCCAGGGTATTCTGGAGTTTTTTATTAGTGTATCAACGGTTTTATTTTGTTCCAGGTGCCTATGCTCACTTAGTAAAGTAGCAGGGAAAGGTGCAACTTTGGTGGAATATCTTATCCAAGTTTTTTTAAAATATTTGGATACTCTTGGAGCTGATAACAAACAGGTACGATCCCTTACTTGATTTATTTGTATATGCAAATAAGGCCATAATCTCATATCAATGCTAGGAAAAACTTTGTTGGATCGTTTGCGTGTTGTGACCTTATTTTGATAGGTTGAACATTTTCCATTAATAAACTTAAGGTGACTCACAACCATTGCTGTTAATGGGCTATAATTGTATTTTACTAAAAATGATGATAGCATTGTCCATTGTACGGCACCAGCTGCATCTAGATGTTTAATCAATAAAGATGTTAATTCACTTTGTGCAAAATATGATATGTCGGTAGTTGGTACTAAGTCTGGTCTCTCTTAATTTTCCTGTCACCCGATACTACTTGACCTTGCATTAATGAAAATGTAGAAAAGGTAAAGGAAGACGCGACTTACATAGGTAGACTGGAGTTTGAATGTCTCCTGATTGGACAAGATATGGGTAATGCACGTATATGAAAAAAGATAAATGGTGAGTAAGGTGTGCAAATAAGAAAGGAGAAGTAAGACATTTAGTCTCATGTTTGCGTTTTGCAATAGATGAAAATGTTAAGATACATATCATGGTTATTAGTATGTTTGTTTACTTCACTTATATATATTTTACTAAGAATGTAGATACAATTTATTGATCTAACTCAAAGAAACTTTCCGAGGTGGAAAGGTTACAACTCGAAGGCAATTGAGATAGGAAATAATACAAGACGGTGAACATCACGTAGGCTCCACTATAAACAAAATCCCTCCACCGTGTAACAAGATCTTCAATCCCCCCTCATAATTATGAATGAAGAGGACCTTATAAAATAGTCTTGTGATCGCTTCTTCGATAACCTTCTCATCAAAATGCCTTTTTCATCAAGGCGGCTATCGTTCTTCTTCTATGATAAAACCCATTCAATTGCAGACAAAGTAAGGTCCTAAAGAACATTTCCAATCTTTCTTCTGAATAACTTGCACCACCACGCTATTAAAGATTAAATAAAAGCTTGTTCAGATACTTAAAGAGACAACGGAAATATTAAGAAAATTATTCCATACCTCAATCACAATGGGACAATGTAAGAGTAACTGATCAAAGGACGCATCCGCAATACGACAAAGCATGCACAAAGGTTCCCTAAATCATCAAGGACCTCCAAGTCCGCAATACTAATTAACGATCAAAGTGCTCCTTAAATCACCATTACCCTATTAATAATAACCCAGCCAGTAAAAATTTATGATTTGAAATAATAAATTAAAAATTAACTTGAAATGGCAATAACAGGTTTTGAACATCTGTATAATTAACTTAAATCTTCTTGCACTTATGAGCTATATGTAGAGACTGCGGACTGCTCAACTAAAACAGTTAGAAAAAAAGTTATCAAAAAATATTATAATGCTCTGATAAAACAATAAGAAGAAGTTGCTTGTTACCATATTTATGAGTGGGATAGTCCCACATTGAGCGAAATTTAAGTTGACTTAACGATTTCAAGGAGTAGGGAGATGTGTATACATATATATATATTTTGAGAAGATATAATGGAGTATTCTTTCGATTTACCCAATACTTTAACATGGAAAAATGAAAATAAAAATACGCAAGAACAACTAGTTATTCAAAAAGTTTCTCACATAAAATTTTGTTTTAGAAGGTTTGATAGATTTCATAGATTCTACCTTTTCTTAAATACCAAAATGTGAAATCATTCAATAGTTGTCTCGACGGTAGGGGAATAAATGCAATCAACTAGCATCAACACATCAAAGTTGATGAGTCCTCAAATTCACCGTAGGATTTACTTCTCTCAACTTGAAATTAGAAAATTAATAACGGAAATTGGATAAAGATTTTGGAGAAGAAGCACACATAATTGTTGAGCCTTTACAAACAAAAAATCTTTTAAATAAGTTATTTCTATACTTATATTAAGATGAAACAATACTAGTTTATTTATTAGACTTATTTTAATTTATTTCTAGACTTTTAAATAAGTTATTTCTTGATTTAGGCATGCGTCAAATAGATCATTCTTCATTGCATCATGAGTGAACCAATCGCTTGAAAATCTCTCGAAAGAAGATTACTTCAACAAAGACCATGTTGCATACCTTCTTGAAACCCTTAAATCTTCAGTTTTCCTTGATTTCCGATCTTAGCAAGCAGAAGGTAGTTCCCATCTCACCATCAAATCCCCAAAGAGAAAACACCCTACCTTCTTCCTTGTAAAGACCAACTCTTTACAAGGTCTACCATAGAGGCTACATCACTTCGAGATTTCACATCAGGTTTCTACAAACCTCATAGGTCTCTTTTATAACCAAAAAAACCTAAAACCTATTCCTACATGAATTAAGAGTTTCCAATACTTATCACACTTGAAGTAGAAGTATTCCAAAACAAGAAAACACGCCCAAAATGGCCAAAAACGTCCAAAAGACAGTCCTACTTCGAGTAGAACTCAAACTCAAATTCGGTTCCCGAATCTGCCTCAACTTCCGCACCAGTTGACTAAATTGATTATAACTTCTGATCAAATGGCCCCTTGGCTTCGTATCGACGATACCTACAACTTTCCTTCTTTGGCATTTTGCATCAAACCAACGCCTTCATCACCATAATAATATCTTTATGTTTTTAATCCATTTTCTTCCGTTTTGAGCCGCAAATACTAACATTATAGACAAGCCCACTACATTGAATAGCTGCGACTTTCATGGCGTGCGCCATTGGGGAAGGGATCGAAAGCGTTGATATGGGCAACATCAAAAGCGAGGGAGGCCTAGAGTAAAGCTTCATGAGAAAAAAGTAAGACGTCGGGCCAAGTCAAATGCACCTTTCCTCACTGTAGGATTTATTTCTCTCAACTTGAAATTAGAGAATAAATAACGGAAATTGGATAGAGATTTTGGGGAAGAAGCACACATAATTTTTGAGCCTTTGCAAACAGAAAGCCTTTTAAATAAGTTATTTCTAGACTTATATTTAAATGAAACAATACTAGTTTATTTATTAGAGTAATGTCATGTTTTTCTTTCTCTAATAGTTGCTATTAATTTGATTTTGACCTTCTATTTACTAAAAACATGTTAACAAAGCCTGACTTTTACATTAATTTCAGCAAATAGGGCGGAATGTGTTCTGTCTTGGGCTGCTTATTCGTTATGGAAATGAGCTGCTGGTTGCTTGTGTTAACAGTAATGTGAATTATGATAAGATCCTGAACTTGCTTAAAAAGTACCTCCATTCAGAGGATATTGTCATCAAAGTTCGGTCATTGCAGGTTGGTTCTTTTTTTAAATTACTGAAAGATATATACTACTTATGTGCACGTTGCTGAGTTAAGCGTATTTCTCTAGGCATTAGGGTTTGTTCTAATTGCTAGGCCAGAGTATATGTTGGAAAGAGATATTCGGGAGATACTGGAGGCGACACTATCATCTGGTTCTGATGCACGACTTAAGGTATAAATTTCCATGCATGCCATCTTTTCTTAGATCTATTCTGATATTTCTTTTCCTCTTGACAGATGCAAGCTTTGCAAAACATGCATGAATATCTTCTTGATGCTGAAAGCCAAATGGGAACTGATAAAAATGGTAGTAGTAATGTAATCCAGTATCCTGAAGAAGGTGGACACAGTGTGCCTGTTGCTGCTGGTGCAGGTGATACCAATATCTGTGGAGGTATCATTCAGCTTTACTGGGAGGGTATCTTAGGAAGATGTATGGACATGAATGAAGAAGTTCGACAGTCTGCTCTTAAGGTTTGTGGCTACTCTATTGATCTACTACATATCCCTTCATGGATTGATTTTCATGATAATGCTTCTATCTCTATACATGAGCCCCTTGCATAAGTTCTCCTTGTAATTATGTGTACTAAAATGCCTAATTAACATATGTTTCCATCTTATGCTGATTATATTTCCTGTTTTATCTGAGGTAGATTGTGGAAGTTGTGTTGCGTCAAGGTCTAGTACATCCAATAACTTGTGTTCCATATCTCATAGCACTTGAAACGGATGCGCAGGAGGTGAACTCAAAGTTGGCTCATCATTTGCTACTGAGCATGAATGAGAAGTGAGTCATAAACCCCTTATTTATCATTCTAAGTAAACTTTTCCATTGTTTGCATGATAATAAGTGCATAATGGCAGGCATCCTGATTTTTTTGAGAGTCGCTTGGGTGATGGACTTCAGATGTCATTTAATTTCATCCATTCTTTGGCCAATACTTCTCTGGAATATTCCAATCAAGGGAAGCCATCAGGAAATATGAAAGCAAAATCTGATGGCAACACTTTTGTTCATGCGAGGCTTGGTGTTTCTCGGATCTACAGGCTTATTCGGGGGAATCGTGTATCAAGAAACAAATTTTTGTCTTCAGTTGTACGCAAGTTTGATTCTCCAAGCTGTAACCAGTCAGTAATTCCTTTCTTGATGTAAGTACTGTTGTTGATGATATCCTATGATTCTATTTTGCTGTTTTGTGACAGCTCAAAGTTTCAATTCCTTCTTTTAGGTACTGCACTGAGATCCTAGCTTCACTTCCATTCACAGCACCTGATGAGCCTCTTTACTTGATCTATACCATAAACCGTGTCTTACAAGTTAGATCTGGATCCCTTGAGGCAACTATGAAAGCCTTGAGTTCCTGTTCCATACAAGAAGATAAGCATGCAATTTCAGACGAGAATGGGGTACTTCAACAAGATTCTTCGGTACTTCAACAGGAACCATATTCATCTGCACATTCCGTCTCCATCCATATCAAAGAAGAGGATGCAATTCTGTATTCTCCAACCTTGGGTGTTTCCTGTGATATCCTAAAAGACAATCTGCAAAGTAACCAGGTACAGTTAGATCAAGAGTGCTGCCTTATCTACTCAGTAATCACAAATTATTGGTTTAGACAATAGGCTTCTTCTCTATACCATGTTATATGTGTTTAAACTTCTAGAGCTTCTCTTTGATTTACTATTGCTTGGGTATCTCGTCGCACTTACTTCATAGATCTAGAGAGGAATGAAATAGAAATGGACCATACCTGTGATCAGGAGGCACCATTTTGTTAAACCTTTAAACATTTTTTTTCCCCAATAGAAGGTTTAAATGTGACAAAATTTCGTTGTCTGCGCAGGCTGATTGTCAAGCAGCTATAGCTTTGCAGCTCCTCCTCAAGTTAAAGAGACACTTGAAGGTTGCTTTTGGTCTAAGTGACGCTAGATGCCAGGTAACACTGAATCCTTTTTTTTTTTATCCTAACCCTGATTATGTTCAATACTAAATCATACTTTTGTTAAATATAACTCTGTAAAAAACTGACTTAACTGTGCCATCTGCTTCATGTTCTCTACAGGAATTTTCACCAAATGATCCCCTAAAACTGGGAGAGGCTCTGTCTAGACAAAACATTCCTTTTGACATTAGGGGAACACATATCAGTTTGCCTACTTCTCATAAAGAAATGATTGAAAGATACCAGGTAACACAACTATCTATTATGTTCCATTTTCAGCGTTCTTGTATTTTATCCGTTATATGCATGTTTCCAAAACTTGGATCGTATCGGACTGGATCGCTCGAACCAACTCGGGACCGGCTTCGTCTGAACCGATTTTGAGTGATTTTTCGAAAAAACATTGGATCGTTTTGGATTGTTCAAACTCAAACCAATTCGTTCGAATTTTCGCAAGTTAATTTGGGTCGTGCTAATATTCTCTAATAGTGCTTATATTCCTAATTTACGATAAATATTAATAAAAATATTTATAATCTTTTTAAGAAAAAGACTCGACCTACTCGGGGGGCTGGATCGCCTGATCCAATTTGGGTTCTGGTGCAAATCTGGACATCCAGTATCCGAGTCCGAGTTTTTGAACAATGATTGTCTCTTTTCACAATCTTATTTGCTTATCCACACTTTAGAATACACACTAAATGATAAAGATGTCTATATTTTCTTTTTCTATATTGAGCTATACCATTTGTTGTGGATCATTTTCAAAAGTTAAAAGCATAAATAATATTGCCTCTTATACTTTTGCGTTATTGTATAGTAATGGTGCTCTAGTTGTTGGAAATTCTTAGTAATTAGACGTGTTAAAGTAAGGGATAGTCAGATAAGAGATAAAGTAGATAGAGTAGGAGAAAAGGTATACTGAGAAGACTGTGAGTGATGGAAGTGAGTAGAGTGTGTTAGCTTTGACTCCACAACTTCTGCATGCATTTATAATTAAAGGAGGGATGGTTAATTAATAGTAGTTAATTTCTATTTTTAAGGCAAAAAATAGAAATTGCATTAATAATAAAAAGATTACAAAGCAGATGGCCAAAGCGCAGACCAAGAGGAATGAGAAAATAATAGGCGTCACTTCGACAAGAAGCACACTTATTTAGGAGCTGTTCCTAGACGACCATGGGCCAAATCCCCATAAATCATTTACCAGCTTAAACCATTCCTGGGGGCAGGGCCGTCCCGGAGATTTATAGGGTCCAAGGCAGGTGCGCAAAAGGGTCCCTCCTATGGATTTTTATTTTCTTGGGTAGAATCTTTTCTATGCTAAAAAAATAAAACTTAAGACAAGGGTGAGGAATTGAATCTTTGGCCATGTGTTCAACTTAGACCTTTACAACAAACAAGCTACTGAAGTTTTTGTGTGATTTAGGGGCCTTTTTTTTATCTATTCCTTATCATTTTGGGCTCTCTATTTTATGCTAAAATCTTGGGGCTCCAGACGACTGCCTCTCGAATCTGAAGCAAAGGATATTACAAATTCTTAAATAGAAAAAATTCAAGAAACTGGCGTTCAACATCCCGTGTGTTGAGAGTAGTAGCTGTGCAGATTGATATGTTCAATCTTGCCAGCTGCCCCATTCCCTTCTCTGTAGATGTGTAAGTTAGTAGTGTGCACGAAAGATGAATCCAGTTGATCCATTTTATTCTAAGTCTCCAAGGAACATTTCTATTATTGTGGACAAACATATTAACAACTAAAGATGAATCCAGCTCAATCCAAAAGTGTGTATTTTTAAAGCTTTGGCATGCTCAAGGCAGATAATTACCCCATCTGCTCAACATAGAAGGCAATGTGATGTCCTAAAACAAGACCACGGGCACTAAAACTCCTCTCTTTCTAAAGATGTCCCCACAAACTGGAGCACCAGAATTGCCCTTAGAAGTGCAATCAGTAGGAGGGACCCAATAGTAGTGGATCACTATACACATATTCATAGAATTGCTGAAAAAGAAGATCCTTCGTCATTTGATCAGTCCATTATATTTAGGTCTACTCCAATAGGGGATGGGGGGCTCTAGGATCAATAGGATTTTTTTTTTGAAAATGTAAAAATAATTTATTGTTCAAGAGAGTGAAACTTTCCACGGTAGAAAGATTGCATCCCGAAGACAAAGAAAAAGAAAGCCATACTTGACCTCACATTGAGTCCGCGATAATTAAATCTTTAAACTCGACCTCACACTATAGATGATGAAGAATTGGAGACCAATACAAGATAGTCGTGTATATGTCAAAAACAATCTCCCCCATGGTCTTAATTTTCTCATTAAAGGTAAGACCACCCAAATAACTTTCCCAATTTTTTTCTTCTTCTAAATGGCTTACGCCACCACGCTTTTATAGATGAAATAAAAACTTCATTCAAATACCCAATAGACTCCAAAAATATTAAGAAAATGAATTCCCATCTCTCTCACAATTGGGCAATGTAAAATAAATAATCGATGGACTCATCCGCAATATTGCAAAGAAAGCACAAAGGTTTCACATCCATCCATATTCGTCTAAGTTGATCTTTACCTGTTCTTCCTCAAGCCACCCCTTACTAAAAATGTTACTTTAGATGGGATATATTTTCTTTAAACAATCGTCACGAAAATCTATCGTTCAATACCCACCTCTTATGTATCTAACTTCTACCAAATGAGCACACATCGATCTCACAGTGAATTTTCCATTTTCGGTCCACTTTCATTTCCATTTGTCTTCACCTCTCCGAATCGTAACCAAGTGACTATTTGGATCATAGAGCCAATATCATTCTAAATTAAAAAGATCTCTCCGAAAATGGAAAATCCTATTTGTCGTGTGTCCCTTCATTTCGTAAAACTCAGCTCTCTCAAATTTTAGGTCACGAACATTTTAAAGATAATGATACACAAGAGCCAACTGTCTTGAGTCTCATGTCAGAGCCTAATCTTCACCCCATTTCCAATGTTATCTTCAATGCCTTCTTTAAATTCGTCAAATGTGTTGAAGATCTATTTAATAAGGTAATGATGGACTTATTCAGAAGCCAAGCGAGATGGAATAAACACCTAGCAGCGGTTCATCTATTACCTTAACCACCCCGGTCCCAAATATGCAGCAAACCTCTTGAAGCCCCTAGAGAATCCACAATTGCCCACCCACAGTTCTCGAACTTCAAAGCTTCATAATAATACTTTAATCCATGTGTTGAAGTATGTGTTGAACTATGTGTTGAAGCTTTGTTTCTTGAAGTAACAGAATAGAAGATTTGAACCTCCTCACATAAAATTTAACATTCATCTTCCTCTCTTTCATACCCAACCTTCTCGCATTTCACGTAATAATCTTGATCTACACGAGTAGTCATCTTCCCCTTAAACATTTCATCCATGCTACAGGTTGCCTCATAATCCAAAAATCGGCTCAAGGAGTATGGTTCACCACAACTCTCCGCACACGAACTATCTTTAATATTGTCTTTCGAAGACTGTTCCTCCGCCTCTGAAGGAAGATCTTCACGCACCCCATTTTCCGCTTGTAATACCTAAGCTAACTCCTTCCATTCACAGCTTCAGCTAAAGAAAGCATTTCAACATTTCTTTTCATCACTCATTGACGTTAAGCCCAAGGGCTGCCATTACCGGCATTGTATCTCTCCTAAATTGTGTACACCTGATAAAGCCCACGGGCAATTGTAATCTCTTTTGTCATTAATATACACCTGGTTAAGGGGTCGTGCCTAGCCTCACCTATAAAAAAAACTCCACTATTCTCGTTGTATGGAATGAGCAATTAAAAATGATGGGTTATTACAGAAATATTGGGACTTGTAATTTTGAGATCAGATGGTGTATACACAGCACACAGGAACAGATACACTCTGGCCTACATTAAGAAGCTTTTCTTCACTGCTTTTTTTTACAATGTTTGGTATGAAAGAAACCAGAGAACTTTTGCTATTAAAAAGATGCCTGCTATTAATTTGGTTCGAAAAATTGTGATGGATGCTAGAACTTAATCTTGCTAGTGGAGATAAAACTGAGGTGGATAGACACCTCATAACAGGGAATTTATTCAAAGACTTGATCTAACTATGGAACTGAAGGAGAAAGTGGTCAAATCCAGTTGCTATGAATTCGGAGACCATGAAGGAAATGTCCTTGCTGCTGCTGCTTCTGTAAAGCCAGCTCAGTTATTCTACATGAGTTGCAGGGTATTGAGCTTGGAGTTAGCAAAGTGACAGGCTTATATTAGCATTGCTACAGACTTGGAGAAAGCTGTGACTTATATTAAGAATAAGAAAATTCTCCATGGAGAACAAAGCATGTTATGATAAGATGTTTTGCTTAATTGCTGTCCTGGAAGGTTTTGACATTGAACATGCCTATAAGGATATCATTATGCAAGATTTCATCCCAACAATAAGTTCTTTGAGATTTTTTTGAGCTCTTTTTCTCAGAAGATGTCAAGAAAATTATATTTGAAGAAGCTCAAGGTGGGTAAGATGTATGAAATCAAGATCAAGAAACTACTGTCTAGTTTTGTTGATATCAAGGATATATGTTATCCATAGGGATAGCGTCATATATGCCAGCATTCCTCGACCTCCATATCTCCCAATGTCAAGATGATTTGTTTAGAAGCTATAGAGCCAAGTTTCATATCTAGAGGCGTAGATTGGAATCTATGTAGTTGAAGTAATTTATTATAGAGAGAATCGTAAAGAAAAGGGAGGAGTGCTTCTTGCAATGATGTACCAGGTTATTGTAAGCAGTGCTAATCAAAGCTTTGTTAATCAAAGACACATAACGGTTTAGTATATGATTTTCGAAGTGCTTCGTGCGGTCTTGGTGTACCAGGTTATTGTAAGAAGTTCTAATCAAAGCTTTATTATTACAGTAAATAGACATCAGGGAAGGACAAGATGTGCATGTACCCGCCAAAGACAACGTAGTTAATCTACTTTGCAAGTATCATGGGCCATAGCACCAAGCTCATACTGATCACTATGAGCAAGCGTTTTTTGCTCCATAAAGTGATAGTTTTATCTTTCACCATAGTACAATAACCAGATTTTGAATGACAATCAACTAGAGAGTATGCAAAGTCTGCGCCAGTCCATTATTCAACCCGTAAGTGACCATGTTTGCGAAAAACCATACATTTTCCCTGATAACTCTTTATGTAAAGAAAGATGGGGAATACAACATCAAGATGCAGATAATGTGGTGCATGCATAAGATGGGTAACAGTACCAACTGCAAAACTATATCCGTTCAAATGATCACAATATCATCGACGTACACAATGAGAGATGTAAAACTATCCTCAAAACGATGGGTGGAGAGAGTATGATCCCCCTCAATCAGGCAATAGCCAAAAGGCACTAACCATCCCACTGAAACCACCAAACCAAGAGTGTGGGTATTGCAGTATGTAAATATTTCTTAATAGGACAAGCTTCCCTTTTATGCCAAGGGAAGTAACTCTCGGTGACGGTTGGTAGACATACATAGTTCTGAATATCTTCATGCAAAAAAGCATTTTTAGTGCCAACCTAATGTAAATTCCAATCATGGTTTGCTGCTAACGATAAGAAAACTTGAATACAGTGTCATGATAATCAATCCCTCTAACTTTTATGTATACTCTTTGGCTACAACTGCAAGCCTTGCTTTAAATCTGTCTATGGTGCAATCATGCACTCAACGTGCTTTCTTCCGTAGTAGAGAAGGTACAAGGTCCCAGATGTTTGATTTCCAATGCTTTCAGTTCTTTATTAACTGTTGCTTTCCAATTAGGATTAGAAATCAAAGACAAGTAGAGCAAGATATGCATGATAAGGTGAGACATGAAGATAAGAGATAGATAGAGGAAGGATGTTTAGTGGTAATTTTTTTCTTCGAAAAATACTAGGAATGTCAAGAATTTTTTTTTTTTTTTTTTGCAAAAGATTAAGTACCTGGGGACTCCGACAGAGGATTGATCTTGAGCGCATGAACATGGGAGGGAGATGGAGCAACAATTGTCTGTACAGCGGTCTATGACAGCAAACCTCAAAAAACTCTATGCTGTACTTCCTAATATCCCCCCCCTGCCAAGAAAAAGTGAAAAAAGTTGTTGGATTGGTATTCTTGATTGAGGCATTATCTTGATTTATAAAAAAAAAATCATTTACAAATTTGGATTCATTGAGTTTGTTAGTTATGCGCATATAATATGTTGTAGAGCTTCTATATATTTGTAGTGTATATATAAATATACACATCGATTTGTATGTATACAATTTTTATATACTGTTTCCTAATTGCATATTGCCTCCCGTGGTCACATTCACATTAACTACCTTGCTCATTCTTCAATTCCTCATATCGCTGCTTTCACCTATCTCTGTAGGAATTTAAGGTTGCACTTAAAGACGACACTGTGGACTACTCTGCCTACACGTCTAGTATAAAGAGGAAACGCCCGGCGGCAAGAAGCTCCAGAGCAAGTGGTAGATCTAGCCGCCCAACAGGTTTCTACGATGAAGAAGGCGATGATGATATTGATGAAGATTGGGCAGCTGGTAAAATCAGCGACAGTGGCCGTAAAAGCAATGTGGGTAGAGGAAGGCAGAGATTGTAGCTGTAACTGTAAGTATAATGAGTAGCTAACATGTACATTATGCAGCAAAAGAAAGATAGGATAGAAAAAAAGGAAATAGATGAAAGCGAGACAGAGCTACAATTGGTTGGCTCTGATTAGCAGAGTGAAATTGGTAGTTGTATCCATCTTTTGTATTTACGGAGCATCGAACTAAACGTGTTCCCCATTTGTTTCAATGAAATTCTTCTCTTTATATGACAGATGCTACTACATTTTAATAAGCAAGACTACTTTTACTGTTCATTACAAAATATAAATCATGATTTACTCCTTTATTAACTTAAAATAGCGTGCTACCCGCCACTGCAAGTTGAAGGCTTACAATTATCATATGATCTGTATGGGTGACATAGCTTCGTGTCTGGCTTATGTTAAAGACACTTGTGTATACGGTCTCGTGAAACTAGTACAAGTCCATAATTGACTCACTGGTTGAATTTAAACCACCCGACTGATGCACCGTTTTAACCTTGGATTATATCAATATCAATTTAACTTACAGCACCTAAACTATACGACCAAGAATCCCCAAAGCTTCCCGACCAATGTGTTGGTTGAAGTATCCCACCAGCTTCTGTTGAATGCCTATTTTGATTAGTCAGACAGCAATTCCAGAAAACACATTTCATTACAGAATGCAATCAGACGCTTCACACGACAACGATATTGTATCATGTTACGTTTTTTACTATCCTTTTTCTTTTCCCCTTCAATAACCAAAAGATGGTCATCAACCTTTGTACAGATAAGTTGATCAGAAATTTGGTCAAGAACCCTGTGAATAAATTAAATACTATACCCTCTGGTATTCTTCGAAGGGCAAAGAGAACAGACTAAAACGACAGTCATCGATCAGGAAGGTAAATGAAAAGTGAAAACAGAACCAAATTACACTCGTCAGTCTGTTGTGCCTATACCTGGAATTCTGGTAGATAAAGAGGAAATGTGAAGCCCTGACAATGGTAAGTAACATTGCTGATGGTCGTACTCGTATGCGTATCAGGATACATGAGGTCCTGACCTTGGTGGTGTTAGTTTTCATCTCAACTTCCATTACAAAGAGTACCATACCACAAATATACATACGGTTCTTTGAACCAAGAATCTAGTCTTTCCAAAACAAACCCTAATTCAAAAACATGCAGCAGCAATAACAAAAATGAACCCTAAAAAGGAAATAATTATAATATTTAAAAGCTCAGTAAATTGAGTTACCTTTCCAAAGTAAAATGTTAACAAGTTCATACAATAAATAAAACCTTTAAAAGGAGATAATTATAATCTTCAACAAACACATTCAGCTAATTCAAAACCCAAAACTTAAAAACCAGAAAATTTTCAAATATATAAGGCCTCCCCATGCCTCTAATTATCATCCAAGTCTTTGGCATTTTAACTCCGTTCATCCAAAATTTGACAAGGATATTGTTTGGCATATTTGTCCGAGTGTTCTGTTCGAACATATTTTTTAATCTGTTCTTATTCTGTTCAAACAGGGCGCGATTCAGCCTATTGTTTGACATATTTGTCCAATTTTTGTAACTAGGAACTTGTAGCCCTCAATCCAAGTTCTAAGAGAGAGACTAAGGGTTTGAGAGAAATTTGATTGTAATTGATTTTGATTAAGCAATTGAAGCTCTAAAATGGAATTCTCGCACCAATTTGTGTGTTCTTCGTACTATTATTCTATTTAGGGTTTCTCAATTTGTATTGTGGATTATTTTATATAGGGAAGAAAACCTATTGCCATCCCTGCTATTGGGCAATATGGGACTAAAACTTCAAAAAAGAAAAGAAAAAAAGTCACGGATTTGAATTTCTTGTTATGGATTTTGTCCACGCTAGAAGTTACCATGGACAAAGTCCATGCCTAAAGTATTTATCATCAATGGGAAAATTCATTTTTTCTGTAGTGGTAATGGTCTCGCACTGGGTAAGATCCGTATGGATATGAGATTCGTATGGTATCATAGCGGGGTGTTACAATCTCCACCTTTAAGTTAAAAACTTACACTTATTCGATGGTGGTTAATTAGTGCAATATCGGTGCACCTATAAATTGGTCATGACAATATGATATCATAACGGGGTGTTGCAGTCCCCACCTTTAAGTTCAAGTTATCTAGGCTTTGATTCCATTTGGTTGTGAAACCATGCTCGAGAGGGTGTACTAGAGAGTCACAAAACGCGATACAGGTGATGGTTGTACTAGTTTTACTCCTATGTCGATTAAGATCCTGTAATGCAAGACTGTTAAGTTATAATATCTTTATACTTGTCACTAATGTTTTTTGAAAGATAAACAAACCCTCACACATATGTAAGCGTAGCTAAGGTGGGGAAAAAGATCAGTGGTGGGTGGTTACAAATGGTATCAGAGCCGAGGACGACTCGTTATTAAGATGAGGAATTGTAATTGTCGTTCATCGGGTACAATCATGTCCGGAAAGAGAATGAGTTTACACTATAACTTGACACCTATATGTGTTCACATAAAACTTTACACCTTCAGTCCTAAGCGTGCGAATTTTGCAAATCATTTATTCTATAGACATTACCAATATAAAATCATTGTTTAGCAAATCGGGGTGATTAAGTAAGAACAATATCGGTACAGGTAGAGTGTATTCGTTAACTCGTAGATTTAATTATTCGATATACATAAATCTACTTTGATCGGCTAATCATTGATAGGTTACTAGGATTCTTATAATCGGGTTAAACTAGTTGAATGAATTTGGGAATGCGAATTATCACACCTCTAGAACCCATCCTAGAGTGTCGAATATTATGAGTTAATATTCCTTTTGGTAACCATATTATCCTTTGTGAGGTTAAAGTGCCTAAGAATTGAAATAAAGTTGGGACGATATTGGTGCATGTAAATTAAGGATTTTGACTTACTAAAGTGCCCTATAAACTTTGAACCTACTAGGCAATTTTTTTGATTAACCTATGATTTTCTCGTGTTGAAATTGTTCTTTATGTAACTTTATTTCAAATCTCGATCTGTTTGTCTATTTTGAGGTAACGCGTCAACAAAAAAGGAAGGCCCCTTAGGACATTATTCCACTAGTACCAACGCTAAGTCATTTTTGTTAAATTATATTTTTTATATCATGAGAATTTAAAGTCTCACAATTATAAGAAAATATGTACCTTCTAACAATATTCAAAATCGGTGAAAATGATTAATCGTAATTTCACGGAGTAGAAAATTGATCATAAATTAATAGAGATTTTTTGACTTTGGTCCCACATACATTTCGACTATTAGCCTTTAGTCCCCAATTTGTTTAAATATTTTTGGCTCTGACCACATGTCAACCTTCGTTGAAGTCCAACTTTGACATGAAGTATCTAATCTACCTTCACGTGAGTTATACGAGAATTTTGAAAATAAGTAAACAAGTTGCCTTTAGGTCACCAGGCCACATCAGCATGCCGCGTAGGAGTAACGATCATCTTCATTTCCTTCTCCAAGATTCATATATATATATATATGAGGAAGGATTTAGAGACACTCAAGAACCAAACACTCAAGTCTCACTCAATATCAACCACTCATCTAACAGAGATGAGTGGCTCACATAATAAGGGATGTGGCAAATAGAGAAATGAAACAATTTGGTGGAAATGAGATGGAAGACTTTTTCTCTCTCTTCACATGATGTGGCCAGAATTGTCTCTCTCACTCCTCTCTTCAATTCTAATTTGAAAATAACCATTTTCTCTCTCTTTCACTCCAGATCTGTTCTTTCTTTCTTTTTCTCTCTCTACTCATGAAGATCGACGTAAAACACAAATTGAAGTCTCTCTCTCGCTCCCCATTAGAGAAGATCACTCTCAGGAACGATAACAACCAAAACCAACATTTTATGTACTCAGATCAAAATTTCTCTTCTCCGTTCTCCCCACAATCGCAGATTATTCGTCGTACTGTCACTTAGATTTTGAGATTACGATGTAATTTGGGAGGAGTTTTGTACTAGCTAGTGGTTTAAGGTTTAATGGGATCCCTTGTTTAATTTTTATTATTTTGGTTTGGTTTTAGATTGTATTGTCTTGAATGAACCTGCGAATGGGAATACCTTGAATCTTACTTTCTACTATTGGTTCAAGAATATCTCGAGTAATGCATCTCTCGATAATTATTGTCCAAATTGTTACAGATAAACCATCTAAATAATGTCGACTAACTACGCCATCGACAATATCTAGTACAACAATATGTAAGATTATGCAAGTTTATCTGTAACAATAATTGTCGGGTTTGGCAATTATTGTCGGGTACAGTTCAGATTATGCAAGTTTTACATACTCGAAATTGTCGGGTTTGACATTTATTGTGGGGCACAGTTCAGATTATGCATGTTTCACATACTCGAAATTGTCGGGTACAATTCAGATTATGCATATTTTACATGCTCGAAATTGTCGGGTACAGTTCAGATCGACAATTTTTGTCGAGTACAGTTCATATTATGCAAATTTCACATACTCAAAAATTATGTCATCTTAGTACATTAGAGAATGAGGGAAAGGATAGCAAACCCAAATTTGGTTCTACACAGAAATGCACAATGGATCAAAGACGTTTGAGATAAACACTTCCAAGCCGAAGATTTTTTCTTGAGAGAGAGATATATAGAGTTCAAAAGATTCACAAAATGACAACAATGATTCTTTGAGAGTGAAACTCCAAACGACATCAATGATCCACCGAATGTATTACACTCACTTTCAAGATTTAGGTTGTTGTAGATCAAAGAGAGAGAGAGAGAGAGAGAGAGAGAGAGAGAGAGAGAGAGAGAGAGAGAGAGAGAGAAAGTACTTTAGACACAAACATCTTCCCAAATCACAGTCAATAATCACAAAAATTACAAAAAAAACTAATCTCCGCAATGAATCTCATCATTAAAAATAATTGTTAGATGGAACGCAAGTTGCTAGATGGGAACCCAGATTGTTAGATGGGAGAACAGATTTGAGGAATTCGCTCCTAGAGAGAGAGATAGTCGCATCTGTAATGGAGAGAGAGAGTGAGTTGTTCCTTATGGTGAGAGAGAGATGATTTAAATTTCAAATAAAAGAGAGTTATCAAATGGAACACGCGAAGATAGAGAGAAAGGAGTGATGAGTCACCTCTCTATTACCACCTCATTTCTCTATTATTAGCAATTGTCACCTCTCTATTTTTGAGAGCCACTCATCTAATAAAATGAGTGGTTGGTATTGAGTGAGATTTGAGTGTTTGGTTTGTGAGTGTCTCTAAATCATCTCCATATATATTTAGAGACACTTAAGTCTCACTCAACCCACTCATTTAATAGAGATGAGTGGCTCTCAAAATTTGGTAATTTTCTATAATTGAAATGAGGTGAAAAAATACCGAGTCCTACCTGCCCCACTCTCTCTAGCTGGCAGACATTTCCCTATCTCTTTTCAAACCATCCGTCACTCACATTTAATTTTGTGTCTCCCCCACTCTCTCTCTCCCCCACTCTTCATCTCTCTCACCAAACAAGCTAAACAAATATTTCCCTCCAAACATCTCACTCACCCACTCTGTCTCTCTCACTCTCGCAAAAAGTTTCACTCACTCAGTCTGTCTTTCTCACTTTTTTTTTCTCTCTCTCGTCATTAGAGAAAAAATTGAATTTAAAGACATTGTCCATTCTTTTTGGAGAAGAGCTTAGGGATTAATAGTGGAGGTTGTTGTCTACTTCAAGGTAAATCCCATTATTATTTGAAATTACTGTATATTTCCTTGTCTTTCCCTTTGTGTAATGCAATTTGGTATTAAAACTACTTAATATTGTCGAATTCGACAATATTTAACCTAAATAACTCAAATTACACTGCAAAATTATCGAATTCGACAATATTAAAATGAAATTGAGTAATTAACATTTAGAATTGTCGTATTCATCAATTTAGCAGTGTAGTTGTTGTTATGGTTACATAATATTATCGAATTTGACAATTATGGAATTCCCCTGGTTCTTCTCCCTTTAATTTTATCCTTGTTTAGAAGTCTAAATTGTTAAATTCGACAATAGTATAGTTGACTTGGAGTTATTGAAATTGAGTATTGTCAAATTCGACAATTTACCAAGTGTAATTAGACTTATGTTTATATAATATTCTCGAACTCGACAATTACTAAGTATAATTATACTGATCCTTTCAGTAATAATTTGTATACAGGTACACAATGAATGAGAAAGTGTCTCCAACCGCTTCTAATTAAGGAAAAAGAGAGTTGGCCAGAGAATGAGATCTAGTTACATATAAGAGAAAGAGAAAGACTATTGACCCAAGCACAGTCGTCCCTCCAAACATTGTTGACACTACCAATGAGGGTGTTAGTAAACCAGTACCTCCAACTGAGTCTGCCCAAGTTACTTTGAGAGCTCAAGCTGAGTCTGCGCAAGCTGTAAATATTCCCCAGGGTTCAGAATTTGAGACTGAGTCTGTCCAAGCTACTTTGGGAGCTCAACCACCACTCCCAAATGCTTCCCCTAATTATGATGTAAATATTCCTATTGTTAGGGGGTATTCTGAAGGTGAGGGGGCTACAAGTAACAAAGACGTAGGCCCAAGTGATTAAAGGTTGCCGAGGAGCTTCAAGTTCCATAGAGTGAGGTCGATCGCGCTAGGGCAGGTATATTGTTTAATGGATGAAATCCCTTGTTTAATTATGCTTTGTTATTCATATTATTGATAGTTACATTTTGTTGACATAATCACTATTATTGTTCAAGAGAAGCTTCCCATTCATGTTCACCATCACCAGTCTACGTGGGACCTTACAAAGGAACCACAAGTGGTCCAAGATTTTGTTAAGTTGAAGGGTTTAGATAGGATTGGGGCCATATCCTATAACTATTATAACTCTGCGCTGATTTCTATTTTTGCCAAACGTTGGCAGCTAGAAACTAATAGTTTCCACTTCAAATAGGGCGAGATGACTCCAACTCTGGATGATATGGAGCAATTGGTTGGGTTGCCTACAGATGGTGATGCCACAGTCATTGGTGGTACCTGGGGATTCCCTGCGCTTCTGGAGGCTTTCGAGAACAACCTCCTACAGGATTTAAATGTATTCAACTCTTTGAAAGCTGGGGGTGCTGGGAATTTATTGACACTGAAGAAACTAAAAGAATACTATGCATACAAGCTGGAGAAGGTTCTCAGTGACGGTAATGTTGCAGCTACGAAGAGGAAGAAGGGGTTAACAGCCAGGTCTGTTGCTCCTGCTTATATGCTATATATCCTTGGGTCCTTTTTATTTCCCATGAAAAAGGGCACAAATGTCAGCGTACGGTACCTTGTTCTGTTTACCAAGGACAAGGTGGCAAAAAAGTGGTCATGGGGATCAACAGTTCTGGCCCACATGTATTATAATTTGGGTGCAGCTTCTCGAGATGATGGGAGGCAATTTGCATGCTGTACCACGCTACTCGGGGTGATTTTGTACTCATTTATGTAACTATTTTTTACATATGGCTTGAACCTCTACTAATTTTAATTACTGTATTTATATACATGTAGTTGTGGATCTTTGCACATTTCCCAAAGTTTGCTGGGATCCCCAAGGAGATGGACTATGACGCATGCATACGAGCACTGTACTTGTTAGAAATGGGATGTATCTGTTACGGATAGATACGGTGATACAACTTTGCTCAAGTTTAGGGAGACATTTGATAACTACAAACTGGAGGATGTAAGTTCATTACCCTGCTACACTGTATCATATTGTACTTGGAGCTAGTAGATTACACTGCTTCAACATTATCGATTTCGACAATGTTGAATATTCACAGCTAATTTTTTTTGAATAATTGTCGAATTCAACAATATTGACTACGTACATCTACTATTGTACATATAATATTGTCGATTTCAACAATTATTCAGGTTTCTTTAGTTGTGCATATGCAAAATTTATCGAAATGAACATGGTAAATTGTTAAAATTGACAATACTCCATCTCAATAACTACCAGTCCACTATAATATTATCGAATTCGACAATGTCGTTAAATCCTTCTCAGGCCTACTGGAAAAATTATTTAACTTAATGGTGTATAATACATTTGATTCATTTTTCACGTAGGTTGTATGAGACCCATTCAGAGATAAAAAAGATTCTGCACATGCATTCAAGGAGGTCACCTTTTTCTATGGTGTATTAATAAGTCCAAATCATGTTCAGCCCTACTACTCAAATAGGGTTGTGCGGCAGTTCAATCAGGAACAAGGCATCCCCACAAAGTGACTGTTGACAGGGGTTTCCAACTTATGGAATACAAAAGAGCAGAGGAAATTCAACCCTAAGTATGAGTGGGTTGATTGCTTCTCTGGCCAAAAGTGAAAGGATTTCATTTTGAAGAAGACTGATAGGGGGTGGAGGGTACGAGAGGGGCCTCTAGTATGTACAGAGGGATACTTGGAGTGGTTTGCCTCTATCTCGGGACTACGATCTGTCCCATTACTATTAACCTGGCTATAAATGATGATGCAGAATTCATCAAAGGAAGGAAGCCAGTGTCGATGAGCATGGTGACACCCCCGTGCACCAATCTTAAGATGTTGCTGAACAATATGATGCATCAGTTAGTACATATTACAACTATTTTTATCTCACTTCTTTTATATTATATTCACTTCAAAAATTTTATTCTCTAATATTCTATTCACTTGAATTACCACTTCTGTAGCATCATAAACATGTTAGTCTGTCTCTAAATGCCCATGGTACCATGCCAACAAGGAGTAGATCTGGCGGCTTTGATAAGCAAATCACAGCACTAAATGACCAGCTTCAAAAGCTCAAGGAAGATAAATAGAAGGAGTTTAAAGCCAATATTAACCTAAGAGAGGCCCTCAAAGAGAAGGTTAGTTATACATATCTGCATCCAGTATAATGTTAGTTTTTAGCTCAAATTATTAGTATAAGTAATTGTCGAGTTCGACAATTATTACAGTGTATGTGAAGGTGGAAACATGTAAATTGTCGAATTTGATAATTTTCTGAATGATTTATGAAATTATCTATATGTATTATTGTCGAACTCGACAATTGCATAGTATTATTGTCGAGATCGACAAAAACATAGAAAACAATCTAAATGTTTCATGTCAATTTAACCTCAGACAAGTGAATGTGATATGCTGAAGAAACCATTAAACAAATGAAGGATAACATTCAACTAAAGCGTGTAATTGACGAGAAATGTGCACTAGAGTTCACAGATCTGCCAAGGCAGTTTAATGCGAAGGTGAGGTCTTAGGAATATGTCATTATTGCATCCATTGTTTGTTTTAGTCAAAATCCCGATTTTCTTTGCCAAATTTATGTTTGTAAATATTAGAGTGCACAAATTTAGAAGAAAAAAAAATACAAGTTTGGAGGCAGAGCTAAGGCAAAAATCTGGCCTCGAAGACTGTAATCAAAGCTTATCTGTTGAGTTGAAGAAAAATGTAATGTGATGTGTAACTTTTAATAGTGTTAATTTTAATAACCCCTAATTACTAATAGTCTTTCATTAATCATTCTTACATCTAGCCTGATTATTTTATCCCCAATGTATACAGTGTAAAGAGAGCGAATCAATATAAGTGGTCAATTCATTTTTGATGGAGCAGATAGACTTGCAACTTCCTCCAGCTACACCTGTGAGTTTACCAAAATTTACTATTTGTTTGTGGTTGAATTATTTATAAGTTTGGTAACATTGTTCTTGTGCTGCGTATTTTGAATAGCTTGCCGCGCTACAATTACATCAACCTGTGCCAGACGCAACCCTAATAAAAAAGTATGATGACTTGTTGTCTGCACATGAGGACGTTAAGAAAAAGTTGATTGCGAAAAAAGATTTTTTGTAAGTCATTCGAAATGAATGAAATTATTTCTAGTTAGTGAATTAGAGTTTGTGCTTGATAATAGTGAATTTAAGTTTAATTTTGTGTACGACTTTTTTAGTTAGTGAATTGGAGTTTGTGTTTGATTATCCAAAATATGATGTAGTATTCATTTTGGATTCTATGCTCAATATCGGTTATCCCCTGCTCAAAATCAGATGTAGTATCCAAAATCACTATTAAATGAACTGGAGCTATATATATCATCTCCTTTATGTCTTTGGAACAGATAATAAGCTGGAAATCCAAGTATAAGAAAGAAGCAGCGAGATGTACAGAGGAAACTAACTATCTCGTAAACTCCCCCCTCATCCTTCTTAATTTTATAGAATGTTGATTTCACTGTTTATCCTAATATTGGCTATTTTTTCAGCGTAAGAAGTTGGTCAATGCTGAAGAGATGATGAAATCTTTGGAAGTAAATAACAGTGAACGTGTATGTCCTATTTCTAATTTTTGTACCTATTTGAGATTGCTCTGTGTAATGCATGGTTTGAAGTGATAATTGTCGAATTCGACAATATGGCTTCAAAATCATGTTATTGAAATCGAGTATTATCGAATTCGACAATTAAGAAGTGTATTTGGAGTTGTGCATGCAAAATATTATCGAACTCGACAATATAGGTAATGTACATGTACATGTACCAAGTATTTTTATCCTAATGTTGGAGTTTTTTTTTCCAGCATAACAAACTAGTTAATTCTGAAGATAAGAAGAAGACTTTGGAAGTAGATAACAGTGAATGGGTATGATCTATTCCTAACTCTTGTACCTATTTGAGATTGCTCTGTTTAATGTATGGTTTGAAGTCATAGTTGTCAAATTCAACGATTACCAACTGGATATTGTCGAATTCGACAATATTGGCAATATACATGTATAATATATTATTGTCGAGTTCGACAATAATGGTACTGTAATTGGAATTATGCATATATAATATTGTCAAAATCGACAATATTGCTATAATATTACTGTCTGCTCTAATATTAGTTCTTGTTATTGGAGGTTTGGCGTCAAGCATTGAAGAAGGTACTCAAGTGAATGGATGGGAGACATGGGGGACCCAACCTTTGAATAACTTTTTGAGCAGAACGAAAGATTCTTCACAATAACACAACAATAACCTAAGGGAGATTATTAAGAAGACTTGGTTTCCACGGCGGTAACCCTTGAAAATGTTGTCATTGCTAAAAAGGAGAAAATGGCTAAGAAGAAGATACAAGAACTTTTATTCCAACCGTAGACGAATTATCTTGTTGATGTTCATGGCGTCGAAATTAGTGATAACAATTATGGTTTTAGGGCTACCGCCGCGATTCTGCACCAGGGCCAACATAGATTCCCATATGTAATGAAATCATTGAAGACATTTCTCTGTAAGGACCCCGCATTCTGGAAGAGTGTCTTCAGCCAAACATTGGATATACAATTCACTCCAGATGGTGAGAACGCATATTAAATTCTGTTGCAGGCGTGTTCTTATGGTTATCAACATGTGGAGTATAGGCATATGGCGCATTTACTATCCACTTACTGTGAGAAAGTTGTATTCTTCATTAGCCACACTGAAGCATATACATTCTTACCCCTATTTTGGGCACGTAAAAAAAATATTACTTTAAATGAGGAGAGGTTGCAAAACCTTCTTATGGATACTAGTAAGTACTGGTGGTTTGGTTTGGGGGCGGACAACCATTACGTTTGCTTGTTTCCAAGGTTTGATGCACAAATACCTCCGGTTTCTACTATTTTCTACGGTCATGTAAAACTAGAAATTCCTCTGGATTTTTTAAAAGAACAACTGACTAGGTATTTTGATGTGTGGGTAAGGAACTTTAAGGCATTACTTAGAGAGCACAATGTAAAGGGGTATATAGTTAATGACATGGTTGTTGTTGGTTTGTTGACAATCAAATAGGGTTGTCGACTAAATGTTTGTATATCACAGTTATGTTAACTCACTGTTTATTGGTAGTATCCCTAGATGGTTATCCATTTTTTGTACATGACAGTTCTGTTAGTTTACTGTTTGTATATCATAGTGTATAATTTTTTGTAAAAGTGCCTCTTGTTGATTTATTTTTGTAGTATATACATTTATGTTAGGTCATCTGAATCTCATTTATGACTATTCAAAGTATGTACATATTGGCTCTGAAGAATATTTTAACAGTGCACTTGGATCTAAAAAATAAACTATTGTCGATTTCGACAATACATGTAGTGTATATGGTTACTTGCAATGTATAATATTGTCGATTTCGACAATTTTGGTAGTGTATTTCGAATTATACATTTGTAATATTGTCGAACCCGACAATATTACAAAGTGTAATTAGAGTTATGAGTATATAATATTGTCGAAATCGACAATTTAGTTAAATTATAGAGGATCTATTACATAACCTGACAATTTAATACAGTATTTTTGACAATCTTCAAATTCATAGATGGTGCATAAAGCCACACAATCCCTAAACTAAAAAAAAATCATTGCTATTGTCTCTGTGAAATACTGCATTGCTATTGTCCTAAATTTCAATTACAAAGCAAACATAATATTGAATCAACACACTAATCTCTTAAAAATAATCAAATACATATTTATTAGTCAATGCATGTGAACTCCTATTTTCCTAGATGTTGTGGTCGTCGGAATTTGATTGCAACGGCTGTAAAGATTCCCCATTGTTGTCTCCTACATGGAACACATTATTGTAAATATGGCATAAATATAGAATGAAACACATTATAGAAAAATCACGGAGAATATGCCGTTTATGCATAGTGTTGAATATGTACTTACTTGATTCTGCTATCATCGTTTTCAGAAGTGGGCATGTCCGTTTGTCATGGTTGCCGAGTACCCCACAACTTTTGCATGTTCTCTTCTTTTTCATAACAGCCTCTTCCATCCCCCCATTCCATCATGCTCCTTTCTTGTGATCAGTCTTCGCCCGTCCTTTTGTTTAAACAACGAGAGGGTTTAAAATCATTGTTCCAGACACCAGAGAATCTACGACAAAAGTTGAGATATTTTGTTGCGATGCATCTATCTGTGTTAAAGACTCATCATAGTTTTGAAGGTAAGACTCAAGCTCGCCTAGCTTCAAAACAGCAAAATCAAAACTTTCTTTCATCTTCGAGGCCCTCTTAAATAAGTTTGACTCACGAAGGGATAGGCGGCTATGACGTAAGGCATGTCGTAAGTTATCTCCTTATAACTGACTTTTATCATACGACCTTGAAAACTTGTTTGCACCAATCGTCCACCTTGTCATATTGAAAGCCTCTGGTATTTTAAGAATGTTGTATTTCGAGAAAACTTTCAGAAGGTGACAACATGGGAGTCCAACATACTCAAACAACTTATATCCACAATTACCAGTTAACTTCTTTAAGTCTATTTCTAGCTCAAATGACTCGGTACGACCACTATGGGATTTCACCGTAAGTTGCCGAACGTTGCATTTTATGTGTCTTTCTATTACAGTGAAGCGAACAACCTGGTCAAACTGATCCTGAAGTTTGTGGAACATTGTTCTATTGTAAATCTGTGCAGCATCTTTCAGTAGAGCTTGATGAGGATCAACTTGACGATATCTGTGTTCTTATGCAAAATCTTCTGTACTTTCTCGCTCATATACATCTAAAAGGGCAGCCTCCTACTTGGTCACAAAACTGCACAACTCAGTTGTTATTGGCAACCAGCCATTAAAGAAGTTGTTTGTTGATTCACTCCGTCCAGTACTGCTCATCTCTGCAAAGAAGGTAGACTTATTCCATAACGGTATCCATCTTTGTCTAATATTGAAGATTCCTTGCATCCAAACGTTATCATCTAATTTATGTTTCTTCATTAGTTTCATCCACTTGGTTTCAAACTCTACAACCTCATATGTGTTGTGCATTATCGAATCGATATCTTCTTTGAATGTAGATGGTTCCCGATAAACATGGTCGATTTTCTCAAGAAATTTGTTTGTGATGTGCCATAGAGAAAATCGATATCTGGTGTTAGGGAAGACCTGGAAATAAACCAGAACTTTGAATAAAAGTGTCTCTGAATATTATATAATATTGTCGAATTCGACAATTTAGTAGTGTAATTAGATTGGAGTTATGCTAGCAAATATTGTCGAATTCGACAACTTAACAACTGTAACCGGAGTAACAAGTGTTCGACAATATACTCCAGTTAACAACTGTAACTGGAGTAGCGAGTGTCAAATATTGTTGAATTCGACAATATTGGTAATGTAAAATCGACAATATACTCCAGTAATTCGATAATATTGGTAATGTAAAATCGACAATATACTCCAGTTAATAACTGTAACTGGAGTAACAAGTGTAGAAGTACTTCTTTACCATGGGAATAGCCGCGACCATAGCTACATCTTGATCGGTGATAATTGAAACAGGCTGTTTGTAGTTCATTGCCTTCAGCCAAGTATGGAACAACCATACAAATGTATTTTCTTGCTCATTTCTTAGCAGAGCACATCCGTATTAAATTGTTTGGTAGTGGTTGTTGATTCCTGCAAACAGAGCAAATGACATCTTATACACATTCGTCCGGTACGTAGTATCAAAGGTGACGATATCTCCAAATGCTTCATATGCGTACCTTAAACGTCTATCGAGCTAAAAAAAAAATAGTGCTCTGTCCTCCTCATCTAATTCAATGTCAAAATAAAACATCGGATCTGTAGTTTATTTCTTCGTAAACTACTCTAACGCGGTTTGTGCATCTCTTCTGACTAGTCGTTCCTTATTTACTTTGGCGTTGTGGTTGTAACAATCCTTTTTGTTAAAGGTTCTATCTGGGAATAATGTCGGGACCTTGCTGACCGGAATATTGTGGAGCTCAAATGCCGCTGTAAGGTTTTTTGTTGCTTCAGGAAAGAATCTGCTAACCTTCATCCAATGCTGATTCCGTGGAGATACGAGTTTATGGTTATGGATATCCGTGAAACTTGTGACAACATATTTACCTATTTTGGTATTCCAATTTATGTTTATTGTTGCTTTACACTCACACTTATCAGATGATCTTCTGTTGTCAGCTACGTCATTACTCTCTAGATTCCTAAAGTTGTTATTTGAAAAGCCATTGCTCATACAACAAAAGTGGGCTCTGCCTATATCATATGATCTTGGAAGCTTAGTAGAATTGCGTATCTTGGTAGAGAAACTCTGCCCTCTTCCATATCGTTCGTACCACAAACGTGTATCCTCTACAATATCAAAATGTTGACCCTCGTATGGGGCTTCCGCCAAAAATGGGTATACAATACGTTCATTTTTACACTTTTTTGGGGACTCCTCACGAATAACTTTCGACCAATTTTCATCGACGGAGTCTTCCATTGTCAATCTGACTGAGAAGTTCACACATAAAAGAAACGATTGTGAGTTGTAAGTAAAGTAATTGAACAAAATATCACAAACCAAATACAATTCAAGTCCAACGCATGTTCATTTCATAATTCTTCATTACATCACATGCTACAAAAGACAGAATACAAAATGTAAATAATTACACACAAAAACTCGATGTACCACACAAAATTTATTCGTGGCTTGGCGAATACTACGGATACTTCATTACATCTACCTGCCAATAACATTACAACTAGAATACCTAAACAACAAATCCTCAACCGCCACCGACAGAACCGTAACCTTCCTTCCTAACCAGTTCCCTGGCCCGGGTCACAAGAGTTGCATTTCGTGCCATTGGATCCAGGATGACCGACTGCAGCTGACAATGCAAATGGAAATCCTCCCTCCACAACGCCACCTTAGCCTCGCCTATTCCTTCATAGCTCGCCTCACGCGGCGGCAATGGTGGACCGTTCAAATTAACTGAGCCAAAATAACGCAGTACTAGTTCGTCATACAACTGCTTAATACAGCAAGAAGCAGCCTCCCGACGACTCTGAGACTTCGTCTTCACCATCCCTACTCACTCTGCACAGTAATATTGTCGAGTTCGACAATTTAGTTACTGTGCCTCAAACATTCATATGTAATATTGTTGAGTTCGACAATTCAGTTAGTGTGTCTCCAACAGTCATATATAATATTGTCGAATTTGACAATTATAGTAGTATATGTGATGATCACACTATTGGTATTGTCGAATCCGACAATAATTTAGTCTCAATTCAGTGTTATGCAAATAAAATTATCGATTTACGCATTACTCTCATGTGACCCACCTGCAGGTAATCAATCAAAGACAAATTGAATAAGAGATTACATTCTTCTAACAAATTTCATAGGGATTAAGTGGGGTGGGGGGGATACCATTCTCCTAACAATTTCACAACATCAAAGTGTACTACTGTCGAGTAAGGGTCATAAAGTACCTATCTAGTAAATGTACTATGAGCAAGGGTGTCAGAGTTTTTTGAAGAGTTTAATTTCACCTCTAATGGTAGAATCGCTTCCCTTTCGAGATTGAAATTTCACCTCTAATGGCAGAAATCGCAAGCAAGAGTGTATAATATGGAGAGAGAGATTTGAGTGATATTAGTGAGGGGTTGTTCGAATTTAAAATTTATGAAAGTGAAAGAGGGAAATGTCTACAAGCTAGAGATAATGGGGCAGGTAGGACCCGATATTTTTTTACCTTATTTCCCTTATAGGAAATCACCAAATTTTGAGAGCCACTCATCTCTATTAGATGAGTGGTTGTGGTTAAGTGAGACTTGAGTGTCTCTAAATCCTCTGCCATATATATCTTACTCTCCAAAAAATATTTCAACATATTGGGGACGAAAGGCTAATAGTCAAAATGTATGTGAAACCAAAATCTAAAAATCTCAAATTCATATATAAGATAAGATAATGGTGGAAATAATCAATATCTACTATCTTTTTTCTTTATTTATTTTTGGCATTTAGTATTTAAAGTAACCCCAAATTTATGGATTGCCTCGAAATTGTGTCACGTGCTATAAAACTTGAACCTCCAAGTAACGTCGCAGGACATTAGAAATTATTGATAGAGTAAAATCATTATCTTCGTCACATGGCGAGGACGAAAAGTATCAAACTCCAAATCAAAGTTGATTTATCCCACATTATAAATAAATAAATAAAATATTTTATAAATTTTACCAATCCATTCCGGACTCCTAGACGTAAATATCGTCTAGATTCACACTACAATAAAAGAAAAACGTATAATCAATTACTTCATAATAAATCTCTCTCCATCAGTGTATCTTTCTCTGTCTGAAAAAATTATGAGAGGAGACTCATGGTTCTCTAATTTGTGTTCTTCAGCTCTCAGAGCTAAAACCCTAACTTCACCTTCAGAGACTCTCACTCGTAATGGTCCAGGCGAAGGCCTCGTTCGTCGCCTTGGTCTCTTCGACCTCATTCTTATCGGTATCGGCGCGTCTATTGGCGCTGGGATCTTTGTTGTGACTGGAACTGTTGCTCGCGATGCTGGACCTGGTTAGTTTTCTGGTTCTCTAATATCAAATTTTGATTCATTTTAGTGGTTTAGGTGTTAATTGGGTGTTTTTAGTTGATTCTTATGGTCTAGTTTTTATTAGTAGGTATTAGTTGTAATTTAAACTATAACTGTTGTTTTAATTGAAACTGGAAAATAAAGAACCCAACTTGATAGTAAATTAAAATACCCAAAATACCCTTTTGAAGGAATCTGAAAACACATTGCTGGAAACTTTGATTTTAAGTTATCGTATGAATTAGTCGAATTGAGAGTTTCTGTTTTTGTTGTTGTGCAGGTGTTACAATTAGTTTTATTCTTGCGGGAGGGGCGTGTGTTCTTAATGCGTTGTGTTATGCCGAGCTATCGTCTCGGTTTCCCGCTGTGGTTGGGGGAGCGTACTTGTATACGTATGTGGCGTTTAACGAGCTTACTGCATTTCTTGTGTTTGCACAAATGATGCTTGACTACCACATTGGTGCGGCTAGCATTGCAAGAAGCTTAGCTAGCTATTTCGTTACTTTATTAGAGCTTTTCCCATTTTTCAAGGACAATATACCGAATTGGATTGGACATGGAGGGAAAGAATTCTTTGGAGGAGTTGTGTCGATAAACATATTAGCTCCAATTCTTCTTGCACTCTTGACTATAATTTTATGTCGAGGCGTTGGAGAGTCGTCGGTGTTGAACGCATGCATGACTGGAACAAAGGTAGTCCTTTTTTTTATCTTAAATTGTCTGAATGTTTGTGTTACTATGCTATTTCGGTAATTTTATGTGGAATATGGTTTTAGGGCTAAGTGCGTTAGGCATCCAAAACAAGTGCGTTAGGCACCACTGAAGGAGGGGCACCAAAGCATCCAAAAATAAAGAAGATTTTTTTGCGTCGATAAGTATATTGGAGCGCTAATTTAGAAGTTGGGTTTGGCAACTAAACTCCTAGGGCTGGCCCCCGTGTTCAAGATTTTTTAGATGTTCCATTATGCCATCTATTTGTATATCCGTATATTGCTTTGTGATTTTCTGGTTTGAAACAAATCTGGTGGAATCGAGTCATTGCCATCAAACTTATGACAGTGTACCTCATTAATGACATTTTCTCCTTCAAGCTATCATTATGACCAGTGTAGAAAGTAGAACTATGTGTCATGGAAGTATGAAACTAATTTGATACCCATCGCTGCAGGTGGTTATTGTCCTCATTGTCATTGCTGTTGGAGCATTTCAGATTGATGTATCTAACTGGACCCCCTTTGCTCCAAATGGGTTCAAAGCAATTGTGACTGGGTCCACTGTGGTATTTTTTGCGTATGTTGGCTTTGATGCAGTTGCTAATTCAGCTGAAGAATCTAAGAGACCACAGGTATGCTGATTGAAAATAACTTAATGCCATCTGGTGTCAGATACCCAAAGTTACTGTCTTATCCTTTTCTTACTTCTACTTTTTCAGAAGGATTTACCTTTAGGCATTCTCGGAAGCCTTTTCATTTGTGCAGCATTATACATTGGTGTCTGCTTAGTGATTACCGGAATGGTACCATACAAGCTTCTTGGTGAAGATGCTCCGCTGGCTGAAGCTTTTACATCAAAAGGCTTGAAGTATGTATCCATTTTGATTAGCTTTGGTGCTGTTGCTGGACTTACCACAACTCTTCTTGTTGGTTTGTATGTGCAGGTGAATATTTCAAAGTAATTGAACTGGTAAAGTCCACACAAATTAACGGTGTACTATTATTTACTTAACGATTTCCTGTTTCTCATGAGCAGTCTCGGTTATATCTTGGACTTGGGAGAGATGGTTTACTACCCTCTATATTTGCAAAAGTACATCCCACACGCCACACTCCAATACATTCTCAGGTCTGGGTTGGTCTTGTTGCTGGCATTTTGGCAGGGCTACTTAATGTGCATGTTCTCTCGCACATTCTTTCAGTCGGCTCATTGGTATGGCATTGCTTACCTTTTCTCGGAAACTGCTTCCCTACTTGTCATCTGACTTAATGTTTGCATTAATAATCAGAAGCATTTTCTTGAGTCTAATAATATTATGCATATAAAATGCGGGATTATATATTGCTAGACCTCGTAAATAAATACTTCTAAGTTGAAAAATAGTAATACATATAATTTCCTGCTCTTAGTAATGAATGAGGGAACCCTCACAAAAAGTGGAACTCTGAGCTGTAAAAGCACTTCTCTATTACAATACCTCATGCAAGAACATCTCACAATGAAAAGTAGCCTGGTCCGAACCGTATGAGAATTTAATTAAGGAGAAAGTGTATCAATAAAATTAATTACTTCATTCGAGGTTGGTGTCTAATGTGATCCGTGTCTTGTTTTGGTCTATAAAATAGATTATGAATTGAAATCTTAGACACCATGGAGTCGCGTTCAGAACTCGACTCCTGCATGGGAATTTACACCCCACTATTACGCGTACTCCAATGTTGCCTAAATTTAGTCTTAGTTATCGACAACGTAGTGATGGGAGTGTTGGTGGAGTCTAATAAACAGGCTCATAAAGTAATTATATCATCTAGTGTAGTTTATCTTCTTTATGTAAGTTCAAACACAAGATGTCTAGTCCATTAGGATGCATTATGTATGTCGAATGGCAGGTATTAACAATACGCTGGGATATAAATACATACATAAAACATCTGGTCCGTTAGTATGCATTTGTGTAGGTTTTAATTGCAGGTATTAACAACGAAGTGGGATATAAAAGACTTCACGAAAACATATCTTAATATTTTGCAGATAGGCTATTCTGTCGTCGCAGCGTGCGTCGTAACCCTTCGTTGGAAGGATAAGGTAACAAGTCGAGGTCCAACGAGGTGGATTTCTAAGAGACAGGAAGGTCTCATTTGCCTTGTCACAGTTGTCTGCTGTGGATTTTCTGGTGGACTTTCCTATCGTTTGAATGCATCATTTATCATTTTGATAGTAGCAGCAGTTGTAGCCGTACTCGCTATCATTGCTCTTCTTCGCCGCCAAGTGAGTATTACTTCATTCCGAGATACTTGAGCTATTTTTTTATAAATTTATTGCGAGTTTGGTCTCTATAGTTTTACTCTATCTGCTGGAGATTTGTTAACTGCACTTTTCTTCTCTTCTTATTTGAGCCAATGAATTTTTGAGTCTAATACGACAAAGTATAGAAAGCACTATGCCTTGGAAGTTTGGGAAGACTCTGGATTATTTTCTTGCAATATGCGTTAAGCACATACCAAAATAATTGTCCTTCGATAGATTAATGTAGATATATCATTAAATATAGCCTTCATATTACAATGGTATGAAGCCATAGATATAGTTACAATCATACAAGATATACTAAACTGATAGCATATTACCAACAAGTTGAAAACAGAAATGCAAATGATATAGAGTGTACATTAGAAAAAGTGTTGGGCAAATGCTTGGCCGTATACACCCGTGCACCATCAGGAAGTTTGACTATCCAATGTGCTCCAAAGCGTTACTTCTTCTTGAGAAGAAAGAAAAGAGAGTTGAACCGTATGAGTTTTCCAATGTGGAGAGACTCTATTTATATTAATCTAATATAAGTGAAAATACAAGAATGCCTCTAAAGATCATGGCAAGATACATTGAATGCAGGTTAAGCTAATATAACTCCTAATACTTAGGAGTTTGGGTAGGCTATGGAACTAGTTACTTTTAGCACACGTTAAGAATTGTCTTTTTTTTTAAAACAGAAATGAATAAGGGACTGAGTGAACATAAGAAAGTTAATGAGAGCTTATACTCCCAATGGATAATGCTCAGAAATAAAACCCGACCACGAAGTTTGACTCTCCTTAAAAGATATGCTGGAAGGTTGGGAAGGCTATGGACTTGGTTACTTTTATCACGTTGAGCACATATAAAGTACAAAGAGAACGGTCTTTGTTAAAAATGTAGGTACAGATGCCATTAGATAATGTCTTCAAATAATAAAAGTGTAAAGCGAGAGATAGAGATAAAAGTACTAAACTGATAGCATATGACCAGCAAATTCAAAACAGATTGAAAGTACGACGGAGTGAACATAAGAAAAGTTCCCAGCAGTAGCTAGGGCTTATATACTCCCTGTCCATGGTAAACAAGAAGAGAACCCTACGATGAAGCGGGGGATAGAGATAAAAGAGGAAGTAGAACCAAGTCAAGATGATACGGATCAACCCCTTCTTCTTGCGCGAAAGATCTTACCATTTCCAAAAGAATTGGAATTCATGACGAAAAACTTTTTAAGTAGTGGATTATGTACTTTCGCTGATTATCCTCTTATAGAATAAACTTTGGCTATATGTAGGAGGGTACTTTTTGTTACCTTTAATAATAATAATAATAATTCTGAAACAAACTAGGATTTTGGTTTCCATATTTTAGCAAATTGGACATGGTGTGTGACGTCTTAGTGCGAACGCCACGGAAATCTACCCTAGTGTTTTGAGTTCTGACCTTGGATACATGTTCTACATAACCTAAAATAGCTACACGCCAAGTTTCGTTGAAAACGGATTTGGTTAAGGGGGCGAAAAGGGCAACTATGTTTCATCTTAACATTTGATGTTTCCTTTTGGAAATAGCTTAAATACTTAGTAGCTATATTAAGGAGGAAGCGGTTGGTCATCTAGGACCCCGACTCATGGATCATCCACAAGGGATGTTCATGAGTTCCCTTAGGCATAGGGAATGCCAAGGGACATTCTAGTTGAATGTGGGCTGCTTTTCCAGAAGGGGCTAGACCTCGGCGCTGTTATGTCGCGCCTATAACCCGCGAGCTATCCGAGACGGACTGCCCCTTATAAAGGGACTATGTTATTTGAGTTGCCTGCCATCTAAGCAGTCCATGCTCGTGGTGCATTAAGATTTATTTGGGATCCAACATATTGAGCTATCCAGGACAGGTGTGCTATCCGTACTTGTGCATAACATGAGTGATTACGCTGTAGGGATTATTGAGGGAACCTTCAGCAACCGAATATCTATTTGATGACTCTCACGTGTATCTAGGATAATCCGGATAGCGCCTAGTATCTGACTAAGATTCCACAGATGTCGTCGCATCAAGTGAAGAAGGATTGTGCATGCTCAGCCGCACATGCATGTATGCTGCACGGTTTTATATTACGCTGCAATTCAAGGAAACCTAGATGATGCCTCGACCATACCGTGACAGTTTGTATGTAGGATGCATCTTTCAGCAGCATTGGATGATGTATCTGTTATTAATGAAGCACTTATTATACGGAAATATGTTGTTCTGTTATTCTTGTTTCTTTTGTTTAATATACCTCTCTACCCCCTTTTTTCTTTTCTTCAGGTATACGCAGATCCAACAGGGTTTTCTTGTCCAGGAGTTCCCATTTTGCCAGCTATTTGTATCTTCTTCAACATCTTTTTGTTTGCTCAGGTATTTCTCTGACCATCTTGGCATATTACAGTCGTTGTAGTTTGACAAATCAGGTTAACAACTTGGAATAATAGTCTATCCCCAAAAATTCATAATATTTAAACCTAAGATTGAAAACAATGTATCTAATTTGTCCCTATATAATGTTAGATATTCGAAACTAAAATTTCAAGAATATGTGCAGGTTACTTTGAGTACAAAATTGATTTGGTTGTTCGTTTTTGCAGTTGCATTATGAAGCATGGGTGAGATTTGTAGTCTTGAGCATCATCTCAGTTGGTATCTATTCATTTTACGGGCAACACCATGCCAACCCTGAAACTTCAGGTGAGACAATAGTTTATCACAGGGCACCCATGGAGGAGGCTCGATAGACTTGGGTGAATCTATGTTTCCTTAATTGTTCATATTGTTGTATGATTGTAATATTAAAAATTCATATGCCCCCGTCTTGTAATTATGGCGAAGAGGATCAAAATGCTACATCATAAATGTAGCATTTTCTGAATTATTGGGGTTTTACGTTGCAAATGAGGGTTACATTATTCATATTCATGTAGAGATGTCAGATATTGGAAATAATCATGTAGTTCTTCACGAGAATTTTGAAAGATAGTTTCCCACTGATTTTCTTATATTTCTCTCATTTAGTATCAGACACTAGCCCTGCCTGGTATGCCATTAAAATTGAGTTTCTCGTGTGCTCCTCTAATAATGGTTGGATGTTCTGTCTAAACATTCTCAGGCACCCATGTGAGAAGATGTTAGTCTTTGCATATTGTTCGCATGTATAAGAGATTGCTGACTAAACTTAGAGGTCCCATAGGGAAAACTGATATAGAACCCTAGTATTTATGGAAAACTGATATAGAACTCCTAGAACATTTGTTTATTCATTTTTTTTGTTGGAAAGTCTCACAATTGGTTCTCACTTGCCCTTGTTCTGCTCTTCTTTGTAGGGCTACGTGATTCGTCTGTGAATCTTCCAGAAATTGTGCCATGATTTTTTCTTTTTTGGTTGGATGCTCATTGTATGCATCTTCGGGGATTGAGAATAGAGGCCTGACAGGAAAAAAAGAGAGATTATGCTATATGTTTAGGATATTAAGTATGCCCTAGTTGCACCATTTTGTGGTGTCTGAGAATAGAAATCAGAGATGAAGTCACATTATAGTGTTATATAGAATATGAAGTGTAGTATGTTGCTGTAATTGTGAAGAATAATTGATTTAGTATAAAAACCCGGGGTTGTAAATGAGTATTTGGCGGTTGCGACTTGTGAGACAGTAAGTGTTTTTGTTCTATATCACACCTGTGGATATGAAAGCTTAATTTTATCTGTTTCTTAAGATAAACAATAGGGAAGGTAATAACAATACTTTTTCAGAAGGATTTGCCTTTAGGCATTCTCGGAAGCCTTTTCATTTGTGCAGCATTATACATTGGTGTCTGCTTAGTGATTACTGGAATGGTACCATACAAGCTTCTTAGTGAAGATGCTCCGCTGGCTGAAGCTTTTACATCAAAAGACTTGAAGTATGTATCCATTTTGATTAGCTTTGGTGCTGTTGATGGACTTACCACAACTCTTCTTGTTGGTTTGTACGTACAGGTTAATATTTCAAAGTAATTGAACTGGTAAAGTTCATACAAATTAACGGTGTACTATTATTTACTTAATGATTTCTCGTTTCTCATGAGTAGTCTCGGTTATATCTTGGACTTGGGAGAGATGGTTTACTACCCTCTATATTTGCAAAAGTACATCCCACACGCCACACTTCAATACATTCTCAGGTCTGGGTTGGTCTTGTTACTGGCATTTTGGCAGGGCTACTTAATGTGCATGTTCTCTCGTACATTCTTTCAGTCGGCTCATTGGTATGGCATTGGTACTTGGCATTGCTTTACTAATGATGAGGCAACAGACATTACGATTTAAAGTCGATCCACCTATTCTTCTGCTTGACACATAAGTATTATAGAATATGGAATGAGACTCGCATATTATTTTATTTGGATTAGTTAATTAAATTGTTTTCTATTTCATTGGAATTATGTGAATTTCTGCTCTTTATAGATATCATGGAAAGCGTACTTATCAACAAATTATTTTAGTTGGTGCTGCATTTCTTTTGAACTGAACTTTGTTATTAGCTGCCTGTGCTCCTGCTGTCTTTTTTCAGTTAAGGAGGATTAAAAAGTCAGATGGAACTTTGACAGGGGAAGTTGTACCGTACAACATTGTACCCTTGGATACGCCAGCCTTAACCAATGCTATTGGAACCTTTGCTGAGGTGTGTGAACTAAATTCATTTAATTAGTGTACTTTATTTTGTATTAGTATTTGATTGATTTAGAAGGAAATGAGTAGCTATAGCATTTTACTTTATTTTGTATTAGCATTTGATTGATTTAGAAAGAAATGAGTAGCTATAGCAAGCACAAGAGAGGCATGTGTAAGCAAAAAACAAAACAAAAAAAACAACACCACCTGTAACCGTACATTAAGGACCTCTCATTACCATCTCTTCCTGTCTAGCCATGAGAGACTCAAAAAACATGGCCCTCATGTCCGTAGCCCCTTTACCAGAAGATGAGACTCTATTGTGATGATGACATCCTCTCACGGTCTCTATTATCCTTTAAAACTTTATAGTATTTCCTTCGAGCTAAATAAACCAAATAACAAAGGAGTTGAATTGCCACATAGCCCTTCCCTGCCAAGATAAGTTTGTTACGCACAAATATGAAGATCTGTAACATTGCTAGAATGATTCCAGTTAACTTCAGCTTTTGTAAGAAGCTTCTTATATATAATTATTCTCAATATCGAGATATATATCTGACATACCATGACATGTTTTTGATATCTTATATGTTGACAAATCCCGTGATGTATATATGATGTTAAAAAATTACACTTATAGAAATTTATCACGATATAATTAACTTATTCTATTTATTTAACATTTACTTTATACGTTGCCAATAAAGTAATCTCTCCACAACAATTTGTTGTGAAACCGATGTCCATGATCTACCCATTCCCGCCCCTCCACCGAGCATTTGACCTTTGACGTACCTTCTTCCTATTTCGCGTATAAACACATTAAAGCGGTTTGTTGAGCTTGAAATGTGAATTGTTCCATTAGCTCCGAGTCAGAGTCGGATGAATCGCTTGAATCAGATGAACTTGATTCCTGCGTAATTTCAACGGGTTGGCACTTGCCTCCAAACTGGTGCTTATACAGATTTGGCCTTCTGCAATTATTTTAGATACACAACAGTAATTAGATTTTAGCAAAATAAAAAGAATTTCACTGACAATCCGAGATGGAGAAGCGACAAAATTGCATTAACTTACTGTGCAAGCCTTACAACAACAACCATAATGTTAGAAGAATTCGGCTGAAAATAAGTTAGAACACCCATAACTACGTCAGTTTAAGCCTTTGTCGTGTAATCTCAAAATACATTGTAGCGTATGTGGAAAGATGTCAAGGTTTCTTCGGGGGTTCAAGCTCAAATGCTTCTTTTGGTTGCCTTTTCCAAAACGAATTTGCTACTTCAATCCATCGAGGATGAATAAGAAACTTTGCTCTTTTCCGAGCCCAATGATCCTTGTCAGACCTTGCTTCGATCGACACCACATGTGTCACGGATTAATTGCATTATGTAGTACATGTAGCACCCAACTGCTCTGCCATTAACCACAACTTTTGATTCTCGGGGGCTCTTCCCTCCAAATATGGCTGAAGAACAATTTACAGTCTTTCACTACCTCTCTCCTAACACTTTTCAGAACCTAAAATGACGACAGCAAGCGAGTTAAATGAAAAAAACAAATTAAGGATTTCATGATCATTGCACTTTAGGAAACATAGCAGGTCAATTGCATCCATCTTATTTATAAAGCACTACCACTTAGAATTGTCAGCTAAAATGAGAAGTACTTTTCAAATAAATAGAAGCATTAGGCAAATTGTCTTTAGATAGCTAAGACTTCCATGGTTTAAATGCCCATTTCAAAAGATAGATAACATGACCCAAAACCAAACCTTTTGGCACATTTCAGCTGCTCACCTAAGAAAATAATTTGAATGAAAACTTCAGATACGAAACATCTTGGTATTTATGTTAACCTCACAGCGATACAGATGTGTGTGCAGGGTGCCCAACTACTTTTGACTTTAGCATATTGAGGAGAACATTTTTTGCTCGTAAATAGATTTTGGCAGTATCAGCTTCATGATGTCTACATCTCACCAAATGTTCTAATTCCTTGTGCAAGTTCACTTGGAGAAGGGAACACATCTAGGCTCTGACGAATATATGCAACTTAGATAATAGGAATGGCCATTGAAGGTACTTTTATACACAAGAAATGGGACATGGTGTTTGAAGCCTTACCTATCTTACATCTGTGCCCATCAAATTGTCCTCATTATCCTGCAAAAACAAAAACATTGAATCGGCAAAGGAAGTTTGTTAAGCAGTGAGTGGAAAAACAAGAACAATTCAGTGGCAGAGCAACTAACCGAGTTGCAGAACGACTGGTGAACACGCTTAAGAACTTTAAGAATAGCTAAAACTGCGCCCTCACTCTCTACTTCATCTCTACTTAATTCCGAGAGCGATTTATAATTTAAGCCAAACTGGCGACCACTTGAAGCTAAGAAATGATATCTTTCCATAAGTATGAGGTTTTCTTTATTCTTGCTCCACTCCTAAAATGGAAAACCAAAGAAGACTAAGGAACTTTTAATGAACATTAATAACTCAAGCAGTTTATAATTGATCTAGCAGAGAAAAATATCCTAGATTCCATGATCTACAAATAACATCGTGCCTCTTAATATTGCAGGAGATTTGATAGAGCTAAATAAAATATAAAATAATATTGACCAGAAACTGAGACACCAGAGTTACAATTTTAATATCCTAAATGCAAAATCCAATCTTGGGATGGTCTGAACGAAGGTACTATTGGGTACCCTGAAGAGTCGAATTCCTCAATATAACTGCTCCCGTTGTCAAGAGTGCTTGGCTCAGTGCCATGGTGGTGTGTAGGATGGTAGGAGTTGAAAACCTCACAATGTGAGAATTAATTATGGTATTAGGCTTCGAGCTGTGTTGTAGGCCACCGTTCGTGGCCTGCAGGGCTTTTTGTACCCTTCGGAGTCACGGGGTGTGGTTGCCTTCAGGTTTTGTACAATTGTATCAGTATGTACTCTTGAAGTCTTGATATTTACTCATGATCATATATTGATATTTGTTTGTACATTTGTATCAATATGTACTCTTTAAGTTTTAATATCTCTTTCTCGACATTCAATTATTATCACACAACTCAGCTCAACGTGACACTTATTTTTCTTAGAAGTCGATATGGTTCTACAGATGAAATTAAACTGCATGTAAAATGGCAAGATATAAAGCAAATTAAACTAGTACTTTTTTGTAACAAATCCTTTTGCTTCCCGCCAAATCTTTACATTTAATAATTAGTAATATTGTCCTTATAGGTTTAATTGGTTTTAAGAGTTTCTTTCAAGGCTGATGATACATTTGATGCTTTAACTTATTATATGCTACATTGGTGATGTAAGAAGAGTTCAAGTTTTTTTTCCTCCAGGTTTCTTGTAATCGGTTAATAGGTTTTTATTTCCTCTTTGGGGTGCTTTAGTTGTATATTGTTCTTTATTTGGGATTTGTTGATTAGTAACCCAGTCCAGGATAACTGTTGGTGCTACGATTTCTGTTCTGATGGAAACTTGATGGTTTCAGGGAATTATATATTGTCTGATGCTCGTGACAACATTCTTATAAGTCCTAATACTGGTGACGGATCCGTAAATGGAGCTTTTATCGGTGTTAAATCAATTCATTGTGGAAGTCATCTTGTCTTTCCAGTGGGAAAGCTAGAGTAATAAATTTGATCCCTTTATTGACGAATGAGTGAAAGTTGTTTTGGTGATTTTTGATTTTTTTTTTCATGTTTTTTTGTTGATCTATAATGTTGAAGATTTTATTTTTATAGTGTGAAATAATGCTCTTAACAACAGGGGACTACGTTTTATGTGTCTTTTCCGCTTCAAGCTGTGTGGTGGATGACACAAAGAATAGGGTCTTGGGGAAATGATATTCCTTTTGAGACGCAGTTTTTGATTATTGGAGGGCATGATAGTGGAGGCCAATCTGCAGTTTATACTGTCTTTTTACCTATTCTCGAGGGAGCCTTTCGAGCTGTTCTTCAAGGGAACATAAATAATGAGTTGGAGATCTGTTTGGAAAGTGGTACTGCATGAAAAACTACTATTGTTTGGCATCTTTCTTACATATTCCCTTGTTTGAAATTGGTTTATTGGTTGTTCTTATTGTTAAATTTCTGAATTTTTAACTTGCAGGTGATCTAGACGCTGAACAATTTGAAGGAAATCATTTGGTCTTTGTAGCAGCTGGACCAGACCCTTTTGATGTCATCACAAATGCTTTCATGCAAGTAGTTTAACGGGATGAAATTATGAGTCTGATTCGAAGTTTGTTTGTTTTATGATGCCCAAACTTAAATTTGGGAGCATTTGCATAACGGTTTCTTTTTCTGTTGCATGTAGCGTTTTTCAAAAAAGATGATATTAAAGGTAGCTTCAAGCCCAAATTAGATCTTAGGACTAGACGTTTAACCCATTTTTGTTCTCCATTAGTATCGAAAGAAATCTTTTTCTAGTAGTAGTTACATAGTACAAAGAAAATGCTTTGTTACACTATTCTTTTGCTATTTCGGATTTGAAGATCCTAACATGTTATTGAATACATATATTTTGCATAACATGGTAAATTATTGTCATTGGATTGATCTTCTAAATTTTGCATAACATGGCTCAAATTTCAATTGAGAAATTAAGTACATTTGTTTTGCATAACATGGCTCAAATTTCAGTTGAGATGAACTTCAAACTCTTACAGGGCTGTTGAGAATCACTTGCAGACATTCTATCATCGTGAAAAGAAGGTAAGATTCTTGGAAATATTTCAGGTTTAGATTATTTCCTTGGGCTATATTATTAATGTGGGTTGTTGATGTGCCCATATATAGATTCCAGACATATTGAACTGGTTTGGTTGGTGTACATGGGACACCTTCTATACGGAAGTTACTGCAGAGGGAGTTACACAAGGGGTAGAGAGGTAGCACTACTCTCTATTATCATCTTAAATTTCACTAAATCTTTTATCTCTCAATGCGAAATACTAATAACAGTTTAATGTTTTTTCGCAGTTTGGAGAAAGGATTTCCTTTCATCTGAAGATTTTGAGCCTGCACTCATCCCTGAGAAAACAATTCCAGATCCAGATGATAAGAAGCCAGAGGACTGGGATGAGAGAGCTAAGATCCCTGATCCAGAGGCATCTAAGCCAGATGATTGGGATGAGGACCGATGGAAATTGAAGATGCAGGACCTGAGAAGCCTGAAGGATGGTTGGATGACGAGCCTGAGGAAATTGACGATCCTGAAGCATCAAAGCCAGAAGCTTGGGATGATGAAGAGGATGGTGCATGGGAGCCACCTATGGTTGATAACTCAAAGTGTGAGGCAGCACCTGGCTGCGGTGAGTGGAAGAAGCCGATGAAACAGAATTCAGCATACAAAGGGAAATGGCACGCCTCTCTAATTGATAACCTTAACTACAAGGGCATTTGGAAGCCACAACAGATAGACAACCCTGACTATTTTGAGCTTGAAAAACCTGATTTTGAGCCGGTTGCAGCTATTGGAATTGAGATTTGGACAATGCAGGATGGTATCTTGTTTGACAATATTTTGATAGCAGCTGATGAGAAGGTTACTGAATCATACAGAGAGACAACATGGAAGCCAAAATTTGAGACAGAGAAAGAGAAGCAGAAGTCAGAGGATGAAGCTGCAGGGATTTCAGATGGGCTTGCAGGCTTCCAGGTTCGTTCCTCTCTTTTAAATTATTGTTCTTTTCCTCTTCTTTTTTGGTTATTTAAATATATCCTCTTATTAATTACTGATATTTTTATTTGTGTTCTTGCAGAAGAAGGTTTTTGATCTCCTCTACAAGGTTGCTGATGTTCCTTGGCTGCATACAAGCTCCAAATTCTCGTAAGTTTGCCGTGTTGCTTAATTAGTTTGTGTCCCTGATTTTTTAGAGGATCTATGGTCAAGACTTAAATTCCTTTTTGTTACCAAAATTTCGAGACTCAAGGCCTGCCAATTGCTATACTTCTAAGAAGCAATAGGTAATATTAACTTTTTGAAATTCTGCTCAAGAAGTTGCTTAAAGTTGGTCCCAAGTTGAGGAGTCATTATTTTCACTTTCTTATAATTGAAAGTAGTGGAATCATTTATGTGATTTATATGGTTTTTGCAGGATGTTTTTGAGAAGGGAGAGAAACAACCTTACATTACCATAGGTGTCCTTGTCTCGGTTGCCGTGGTTGTCTTGAGCATCATCTATAAGATTCTATTTGGTGGGAAGAAACCAGTCAGTAAGTTTTTAACATTCTATCATTAATTTGTATGTCTGCATAAAGTTAATGTCTCATTCTTCCACAATTAAAATTTCTTATTTCTTACAATTTGCATATCCTATTGCAGGCAAAGGTGGTCACCGAGGAGTCTAAGAGCACATCAAATTCTTCCGATACAACTGACCAAGGAACTAGTGGAGCGAAGGAAGAAGAGACTGATGACGCTGCGACCACTCCTCGACGGAGGAATACCAGAAGGGAAAACTGAAGAGAAGCAGAGTTGTAGTTTATAGATTACTTCTGAAGAATTTTGAATCGAGAGTGAAGTAGTAGTGGTTCCAAGCTGAATTCCTGCTATAAATATCATGCCCTTTAATTTGAGTAGTGAGGTCTGAAATGTAAATGAGTGTAACAACATTACAAAATCTTACTCTCTTTCTTTTTTCCCACGAGAAATCTTAAAATCGCCAACATGTATAACAAATTTTTAAGTTATTGTCCGGATCCCTAGTAGAATATAAAGTTTAGTATGTTGCTCTAATTGTCAAGAATAATTGATTTAGTATAAAAACCTGGTGTTGTAAATGAGTATTTGGCGGTTGCAACTAGTGAGGCAGTAAGTGTTTTTGTTCTATATCACACCTGTGGATATGAAAGCTTAATTTTATCTGTTTCTTAAGATAAACAATAGGGAAGGTAATAACAATACGGGGTAAGCATTGAAGTATGCAATTCAACTATCTTTTACCTTTTAGAGTGCGGAGAGAGTACCAGGCACAGCTAGACCCGGGAACGATTAACGCCACATTCAATCGAAACTTCATTTTCTCCTTCGACCCAAAGTTTGAATCAAATGTTACATATACAAGAAATAGTAGACAACAGGAGAAAAACTGTAATTCGAATCAAAACCACTAATTACGTTCCAACTAGTCTTCAAATCAACAGCGCTACAATTTCTTAGTCTAGTCAGTGAAAACGAAAAACAAATGTGGTACATTACACCGACAAAACAAACTTCAAGTTACCATCCGGACGTGCTCGGGCCTTGTTCAAAGTACTCAAATGTATCAGAAGGTAAGTCATCAAAGAAGCTCTCGGGAGTCTTGGGGTTCTCGTCTCCCATTCCGTCATTTTGATGGACAACATCTTCCAATTCAAGAAATGGTAGGTCCAATGCCTCTTGCAGGGAGAAAACGTCCATCATACTAGTACTGGCAAAACCATTGGTACCAATGTTTTCGTTTCCCGGTAAGGGTGGGAGGTCTAATGGGGGTTGTGGAATAGGAAATGTTGGGGGGAGATCAATCAGCAGCTTTTGATCAATGGGTGTGAACCCAAACTGGGAGGTACTTGTTTCGTAACGTAACAGGATTGGGTTCAATAAATCCGGTACCGACACCATATTCATTGGTTTTGGGTTCACCATATATGAAGTTTGACAAAGACTGTTTGACGACGATTCTTCTTGCATCGTGCCGAAGTAGAGCCTCCGGTTCTAAACGTTAAACACGAAAGAAAAATATGAAACATTTTGTTATTGCGAAAAAATTGTTTAGTGAAACCAGTCCAAAAACTCCAAACAAACACAGTAATATATTTGAACTGAAATTTGTAGTTTTAAATTACCTCGACTTCGCGGGGTATTTGAAGAAAGGTTCGAGTTCTGTCGTCGTTCTTTGGTAATTTGGGTTGCTTCGGTGACTGCGGATTCCTTGCCAACCTCTTTTTCCTTGTACTCCAAAAGTTCTTCACATCATTATCAGTCCTCCCCGATAAATAAGTCGCGATCCTCGCCCATTTGTTCCCAAACCTTGCTTGCAAATCGATCACTACCCTTTCTTCCTCTTCGGTAAATTTACAACCCCTTTCAATCACAAACAAAAATAAGCAATGATCTCATATTTTGAACATTTATAGTGACATTTTAAGGACTTATTTGAACGAAACATAATAGATAATGAAATGAGAGTTTGTTTAGTAGAAACACTTACGTCTTCAAATCGGGTTTAAGTTTATTAACCCAACGTAGACGACACGATTTTCCGGTACGAGGTAAGAGACCTTTGGATCGAATGGAGCTCCAGTCACGCGGACCATGTTTTTTCACGTAATCCATCAATATCTCGTCTTCTTCGGCCATCCACGGTCCTTTTCTCATCTCCATCATCATCATTTCACTAAATTTTTCTCTCCGAAATTTCTCACACTTTGTTCTTCAAACTTCAAACCAAAATAAAATATTTTATTTAAGTTTTAAAGAAGAAAGAAAACGTGGGTAAAACTTTGGATTATTTTTATTATTTATTTTACAAGGAAGAGTGGCGGTTAAAACAGTTACAGTATGAACCCCACTAACCCCACAAATCACATTCCCTTATTTTGCTCCTAATTCAAATTGCGCTTAAGTTACAGAACTACCCCTAATGGTCGGATTTGAACTATGATTTGTTGTTGTTGTTGTTAAGGCCCAAATATTATGAAAGTGTATTTTGTCCCACAAGCAACCTGGTGATCAAGAAGGTTCATGGACTGGGATATTACTAAGGGGTGCCAAATCTTTGGTATTATTACTTGAATACTATACCAGTTATCAGCATTGTAGAGTAAGTGTAGCATCTTCCAATGTTGGATTTATTTTAGGAAATTTGGACCAGTTAGACAGCTTTTGCCAGCATGGTTATGGAATGTGGATAACCCAAGCTACCAACAGTTGGTATGCTTGCCCTGCCAATCACTCACTCTGTAGCCATCACGCCTGAGAAATATAGGAAACAAACAACAATACTATCATGGTTGTCCTGCTGCTTCCTCTGTCAATACCAGCCTATGGAAGCTCTTACATGAAAACCGCCTTGACAAGTTTCTTAAGTGTTCACGTCTGAAAATATAATTCGTGGTCTACAGCATAGATCAAGTTTAGTTTTCATAACTGTAAGAATACTAGTAAGACCCTACAATTGGAAGGGCCAATTTTACAAATGGTAAGCTTCAAAACACAGAAAGTCATTCCCTAATGGCACTAGCAAAATATTTACCAGGTATTGAGAATCATAGAGGAACACATACCTTTATCAAAAAAAAAAAAGATCCTAAAACTTGTACAGAAGAGTTTCAAATCCGTTAGTTCAGAGCAACATATCTTTCATAATAGCAAAACCGAAGTCTACACGGCGAGCCAATCCCAACACTTCCGCAGTATGCATTCCCAAAATCAACTTAAGCGATATTACAATGTTTTCATAGCAGACATTTACATCTCTCTTTCCAGAGAAGGTAACACACTAAACCACGGAAGCGCGATTTGATTCTTCCGTCCAAACAAGTTTTTGAATATATCAGACGTGGGAGGCACATTGGGATGCTCCAGAGCCATGTAATTGACTAAAGCTTCATGAACATTGTACCTGCAACCAATGTGAGAAAGAGTGAAATATAGAAATAGAAAGTATTTTCAACAAGGAAGAAGGAACCAAACAGAAAATCCAGGTCAAACCCAACGCAGAGACAACAAAGGAAACAATGCTTCCATTATTACCTGATCTTGCGGTTCTTTGAAGCGCGAGGATCAACAGTCTTCCTCTTCCTATTTTGTTGTCCCTTAAGAGCATTAAACTTAGCTTGTTCTTTCGCTAGAGCCTCATCTGCGCAGGAAATAAAAATATATATGCCAAGAAAAATGATTTCAACAATTCCAGAAATTTTAGGTTGTGATGTAGTATAGTAGCCAAAATTTACAATATTTCGTAGCCTTCAACAGTTATTTTTTCTTTGTAAACAATTGTATGTTGGTATTAACCGCATCATTTGTTTTTATATTGTGTTGTACGTGCAAACTCATATTGTCTGCTATAATACAGCACATTTAGGAGACTGAAATCACTGTCAGATATACGATCTAAGCTGTTTTTCTCTCGAATATCTACTTTTCATTAGACCTTTGCGTGATGCTCTCATTGTCATTTCGAACCTCTGATTAAATACACTTTTCACCCCGTCTCTCAACTTCTTTACCTTTTCACCAGAATTTCATCGCCCTATACCAAAACATAATCACTCTTTTCTCACATGCCTTGGCCTTCAATGCCAAACCTTCACAAAACCACTTACCCAGAAGTAATCCATTCATCAGAGACAAGCACTTTGTAAGGGACCTAATCCCGTGGGAGGGGGATCGACCTTTACACCAGTATGTTTAACAACTAAGTAGACAAGTTAGATAGACAACATTTGCGTGGAGTCCTATAAAAAGGAGTATCCACGACCACTCTCAAAGATTTTAATGTATGATGATGTTATAAATGAGTATGTGTTACAATATGGTTGATTGTTACAAAGCTTCAGATTACTTAACAAGGTCGATGTAAAGCTCTCTGAGGTGTGTGTGTGTGTGAGAGGGCTCTGAACCCTCGAGCTCATTCTAAGGCTTAGTTCAGTTCTACTCGAACCATTTGTACTTTTAATACACTCCCTACATTGAAAATCCTCACAAGATGCCGTGAAAACTCCTCTTTATAGGACTCCATGCAAACGGTGTCTATTAGAACCCTTACATTATTACTCAACTCTTTGGGTATAAAGGTCAATCCCCCTTCCACGAGATTAAGCCCTTACACACTTAATCCATGACCTCCTAAACTATTCAGTCTACCAAATGCATTCTACCCAACCTGATAAATTTTACACTCAGTCATTCCAATTAAATGTTTTAATGATGTGGTTGATCTTAGGATGTGTCTTCAGATCCAACACGTTTTCTTTTATACCCCTTGTCTCCACCATATAATACGAAAACCTGTAACACATGCATTCATCATTTAGTTAATTGGTTTGGAGACACCTTGTAGATTACTCACTTACACGGGCCCCACATCGGCTTCCTGCTGGAGGACCCAACACAAATATCCAGGGCAATCCCTACTTTGAGCTAAGACCAACACAGAATTCAACCGGTACCTCAGGGTGTCGTGGTTAGAAGAAACGCCAAGTGCGCCCAGCAGCTGAGACAAGGATCGCAAGGCGGAAAAATGTAGGGAGTGGGAAAAGGATAGCATGTTGGTCTGTTCCCCCAGAACATAACCAACTCTAACGCGGCCAGCGTCACACGTGGTCAGGGAAGAAGGCCTACCACAGTGAGCCATCTGTAAAGGCATAGGGGTAAAGTAGTCTTTTAACAATCCTAGACGCCTATAAAAGAAGATACTTCACAGCAAAGGGGTTCCGTTAGACGAAAGAGACCTTCTCGGCAGGCATGGAGTTCGCTTATTCGAAGTTATTACCATAGTTATACACCTTTTTGTAATCCTGGCGGTACATACTAAATTTATTTTGATTAGGTTTTACGAGTAGATTTTGAATTTTGTAGTTTCGCACTGAACTTGGCATTTACATTGACTCGGGGAATCCAGGTGTAGAATACAAGAGCGGATAAAAGAAATAAAAATAATTTAGATCCTTAAGAAAACATTTCCAGATGGAAACAGCCGCGCAACTGTACCTATACATCATAACCTAGAAATATAATCCAACCTTTTGTTAATATATACTTAGATAGTGTCGATAGCTACTTATATAAAGTGCTGACCAAGCACATAACAACTGCAGAGAAAATAACAGGAGCTCACCCGATGTTACAACAGCGGAGCCCAATAATTCCCTGAGGAGTTGATGAAAAAACTCAAAAGTTATCAAGTAGTTCAGGGTCTCCATCCACCATATTTTCTTCCTAAGCACCATAAGAAGGCTCAATAAAAGTCACGATTTTTAAATGAAATCACTAAGTTTATCTAATATTGATGCGCATATGGGTGTCAGGTAAGGGTACGAGGTGTCAGACACGGCAAAAAAAGTACTTTCAAAATAAATGGGATATGTGTGTCTGCATCCGAGTATCTGTGTTGACACAAATTTTTTCTGAAAATATGCCATACATACATTACAGTACGTAGGTCTAAAATCTTCACATCAAGATATGTATGACTTTATCTACGAGAATGTGTTCCAAAATTTTGTGTATCTCGATGTGATGAGAGGGAGACGTACTAAAGGCAGATGTGAGTGTTGCTTCAATATTTTAAAGTGTTGCCTCAATAATTTAAAACAGGCAGCCGTTTTAGTAATAAAAAAACCTAGGAGAAACACCTCACAGTTTTGGTCTTTTCTAGCACAAGGTACAGGGTAATCCTCTCCAACACGCAGAAAATAAGTGAGTACATAGTTACCTCTACTTCTTTATTGCAAGCCGCATCATAATCCTGCACCAATAATCACCGAGGTAATTAGCACTGGGTAGAAAGTGAATTTTTAAAATGCAGATTTCCACATCACATTATCAACTCACTACCCCAATAATACAAACTGCTGACCTCCTCAATTGCATCGCCTTAATCCTTTTACTTGGATCCCTCATATACCCAGCTACCTGTTCACTAATGTTCTGCACTTAAAAGAAAAAGGGCAGTTAGTAGCTTGTTGGGCAGTATTATTAGTACAGCATTCTCACCTACCCTTTAAGATCATTAAGGTGGTTCAGTATTAGGACAGACCTGATTAAAAGCCTGTAACTTTTCTTTGTATCCAGCCTCACCAGTTGTCACCTGTATTTTTCTATGCCATTTACCAATAGAGCTGTCTCACCATGGAGCAATTCTGAAAAAGACAATGTAATTTTGCTTACACAAATGATTTTAAATAAAGGTCAAACTTCTTGTCAGTAGCTGAAGTGTGTTAGCGGGCAACTGAGCTGGAAAAGATCTCCTAACTTATGCCCTTCATATTAATATTGGAATTATATGCGCTTTCCCTAGAAGATTATATATAGAGAGAAAAACGGTCCATATGAATGCCAGTAGAGTGATTCAAATATTGCTATTCCACGATTACAAAGGGATGTGTTTCCTCTAAATTACAATATTTTTTATACATTTAGGAATATTTAAAACCAATATACTGTACCAGGAACTAGTTTGATATATCACGAAATAAGTCAATAGGCAATGGTATATCAAAGTATGTAGTAGGTTCTCTGAAGTGTGTAGCATATTAATATTCCAAACTATACTTAACGCAGGAAACTGAATCATGTTTCAGTTAGAGAGATAAAACATACATTTGCTGGGGTCGTAGGCCAGGGTATAAACGTAAGCAGAATAGGAGATGATGTGAGAGCGACACCTATAAGTAAGTACACTGCGACTAGGTATAAAACTAGCATAAGTGAAGGACTCATATTAAATAAATATATCATGACGATATAGAAGAGAGAGTTGCATGCTGTTTTTTCCAAGGTTAGTTTAAGCTATGTTTTTGATTGAGATCCAACACCTCTTTATACTTAAAAGTAAAATAAATAAAATATTGATAATTGTGATACCTAGAATGCATTTGTTGAATTCGTAACCACTCCTCATCGTTCTCCACATTCAAATTGCTCGCTACTTTCGTACCTGTCGAAGAAACATTAGACTTCGTGTTTACTTGATAAAAAAAAGATTATAGAATAGTCAGGTCTCCAAAGGCTGATGTATCAAAGCCATATCATTTAGAAGTTGAGAAATAAAAGAGAAAAGGCCGATTATGTCGCCCTTTCGTACAAGGGAACTTTGGCTGCTGATTACTATCCCAATATAAGTAAGTTTTAGGTAAATGTAAATTTTATTGGTGAAAAATGGACAAAAGAAAATGAGCTTACATGAGAACAAGAAAAAAATAGACACAAGCCTCTCCAACTAGGAAAGACCATGAACACACAATAAAGAGAAAATACAAACATACAAAAACACCTCACAATGAACAAAAACCACAAGTTGATCCCTGATAGTATTCTTCCACTTCAACATAAGAGACTAGGCAGTCCACATAACAGTTGCTGCTTTACTCCACCGAAAGATGAAGGGTTCAGTACAAACCGTGACAAACTCTTTTGACTTCTCCCTCCACTCAAACTTCCTCGCATTCCATTCGAACCATAGGTTACATCAATGCAAATGGTGGAAACTGCCAAAATCTTATCCCGTCCAACAAGATTTTTCATTTTTAATTTGGTGAGAGTCCCTTAACCTTCTTAAGGTGTGGCCACAATTGCCTGCCTTAGTAAACAATTCAATCCAAATACTCCGGCGGGATACTAGGTCTAATAGTGTGTGTTATCTGTCGCAGTGTATTATGAATAACGACAAGAACAGTAGTTAGTCTGAGTTCTCCGCTTACTCTTCTTCGGTGACAGGTAATAGTAACGCGCATCGTTTGAGCATATCAGCCAAGAATACCAACCTATCATGATAGGTAGTACGGTCGTCTTCCCACCCGCATGTGATCTCCTTATTTAATGCCCTCTCTAAATTCGTTTTCCCTTTTGGTATTTGCTTTTCTTTCTATTTAGATTAAGAGTTGGTTACCTAATTGTTCTAAAAGTAGGATTACTAATTAATTTAAGAGTTCTATTAAGTTTCTAATTGTGATTAGCCTCCTTCTGCCTATAAAAGGAGATCTCCTCTAGCTTTAATTCTTATGTTGGTTTTTGTGAGACTTGTTCTCTAGGTGTTTGGTATTTAGAGCCCTAATAAATTTTATGAGTTCTAATTAATCGGAGGGATTATTCTTCTAAAACATTATTACAAAATGAGCAATTTGCTTTCGATTGGTTCGTTAGTATCATATCATGTTGCTCTATTGGTGGCCTTCACTACTAGCGACAACGTAGCAAACTCCGCCGGGGCTGTTACTTGCTTAACACTCATAAAAGAAAAGTTGACTTAGCTTGCCAATGCCCCATTATTAGTGTAGTCAAAGGCGAAAGTGGGTACTCTAAGCGTTTTCTTCCAAATTGCTTAAAGCATTGAGCAAAAGGCGAAGCTACCACTTAATGATAAAAAAAAATCAATTTAGATATTATAAACATCAAGTCGGTGAATTACAAACGTAAATTGTGAGATCCATTGATTATTCGGGAGAGACAGTAAACAATAGAAAAGAAAGCAAAACCTAACAAGTGAACGTCTTTTATCTGACGTTGAATTCAATTAAATATCAAAACTACCCTTTAAATATAGCCGTTAGTTAAAAATGTATTAGGCATTCGCTTTTTTTGCTTTGACCAACATAGCTTTTATGACAAAGTGACTGCTTTAGCTCGCCTTTTAACCTACTACACCTTAAAAGCGTATGATGTGTTTTCATTCGCTTCGCTTAATGCTTAAAGTGAGCGTTATGTTGAAGAACATGCTTATTTGTCTAAAGCTAACATGTGGGTCTTGTCATTATGTCTAAGCCACTTTCACAAAAAAAAAAACTAGAGCTAATGCTTTGGCTTAGAAGGCCAAAAGGAACCTATTAGGCTAAGCTAGGGCTGTACACCAAACCGGTGAACCCAAGAACCCGATTCGGGCCGAACCCGATCCGACTGGTTCGGTCTAGTTTTAAGGGACAACCGGTTCAAATTCATTTTCAAGTTTAGTAACCCGGATCTTATCGGTTCGGGTTTGTTTTAGGCCTTGGGTTACCCGACCAAACCCGAACCAGTTAGGGTAAAATAGGTTAGGTGAAACAAAAGATTACAACCCTCACTACTCTTTCTCTCGCCTCCCTCTCTAGAAATGACGACTCCTCTCTCCCTTATCCACCATTAAACATCCGCTCTCTCTAATAAATCTTCCTCCATCAAACCAATTTACATAGCAATAAACATCATCCTTTCTCTCCAATTACATCATAGCAATGGAAGAAACAACCCAACATAACGGCCATTACAAAAAATTTAAAATCATCTTCTTTCTCTCCAATTCTTCATTGCAATTTACAGACCATCATCTCTCTCCATTAAAAAAGTTGAAATCATACCTACATTTTTTCTTTGTGAATGTCGTACGATGAAGATAATTTAGGGCTCTTTGTCATGCCTTAAACATTAATTACCAACTCCAGAAACATTCAGAGGTTCAAGATGTCAGGGATCCCCATCTTGGTACCAAAATAAGGTACTCATTCATGTTATGGTCATGACCTAAACCTTGGGTGTACTGTTCTTGGAATTTCTTTTTTGTAAAAGGAGGACAAACATGAATTGACCCAACCAAACAGTTGGGTTGTTTGGTCATAATGGTTTTCAAATGTGGGCTTATAAAAAGAAATTAAAAGAAAAAAGAAAAAAGAAAAAAGAAGAAAAAGAACCCGAGTTCAAGACCGGGCCCGACCCGACCAGTCCGGTTTGGGTTCTGCATCTGGTCGGTTCAGGTCCGGGTTCAGACGTTGGTAACCCGATGAGTCCAGTTCGGATCAGGCCCAGGCCTAAACTCGGGCCGATCCGACCCATGTACAGCCCTAGGCTAAGCTAATTCTTTTAATGCGATTTATTCTAGCCTCAAAGAAACTTGAAAGCAAGAGCAAGAGGAAGTAAGTACTTGTGCAGCAAAGAGCATACCAGTCTATAGCTAACTCTTTGTGTGTGGTACCAAAGTGCTAACGAAGAATTCTTATTACAAGTGCATAAGCCGAGTTTAACATAGCAACTAGGTAAAAAGTAGGACAAAGAAGAAAATGATGATGGATTTCCCATCTCTTTTATACATAGAAAAAAAATCGATGGCCAACACTCTACGTTCACGAAGGTTGTCAATGGCCAAACTTTATTTAAGAACATCTAAGCGAAGAAAGCCACCTTGGAAAGGAACATAGGGACCCATAATTTCTTTTTCAGGAAGGATATAGGAATAGTATGCATAGAGTTAAACAAGGCCTTGTAAAATGTTCTTATAAAGATTACTCCTTTGATACAATCAGCCCATATCACCTTCCCTTGGATGATGATTAAAACTAGTCAGCTTGTCCAAAAGAGAGGTAACAAAGAATCACTTCCCAGTCACTCTAAGCTTCAATAAAAGCCAAGATTCCAAGACGTCCCTATATGATTTAAATTACACTATACATCCAAAGGGTACAAGTCATCGAGCGAAACGGTCACCAAAATTTCACCATATTAACATCTCTAGCCTAAGTCTACAATCTCTACCCAAAACTTTCACTAATCTCCATCAATCCTCTTCACATTATACATCTAAAGGTCTCAACGACTTCCCTACTCTTCCCGAACTTCAACAGACCAAATTTACATATAATAACTCTTTTCCACAACCCTATTCTAGCGCCCCATTATTTTTCCTTGTTTGATCGTGTTCAGAGGCTATTTACTTAACTTGCACATTGTAGTACAATATTATGTTCTTGGTTTTTTTTTTTTGAACTTTAAAGAATATCCATTCAAACCCACCACCAAACTTCCCCTAATTTTACTATATCTCTCCCTCTTTCTCCTCCATCAATCCATAGCCATTAGAGACTCTTAGTGTGAGCATTGATTACCCTAAACTCTTTTACTTTCTAGCTCTCTATTGTGCCTGTATTTGGAGTGGGTTGGATATTGATTTCGTTGGACATTGTAAGGTTCTTCTTCGCTCTCCGATCTTTACCAAATCCCTAATCAAAGCAAGTACCGTTATTTTTGAGCATTGTATGATTTGTCATTATAATGTTTAAGATATGTTATAGGGCATTAGCATCATGCCATGTTAAACCATTTTATCATTAACTGAGATGGATAACTTTCCCTCCATGTTTTATGCAATTACAACATGTTGAAATTTATAATCTCTTATGATGTATATGGTCGAGAATATTTAATTACTAAATGTTGTAGGATTTATGAGTTGTTAAGCATATAACCTGTTGGAATCTAAAATCTCTTATACTTGGTGGAAAATACTAAATTACTAAGTACTGTAGGATTTAAGAATGGTGGAGCATCTCTTCACAAATCTGAATTTTTGGGAGGGTATTAGGCTAAGCTCTCTAAGCTTTAGTTACCATCTATTAGTGGTAATGTATTAGCTAATGCATGAAATATTATTTAAAACATTCCTTCACCAATCTAAATTTTGGAAGAAATGATCACCTAATATAATATAGTAGGTAATGTTGGTATTAGTATGTAATTATAAAGTATCTCTTCACAAGGGGGTAGTTAATGGACATAAGATTGGCACTCTATAAAACCCTAACTTTTGGGAGTTATCGGATAGACAATGCACGTGATCAATTAATGTCGTTGGAGTATTTAATATATGTTATACTCACATAGGTTAATCTCATTAATTTTAAAAGTCTAATATACATTTTGCGACATGATAAAATGCCTAAATTTTTGTAAGTGTCAAGAGAGGATCATTGTACTATTAATACATCATGGTAAGTAAAGTGACATTCTATTTATACATATTAAATTGGCTTGGTCACTTAACATTTCATGGCTTAACTTAGCCATGATTATAGGACTTGACTGATATAACTTTTATTAACCTAAGGTAGAAAGATCATTGGTAGTCAGAGTTTATAATCATCGACAGAGTCCCCACTCCTATACTTGTGAGGGTAGAAAGGTAGTTGAGAATAAGATTGCCAATCATATGATATAGTCTCATTGCCTATAGAGAAAGGACAGATAGGTCATTTTGATTGAGTGCCGGTCTCTTAAATCATTCGTGCATAGGAGAACTTAGAGTCGTGTACACAGTAGGGCTATGTTAGGGCTATGTTGTCAGGGTCCTTGGGTTTGATTCCCTAAACAAAAGATTCGGTAACTGTTTATCAATATTCCAGGGTTGCAAGCCCCTAAAATTCTTCCCCAGTTACATATCGGCTTTGATATTCTTTATGAATACTCCCCGTGGGCATAAATCCCTAAAAGTAAAAATAAATCAGGCTTTAGACCTGTAGGTTAAAACTCCTTGACCACCTTGATTCGGTAATTTCCCCCGCTAATTCCTGGCTCAATAAAAAGGAATCCGCCAATCCCTGGCTCGGCAATAAGGGATACGCTTCTGTTGAGGAAAGAAGGGTGCGAGAGTGTGTCCCCATTGAATTAAAAGTGACCCTATGTACATCGTCTATTAGTTATCCCCCACATCTAATAATACTCTATAACTACTTTATAATACCGGTTGGCATCGACGCTTAAAAACAACATTAATAATTGAACCTCGTCTTCTCAGTAAACATTGCATTATTTATACTTATAGGTAAAGTATTATATCGCATTTGTATCTATTAATTATATCGGTCTGTCATGTTCAGTGACCGATAATAATTGTGCTTGCTGACGCCCTGTGCGTTATATTTTTCACAGGAGGCCGAGCACGATAGGATTTTGTTTAGTGAGGCTTGGGTGATCATTTCAGGATACTATGGAGTTCTATTAGATCGCTGAGTTGTGTCGTAAGGTATTTATGATATTTATTTTGGATTTCATTGTCGTAATCTATTTTTTTGTTAGTGAATTTTGTTGAGAATTTTATTCATTTAATTCAATAATTGAGTTATTTCCGCTGCATTGCTTTGGTATAAGTAGATGTAGTTAATTTTTTTAGAAATATATTACATCTGTAGGGTTTCATCTGTGGGAAGCCCGACTTGTTATGCTTTAGGATTTGCTTTATGATTGTTATCAGAAAGTGGATTTGGGGGCGTGACACCTACTTCCTCTTGCCCGAATCTACACAACCATTTACATAACAAAGCCTCATTCATGATCATGAACAACTTCTTGATTCCCAAACCTCCTTCCTCTCGAGTCATATACACTTCATTCCATCCAACCTGATTAATTTTATGGCCATCCATCGTGTCACTCGAGTCATATACACTTCATTCCATCCAACCTGATTAATCTTATGGCCATCCATCGTGTCACTCCAAAGATTTTTTTTTTCATGATAGATTCCAAAATCTTTTCTACGCGCTTAAAGTAAACAAAGACACATAAAAAAAAGTACTTTTCAAAATATATCCCTCCTGAGAGATATTTAGCCTTCCACTATTCTTACAAAGTATTTTACTCCTTAATGACATAGTAAATAACGCAAATACCTAGAAGTGCACAACTCATATAAAATAACACATGGGATATTATTGGTAACTAGAAGAACCTCTTACTAGAGAACGTTTCTAATTAAAGAAAATTTCGATAGTAAAATTCAAAGTAAGTTCATATAGTTTCTCATTAACATGTATATTTTCATCTTTGAGGAAGAAAGCATACAGGGTTTAATTGTGCTATTGTTGTGCACGTATTAGCTTAGAGAACTTTGGAACATCGACAAAGGAGAAGTAAAATCAATTCAATTTTTTTTTACATACCATCTGAAACTTTAATAGAAGGATTTTTGTCAAGTAATACCTATCAAATAAAGCAGAAAGCCAGTAAATGGACCGAAAATAGCTAAAATTAGGACGTGAATAGCCATAGGTCAAATTCAGGAATCCCCTTGAAGAAAGCTCGAGGTGTATAGAGTCTATTGAAGTACCATAACTATACCTCTTGTAACTCCAGCAAACAGTTTATAGTTTGCTCAGATGAAGTTATTAGGTCTGAATATGCTTTATTTACTGCTTTGTCTGACTCCAAAAATGAAGCTCTCAAGGGTTCCTGCAAACAAAGAACCATACAGTGAGAAATCAATATTTCAATGGCAATTCTAGTACGGCTTAACATGTCCTATTCTCTTACAAATTTTAAGTAACCATAGTATACCTGTGGCAACTTATTTGAACTTGAATACACTTTATGCAGTAAGATCATGTGCTCCAGAGTCTTATTCCAGAGAATCTCCAGAAAACAAGGCAAAAAATTATGGAATTGGCGGTTCAAAGCCACAAGCCAAAATGAAACTTGAAAAGAAACATAACAACAAAACTAGAGAAGAACCCTAAAAGAAGATGCATAATTCTCTTAAGACAGTTTGGGCAATCTACAATGGCGCTGTAATAAAATGTAAAGAACAAAAACACTCTCCAGTAGAGTTGTAATTGGTCTAAGAGTCACAAAAGGTAAGATTTTTTACCACTTGAAACTGGAATGTTGTAATGAGTACGCGAGCGGGTTTTCATTTGACTATATATAATTATTATCACCCTTGTTTTCCGTTGTAATCAAAGAAGGAATCTGTTGTCGTTGTTTGTCCTTAGTTTTTATTTTTTTGCTGCAAAGCCGTACATCTAAGAAATGGTGTAGCAGAAGAATACAATTCATCAATGTTTATACACTATTAAACTCGGGCAATGACACCACTTAATATGCTATTACAAGCTCGGACAGAAGAACTGTGCAAAAGACAACACTATTTGCTAACATGAAATCAGGAAAAGGTATCAAACTGATAAAGTTCACTGTGAAAAAACTTGTGTGCCAACAATATTCCATTATTCATAAAATGGTTCGAAGTTCAAACACATAATATAATTCATACCTTTTGGTTCTTCACAGCTTGACCTTTTCGAATATCTTCATCCTTGTGACTCTTCAAATTCTACAAAATATCTCTACAAAAAGAGATAATGGATGATTATAATATGCAAATACATACATAACTATTAATGGCAAAAAAATGACTGGGTTTTATTTCTTCCTTTATATAAGTTTAAACAGTAACAGTCCAAATAATATACATAAATGCTACATATTATGAAAAAGTTATGATATATAAATGAAATGTGAGCTTGGTGCAATTCTTGAGATGTTATGTCTCTTAAGTTTTGAAAATTTCATCAAACACAAACAGAAGAAATAAGGGTATTATGTATTACTTCATTATTCTGCCTACAAATGTGCCATAGCAGCAATAAAGTGAGAACACGTAATTTGCAAACATGCATTAGTTATGAGTATTCAGTATGGTTCAGTATTTGTATTGGTTTAACTTATTACTCAACAGAGTGTCCTTTATTATGCTTCTTATACAATGCTCCGGAGAGTATTTGCTTCCTTCAATGTATATCCATACTGATAATATAGATATAATTTTTCCCATCAATAATTGCTAGACAAGAGGGATGTTTCTTTCTTCTTGTTTTTGATAAAATAGGGATATCCCTCTATGTTCTGGGAGATTAGCAATACATCTCTGTGTGTCAAAAATGTCTTGGACATATTATCACATGGCGCATTTTTTAGGGGGCATCTAAGTTTGTTATTCATTCTTTGACAAAAAAGAAAAGGTATCTCACGTTCTTGGACATTCAAGAGAGGGGGGTTTGGCAAGTTCTGATACTCATGCTCAAGCTCTTCCATTCTTAAAGCATATATGAATTGTAGGCGTTAAAACTAGAAGTATAATGATTTTTACTGTTCTCAAATCAAGTCATTATATACAAATGGGTTCGCATCCTCTACCATTTAAAAATCTGAACGAGAGCACTTCCCCATTTAAGACCTAGAAGAAAAATTCAGCAAGATAGTTTGGTCTAAGTTAAGCATGGAAAAAGATTGCCTCCAACTCATGAGAATTCTCTATTCTAGTGTCAGACAAACAACATTTTCCCCCAAAATTTCTTTTTATTCAATCTAACTCTAGGTCTAAAAACTAATTTATGACTTCAACCTCTACTTTTCTCTTCGAATTACAAATAAATTTACACAAAAACGAAATCGAAAGAGAGGGAGATCTTCGATTGAGTGAAGAAAGGGCAGGAGTTGAGGAGAGAAACCTTGCTGGTTCAAGAGATGCGAAGGTAGAGAAGCTCCAAAGTCCGGACTTTTCTAGATTTTGGCTCACTTTGGTACTTCAACCGAATTTCAGACCACAGAAATACTGTCGAAATCTTGCAATACACAATTTCTTTTTGTTTCATTTAATTTTCTTAAATGTCGATATTATTTTAGACCAAACTCTATTCCTTGTTTTACACTAGTGATATATATTTATTTTTTAGGCAAAGAGACTATGTATATAGATTAGGCTCTATGGGGGCGAATAAGAGGTTACATAGTTTAATGTGTTTGCCACATCCGGAGGCTCAACTAACTAACAAAAGCGGGGAAATGGGCCCCCTTAGAGGCTAAAGCACGTGTCTCAAAGTTACATAAACGACTAAAATACATAAATCTAAACTCCAAATAAAAAGGACGCTAAATACATCATATCAGGCGCTAGGGTCAGGGCACCCCATGAGAGATCAACTGATTTGTCTTCAAAAGCTTTGACAAGTCGACGACAATCAGTAAGAACCAAAACCCTCTCCAAATCAACCTTGAGCGCTGCTTCCATCCCTCTGATCACTGAAATTGCTTCTGCTTCTTCCGGGTCAGCTGCCCTGGAAGAGTCGAAACCTGCACAAATAATATTAGAGATGTGAGACTTAATAATAAAACCAGAGCCGCTCAGTGAATCTGCTTTGAACCAAGCGGCGTCCACCGCGACGGTGTGCCAACCTTCAGGGGCTGAAGGGGGGACAATCCTAATCGGGGAACAGTGCGGTTTTTAAAGACTCGCTCGGGAAAGGTTTTTTTTTTTTTTTTGAAAATAATATCGTTCCTGCTTATCCAAATAACATACATAACAACGCTAATTTTCCCCCAAAGGGAAATAATGTCCTTTCCCGAGCAACTCTGATTTGAAAGAAGATACAAAACTTTTATAAGAGAGTCAGAATAGGTCCAGTTACTGTTGATTATGGAAAGTTCAGAAGCATACTAGAAATCCTTGACATTCTTACAAAAAAATAAAGCGTGCGTAGTGGTTTCTTCTTCTTCTTCCCCACATCTGGGACATAGAGTGTCCCTTGACTCTTTATCGTGTCAGAGGGTCACTTTTGTTGGGATTCTGTCCTGCATAGCTTTCCAGATAAAGAATTGGATACGAAAATGTACCTTCATTTTCCAGACGGTGTCTCAGGATTTTGTCAGGTACGCTGTGGGGTTGGTGTTCAGGCTGTCCCCTAGCTGGTCTTGAGAAGAGGCCTGAAACTGATTTGACTGTTAGGATACCATTTTTTTCATTTTTCCATCTCAAAACATCTTTAGCAGGATTGTTATTGAGGAGGATGCGGATGATGAGTTTAACAATATTGTGGGGAAAAAGGGAGAAAACAAGGTCATCTTTTCAAATGTGATTAGTAGGGAAAATCAGATCGGCCACTCTTTAGAGAGTTCTGAAGAGGGGGGCAGGCCCAACCGGTCTTCCGTAAGGAATACCCGGAATCCAGGGTTCGAGCCAGTTGTCAACGCTTTCCCCGTTACCAATGTGCCAAATAAGGTTGGACCAAATTATGTTCCTTGCTCTAATAATTCCTTTATAAATCCAGGAGTCAGAAGGTTTTGGGGAGGTAAGCATCGAGGACTCCTTGGGCGAATATTTTTTAATGATGTTGTATGCCTAGGGTTTGTCTGGCTCTTTGATAATACGCCAGAAGATCTTGGCCACGAGGGCATGATTATGGGCGAGGGCAGCTCTGGTACCCAAACATCCCAGATTCTTGGGCTTACAGATTTTTTCTTCTAGCTTATGAGGTGGGTTTTATCCCTACCTACGTCGTTTCTACCCCCATAAGAATCTAGTATTAATCGCATCAAGTTTCTTGCAGATCTTGATAAGGAATGGGAAAATCGACATGAGGAAAGAGGGAATTGCTGAGTTAACAACTTATAAGGGTGATTCTACCCGCTTGGGAGAGATTCTTTGCCTTCCAGCCCTCAATCCTATTAGAGACAGGGGTAATGATTTCCTAAAAATTGAGGCTTTTGGAACGGTCGAAAGTGAGTGGGGCTTCAAGGTATTTTTCTCCCGCTGTATCTCTTTTAATATGAAATTTTTTCTGGATAAGCTTATGGTGTTTATGGTGACAATTTTTGCTGAATATGATGCATGATTTGTTCAGGTTGATCTCCTCGCCAGAACCATTGGGCTCTTGGCCCAGTGGTGGTAGTACCTCTCCACCTAGTGAGAGGTCGTGGGTTCGAAACCTTATGGGGTTGGAAACTCAGGGTTGCGGATCCCTATAAAAATAAAATAAAAATAATAATCTCCTGGCAAAAAATATTGTTAAAAGTGTTCAGGGCATCTTTTAGGGCCCCGACTTCCTTCAGGTTAGCCTTTCAAAAAATAAAACTATCATCCATAAAAAGGAGGTGGGAAATGGGGGTACTACCTCTGGCTGTCTTGATACCATGAATATCTCCATTGAGCTCAACATTGAGGATGATTCTTGAAAGAACCTTCGAACAAATGATAAAGAGGAAGGGAGAAATTAAAAGAGGGTCTCCTTGTCTGATGCCTCTTTCAGGCTTAAGGAAGCCGTAAAGAGAGGGTTGTGGTGGAGACGCATTGGTGAATCCAATTACACCATTTATCACATAAACCCATGGATTTAAAGATGTCTGTAAATAAACTCCAATCCACTATGTCAAAAGCTTTGCTGAGGTTTAATTTAACTGCCATATACCCCGAAGCTCCTTTTTTTTTAGGAAACTAAGAATCTCTTGAGCCATAATGATATTATCATAGATTTGCCTGCCCGGGATGAAATCATTCTTAGCAGGGGAGATGAGTTTGTCTAGGAGAGGTTTTAGCCTTCCCTGCTAGGATTTTGGTGATAATTTTGAATTTTACATTACAAGGGCTAATAGGTCTGAAATGCCCAGGATTCTCTGGGTTCTTCCCCTTTGGGATGAGAGTGATATTGGTGTGGTTGAATTCCATAAGGAGGTGACCTGATTGAAAGAAAGCAAGAATGACCTTGAAGAGGTCAGGTCCCACTATTTCCCAGGATTTTTGATAGAAGAGGAGGATAAAATCATCTAGTCCTGGGGATTTGTGGGGATTAATGGAAAACAGGGAATCTTTGACTTCCTCGAAAGACGGTTCTCTAGTGAGCAGGTAGTTGTCCTCATCCATGATAAGATTATCCAAAATATTTAGGTCCTTAACTTTCAGGGAGGTGTTAGAGGTGGCGAAGTGGTTTTTGTAAAAATTTACAAAGGTGTCCCCTATGTCACTTCTATCTTGAGCCCAAAAACCGTCTAGTTTGCAGACCTTGCAAATAGAGTTCCTCCTTCTGCGACAGATGATGGAGATGTAGAAAAATCTTGTGCTACGGTCTCCCTCTCTAAGCCAAATTTCTTTGGACTTGTCTCTCCAGAGAATTTCTTCTTGGTTGAGAGTATTCTCTAAGCTGCAAAGTAGGTCACGCTCAAGCATGGTATTACTCTCAGACGGTGGCTCTTTTTGAATAACATTGATTTGGTCCCGGAGTTTCTGAATCTTTTTAGGGATGAAATTGAAAACCCCTTTACTCCACGCGATGAGTTTTTTTTTTGTATACCGATGTTTGCGACAAAGAAGGAGAGGGCGAGACCCTTCTTGCTCAATGGCCCAAGCTTTCCGGATAATCTCTTAACAGTCTTCGTGTTTAGCTCAGATAGATTGGAAATGAAACTGTTTAAGCAGTTGAAGAGAGCAATGGTCAGTATCCAGGAGGATGGGGCCGTGATCAGAGCCAATAATAGGCAAGTTAAGGAGAGTAGCGGTGAGGAAAGATGTTCTCCAGGGAAATGAGGCAAGGGCCCAGCCCAGTCTCTTCTTGACTAATGCCTTGCATTTCCTTTTATTAGACCAGGTGAAAGTTACACCCGTGAAACCTAAATTGATCATGGACGCTTCAAAGATGAAATCTTCAAGTGGGTTTGGGGTGGTATAATCGTAAGTGTATTTACCAAATTTTTTATCTTTACAAGTAATACAATTAAGGTCGCCAATAATAATCCAGGGGACCGAGATGGAGTTTGCCATGTTGGAGATAGCAGTACAATAGGTGCTTCTAAGCTGCGTCTCGGGGGGGGGGGGGGGGGGGGCATAGGTAAAGGAACACATCCACAATAACGGTTCGGTATCGGGGTTAGAGTTAGGAGGCAAAAAGGTGATAAGCGATCGATCCCTCTATGACCCAAAGAGAGAATGGTGAGGTCAATGAGTGAGTTCCATGTAACCCACAAGCCACCTCCTTGCGTATTAGAAGCGTTCACAAAATGGGATTGGCTCAAACCTAAGGCGGCAATTTTTTTTAGAGAGTTGGGGTTAGAGAATTTGGTTTAAGAGAAAAAGATGATGTCTGGGCTATATTTTTTTCTGGTAAGCCAACAACTCCCTAAGGGTGGAGGGATTTCCACTCCCCCTACAGTTTCAAGAGAGAACAATTATTGAAAACCAAGGGCTGGTGTCAGGCCCACTTTTGAAATTTGGATGATCTTGGGAGTCAGTCTCTCTAGCAGAAGGAGGAAAGTAGTAGATGAAGAGGCATCTCATGATGTAGCCAGGAGGATGAGAGATCGGGTATAATCTGCGGATCCTCCTTGACATGCTATGAAGTTCAAAAAGCCGTGACCCCTCTGAAAATCTAGGAGAACATTTGAGACGAAGACTATTATATCTAACTGCAAGAGGTAGAAGGCCTTCCTCTTGAGAGAGAGACCAAGGGATTGGTAAAACTTTACAAAATGGCGCTTGCGCCCATCAAACCTTCCACTAGTCCCTCTCATATTTCTCCCGTAGGGGACTGAGAGGACTTGGAGGTCCATAAATCCCTACAGCCTAAAATTCTCAAAGCCGCAAGTCCTTAAAATAATGAAACTATCTAAACCTCTCATAATATAACTCATGAGGTCGGACCAGGGATCTGGGATGATACTTTTCTGGTGAAAAAAAAGATGCAGGGTGTAACTTAGGAGAGCCCAAAACTCTCCCGTGAGCGATCAAAAGTGGAGGGTTAATCCCTGAATTAAAGGTGGGTGAAAAATTCCTTAACCTACAGTGAGGGGAAGCTATGAACAATAATTGTGCCCATTCACGACAAAAATCTAAAACCATTAAAGATGCAGGAATAAAAAATTGTAAACAACAAAGAGAAGCAAATTCAAGATAATATGAGTAGCGAGGGGTTGACATAACACGTACCTTAGCGGGGTTGTCGGAATCCCCAATCTCTTGCAACGGATATTGAGAGTTTGTGAGTCTCCGCTTAAGGTTCCCGCCGCTCGGCTCCGAGATCGAGGCAGTGCCACTAACAAAATCTATGGCCAAATTATTTGTCGTACCAAAAAAATCCCTGCCGCTAGGAGTAGTCCAAACGGACTGTTCAGAAGTCGAGTACCCTAGTTCAAGAGGTTCTGGTTCAGATAGATCATCTTCGAATGGCCCACCCACAGTATGCTCAAACGAACGGAAATATGAGGCCCACTCAAGAGGGTCCAGAAAGTTGATATGGGTGTGGGTTGGTCTTTGGTGGCGCGATGGGCCTCTAGGCCTGCACGGGATAGGTCTGTGTATTGTTGGGCTAGAGGGAGGTATAGTCTCTTTAGTGAGATCAATGATTCGGTGGGTCTTTTCGGCCAGGTCTAGGGCTGAAGACTTTATGAAGGGAAGAATAGGTTCAAGGCCAAAGCCCATAGGGAGAGAATGAGTATCAAACAACTAGTATGGGCTAGTTCCCACAACAGTGAGAAAATTATTTGAATGGGGAATAGAATGGCCCACTCGAATGAGAATTTGATTGCTCAGTTTGTTAGGGTTTGGGGTGCTAGAAGACGAAGCAGAGGTTGGGTTATGATTACCGGTCACATGGTTTCCCTTATTTAAATCAAAACAAATCTCTAACGGCTCCAAAAAATTTGAGGAGAGAGTAGCAGCGGGCCCCAACACTTGTTTTCCTTTCAGTCGCCTGGCCCCATTTTGTTGGGTCTTATCAAAGTCTTCTAGAAGCTACCTAGCCATACCAGAACCCCCAAAAGTCATGGCAACATCTGCATGCTTAAACGCAAAAGAACTACCATTCGAGCTTGTCATTCTCCTGAAAAGGCACCCGGGCCCACTCTATCACTCTTCTCTGTGTGTCTCTTGGAAAACTGGGGTTGGGTTAGCCATTTGAAACCTAGCTAAGTCATCATTATCGGTCTGACGTGGCAGATGTCCATCGGTTTTTCACTCGTTAAGGAGATTTATCGCTTGTCGAATTTGCTCTCTGACAAAATCCCTCTTACTACCTTCCTTTTGATGCTTGGAACTCTTAGGTTTGTTCATGTAAGAAGGACATTTATTATGATTAGGGTTTATCGATTTCCCACCATAAAATTTTTTAAAAGGTGAGGCAAAGACATTTTTTGGCGGGTTGCACGAGGAATTTAAAACCCGATGTAATATTAAGTCTGTTGCGTTCTTGCAAGAGGAGGCCGAATCTTTTACATAGGGCTAGGGGGTGCGAGATAATGCCGCAGTTTGGGCAAAACCCCTCCAAACGTTCATACTTGATGAGGACTTTTGCGTCTCCATAGTGCTTAGGTCAAGGCACGGGTATTGAGAGAACGAGTGGCTTGTCGGTGATAAGGTTAACGAGGATTCTCATGAAGCTTATTTTCTGAGGTTCGATAGACGACGGGTTAAACTCATCTCTAACATACTCCCCGATCTTGTTTTCGATAAGTTCAAAGGTTTCTTTATCAAACATACAACTCGGAAGTCTGTAGACTTACACCCAGCATAGGTACCTGAGGAATAATCCACAATACGAATAGAGAAACCCTAATTAGCAGAAAAATATGAAGAACAAATCAATTGGTCGGGAAAAATCCCTTTAGAGCTTCAATTGCTTAATTCAATGATCAATTACAATAAAATTACTCTCAAGCCCTAAGTCTCTCTCTCAGAACTTTGATTAATCTAACCTCCCCATCTTGCCAAACCTTGCCCTTTTTTATAAGGGTTAAAAGTTCCTAGTTCTAATAGGACTTGCCTAGTCTTGTCCCTTTTATAAGGGTTACAAGTTCCTAGTTACAACTCCTTTTATAAGGGTTACAAGTTCCTAGTTACAATAGGACTCCTACTGCTAAATTAGAGTAATAATCTAAATAAAAGTAGGACACTAAATTAGTGATACTTTATAGATCCTCATGGATCGGGGAAAGTGATTTCTGATTGATGGAGGAGAGGGTCAAAGTTTTGTTGGAGCAGCGAGAATCCGTAAATGTTTATCAGGGGTAGGGATAATATGGTTTGTTGGTCGATATTGTTTGTGAAGTTCGCTATAAAGACCTTTGATTCTTGTTCAAACGACAGCGGGGAGATATGAGAAATGTGCTTTTCTCATTCTTTGGTGACTCCATCAATTATGAGGTATTCTTGGACTGTAGGTGAAATAGACTTAAAAGCCAAAGAATGCTTCCACCCTTTCCTAAGTCCATCCAACTTTTTGTTTGCGAGGATGAAAATCAAGATAGGGTTGTGTGTTGAGCAGCCATGTAACAGTTTAGAGAGCTTCCTAACTTGTTTATTTGATTCACTGATAACATCTTCTAAGTCCGTATCCATGCTTGCTCTCGGAATAAAAGTAAGGAAAAGAGGACAGAGGAAGGAAAGATAGAAAGATAAAAAGAAAGGAGAAAAGATGGGTGCGTTGAGTGTGTAGGGTGGAGGGTAAGTACGGGGTGGAGAGACTGGAGAAGGAGGTGGGAAGGAAATGTAGGGTGGGGAAGGAAAAGGGAGTAAAACTCTTTTTCTCTCTAGTTTTACGCTAGTGATTGCCAATGAAGAAAAACGTTCTTCAGCTTTGTCCTATAATCAGGAGTAAGGTGTAAAAGAAACCAATTAGAAGAAGCATAAGAAATAAAAACAATAGGGAAGGTAATAACAATATGGCAAACAATTTGGCTAAGCATTAAAGTGTGCAATTCAGCTATCTTTTAGAGTGCGGAGAGAGTACCAGTCACAGCTAAACCCGGGAACGATTAACACCATATTTAATCAAAATTTCATTTTCTCTTTCGACCCAAAGTTTGAATCAAATGTTACATATACAAGAACTAGTAGATAAAAGGAGAAAAACTGTAATTCGAATCAAAACCACTAATTACGTACCATCTAGTCTTCAAATCAACAACGCTACAATTTCTTAGTTTAGTCAGCGAAACTCCTAAAGTGCCTCACTACCTTGGAATCCAAGGTGCTACACAGGATTCTCGACCACTAACAGTGCCTCACTGATTTGGATTTCCAACTCAAAAAGCAACCAAGACTCAACCTTGATTTTTTTTACTTAGCGATTGGGTGCCCAAGTGTTGGGTGTCTGTTTGTTTTATAATCGGGCGCCTAAGACTTGGGCGCCAAATTTTATTTAAAAAAAAAAATTCAAATCCGACACCCAAGTCTTAGACGCCTGATGAAAAAAATAAAAAAAATAAAAGAATGAAACAGGCGCCCAAGTGTTGGGCGCCTTTTAAAAAAAAGTCAAGTACTGTTGGAGGAAATAGAGTCTCACTGACTTGAATTTGACTTTTTTTTCAACCAAGTCAGTGAGGCACTTTAGGAGATGCTCTTGGGGCGCATACTTGTTTTAATTTAGGACAACATTAATGACGTAATAACTACGATACGAACGTGGAAGCGAGATTCGTAAGAAAATCACGTTGTGTTTGAGTGATAGAAAAAACTACTAGTTTCTATTAAAACAAATCAACTTCATTAACAACTAACTGCTAAAATTACACCACCCTCTCCCCTAGGTTTCCCTAGAATCACTCCTACAATATCTCCCCTAAGCTATCCAATTAGGAAACTAACCTAAAAAATAGAAACTGCTAATAACCCACATTGGACCTCTTCAATAGAGCATAAACTAAGCATAAAATTAGACATAGGTCACACGGCAGTAGACGACCCTATTAGGGGCGTGTCACGTTAAACTCTCCGTCTGAGAAGATTTTATCTACGAAATTAAGGGGCAGAGCTCCAGAGGACTCACGCACGAATGAAGTGTGCATCCCAGTCTCTTCTTCATCCTCATCTTGCTAAATATGTTGAACTATTGCTATCACACTCTCACGCGTACCATCTACGACTAGACTGACCTTTTTAGCAAATGTAGGACAATCACATTTCTGGTGCCCCAGTTTGCTACATCCATAACAGTTACCTAAAACAAAGGTACGTGGTGCAATGACTCCTAGAATAGCTGGGGCTGTTGGTGCTGCTGCTGAAATTGGAGGGCGATATTACGCATGTAACTCGCTTGTCTGTTTGGCAAACTATACAATTTCAGCAAGACAAAAGACAGGTTGAAGCGCTGTCGTTTCTTGGAGTTTCTTCGTCAGATCAAACTTGTACCTACTAACCCTCTGCTGCTTAGTCTCATGGAGTCATACACGTGTCTCAAGGAGATAAAACTGATCAGTGTAATCATCAAGGGAAGAGAGACCCATTTTAAGGGATTGAAGTTTCCTAAATGCAACCTCGCCATAGTTCATAGGGATGAACCTCTCCTTCAACTCTCTCCACATTTTTTACCATTATAAAATAGGACGGTAAGTCAATGTACACCTCGCCTGTTAAACACTATTCCACCAGGTAAGAGTAAAACCAGTAAAGCAGGACTCAATAATCATAACGTGTTTTGAATCCCCATATTTCTTGTAATTGAATATACGCTCAACTTTATCTAACAACTCAATAAAGACGTCTGCACCAGATTTTCTAATGAACTCTGGCACTTTGAGGTGAACATCATGCATTTGTTCTGAAATAGCTTTGGCCAATGCTTCAATATCATTGTTCTTAACCTTGTGTCATGGCCGTATATATTATTCTTCCTCATAGTATGAACTGTAGTTATCATCTTGCCAAGTTGTAGCATACGGATGCCTTGGTGGACGGGGAGGAGAACCAAGTGGTCGATGTCGGTAACGGTCACCTAATAGGGTGTCAACCAGGGGGTGAGAACCACGACCCCAGTCTCGCCCGCTGAATTGCTTCTCTCTCTCCCCAGCTTGCATATAGCGAGAACCCATAGTCTTATGCCTCCCGTTCAACTAAACGCTAAACACATCATCATCATGTGGCCCCCATCCATCGACGTAGGGCGTTCGATAATTGGTATTTAAAGCCATACTTAAGATTCGTCTTTGATGTAGTTCGCTTACCAATGTCGGTATTGGGATAGGGACAGTACGGATCTGTCGGTATAGGGAGATACATTCCATGGTTGCCCAAAGGGGCAGTCCCTGGTGGCGAAACCTGTCGGTCAGCTGCTGTCGTAATCGGAAAGCCGGTCTCTCTTTGAGACGGTCGGTAAGTTGAGGCCTCAGGTGGGACTCTTGGTGGTAGTTCGGGGTCTGACAGTTCTATACCTACATTGGAGGGAGTTCCATCTATATCATCTATTTTTCTCGGTGATGGTATTGTTTCACGGGTGACTGGTGTTGGCGTCATCGATCGTTGGCCATCATGAAGGTTATCTATAGTCGCATCGTCCAAGGGAGCCCACCATAAATGATCGATATTATCGAAATTTGGGCCCTGTAATGAGCGTTGCAGCCCAACCCATCGAGCCCACAAGCTCTGGGTCGAGTGCCCACTAGCTGCAGGTAGTCTGGGCCCATAACCCACTAGTTCAATTTTGGTAGCACAATTTTTAACCGACTGGGCCTGATCTAGGTTTGGTAACTTCGGAATACGAGTTGGGCCTTGTGTTTGATAAACTTGGGCTTGTTGTTGTGCTGCCTAAGCCAAAAAAATCTGCTTTACTGAGCGCAACCGAGGCTGTTATCGTGGCGACTACCGCTGGGGCTGAGGTCGGCAATACTTGCTCTGTTGAGCCAACTCCTTGTGCGTACCGTCTACGTGGTGGTCGATTGTCAAGGCCGGTCTCCTTGTGTCGGTTTAAATCTCGATTCCCCTACTATCGTGAGCCTCAGTTTCGATGTTTAAACTCGCAAAATGATTAATGAAAACTACGAACGTGATAACTACGAACGCCGAAGCAAGATTCGTAAGAAAATCACGTTGTGTTTGAGAATTAGAGAAAACTACTAGTTTCTACTAAAACAAATCAACTTCATTAACAACTAACTGCTGAGATTACACCACTATCTCCCTTTATAACCTAGGTTTCCCTAGAATCACTCCTACAATATCTAAATAAATAGCTAATAACCCACATTGACCTCTCCAATAGAGCATAAGCTAAGCATAAAATTAAACGCAGGACGCACGGGGGTAGATGACCCTAAAAGGGATGTGCCACGTTAATTAAAGTTTATTTCAAGCTTACGATTTAAAATATAAATTATAACGGTTACAGTGCGAAGAAAATATGACAGAAAGGTTTATCACTATGGAAATTGGAAACCATAATTTATTTGAAGAACACTAAACCTATGTATTCATTCTTTGCATGGCATAAAAACTACAACATTCGCCTAAAGAAGTCTATTTTCTATTTTTACGTAAGAGAAAAGATTTGTTGAAGGGCTTCTAGAGAGAGGTAATCCAGAATTTCAGGAAGGAGATATCCTAGAGAGAGAAAGTAGATCTGGAAAATTTTCAGGTCATAACCGGCCAAAGGGATATGGTTTCCTTCCTTTCCATACCTCACCACCATATCCTTTGTTTCCTCATCCATCTTTCCGCCATATCCTTGTTGTACTTTTGCTTTGTTGGGTGATGATTTCTGTTGATAGGGCTGAAGAATCATTTTCTCTATGGGTTTAGTGTAGTTTTGGTGGAGCTTACATGGCTCACAGACTTATCGTGATCTTGGCGTACTCCTTGTCACAATTATCTCATTGATTTTTATCGGTTTTCGAGTATTTTGATTTTCTTCTTTGGATTGATTGTATTGTTTTCGTTTTTGTGGTTGATTGTCTCTGCAGGTGTGGTGACAACGAGGCCGGACGACTGAAATCGTTGGAATGGTACGGTGGCAATGGGGAGGATTGGATTCATGTGTTTGGGGATCTGATTGAGTTTGTATACAGATGATTGATTGAAGGGGAAGACGGAGGGTTAAAAGGGCAAAAGGGTCTCAAAATAGAAAGAAAAAAAACCTTATGTGGGGACTGGTCTACCAGTTTTCGTCGGTTTGGTTTGTTCGGCAGATTAGACTGGGGTTCTGACCTGGAGGACTGTGCGAAGTAGGCCTGGGCCGTTTCCTGTAGACATCTGTTTTTGTTGGGTGGCCTGCTGGGGGTAGGGCCGGTACTTCAGTTTGTTAGCCCTCTCAATGCATTGAGCGCTGGGGACTGGTTATCATTTGGACTGAGGGCCTTGGGCTTGCATCCTTCTCCTCTATTGTTTTTGAATTCGGGCCTACAAGTTGGTGGCACATGGCGTAAATCTTGTGGGGCCACGTCATCAGTTTCTATTACAACTACTTCTTGGGTCTTGTGAACATTTATGTGAGATATTTTAATGTCGCTGAGCTAGCAGTTCTTGAGTTTGACGAATTGTTTTGAATCTTGGTTTTCTCTCTCTACTGTTTCTCTTTTGCCTTGGGTTTTTATTGCTTGGGTCTTCGATTGGGACTGTTTTGTGGGTGAGCTCCTTTCGGTTGTCTTTTCCATTGCTGCCTGCAAATGCTTCGATGGTCTAACGCCCGGGAGGCGTTTGGGGTGAAGATCTACTTCTACTACTTCTGTCCTTGTTTGTAATGGATGTATGATGGACGAAGGTCTTTGAGGGAGGGTTTGGATGCTAACTTCTAAGTAGTAAAGTTGAATTCTTTTACTCTTCTCTAAGTATGACTGTTTGAATCTTGTGGGTTATTTTTCTGTTTGTTCGGGTTAAGGGGAGTTGGCTGGTTGTGGGACCATGGCCCCTGTTTTGCTGTAGTAGTAATTGTGCTCGCCTATGTCATCCTTTTCTGCTATGCAAACTGTTGTTCAAAGTATAGAACGGTTAACAGTTCGGAAACCGTGAGGGGCGGTAGTTGTTAAATTACGACCAAACAGTATTAGAGAGGAAGAGGGACAATGGAAGTATGCTCTCATAGGAATGATGTCATTTGAAACAGGTCGTAGTTTCTCAAAAATTGTGGCTGCCCTAAAAAGTTTCTGGAATATGGAGGCATATGAAAACCTCTAGATTTTTGAACGGGTAGTGAATGGTAAAATTTATTTTCTGTTCAAATTTTGATCGACATACGACAATAATTTTGTTTTACTTAACCAACCTTGGAATCCTTATGGCCACTCTATCATCTTGATGTCGTATGGGGCGCGAGCACCTATTGAACCTATGATTTTCAAATTTGTGCCGTTCTGGGTAAAATTCAATATTAGAGACCATTTCTTCGGTATTCCTATTTTTCTGCTAGAGTTTGCCCAGAGCCTAGGCCAAGTATTAATGACGAAACTGAATTTAGAGAATAGACGGGTAACTAAAAATGGGTACCGAGCAAGAGTGGTTATGGACATTTACAAGGTCTTTCCCCCAACTGTGTGGGCATAAGTTGACAGTAATCAGATCCTTATTGAAACTCGGCATGAAGGGATTTTTGTAAATTTATGGGTTTCATGTTTCAAGATGGGTCACAGAGCATTGTTTTCTATGATGAGCCCTGAGGAAGTAAAAGGGGAGATGGGGGATGTCTTGCCTGCTGCTGAGCTGCCTAGACCGGATACTAGTCTGGTGAGGTCGGTATCGGGACGGAGCCTCCCTCATTCGCACCCACTTACTAGGACAGACATTGGGGATGAATATCTAAATATTACTCCGCAGATATCGCAACAGAGTAGACATGGGAAAGGGAAAGTCACAATGACTAGGGGACGCTTGAATCACCAATATCAGGCTATGGCTAGGGTAGGAGCCGAGAGTACCGACACTCAGGAGGATCCGCAGAAGGGACCTTGATTCGGGAGGTTGACGGTTTTTCTGAATTTGAAGGGTTACAAGACTTAGAAGGTACGGGTGCTCTGGGGGATCAGATGGTGGGTTGGGAAGGACTGGGGGTTCATGATATACTGGCTAGTCTGATTAGAGGCCATCCTATGGGTCAGATGGTGATGGAGGAGGAGAGAATGGTGGTTCAGATTGCGGCAGATAGGGTAGGGGGTCCTGGTGGAAATCAAATAGTAGGAGAATAGTTTTGGGGGATCGGGTCAGGAGGAGAGGGGGGAGAAGATACATTGATAGGGGGTTTAGTACCTGGCCAGGGTTTTGGAGGTACGAATATATTTAAGTTAGATGATTTTGCTGGTCCCTCGTCACCTGGTCCAGTTGTACCGCAGGCTAGTCATCAGCTGGGGAGTCCGGTTGGGACTATGTGTTCAACTTCTAGAGGATCAGATGTCCTCGATCACTGTTAGATTCTCTAGTCTCAGAGGATTACTACTGATTACCTTCCGGCAGCATCTCGGGTTGCTTGACGACACATGCGCACCGATATCCGTCTCGCTAAACCGTAGTTACCATTCCAGCTTCCACCGGCCGAATCTCATCGACCGTCACATTCTCATGTCCGCAATCCCTCTCTTGTGACCTTCTCACGGATTCGTCGTACGTATTACATGTTTGACCATTACTCTAGGGTTCGGGTGGCTCCACGGAGGCCACCCCGGCCATTATGATTATTATATCCTGGAATTGTCGGGGTTTGGGTCGACCTACGGCAATTCGTCATCTGAGAGAGCTGATCCGGTCCTTTAATGGGGACATTATATTCTTAGCAGAGACCAAACGATCTCCTGTAGAAATACAAGTTTTGGTTTGCAATCTTAATTACCCGAATTGGGTTGATGTTCCGGCTTCTGGCGTCCAAGGACGCTCTGGAGGTATTTGTATTATGTGGAAAAGTAATATTTCTCTCAATGTAATATTCTGTAATAAATATTTTATTAATATGATGATTCAATCGGAGCCGGCCGGCTCCCCGTGGTTGACTTCTTTCTTCTACTGAAGCCCCTATCAACGGGATAAAAATGAGAGCTGGCGAGTAGTACAAACAACAACTAATGAGCATTCAGGGCCTTGGCTTATTCTGGGGGATTTTAACACTATTTTTGATAGTGAGGATAAAATGGGGGGTAAACCGTATTGCGCTGCGACTAGTGCCTTTGTCAGAGAGGCCACTCAACAAGCTGGCCTGATTGACCTTGGTTTTGCTGGACATCCATTTACATGGAATAATAAACGACGAGGACGAGCTAATATCAAGGAACGCTTAGATCGGAGTTTGGCTAATGCGGATTGGATGTTTATTTTTTCAACAACAAAGGTTTTCCATTTACCAGCCTTGTGTTTGGATCATACCCCACTTTGCCTTGATACGTACCTTAAATTTACAACACTAGGTAAATGTCTTCATTTTCAATCCATGTGGACTCGGGAACCACAATTTCCCCATTTGATTAAGAACCTCTGGCAAATGGAAGTAACTGGTTCCCCAGCCCAACAGGTAAAAATTAAACTTTATAATACGAAAACTGGACTTAGAACTTGGAATAAATTTTTTTTTTGGACATGTCCCTAGTAAAATTTTTGCGTTAAAAGAATAGATTTCTTTTGTCCAAAGCCTCCCGCTCGACGAGGAGACTGCTCTGCGTAAGCGAGTTTTGATGGAGGAGTTAGACGAGCTTCAGTTAAGAGAAGAAATGTTTTGGTGTCAAAAATCTCGAGTTACTTGGTTAGCTGCGGTGGATCGTAATACTAAATTCTATCATATGCAAACCCTTGCTCAGCGGAAGAAAAATTTTATTGATTGGCTCAAAGATGAATTAGGGGCTTGGACTGGTGATACTTCTGAGATTGGGAAAATTTTCCTTCGAGATATGGCTCGAAATTTCTAAACCTCTAATCCAGTTGATATTTTTGAGTTTCTCCAGAATTTCAGTCCATGCATCACGGAAGTGGATAATATTTTGCTTGTTCGGATGGTTACTCCGGAAGAAATTAAAGCTGCTTTGGATTGCACTGGTCCTCACAAAGCTCCAGGTCTGGATGGCTTCCCAACACTTTTCTTTCAATAGACGTGGCCTACGGTAGGTCCGAATATCTGTCGCCTGGTGACCACCTTCTTTGAATCTGGGTTCATGCCCAAGCACATCAGCGCTACCCATGTTGTTATGATACCCAAAAATGGGTCTAAAGCTTATCCTCGAGATTTACGGCCGATAAGCCTGTGTAATGTGATTTATAAGATTATCTCAAAGATCCCCTCTTCCCGGCTTAAACTTCTTCTTGATAAGTTTATTTCCCCCTTTGAAGGAGCTTTCGTTAGGGGATGGAAAATCTCTGATAATGTGCTGGTTGCACATGAACTGATCCATACTATGAAACAAAAAAAAGGTAGATCTGGGCTAATGGGCGTCAAGTTGGACATGTCTAAAGCCTATGATCAGATTGAATGGAGCACACTGATTAGGACCTTTGAAACACTTGGCTTCAGTCCAACCTGGTGCCATTGGATATACCAGTGTATCTCTACGATACGGTATTCAGTCCTTCTCAATGGCTCTGTCCATGGGTTGCTGACCCCTTCTAGGGGACTCTGCCAAGGTGATCCGTTATCTCTCTTTCTTATTATTATTTTGATAGAAGGTCTCTCTCGTGCTTTGGAGGCGAAGGAGTCGGTGAACCTTATCCATGGCGTTAAAGCTTCCAGACGAACCCCTCCGGTTTCCCATCTTTTGTTTGCCAATGATTTCCTCCTATTCTGTCGTGCTTATATCGCTGAAGCGCTTGAGCTGAAGAATGTTATGGACTCCTTTTGCGGGGCTAAAGGTCAGGAGCTAAATTTGGCCAAATCAGGAGTATTTTTCAGCAAGAATCTCCCTCATCGCCATTTCCGTATCATTGGCCGCTTCCTCAAAATTAATATTATGCCCACTGATGAACGATATATGGGGACCAATATTTTCTTTAACCGATCCAAAGCCCAAACTTTTCAACGGATTGAAGAACGCATCTTCTCTCATTTACAATCTTGGCGGAGGAAACTCCTCTCACAGGCCGGACGTACGATTCTTATTAAATCAGTTACATCGGCTATACCCTCGTACCAGATGTCATGTTTCGCTCTCCCCCAATCGACCTGTAAAAATATTAATCGCCTCCAACAGGACTTCTGGTGGGGCAAAGGAAAATATTCTCGTAAATCTCTATGCCTGAAAAAGTGGAAGGAAGTTTGCCGCCGTAAACGGGAGGGGGGGGGGGGGTTTGGGGATTCGAGAGGCAGGGGATACAAATAGGGCCCATCTCTCTAAGCTGGTCTGACGATTACATCAGAAGCCGAATGATTTGTGGGGTCGAGTCCTGAAAGCTAAATATTTTACGAATTACAATGTTTTGCAGTCCCCTAAGAAAACAGACTCCTCCTGGAGTTAACGCAGTGTGCAGTCGTCGATTGCTACTATCATTAATGCACATTCGATGTGGCAAATTCGGACTGGTAACCAGGTGCGTTTCTGGACGGACTTGTGGATTCCGCCTAATGGGGAGAGAAAACCTACTCCTGGGGCAGGGGTAAGTTTGGAGAACCGACCCCAATGGGTGAGCCATTTTATTGATCCGGCAAGAAGATCTTGGCATACAGAGGAACTCTTTAATTGGTCTGATGATGCCTCGGCGGGACTCATTTTCCAAATCTACATTCCTCGTGAAGGCCATCTAGATGTGCTGCGGTGGAACCCATCAAAAGATGGTAAATTCTCAATCAAATCGACTTATCGTGTTCTTATGTCCGGAAATCATTTGGAACCCATGATGGGTACCCTGTCCTTCCTCTTACGCTTCTGGAAGAATAAGGCTTCCCCCTGGGCTCAGATGTTTGCGTGGAAATGTCTTCGGGAGATGTTTTCTTGCCGAGAAAAGATTGCGAGTTGGTTATCCTTGACTGATATCTCTTGTCCCTTATGTTTAGCACATGTGGAGTCTCTCCACCATATCCTCCTGGATTGTGCCTTTACCCGTGCGGTCTGGTATGGTACGTCCTTCGGTGGTATGCTATATCAGGCAGCTCACCTCAATACTCGTGTATGGATCGAGCAATGGATTGAGCCACCTGCGGACTGGCCTATTGAATGTGATACCTGGACTCTAGTGTCGTTTACCCTTTATTGGTTAATTTGGAAAGTGTGTTGTGCTTGGACATTTCAAAATATTAGACCAGATCCCCTACGGATTGCTTTGACCATTAATAAATTAATTGCCAATGAACCTGTTTTTAGACATGAACGGATATCTATCAAGGCTCCAAGGGGTACTCCAGCTTCTGGCTGGAAGAAAATAAATGTTGATGCCTCCTTTTGCAAAAAAAAAATGTTTCAATAGTATTGGTTTAGTGATCCGTGACTCTAACAATGTATTTGATGCAGCCCGGGTCTCCTCTCACAAATTTGCATCTTCAGAAGAGGGCAAGGCGCTAGCAGTATTGGAAGGAGTCTGCTGGGCAAAAACACGAGGGGTTCCGAAGATTTGTATTGAGACGGATGCGGAGGCTATCTACTCATTTTGTAAAACAGGAGGTGCTAATATCTCATGGACCACTAAGGCAATTTTGCAGGATTGTTTAGCCCTTACTGATCCTGGTGTAAATATCTGTTTTTTTTATGCGCCTCAAAGCGCTAATTTTGTAGCCCAAACTATTGCCGCCAGGCCTATGGGTGATTTTTATGTTTGGACTTGGTATGATTCTCCCCCAAATTGGATGCATCCATCTCTGGCGGTTGATAAGACCACTTTTGTAACACATTCTGCTTATTAATATCCATTTTACCAATAAAAAAAAGAAGGAAGTCTATTTTCTACATCTGTATTATAATCTAAAAGAGGGCATGAGGAAACAAAATTGCGTTCGGATGGAGTCCAATAGCTCGCAACCATACCGTTTTCTTTTTCTCAGAATAAATCAACAGAAAGAACAGACAAGTGGACTAAACTCCCTCGTACACATAATTCTCACAAGACAGGAAGAACTTCAGCTCACTAATAACTACAGGATTATAGTAGATCCTACCCCTGGGCTTCTCTGTTCTTTTGTTAGAAGCCTGTAACGATAATACGGAAACATGATTCCTCCCGTAGTCATCTTCTGAGGATCCTGTTTCTTCTTCTTACCGTCAAAGGAGTGACAGCGGAAGCTCCCCCAAAAATCCCTTTTGGGCTGGGTTCCTCTTCATCCTCGCTGGTGGTATCATCAGATCTCCATCTCGGACCACCATTTGTGTTCACTGCATCAACATTAGCTTCTTTGTTTTCATTGTTGCAAAAAAATAGAAGAAGATAAGAATGTGTTCTAAATCCTTTCGTGCAGTTTATTACAATGCTATAAACTGACCCATACCGCTTTTTACAATAACAGATAAGATTCTTTGAAATGTCATTTGGAAAAATAAAATTAGTGGTTTTCAAATGTCAGTTTTAGCCATACTAACTAAATCACAAGTACAGCAGCTGGAAAAGAACCTCCAAGAGAAATCTATTGATTCATCTGTATAAATCATCGGCCGAAGTCCTTCAGAAGGAGCTTGTTTACCAGAAACTGCTGAGTTTCCGTTGTCCGTGGTGTACTAGCCTCATTGGTAGAGTGTTTATGGTTATATGATGAGTGAGTATTTTCTGATTGGTTAAAGAAAAGATCTGGTTGTATCCCTGGTGTGAATTTGTTAGGTTGGTGATCATTATGAACTGTTTTCGATGATATTCTATTCAGCTCTTTCAGTGGTAAGACTCTCTGAGGACTATCGAATTTGTAGTTTTGCATGACACCTATTCGTTTTAAGAGTGAATCATCTTTGTCGTGAGGAGTAAAGGTACCTTGGCAGGCGTCAGGAATCTACCATGGACGATAGAGGGAGTGCGGTGGCTTATGTTCAAATGGGGATTTGCTAATACGGCTGTCAATGTATTATATATAATCCGAAATCCGATTCCTTATTAGGATATGGATGTTATTTTTTCCGATCCGAATTCGATTCGATTCGAATAAGGAACATCCGAAATAATTTTGGATTGGATTCGGATGGTGCCTAGTCCAATCCAATAAATATCCGATCCGAAGTTATATACCGATATATTTATATTTTATTAATGTTAATATTCTACAACTATTAGAAATATATTATATACAATAAGAAAATAGATTATAACACATCTAGCTTTGTGGTTGAGTGGTACTTAGTTCTTAAAACCCGTGGATTCAAGCTTTGCATCCATATTTTTATTCATCAAAAAAAATTATGGTCGGATCGGATTCGAATTGTAGCTGATCTGGTTCGAATCTGATCTATTGACAACCTACTTGCTAATAGATCCACTAAACTTGGATGGTGTTTCGAAAACAATGTTTCCTTGGAAAAATTAATAGGATTCATCTGAAGAATCACAGAACAATCAATGGATTTAGGAACCAAAATGTTGTTTATATTTGGTTGTGAATCTGGAATACTAGAGTGTAAGAGGCTTTCGACTTCCTTAGCAGGAGAAAGATCAATATCAGGAATACAACCACTTCTCACTTGTTGCTGCTGTGCTTCGGGTAACAATGCGATGTCTTTGTCTTGAAAGAAAAAATTAAATTTAACATAAAAAAAAAACTCTTCTCCAAATTGTAATATATATGGTAAAATATGAACCTGTCTGGTAGCTTAAACATTGCAAACAATAATATTTGATAAATCTTGATTAATCAATACAGTATATGATATTTGTCATTGAAATTACTAGTCGCCTGAGACTAACCAATTTTGATTGTTTTAAGTCTAAATCGAAAGATCTTAAAGCCTCTGAATTAATGATCAAGACTTAACCAAATTCAAGTCGATACGATTATCTAATGTCAAGCAAGAAATAGAAATTAAAGACAAAACAAAGATTTTTAACCCTGTGGGAAACCTTTCTCAGGAGAAAAACCCACATGTCGCTATCGAGTCACTCGAAAGCTAAACAATCCACTATTGAAAAAAAATTACAAGAATTTAATTACTTACAGACTCGATAAGCACTTCCCATGGTTATCTATCCCAATGAATCTTTTTGCAATCAATTTTGCGTTCTCCCAACGCCTCGCTCTAATCTCACGTCAAAGCTTCTATTCTTGAATCGCTCAAGTTCTTCAATGCATGACAAAAATTTCTTGATCAATTTACTGATTTAAGATTGAGTGATTTGATTCTCTCTTGAATATCTCAAAGATCGATCTCTCTTCATTCTTAAAAATCAAGCCTCCAAACAAAATAGGTTTATCCAAGAGACAATCTTTGAAAAAGGCAAGTATGTCTTAAATAGTAAAATAGAAAACACGGGCTCTGTTCGAATAGATTGACTATTCAAACAGAAGTCTATCTGGTGAAGATTATTCGAACAACAGTTATTCTATTCGAACAGAGAAGTAACTGTTGAAAATTATTCGAACAACAGTTATTTTATTCGAACAGATAAGTAACTGTTAAAAGTTATTCGAACAACCAACAGTCTATTCGAATATAAATACAAGTGTTGAAAGTTATTCGAACATAAATAATTCTATTCGAATACAATTCTATCTGTTGCAACATATTCGAACAACATTAAAGGTTATTCGAATACAACTTCTGTTTTTTGTAAATAGACATTCTTATCACCTTTTCACTCTATGAAATATAGCGGTTTGACTTTTTAGAACAAAAAGTTTAGAAATCCACTTACCTGTTCAGAAACAGTCAGTCTAGCTGTAGTCACTCCACGTGCATTTACTGGCGCCGGATAACCACGAGATAATGCAGACGCCTACTCTAGACACTCAATGAAACAAACTCCAAAAATGGATCTTTCAGTCATAATATCAAGAAATGATTGTACAATAACCTGACATCTTTTATACATGATACATCACATTTATAGGCAGTATCTCGCTCAAATATCATTGATTAGTGAACATAACATGATGTACTTACAACTACCATACTTACAAATACAATACCACAAGTTTCGGTTAATGGTATATCTTTATTCGGTGATTTTTATCCTTGCCGCTAAATATTTATGCCAAAATCGACTCACTAGTATAATCTTCTAATAAATTTGGGCAAAAGCAATTATAAATTATCTTTTATATAATGCAGGTAATGTGATTGGACGCCTTATAATAGCATCAAATATCTACAAATATGATATATCACATAATAATGAATTTTTCATAACACAATTTACATCGGAAAGGTAAAAGGAATAGTTCAATCCTGTTCTCCACTGGCTTATTGATCTTATCCTCAATTGAACTTCCTCAGTGGTAGAACTCATTAAGATGATGTCCTGCTCCAAGCTCTGAAGTTTACTATCAAAAAAATGCAGTCACTTTATTTTATTAATAAAGCAGTTGTATGCAGTAGTAAGGAAGGATGATGTTTAATAAAGAGTAGTTAAGCATTTGAACACACAAAACGATACAAACCCAATAAGCATATTTACCACAACTTGCAAGTCTTCATACACATGCACCTCCTATTTTCTTTGTCCGTTGTATTTGCTCTCTATTGGGTGAAAAAGTATATGCTTACGGACAGTCAGGACAGATGTAAGAATGTCAATGTTGGTATGATCTAATTTTGATCCCATTTTCCAATGGTTGTCTAGTTCTCTTCTTAGTGAAGAAAGATTAATGGTGCTTAATCTGTTTATTTTACCCTTCTAAATGATTAAAGCTTATAGTTATCCCCAAAAAAAATGACTGCGAACTTACTTGAAGATAGAACACAACAAGTAGACTACCAGAACTTGATGATGGGTCTTCAGAGGCATTTGTGGAGATATTTCTCCTCATCAGAACTCCATGGCAGCTCTATCATTCTATCTACCAAATTTCTTCGAATACACAAATAACAAATTTCGGTCACCAAAGCCTCCATCTGTTCCATCATTTGAAAAGACCCCAAAAGATCTACATTTCAACTTATTTAATTTCCTTTACTTTCAGCCAATGAATCCTCTGGTACATAAAATTCTGTCAAGAGTCCACACTCAACTCTCACCCTTACTACTGTCATGGCCTCACGGAGCGAAACCAACTGTGCCCCACCATTTTTAGAATTCGTGTAAGCACATAACCCATCTCGTCCAGACCAACGTAAAACCATCAGAGCTGCATCAGGATTTTGCCTCTCTAATAGAACTTGGGGGTGATTTTCGGATGTGTGTTTGAGCCTGCAATTTCTGGGAGAAGGCGACAAGCTTCCTACAACTAGTATGAAGACTAATTACTTGGAGAACATACACACTATAATTGACTACTTCGAGTCAGCTCTGCAGTTGTCATTGGATACGGAAACATTAAGCATCGAGAATGATGATAATTTATGTATCGCACTAAGGAAACTCATGATAAATGGTCAAACAGAACTACCATATTCTAAATATAACAAAAAAGTTGAATCACCGCAAGCACATTTCATTAAGTAGCAAATACAATGAAAACAACCAAACTAGTAACTCATACAAATTCCAAATGCAGAAACATTGGTAGGTCACCAAAACATTACGGTGGTAGACTAGATGCGACTACTTTGAATTAGAAGAACTATGACATAGAGCCAGGAAGAAAATTTATAGTTTAGGAAATAATCTAGTGGAAAATATAAAAGAAGATCAATCATGGAGTATTTTAGGAAAATATCTTGCAAGGAATATAGGATATTAGTGGCACAAAACATTATTTAGCAGTGTTTGGGGCTATAATTAAGGGCGGTAGTTCAATTTTTTCCGAAATTTGCTGCCCCCACTCAGCCTCACGTAGCTCCGCCACTGGATGTTACGTCCATCCCTCATCTAAATACTTTACTTGGAGGGCTTGCGATTACTTTTATACACTATTTGCACTATAAGTAGTTTTGAGTCATTTATCTTCAAGAAAGGCCTCTCTTTTACGGCTTCTTTATTTGTAATAATTGGATAACTTTTATTGAAAAGCTTAGTAGTGTTGATTACCCATGAACTAGTTTAACAAAGTTTAATCATTTTGTTGATTTATTCGGCTTAATAGTGAGGCAGATTTTAAATGTTCAGTACGTATTTTAGTATATCGCTAGTGAACAACATTTTCCACTGGAGATCGTGTTGTACCCCATATTTTTAAATTCCCATTACTAAACCTAATTGGATATAAAGACATTGTCGTGTTTTACAATTTATATAGCTGGTTTTGAATAGATATATGTTTTTGTTATTCATTGGTTATAATTGTTGGAAAATACAAGGGTATTTGTTTTTCCTTGAAGTTTGAATGGTGGAACTAAGTAGTTTTAGTCCCGCATTGGATATGAGGGAAACACAACTCTCCTAAAGTAAATCAAACACTTACCTTGCTGTAATGTGTATGAGAGTTGGTGGGTCACACGCGCATGTACGACATGTATGGCCCATGTGCCCAAACTAGCTTGGGTGTATGGGATACCCATGGGGCTTGCTCGACCTAGGAAACCTTCTTGGGTGTATGGAAACCCGCATATTATTATGATGCACAACCATACTTGGGAATTGATAGATCTTCGACCTGGCAACAAATCTATAGGTTGCAAGTGGATTTTCAAACGAAAATTGAGACCTGATGGTTCAATTGAAAAGTACAAAGCCAGACCTGATGGAAAGCCAGACTTGTTGCAAAAAGAAGGTTTGAACTATTTTGATACATATTATCCACTGACGAGAATAATACTTATTATTATAATGCACAACCATACTTGGGAATTGGTAGATCTTCCACCTGGCAACAAAACTATAGGTTGCAAGTGGATTTTCAAACGAAAATTGAGACCTGATGGATCAATTGAAAAGTACAAAGCCAGACTTGTTGCCAAAAGATATAGGCAAAAAGAAGGTTTGGACTATTTTGATTGAAGAAATATATATGAACCAACCTGAGGGGTTCATTGTCCGAGGCCAATAAAATAAAGTGTGTCGGTTGGTTAAATCTCTTTACAATGGTATGACAAAATTGATGGAGTCATGATTAAGGATGGCTTCAAAATTAATAAATGTGATAGATGTGTCTATATTAAAAACATTAATGGTGAGCATGTCATTGTGTGTCTTTACGTAGACGATATGCTCATCATGGGGACTAACATCAATGTCATTATGTCAACAAAGAATATGTTGTCCAATTTTTTTGATATGAAGGACTTAGGTGTTGCAGATGTTATTCTTGGCATAAAGATTAACATAACACCACAGGGACTTGTGTTATCTCAATCACATTATATAGAGAATGTACTTAAGAAGTTTAATAAATTTGACTGTCGTGGTGTTCAGACACCATACGATAATATGCGTCAATTGATTAAACACAAGGGTGAGCCTATTTCACAAATAGAGTATGCACGCATCATAGGCAGTCTAATGTATATTATGAACTGCACTAGACCAGATATTGCTTATGCAGTTAACAAACTGAGTCGGTATACTATAAACCCTAGACCGAGCCACTGGGAAGCGTTAATCAGGGTTTTACAGTATTTAAAGCATACAATAGACTATGGGTTGCACTACACAAGATATCCAGCTGCCCTTGAGGGATACAGTGATACAAACTGGATATCAGATTCTAACGAGTCATACTCCACAAGTGGATACGTGTTTACACTTGGTAGTGTAGCTGTCTCATGGAAATCCTCAAAACAAATATGCATAGCTCGATTAACAATGGAATCAGAGTTTGTTGCTCTAGATTTAGCGGGAGATGAAGCTGAGTGGCTTCAACAGTTATTAGTAGATATTCCTATGTGGCCAAAGCCAGTACATGCCTTATGTATCCATTGCGATAATCAAGCAGCGATTGCAAGGGCAAATAATAATGTCTATAACGGTAAGTCACGACATATACGTCGTAGACATAATATTGTAAAGAAATACTTGCAAGTGAAGTTATATCCATTAACTTTGTGAATTCCAGTGACAATCTAGCGGATCCATTTACAATAGGGTTGGCAAAAATACAAGTTTTTTCCACATCGAGTGGAATGGGATTAAAGCCTTTAACTACGAGTTAACCTCAGCGGAAACCTAACCTAGTTGATTGGAGATTTCATGATCTAGGTTCAATAGGACAACTAGTTGTGAGTTACTCAACATGAGCACTGAGTAGATTTTAACTCCTGCTCATTCCATGATGTGAGCAGTGCAACATGTCGCAATTTTCAGGGTAAGTTCTCTGAACTTTTAATGATTCCTATGACTTGTATTTACAAGTGGGGTACGACAGGGTACTCTTAATAGGCAATCACCTATGTGAGTGTGAGGTGGGGCCGCTTCAATGAGAATTTTATAGGGCAAAATTCTCTAATAGTGCTCATGAATCTGCGATTTGTTTAGGGACGAATTGAACATAACTGTGAGAGTCGATTGCGTTTAGAATAGTACTATGTGAAGACTATTGTCTTAGTTTACACCAAAACTGGCAGTTCAAGACATATATTCACTAATCAGCGTAAATCCGATAGTTTTTTTACTAGAGAAGGTACAAGTCCACAAAACACCTCTCTCGATGTAGGATCATTACCTAATTTTCTCCGTTTTCTCCGAGTTTGTCTGTTACCATTCAAATGTGAGGGATTGTTGGAAAATACAAGGGTATTTGTTTTTCCTTGAAGTTTGAATGGTGGAACTAAGTAGTTTTAGTCACACATTAGATATGAGGGAAACACAACTCTCCTATATAAGTAAATCAAACACTTACCTTGTTGTAATGTGTGTGAGAGTTGGTGGGTCACACGCGCATGTACGAGATGTGTGGCTCATGTGTGCAAACTAGCTTGGGTGCATGGGCTACCCATGGGCTTGCTCAACCTAGAAAACCCGCTTATTATTATAAGTCTATGATTGGGCCTTGGGCTATAGGCTCATGGGGATTCCTTTAAACACTTAGTCGTTTTTTGGGCTTGAGGTGTGAGTTGGGGTGTCTCCAACAGACGCACCTTAAGGTGTGGCTCTTGGTGAAGAGGCGCTAACTTGAGGTGTGACTCTTGGTGAAGAGTCACATATGCTCTATATAACCCAGTTTCGTTTTCATTTATGATCATCAATTTTTCAGAGTTTTCTTGAGTCTTTTTACAAAGAGAAAACAGATGCAATCAAAGTTCGTTTGGCAGAAAGATAGAAGTGTTTTCTTCTTTCTGCGAATGATCGTTGCATCCTGGGAGACATGGGCCTATATTCCTGCAAAGCATTGTGGCAGGGGCGAATCTGTCTTAAGGAGATAGTGTGTATATACTAGACTCGATCATCTCCTTAAGAGGTGTTGGTTTTTCATGCAGATTGAAATACAATAATATCTCCATATAATGCGTCTACTATCAGACATTATATTTATATCATATCTTCTAGTATTCCTATTGATCTTCCGGGGATTTGGCCCCGTATCCTAAGAGTCTCTAATTCTACCAAGAACATGTCCTACGCCTTCGCGTTACTACTCAAAGTGGTTAAAGTTGGGACCCTTTTGGTGCAATACAAGCTCGGCTGTCAAACTGTGAGCCTTAGAATTCCACTTCGCAATTTTAAACACAAATACTATGACGAAAAACTAAAACATTGCCTTTATTTGCGATATATAACCATAATTTCCTGCATAACAAACTGCCCATTAATTTTAATGTTGGACACCACAATATTTCTTCAAATCCATGTCACATTTACCATCCATCATAGAGGAAGCATAGGTGGTAATGAACTCTTGGTAATCAAAGGGGTTAAAGAGTAAAGGGTGATCTTTGTCTACCAGCTCCTCCGGTGATTTAACTATGTGCCCACCTTTTGAAGCCGTAAACAACACGAGAGAATACCGGTCTTTGTTTCCTCTCATTGTAACTCGATGAACTGGTGGCTGTAATCTACCATTCGTCCATGCCTACATAGAGTAGCAAAAATAATAATTTGTAACAAATGTTTTTTTGTAACGTGTAGCAATTTTTTCCGCAAAATAAAAAACATAAGCTGAACTTACTGAGAAGGTATCGCCAATCAAGCAAATGAAGGATTTCGGCGAGATTTTAACATTGATCCACTCCCCTGTCTTCGTTTCAATCTCCAATCCATCTATTTGATTGTTATACAATATACTCATCATATTCTTATCAGTATGAGCTTTGAGACCAAATGCATCATCTCCAGTTTCAGGTGCTTTGTACTTTATTATCAGGAGATGATATTTGGTTGAATTTATGTGATCAGTGAAGTACTTTTCGATCCCAAAGCTCCCCAAAACCATTCTCCTTATCATTTGATCCAACTCCGATGCTATCTTTGAAAACGAATGAATAGTTTCGCTGGTCAGAAAGGCGTGTAATTGTTAGAACTAAACGACTTAAACGTGTATAAGTATTTGAACATTGTATTTCTGATATTACTAGTTTTACGAGCAAAAAAAATTGTCTAGTATTAGCGACATATCGAATTGATATATACTAAACCATACCTGAAAACCTCATTTTCTTGAGGCCACATGAGCTTGGTGAATGTTTTCACTTCTTCGAGTATATGCGCGTCATTGATTCCCGTGCTCTCAAACAGAGGCAAGCCCGGAAAGAACTGGTGACTAGTAAAAGGCTCCTTGTATTGGATTAGAATCTTGGTTTCAAGAGGGAGATTGAACAAATCCTCCATTGCACTAAACATATTCTTACGATTAGGAACGTCTTTGTACACAACTTCAAAGCTACCATATTCTTCGAGCGCCTTTCTCACTTGCACTTTAGCAGACTCCCATTCTGGAGTCCCGAGCGTAAGCTGATCTAGAGTAGAGAAGTCCACTTTTGGAAGACAGCGAGCCGATCCAGACCCCATTTCTATGTTAATTAAGACTATATGAGTATCAACTTGATAGTAATCTTGATAGCTCAATTTATATAAGTGTTTAGATGTACATTTCAATTTTTTTCAAATGACAATTGTTATTTATTTATCAAGCCGCTGTCCATTGTCCACACACCTTGTTGATAAGGCGAAGATGCTATTGTATTTTTCAATAAAGCAAGGGGGTCTGTTTTACAATCTCAGCTCATCTGTCTTTCTATACAAGGAAATAAAGAAAAGTAACTGACAAGCAGTCAGACAAGAAACTGGTTGGACAAGTAATGACCGATTAGGAGCCGACCAGTGGCATCAAATGACCTCGCTAGATTTATCAGAATAGACGCTCATATGGCGATAAAATGATAAATTAGGAGCACCTTGCTGATAAGGCGGAGATGCGTTTGTATTTTTCGATAAAGCAAGGGGGTCTGTTTTACAATCTCAGCTCATCTGTCTTTCTATACAAGGAAATAAAGAAAACGTAATTGACAAGTAGTCAGACAAGAAACTGTTTGGACAAGTAATGACATAATATTGTAGGAACACGGATCTTCAGGCTATGACCCTGTTCTTGAAATTTCTTGACGGTTGAGACTAGTCGATTTCGAATAAATTAGGTCTAAATCGATAGGTCCGAATTCCTTTGAATTAATGGTCTAACCTTAACCTAGTTCAAATTGGTTCAATTATCTAGTGTCAACAAACAATTAGAAATTAACCCTGTGGGAAACCTTTCTCAGGAGAAAAACCCACAGGTCGCTGTCGAATCACCCGACAGCTAAACAATCCACTATTGAAATCAAATTACAAGTATTCAATTACTTACATACTCGATAAACACATCCCGTGGTTACCTCTCTTCTAATTTAACTTCTCGCAGTCGATTCCTCGTTCTCGCAACGCCTCGCCTCAGATAACGCACCAAAGCTTCAAAGCTTGAATCGCTCAAACTTTACAAATCAATGATTAGGTTTTTTAAATTTCTCCGATTGATTTAATTTGAGTTTTACTTCTCGTTGAATCGATCGTTAAAATTTCTCCTCTCTCTAAATATCAAACTCTAAAAAAATAGGTTTTGGAAAAAGTGAGTTCTGAAAAAAGGAAAGTTGTCGTTTATCGGAAAACATAAATCAATCTATTCGAACAGAAATAAATGTATTTGAATAAAAATTAGGCCGAGCCAATCTATTCGAATAACAAATGTATCTATTGGAATAAAAAACAGCCAGAGGCATTTTATTCGAATACAAAAAAATTTATTCGAATAAAAATGTTCTCAGTTCTATTCGAATAGAAAAATGAACATATTCGAATATAAAACAGTTTGAGGCATTTTATTCAAATAAAATAAAATCTATTCGAATAGAAATGTTCCCAGTTCTATTCTCTTAAAGAGACATACTTTTACTTTTTTCATACTCTGTAAAAATACATAGGACTTGATATTATAGAACAAAGAGTTAAAAATCCACTTACCTGTTCAGTGTCAGTCCTGCTATAGTCGCTCAAGGTGCAATCTCTGACGACGTGTAACCACGAGATAATGCTGACATATAAACTAGACACGGAATGAAACAAACTCCAAATATGGATATTTCAATCTTCCCATTTGGTTCATTTCGTGTCAAAACAAGAACTATAAGAAATAAAAATACAACTCGATGGACTGACTTAATCACTGAACACCCATACTCAAAGCTCCACTTTCATCTTATACAACATATACTCTAGAATCCCTGCACACTAAACAAGATACATCACGTAACTGTTCATTTAAAATAAGGGATCCAGAAAAAAGAACATAACTTACCTGACTTACCTGTCAGGATTATCTCTCCTCCTTTTTGGCACATATGAACAACAGGTAAATAGCAAATAATAGGAGAAGCAAACAAATAGAACAAAATGTAGAACAGTCACAGAATGAGTTAAACACTAAAAAGATAGGCTGATAGCATACTCAAAAAGTCAAAACTAAACTGAACGAACATGTAGTTTGGAAAACACTAAACCATCAACCCCCCAAAAAATGTGCATCTCTCCCTAAAAATAATGTGCATCTCCTCCTCAAAATTATGGTAACCTCCGTAAAAAGAAATAAAAGAAAAACACACATGGGAAGTGTCTCTGAAAGAAGTAAGCAAAAGAAGGCAACACTCCCCGTAAATACAAGGTATTATAGTAAGACAATGAATCTAAAATATTTAAGAAAGACCAAGACATCGCCAATGTGTTATAAAACAATCACTAAATGAATTACTTGGTGTGTGTGTGTGTGCATAGTCAGATAGATACCCAGTTTTCAACTTATTACTTAGCCGTAGTTAGAATATGATGTTGGAAAGTTGTTTCAACTTAGGCCTCTCATGATGGTCACTCAAAATCACTGAGAATTGACTAGCAAGCACTCTGTGTGAGATATGAATATAAATAAAAAGCAAGTAAAAAATCATATCTCATAATAAAAAATGGTGTACTGTGAGCTGGAAGATCTCATAGAAAGGAACCTTATTTGTCATTAATGGTGTCAAGTTAAAACTAATATAAACTCCTTATCTCTAATCTCTACTAATACTGATAGCGCCTAACTCAAGATTAAATAGGTCTCTGAATAGGTTATAATGTAGGCATGGGTAGGCTTATGACGGAGTAGGTGTTTTGCTGGCATTCTGAGACTACAGTTACACTAGCTCCATCTTACTTCAAAACAACTTCACCTTCTTTCACTATATCTTCTTGAGTACACACAACAAAAATACTCCTTTATTTCCTTTTTTTCCACATTTTTCAATGATACTGATTGAGATAATAAAAAGTTCTTTTGGGGACTCATAGTATTCTTCTATTCACCTTTTCCCCAAAAATCATACATATTTTTCTTTTTCTTCTTCTTCTTTTTCTTCTCACTGAATAGTCTCAGAACATATGGGTATAAGAATAAATAATTTGGGTAGAAAAATGAAAGGTCTATTTTAAGGCATAAAGGGCTACAAGTGAAAAAAATAGTTAGAAATAACGAAGGCCAACAATAGGAGAGAAAAAAATACCTATTATCACATCTTCAGTTGGACACCGTCACTTTTTCTCCTTGAATAAAAATAAGAAAGTTTTACAAGTATAACTTGACTTTGATGTTACCATTTGACAATTGAGTAAGGAAACGAAATAAGATCAAAAATAACAAGATTAACAAAAGAGTAAATATCATATCACTCGAAGCTAATAAATAAGGTCAGATCCTCATATAACATTAGGTACGAAGTCTATATAGGTATCCGCACGTGGTTCTACTCATGATGAACTTTTAGTTTAAACAAGTGAATCACTGACCATTGTGAGTTGAGATTTTACCAAATAATTATCTCATGAATGAATATAAAACAAATGCATAGTCAAAGTCTAACAAGAATATTCCAGAGACAAAAGCTTCTAAAGTGTAAAGTACAGATAAAAAACCAGAATAATATCCTACTATCCTAGAAAAAACAAAACCCAATTGAGACAGGGTAAGAAACGTACCTAAACACTGGAACATACTGATAACCCGTCTCAGTTTTGATTTATTACTTTATTTGTGGCGACAAGTCATCCCTTCGCACCCAAACTGTACGAATCATCTTTCAAGGTGATTCTTCTGGAGTAACCCACCTACTCAAATTCTCGCTTTCACATTAGAAAAACTCACATATGACCTAAATTTTTGTTCATTAAAATATCGAGCATATGGTTGATAGGGTCCAACAAATCTACAATAAAACGCAACATGTCTCTTTCGACCACATATATTATAATAATAAATCTGAGAGTAAGAGACCCGTTTGGCGTGATTATGAGTAGTAAATATCATGTTATGTTTGGGCACCGAAGTAGAAGCAGTTACTTTCACAAACTTAGTGATTTAAGGAATCTTGGCATTAGGAAAAGGTTCCTCATATCCTAGACCACTTTGTTATTATCCGTCTTTCCCATACATAACATTTTATCAATATTCTTGGCCCCCTGACAGAACTTCTCAAATTTTTACTAAGATAGAACTACATCAAGCTTGGCCGAATAAAGTTCATCCAAAGTTAATTTCATTTTTTCCTTTGCATCATTAACTTCTTTTTCTAAAAACATAACTTTGTCATGAAGGCCTTGTTTCTCATTCTCAAGTACCTTTATCTCATGACTTGTACTCTCAATTTTGTCTTGAAGTTCACTCTTAAGTGTATTAACTTGGTTTTTTAAGACTTTGTTAAGTTTACCGAGTTTCATACACTTGGCGAGAGTCTAAGCATACAAGTCCTCAAGATTCAAGTCCTCAAACTTATTTTGTTCTTAATTACTCTAATTTTCATCAGAATTTTCAAGTTCAAAAACGTTAAAGTTATTATTGCCACAATTAAGAAAAGCATGATATGCACAATAATTTCCTTAATCAACTACTTGGGGATGACTCTTATTGTTATTATTCTCATCATCACTGTCATCCCAAGTACTGCTGGTATTCATAGCTTTGTGATTGGTCCTAAATTTCTTATTGGGACAGCTGTGAGCATAATGACCAAGCTTATGATACTTATAATATTCAATTTGACTTAGGTTAGTGTCAAGGTTGGTCTGCCAGTTATTCACTTTATGTTGATCATTAGTTCGCAACTTATGATTCACCGATTACCCTTGCTTTTGAAATTGGCGTTGCTTCATAAGGTTTTTAAGTTGGTGACTTATAGAGGCAATCTGTAAATCTATATCGAACCCATTATCATTATCTGAATCAGATGAGTTGTTAGCTTCTATGGTACCCTTAGAAGAAGAGTAGTAAGATGAATATTTAAAAGCAACACTTTTGTTATTCTCAGTGTTTTCCAATTTCATCTCGAGTTCAAAGGTTCGTAATTTACCAGCTAATATATCTGGTTTCATTTTCTTAAGATCCTGAGCTTCCTCTATAATATCACGTCTAGATCTAAAGATCTTAGGAAATGATCTTAGTACTTTGCGAAGAATTTGAACATCTGAGTAAGCTGTACCTAATGCGGTACTAGTATTGACAATATCACTTAGTCTCGCATAGAACTCATCAAATGGTTCATTCTCATCAATTCGAATATTCTCGAATTGTGAGATGTGCATTTACAATTTACTTTCCTTGACTGTATCATCGCCTTCATGAGTTTAAACTAATATGTTCCAGTTTTCTTTTGAAGTAGAACAAGCAGATATGTGTCGAAACTCACTTGAGCTCACAGCCATAAAAATAACATTGCGACCCTTATTATTATAACCAACAACTTCCTTTTCATCCTTAGACCGTTTATTCCTAGGCTTAAGAACCTCTTCAAATTCATCACCCATCATTGTAGGGTGTGTCCATCCATCCTCGACTGCAATCCAGATATCTTCTCCGAGTGATTGTAAGAATGCAATCATTCAAACTTTCCAATAAGGATAGTCTTTGCCATCGAAGAGGGGCAGGCGATTTATGGGACCTCCAAAATTTCTAGAATCCATTAATCTCAAGCAATCGAGTAAGGATCCATGCTCAGGTTATTAATCCTCAAAGTGTGACTGCTCTGATACCAATTAAAATTCCTTGACGCTTGAGACTAGTCGATTTGGAATAAATTAGGTTTAAATCGATAGGTCCGAATTCCTTTGAATTAATGGTCTAATCTTAACCTAGTTCAAATTGGTTCAATTATATAGTGTCAACAAGCAATTAGAAATTAACCACAAGAGCAAACAATTTTAACCCTGTAGGAAAACCTTTCTCAGGAGAAAAACCCACAGGTCGCTGTCGAATTACCCGACAGCTAAACAATCAACTATTAAAATCAAATTATAAGTATTCAATTACTTACAGACTCGATAAGCACATCCCGTGGTTACCTCTCCTCTAATTGAACTTCTTGCAGTCGATTTCTCGTTCTCACAACGCCCTTCCGTTCTCGCAACGCCTTGCCCCAGATAATGCACCAAAGCTTCAAAGCTTGAATCGCTCAAACTTTACAAATCAATAATTAGGTTTTCTAAATTTCTCCGATTGATTTAATATGAGTTTTACTTCTCGTTGAATCGATCGTTAAAATCTCACCTCTCTCTAAATATCAAGCTCTGAAAAAATAGGTTTTGGAAGAGGTGAGTTCTGAAAAAAGAAATGTTATCTTTTATCGAAAAATAGAAATCACGTTCTCTGTTCGAATATAAATAAATGTATTCTAATAAAAATTAGGCTGAGCCAATCTATTCGAATAACAAAGGAATCTATTGGAATACAAAATTGCCTGAGGCATTTTATTCGAATACAAAAAAAATTATTTGAATAGAAATGTTCCCAGTTCTATTCAAATGAAAAAAGAATCTATTTGAATAGAAAACATCCTGAGGCATTTTATTCGAATAAAATAAAATATATTTGAATAGAAATGTTCCAAGTTCTTTTCTCTTAAAAAAGTATACTTTTACCTTTTCCATACTCTGTAAAAATACATAGGGCTTGATATTATAGAACAAGGAGTTAAAAACTCACTTATCTATTCAGTGTCAGTCCAGCTGTAGTCGTTTAAGGTATAATCTCCGACGATGAGTAATCACGAGATAATGCTGACATCTAAATTAGACACGGAATGAAACAAACTCCTAATATGGATGCTTCAGTTCTTAGCGAGCTGGGGTAAGACCAATGTTTGGCGACCAGCTTAGGCGGCTCATCTTTGGGAGATAACTCCCGCAGGCCGCATCATATGTAGGAAAGACTGTTAGGACAATACAAGAAGGATGTCTCATTTTAGGGATCTTATTCTCCCTTCTCTAGAAACTACTGTAGCAGCAACTCTTGCGCCGACATGGTTCGCGGCTAAGAGGGCACAATTCGTCAATCCTCAATCAAATAACTCACCCAAATTAGTTTAAAGATCTGGTAGCCCAAGAACATAGGGGACTACAATGGCACAGTTTGATGATGGTATACCAAACCAGAAGTACGACAAGCCAGAGGAGATGAGGCCAATGCAAGAGACGGTCCGACGACTCAAGGAGCAGCTCTGTCGTATGGACGAAGACGTAGAGAATTTGCAGCGCTCCAACAGTCGCCATTGTCGGCATGTAGAAACCAAATAGGAGAGATCTACGGGCAGAGTACCCCCATCGGCCACGCATTGGAGCAGTGACATTACTGTCAGCAGCCGTAGGCCGCATCAGCAGAACCATTCTCCAAGCACCACCAGGCTTCGGCAGAGCTCGTTCCGAACAAAGATACGATCACAGGACAAAAGTGTAGCCGCCACTGTTTTCCCTCAAGGACCCTAGTCGATTCCCCGACAAGGAGGTTACTACCCACTCAGATGGACCGCCAACACAGCAATATCAACCAAATAGTGCATTTGGCCTACAATATCATGGTGGCGCACCAGTACTATACCCTCCTTTTGGCCTCCACCGCCACAAATGCCCCAATTCTGCCTAGAGTATCCACTTAGGCCGATGCAAGGGCTGCCCTGACCTGACAATTTTGATTATCTGCATCAGAAACCGGTTTATGAGTCGGCCTAAAACATGTTTGGATGCATATGACCTGTACCACCCATGGACAACCCATGAGGATTTGTACCCCATAACTCACTATACGGGAAAGCCCCTTTCGGAATCCCAAACAATCAAACTCATCCAGGAGTCATCCCTCTGCCACCACCATTTCCCCTTGGGTCACAGCACGCAGGCGCACCATAGGTGCATCCGCTCCATAAAACCACTAAGCAAGAGCGAGATTACTCAACGAATACCATCCGGTTAGGAAGTGGGAAAGGTGGAGAAACACTAGTAAACATGACCTCCAAAAAGCTGCGCGACATCATTTGAAGTCTTTCTAGTGCCTTAGAGGACTCTTCGGGCGTCCGGCGGGCCAGGTCCATCTAGAAGGTCCGAGTAAACCCTTTCAAAGACAACATCAAGTTTGACAAGCAGTTGAATACCTACCAAATATCAAGATCCCAACATTTAATGGGTCGGGTGACCCAGAGTTGCATTGCATTAAATTTGAGTACATAATGAACATTCACAATGTTAGTGACGAGATGAAGTGTAAAATTTTCCCCTCAAGCCTGGAAGAAACAACGCTCACATGGTTCCAAACGTGAGAGGACAATTACATCGTCAACTTGGCACAATTGTAAAGTCAATTCATTGAGAAATATCTCTATAATCTTGAAGACCAAAAGATAATCGACTCACTCTTCAGCATGAGACCCAGGGGAAATAATTAACATTTTCCTGAATTGATTCAAGGAAGTAGCTGTAGTAGCATATTCCCCAAATTTAATAAAGAAGAACTATCAACGACATGTCAAAGGTAATCGATCGTGTACCCAACTGTAATTCGAGAACATTCCAATCTACAACTACAGAGTTCAACTCTCTACACTAGCCGTTACACTTGGTCAAATATAGTCGTTGTACGTGCTCCGTTAAGTTCGTCCACCTTCCTTAAGAATAGGAGAAACATTATATTTTTGTAACTGCTTATATCTAACTATAAATACATGTAGAACATAAAACATTAAGGGGACAATTCTTTCTTTTCTACACACCCACTATCCAAATTTCTTTACAAGTATAATAGATTAGCATTTTAGTGGATTTCACATCTAAACCCCCTTCGAGGTCATGGTTTTTCTCAGGCTTCATTGAGTTTTCTACGTAAAATCTACTGCGTATTAGCTTTTATTTGCATTTAAATCTTACTTTTTTACATAAAGTATTGGCGAGGTTTACCTATCGGAAAACTAGCCATACAATTGGCGCCGTCTGTGGGAAACCACCTTTTTCTTTATCAAATCTCATCCTTCACAATCACTACTTGATAGAAGATGACATTAATGTTTAGGGAATAAAGCAATGTGACTATAACCCATGCTAGAAAATATAAATATGAGGCACCGTGCACATTTCACGTCTCATTTACAATTTCTCTTTCCAACTTCTTGAAAAGAGGATGACTCTTTCTGCTTGGTTTGAACATAATAGAGCTCATAATTTGATCCCTAAAACTTACAGTGCCTAATGATTGTTTTGATCCAAAACCGTCCCAATGTCCAAAAATATTAGTTTCAAATTTTCAATGAAAATAAACTAAAGCTTCATTGTGAATTATCAGCTTTGTGTGAAAACCCGTATATTTTGTATGTATACATAAACATCAGATAAGGATGCACAAGAAAATTGCATAAAGTCATTTTAGTTATGATGAGATGGGAAGAGGAGTGTTTTACAACATAGATAAACATCATATAAAGAAAGTAGTATAAAGTCATTTTGGTTATTATCTGAATGGGAGAAAATAACATAGTCACTTTAGAGATATTATTTTGATAGGGTAGTAGAGGATCAGGCACCATAATTTAAAAAATCACTTAAATTAAGATGTGGGTGTTTTGAGTATAGACTTCCCGAGACGTTTGGTTTGGAAGAAGAAGATTTCGACTAAAGTGACATTGTTTGACTAGAGGTGGCCAAGGGGCGAAGGGTGACTCGAGACAAATTAAGACATATAGATATGGATATCGACCTTAAAGTAGATTGAGGTATAGAAGATGATACCATTGACAACATGCTAATACATTGTCTAATTGCAATGAAGATTTAAATCATTTCCATAAACCTTTTAAGCGCATCTTGAATTTCATTAAATCTTTGGACGCATTGTGGTGCAAGCCATTTAGAATGAAGACGCGGCAGACAATGCTACTTTATAGCGGAGGTTGACCCGATATGTCCTATCAAGAAGCATAGGGTCGAGTGGGGAGATTTTAAAAAATCTTCAATTATAATCCTTATTTCAAACCTAATAAATCTCCCACATAATTTTGCCCTCTGTTATTTCCAAAAGGTTTTTATGACTTTCCTCCTAAAAATTTTCTTAAGTCCTAACTATTATCCTTAATTCTACCTCCTAAAATATATTCAAATTATTCCCCTTATATCTCTCTTTTAATTGGCCTTGATTTGTATTTGTAAAGAGTTTTGATTCTTTTTGTTACATTGCCCACTAGTATTCATCATTTCTCCATTTTTTGGAAACCATGGCTCCCACATGATATCATAAATCATTACATTTCTCTAGACTCCTATAAAAATGCCATGTACAAATTCTTCATTATTCATCCCAAGATTAAACATGATATGTAGGGGAAAACGTTACTTATATCTCTTCAATATTTTAAAAAATATCGGGGGCTCTTCCCCCGAACCCCTCGTTCACATATGTCATTTTGCCCCCTTTCAACCTAAATTTTGGCTCCGCCACTGATCATGGCTAGAAGGAAGACAACAAATTTAATATGAGCCCTTATACTCTATTCGATTGGATGGATTTTACAGAACAAGAGGAATGATGAGCATTTTGAAGGAATACAAAAATAATGGAAGTGATTGTCTTGACATGTCAATTTTGTATGAATCATCTTAAATCCATATTAATGAGGGTAAGGTTTGAAGATTGTGTGATGTAAATCATGCAATGGAGAAAATAGGTTAAAGAGAATCCTACGTGATATTAAGTTTTCTTTTTCTTTTTCTTTTTTTTTTCATTTGCCTTCGTGTTTATTTTGAGATGATCAATATTGATAGGGAAGATTCACGGTTGTCGTCCCATCGTCGTGTGGTCTCTCTCTTTCTCCAACGCTTTAGTTTAAGTTATTTTTCCTAATTTGGTAATTTCTATTTTGTTAAAGAACTTTATAGGATCTTTTGGTATGCTAGGTTTTAGGGGCATTGAATAAGAGAGAGGGGATTTGTTTTGTTTAAATTGTAAGTGTGATTTTATTGTTACTGCGTGAAGCGACCACTTCCACAAATCTGTTCTAACAACATGGCATCCATAGCGAAGTCAATTTTTTGGGATTTATTTTACTACGATGGGGAAAAAACTTACGAAGAAGCCTATTACGGGCGAACGATTGTCGTCGTTGGAGGATAATATTGGAGAGATGATAAAGTTAATGCTACCTAGGAAAAAGGCCACAATATTGAGTTCTGATGTGGAAAAAAGTGATGTCCTACCGAGGTGGGAGATGGAGAAACCCTACCGCTCGTCTCGCTGGTGCTAAATGAGGAGGTAATAATCGCACACGACCTATGTGAAATACTGTTGTTTGGTCAGGGAAAGGAAACATAATCCCCGCGCCCAACTCAAATTTAGATTTGGAGAGAGAGGAGACGGAAGATCTGGTGTTCACTAATGTGTTCGTCATGTTGAACGGAGTGGACTAGTATGTGGAAACATATAAGGACTCACCCTATCGGACAAGCCCCGCAAACCATGCTGCCGAACGACACAACTACCAGTCACAGTATCAATAGTATCAATATGATGGGCGTAAGTAGGTTAACTGCAAAAGAGAGAGGGTCGCAAGGAGGAGTTACAAACCACCATGATACAAGTCAGGACTGAAACGTTGAGACAATAGTTGATGTTCTACTATTCTCCGATATTGTCATTTGTTGACAAAAACAACTTAGGCTAGAGTATGTCGAGGTTGACTCACGCATCGTTTGCATATGCTTTCGCCTTTAAGAAGTGTTCAAGAAGATAGACGATCATCGCACCGTGAATACCCTTAGTAGGTGAGCTTAGAATTCTTTTTCTTTATTTATTTGGTAATGTGGTTTTTCCTTTGAAGAAAACATTTTTTGTTAAAGTCATTTTTTGAAGAAATAAAACTGTTTTTGACCTGGACACCCAACTGTCACCCAGGCTACGCCCAGGTCTTTCTGGCCTCAAATTTATTTTTCCTTGTGTAAGATTTGGGCGTCCAAATATCCACCCAAGTCGCGCTCAAAACTTCAAACTTATAGTTTCTATTTTTGAAAAACCATTTTTCTGTCGTGAGATTTATCTCGAGATTCTCATCTCTTGTGATTTTTAAAAGAGGGTTTAAGTAAACCCTTCTAAGAAAAAATTAGCCACTCTCACAAATTAAGGTTTTAGGTTTTCCAAGTTTTTATTGAAGAAAAATCATTGAATCCTAGAATTGAATTTTTGATTCAATTGTATTCTTTCTATGATATATTCATCAAGTGAATCATAAGTTACTGTGAGAGAAATTGCTAGGACTTCTCCTAAGCTAGCAATAGGACTTGATGATTTTATAATCATCATCTCGTATTTAAAATTCATTATTGATTAATTCTTGCTTGGGGGTTCTCGAGTGTGCGAAGCTTTGAGACGCAAGCATCTAAAGTGATCCACTGAGATAATCAAGACTGGAGAAGACGCGAAGACTTTGGCTAGGGCTTATCGAGCAAGCAGACACTAGTGAGGTAACAAAGGCGTTTAATTCTTGTATGAACAGTTGTTTAATTGATTAGTGGATTTTTAGGGCCAGAGGTTTTCACCCATTCGTGGGTTTCCTTCGAGGTATATCTTGCGTGTTATTTAAGTTTCTGCTCCTAATACTTGTTATTGCTTGTGGTAAAGTAGGTTTGTGAGAACGAATTTTTAAGATATAACCTATTCACCCCCTCTAGGTTAGTTAGCTAGATTGTTTAGAATTTCAATAGCCACCACACCCCGAGGCAGACCCAAACAGGTACTAATGGTTTAGGGGTCCAATCAGTAATTTGAAAACCATACGGTTGTTGCAAGGCCAACCCAACAGACGTGCCTCACGGGTAGCAAAACACGGTCTGACAACAGGTCAATAAGGGTGACGGTCAGCAGTAGTAGGTGCAAGTGGCAGCCAAGCCCGACATGATCGACCCAGCATTAACAGGGGTTCGGGCCTCGAGCGCGACCAGTCCATGATACCATAGGTTAGGCCATGTTGGACAACAGGGTAGAATTGAAGATGACCCGACAGGGCACGAAGAACTGCAAGGAATCCCCAACGACCAGCCACCATGGGACATACCTAGACGAGGTGGAGAATTCCAAACGATGACGAGTTTAAGGGTGGAAATGGATGCGGGTACCACAATAGGTATATACCGTCATACGAGAAAAGTTGACAGGATCGAAGCGGGTACCCCCAACAACTTCGGGTACCGTCCTAGATACGAGTACCGTAATGCTTCGAATTTTGGGGGACAACATTTTCGAAACACAATGTCGGTAATTCTTTAACTTCAAACTCAATCAATTTTTTACAACATATTCATTTTACAACATTTAAATCAAGACATCAAGCTCCATTTACCGGAATTTGACGGTAAAATGGATCTTGATGCATTTATGGATTGGATAAACCACATAGAGAAACAAATAACGTATAAATAGTATGGGGATCCAAAAAAAGTGATGTTAGTAGAAGCAAAGAAAACTGATTACGCGATCAATTGGTGGGACAACCCCCAAAAAGGGAGGCATGATCATCAGGGGTACCTTTATATTAGGGAATGACACCTAATGAAGAGAGAATTGATGTGGTGTATTATCCCGATTACGTATGAGAATGACATTTTTATGCATTTTCAGAACTTGCCGCAAGAGAAATTCTACGGTGGATCTTACCTGTTTTCTTTGCGGTTTTTTGTGGCAGTAACGGAGGCTCATAAAACAAGCCGCTACAAAAATGGGTATAACGGAAAATTCAGGATGAGATGATAATCCTGAATGTTAACTGAAGCGGTTGAATTAATTAAAAGGGTTGAGGCTAAGTTCAAGACGGTGAGTACTATGGCGGTCCATACTTTAAGAACGACTCTATCAGCTACTAGAAAAAGTCCTACGGGAACTACATGAGGTTAGGGCTGAGTACGGGTCGGTTAATTGGGCCGGTTTCTAGCCTGAAATGAACCCGAACGGACCTAACTAGGCTCATGAATTTTGAACCTGAACCAAACTGATTTAGGTTATTAAACTAGCCCAAACCGACCCGCTAAATTTTAGGGAAAATCGGAACTAAGACCGAACCGATTTTTGGGTCATTTTGGTTGGGTGGGGTTTCAGAAATTTTAATCGAGTTTTCCTTCCGCTGGTTTTTCTTTTAACTCTTAACAGGTGTCACTACTGCAAAGACACATGTCCTCATTGGTGGTAAATATAAGGAGGTGGTTTTACCACTATAGAAGCACGCGACGCAAAAGAAAAAATCTTATCTGCAGTTTCTTCTTCGTGGTTTTACACCCTCTTTGCAGTTTCTTTTTTGTCTTCAAGTTGCTGTTTCAAACCCCTCTCTATAAAAGAATAATGGAGGATTATTAGAGGGGATACACATTGGGTTCATATCGAGGTTGATAAAGATGAAGGAGAAGCTTCTCGTAGCGGGGATGAGCGTTGCGATGTTTAACTTCTCTCATGGATCTCATGACTTATGATGGATATGGAGAATACTTGAGAGTTGTTTGAATTTGAGTTAAGATTTCAAATGTTATTGATTGAGAATAATTTCACTCTCTAGTATTATTACCATTGTTTTTCTTTCTTTATAGTTATTACCTGTTGTTTTGAGGAGGTGAGGTGTCCACAAGAAATGAGAAACTAACCAGGGATACAAAATTTTAACTACGAGTTGGGGTTTAAGTCAAAAATCGGTTTGGTTCAGTTTTTACGGGTTACGGAGACAAGAAATAGAAAACCAAACCGACCTAATTCGGTTTTAATATTTTTAAACCAAACCGAACCTCTTTGAAACACACAGACCGATCGGTTCGGTTGGTTCATGCTCAACCCTACATAAGGTTATAGTATTTTAGGTGTAAGAACATGGGGTTCACACGGTTGCTGAAGCGGTTGAATTGGTCAAAAGGGGTTGAGGCTAAGTTCAAGACGAAGAGTACAACGACGGTCCAGACTTCTACAACGACTCTGTCAGCTACTGTTACACGTCCTTCGAGCACTTCATGAGGTTATAGTATTTGGGTGGAAGAACACGGGGAACAGAAAGCGGTATTGCCTCCGACTTAGGCTAGATTTTAGGAGTAAATAATGTCAACTCTTCTTCTTAAATAGGAGTTAGTATTTGGGTTTTGGTGGTGATTTTGTGAGAAGAATGATATTTAGAGTAAATTTTGATTAAATAATTAAAAGAGAGGATTTGTTTTGCTTATATTCAAAGTATGATTTTATTGTTAATGCATGAAACAATCGCTTCCAGATCCGTTCTAACAACTATATTATGTTTACATTCTTAAAATCGAAACAAAAATATAGCTGTATAGAAACATTAAATTCTTAAATTGATCAAAAAATCTTTTAACGTCAATCCTCAAATGAATTCAGAAAGAAGACAGAGTTCATTAAGAATCTATAGGAGGGTACCCTCAATGCTCATCAAAATAATGTCATGTTGCCTATTAACATAACCAGTATTTATTATAAGACTTATACTTTGACCTCAGATTGTTTTTTAATGTGACACATCCCTCATAGGGCCGTCTACCTCCGTATGACCTATGTTTATTTGATGTTTTATGTTTTATGTTTTAGCTTAAGCTCTGTTGGAGAGGTCCAATGTGGGTTATTAGTAGGTTCCCAATTTAAGTAGAATTCTATTTCAATTAGAATTAGGGTTCCTAATTCTAACCCTCTTTGTGTTCCATAAAAGGGGAGGCCTAGGTTATTTGTTTCTCAGTTGTTATTGAGTAAAGCTTCAGGTTTAGCCTTAATTTAGTTTTTATTGAGTTTTGAGTTTAGTAGAGGAAACCTTAATTTTAATTAGGTTTTTGTAATCTTCAAGTTTCCGCTTCCGCGACTTGATTTTACGTCAAATTGGTATTAGAGCCATCTTCGTTCCATGGAAAGAGTGATGTTTAGAGTTTCGGGAAAAGTCAAGTTATCAATATCTACAATGTCACGTATAAGAGCTGCGGCAGAAAAGGATGCCAAAAATACCGCGCAAGCAATCCCAACACTTAAGACTAAACTTGGTAAGCTCGTCAACGTTATCGTGAGTTCCGACACGTTACAACTACCCCTACCTCAACCCTATCATCTAGGTGTACTGAAGAGTAACCCCCAAGTTGCCAAAATCGTGACGGAAAACACAGACAAGGAAAACCCACGTGCCGAATTGGGAGAAGTGACGAAGACCCCTGCAATCGGAGCTGCGAGTGGCACCGATGAAGGCAAGGTTATCGTTAACATGACAACCAGCGATCCCATGGTTCATATAGTCGCAACAACTGTCGTTGTCACAATAACAAATTCAAAAAAAGATTCAACCGGAATTAACGTCAGTTCCCAAACCCTGGAAAATTTAGTCGCAATTTTCAAAACAACGAGAGAGGCAGTCGCAAGACAAAAATCTTTCTCCCTGGTCCAGTGGGTATACCCAATTCCAGTCCTGATCGGAGCTGAAACTAGGATGCCGAACAACGTAAATTTTGTTACAGGAAGCACGATGAAGAGAAAGGCAAACCGTGGAGGAGGAATCACTGGAATTGTCCTCGAAGGACAACAGACATCTCCGAGCGAAGTTTTGTTCAAAATTGGGGTAAAAAAAGCAAATCCAGTCCGCAATTTTTCAATACCAAAAATCGTGAAGAAGAAAGATGCAGTCCGTGAAGGAAAGGAGAGGAGAGCACGTGACTTACATGTGCTATTCCCAAATCAATTCCAGATCTAATACCAAAGCCCAAAGCCGCCAGACGCAAACTGCACATGTGCACAACATGTGAGGTGTTATAACCCGACCCAGATTCAAACCCAACTTCACCTACAATTTATCCAGGCCCACAAACTTCAATTCCAAAATTCAAATTTTAGTGGGAATTTCATACCAAGTTCACACGTGATTAACAACTTGCAGTGCCATGAATACAACCAAGACATCAATTACGACAAGTTACTGCAGAACTCGAGTCACATTGCTAACCAAGCTCAAACGACTCAACCAAGCTTCAACCCTTCTCTGATCACAAACAAGATTATGGCAATGGAAAAACTGAACACCAGGGAACCTATAACAATGGTTTTGATCACTGAATATCATTACCAAGAGAGCGAAGATGCAAAGATCGAACATGGTGGAGAAGACTATCGTAGGAGAGAGGTGCACCTATGCAAATCAGTTGTGTTAAAGCTTTACATTAAAAATCAAAACTGGAACGTAGCGGATCGAATCCATAACCAAGTACGGGTCAACATTGAATCTAGTCCAGGCCAATCAAAACCGAAAGTTCAATGCCTCACATATACACCAAAGAGTATCCTCGAACCAACTAGGTATCCACCAATTGTTCCAAGTCTATCTGCCCCGATCCAATCAACCAAGGAGAGGCCACTCAAGAAGGTGGGTAACCCAATTCAGACATAATTTTCCAATCCCTCTCCATTTCTTGATTGGGATAAACCCTCAATCTTCGATGAGTATCCAGAAGATGTTATTAAGAAAGAGTTAGTTGAACTATTTTGGGAGGGTTTTCTCGCGAGTTTCGAGAAGCGAATCACAATGTTTTCTTCAATTTTGGGCATCAGTCGGCGTAAGGATGTTAGTAATAACATCGTACCCCCGCTCTCAAGTACAATTTCGGGGTACAAAAAATTTCGTGGAAGATTTCAAGATTTCAATAATAGTTCCACCGTACAGATTTCGTTCACATTCTGCGGGATGAAGACGAAGAAACTGGGATGCACACTACATACGTGCGTGAGTCCTCTGGAGCACCGCCCCCTTGATTTCGTGGGCGAAATCTTCTCAGACGGAGGGTTTGATGTGACACATCCCTCATAGGGTCGTCTGCCTCCGTATGACCTATGTTTATTTGATGTTTTATATTTTATGCTTTAGCTTAAGCTCTATTAGAGAGGTTCAATGTGGGTTATTTGCAGTTTCCCTTCTAACCCCCCTTGTGTTCTATAAAAGGGGAGGCCAAGGTTATTTGTTTCTCAATTGTTATTGAATAAAAGTTCAGGTTTAGCCCTAATTTAGTTTTGATTGAGTTTAGTAGAGAAAACCCTAATTTCAATTAGGTTTTCGTAATCTTCAAGTTTCCGCTTCCACGACTTGATTTCACGACATTTTCAATTCATAATAGACTGATTCAAAATAAGTAAGTGGTTGTATATCCCACTAATGGGTCCCACATCTTATGAAGGTTTGTCTTTTTTCTAGTAATTTGGAGAATTTGGCTTAAGAAGAATAACAAAGTTTTAAGGGAATGGATGGATATCTTGCTCACCTTACTCTACATATCTAAGGCATCATCCTCTCATGGTAAGATATATCACGATATTTGAACAAATAAATTTCAAACGACAAAATACAATTTGCAGTTAGAAGATAATTTGGCGAGATACTGTTCAGGTCCCCCTAAAAATGAAATTTCAGAAATATCATGAAAATATTATTCCAATCTCCCGCGTAGCTACTTAAGGGAAGTGGGTTCAGTGATGTGCAAGGTCTTTTTGATTCTCTTGGTTTTGTGTACTACAATTACTTCTTTTTCTCGCTCCCTATCGAAGTGAGTGTCAAAATCTTATAATATCCTCGAACGAAGGATGTGATGTATGTTTGACTCCTCAAAAACTATTGGACCCATAAGAGAGTGCCCAAACATAAACTTAATCTAGTGTAAAAATGCTATAGAAAGATCAACTGATTAGCTTACCTGTAGAGCATGATCTGTGTGGTCATCTAGAAGATAGAAAGTTAAGGATTCCAGTAGTGATTGCCTAGTTATTCCAAAAGAAGCGACAAAATCATCTATTCGACATCGCCTCTTCTCGTCAGGCGTCATCCAATGCCGATCAAATAGGTAGTAGAGAAACTAAATCAAGATTAAGAGAAACAAAAACAGACCAAAGCTTTAGATTAACTCCCCTCCCCCAAACTAATTGTTTCAAATAGCTCCCTACTTGTCAAGATTTAGATTTACCCCACCCTGGCAAAAATACCTCACAAAATTTTTGTTCGTTATATAGAAACCTTAATGGGTCTTTGAACCAAAATGGTTTGGGGAAGTAAATCAGAAATTGACAAATAGGGGGCAAATAACTAATGGAACTATCCAAATGTAAGGATACAATTGCTTGTTTAGCGACGACCAAATCTGAGCTCCCACATAAAAAGAGAATATCTGCAGCAGCTCGCAAACTTTCAAATGGATAACATCCAATTGTTCCCTCAAAAATGATGATGTACCCCCATCCTTCACCAAGGCCGTAATTTCATTATCTTGCCCGTATCCATGTTCTATCTGAAGATGAGTAAGTGCATCCTCAATGAAGAGTGTAGATCCATCAAGTTGTCCAGGTTCTGCAGATTTACTAATTAAATCAGGCCAGCAACACTCATCGTAGCGGACTCTCTTTCGCGATAGAGGGAAAGCCATGACCTGTCGTTAAGATAGCGGGATTTAACATTCTCAAGAAACTGATGTCTTATACACCAAGTCATGATATCCAAATGCTGAAAGAATTCAACAAGCCAGTCACAACAATAAAATTAAGAGAGAAACATGATATGTGAGGTGTTAATTACATATATGCATACATCATCCAATCAATTTAATATGTGATAAGTCTTTACTACTTCAACCTGCTTAGCCTTTAATATTTTCTCCTGAAGGTTGTACAAGGAGAACCCTTTATTGACGTTTCCAAAACTTCAAGCACGTTCATAATGCCAGTTAGCTGCGATGATAACTGGTGAAGTAAAGGCAACCTTGTCTTCATTTCTTCTACTTCAAGAGCATCTGTTAAAACTGTAAGGCATAATTACCAATCTAATCAAAAGAACAGACAATATCGTAAGTAAAACTGGAGATCAGAAAGAATAAAAGGATACAAATTTGTGTAACAATATTTTCAAATGTCTTCTTGCACCAATCCTTAACAACCACTTCATCCAAAAGAAAAGCAATGACAGGATCTCTGGAGACTGCAATTTCATCCATACAAACGTCTGTATTATCTGATGAATTTTGTACAAAACTTGTCAGAAATGCTTCTGATTGTTTTATGAACCTCGTAATGTACTTTAGCTTATCTTACACAGAGAAAGCCAACAGCTAGGATTTTTTGTAGACACATTATCTACAGCTAAAAACAATGTCTGACCAAACTAAATTGGCCTATAAAAACATTATATCAGAAATATATGCTCAAATCTTAATCTAAATCCAGTCCACTAAGATAATGAACTGTATATAAGGGCCAAAGTTGATATATGCAGAGCCAAATCATAATCCAAATGAAACTAAATTAAGTTAAACACTTAAATAAAGTTTAACAAATTTCAGCTTCAGATTCTAATCAGATAGGAAATATTCTTATCCACTTAGCAAAATATGAGATCATATCTCGTGTCTCATACTGCATGGTTCCACTCTGCCTGAAACCTTACCCGATTTCAAACTTTTGGATCGGATTTGAATTGATAAAATGCTTTGCAAATTTTAATATTTTATCGGTTTTTTCTAATCAGGTTTACATATATATCATTAATCTAGAGTACCCTAGCATAGAGTATCTATTAGAAGATAACAAACATATAGCAAAGGATACAATGGCAAACCAAAGAAACCAGATTGTTACCTAGGGCAACGTCAAAAAAGGAGTAAAGACGTTGGACATCTTCTTTCTCTTGAAATCTGTCATCATATCTTTTGGAGATTTGACCAGCCTCTATGTACTCGTAGTAAAGACGTAGCCTATTTACATTTTTTGATAATGGAATCCGACAAATCGGGCACATGTCACATGGCTGACTACACTCTGCACATAAGGATGCATGTCCGCAGGAACTTAATACATATTGCACATAACGTCCCCAGCTCCTCAAGTCTCTGATTGCCCGACAATGCTCAACTTTTACTTCATTGTATAGTTCAACTGTATTCCAATCTGCATGAAAAACCAACACCTCTTAAGGAGATGATCGAGTCTAGTGTATACACACTATCTCTTTAAGACAGATTTGCCCCTGCCATAGTGCATTGCAGGAATATAGGCCACTGTCTCCCAGGATACAACGATCAGTCACAAAAAGAAGAAAACACTTCTATCTTTCTGCCAAACGAACTTTGATTGCGTCTATTTTCTCTTTGTAAAAAGACTCAAGAAAACTCGGAAAAACTGATGATAATAAATGAAAACGAAATTGGGTTATATAGAGCATAAGTGACTCTTCGCCAAGAGTCACACCTCAAGTTAGTGTCTCTTCACCAAGAGTCACACCTTAAGGTGCGTCTGTTGGAGACACCCCAACTCACACCTCAAACCCAAAAAACGACTAAGTGTTTAAAGGAATCTCCATGAGCCCATGGCCCAATGCCCAATCATAGACTTATAATAATAAGCGGGTTTCCTAGGTCGAGCAAGCCCATGGGTAGCCCGTGCACCCAAGCTAGCTTGCACTCATGGGCCGCACATGCGCGTGTGACCCACCAACTCTCACACACATTACAACAAGGTAAGTGTTTAATTTACTTATATAGGAGAGTTGTGTTTCCCTCATATCCAATATGGAACTAAAACCACTTAGTTCCACCATTCAAACTTTAAAGGAAAAACAAATCATATTGTATTTTCCAACAATCCCACACATTTGAATGGTAACAGACAAACTCAGACAAAACAGAGAAAATTAGGGAATGATCCTGCATCGAGAGATGTATCTTGTGGACTTGAACCTTCTCTAGTAAAAAACTATCGGATTTACGCTGATTAGTGAACATATGTTTTGAACTGTCAGCTTTGGTGTAAACCAAGACAATAGTCTTCACACAGTACTATTCCAAGCGCAATCGACTCTCACAGTTGTGTTCAATTCGGCCCTGAACAAATCCCGGATTCATGAGTACTATTAGAGAATTTTGCCCTATAAAATTCTCATGGAAGCGGCCCCACCTCACGCTCACATAGGTGATTGCCTATTAAGAGTACCCTGTCGTACCCCACTTGTAAATATAAGTCATAGGAATCATTAAAAGTTCAGAGAACTTACCCTGAAAATCGCGACAGGTTGCACTGCTCGTATCATGGAATGGGCAGGAGTTAAAATCTAATCAGTGCTCATGTTGAGTAACTCACAACTAGTTGTCCTATTGAACCTAGATCATGGGATCTCCAATCAACTAGGCTTGGTTTCCACCGAGGTTAACTCATATTTAAAGGTTTTAAGCTCATTCCCCTCGATGTGGAAAAAACATGCATTTTTGTCAACCCTATTGTAAATGGATCCGCTAGGTTGTCACTGGACTTCACAAAGTCAATGGATATAGCTCCACTTCCAAGTAATTTCTTTACAGTATTATGTCTACGGGGTATATGTCGTGACTTACCGTTATAAACATTATTCTTTGCCCTTGCAATCGCTGCTTGATTATCGCAATGGATACATAAGGCAGGTACTGGCGTTAGCCACATAGGAATATCTTCTAAAAACTGTCGAAGCAACTCAGCTTCATCTCCTGCTTAATCTAGAGCAACAAACTCTGATTCCATAGTTGATCGAGTTATGCATGTTTGTTTTGAGGATTTCCATGAGACAGCTCCACCACCAAGTATAAACACGTATCCACTTGTGGAGTATGACTCGTTAGAATCTGATATCCAGTTTGCATCACTGTATCCCTCAAAGACACATGGATATCTTGTGTAGTGCAACCCATAGTCTATTGTATGCTTTAAATACTGTAAAATCCTGATTAACGCTTCCTAGTGGCTCGGTCCCGGGTTTATAGTATACCGACTCAGTTTGCTAACTGCATAAGCAATATCTAGTCTAGTGCAATTCATAATATACATTAAACTGCTTATAATACGTGCATACTCTATTTGAGAAATAGGCTCACCTTTGTGTTTAATCAATTGACGCATATTATCATATGGTGTCTGAACACCACGGCAGTCAAATTTATTAAACTTCTTAAGTACATTCTCTATATAATGTGATTGAGATAACACAAGTCCCAGTGGTGTTCTGTTAATCTTTATGCCAAGAATAACGTCTGCAACACCTAAGTCCTTCATATCAAAAATTTTGGACAACATATTCTTTGTTAACATAATGACATTGATGTTAGTCCCCATGATGAGCATATCGTCTACGTAAAGACACATTGACATGCTCACCATTAATGCTTATAATATAGACACATCAATCACATTCATTAATTTTGAAGCCATCCTTAATCACGACTCCATCAATTTTGTCATACCATTGTAAAGAGATTTAACCAACCGACACACTTTATTTTCTTGGCCTCGGACAATGAACCCCTCAGGTTGGTTTATATATATTTCTTCATTTAATTCACTATTCAAGAATGTTGTTTTAACATCCATTTGATGTATTTTAAGCTTATGCACTGCTGCAATAGCTATCAACATACGAATGGAAGTTATTCTTGTCACTGGAGAATATGTATCAAAATAGTCCAAACCTTCTTTTTACCTATATCCTTTGGCAACAAGTCTGGCTTTGCACTTTTCAATTGAACCATCAGGTCTCAATTTTCATTTGAAAATCCACTTGCAACCTATAGGTTTGTTGCCAGGTGGAAGATCTACCAATTCCCAAGTATGGTTGTACATTATAGAGTTTATCTCACTCTGTACAGCCTCTTGCCAACTAGGAGCTTCAGGTGTAGCCATGGCTTCCTTGAAGGTTTGAGGCTCATTTTCCAACAAAAATGCTACAAAATCTTTGCCAAAAGACTTAGCAACTTTAAGTCGTTTCCCACGTCTTGGTTCTGCATTAAAATCAGAACTTGTAGGAGTGATACGCTGATCACTACTAGAAGCAACATCAGTTGTTCTTTTAAGAGGATTCACAGTATCACTCTTTTTATATAGAAATATATTTTCAAAAAATATAGCATCTCGTGATTCAATGATGATATTCTCATGCATATCATTTATTTCAAATTTGTATACGAGAAATCTATATGCACTACTGTTATTGGCATTGCCCATAAAAATACAGTCAATAGTTTTAGGTCCTAACTTAGACCTTTTTGGCAATGGTATTTGTACCTTTGCAAGACACCCCTACACTTTTAAGAACTTATAGGAAGGCTCTCTGCCTTTCCAGAGTTCATAAGGAGTCTTTTCAATCTTCTTGTGAGGTAACTTATTGAGAATATAATTCGCAGAAAGTAACGCCTCCCCCCACAGGTTCTGCGGCAAACCAGAACTAATAAGCATAACATTAAACATATTCTTTAAAGTTTTATTTTTTCTCTCAGCAACTCCATTTTGCTGAGGAGTGTAAGGTGCAGTAGTTTGGTGTATAATACCAAACTTAGCACAAAGTTCTCCAAATGTAATCGAGTTGTATTCCCCACCTCTATCAGTTCGAAGAACTTTTATCTTTTCATTGAGTTGAGTCTCAACCTCATTTTTGAACATAATAAACATTTCCAGTGCTTCATCTTTGCTTCTGAGCAAGTAGACATGACTATATCTTGTACAGTCATCTATGAAAGTAATAAAGTACTTCTTTCCACCTCATGTTTGAATAAATTTCAAATCGCAGAGATCACTGTGAATCAAATCTAGCGGTTCAGTTTTGCGTTGTTCAATAGAATGGAATGGTTGTTTAACAAATTTTGCTTCAACACACACTTCACATTTTTGTTTGCAATCGAGATTAAATTTAGGCAACAATCCTAAATGGACTAATTTACGCAGCGAACCATAATTTACATGTCCTAATCGTTGATGCCAAACATTAAATGACTCAAGCAAGTAAATATAATTCTCATTCTTATTGATAATTAAAACTGGTTTACACAAGACTGCTAGTTTGAACAGTCCATCACACTCATAACCTTTTCCTCTGAATACACCATTGTTAGTCATGATACATCTGTTTGACTCAAACACTAACTTGAATCTATTCTTGATAAGCAATGCTCTGAAAACAAGGTTCTTGCGGATATCAAGCACATGCAGCACTTTATTCAAAGTAACTTATTTTTCAGATGTGAATTTCAGAACTACTTTCCCTTTTCCTTCGACCCTTGACGTCGAAACGTTGCCCATGAACACTTTCTCTTCATGTTCAGTCTTATTGTAGGTAGTAAATAAACTCCTATCATAGCATATATGACGTGTGGCCCCTGTGTCCACAAACCATCCTCTGGAATCGTTTGCCGGGTTAATTTCGGAGATCACTGTACACAGGTTCTCCACCTCAGCAATGTTTGCTTGAGTGCCTTTGCCACTTTCTGGTCCGCTTTTACGCTTGCGGCATTCTATTGACTTGTGACCTGATTTGCCACAAACATAATGACTCCCTGTGAACTTCTTAAAGTCCTTGCCCTTAGGGCCCAGGAAACTCTTTCTATTTTTCCCTTTCTTCCCATTTTTCTTATGGGGTTTAGGGTTTTCCTCGACCATGTTAGCCTTGGAATCGTAAGAATGAACAACATCCTTCTTTTCGTTGGATTTGTTATCTTCTTCGATCCTTAGCCTTACGATCAGTTCCTCCAACTTCACTTTTTTCCTCTTATGCTTCAAATAACTTTTGAAGTCCTTCCAGGATGAAGGCAACTTCTCAATTATCGCAGTAACCTGAAAAGATTTACTTAACCTCATACCTTCTGCATGAATATTATGCAAGATAATCTGCAGTTCCTGTACTTGACTGATTACAGTCTTGGAATCCACCATTTTATAATCCATGAATCTGCCAACTACAAATTTTTTCAGTCCAGCATCTTCCGTCTTATAGTTATGGTCTAAGGATTCCCACAGTTCCTTTGCAGACTCTGTTGAACTGTACACATTATACAATGTGTTGTCCAACCCATTCAGAATATAATTCCGACACAGAAAGTCGGAATGGATCCACGCCTCCACTGCTGCTACAGTTGTTAGGTCAGTTTCATCCTCCTTCAACTCTGGTTTGTCCACCTTGAGGAATTTTGCTAAGTTCAGAGTTGTGAGAAAGAATAGCATCTTCTGCTGCCAATGCTTGAATTCAGTGCCATTAAACTTCTCAGGCTTCACCTTCAAAACGTGTAGGTTGCCCTTTTCACCCTTCTTCTCAGTGAGATTTACCATTACTGCAGTTTTTGATCACACAGAAAAAAGGAGTCTGTCTTAAGATTGTATTCCAATTTACATGAAAAACCAACACCTCTTAAGGAGATGATCGAGTCTAGTGTATACACACTATCTTCTTAAGATAGATTTTCCCCTGCTACAGTGCTTTGCAGGAATATAGGCCCCTGTCTCCCAGGATACAACGATCAGTCGCAGAAAGAAGAAAACACTTTTATCTTTCTGCCAAACGAATTTTGATTGCGTCGGTTTTCTCTTTGTAAAAAGACTCAAGCCACAGTGCTTTGCAGGAATATAGGCCCTTGTCTCCCAGGATACAACGATCAGTCGCAGAAAGAAGAAAACACTTTTATCTTTCTGCCAAACGAATTTTGATTGCGTCGGTTTTCTCTTTGTAAAAAGACTCAAGAAAACTCTAAAAAACTGATGATAATAAATGAAAACGAAATTGGGTTATATAGAGCATAGGTGACTCTTCGCCAAGAGTCACACCTCAAGTTAGTGCCTCTTCACCAAGAGTCACACCTTAAGGTGCGTCTGTTGGAGACACCCCAACTCACACCTCAAACCCAAAAAACGACTAAGTGTTTAAAGGAATCCCCATGAGCCCATGGTCCAAGGCCCAATCATAGACTTATAATAATAAGCGGGTTTCCTAGGTCGAGCAATCCCATGGGTTAGCCCGTACACCCAAGCTAGCTTGCACTCATGGGCCGCACATGCGCGTGTGACCCACCAACTCTCACACACATTACAACAAGGTAAGTGCTTGATTTACTTATATAGGAGAGTTGTGTTTCCCTCATATCCAATGTGGGACTAAAACCACTTAGTTCCACCATTCAAACTTTAAAGGAAAAACAAATCATATTGTATTTTCCAACATCAACAAGATCAATTGATGTTAAATGTTCCAACGCATCTTGAAATGAAACCGGGGGCATGATAAGAGTTATTATGTCAAGACTCAATAACTTCAAAATAAGTGTGGATTATGCTTGATGTATTTGCAATAACAGAGCGTAGGTATCAAAAAGTTTTATACTTTTACCATCTTCAGTTATAAAAAAGTTGGTGGAAATCATCGGCTGAAGTCCTTTAGAAGGAGCTTGTCTACCAGAAACTGCTGAGTTCCAGTCTCGAACTGTGTCTTTAACCAATTCATAGTTTGTTCGCGGTGTACTAGCCTCACATACATATAACCTTCTTCAAATCTTACCCTATATAGACTATTGTTGCCCACACTCTTCCCCCTTTCCATATCCTGTAATAAAATCTTTTTCTCTTTCTTAATTGTTTCTCTCTAAAATCAAATTTGTAGCAATGGTATTGAAGAATTAGGTTAATATTATTACGAAATTTTCACCCAAATTATTAATTATGTCTAGAGATTTATGTTCACATGAAAATAGTATGGTGCTTAAAAAATTACCTAAAGAAACAAACTCGATTCAGATTTCTCATGGTAAATCGTGCGAAGCACGGGAAGATATGAAATGTAAGGAATTTGGAGGATTGAGAACTCTCCTCACAATTTCTTGAAAGAATAGAGCGCCAAGTGACAATTGTTAATGTAGTATTGTTTTGCAATTTTAGAGTGTATTGTCCATCAAAAATTAATGAAAATTAATAAATATTACATGAGTTAATTTAGTATACATATAAAAGTTAATTTCCCAAAACAAAACAAACATCCTTTCATCTTCTTCACTACATATTTCTCTTCCAAATTAAACTATGCGTATTATTAGAGTTAAAATTTACGAAATAAAGAACTTATTTTACGAACAAACTTAAAAAGTTCTTTATTCAAGTCGTACGGAGTACGGGGTTATAAAACTAGTGATTTTAAAAGGTCAGGTTAAGGAAGAATTTTTAAGAACTATGGCTTGACACTCAACATGAAAAAAATTGTTGAAAAATGATTTCCCTCGATTGTATTTGTGTGATACTCATGACTACATATCGAAGAGTTTACTAAATCATACTTTTCGTTCTCAAATTATAACTGTCGAGTGTTAACAAACTTTAACATACGATCCAGAATTTGCTGCAACTTTATTTTGACAATTAGAGTAACTACTACATAGTTCATTCGCAAGAACAATCACAACTTCACAACATTCAAGCTTACACAACAACGGACGGTAAAAACCTAAAGAACCCACACCTACCTGAGGGACTAATTATTAATAACCCTACAGTTCCTGCGGATTTCTCCGTTCTTTCCCAACAACGGCTTCAAACTTCCCATCTTAACCATAGATTTCCTGAAGTCCTCGAAGAATGTCAATGGATCTTCGACATATGATTCTACAATGCTCCGAGTATTTATGTCTCCCGACACCAAAGCTTGGTCAGATGAAAGAAGGCCTTGTCCCGAAATAAGGTTGACGTAGTATTGGTTATCAAATGTTGCAGGTGTTACCAAGTCAAGCACTGCTACCGCGGAGTTGTTGTTGTTAGATTGTGAGCAAAGTTGTTGCAACGATGCAATGAAGTTCACGTTGAGGGTTGGACCGTTGTTACTAGGGTTACCGTTTAGCCTTGAGCTGAAAGTGGTGCATCGAGCTCTTCCAATTGTGTGTGCACCAGAGAGAGCAACCATGTCCCTTAGGTTTAGCCCAACGTTGTGGAATTTAGAGACGAGTGTTGGTACGTTGGAATTTGGGGCCGGTATGAGGCTGTTAGCAGCTGCTCTACTCGCTCTCAAACTGTCCCTCCTGCCCAACTCAACATCCCATCCCGGTCCACCTGACTGCCATCACCATAGTAACAAGGCAAACAATTAAATGATAACGTTTTAAATACCAATTTCTTTAAGTAGAAAATCCTTTCAATAAAAAGAATAAGTACGTACTAGAACAACGGAGTCCCGAGCCGCAGTAGCAAGAATATCAGCACACGACACAGTCTCAGGGCACACAGATTCAAGATCGGACTTTATAGTATCGATCAGCTCAAACCCTCTAATAGAATTTGCATTTGGTGCTGCAGTCTTTTCTCCCACGAATATCAGTGTATCATCCAACAATATCGAAGCATCGCACCCCTACAATATTATCAACACAATTCATAATTAGAACTTCGATTACATACACACACAAAATGAACGTAAGTGGTAGACAAACTTTTTACATACGTTAACAAAGCAGTCATGGAAATGTAGACGTAGAAGGGAAGCTGCCATCCTAGGGTCTTCAGTCACAGCCTTCTGCACCCAGGAAAAGATAAGGGATTCAACATCAGGGCAAGTTAGTTGGTAAGCATTTGGCTTCAAAGAGTCGTGGCTTTCCCCAAAGCAGTCAGGGTTCGAGGTGTTGGGTACGTTTGCTCCTACGGTGACCGCAAGCCAAAGAAATGCAAGAGAAAAGAAAACCAAGTACTTAGACATGTTTAAGTGTAGTGAAGTGAAGTGGTTTTTGAATGTTTCTCTACTTGATAATATATATAGAAATAGAGAAGATGTTGGCCTCACGTGAGGGAGGTTTGATAAGTGTGGGTTGTTGTGTATGACATGAGAACTAAGAAGTGGTTAAATGACCAACCAAGACAAGGTCAAGGGTTAGAAGGAGTCAGTTTAAGGTACAATGGTGACCTATTGCCATGTGTTCATCTTCTTTCACCTTAAGAGATCTTTAGGATGATGTCTTGTACTTTGATAGGGAAGATTGAATCCTTCCAAAAGAAATTAATTTTTTTTTACCTATAGTTATTTTTGTGCTTTGATATTGGACTAGCCTAGTAGGAATACCAAAGTTGGGAACCGAGAGAGATCGACATCGTCTTGCAATTCGAGATGCTCTTACATCTCTATGACTGTTAGGTGCCCACATGAGCCTCTATAATGCCGGTTTAGCTGAGCCGTAACCATGGATGTTGTTTTTATAATTCTAGTGACAATATTGCCACATTACTGCCTACTGGTGGATTAGGTAGTGAAAATTCTTAAATGCACACCCATTTTAAAGCGCTAATCTCACCGCAATCCACCAATTTTTACATAATAATGTTTCGCTACTGAAGTTTATGGTATAGATCAAGTAAAGAGGCTCAATAGGTACTGTGAATAGAAGCGAAGCTAGGATCTCAGTAGTACCTAAAAGAAGGAATTGAAACTTTGAGCTGTTACAAAACAGCAAAATAGAATCATAGATTACCAACAACAGTACTTACATCAAGAAAGGAATTACTGATTGGTTACAACTTGGAGAATCAAACTTGCGTACAACTGAAGACAAAATTTTTTTTCTTGATACACAATTCCCCCGAATAAGCCTGTAGATCCGAGAAACACCAAGCCTCGCATGAACAAAAGTGTTGCCATCAGATTTTGCTTTCATATTTCCTGATGGCTTCCCTTGATTGGAGTATTCCAGAGAAGTATTCGCCAAAGAATGGATGAAATTAAATGACATCTGAAGTCCATCACCCAAGCGACTCTTAAAAATTCAGGATGCCTGCCATTATGCACTTATTATCATGCAAACAATGGAAAAGTTTACTTAGAATGATAAATAAGGGGTTTATGACTCACTTCTCATTCATGCTCAGTAGCAAATGATGAGCCAACTTTGAGTTCATCTCCTGTGCATCCGTTTCAAGTGCTATGAGATACGGAACACAAGTTATTGGATGTACTAGACCTTGACGCAACACAACTTCCACAATCTACCTCAGATAAAACAAGAAATATAATCAACATAAGATAGAAACATATGCTAATTAGGCATTTTAGTACACATAATTGCAAGGAAAACTTATGCAAGGGGTTCATGTATAAAGATAGAAGCATTATCATAAAAATCAATTCATGAAGAGATATGTAGTAGATCAATAGAGTAGCCACAAACCTTAAGAGCAGACTGTCGAACTTTTTCATTCATGTCCATACATCTTTCCAAGATACCCTCCCAGTAAAGTTGAATGGTACCTCTACAGATATTGGTATCACCTGCACTAGTAGCAACAGTAGCAACAGGTGCACTGTGTCCACCTTCTTCAGGATACTGGATTACATTACTACTACCATTTTTATCAATTCCCATTTGGCTTTCAGCATCAAGAAGATATTCATGCAAGTTTTGCAAAGCTTGCATCTGTCAAGAGGAAAAGAAATATCATAATAAATCTAAGGAAAGATGGCAAGCATGAAAATTTATACCTTAAGTCGTGCATCAGAACCAGATGATAGTGTCGCTTCCAGTATCTTTCGAATATCCCTTCCCAACATATACTCTGGCTTTGAAATTAGAACAAAACCTAATGCCTAGAGATACGCTTAACTCAGCAACGTGCACATAAGTAATATATATCTTTCAGCCTGCAATGACCAAACTTTAATGACAATATCCTCTGAATGGAGGTACTTTTTAAGCAAGCTCAGGATCTTATTATAATTTACATTACTGCTAACACAAGCAACCAGCAACTCATTTCCATAACGAATAAGCAGCCCAAGACAAAACACATTCCGCCCTATTTGCTGAAATTAATGTAAAAATCTGGCTTCGCTAACATGTTTTTAGTAAATAGAAGGTCAAAATCAAATTAATAGTAGTTATTAGAGAGAGAAAGACATGACATTAGTCTAATAAATAAACTAGTATTGTTTCATTTAAATATAAGTCTAGAAATAACTTATTTAAAAGGCTTTTTGTTTGCAAAGGCTCAACAATTATGTGTGCTTCTTCCCCAAAATCTCTATCCAATTTCCGTTATTTATTCTCTAATTTCAAGTTAAGAGAAGTAAATCCTACAGTGGGGAAAGGTGCATTTGACTTGGCCGACGTCTTGCTTTTTCCTCTTGAAGCTTTACTCTAGGCCTCCCTCGTTTTTGATGTTGCCACAATCAATGCTTTCGATCCCTTCTCCAATGGCGCACGCCATGAAACTTGAAGCTATTCAATGTAGTGGGCTTGTCTATACTGTTAGTATTTGCTGCTCAAAATGGAAGAAAATGGATTAAAAACAGAAAGATCTTATTATGGTGATCAAGGCGTTGATTTGATGCAAAATGTCAAAGAATGAAAGTTGTAGGTATCGTCAATACGAAGACAAGGCAACTGACGGATCAGAGATCAGACCATTGGATAAGAAGTTATAATCAGTTTAGCCTACTGGTGTGGAACTCGATGCAGGTTTGGGCACCGAATTTGAGTTCGAGTTGTACTCGAAGTAGAACTGTCTTTTGGACGTTTTTGACCCTTTTGGGTGTGTTTTTTTGTTTGGAATACTTTTCTTCAAGTATGATAAGTATTGGAAACTCCTAATTCATGTGGGAATAGGTTTTAGGTTTCTTTGGTTATAGGGACCTATGAGATTTGTAGAAACCTGATCTGAAATCTCGAAGAGATGTAACCTCTATGGTAGACCTTGTAAGGAGTTGGTTTTTACAAGAAAGAAGATGGAGGGTTTTCTCTTTGGGGATTTGATGGTAAGATGGGAACTACCTTTTGTTTGCTAAGATGGAAAATTAAGAAAGAGTCACTACAAGAAAAACCACATTTAGGGATGGCAAAAAAGTGTCCCAAAAGACTACTAATCCGTCCATACATCTATTATGGACGCCTTTAGGGATGGAAAAATGTTGTCCCTTTAGGGTGGCATCTTAAATACATTAAGGACAGACACATCTGTTTCTAATACTATTAATGACAGCTTTAGAGAAGCCAAAAATTTGTCTCTAAAGGTCTTTGTTTTTCAACTCCTTTAGGGACGGAGCATAATATAAACGAATTTGTTTGTCTTTAAAAGTATAGCGCCAAATTTTTTTGCCAGTGCCAATATTATTGGGGACAGATTATTCTGTCTCTAATACACAATATTTGAGACAAATTTGTTTGTCTCTTAAAGTATGGTGCCAAATTTTCCCGCCAGCGCCAATATTATTAAGAACAAATTATTCTGTCTCTAATACATAACATTTGAGACGAATTTGTTTGTCTCTAAAAGTATGTTGCCAAATTTTCCCGCCAGCGCCAATATTATTGGGAACAAATTATTCTGTCTCTAATACATAACATTTAAGACGAATTTGTTTGTTTCTAAAAGTATAACGCCAATTTTTTTTCACCAACGCCAATATTAATAAAGATAGAATAAATCGTCCATAAAGAAGGTAATGCTAAATATAGTATTTTTGCAATTTAAATTACGCCCCTGTTAGATAGTACAAATCATTCATCAACCACAAGTTAATTTAAAAGAGAGAACGATTTATTTACAAAGCTCCACAAACACCAATTTCATATAAATAAATAAGGTCTCAATCTACCAAGAACATTAAAAATTATTGTTAAATCATTAAAAACAACTTAAGTATTCAAATTAATTATCCAACATCTTACATACTAAACATGGAACCATCGACACATGAACAATATCTCTACGTATAATAAACACTTGTTTGTATCGTTCCCATAATTGTTAAGAAACTACTTGGAAAAAAAAATCAAATTGTTACAACCTCAACCTCAGCCACAACATATAAAAATAATTGCAAACCAAAAAATAATAAAACAATGAAGTACACATTATGAAACTGAAAATATAAAAAATCAAATAACGCGTCATATCTATATTAGAGTATTACGCGAAAGCAAATCAAATAGGAAAAATCCTACCAAAAACTTGGCAGTACTTCCCCTTTAAATTGGACATTTCTATTTTGTACCTGTTATAAAACATATACAATTTATAAACACTCAAGTGAATAACGTAATCTTTCGGTTAGAGAACGCTTACGGCCAGTATACACATAACACACTCCCAATTCCTAATATTATGATATTCACACAAATCGCATGACAATTGAATATCACATAAATGTCATATCAACTACGAGAGTTGATAATATATATAAATCTCAACTACAAACATTAACACCAGATTAAGTATAATTTCATAGCACGAGTATAAATATCTAGAAGTTGCGACACTATACCACCAAATGTTACTCGACACGTAATATGGTGAAATATAAAGTATTCGTATACACCAAGAATATACATACCTGAAAGTACTAGAAGGCTCTTACAACCAGTATTTTGTCAAAAAGAATATCAATGCCAATCTACAAAGAAGAAAAAAATTTGTGAAAAACAAGTTATACCACTATATCATGTTGGTCTACAAATGTCATATGTTGGTTAAGCCAATTTTAGCTCTAAAATACTAACAGATTGGGTCAAAAATTCATAAATCCCACTAATGAGATCATTGCAACAACTAAAGTAGAAGTCAACTCCATTCAAGATTTCTTATCTAGAAAAGAAAAAGATAGTTACCTTAGAATAATGATCAGCTTTGAGACCTGACGATACTAATTATTATCTAAAAAAGCTATGCCTACAATTTGTATTAATCGCTTAACTTCGACTTGAATTGTATTGTTCCTAGAGGCCTTTACATTCTTAATTTCTTGTTGGTGTCGAGCTTCTCTCTCGTCAGCTTCTCATTGTAACTTGGCAAGCTCATCCTCGTAGTTCTAAAATGATAATAATGAGGACCGTAACCTTACATTTTTGGGACGGGCAACTACACATTTGCACAAAACTTGTCCATATCCATCTTCTCCAATCACATATTTGAAAATCTTATCCCTTGCTTCAATATTAGTCTCTCGCACTTCCTCTAGTAACTCAAGTAAACGTCGTCGAATTATTTCCTAACCAATATAAAAAAATATGTCATTTATAATTTATGAAACTATATATATTACAAAGAGTTCCAACCCCTACATCAAAGATCAATGGATACCTATTGTTCTAAATTTGACTGCATATATATGAATTTTTCATTACCTCTCTTTCAGCTGATCCATCTTCCGTATTGTATAAATCATTTCCAATACATCAAGTGACTCTGTAAATGCTAAAACTTAAAATATCATAACCAAATCATAGATAGAAGTTAAAATTAAACCTGCAATTTATCAAAAGGTAGTCCAGCCCCAATGTTTATAGTCAAATCTTGTTTTCGGAGCTTCTTCGCCGAGTATAAGTCCCTAGAGAGTCTCAAGTCACCTTTTTCTTGAAAATCAATGCCTGCCATTTTCGTTTTGGTTGATAATCAAAAGTGCCTTTCACCGTTGGATTGAAGGGGGTCAAGATAATATAGGTTTATTCTTTATCAGGTAACACAACTTTGGGTAAAAATAAATTTGCAATCCCCAGCAGGGTGTGGGAGAAGATCAGGTCAAATATTTTTTATTCTTTTTTGTCATTTGCTTCCTCGGGTATGTTGACTAATATAATTTTTTGATTCAGTATTGGAGATTCTCTTAGAATGAAAAAAAGAATATTGAGAAAATTTTAAGAGAGAATTTTGGAGAAGGATTTTAGAGCCGAAATGTGGAGAAAATCTGAGAGAATGTAAATCTGGAGAACGAATCATGAGAAGAAATTAGGATAGAAAATCTGATTGGAGAAACTATGGAGTGAGAACAGCGAAAAAAGGAAGTATTATATATTAAGAATGATAATTTGAAGAGAAAAATAGCCTATGAAACATTTGGAGACAGAATTTTCAGAGAGTAAAAATATTGAGTAAGAGAAAGTATGGCGAGTTAAGATATTGGAGATTTAGGAGTTTGGAATGTTTTTAATACAAGTTTCACTTTATTAGCAGTATATAGCAGTCACGAATCAAGAGCATGCTCGTAATACCACCACTGAGTTAAGATAGATATAAGTAGGAGAGAAATTTTGGGTCATACAGATTCCTTTCCTGTGCAATGGTTCCTCTCTCTTTAGCTTTCCATTTTCATATTATTTGTTGCAGTTATTGTTACTTTTGACATCAAGGTGTAGCTTGATTTGCAGATACTTATCTTAAGCTAGGGTAATTAAGCACGATGTATTAATCACATCATGTAGTTGGTACTCAAGTTTCTTTGATAAATTATGTATTTTGCTGCCAACCTGAAGATGAACATGATTGTTAGTTTCATTTGTTATTGGCATTGCGTTACGTTGGACCTTGTGTCTGATTATAAAGTTTTAGGGTGGTGGTACTACACTATAAATGGTGAAAAAGGTGGCACTGTTTACGGGTATATTCATTAGGCGATAATATGATGACTCCAGTTGGATGCTTGTGGTGTATACATTGAAAGAAATTTTATCACTGTTTTGAACGTTGCAGCATTGGAGCTTAGGACTATTAAGGATTTCAAGACTTGAAACTGAAATTTCCTTGAGCATGAGTGAAGAAGGCTGTTTGCACGGAGAAAAGGATAAGGGACTTGGACTAAAATTTCCCAAGGATTTGATGAATGAGGGGATATTGAGATTAGGCGATAAAGCTATGTTTATCAATGGTGAGGTTAGTGGTGATTTGCATGAGATCTTGAATGATAATGAGATGGATTTGATATCTGAGTTTGATATTGAGCGACAAAGGGATGTTCCTGATGATTCGTTGGACTTTGTTTTTGCTTCAAGTTATGGTGCTGCTGAGTTTATTGATCGGGCTTTGAGGATGGGTGGGATTGTAGTGGTTCAACTCGATGATAAAGCTTTTAGAAGGCCGTTAAATTATAAGATTATGTATCTTTGGAGGTTCGATACCATGGTTATAGCAATGAGGAAAATAAGTGCAGGTGTTGGATCTGGATCGATGAAATCTCCTACGAAGAGGAAGCTGTTTTCGTTTATATCGGAATCGAAAAGAGAAGTTTTGAATAGTCTTGAAGAGGTTTACGTTGAACCCCCACGAAGAAGCAATACGAATAACTATTTGAAAAGAACCAAATATCTCCCTGACTTGATTGGCGATTCGTTTGACAGATACCCACGTCCTGTATTTATTGACGTAGGGTCTCTGGGGAGAAACATTGGATGGTTCGAACAAAATTACCCCACCAGGAACCTGGATTTCAACATCTACAAGATTGAGACAATGCCAATAGATGGCTTGGAACATGATTTGATAGTACCACAGATTGGGATTTCAAAGTGGGTAATGGAGAACGTTAGGGAAGAAGAGTATGTTGTGATGAAAGCTGAAGCTGATATTGTTGAAGAATTGATTAGCAGCAAGGCGATTAGTTTGGGTGGACGAGTTGTTCTTAGAGTTCAAAAACAAGGACTTCAATCCACATAATATAAATTTGGGCATTTCACCGGTATTAAATTAAACAAAATTCAATCTACCAGGGTTTATTTGATACAAAATCCAACATTTCGATTCAGCGTTTTAACATAAATTAATTCAAAGTGCAAATTGGGAAATCTATGGAGAAATGATGAAACTTACAAGATTTCCTCTTCAAATGCTTTGAAACCAGCCCTAGCATAAGTATGGGAGACATAAACCCTAATTTTTCTTTCTTGGCAAATACTTCATCGCCAAATGGAGCACGATAGTGAAGAATCCGCTAAACCCCATTATTTGATTCAACGAAATCACTCCAATTTAACCTTCATCTGGCAGATTTAGGGTAAATTAGGTCCATCAAAGCCAATTTAAATGCACCATATATGATTTTGGAGAGAGAGTCATTGTGAGAGAAGGAAGGAGAGAGAGAGAGAGAGAGAGAGAGATGTGGGTGTTGATTGAATTAAGTTGGGGATTTTTTTGATTGAAGTTGCAATTTGAGAAGGATAACAAATATTTTTGATATGTAATGCTTAAATATCATCTTTCTTTTTTTGTTTTTAGGGGGGATGGAAGATGTGAACTCTGTATATTCTCAAGAGGAGGTACGATGAGGGAAGATGTTACTCATTCACTCTCACGAGGGTGTGATTCTCATGAGGTGTTGTTGATCTCTAGATAATTTGAAACTTCTCTTTGTTTCGAGTTACTGTTTGTCCCCGGTTTTTTTTACTAGTGGAGAATCTTTCGTGGATATAAATACACTCCATACAAAAATTGTAGCACTTACCGATGACACTACTATTCTCCGTGTTTTTTGTAGAGACATATGGGAAGTTAAATCCTACAAGAATCGTTGTAAATAATACCCCTCCCTCTCTTGGATTAAGAAACTTTGTACCTGATGTAGTTCGCGACGTGTCTTGCTGTTACTATCATAAGAAAAATTACTAAAAGTCTTCCAACATATGTAACCGATTTTAGGAATCAACTATCATGAGAAATGAATTGTTCAATCACAACTGAAAAATTAAATACTACACATTGAATCTAGCAATTCTAGAAGGAAAAAAAATTAGAATTTGAAATCGAAAAACTTATAGAAGCAACAATAGAGATCAACAATCAGGATCAACAAATAAGCAAACCCGAGAGAAGCAAAAAAGATCAACAAATCAGCAAACCCAACAGCAGCAAGAAAGATCAACAAATTAGCAACCCCGAAAATAGTAAAAGAGATTAGCAATAGATAATAACAAATCGACACCCGAGGGCAAAAACTAACATATCAGATTGTATATTGGGGTTTCAAGAAGTTTGAGCCGTCGGAAAGAGTTGAGGGAGAAGGATTGCGGTGAAGAGATATTGAGTTGAGTTGATATAGAGAAGGACTGCGTGAGAAGAAATTGAGTAGATAAAATTGAGTTGAAACTTTTCATTTTCTGTTTTCGCGATGTTTTTCCCCGTAATCCCTAAACAGAACCTATTAAGGATAGCCATGTTCCACTATCCCTGAACTTATACAATTAGGGACGAATATGTCCAACTGTCCCTAAATTTATACTATAAAGGACGGGGTGAGTTTTTTCGTCCCATAAACAAAAATAATAAGAGACGGACTCAAAACCGTCCCAAATGTGATATTATTATAGACAAATTTTACTTTGTCTCTAATACCTAGTCCCTAATAATCATTTTTTTGTAGTGAGTGAAGATTGAAGGGTTTCAAGAAGAAGGTATGCAGCATGGTCTTTGTTGAGGTAATCTTCGGGTTCTTGATAAATTTATATTTTCTTTATCTCTTGTAAATCTATGTGAGGGTATTATGAGATTAGAGAATTTCATGTTCGTTGGAATCTCTTGAGAGCTTGTAACTCAAATTGAATACATAGTGGATTTTTTGCTTGGTGGTGGGGAGTAGCCTTAGGGTGAACCTCCTATAAATCTTGTGTTATGTGTGCATGAATTATTGTGACTATATTTCTTGGCTGATTATTTGTATGCCATGAGGATAACGGATAAAACCAAATTGCACGTGGGGATGTATTCCACCCAGTTCCCCCAACATATAAGTCAACGCCTATTGATCTTTTGCGCATTTGGCTAATGTAGGGTGGAAACAGAGCTTGAATCCCTATTCTAGGTTCTATATACTGCATCTTTCACCTTCTTTTATGGTAAGGTTTCTTGCTTGGTGACTTTCTTCTTTTTTTGACTCCTCCTTTCGGTTAGGCTTGTCGAATAGCTAGCTCGTAGTAGACGCTCGCCAAGGCTCCCAAAAACGCGCCAAAAGCGACTGTCTTAGTTAGCCAACAAAGCCCCTAAACCCAACCTATAGGCGTGTATGAAGTTGTCTTGGACGAAAGACTTCTGACCTTGAAGACTAGGGACTCGTCTACTAAATCTCTATCTTTTTTCTAGATTCTAGGTAAGTGATAAGGCTAACGGGTAAATGCTCACCTTTTTCCCTTTTTCTTCAGACTCGTATGAACACTCTAGTGTATCTATCTTGACGAGTTGACCTTCCGCATGAGTGGCTATAAGGCTGCAACTTTGACTGACAACCTACACTCCCCTGTTGTTCACTCCCATTTCGGGAAGGCTAGGACAAAAAGTTCGAAAAGCTAGATGGTCCAACAAGACCTACACCCGTAGGAACGCCATATGAATATCTTAATACATAGAAAGAAGCCCCCTTTTTTTCTCAGGGTGTTATGGGGCTAGGATTCACACCCAGCAGTGGAAGAGAAAGCCAATTCATGGAAATCGTTGACTTGGTTCCGTGCCTTCTTTCGAGAGATTTTCAAGTAATTGGTTCACTCATGATGCAATGGAGAATGACCTATTTGACGCATGCCTAAATCTAGAAATAACTTATTTAAAAGTCTAGAAATAAATTAATATAACTTTAATAAATAAACTAGTATTTTTTTTATCTTAATATAAGTATAGAAATAACTTATTCAAAAGGCTTTTTGTTTGTAAAGGCTCAACAATTATGTGTGCTTCTTCCCCAAAATCTTTATCCAATTTATGTTATTTATTTTCTAATTTCAAGTTGAGAGAAGAAAATCCTACAGTAAATTTGAGGACTCGTCAACTTTGATGTGTTGATGCTTGGATGGCCATGCCTAATGTCTCCAAAAAAAATTTATACAGTTGATTGTATTTATTCCCCTACCGTCGAGACAACTATTAAATGATTTCCCATTTTGGTATTTACGAAAAGCAGAATCTATAAAATCCATAAGACCTAAAACAAAATTTTATGTGAGAAACTTTTTGAATTACTAGTTGTTCTTGCTTATTTTTATTTTCATTTTTCTTCTTCCATGTTAAACTATTGGGTAAATTGAAATAATACTCCAAAATATATATATATATATATATATATATATATATATATATATATATATATATATATATATATATATGTATACACATTTCCCAACTCTTTGAAATTGTCAAGCCAACTTAAAATATGTACCCTGATTTACGGCTACATATACTTAAATTATTTTTGCAAGAAACTCCTCTGCACGGTCTGCGATGAATTTTTTAAATTTCGCTCTATGTGGGACTATCCCACTCATAAATATGGTAACAACCAACTTCATCCTATTGTTATTGTTTTATCAGAGCATTATAATATTTTTTGATAACTTTTTTTCCAACTATTTTAGTTGAGTAATCCGCAGTCTCCACATACAGCTCATAGGTGCAAGAAGATTTAAGTTAATTGCACAGATGTTCAAAACCTGTTATTGCCATTTCAAGTTAACTTTTAATTTATTATTTCAAATTAGAAAATTTTATTGGTTGGGTTATTATTAATAAGGCTAATGGTGATTTAAGGAGCACTTCGATCGTTAATTAGTATGGCGGACTTGGAGGTCCTTGATGATTTAGGGAACCTTTGTGCATGTTTTGTCGTATTGCGGATGCGTCCATTGAAGTTACTCTTACATTGTCCCATTGTGATCGAGGTATGAAATTATTTTCTTAATATTTTTGTTGTCTCTCAAGCAGAGGCAGAATTTTGTTAAAAAAATGACTATATAGGTATATACAAAAAAAATTAAAAATAAAATGTACATTCTTCTTTCTTATAATGATATCAAGGAAAGTTAACTCAAGTGGTAAATGGTAGAACTTCTAATCTAAGAGCCTAAGGTTCAATTCTTGTTGTCATCAAATAAGAACTTTATTTTTTTCACCTTAAGTTGGCCATGTCATTGTGAGAAGTGAATCTGGATAATTTTTTAGTAAAATATAATGTTATATTTGATTGATTTTTAAGCTTGAAACATTGTTAAATGGTCAAAAAAAAAATTTAGGGGCTCCGCCCCCAGATCCTTAATATCCTAATATAATTCATCGCACTAATTTCACCCCCCCACACACACACACACAAACATGAAATTCTGGCTCCGCCCGTGTTCTCAAGTATCTGAACAAGCTTTTATTTAATTTTTAATAGCGTGGTGGTGCAAGTTATTCAGAAGAAAGATTGGAAATGTTATTTGGGACCTTACTTTGTCTATAATTGAAAGGGTTTTATCATAGAAGAAGAAGATGGTCGCCTTGATGAAAAAGACATTTTGATAAGAAGGTTATCGAGGTAGGTGGTGCAAGTTATTCAGAAGAAAGATTGGAAATGTTATTTGGGACCTTACTTTGTCTATAATTGAAAGGGTTTTATCATAGAAGAAGAACGATGGTCGCCTTGATGAAAAAGGCATTTTGATAAAAAGGTTATCGAGGTAGGTGGTGCAAGTTATTCAGAAGAAAGATTGGAAATGTTATTTGGGACCTTACTTTGTCTATAATTGAAAGGGTTTTATCATAGAAGAAGAACGATGGCTGCCTTGATGAAAAAGGCATTTTGATAAGAAGGTTATCGAGGTACTGACCATCTATGACATACACAAGACTATCTTATTAGGGTCCTCTTCAATTATGGGGGGGGGGGGGGGGGGGGGAATTATGAATGTCTTACTTCTCCTTTCTTTTCTTATTGCACATCTTACTCACCATTATCTTTTTTCATATATGTGCATTACCCATATCTTGTCCAATCAGGAGACATTCAAACTCCAATCTACCTATGTAAGTCACGTCTTCCTTAACCTTTTCTACATTTTCATTAATACAAGGTCAAGTAGTGTCGGGTGACAGGAAAATTAAGAGAGACCACACTTAGTACATATCATATTTTGCACAAAGTGAATTAACATCATCTTTATTGATTAAACATCTAGATGTAGTTGGTGCTGTAAAATGGACAATGCCATTATCATTTTTAGTAAAATACGATTATAGCCCATTAACAGCAATGGTTGTGAGTCGCCTTAAGTTTATTAATGGAAAATGTTCAACCTATCAAAATAAGGTCACAACACGGAAACGATCTAACAAAGTTTTTCCTAGCATTGATATGAGATTATGGCATTATTTGCATATGCAAATAAATCAAGTAAGGGATCGTACCTGTTTGTTATCAGCTCGAAGAGTATCCACATATTTTTTAAAAACTTGGATAAGATATTCCACCAAAGTTGCACCTTTCCCTGCTACTTTACTAAGTGAGCATAGGCACCTGGAACAAAATAAAACTGTTGATACACTAATAAAAAACTCCATAATACACAAAATAAAACTGTTGATACATTAATAAAAACCTCAAGGATACAGTTTTTTATAGAAAACAAAGATCGTATTTAACCTCAAATATAAGATCTACGTAACATAGTAGAAAAGATCAATGTCAAGGTCTGGGTTTACCAAAAGAAGGAAAAAAAAAAAGTGTAATCATTTGGATAAAAAGTTACAAATTTGTTTCCTTTCTCACGAATAATTGAGATTTTTTTTGGAGGAGTTTGTCTGATCGGGTCTTCGATAAACCAAAGGTTCAGCATCTCCCTAGATTGGGTTCCCTCCAATAGTCAGAGTCTCTTGCAGGTTTTGCATTGTGGAGTATGCAGCCTGGATTACATCGGGAAAGTAAGCTCTTTCTCTGCTACTTCAAAGAGGGGTTTTCTGTATCAAGTCTGATTTAATGGGGCCCCGATTACATCTCTATCTCACTTCAACTAGTATTGTGGTTTTGCTGGGCACTATAGTGAGGTTCCTATATTGGGATAGCTTGCTGGCCGTGATTGTTTAGGAATTAGCATGCATGATCGGCTTCGGCTTCCGCTTCCGCTTCCGCTTCTAACACATGTATCTGTACCTATGCTAGAAAAGAGAGTAGAATTACAAGCTTAAGTGTTGGTGAAGTAAGGCACTAATAGGCTACTAACTAACTTAAAACACTTCTAATTTTTTTATGGAATGACAAAGCCAGGGCGGGTTTATAAAAAAAAAGGTTTATATATAGCAATTAAAAAAAAAAAACTATACATAACAACCTAAAGCCTAGCCCACAACCCGACTCAACCCTCCATCTCTCCTAACTCCTACCTTTATTTCTCTGAGAAAACACAGAAGAAGAAAAAAAATTGAACTCCCGCCCTTTCTCTATATATGAGGTACATCCCTCTCTCTTAAGTTTTGTTTGATTAACCCCTAACTCATAATCAATACTCAATTGTTATATGATCATAAAATCATTTTCTAGGGTTTTCATCAATAAATGATGAAATCATGAAAGAAATAACTTAATCTCAAAATTCTGGCTTGTATATATTAGTATATGTTAGATCACCATAACATGAAATTATTTAAATACCCTTGAACAACCCCAAATTATTTAAATACCCTTGAGTAAAAATGACACAAATGAGAGGGAGTAACAAACTACTTGATGGACGCATGAACCAGAACAACTGTCAATAAAGAATGCTGAACAATCATATGTTTGAGGTCCTGCTCTAGTTCTTCAACAACACTTGGAGGAGGTTTTCGAAGCAGAGGCAGTACAACATCAATAACGAATATTAAACTTTCCAAAAGATGTGCTACTGCTCGATGATCAGCCTACATATGATGAAAAAACAAATATTAGTTGAAATCAATCAATTGAGCAATATAAGTTCTTCTTGGGAGATTTAACCCACCAAATATTGTGTTCTTTGTTTAAGGTAGTCTCTAATTCGATTGTGAATTAAGTGACATCAATTTGATTTTTGGCATGCCTAAGAGGCCACCTACGGTCGAACCAGTTGAGGGGAAACCCATTGTTGTGTGTGTGTGAGAGAGAGAAGATGCGAGATTGGATCTGGATTTGGTGCAGCTGTGTTTATAAAGAGTGAGAGAGAGAAAGAGTTGTGTGGTTTAGTGGCAGTTGCGTAGAAGTTGATCTAGTACTTTAGGGCGTTTTTGTTTCAACTGGCTAATAGGCACTTAATTTGTTGTCCTATAACGGGACCAAAAGACGTTTCTAGCGGGGGTTTTAACTTTTAAGATTGGACCTAAAACTGGCTTATCAAATGACCGGGCTGAGCCGAGAATTTTTTTCGGTTTTTAACAGGTCCGGTTCGGTTTACGGTTCGAAAATTGAGAAACCGGGCTACCTCGGTTCGGTTATCGGTCACCCACCCCGGTTAACCGACCAAACCGAACCGGGGGTAACCTTAACCTAATTAATAATATATATATAGGCTTTATTTCTCATACTTATCTCTCACTCAGTCTCTCTCTACTCTTCTAGTCTGAGATCTGATCTCTTTCTTTCTCTCTTAGTCTCTTTTTACTCTTCTAGTCTCTTTCGTCATTTCCTATGCATCTGAGATCAGATCTGAAGAGAGAGAAAAAAAGAAGCAAATCTCTTTCATCATTTCCTATGCATCTGAGATCTGAGATCTGAACGAACTCACCAACTCTGAGATCTGTGATCTGAGATCTGAGATCATCACCAACTCACAAACTCTGAGATCTGAACAGGCATCTAAGATCTGAGATCTGAACAAACATCACCTCTCCAACTCTCTTTCGCCATTTCCTATGCAAATCTCAGTTTAATCCAACGGTGAAGAGAGGGTAGTACTACCAGAGAAGAAGATGAAGATGTTGAGGACGACACGAAGCTTTATCGATAATCTGAAGAGAGTTGTACTACTAGAGAAGAAGATGAAAATAGAGGTGTTGGGATTTTGATTTTGTGGATTTATTTATTTTATTATGAAATTTTGATTGTTTCATAATGTGGAAATTGGAAATTTGAATGTGGGAAGTCATTTATTTATTTATTTGAATTTCAGATGTTGTAGATAGAGATTGGAAATCATCACTGCCATCAAAGTTGATTTATTTGACCTTCTTTTTATATATAGCTTTGTGGAGATTTTGATGCGAGTGCTAGTTTGGTTTTAATGTAGTTGAAGATCTGTAGAGGTGATTCGATTAAGAAGGTACTAGTACGTGAAGCGAGAGCTTATGATGTTGCTGGAACAACTAGGAATCATTTGGGTTCGATTAGGTCGTCGACTTCGGTAACGAAGTATTGTGGGAGGAAGCTTTCCGAGAAGTGTTGTGTTGTTGCTGTTAATAATGGGAAAGTTGTGTTTCAGAGAGGCAAGTGTTGTGTTGTTGTTGTTAATAATGGGAAAGTTGTGTTTCAGAGAGAAAAATAACTTATAGATAGAAGAAGAAACCAGATTCTAAACACACAAATACAAAACCGAATATAAAAACCGAACCGAAACCGGACTGACCGGTTCGGTTCTTTATGAGGCCGGTTCGGTTTCGGTTCGAAGTTCTAAAAAACCGGGGGTGTCCGGTTCGGTTAGCTGTTTAGGGTCAAAACCGGACTGAACCGGACCGTGTACAGCCCTAAGTGTATTACACTAGGCACAGTGAAAAGCTAAAGGTGTCACAAAATGTGTTTTTTCGTCTTCTTATTTTTCATCTCCTTCTTCATTTTCTCTCTCCCAAACAAAGATCCCATTTCTCTTTGTCATCTATCATTTGGCGGTCGTTTTCCCCTTCGGCCACCGGAATTATATTTCTTAAATTGGAGTTTTTGAGTACACAGGTTTATTTTTTTGTCTGCACACAAAAACTTCTCTCTCCTTCTCCCAAAACCTCTCTAGCCTCCTTCTCTCTTTGAAATTGAAAAAGTTGATCTTCCCTCATTTTATAACTTACTTATTAGTATCGGTGAAATCTGAACTAATTACGTGCTCAAGTAAGAACCCCAACCCTCTCTCTTTCAGTTTGATGCAACAGAAGACGAAGTTGATTTTAGATTTAAGTAAAGATTAGGTTTTGATTCGAATTGTTCAGAACCTCTCATGAATCTAGGTTTGAAAGATCCTATGTTAAGGGAATTGGGGTTCGAAACATATATATTTTCTTCTTCAATTCAGTTGCTCATGTGGTTCGAAACATACAATTTAGTTGTAATTCTTCAATTCACTTGATTATGTACATCTTTTTGGATACCTCATAATTCATTAAACTCAATCCGTTAATATATGTTATAACATTGTTGCTATAACAAACAACTGTTTTATTTGCTATTTCTTGACACGTTCCTTTTAAATGCCGCTTTTCTATAATTTAGCTATCATAAACTATTCTTTTCACTTTGGTTCATCACTTCAAGTCGATAAAAGAGTATTTAAGAATTTCGGTCTTTTTCCTACCCTTTTGCGCTAAACTAGTATTTGTATATAAGAGTGATATTGAATTGAGTTCTTGTTGGACTAATTGTAACATCGATCTTCTTCATGTTATTTTTCAGCTATTGATTTGGTGTTGGAACAAGTTTCAGTTGTTTCGTGCTATCTTTTTATTCTCCAATTCTCTTTTTCTAATAAAGAGAAGATGGATACCCCATATTCACTATTACTATCCTCTACAAACACTTCAGCTCTAGATGAAGCTCTAGAAAGCCTTTTAAAATCTTCTAAAACATCCACTACCCGTTCAGAAATTGATACCCTCATCCCTCTACTCCTTCAACTTACAGAATCTCTATCTAATACAGCTTCTTCAACTCGGCCCCTTCTCATCTCTACTATACAAGTCATTAGGAACCTATGCGCAGGGGAAATGGTGAATCAGAACTCGTTTATCAAACAAAACTGGGTCGAAATCTTTGCAGCTTCTCTGGATTTTGAGAGGAATTCGGATTATGGGGTACTTCGAATTTGGCTGCAGCTTCTTGGGAATGTTTGTTTGGCGGGAGTGGATCACCAGAGAGTTGTTTGGGGTCTTTTATTTCCAAATCTATTTTCGGAGATCACAAAAGTTCCAAGTTCAGAGATTTGTGACCCTTTGTGCATGATTCTTTATACATGTTGTAATGGAAATAGCATGCGAGTTGGAGAGCTTTGTGGAGCGGAGGGGTTACCAATTATTGCTGAAATTGTTACAACTGCTTCAACAGGTACGTTATGGTTTGAAATTTTCTCTATTTTCTATCACAGGGTAAAAATTCGGGCAAAACTGCATTTACATTTACGGAAAGAAAAATAAATCGCAAGAGATCAATCTTGTTAGGGAGGGTTGCTGGAATTAGGCGATTACCTACAGAAGGGGGAGTTAATTGGAATGGCACTATCACTTATAAGGGCAGTTAAACCATGTCTGTTTCCTTCCTAGGGAAGGTTGGCATGTTTTCCTTGCAGTTGAGATAGAGATGCTCCTGTTATACATATACTATATTTTAGACCTTCAGTTATTCATTCGAGTTTATGAGCTCTTGTTTGCACAGACTGAAAAAATAAAACTGTTTCATGTTTTCAACAGCTGGATTTGGAGAAGAGTGGTTCAAGTGGCTTATTGCTGAAATCTGCTTCAAGGACTCCAACTTCCAAGTATTGTTTAATAAATTAAAGTCAGATAGTAAAGATACTCATTTCACAGCAGAACAAGCATTTGTTTTAGGTGTCCTCTCAGAAATCCTGAACCAACAACTTGATCAAGTTTTTGTGCCCAACGATTTTGTTTTGTGCGTGTTTGGGATTCTGAAGGCAGCGATCGAGGTCGTAGACTTTTTCTTGAGAGGCAAGAGTGGTCTGCCAACAGGTTCTCCCGCAATTGATGTTGTTGGGTTCTCGATCACTATTTTGAGAGATATTTGCGCACAGGATGGTAAAATTGTCACAAAATTTGAAGTTTCAACTGATGTTGTTGATTCACTCATGTCTGCCGGATTTCTAGATCTACTATTAGATATGCTCCGTGACCTTGAGCCCCCTGAATTAATCAGGAAGTCGATCTCGCAAGGTGCGGACCAAGAGAGACCATCAACTTCTTATTTGTTGAAGGTTTGCCCTTACAAAGGGTTTCGTAGAGACATTGTTGCTGTTCTTGCCAATTGCATGTATCACAGGAGGCATGTTCAGGATGAAATTAGAAAGAAGAATGGGATCATTTTGTTATTGCAACAATGTGTTGTTGATGAAGATAACCCGTTCTTGAGGGAATGGGGGTTATGGTCTGTGAGGAATTTACTTGAAGGAAATGAAGAGAACCAACAAGAAGTAACAGAATTGAGACTTCAAGGTTCTGTTAATGTGCCTGAACTTTCTCGGCTTGGGTTGCGGGTGGAGGTGGATCAAAGGACTCAACGCCCAAAGCTAGTCAATGACTCCTGAAGTAAGATTCTTTAATTGAAGTTATTCGCACAAACTGGAGTTATATGCTTAGCATATATTGTAAAATTTCTATGGTCCTTCATCCATCCATTCAAGTTTGCTTGCAATTTTGTCCATGTATTTCCAAACCTACATGGGCATTCGTGTTGATTTATCCATGTATTTTCAGGTTCAGACAACGATAAAGGTTCTCCTATGAAGCTGTTCTTTCGCCAAGATCGTCCAGAAACCAGCAAGGTACCATATATTCATCTCATCGACATTTGTCGGTCAAAGAAACAATAGAGTATTATACTGTAATGTTTCCTCATGTTTAATGTAGTCCTATGAGGTTGGACGAAGGGGACTCTTTCATGTCAAGGCGATTACGGTGCTGCTGTGATCCATTGAATAAAATCCAGTGAGGGACATAGCGGAAGGGTGACATCTAAATAAGGGGAAGAAAGGGAAGACCTGAGGAACGTACAGAACATACAAACATTTTCCTCCCCCTTAATGTGCACCTTGTGTTATAGTTCACTCTAAGATGGCATTATGTTGGCAGTACATTTCCTGGGTCCTCAACAGGGTGAGATTAACGGTGGGATATAGGGAGATTTTACTGGTAGCAGACTATTAATGAATCATCAATTATCTTAAAGATCAACAAACTGGGATTTCTTGGCGAGCTGCGGTTTTTTTGGACCCCTGTCTCCAGGATTGTAATAGCTTTAGTTTTATTTCCTTTCTGTTTGTACCTAGAAGTCTTAACTTTGTTGCCCGAGAACTTACTGCTTTGGGCTTTTTTCATTCTGGTCTGTATAGATATGCTGTAATGCATGGGTGGTCCACTCAGTAACTCTGTTTTCTGTTTATAACTTAATATATTTTGTGTGTTTGCCAAAAAAAAGATAGCATTATGTTATACTAGTACTACCCGTGGATGGCATTATGTTATATTACTCTCAGTCTTATTGATATAGCTCCCTTACTATACTGTGCATTTTGATTCAAGTTTTCTCCTTTTACATTTGTGCATTGATATATTACTGGACAGCTAATGAAATGACAACTGTGACATTAAACAGGAGCCATCTTCTTGGATTACCACAGGTTTTCTACAATTACCGTCCTAACAATTGCCGTCCTATGATAAATGTGATGCAGGGATCGGAAAATCTGTCCTTTTTGTTGAGAAGTTCTATCATGAACAAGAACAAAAACTTACCTGCAGAAACGTATCATATGATATGACACTGATTACTCTATTTTCACAAAACATCCTATGTGTCATTGCTTCTGCGTAAATGCTACAATCAACAGTAGTACAGAGTTACTAGTAATTGCCTAATAAAGAATAGTAATCTCGTTGAAGCCACAATTCTTAAACACAGGTCCACACATCTTCATATCTTTCAGCGCAGGACAAACAGTTTTGGTGAGATCACCTGGTAGCCAGCAGAAGCCATACTTCGTGCAAAGCCATTGGGGTAAAGGTTTGCCATGAGAATAACATAGAATTCCTTACTTCGTCTGCAAATGTGCTTTGGAAATAATTTTACTTAATAGATGTCCAAAGATTGGGAAATAGATGCCTGTTTCGGTTTGGAGATAGAAAATATAGAGCCCAGGATGAAATATATAACTTCGAAATAAAGAAGACGAAACAGAAGGTGGAAGTTCAAGTCGGCATTGCCGATGATACCTTGTATTAGTAATAACAATGAATAGCCAGTATTCAATACAACATTTGGTACCAATAACACTATCTTTAACACAATGTCAAATATACTTTTGTTGGACAACAGAAAAACTAATGTTGCAGCCTTGTAATACATCAGCTTCCTTGGCTGGAAAGAGCTGTGATCACAGTTTCAGTAGTTCTTGCAGCTTTGCATTCAACCTCCAAGACAAGCACTTGTGTCCTGAATCATGTTAAAACGAGGGAAGAAGCAGTCAAGGATACGTTGTTAATTTTTTTTTACAACTAGTACCTACTCATTCAATAGATGCTGGAGTCCAAAAGAAAAAGAGCTGATACAAAATACATCATAAATAAACAACAAGTATTCGACCTATTTCACGAATCAACTCTGATATGAGCCATCTTCTACCCATGCCCACACTTTTTGGCCTTTCTTTGCCCTCTTGAGCATTCGAAATACTTTTAGACTCGAGCGATAAACTCAAATAAAAAACATGAGACTTCAACTTGAGCATTATGCTTGTTAAGCTACTCGCCAACCCGATAAGCTAGTACCCTTTTCATGGTGCAGAAAAGTATCTAGAAGTGACTGAGGAGTCAACCTTATTGGATGCAGAACAACGGAAAATAGATGTGATAATTCATCTTGGGATTAGCAAGAAAATTCATTTAGGTCCTTGTGAGCAAAAAGCTCTTCACAGGGCTTGCTCGGTTGGTAGGGCTAGTTCTTGCAAAACCACGAGTTCCTGGGTTCAGTTCCCCTTTCAAGCAGCTTTTAACTCGAAAGAAAGTTAAGTATAGTCCTCATGACCTACAGTTTCTATTAGACTATGAAAACCTTCAACATCGACTATTGCCTTCCCCATTGCTTTGGTTGTTGGTGTTTTTCCGAACAGGCATACAAATGCAAGAACTAAAAGCTCCATAAAATAAACCAAAATACTGACTTAATGTCTTGTGATTTCTGACAAAGTTATGCAACATATCCTAACAACTATTCAGATAGCAACTGCTTGTAATGGTTCTATATAAGGCATCAAAATTAAACAATTTATCCTAGCTGCTAGTGCATCACACTCAAGATCTTACTTACAAATTTATTATGGAGGTTTTTGTTGATAAAAAAGAAATGCAGAATACCATTCAGACGATAGAAAATGCATACAAATTGTTAAAAACAAATAACAGTACTAATGCTGAACTGTAGGGAACAACTAATACAAGAGCACATGATTAATTTGTAGAGGAATTTCAAATGAAAAGTTACCTATAATGATTCACTGATAAAACCCAAATAGCCATCACACAAAAGCTATGTCCGAGCGAAAGACATACTTTGACCTCTTTTGCAACATTACGGGCCTCATGTAGCATGCATTTCTCACTGTGAATGTGAAGGAGAGCCATTCCCTCAACAGGAGCCACCTACTTATGCCAAATGGAAACTATTTTAATAGATTGTTCTTCCATAACTCCCAAAGTAGTTGATACATGATAAATGAAAACCAATAGTAATTGGAAATATATTACAGAAAAACATATGATAGTTTCACAAAGTTGACCTCAGCAACAACACCCCATCTTGAATCATAGAACACGGTCTCCCCGCCAACTAAGGGCTCCACAGAGGAGTTCCCTTTGCTAGCCAAGTCGCTGTTGGGTTTGGTTCTCGAATCACCACTTAGATATACTAACAATGTGTAGTATGTCCGACTTCCATCTCCAAGGTCAACACTTTCATCGATATGTCATCCAAATCGCTGACCCGTCTTGTACCTAAATGCAAGAAGCTAGTAAACCAAACTTAGTGTAAATACCGCTAAATAAGCTAAAAGCATTGGAAACAAAATAAAATAGTGTTTGAGAGCATCAGTGGCAGATCTGTCTTTACCAAAACTATTCCAACTGCAGGAAGGGAAGCCTAAATAACAATTTTTCACACATTTGGTGATTAAATATATAAATTTGCAGAATATAGCTAAGAAGTTCACAAATCTAACTAATTCACTATAATTAGGTCTGCATTAAAATTTGGGAATGTGATGTAATGATCAAATTATACTATTCTTAACTTTTTATTTCAGATTAGTCGAATAAAATTTATGAGCAATAGGGAGCAAATAAAATATACATTTACTATAGCAGAAAAGGAAAAAATAAATATAGCAGCTTCATTTTTTACTATATCTTCTTTTGTCAAAGGAAATATGAATGTGGAAGCTTCATTTCTAGAAACTAACCTAAAAATAGGAACCGCTAATAACTCACATTCGTCATCTCCAACAGAGCTTAAGTTTAAGCATAAAATAAACATAAATCTCACACAGTCTCATACGGGTAGACGACCCTATGAGGGATGTGCCACATCAAACCCTCCGTCTGAGAAGATTTCGTCCACAAAATCAGGGGGTGCGGTGCTCCAGAGGACTCACACACGTATGTAGTATGCATCCCGGTCTCTCATTTATCTTCATCCTTCATCATACGCCGAACTGTTGCTATCACGCTCTCACGCATACCATCCACGATTAGGCCGACTTTCCTCGCATTTGTAGGACAATCACGTTTTTGGTGCCCCGGTGTGTCACATCCATAACAGTTACCTAAGACAAAGGTACGTGGTATTAGTTCAAAAACAAAAGGAGTTGACCTGTTTTAGCGACCCGAGTGATAAAGCTAGGTGTCAAAGTTTATTGATAGATCTAACCTTATATTTTGAGGTCGAAGTAGATAGTGAACGGGGTTTAAAAGAAGTTTGTGCAGAACTCTTGAAGGAAAGAGGAGTAGTACCGGACCCAGCTCGAGTTATATTTTTAGCTCAAGAAACACAAAATTGTCATAGTTTAGAGGCGAGAAATGTTCAGCTCGAGCTGATGTTTCTGTTATATAGGGTGATGTAGAACCTTTACCATGATATATTTGGCTTTATATAGGATCGGAGGGCCATGAGAATTGTATTTTTTAGGATAAGAAAAGAGCAAATAGAGGTTCAACAAAAATTATAGGACCTGTTGAGCAAAAAATGTCTTTAGCGACGCAATTGTCAAGAGAAGTAACTATTCGAATGAAGGTAGAGGCTGATGTGAGGGCTTTAAGTGTATTGCAAAAAGAAACGCGTAAGCTTCTGTACAAGGCACAAACACAATTAAAGGAACATCTGCATCCGTCACGAGCAAAAACCAAAGCTCGAACGGAGTACGAGCGTCATATAGAAAGTGTGATCAATTTTTATGGAGGAGAACTGACAAGGGTAGAGAATGAATTTAGGAAGTTCGCAACGGAATGTGGGAAAATTTTTGATGTGGAGAAGTCAAAGGCGGAAAATATATGGTTTACCAAAAATGAGGAGAAAACTATTGTTGAAAAACTCATTCCTGGATCGAGGGAATTGTTGTCAGAAGAGGATGAGAAGGAGGTCAAAAGTCTGATACCCCGATTATGGCAAAAACAACGCTAGTAGGAGGTAGTGACCTTTATAGCTCCTATAGATGTTCAAGTAAAGAATAGAAAATAGTTTGATAGATAAAGGGCAGTCCTTTCGTATCTCGAAGAAGCGAAAATAGGGTATTCCAATTTTTTACCGACCCTGCATATGTGTTAGATCTTTGTATACTATTTTTTAGATGATAAATAAAATTTGTTTCCTGTGATGATAAATAGAATAATGTATCGATATGACTAATATATTATGTTCCTGAGTAAACTTGTTAACTGTGATATGTAATCTGCTTGTATATGCGAACTAGTATAAATGTTAACTGTCCTGAGAGGTGGAACTGGTAGCTGTTCAGAGCCAATGTGACGCGTTACATGTTTGAAACGAATAATTGAACGTCGAACTAAATTTATGTCAGGGGGCACTAAAGAGTGCTACTGAGTTAAAAGAAAAAATGAAGGTGAAGATATCAAAAGAGCGAAATACAGTGGTTCGTTTGACTGATAAACTGCAAAAAAAGGAGCTGAACTAGCCAGTGAGTTGAGAAAGATAGAAGGATTAAAAGAAATTATAAGGAAAAAGGATGTTGAATTTTTTGGTACTTCGGGACAAACTAACCAACAAGGGGCGGAATTGATATCAGATAAACATGTTCGAATTACAGAACTAACTCAAATTACAAAACTATTGGCGGTGTAAGAGAAGGAAAAAAATAATGTGAAAGACTTGTAATATCAGATAAACATGTTCGAATCGAAGAGAATTGGCGTGTGAGCGGCTTTCGAAGAGATAAACGATCATGCAAGTTTTGTGGTATGTTTTGAACGTGATGTTAAAAAAGATAAAGAAAAAGAGCCCATAATGAGCAGAACTTAACAATAAATAAGGAATGGATCACTATCTGTGCTTTAGAGCATAAAATTCAAACATTGGATTTAGATGTGCCACAGTATAGAGCAGAAAATGATGAATTGTGTGCTGCAAAGACCAAATTGGAGGTTGATCTTTTTAAAGTCGTATTGGACCTTGAGTCAGAAGTGTTAGAGAAGAAGTGTAATCAAGCTTGTATAGATGAATCAACAGGCTTGGTGGAAAATATAAATGAATTTATGTATATACTAGAAGGTCGTAATGAGGCGACGTTAAGTAAAAAGGGAGCTCTGGAAGATCGTTACAGAGATTTGGAAGCTATGCTAAAGGAGACTAAAAGAAAGCTTGCCGATTTTGTTCTTCCGAACAAGGTAAAATATGAGGGAAGTTATGTGCATTAGAGAGAAATGACGGCAATACTCTCTATTTTTGTATATGAGTTCTAGAGATTAGAGGCAGAAAGTAAAACCGTCTTTGACAAAATAGTTTAAAGAGGTGTACAGTATGAAATACGATTGATACGATCTGAGTACCTGGATCCCATGATAGCAAAAATTGGTTCTCATGCAAAGAGTCAGATTGAAGAAGAAAAAAATATTGTAACTAAGAGGATGCCAGAGTTCATGCGTCTACGACTTTATGGGGAGAGTTCGCGTAGTGCTGTGCGTCCTTCTAGTTCAGGTGACAGTTCGAGTGATAACTTGAGTGAGTAATGAGTCATAGTGATTGTTATAAGGAATTACTCGTACTATACGAATGAAAATATAGTAGATAGAGTATAACAAGGTATAACTGTTGACAAAAAAAAAATGTACAGAGTTGTACTAACCTTGTGATGAACCAATTGTGATGTATGAGTTGGGTATCTATTTTGTAAAGTGACTAAACGTGCTACCTTATAGTAGAGGGTTGGCTTGGCTTATACAGCAAACACTTAAGATAATAGAAGATCAGTTTGGCTGAAGCAACAAACGATCTGTAATGTAATAGAAGATCTATTTGGATGAAGCAACAAATGATTTGTAAGATAATAGAGGATCAGTTTGGCTTAAACAACAAATGATCTGTAATATAATAAAAGTTCATCTTGGCTGAAGCAACAAACGATCTATAATGTAATAGAGGATTAGTTTGGCTGAAGCAACAAATGATCTTTAATGCATTAGAATGGGGTGAACCCAATGGTAATCTGTGATATTTAGACATGTAATCTGTATATAGAAGTACTTGTTTAATATATTAGGAAAGTACTGTAATATAGGGTAATCAGGCACAAGTATTTTATTATTGTAAGATTGACGTACAAAGAATATTAGATGGAGTACTGTATGAAATAGTATAAAGTACTCTGATGTATGGAGATCAAACATAAGTATTTCATTGATATAAGACCGACATACAAGATGATAGATGTATTTAGAAAAGTACACTGTGATAGATTATCATCTTTGATATAGCTTCAATTTTATCTTGTTCCAAGGATTAGGCACTTGTTCCCCACGTTCAGTAGCGAGATCATAAGAACTAAGGCCACTTTTTCCAACAATGATAAAATTACCTTCCCTATTTTCAGCGAGTTTCCCAGCATTAACTTCTTTTCTGTGTTTGGGAACTTCTCAGAGGACTAGATCTTTTATTTCGAACTCATAATGACGAACTAGTTTGTAATAAGATTGGTCTAATGCTTGGTGGTATCTTCTCAAGTTCATGATTGCTCTGTTTATAGTTTCCTCGATCCAATTCATGTTACATGCCAACTAGAATTTATTTTCTTCGTCTGTCATAGTATGGTCACGTAATGGGTGATGATATTGAGTGAAGATTATTGCCTCAGTACCGTATGCCAATAGGAACGGCGTACATCCAGTCGATACCTAAGGTATTGTACATTATTCCCATAATACATATGGTAATTCTTGGACCCAATTACCCTTCTTCTCTATCAAGCATTTTTTGATTCCATTCATGATAGTGTGATTAGTGATTTTAGCCTGACCATTTCCTTGTGGGTAATATGGATTGGAAGGAGAGTGGATGATGTTGTGCTGATTGAGGAAATCAACAACTCTGAAGCCAACAAACTGAGGTCTATTGTCGATTCTGATGAGATGGGGGTAACCAAACTGAATGATGATGCTTTCCCATATAAACTTGATGACTTCATCTTCTCATGTGTGACATAGAGGGACTGCTTCTACCCAGTTAGTGAAGTCATTTGTTATTACTATGAGGTACTTCCTTTTTCCTGGTGCAGTGGGGAATTTTCCTACAAGGTCGAGGGCCAATCTTTTGAACGGCTAAACAACATTGCTAGAATGGAGTTTCAAGGCTGGAGCTCGAATTTGGGGGCCATGTCGTTGGCATACATCACACTTGCTTATATATTCAATGGCTTGAGCTTTCATTTTAGGCTAGAAGACACCTTGAGTGAGAGCTCCATTTGCTATAGATTGTTCTGTGGCATGGGATCCACAAGTGCCTTCGTGAAGTTCATGCAGGAATTTTTGAGCCTCTTTGATCGATAAGCACTCGAGATATGATCCTATGACCAAAAATTTTGTATAATAAATTATTGACCATGACGTATCGCTTAACATTATCAATTACACATCTTCTCTCAGTAGGATCTTTGGAGAGTTTGCCGTCAAACTTGTTTTGAGGTTTGATATATGTGAGAAAAGGTCATCTCTAATAATTTTCATCTTCTTCAACGCCCCCAGTATTAACAGAATTTGAGCTTATGATGTTAATGCTGGGGGTGGATATTACTTTGATCTTGAGATATCGGGCTTCTGTACCGAGTACTCTGCTAGATAGGCAGGGGAATCAGAATATCTATTCTCCCCGCGAGGTAAATGTTCAATGTTTGCCTTTTTGAATCTGCTTATTATGTCGGCTATTGTTGTGGCATAATCAATCATTTTACCATTTTTTCTAAAATTTCTCTGTATAATGGTTTACAATGAGTAGAGAGTCCATGTATACAGATAACTCGAAAACTCCAATCTCATGAGCCATATCCAGTCCGTGAATTAATACTTCATATTTCAATTTCATTGTTGGTTGTTTTGAAATTGAGTCTGATTGCTTTTTTAATTATATCATTAGAAGGCGTAATAAGGACGATTCTGATACCTGACCCCACAGGTCTGGTAGAACCATCAGTTAGAAGACGCCACCTCTTTTGAGTTATCCAGTCTGACTTCTCCTCGAACTGTTCTTCATTGATATCTGTACTATCCTTTTCCCAGTCAGGATCTTCGACTGGGAAGTCGACAAGAAAATCTGCTACTGCTTGACCTTTTTTAGAATGTCGTGGTTCGAAACATATATCATGTTCTCCAAGAGTTACTGACCATTACGGTATTCGTCTGGATTTCTCGCTTTTGGACAAGATTTCGCGCAAAAGATAATTTGTCATTACTCGAACTGAGTGGGCTTGGAAATACTGTTTTAACTTCTGTGATGTGTAAACAAGAGCTAACAGTAATTTTTTAATCTTGGCATACCAGGATTCTGCCAGAGTGAGACTTTTGCTGATGAAGTAGACAAGTTTCTCCATTTTCTCATCAAGTCGAATAAGGACAAAACTCAAAGATTCGTTGATAACGGCAAGATATATGGTGAGCTCTTCTCTTTATTTAGGTATACTCATCACTGATGGTTTACCTAAATAACGTTTGAGTTCCTGAAATACTGATTCACATTCCGGAGTCCACTCGATCTCAGGATCTTAGATTTCTTTTTCGTTGTCCCCTCATGCAATAAGTCGAATAACCATCGACATCGATCTGAAGACTTGGAGACAAAATGGTTTATTACGACAATCTTGCCTATTAGCTTCTGTACGTCTTTCTTTGTTTTTGGGGAAGGCATAGACAACAGTGTACGAATACGATCTGGATCAGCTTTTATGACTTGCTTGCTGATCAAATGTCCCAAGAATTTACCTGACTGGACCCCGAACTGGCACTTGTCAGGATTGAGTATCATTTTGTAGAAACGGAATTTTTTTGAAAGTTGTGTGTAAATCTGCAACATGGTTCTCCTTTTTTAGACTCTTACACAATATACCATCAATGTAGACTTCCATTATTTTTTCGTGATGGCCTTTGAACAACTGTGTCATCAACCTTTGATAAGTAGCTCTAGCATTTTTGAGACCAAAGGGCATAACCTTGCTGCAATATAGGCCATACTCTATAATAAAAGTTATTTTATCTTGATCGTCAGGTAGCAGAGGTATTTGATTATACCCTGATGCGGCATCTATCATGGACAAGAGTTCATGCCCCGCAGTAGAATCGAGCAGATGGTTTATGATAGAAAGTGGAAAACTATCTTTTAGAGTATGTTTGTTGAGGTCTGTGAAATTCACGCATAATCTGATCTTGCCATTTTTCTTCGGTACTGTTGCAATGTTCGAGATCCATTCTGGATAATTGGCTTTTCGGATAAAACCAACTTTAATGAGTTTATCGATCTTTTTGTTGACTTCTTCTCAAAGTCTTTGTGCTAAAGTTTGTTGTTTTTGTTTAACAGCTTTAGCTTTATCTTTCAAATTTTAAGCTTATGGCAGGTTAGATTGGGATCAATGCCTAGCATTTCGTGAAATGTCCAAGCGAATACATTACTATTGTTTGTGAGGAACTAAATAAGAGCATCTCGTTCTGCTATGGGCAGAAAAGTACCAATGAATGTTCCCCGCTTGTCCCCACTGATTTTGATGTCTTCTGTGATTTTTGTACTTGGTAGTTGGTATTATATAGAGTTCACTGTAAAGTTTTTTGTAATATTTCCTGCTATTTTCTGTAATTGCTATGTGAGCTATGGTATCGATGGTTCTGGTACTATGGTAATAGTATTTTCACAGGCTCGAGCTAAACGAGTAAAGTATTAGTGAATGTCAAAATAATAATCTTTTGATCAAGCCGGTCCACCTTTCGAGCCAACTCCAGGATCTTCTTACTGAATGTCTCGAGCATTTCTCCTGGTACTTGCTTAAGACTAAATAGAGAATATAGATTTTCCTCTTTGTCTCTGTTGTGCGAGTAATTTTTTATGAGGAGTTCTCTCAGTTGCTCAAAAGAAGTAATGGACCCTTCGGGTAGTGTGTGGAACCATCGCAATGGTTTGCCTGATAAACTGGTAGAAAAGAGCTAGTATAGAATGTGGTTAGATGTAGAATGTAAGCCTAGAACATCCTGGAACTCTTGGACGTGCTCCACTGGATCAGTCCCCTTCTATTTTCAGATTTTTGGAGTGTGAAAACCAGTGAGAACATTGCCATCCAATAGCTCCTGTGCAATCGGATTCTTCTGTACTCTGTTGTGGATCCCTTTAATGGTCTAATTTTGAGCATTGAGCAACTCATTGATGCGTTTGTCAACATGCTCATGTGTTACGTATTGACGAGTTGTGATGGTTGGTCGCGAGATTCGTCCTTCACGAGGAATGTGGTCGTCACTTCCTTCACTGAGTCACTCAAAAACTGGCATTCAAACTTTTCCTCGGAGTGGCTCTCCTTGTCTGACTCTAGTGAGACCGCCATTAACTTCTTGGTGGACTTCTTGTAGCGGAACGGGCTCGTCCCCATGCTTTTTATGCTTAGATCGAACTTCTCCTCCCAGATTGTTCGCGTGAGGTCCTATCCTGTCAAAAAAAGAAACCCGCAAAATAACTGGCATTACGCTTTGTTCTTCTGGGTTGCGACCTGTTGATTTTACAAAACCTTTAACGCGTCCTGGACGCCTGCTAGTTATTATTCTAATGCTGCTCGCCTTTCAGTTTCAGAGATGAGATTATCCCATAACTTTACCAGTTCAGCGTTTGCGTCTCCTGGAGTTATTGGCATACTCTGGTCTGGAGGTGTCATCTCGAGAATAATCAGCTATTTTCTGAGACAATGAGTTTGAGAACTTTGTTCCCATAAACGGTGCCAAATGTAATAGCCTAATTTCATATCTTGAACTTAACCTTTACACCAAGGATATTCAGAGCTTCTTAGATGAATAATGGAAGAATAATAGCACAAAGCTTAGCGTGGAAAACCTTTGAATAGGTTAAAAACTGCGACCTTTCTTGAGGATTTTGAAAGATAGTAGTTTATTGATAGCTACTATATATTACAAGAGAAGCTCTGAGGATTTTGTATATAGTTTGAGTGAGTATTTTTCTGTCCTTCTGTCCTCCATCTTCGGATTCACTGGTTCTATTTATAGGTCTCATAATATGACCGTTTGGTGACCATTATTATCCTTAATGATGGATATTACAATATATGTTTGATATTGTTTAACCGGATTGTATAACGTTCTGATCTTTGTTGCTTCGTAACGGCTTCATTGATGACTGTACATTTGCTTGACTCGACCTGTCGATGTAGAGGTTGAAAGTGATGACTAAAATTCTGTAACTGTCATATGTCTTCGGAAGTACTTCGTGTATGTTAAGGAGCTCAAATGGTCGTATGCTGGCCAATGATGAAGCATAAGTCCGAGATACGGAATAGGCCATTACAAGACGACTCCCAACCAAGAGCATGGTAATCATCATGGGCGAGTGGTGTTGGTTGAGAAGTTTGTGCTATATCTGTTACCTGATATTGTTGTCTTGATTCTGATTGTGCCACGTGTTATATTGGTGAGGTCAGATGATCGTATGATGGTCGAAGATGAAGTATGAGTTTGAGATACGGAATAAGCCACTACAGGCTACAAAAGCTTGGGCCTGCTGCCAACTCGACTAGACTATTTTTTTTTTTGCTAACGCAACCAGGGCTGCCGACGAGGTGGCTGTTGTCGGGGATGAGGCCGACAAGGTTAAGTCTTGCTAAATCGTCTCTGTGCGCACCACTAATGTGGTGGTCAGTTGTTAACGCCAATTTCTTAACTCCAGTTTGGGTATCAATTCTCTCATTTTCGTGAACCCCAATTTTGACGTTCATGTTTGCGAAAGGATTATTTAGGTTATCGCTCCTCACGGCAATGCTTCCCTATAGAGAGAGAGATCTTCGGTTATGCCTAACATAGGTGGTTGGGGGCAGGAGAAGAGCCACATGAGAACCAGTAGGGGCAGCTGCCCCCACTCACTTTAAAAAAAAGAGAGGTTAGTTATGTAATTTTGAGTACATGTTAAAAAAAACTCTACAGACTACAGCTCTCCCTCTCCTCTTTCCTATACGATTTAGCCATTTAGGGCTTTCTATTCTTCTCTAATCCTCTATAATCTAGGATTTTGGGTTCTTCCTGTTGTTGGAGCAATTATACTCTTTTAAATTTTATGGCGGATCACAGTGAAGTTATTAAAGGTGTTGTTCTTAACAATGCTCCAAATAATAATAAGAAGACTTCTCCTGATATTCAAAAGGATCTTGCGAAGTCTTCTGCATTTAAGATGACCAAATCTATTCTCAAAGAGCTTGGAGATAAAAATATTACAATTTTGATTGACGAGTATCATGATGTTTCAGTTAAAGATCAAATGGTTGTTATTATATGCTTTGTGAATGAAGAAGGGTGTGTAATTGAGCGCCTTCTAGGCATCGTGCATGTTACCAATACTACATCTTTATCTCTTAAAAGTGAAATCGATAAACTTTTTTCTAAGCACAATTTGAGTATGTCGCGACTTCGTGGATAAGGATATGATGGCGCGACAACATGAGGGGTAAATTAAACGGTCTTAAAATGCTTATTTTGAATGAGAATCCATATGCATACTACGTTCATTGTTTCGCAAATTAACTTCAGTTAACGCTTGTTGCAATGGTAAAAGATCATTATCAAATAGAGTTTTTTTTTCCATGGTTACGAATGCTTCCAATATTGTTGGAGCAACATGTAAATGCCGAGATCTTCTTCGAGATAAATAAGCGGCTACAATTATTGAAGTATTAGAAAAATGGGAACTTGATAGTAGAAAGGGTCTAAATCAAGAGACAATTATTAGGCAGCCTAATGATACACATTGGGGATCCTACTATAATACTCTATTGAGCTTGATTTTAATGTTTGGGCCTATTACTGATGTGATTTATGAGTTGATACATAAGTACAATTTAGATCAAAGAGGCATTACAACTGTTTTGTTGGACACAATGTGCTCATTTGAATTTTTCTTGATCATATTTCTGATGAGGAAAATTTTAGGATATATTAATGATTTGTCCAAAGCATTACAAAGGAAAGATCAAGACATTGTAAATGCGATGGACTTAGTAAAATTGGCTAAGAAGCAATTACAATTTTTGTGAGATATGGGTGGGATTCTATTCACGAGGATGTCTCTAAGCATTGCACAAAGCATAATATCAGAATTCCAGTGATGGCGGATAGGTTCATAGCACCAGGTCGATCCCAAAGAAATGCAGAAGAAAATAGAAATGAGCATTATTATCGTCAGTCATTGTTCAATTCATGTTTAGATCGACAACTTTTGAATCTTAACGATCGTTTTAACGAGGTAAACGCTGAATTACTTATTTGTATGGCTTGCTTAAATCCAAGTGATTCATTTTCAACATATAACAAGGATAAGTTGATCCGCCTTGCTTAGTTATACGGGGATGATTTTTCTCTGTTGGACCTTATGAAACTTGATGATCGACTTGATCTTTATATCTCTACAATGTGATCTGATAGTACATTTTTGAAGTACATGGCATTCAAGGGATTGCTAAGGAGATGGTTAAGACAAAGAAAAATAAATCATACACCTTTGTTTACTCGCTCATAACATTGGCATAAATACTTCCAGTTGTGAAGCTACAGCAAAGATGACATTTTCAGCTATGCATTTCATAAAGAACCGCTTGCATAATAAAATGGCAGATGAGTTTGTAAATGATTGTTTGGGCACATATGTTGAGAAGACCATTTTTGCTAGCGTCACTGATGAAGCAATCCTAAACCACTTCCAAAGTATGAAATCATGTCGAGGAAAAGTTTAATGATCTCACAATCGGTTATGTTTTCATATTTGTATCTTTTTATCATAATATCTATAAATGAAAAAAAAATTTAGAAATTGAGCTGGGGGAGAGTCCCCCGATAAAATAACTTAAAGAAAGAGTAATTACAAGGTGGGGACAACTTCAAACCTTGCAGATAAGGAAGAGGAGGGCTTGATCCCCAAAGAAAGAAAAAACATTACAAAAGAAGTTCCAACAACAAAAGAATAAAGGCTAAGATAGCCTCAATCTAAGCTGCTAAACATAAACCATGACAAAAACAAAGAATGAGCAAAGTTTAAAAAATTAAACATGAGATCCTTCCTCAAAAGACAGCTCAAAGGTAAATCAACACTTGGCCATTGTATTTCTTTTTAGACTTATACTCACAGTAGGCTTTTATATCACCAAGATATGTATCCATAACTACTGTGTAAGATTGGTTAGAAGCTTCCTTTAAAATGCATTTTTTGTCCATTTTTTGAGCAGTCTTTAAAAGTTTTTGAAACTGTTGTTTATTCACCTTTTTGTGTGCTATTGTTGTAGCTGATTGCTTCTGCTACCCATCCATGTCATATATCAGATGGACTTTATCGTTAAAAACTTGTTATATTTTCTAAACTTTTTTGGGTTGGATTGCCCTGATCTGAAAAGTAACGTCTTTTCTATCCATTTTCTACTGGACAGATTCTGTAACTATTTTCTGATCATCGTTATGTGTTAGCTTCAACCACCAATCCATGGCATATATCAAAAGGATTTTATCTTTAAAGTCTCCATCTTCCCTCTTCTGGAAGGAGTTGTATGGATTGCCCTGATCTGAAAATTTGCGTGTTTTCCATCCATTTTCTGAACTCTTTGGATCTGCCTATAGGCAGCAAGTCTGTTGTATCCACCCCTAACCAATAATCTTAGCTCCACCACTGGCTGGTGGGGGGGGGGGGGGGGGGGTGGGAAAAAGACTCCTCTACCCAAAGCCTCGATAAGCTTATCAAGCCGATCCGTTACGGTTGCTACATCTTGAACTAGAGTAGGTTTCTTCATCGCGGTTTTTCCACGAGGCATATTTGCTCTTGAAACTGACTACACTTAGATCTTATACAGCTCTGGTACCCATTGACGTGATTACTGCCAACGCGGAATTGAAATTCGTATGAATATCACGTTGTATTTGAGAGTTAGAAAAAACTAGAGTTTCAACTTAATAAATCAACTTTCATTAATCTAAATCAACTGAGCACAAATAAAAAACCTAACCTCCCTTTTATAGAATATAGGAGAGGTGAAAACCCTAGCTAGGAATATTCTAGAAACTAACCTAAAAGTAGGAACTGCTAATAACTCACATTGGTCTTCTCCAACAGAGCTTAAACTTAAAGCATAAAATTAACATAAGTATCATACAATCTCACATGGGTAGACGACCATATGAGGTGTTTGGTTTATGCATAATAACAAAGGAAAACAAAAACTATTTTCTTTTCCAACGTCTTCCATGAACAAGAGACACCATTATGAAAGAGGTAATCACCAAGATAACAAAAACATAAGTCAATCACACAGTTCATCATATTAACGTACTACATAAAAAATAAATGGAATCTACCTGTATAGCTTAATATTTGGATTCAACCTAATAGCAACTTTCTCACAAACTTTAATATTCAGAAAAAATTGTTTTAACCCAGATTCTTATATAGTTTATGCAAGAACTGGTCATTCACAGAGATGTAATCATTGTCTCTATAGGCTTCACCTTTTGTTGGACCAAGACTTCACTGGTGGGTGAAGCTGATTGCTTCTACAACTTTGACAAATGAGTTTGATTCACCAGATGTGAAGAGATTATTCACCTGAAAACTCCTTGAGCAAAGTATCCATAATGAGAACCGCAATCAAACTTTACAAGAGTTATTCAAGATATAATCTAACCATTCAAATGCATATTTCATAAGATTTCTTTTGTGGTATTGGTATATAAACATATCTACATCTATTTGTATTAGATTTTACATAATAGACATTTCAAATCATGAGGTAGAAATCTGTCTCACAATACTTTTGTTCTTAGAGAATTCAAACCTGTCATGAACTAAATTTAAGGAAACCTAGCGCAAAATTCTTTGATGTAAAAAATCTTGTAAACTGATGTAAAAAATGGCTCCAGTAAAATTTGTAATAAGTTGAGCTCAGTTTTTTTTTAGTTAACTTAAGCTCAGAATTTTCCTGATCAAGACCACACATTGTTAGATTTTTTCAAAACTTGTACCTCATTTGAGTTTGAACCCATGACCTCTTGGTCATCTTCTTATAACTCCTTTTCATTCACCTCTTTTGTTTAATTGAAAACCATGTGACTCCCAAACTATAGCTTAAAGTTTAGTCCCACATTATTTATTAACAATAGGAGAACTAAACATATAAGGTAGTACCCATGTGACATGTGTGTAACATGTGACTAAGAAAGAATGTATAGGTGTGTGAGTGTATGAGGGGATTTTATAGCCTTGACACACTTAGACCTCTCTCGGGCGGCCCTGTGGGCAGGCCGATTCGGGCTTGGGATTGGGATTGGCTCTGGAGGCCTTGTGTCCCTTTGGGCTTGAGCTAGGCTCACCCTAATCTTATTATCAAAAAGTTTTCTATTATCATG